>CAMRHE010000441.1:0-1467800 GCA_947044405.1 Leptodactylus fallax | reverse complement strand
ACGGAATGGCCGCGTAGCTGTGAAGCTCTCGGCGTGAGTCTCGAACAGCGACCTATACAGCGACAAGATAGTGGTCTAACAACAGCAGTTTAGGAGGCATAAAGGTATCCTACCTTAAGGGATGCCACGGAAAAGGAAATCGGCGGTGAAACCGCAGAAGATATCAGATTTTTATTTCCCCCAAGGGGGAGAGGAGATCCAAAATGGCGTCGGCCCGCGCTCAGATGCGGTTTCTAGGGCCTCGACTCCTCCTCGAGATCCTCCGGAGAAGTCGCTTGCGCTCTCCGCTCAAAAGAGAGCGCTGTCGGCACCGTCTATCCCGCAACTGCTGGAAGGTGCGGACCCGGAGAAGCCTGGGCCTTCTCCCCGGCGGGCCGGGGCCTACATCAATCTCGGGCCTGCACAAAAGAGCGCTTCAGGGCCTATAGCTGAACCCAGCCTGGAGACACCTCACTCCCATACCGCTAGTCCGGTCAGGCAAAGACCCAGGCTCCAAGAAATCGACTCCCAGGAGGAAGAGGAGGAGGTGAGCAGCAATGCACAGTCTATTCCCATATCTACTGATTTTTTTTCAGATATCCCAGCGACAGAGAATTTACTTACTGAGGCCTCCATGAAAAATATGCTCATGGCCTTCTGTAGGTCTCTGACAACTGACATGTCTCTCATGGTTAAACCGCTAGATAGAGACCTTCAAGAGCTGAAAATCCGCACTGTCCATGTTGAGTCTAAAATGGCGGAATTTGCGACATCACACAATGCGCATATAGATGCTCACTATGAGGTGGAGAAGGATGTGTCTTTCTTGAAAGCTAAGCTGGCTGACTTGGAGGATCGCTCTAGAAGGAATAATCTAAAATTTAGAGGGATTCCAGAGTCGGTGTCTCCGAGTAATTTATCTGCATTCCTTCAGGATATGATACGAGCGTTACTACCAAACCTCACGGCGATGGATTTGACTATTGATAGAGCTCATAGAGTTCCCAGACCATCCCATCTCGATGAAGCGATACCTAGAGATGTTCTGGCAAAAATTCATTTCTATCCTAGGAGCTGGTCCTGTCGACCTCTAGAAAGGCGGACCGCTTACCGGACCCATATCACAAGATATCCATTTACTCGGACCTATCAGCTGCGACGTTGCAAATAAGGCGACAATTCATACCTATTACCACAGCGTTACGCAAGCATCACATTTTGTATAAATGGGGATTCCCGGTCCGCATGATCATTTCCCGAGATAATATGGTTCACGTCATTAAAAATCTGGAGGAAGGAAAAAGTTTGCTAACTAAATGGAACATTCCGATTGTGGATCCACCCGTCAAACAACCACCTGGTGCCGCGTCTGATGGCTGGCGCCAAGCGAAGACCCAAAGACGTCCACACAAAGGGCTACGCAGCTAAAGACTCACCTTATCTTGGATTTCGTATGTCCACTGTTGTTGAACTTATCCCCCCAAGATTACGACAGCCGCTGGTCCGCTGTACCATATTCTTTCTTTTTTCTTTCTTGGTTTTGTTCCGATGGTTTACCCATTGGTTTTGTAATTTGTATGTTTTTTTTTCCTTTCTGGTTCTGGCACAATGGGCGACACGACTACACAGGGCGGAGACAACTTTGCTTCAGGAGCATATTACCATCTTCTGGTGTACATGGTAGGGGTAAGATTCTTACAGCATTTTTAAACGTATGCTATGGTACTTAAAATTGTATCCATGAATGTCAGGGGTTTGAACTCCCCTCAAAAAAGAGCCAGCTTATGGCATGAGGCCCGAGCTCAAAGCTGCGACATTCTTGCAATACAAGAGACACAGCTTTTAAGGGCGGACGCTAACCGTGTTCATCACCCAACATACCCACATGTGTTCCATGCTCACTATTCCGCAAAGAGTAGAGGTACATTGATTGGGATTAGAGACTCAGTAGCGTTTCAACTATTGTCTCAATATGCTGACCCGGGGGGGCGATTTATAATAATAGTATGTGTTCTTAACAATGTCACTTACACACTGGTGTCAGTTTACGCCCCTAATAGGAGACAGGTGGCATTTCTGGGGAGACTTGTAAGAGCAGTAGAAAAGAGAAAGCAGGGATGTCTGATATTAATGGGAGACTTCAATATGGCTCCAGACCCGCTGGTGGATACCACGTCTGGCATGTCAACTCGTCACCCCTCTTTCTCACAAGCTATTTGGAGCCACAACTTATTTGACGTCTGGCGCATTCTCCATAACACCGAAAAAGACTATACGTATTATTCTACCGTGCATAATAGTTACTCACGGATAGATTTATTCCTAATAGAGCAGTCTAGCCTTTCCCTTGTTAAGAAGTCAGAGATTTCACTAATAACATGGTCAGACCATGCAGCGATAACCATGTCCATAGCAGAAAAATATGAATGCGCAAAATCATATGTGTGGAGGTGTAATGAATTTTTAATGTCACAGCCAAAACTTAAAGCAACGTTAGAAAGTGATCTGAGGGAATTCTTTCAGATTAATGCCCCTTCTGCTTCTGGCCCTGACATACTGTGGAATTCTCACAAGGCTTTTATTAGAGGAACATTTATTCGCCTGGGGCATATTGAAAAGAAAAATAGAATGGCAGAAATAGATCGACTGCTTCATCAGATAAAAACTATTGACACCAGTAACAAGCAATCTCCTTCCCCCTCAAATGCAGCGAAACTGATGACATTACGCCATCAGTTGTCCGCTTGCCTACTGCATAAGTATGAGAAAAACCTGAAGAGGGTTAGAGCTACGTACTACTCTCAGTCTAATAAAGCAGGCAAACTCCTAGCATCTAAGCTTAAACAAAGACATGCAAAATCTAGAATCCCATTTATTCATAGTAAGGACGGAACATATAAAATTTATGACCCAAAAGGCATCGCCGACGCCTTTAGGACTTTTTATGAAGGCCTCTATAACTTAGCAGCTGACCCCTCTATGGTCCCCCCAACAAATTACGATATTGAACAATTCCTTAGAACTACTCAGCTACCGGCACTCACTGAGTCGCAGCTGGATTCCTTGAATGCACCCATCACTTCAGCAGAGTTGTTATCCACAATTAAGTCATTGCCGTCTCGTAAATGTCCAGGCCCTGATGGCCTCACTAATGAATATTATAAGTGTTTCTCCCCAGTCCTGATAAACCCGCTGTTGTCATTTTTGACGGCCGTGGTTGATTCTGGCAATATTCCAAAAAAGAATCAAGAAGCCCTGGTAGTTACGCTGCCAAAGCCTGGCAAACCTGCCACCAACCCCCAAAACTTCCGACCCATATCACTATTGAACACAGACTTAAAGATCTATGCCAAACTTATAGCAAGCAGATTGGCAACATGTCTCCCAAGTTTGATAAATCAGGATCAGGTGGGGTTTGTTAAAGGGAGGCAGTCATATGACAACACTAGACGTATCTTAAACCTCGTACATCACATTGACTCTAGGAGGGAAGAGGCGGTGATCCTCGCATTAGATGCAGAGAAAGCGTTCGATCGCATTTGCTGGTCGTATGCCTTCTCGGTGCTTAGAAATATGGGATTCTCTGGAGCTATTATAAGAGCGATTGGGGCGCTGTACTCTGCACCATCCGCAAGAGTATTCAATAATGGAGTAGTGTCGGATCCTTTTCTGATAACGAATGGGACCAGACAGGGATGCCCCCTGTCGCCCCTGATATTTGTTCTCTCTATGGAACCACTAGCTCAGGTACTTAGAATGGATCCGGGAGTGGGAGGCATTGAAATAAAGAACAAAACTCATCTTATATCACTCTACGCTGATGATATTATTCTCACTCTGTCTAAACCGCAAACCTCTATCCCTCGCCTTATGGATACTATAAATAATTTCCGGCAATTATCATTCTATAAGCTAAACATGGCCAAATCGCAGGCACTACCTCTGAATGTTCCCTCACCTATGCTTCAACATTTGCGATCGACTTATAACTTTGACTGGAGGGAGGACAGTGTTCAATATTTGGGGACACAGATGACGGCGTCCCCAGGGACCCTCTATAAAAGTAACTATATCCCAATGTTAAAAATACTACAAGAAGAGACAGAGAAAATGTCAAAGACAGATGTTTCATGGATAGGACGGGTAGCGGCTTTTAAGATGTTGCTATTGCCTAGACTATTATACTTGTTCCGCACGCTTCCAATACCCCTTCCTGTTTCCTTCTTTGAAACGGCACAAAGGGTGATTTCAAGATATATATGGAATGGAAACAGACCTAGAATAAATAAAAGTTTTCTATTTAAGCAACGGGAGGCGGGAGGACTGGGGGTACCTGTAGTGAGGAACTATTATATAGCAACGTTGGTCACCCAATGTGCAAGGTGGAAGTCAATGGATACCTCGGTTCCATGGCTGCACGTAGAGCAGGCGTTTGTGTCCCCTCTAAAACTGGAAGATGCACTGTGGTTGCCGTTTTGGAATGTCCCATCCCCTAAGTCCTTCTCCCCAGTCATGTGTGCCTCACTAACGGCATGGAAACTACTTCATAAGAAAGCTAACCCTACGAAACACTCTCTTATTACTGAAATGCCTTTATCATTGATGGCCTGGGTAGTTGACGATTTGGAGGTCTCCGATTGGGAATCGAGGGGGATCACGCAGGTTTCGCAATTATACTCTTACTCTAATCACCTTATACCGTTTGCAGATTTACAACGGCAATACAGAATTCATGTTGGTGATTTCCTTAAATATTTTCAAATATGGCACTTCGTGTCGAAACATCCTGCGATGACAATACCCCATAATAACTCCCTTTTCACTTGGCTATCGACTAGTATGAGGGGACTACGATTTTTATATGACAAAATGGATGAAATCTCGACTTTCACCCGGTCTACCCCGTTTCGTTGCTGGGAGAGAGATTTAGGGATAGCTATTGCCCCAGATGAATGGCAGCAAACACTTAGACTGATCCATCTGTCTCTAAAATGCAGCACCCACATAGAGACGGCCACAAAAATTATTTTACGATGGTACAGGACCCCGTCTACTTTACAGTTAGCATACCCCTCTGTGTCTGGGAGTTGTTGGAGAGGATGTGGGGGCAGAGGACACTTCTCCACATTCTGGGGAATTGCCCCATGATTCGGGATTACTGGGATAAGGTCTTTGACTTGCTCTTGGAGCTGTTTAATCTCCAACTCTCCTATACCGCACCTATGGCCATCCTATTACTTGGAATTCCCGGTGAGCTGAACAAGCATAAACAACTCATCTGTAAAATTTTGACCATAGCCAAATTAATGTTGGTACAGAGATGGAAGACGGTGGCCCCTCCACCAGTGTCGGCTCTGGTCTCAGCCATACATAACACATACTCCTATGAAAGGGTGATTGCAATGGGAAACAATTCCTTTCATCGCTTTGAGAAGATTTGGGATGCATGGGTCTACTCTCGATTCGCTGTTGGAGGGACTTAAGTTGTAACCAGAGGGTAGTGTGCTACCTATTGTGTACATGAGCATAAACCCCGTGACTAAAAAAAAAAAAAAGGTCGTACACAGAGAAATTTCCCCTAATTTGGTCATAGTAGCCCTATGAATGTGCCTAAATGTTACTGTTACTGTTCATTCTATAAATTATCTTTCTTATCTATTTCATTGATGTACAGGTTACAGAATGAGTTTCAAAGAAATACAATATATTGTATGTCAAATGTGTATTGTACTGTATGTCAATGCTGTTTTGTCCTTATTCTTTGAAAAATTTTGAATAAAAATTATTGAAACAAAAAAATACTATATAAAGTTGGTATCGCCGTGATCGTAGTGACCCGCAGAATACAGGTAACATGTCATTTTTATCACATAGTGAATGCCGTAAAAATTAAACCCATAAGAAATTGGCGCAAATGTGTTTTTTCTAATTCCACCTCATTCTGAATTTTTTTTCCAGCTTCCCAGTATATTGCAAAGGATGTTGAATGGTTCCATTACAAAGTACAATTTGTGCCACAAACAATAAGCCATCATGTGACTCTGTGAACTGAAAAATGATGGCTCTTGGAATGTGGGGACTAAAAAACTGATATGCAAAAATGAAAAGATTAGATAGGCCATTGCTCTCCATATAGCGACCAATCACCCCTCTTAACACGGCTAATCCTGTCTACCCTGTGGGAATACTAAGCCCAAACCTGACTTTAACTTTCTATGATTGGCTATAGATCCCACAGGATAGGGGATAAGTGTCCGAACACTGGGGGCCAAAACGCCAGGTCCCCCAGTGATCACGAGGAGGAGGGATCGAAAGTCCCCTATGGCCTCCTTGTGAATGGAGAGCCAGTGCACTTGTGTGACTGGCACTCCATTCACTTCTATAGGGCTGCTGGATCTGTAATTGATCACACAAGTGCACTGGCGCTCCATTTACAAGGAGGCCATAAGGGGACTTTTCGGTCCCTCGTCCTTCTGATCACTGGGGGACCTAGCAATCGGGCCCCCAGCTATCAGACACTTATCCCTTGGCCTGTGGATAGGGGATAAGTGTCCATAACGGCACAACCCCTTTAAGCTTTATTACTAATATACATCCCAGAGCCCCATTTACTACCTCTGTAGAGGGCAGCTGGAGAGCTAGAACTCTCATTCTTCTGCCTCTACTGCTGACACTCTGACTCTCGGTCATATGACTGACACCACTCTACTCAATGGACCTGCAGACCAATTAGAGGGGAGTCGGTGATGTCAGTGAGAGTTGGAGTGGCTGCAGGGGAGGACACAGGAAAAGGCCGCTCCACCTGCCCTTCACAAAGATAACAGGAACCAAGGTGTATATTAATAATACGTAAAGCTTAAAGTGTACCTCCAGTTATAAAAAACTTTTCCTAAATGAACAGTACAGGTGAATATATAAAACTTTGTAATATATCTTATAAACCCCTTCCCACCAGAGTCATTTTTTGATTTTCGTTTTTGATTCCAAACCCCATAACTTTTTTATTTTTCCCTTCACAGAGCCATATGAGGGCTTAATGCTTGTGGGACAAATTGTTCTTCATGATGCTACCGTTTATTAGGGTGGGTTCACATTTGCGCTTGAGTCCGTCCGCTACCAATCCGAGTAAATCTCTCGGGAAACTGGATAGGCACCGGATAGCGACAGGTTAGCGACGCATTGCTTAAAAACCCATTCATATGAATGGGTTTTTAAAGCAATGCGCGGGTGTGCACTTACACCCTCTGCGCCGCGAAGTCGTTTTTTTTTGTCGGAGACAAAGTCCTGTATATCCGCTGAATTCGCAGCGCAGAGGGTGCAATCGGACACCCGCGCATTGCTTTAAAAACCCATTCAAATGAATGGGTTTTTAAGCAATACGTCGCTAACCTGTCGCTATCCAGTGCCTATCCAGTTTCCCGAGAATTTCACTCGGATTGGCAGCAGACGGACTCAAGCGCAAGTGTGAACCCACCCTCATTCTGTACAATGTACTGGGAAGATGGAAAAAAATTCAGAATGGGGTGGAATTGGAGAGAAAGTGCTTTTGTGCGACTTTCTCATGGGCTTTGTTTTTACGGCGTTCACTGTGCAGCCAAAATGACGTGTCACCTGTATTCTATGTTTTGGTACGATTCCGGGGATACCGAATTTATATAATTTGCAAAAAAAAATTTTTTTCTTAATGTCGGCATATTCTGACACCCGTAACTTTTTTATATTTCCAGGTACAGGAATGCATAGAGTGTCTTTTTTTTTGCAGGGCCAGGTGTACTTTTTAGTTATACTATTTTGGGGAATGTCTATTGCTTTGATTACTTTTCATTCAAATTTTTATCAGAGATGGAACAGCGAAAAAACGGCGGTTCGGCACTTTCAATTTTTTGTCCCACTACAGTGTTCACTGTACAGGAAAAATATTTTTACATGTTTTTTTATATGTTTCAGTCACAGAGATACCTAATGTGTATGTGTTTCACAGTAATTTTTTACATTTATATGTATTCTAGAGAAAGAGGGGTGATTAGAATTTTTAATTCTAATTTTTTTATATTTTTAACTTTTTTTTACACTATAATTATTAGACCCTCTAGGGGGTCTTCAACCCCAGGGGGTCTGATCACTAATCATGGGGATTAGCGCCGGGTCTTTGCTGTATAATATAGCAGAGACCCATTGGCTATGGCAGCCTCTCAGCTTCTGAGTGGCCGCCATATTTTAATACCCAACATCCGCTAAATAGTACGGTGGATGTCAGGAATGGGTTATAGAAATCTGTTTTCTTCTCCACTTTTCAGGCAATTACTATATTAGTCCATGAGAGAAGAGAAGGGGGTTAGAAAAGACACTCAAATAATTGCTGCTGTTACACTCTTCTGTTTCCTGCTTTTTTAACACTGCTAAATGGTAGATAAGAGGCAGCTAGTACACAGAATGAGGCAATAAATCAATATACCAGCCAGAATCCTACTCCACCCCTACCTGCTCCATAGAGTTGTGTGAATCTGAATACGGAGCCGGATATAATGTAAACAGCAGTCAGATTGAAGATAAGGAGCATGAGAATAGCTTTATAAGTGGAGAAGGAAACCGATTTCCTTAATAAGATATATTACAAAGTTTCTTATATTCACCTGCAGTATTCATTTATGACAAGTTGTTTTTTTACAACTGGAGGTACACTTTAACTAGTGCATTGAATACATCGGTAAGCTTTATTATTACCCTGATAACCCCTTTAATGGAGACCCCCAAATGAGTATTTGAGTATTCTAAATATTTTCTATAATTTTCTTGCAACTACCTATCTAAATAAAGCTGTACTGTACACTGTGCAGTTAATAGTGCCATATAGTACCCTGAAAAATAGTACCTTACAGTGACCAGAAAGTGGCACACAGTGTCCAGATAAAATACACTACCCAGGTAAATCATGTCATACAATGCCCATGTAAATAGTGCAGTGACAAAGTGCCAGATTAGTATGGTATAAGAAAAAAATGCACACAGAGTGATGAGAATGGTATCTGTTCACATTGGCTCATTTACACTAAGGCTGGGTTCACATCCATTAAAGGCTCCGTCATAGAAACCACCGAAAATCGGCAGAGAGAAAAGCCCTGCACAGAGAACTAGTCAATAGGGGCCGTGTGCAAGCGCAACCCGAACTACGGAGAGCACAATGCTAGTGTGAACCTAGGATAAGTGTGCCCATGGGTCCTTACAGTATACTATGGGTCCTTACAGTATACTATGGGTCCTTACAGTATACTATGGGTCCTTACTATTCTGTTGTCCCAAAAGCCATAGAAGCACAGGAGGGTATTTGTGCCCTGAGTTGCTCCTATTAGTAATAGATTAATCTGGCCAGGATATTATATTGCTGAGAACATTCATGCTCAGCTTGCACAAAAGTCTACTGTCAAATATTAGCTTCCATTGTTGCCATGGTAACGGGTTCTTGTAAGGTAATCCTCAAAGTTACTAGTCCTTGACCTGAATCAAACTGTCTTGTAGCTATCAGTCTCCACAGACATTGTGTGCTACTGTATGGATATTACTCAATTAGACAGAATCGCTGGAGATTAGAAGAAAAAAACTATATTTCTGGTGTCTATGTAATAAGGTGGTAAGAAGGTCAGTTTGGGATACTGAACCACCCACATGTACCGGGGGTTAGTGTCCCAAACAGCCATCCGCGCCCACATCAACAATAAAAACAAACCTTTATACATTGTACATCTGGCGTCTGTGCAGTTTTTAAAGAGAACCTTTCACTACCTCCACCTACTCCAATTCTTAGGATATGTTAATGGGCGCAGCTCCACTGATTCCAGCACAGTTGGAATTTTTCTCTAGCCCCCATCATTCCTGAGCCATAAGTGCAGTTAGTTTTGGTGCTTGATGTGCTATTTAGGCTCTACACTGTCAAGTGGGTGATGTCAGGCAGGAGCAGGTAAGGGGTATGATTCAGAGCTCCAATCAGAAGTGAACAGTGTCAGAGCTCAGAATCACACTCCTTGTCTGCTCCTGCCTGACACCGCCCACTTGACAGTACAGAACCTAAATAGCATATCATGGAACAAAACTAACTGCACTTATTGCTCAGGAACAGTGAAGGCTAGAGAAAAAAATGTCAACGATGCTGGAATCATTGGAGTGGCACCTATTAAATGATGCAAAGAGCTAGCCATGGGGGTGGTGGTGGTGAAAGGTCCTCTTTATGTAAAGCTGAAGGAGTACACCTCAGCTTCAGGGCACATGTGCATACCAGACCCCCAAAGAAATTCAGAACCTACACCAGACCTCAAAAGTAATTCAGAACTCAGACCAGACCCCTAAATAAATCAGTCCCCAGACCAGACCTCCAAAATAAATGAGACCACAAACCAGACCCCTTAAATAAATTAAACCATAGAACAAATCCCTAAAGAAATCAAGTCTCAGATCAGACCCCCGAAAAAAATTAAAACCTTAGCTAAAACTCTCAAAATAAATCAGACTCCAGACCCCCTAAATAAGTTAGCCTAAATAAATCATATCCAAGATCGCAGATTGCCCTAAATAAGTAGAACCCAAGACCAGACCCCTTTATATAAATTAGACACCAGAAGAAACCTCCTAAATAAATTGGCCCCCAGACCAGAGTAAATACTATAAAGCCAAGACCATTTACTTCCCACTCCTTGCCTCTCCGGTCAGCATCAGAAAGTTTTGTGTGCCGATGTGTAGGAAGTTAATGTACGTCCTATTTGGTAACACAATGGAATAAGGCGACATGTCACCCATGGGGTTGGAGCAATGGAGGGAGGCTATATGGAGAAGGAGTTTCCTGTCAATTCAGGAGTTGAGTAGAGAATGAGGTGCAGCATTTGGGATGGAGAGCATTGGCCCTGAGGATGTAGCAGTCAGGGAGAAGCTTTGCCATGCATGTGCTCTCAGTAGACAAACCAGCCTAGAAGGAGGGGATGTTGTTAAAGCCGGAACCTACAGCTGAAACCTTCAGCCAGAACCTGCCACAACTTTCAAGATTTAGAAATTGGATTTTCTCGTGTCCAAGATGTCTCGGTAGTTCTTGACATACTGTACGTAATGCAGGGCCGCTTTACCCATTGGGTAAACGGTATTGGAAGCCCACTCAGCTGACCCGGATTGAGAAGGACAGTCCTACGTTTTGGGTATAGTGCTACTATTCAGGGCAGCAGGTAGTGATTTCAACTCTATTTAACCATTTCAACAATGGTGGAGCAGTTTGCTATGAGCTCCAGCTGGTGATGTCTGCTACAATGAGGCGCGAAGAGTGAAGAAATCAGGCAATACCTTTTAGGGGCTAACTGAGTATATTTCATAGTAAGCTTTCGAGAGTCTAGCTCTCTTCTTCAGACATACTGTATGTCTGAAGAAGAGAGCTAGACTCTTGAAAGCTTACTATCAAATATACTCAGTTAGCCTCTAAAAGGTATCGCCTGATTTCTTCACTCTTCCACTACTTTCTATGGCTAACACGGTACAACATTATACTACTAACAATGAGGCGCGATGAATACTGAGAAAATGAGTTACTTTTTTTTTTTTTGTATATAAGATATATATAAATGGTGTCTGAGGGGACAGGGAGCTTTATGTGGAGGCTACTTACACGGGCATTAAATTATGTGTATGTTTGGGGGTTAGGAAATGTTTGAACTGGGCTCAATAATGTATTACAGTGGTCTTGACTCCACTGGCGTATCCACGGCATCGGCAGAAGAGCCAATTCATTTATGACAAGTTGCACACTTCTACATAAATGCAACATCTCCTCCACCAGGTCTATGATGAAACCACCATCAGCTTGTAAACTGGCAAAGATTTCAGTGATCGTTTGCGCCAGTTCTATGTGTTGCTTCACGCCTCACCTTACTGATGCACCCTACTACATCTTGGCATTGTTTGGCATCAGGATCCTGTATGGAGGTGCCCAAAGGAGAAATGTCCTGGGGTCAGGAGCCGTATGCCAGTGATAGTGTTATGCACAGTCCAATAAATAACATCATACACAAAACCAAATTCTATATAGGGGTCCATTGGATCTCCCCGTGCTTGCCCCACTTTGGATGATACATGTGTAAGTGGATGTTGCACCTCCCTCATATAAATTTGTGACCTCTATCGTGGGAACTGGTATTTTTACATTTGCCCTTGTAGCAATAAGTATGGCATTTTTTAGTGATATGGTGCATATTTGATATCGTTCTCACAGAGTTGCACACCTAAGGTACTGCATGTCCTAACAGCTGTCTGGACTTCTCATACATCACAGAATCCATGATTTATCCTCCAAATAAATCAGGATATTCCAGGACGACTGTCTATCTACAAACAGCTTTATCCTCCAGCTGCTGGGGAGCGTCACATTGTAGATGCCAGCTCTTCTTAATTTCCAGGGAGATCCCCGGCTTCTCTATATTTGCCCCAGGACAAATGTTTCTCCTTGAAAACATCTCCATAGTAGGATAATTCTTATTTCATAAAGTGACAGCGCTTATATACTCACACTATATCTTCTCCTTACATATGACAGTATCATGTCAGATGTTATCGGTGGAAGTCCATGACCTCTGCCCATCTCCACCAATTTCCCAACTGGATGGACCAAAGTTATTGAAGCTCTTCAGTAATAGAGAGTTTAGTGAAGAGTGGATAACTTGTTGATCCGACCCTTGAGGCCCCCACCAATCCCCACAATGTGGTCCTCTTACCCCTTCAGAATGGAGCAACCAGGTGCTGTTTTCTGCTATCTCTGGCAGGGCCATGGAAGTGAATGGAACAGCTGCACATGCATGAATAACCAATCCATACATCTAAGGGTGCAAGGGCCCTCAATTCTTCTGATCAGTGGGGATCCCAACAGTTGGCCCCCCACTGGCACTATCCTGTGAGTAAGGGTAACTTGGAATAACCAGAATACCCCTTTAATGACTCATTTGGTTTAGAACATTCTCCAAATACCCTATTAGCACATTAATAACGTGTAATACTCTCATACCTCCATGGTGGCACTGTGGGGTAGTTGAATACTTAAAGGGAACCTTTCAGATTTATTTGGGAGACTAAACCACCCACAGGTCCTTATGGATAGCCCTCTTGTAACCCTGTCTGTGTCCATACTTACCTGGCTACTGCACTACCAGCCCTGGTTCAATTTTTCACTGAAGCGGGAGCATTACACTTCAGCTTCAGTGCGCATGCGTCAGACCTCAAACGCATGCGCAGTGAAGCTAAGGTGTACTTTCCCAGAAATGAATCTGATGAGACTCATTGGACTCAAGTCTACGTAAGTATAAAGGTTTATTTTTTCACTGTGGCCATGGACAGGATTACAATAGGGCTAGTTGGGACACTAAACCACTCCAATAGCTCTGACAGGTTCCCTTTAAACACTTCACACCAAGTGATCCGTTTTGGCATCGGGTGACCCTTGTGATAAAAAAAGGTTTGTGCAAGGCAGATAAATCCTTCAAGGCCAATTTGGGAACATGTCACAAGTCAGTGTCGGAGCATGATTCAGCGTGGGCTTCCCATGAAGGTATACTCTTAAATATGCTTTTATAAGATTTAAATGACAGGTCTGTTCTGTTGTAGTCAGACATAGTCAGCAGATACCCAGTGGAATTTTGTATTCAGCAGCTCAGTAGGGGAGGATAGCTCACTTACTAAAATGGAGCATATAGGGAAGCAGGGGTACTACTTATGGGCATATGTCTTAAAGATAGTCATTAGGACATACTGTATGATCAGGTAGATAAGAAGATCAGGTCTTCCATGTCTGGCTGTGTTTGGTATTGCACATATTCACTTGAACAAGGCATAGCCCATGGAGAAAATAAATATACATACAGCATTTGGTATCACCAATGCCAAAGATATTTATTCCACATAGCGTCTGGAGTAAAGAAACAAAAGGGGGACTGCTGTTACCCCCATTCTGAAATGGATAAATTATATGTACCTCAAAATGGTGACAATAAAAAGTACAACTCATCCTGCAAAAACAAGCCCTAATCTACAGAAAATTAAAAAATGGGTAATTTCAAGAACTGCTCAGGTGTGAAAATGTTAATTTTTTTTTATTTTTTTTCTCAGAATTTCATAAATTTAACTGTTGATAAATTTTATTTTTAGGTCCATGTAGTTGTTAGAAGGTTCTTTGTTTTGCAGGATAAGCTGCAACTTTTTATGACAAAATTAAAAAAATGTTTTTGAATCTTTTTTACAACAATTTCCCTGTTTTTACTGTATTTATGTACTTTTTATTTATGTCCTGGATTCTGGGGCTGCTTTGCTAAATTTTTTATTTGCACCTGGATTTTGGGTTAGAGAACCCTTCCACATAACACCATATTCTTCAGAAATAAAGGAGGGTGCAGCACCATTGACATCTTCTACTATCCACATAGGTGGTTAGTGTCTGATCGTTGGGGTCCTAACGCTGGGACCCCTACTGATCACAAGACAGTGGTCCCATGTTCCCTGTTTGGATGCTGCCACTCCATTCAAAGTGTGTTTGACTGACAAAGGGTGGGTTCGCATCTGTGTCGGAGTCTCCGCAGAGACCACTGAAAATCGGGGGAGAAAAAAGTTCTGCATGGAGGACTTTTTTTCTCTACCACTTTCAGTTTTAAGTGGTGGACCCTATTATAGTCAATGGGGTCTGCCAGTCTCCATGTGTAACCGCTATAATAGTGGTCTGGTTCTCCCCTGACGGACCCGAACAACACAGAGCCAAGCGCTAGTGTCTAGTGTGAACTTAGCTAAAGACTGCACCTATACACCTGTTGCTCCATTGAAATGGGGGACATGGGACAAGGTATACCAGAAGAGCTGTGGGAATAATGGCGTCCTGGACATGAGGTCACTATTACTACCATTGCTAGGACTTGAAGATGTTGCTCGTTGCTCAAACATATGAAGGAATTTTCAAACTCGTTGTGTTCATTTTGTTACTACGGAAACACTAATAAGTGCACTAATTTTCAGTTATATATGTCCAATTATTATGTTGTCTAATGCTGCTTTACAGGCAAATACACAGCAGCATATTGTACCATGAAATGATAGGAGCATAGACAGCCTAAATATAGCTGACAGTGAATGCTGTGACTTGTAGTACCACCATCGAATGCACAAATTCCCTGTAAAGGTTCTATAATCATTAACACACAAGTAGCACAGCTCATTCCATCCTGGACTATGTGGCTAATGTTTAGATGACTATTTCTGCAAATGTACAGAGCTCAGTGAGCCGACACTGATGATTCCATATTGTATATTGCTATGGACAAGTGTGGTCCCACTATGGTGCTGCTCACCTATAGCCCAATATTGTTGTGTGATTCACTAAACAGAATGGGGCTGGTGCGCTCTGAAGGGTTTTATAATATTTTGAGAATATTAGGGATGGACACACAATCCTTCCCTTATTTTCCTATTTAGAGTGTCAGCTACTGTACATACAATCACTGTCAGTGGGACAATTTCTTCTTTCTGCTAGATACAGCGCCACTCTTCTTTGTAGGCTATGTGTGGTACTGCATATATTCACTTGAGTCAGGCTTACCTGCAATACAAGTGGAGCTATTTCTGGAAGAAATTCAATGTGATTTTTAATCCCTTTAGGAAATATGTTTTAAGGGGGTTGTCCAGGATAATCGTTTCTTTGCAAGAGGCCAGGGAAGGTGAAAAAAAAGCCACCCATACTCACTTGTCCACAGTGCTCTCCCACTGCAGTCCGGTCCTGCTGCTTCGGGGTCTGGTATAGGCAAAAGTCCCCGCAGAGGCCAATCAGCGGCCCCAGTACCCTAAGGAAGTCACAGGTGATGCTGTGAGGGACGTCCTGGTTCCTTTTCTTAGGCCGCTGATTGGCCTCAGCAGTCACATGTGACAGGGACTTCAGCCAAGAAAAGATCCCGATGCAGTAGGACTGAACCGCGATGGAAGACATCGAAGCATAGGGGACAGGTGAGTATGGGGTTTGTTTGTTTTTTCTATCTTCCCTGGCCCGCTTGTAAAAAAACGCTTATCCTGGACAACCCCTTTAAGTCAAATTTGTAAAGTGAAATTCCACATACATCTTTTTTTGCTTTATTAGTAAAAGTTTATTACATATTACAAATGCCAAAAACTACAACTTGTCCCACAAGTATGAGCCGTATGAACACCAGAAGTCTAAGACGTAAAAACAAGGAAAAAAATTAAGACTTTTAGGACTGAGATTTTTTATATCAATGTTTTGGGAGCCATCTTATTTTTTCTTAATTTCCTGTATTTTTAGTTTTTATGTGTGGTAATTATAAAAGGGATTATCCAGATTTTAAGATTGATGGGATAGGCCATCAGTATTAGATCTGCGGGGGTCCGACACTGACTCACAGATACAAAGGCAGCGCGGGAGAGTCGTACATAGACCGCCTTACATAGAATTCAATAGGACAGCGCTGCAGTACCGACACTCACCACTACAGTTTGTACGGAGAGTGAGCAGCATGGCTCTTCCGCGCTGCCTCAGTACTAGTGATCTGTGGGGGTCCTGGGTGTCGGACCCTCGCAGATCTAATATTGATGTCCATCAATCTTATAAACTGGGACAAAATTCAGTTTTTTTTTACACTTATGCGCCATGCTCTGAGCAGTACAAAAGTCATAAATTAAGGGCATCCTCCGACAGTGCAGAGGATATCAAGAGCGGAGCAGAACTGGATCTTTTGATAAGCTATAGTGGAAAAAAAAAAAAGAGTACAATGTGGAAGTGTGGACGAGAAAAATGGATGACACACAGAACACACATAGACACAACATGGACATCATACAGATGAAACACACTCATGTGAATAAGCCCTTAAGCCTAAGCCCTTTTTTTCTGTTTTAGTACTAACGCAAAATAAAACCAGATTTCATGCTTATGTCATCTAGCTGTAAGAGGGCTCGTTTTTTGTCAGTTGTAGTTTTATTGGCACCATTTTTTGGTACATATAGTCAACTGATTTCATTTTATTCTTTTATTTTTGGTTTCATGGAAAAAAAAGTTTTGCAATTTTTTCAGGCATTGCAGTTAAATTATTTATTCATTTAATTATATTAATTTTATTCCAGTGATTGTGTCGATAATGAATATATTTATTTTTTATGATGAACTATTTTTAAACAATAAAATATTTTTTATAAAACAGGTTTATGGAGAGGCAAAATTTTTATTAAACTTAGGGCCGGTTCACATCTGCGTTCGGCTTCCGTTCGGGGGAGTCCGCTAGGGGACCCCCTCAAACGGAAACCTATACACGTAGAAAAGCGGTTACCTAAAGAAACCAGCAGACCCCATAGACTATAATGGGGTGCGTGTGGTTTCCGCACGAAAGTGCAAGCAGCACTTTTCTCTCCACTTGCTTCGTGCGGAAACCACACAGACCCTATTATAGTCTATGGGGTCCGCAGGTTTCCTTAGGTAAACCGCTTTTCTATGCGTATAGGTTTCCGTTTGGAAGGTCCCCAAGCGGACTCCCCCGAACGGAAACCGAACGCAGATGTGAACCGGCCCTTATATAAACTTAGAGTTTTCCCACTAATAACACTTGTCCCCTATTCACATACTAGGATATAGGTGTCGGATCATTGGTAGTGATGGTGGCTCAGTGGCTAGCCTTGCAGCGCTGGAGTCCTGGGTTTGAATCCTGCCAAGGAGTTTGTATGTTCTCCCTGTGTTTGCGTGGGTTTCCTCCGGGTACTCCGGTTTCCTCACACTCTCCAGAGACATACTGATAGGGAATGTAGATTGTGAGCCCTATATGGGATAGTGACTGACAATGTCTGTAAAGTACTGAAAATATGATGGCGCTATACAAGTAAGTATAATAATAATAATAATAATAGGGAGTCCCTGAGTGTCACAGGTGAGTGCTATTCACTTCTATAGGACTAGGAAGTGTATGAAGTGGTCACCACTGAAAGTGTTATTAGTAGGAAAATCCCTCTAATTTTTTCCGCCACCTGCTAAGGGACTTGAATTTGTGATCCCATAGTACTTTGGATTACTTCGTACTCTTTGTAGCATGTGTAGTAGGGTAATAGTTATGGTCGACCTAGAGGCCATTGTTAAGACCCTGACTGTCATGCTAACAGATAAGCACCCCATTTTGTTTCATGCTATTTAGCCCCCCTTCCCTCTATAACACTCCTGAGATATTATGGCTGGTATCTCATGGAGTTAAAGGGACAGAATCAGAGCCGCTGTGCCATCAATGACATCAGCCGTGATACCCGTATATATGGCACCTGACCTCTCATGGGTTTATTTGTTCTTTTAGCACATATACAGCTGCCCTTTTTTTTCCTTAAAAACCTGGTCAACCCCCCTTCAATGAGTTAAATCGCACCTCCAATACAATAAATCGGGGGTATATATTCACCCATACAAGCAGCTGTAAAGAGGCAGCAGGTGGCACCACTGAGATCACCCGGGAGGATATTTAGCAGGCACCACAGATGGATGCACAGCTGCCCGCTGCCTCCTCTCTCAGTTTACAGCTGGCAATGGGCTGCACCCGTCAGTATCAGTGAGATCGTTTTGGCTGTCACATCTCCTCAAGCTCAAGTGACAACGACTAGTCACGGAGAATTTTTTTTTTCCTGAATAGTGGAAATAAAACCAACAATGCAACATTAAAGTAAAAAAATTTTTTTTAAAAAAAATCTGTATTTTATTCTTAAATAAAAATCCAGGAGCATTAAATAAAAAAGTTTCTGAATATGTCTTCGCCATGGCCATATACTGCCATGCTGGAATTTCTCAGCCTGCAGCGGAGTTGGCTGCTTGTTTCTAACCCTGTACAAGCATGACAGTCTCATAGAGTGTATAGAAGGGGTTGTCCCACCATAACTTATCACCTTTCCACAGGATAGGAGATAAATGATTTCTGATCACAAGAACGGGGGTCCCATGTCCCCCCTTTGAATGGCGCAGTGGTTGTACACCCATGCTGTGCTCCATTCAAAGTCTATGGGCCAAAGCACTGTAGTCAGTGATCTCCATTAGTCCCGTAAAGACTGAATTGAGTGGGAGAGCGCATGAGTGACTGTCACTCTATTCAAAAGGAGAGCCCCTGTTCTTATGAAAGGTGGGGACCATAGCGATCATTCATCCCTTATTCACACAACAGTGAAAAACGGACATTTTTGACATCCAACACTAGTGAAAAACGGAAGAATGACATCCTTTTTTAAAACAACTGAGCATGAATGAGTTTATTCACATGTCCGTTTTTTTGTGACAGAAGAAAACGTCCATTCCATATTCATCCATTTTTCCGGACACACGGACGCAATAGATAAAAACAGATTGATGTCCGAGTTACAGTGGGTTGGATGAAAGAAAAGACCAATAAATTCATCCTTTTTTTAACGGTCCGAAGCAAAATGGACGACACTCAGCCATCAAAAATGGAGAACGCTGAAGGGCTGTTAAAAAATGGACCATTTCGTCTGTTTTCATGCCCATACAGTGGACACGGTAAAGTGACTATAGTCTCAGCCTATCCTTATTTTGGGACAATCCCTGGGAGATGCAGGATACAGGCGCTGCAGGAGCTGTACCAGGCACATCACTTGTACCGCCCTGTGATTGGCTGAGCACTAGGGGGAGGAGCCTGGCCAAGTACAATATAAAAATGTAGGTCGATATTTCCAGAAATGAAAGTCTATAGGGCGAGAGAATTACGAAATTTTCGATTAAACGCGGACGACTGTTTTGTTACTATGGAAACGCTAATAAGACCGCTAATTATTGATTGTATCTGACCAGCAGCTATGGCTTCTCAGGCCGCAAAGTGGCAAATATGTTACAGTCAATTCCACCATGAAATGCTAACCAGCATAGCCAGCCTGTATATAGCTGGACAGTGAATGCTGAGACTTGTAGTGCCACCTCAGAATGCAAAAGCACCCTGTCAATGGAATATATTGAGGGTAACAGAAGGGGCACAGCTCGTTCCATCTTGGAATATGACTACGTGGCTGAGCTTGGAAGATGGATGACTATTTTTCCAAATGCACAGCGCTCACTGAGCCGCCAGCTAGGACTCCCCGGTTATTCCTCGCACTGATATGCAAATGCATCTCGTTTGCATCCTAATATTAATAATTAGACTGCATATGCATGAAGGGAGGGGTTATGTCGGGTAACGCTACAACGCTCGGGGCACGGAAAGGGTTAACAAGATGGACGTCCTTTGTTATGCCCACAACCGACATGGCGGCTCGGCGGCGCTGCCCTTTCTCGGTCACGTGTCCCCCTCCCGCTACCCAAAGCGCCTTTTCCCTGACCGCTCTCTCTCTCTCTCTCCGCGCTATTCCACTCACGTCCGCTCCTCCCTCTCTGACTCACTGAATCCCTCCAACAACAACCCCACGGCCCCGCCTACGGATGACGTCATGCAACCAATCCGTAAGCGGCTTCGGCTGCTGTTCCCTCACTGGTTCCCTCCCTGACCTACTCTCCTCTTGGCTCTTCCCACTCTGTTGCACAGACCGGTTTCCATGTCAAGGGCGACGCCCATAACGTGACGTGCACACAACATCCCCGCCCCTTGTTCCGGCTGTTCTACGCACCCCTGCCTGTCCCCCTCCGCGCCGTTCCCGCTTCCCCTCAGTCCCCCCGCCGCGCTCTTTCGTCCTCCTCTCTCTCCACCCCCCGCGCTCTTCTAGTCACCTCAGCACCCGCCCGCCGCGCTCTTCCCAGCTTCGCCTTACCTCCCCGGGTTTCAGCTTTCAAGATGGCCGCCGCATCAGCCCGGGGTGTCTCCGCGCTCCGTCGCTGCTGCCTCCTGGGACTCCCGGTAAGAGAACTGCCCCGTCTTGTTTTTTTCCTCTCCCCCCCCCTGTCCGTTGCTTATCCCTGGCTCACAGGGGATCTCCGTGTAACCGCCCGGCTCCACCCAGGGCCGCCTTCCGACCTCTTGGCAGGCCCTGGCCTAAGGCCTACGCCGCCTCAGCGAGCCGGGGACTTGCGTAGAAGTCGCGGCCGGGCAGATGCGCAGGGGACCGGGGTCGTGTGAAGCTTCAGCCATAGGAGTATATGGGCTGACTGTATGTTAACTATTGATGCTTGTGAGCCTGTGCCTGTCAGCAGGGAGCCATCCTCAGCTCTTCTCCCTGCTCCTGGATGGTCCAGGCAGGACTGGTCATACCCACCTCTGCCTCTAGCTATCTGCACATACCCAGTGCACCACAAGTCCCAGCATGTCCTGCCACCAGACCCTGCACTTGTGTGTATGTCGCTGTCATGTGTATTGAGACAAGTTTCCCCCAAATCTCCCTTGTCTCCTGTCTACGTGTCTAGCGATCTCTGCTGTCTCGGATATCATTCAATGGCCACTTTATAGTTGAGCGCCATTGTGGTGGCCTGAGGTCATGTGACGCCGGTGCCCGTTTCTGTATATACTAATGGATGCCCAATCAGAGGGTATGTTTTGTTTTTGTTGTGAAAGCTGAACTGTCTGCATTGGTGGCTGTGTGTGGTCATGTGACGTTCTTCCTGCCCCCGGGCTGGGTGGCGCTGCCTGCCCCCGTGGCGTGTGTGGCATGTGACGTTCTTCCTGCCCCCGTGGCTGTGTGTGGTCATGTGATGTTCTTCCTGCCCTGTGGCTGTGTGTGGTCATGTGATGTTCTTCCTGCCCTGTGGCTGTGTGTGGTCATGTGATGTTCTTCCTGCCCTGTGGCTGTGTGTGGTCATGCCAGTCTTTCGGGCTTCTGCTGTGATGTCTCCGCCCTGTGGCTGTGTGTGGTCATGCCACGTTCTTCCTGCCCCCGTGGCTGTGTGTGGTCATGTCACTTTCTTCCTGCCCCGTGGCTGTATGTAGTCATGTGACGTTCTTCCTGCCCTGTGGCTGTGTGTGGTCATGTGACGTTCTTCCTGCCCGTGGCTGTGTGTGGTCATGTGACGTTCTTCCTGCCCTGTGGCTGTGTGTGGTCATGTGATGTTCTTCCTGCCCTGTGGCTGTGTGTGGCATGCCTTCCCCCCCCCCGGGGTGGGGGGGGGCCCCCTTCTCCCCCCCCCGTGGCTGTGTGTAGTCATGTGATGTTCTTCTTGCCCGTGGCTGTATGTAGTCATGTGACGTTCTTCCTGCCCGTGGCTGTATGTAGTCATGTGACGTTCTTCCTGCCCGTGGCTGTATGTGGTCATGTGATGTTCTTCTTGCCCGTGGCTGTGGGGCATGTGCTCTCCCCCCCGTGGCTGTTGTAGTCATGTGACGTTCTTCCTGCCCGTGGCCGTGGCTCCCCCCCCGTGGTGTGTGGGTCATGTCACTTTCTTCCTGTCCCCGTGGCAGTCATGGTGTTCAATGACAGTTTTGCCTAGAAATTGATTGTTGTCTTTCCTGTAGATGAGAATCTTGCACTAGGGCCCTGTTCACATTACATTTGTGATGAGAGGCTCCTGATGGGCCCTGTTGACGAATTGGAGACCAGAAAAGTGACCCTGGGGTGATATATCAACTAAAAGCATGTAATGGCTATGTTGTAGCGTAGAAAAGTACACAGTAAAAAAAAATACACATACTGCATGGTGTAGGCTTGATCTTTGAAGTGGGAGTCTCTTGCTGACATATCCCACTCTTATGATGTGAACAGGGCCTTATAATAGCTCCTTCAGAGCCCCCCACTGATCAGAACTTCAGTCACTATGGCATGTTAAAAGTTTCCTGGAGTGGTGCGCGCCCTTTAATGGAAGAATCCCACAGTGTAGACTCACTTAATGATTGTGGATGATAACATGAGCATTGAGTGAACTTGCCGGCTTTACATAGGACTGCGCATGTTGCTGTAGCTGGTGAACCTGTAAGTATGGATTAAAAGTCCTAGTTAGGCTTGGTTCACACTAGCGCAAGCAAACAGACAGTACTAATGTCTCATGAGCACTGGTTATCCCTGCTACTCCAGGGTAATGGGATAGACTGGGAGCCCGATGGATACTTTTTAGTAGCCATATATATTAGATGGGACTGGTCAATCTATATGATGTGCTGGGATACCATAGCTGTGTTCCATAGCTTGAGTTAGAAAGTGGCCCAGCCAAAAATGGGGTGTATAGGCTGACGGCCCTTGCTGCATTGTCTGGTTGTCAGCGGGCAGAAGCTCTAATAACTCTGCATTGGATTCTTAGTGACGTACTGGGACGTAGAGGAGTTTGTATGAAGAGACCTCTTATGTGTAATGTCCCCCATCTTTCAACATATGACACAGAGCAGCGCTGTGGGCTGATGGGTTATCCCCTTATCTGACATCCCATTTTATATTTTCTTTTCTATTCACAGGTTTGAACATCTCTTTGTCGATCCCGTTCATTATCTGCAGTAGCTGGTATTGCACTCTCAACGTCTTCAAGGTTATTGTCTCTCCATACCAAGACTCGTGGACTTTGGTGAGGTTGGCTTGAGAGGAGCTTGGTGTGTGCTATGGTGAGCCAGCCTCCGGGCAGCGCCAGCCTCCTTTCCTCCCTCCAGGACCAGGGCTAAACCTCTATGGATATACAGTCATCATGGTGAAGCTGGCTAATCCTTTGTATACGCAATGGATCCTGGAGGCCATCAGGAAGGTGAAGAAACAGAAGCAGCGCCCATCAGAGGAGCGCGTCTGCAACGCCGTGTCCACGTCGCACGGCCTGGATCGTCACACTGTCTTAGAGCAGCTGGAACTCAGTGTTAAAGATGGAACAGTACTTAAGGTTACCAACAAGGGGCAAAACTCCTACAAAGACCCTGATAACCCAGGCCGCCTGGCACTGCCTAAGACTGGCAGGAACCCAGGGCGACCAGAGGGTTTGGACTGGCAGCGGCTCTTGAGGAAGGCTCTAGAAGCAATCTCTGAGCCAGGGGGCTCTTCTTTGAAAAGCATTGAACGCTTTCTGCGTAGTCAGAGGGATATTGGGGCAACTTTTGGGGGCAATACAAGTCCAGCTTCAGCTTTCCACCAGCAGTTACGGCTTGCTATCAAGCGGGCACTGGGCCATGGGAGAATTGTAAAGGACGGTGCCCTTTACAAGCTGAATCCCAAGCTGACAGAGGTCAAACAAGGATGGGAGTCGTTGGCCTCGCTGCCACCAGTGTGTTTACTGCCTCATGAGAAAGACAAGGTGAGTGACACTTGTCCAGTCCAACTGGATGAATTGTGACTGTAGGTCCAAGTGTATGGTACTGGTGAAGAGAAATCTATCAGTTCCCATTCACATGGCGCCTTGGTTTGGTTTAATGGGGGAAAAACACAATGGAAAGGCAGTATTGAGCATGTGGCTTTGAAAGCAAACAGTTATGTGACCTTTCCATGAAAATTGAAGTAAATAACTTGCCGAATCTTCTGTGACTTGTAATATGGGATTGGATGAGCGTTGCGGCCTCTTCACTGAATACCGAGCACAGCACTGTACATTTTTACATGAGCTGCTGCCGTACCATGTGGGCGTCTCTTCCTCTTCACACAGCTGATAGTTAAAGAGGACCTTTCACGTCCTCATGTATATGCGGTTTTACATACCGCTAGAAAGCCGACAGCGCACTAAATTCAGCGCACTGCCGGCTTTCCCGGTGTGTGCCCCAGGGCTGGAGATATCGGTTTCACGGTTTAATGTCAGAAGGGTGTTCCTGACAGTCTAGCTGCGCTGTGAGGAACGCCCTCCCCGACAGTACTTGTTCATAGACTTGTACTGGGGGGGGGCGTTCCTCACAGCGCAGCATCATCGCTGGGCAGTAAGGAATGCCCCCTCTCTGTCTTCGTCTATAGCGCTGTACTGTCAGAGGGGGCGTTCCTTACAGCCCAGTGATGACGCTGAGTTGTGAGGAACGCCCCCCCCAGTACAAGTCTATGAACGAGAACTGTCAGGGAGGGCGTTCCTCACAGCGCAGCTAGACTGTCAGGTATGCCTTTCTGACAGTAAACCGTGAAACTACGACCCCCATATCTCCAGCCCCGGGGCACATACCGGGAAAGTCAGCAGTGCGCTGAATTCAGCGTGCTGTCGGCTTTCTAGCGGTATGTAAAACAGCATATATATGAGGACGTGAAAGGTCCTCTTTAAGTTGTCTGAGGAGAAATATCTGATCGGTGGGGGTCAGCGCTCCCTTTCACTTCAGCGGGAGCACAAGAGATAGCCAAGTGCTTTACTTCAGCTGCCTCTGGCACTTCCATTGAAGTGAATTTTCGTGACATAACCCCTTTAAGTACGGTACTACTCATTATTAGTTGTATCACCAACACTTCGGTCATTTAAAGGCCATGTCCGACTTTGCAGCCATTTTTCTTATTGCTGTATTGCATCGAAAACTTAAGGAAGCATCTCTGCAAATAGTGGTGAATATGACTCCTACCTTTTAACGTTTACCGCACTTATGCAGAATGATGGTTCTCCATGGTAACAGACTATAAACAAACCCTGTGTAGTCTGATCCTGCGGTCACACAACTTTCTGCTTGTTCCCTACTTCTTGCTTAGCAGGCTTGTGTGTTACAAGATGTAGGGTATTGTTGGCAAGTGGTATGGTTGTGTCTTGTTAGACTGATGTGGCGCACTACACCGTTGGCCTCGAGTGCTGTGGTGAGTTAGGTTAATAGCGTAGCTTGCATAACACATGATGCATCTGTATTTACTTTATTATTGTTGAGTTTGTTGCTGTAGGCACTTTTCAGCATTGTGTGCAGCGGGCCTGGATGAATCCCAGAAGTCAGGGAACCTATATGTTGTACAATTGGTGCTCTGTGGAAGTCCAGGTGGGATTGGGCTGACACTTAGACAGGTGAACAACCATTGACCAGGGAATTCTTGTATCCAATCTGTCATTGGCTTCATCGGCCGACCTGAGAAACCCTGTGCCCCCGGGACGCCCGCATGTGTCACTACTCTGCAGAAAGGTAGTTCAGCAGGCAGTAAAGTGATGCCTTGTTGATGTCCAGATCACAGTGCCATATGTGTGCTTATATAGACGGCAGTGGTGGCTTGTCTGCTTACACATCACCTGACAACTAATGTCCTCGGTCTGTAGTATCTAGTACTAAAAGGCAGCTTGTCTGTTAACTTGCACCGTACAGTTATGAGGTGACTGAATGTTAACAGGCAAAATAAAGGCTTATATAGGCCATCAATATTAGATCTGCAGAGCTCCTGGTAATGTTTACATGCCAGGACTTGCGCTGCTCCCTCGCCCTAAAAACTGTAGCAGTGGGTTTTGATATTGCAGTGCTGCATACCTGCATCCGCCATTACAGTTTGTATGGTGACCTCTGCATTGTGATGTTCCTCTGTTATTCCGCCTGGAAATGTATGAAACCACTGTTTGGACAGCTTATATGCTTCCAGGAGGAATTACAGAGGAAAAGCACAATCCATAGTTTTTACTAGAGTAGAGGTGATGGGTCCTCAGTAACACCAAAGCTTGGTTCTAGGTATAGATGCTTCTACTTACCAAGGAGCAGAAGAGTATACATCACCTTGTTACTTCTAGGTGTCTGGCGTCTCCATATTTCTTCCAGTAATATAGTTTGCAGTTTTTTGATACACGGCACACCTATGCACAGCTTCCTGCTGTGATATTGTACTGTAAATATGTTGCGGTACTAATGTGGACCAACACACGTTCATCTAGAAAACATTAACAGATGGCGTGCCTGTATATGTACAGTGACTATTGTAGCGCAGCTGCCAATCCACTTGGTATGTCCTGGTATTGACTAGTTTACCACTTTTATTGTCGTGTAGCTTCTTATCTAGTGGTGGGGAAGAAACGTACCTTGGCTATAGTCACATGTGACAGATATGTTGCAGAAATTTGGCTACTGTCTCATTCACCTGAATGGAGCTTGCAGAAACCCATGCACTTGCTACTCCATGTTTGCATTGGATTTACATTGCTGTAAACTTCTGAGACAAATCAGGATTCGCTTTCAGGGGCCAGCAAACCATTACATAGATAGAGACCAACCTGACTATTCAGTCAGATGTTACACCTGACCCCTGGGATGTTTGTATTGTTCTCTATTGAAATGGGAGATGTATGTTTGCAGGTTTGGAGGGACCACCTTCTGGTGTCTGGCTCCAGGGGTTACTCTCTAAGGGTTACTTTTGTTGGGTAACTGGAAGAGTCTCAGTGGCTTCTGGCATGTAGGATGGCTCCTGTCTAAAAGAAGTGTGTTGCATGTAGTGTGCAAGTTTTAATGGGGTTTGGTGACATCAGCTATTCACAGGGTAGGGAATAGGTGTCTGATCACTGGGGGTCTGGCCAGTGGGACCCCTGGCAGTCATAAGAGTGGTGGTGCTGTAGTATCCATTGCCTTCTAAAGGAATGGAAAATATAAAGGAAGCGATTCTACTGCTCCCTTCTGCTAAATCCACTTAGGATAGGTCAGCAATTGAAGATCAGTGGGCGTCTTACACCCGAGACCCCTTAAGGTCTATTTGAATCGCCCTCTTATGCTTCACTTGCCATGCGACGTCATGTTCATCAGTCCTGTCCTGTTTGCAGCTCAGTCCTATTCAGCCAAGTGGGGCTAAGCTGCAGTACCAAGCACAGCTGCTATACAAATGTGTGGCCTCTTCCGGCAGCTGATCAGCAGGGTTCCCGGTTATCAGACCCGCTCCAATCTTCAATTCTACTCTAAAAAGGGGTCAATAATTATTAAGCTTGGGAGACCCCTTTAAATTGAATCTTCATTGGTGCCCTATGACGGGGTGTCCGGTGTAGCTGTGTGTGGATTGGTTCTATGAATCCTTATGGGCGAAGGCAAAGCTGTCCGCACTGGCATTGTTCATCCTGAAGTGTGTGGTTATTAAAGGGCTACTTTCCTATTGTGATGGCATCTTGCTAGGCTGTGCCGTCATTATATCATTGATGGGTTCACCCTGAGAATAAAGAGGCCACAATGACAATTTGGCGCTGCAGGCCTGACACAGATGACTACCTGTTTAATATAGGACTGCTAAAGTTCCCTGTACCACTGTGTAGGGATAAATGAGTGGGGTCCTATTAGTTGTAGAGCGACAGCGATATATGACCACATAGGAATGGTTCTGTTGGACCGGCGTGTACAGCACGGTAGTCACTGCGGTTCTGACCTCCTCATCGGTCCGCTAGTAAGGAGGCTTATTCTACATGCCATGCATGCCCAGATTTGTAAGGACGTAGATCTCAGCTGACATGACTTTGGCCCTCAGTAAGACCTGTCTGTGAGATTTATGAGGGGCTGTCTCGCCTGGCAGATGTGTGCGCTCTGATCTCCTGAATTTTGGAGCTAAAAGGAAGGTAAACAGTGGATTCAGCAATATAAACAGTGGGGGCCCGGGAGCCGCTCTGGGGTCTCCTGCCTCCTTCTACGTACATTGCTTCCTCCAAGTCTCTTCCAGAGATGTGATAATGAGAGGCATATGGTGATATGGGTGGGGCATCAAATATCGCTCACATTTCTTGGCGTTGGTTCTTTCTTCTTGTGCTCTTGGCAAACAGTTTACAAAGAATTTCCCACCAATGTTTTTATAGGCGAAGGCTCCAGCGTTTTACTTCAACAAAACAGACAGATCCTAGGAGCCAGATATGGAGTAAGATGCTGATCAGCCATAACATTAAAGCCTGTCAAGGGGAGGGATACATTGGGCAGTAAGGGAATAGTCTGCTTGTCAATTTGATGTAAATGGGCAAGCGTAAGGATCGGAGCGACACTGTGATGGTTAGGGGACTGGGTCAGAGAATCTCCGAGCCGTCAGGTCTTTTAGGGGGGCTGGTATGTAGCGGGTAGTACAAACCAAAAATAGTCCTGGAAGGGTGGACTGGAGACAGGGTCATGAGGCTTACAATATGTGGATGGCCGGGTGTGTATCGCGTTCCCTGGGCAAGAGATGGCACCCGGATGTACTTTGGGAAGAAGGTAAGCTGGCGGAGGCAGTGTGACGCTCTGGGCAATGTTCTGCTGGGATATCTCCAGTCATGGCATCAGGTTGATGTTACTTTGGCACGTACCACCTACCTAAGCATTGTACAGGCCAAGTACCCCCCTTCGTGGCAGCAGTGCCTCAAAGATCAGTGGCCTCATTCAGCAGGATAATACCCCTGCCGCATTGTAAAATGTGTTCAGGTATCTGACAGAGATCAGGGTGATGACTTGGCGTCCGAATTCCCCAGATCTCAGTCCTGTCACCCTTCTGTGGGTCCAAGCCTAATCCATTGAGGTTGCACCTCAAAACTTACAAGTCTTAAAGATGTATTCCAGGACTTGTATATAGGATAGGTCATCAATCAGTAATCGGTGGGAGTCTAATACCTGGGCTGGTTGAAGAGGCTACAGTATTTGTGAGAGTGCTGTGGCGCCCGCACTGTATACTAAGCGCAGTGCTGTACATATCATGGGGGCTGTGCTTGGTATGGCTGCTCAGCGCTAGTCACTTGAATGTGACAGAATAGGAGTTAGGATGCAGTGCTCGTGAGTGTCAGGGTCTCTTCAAATAGCTGATCATTGGGGTCCAGGGTTTTGGCCCACTGATCACATATTAAGGACTTATTCTAAGTCCTCAATAAATATGTCCCAGAAAATCCCTTTAAAAGATCTGCTGCTAGTGTCTTCTGTCAGATACCACCGGACATCCTTAGAGGTCTTGTGGAGTCCGTGCCTTGATGGGTCAGAACGGGGAACCTACACTTTATAGGATCTGTGCATCTCCTCATAGTAATGCATTGATACCAATATCCTTATATGATCATTGTGCCGTAGCAAAGCAGTCATTTGGCTTCATTTCCTGGATGTAATATTGACTCTGCCGTTGGCACATTGTTGCTGCAAGCAATTGACCAGTCAGTATGACCTCGTCCCTGCCAGTGTACAAGCTGTGTACTCTTTCTAAGAAGACTGCTGTCTCCAGGTCACTGGCTTCTGCTGTGTGCCGATAGCTCCTAATATCTACAGAAGTATGGCCACCCTTGTATTAGACATATTGGGCCCCTCCAATACAAGTTTACTGGAAATGAGTATAGCAGATAGGCCGGGCATATTGTTTCTTTGCTCTATGTGATGGTATATCTGCCCTTTAAAGGTGGTCATGTGCGTTACAGTGTGTCACCATAGCCCTATCACTATTCATGTGGTAGCACCTAGGACTGAAAAGGAAGGATCTCTGAAATTTTGCCTTATTGTTTGGTAATAGTCAGACTAGCTCCGTAGTTGTGCAGACATGACCAGAATCTCAATGTGGCATTTCGTCTTAAAGCGTACAAGGCCAGGGGTGAGCAGGGCCGGACACATCCCAGGCGGACAGTGCAATTCAGGCTTGGGGTTATTGACTATTGATCAACAATGAACTGGTGGGCTGAATGGCCCTTATAGTTTGCATCCCTGGTCTCCAAGCTGTAGAGAACAGCTGGACAACCAACATGTAGGAAAAGCAATTCAACAGATGGTCGTGTTGAGACAGATGCTACTGATGTGACGTGGGCACTGGACGTCCAGGTCACCATAACTTGTGCTCTCAAGGTTGTTATAAATCTTGGACACAAGACATCGAGAATGTGATCATCCAATTCTTGGTGACTCTTAAAGGGGTATTCTGACTTGGCCTTCTTGCTGCCGTGATTTTCCATTACTACTTGTCACTTTGTTCTATTGGTGGAGGTTTGAGAGGTTCCTACACACATAAGTTTGCTGGCTGATCTTAAAGATTTTTTTTTTTGTAATCTCTCATCTATTGAGATCTCTGCTGCTATAAGAAATATGATTGGCCTCTCATTGGAAAAAGCTATCCAAATATATTTCTACAACTTATCTCACTGTTTAGGCATTGGGTACTAAAAAATAAGGCCTGGTAGATGTTATTTCATACTCAGATGCTTCAATAGCATCAAATCAGGCATTGCAGAGAAGTACAGACCTGTATTGATGTGAATAAAGCACTTGGGGTGAGATAGAAACTTACTATTTAGCTGCAGCACCCTATATCTGTCCTCTCTCTCCCAGCTCCTGCTCTCTCTTCCATAGATACCCATGTGACTTTTAGTCCATCTTTCTCTGGCAAGACAGATTTAGGAAAGATTTCAGACTGAATGTCTGTTTAGTGTAGATGGAGAGAGAAGCCAGATAAGTGGAGAAAGAAGCAATTCTCTTGATATAGTAATATTTTTTAGATTTGCTTATACTACTTATGTTGTTCAAAAGTTACTAGCCAGTTAAAGGGGTTGTCCTGGCAGGTAAATTTACTCTAATTCATGCAGCGGCTTTTTCATGATGGACTGGGGCTTCCATCCCCCTGTTCGCTTGATTCCCCTCCCATTTCCTGATCTTCAGGTTATTATTGGCTTTACTTATAGTCAGTCAGCCCAGGAGGGAAAGAGGGAGGGAGCTCAAGCGAGCCAGGGGTCGGGGTCTGCTTCTGATCATGTGACCTGGGGTCAGAACTAGGCCGGGGACCCCTTGGGTCTCTCATGAAGAATCCGCTGGATGAATTAAGGTCATTTTAACTCCCCTTATTTGTCTGGATTGATGACGTATACCCAGAAGTTGGTTCTGTGACGATCGATGTCCTGGTGTCCGTGATGTCTGACGTCTGGGCCTCAGCAGATTTGTCCTAAGTGTATAACTAAGGCTATGTTCACACTGCATATGTATGCAGCGCCAAGGTGTGTTGGATCCATACAAGATGAGTAGAGCTATGGTATATTTCATATCCTATATATGGTGTGCAGGGGCAGCGTTGTGGTATTGTATATGACCGCTCCTAGTGACCAGCAGGGAGCTGCTATAGGCCGGAGGTGCAGCCATGTATAGGTTGCGTGCTATTCCAGGAAGGTAAGTCTTGGTCTTGCAGTCAGGTGGTGTCAGCAGCGGAGTATCCAGGCTATTTATATCCCCTGCTTGTTGTGTGGGTGTCATAGAGAGCAATGCCAAACGCTTCCTGTTTCCACTGCCTGTGACGCTGCACGCTAATCCTCGCTCTATGGGCAGACATTCTGTGTCCTCTCCAATATAGCAGGACGACCTCCAGACAGCGGCCGGACTCTGCTACCATGGGCTTTAATTTAAAGGGATTCTTCTCTAGGTGACGGGAATGGGTTCAGAGCTGCAGCTTTGGCCGTGACTTGTGAAGTATTTCATGTCTACTAAAAACAGGGAAAAATGAATTATTAGTTTACGATCAAGATGGCAGACTTCTACTAAGGAATAGTTCATGGTTAGAAAAACATGGCTGCTTTCTTCCAAAAATGGTACCTGTCTGCGGCTGGTCAGCCCTGTTCCATTGAGTCAGGCTGTAGTACCACACTGAACCCATGGACAGGTGTGGTGCTGTTGTTTTTTTTTCTTCCAATCCTAGAGGACCCCTGTTAAAGCTAAAATTATGACTTCCTGTAGCTACCACTAGAAGGCGCTTCGGAGTTTAGTGCATGCTGTTTTCTTAAACTTAAAGGGGGTGTCTAGGACTTTGATACTGAGCTCCACTTTCTCTTCTCAGACCAGTGACATCACGTCCATCGATCATATGACCACGGCCTATTCAAATGAACAGGTCTGAGCTGCAATACCAAGCACAGCCACTATAATACAGTGTGTGGCGCTGTGCTTGTGAAGAGGCCACAGCTAACAATAGCATAATCCCAGATACCCCATTTAATGTATATAAAACATATACATTTGGCTCCTAAGCTCCCCTAGTGGCAGGTACAGGTTTTTCCCAGCCTTAAAGGGGTTGTGCAGGACTTGAAAACATGTCTGCCTTCTTCTCAGGAAGTGACATCACATCCGTTGCTGCAGGTCAGTTCTAGTCTTTCATCGGACAGGAGCTGCGCCATTGGACCCCCCCTTAAATAAACGGCATGGTGATGGCCGACTGCTATACTTCATTTATCGCTACAGGACTGCCAATACAGTGGAGGGGCAGCATGAGTGTCTATGGTGACTTCCCTGGATATAGCTGATCATATATCATGATGGTTGGGAGGCAGCTTGCTGCAGCAGTAATCTTCCACTTTTCTCTACCTGCAAGAAAGACAAGACCGAACCCTAAATATGGAGCCCAGCTCCTGAGATCTCCGCTGCTCCAGGGCTTCCAGCAGTCCCATGCAAGCATTCAGATTTTGCTCTTGACATGACCCAGCCGTCATGTAGTCAGACGGCCCCAGGTACAGACATCAGAGGCTCAGCCCCAGCGGGGATCCATCTGATGGCATCGGGGATGTAGTTCTGTTTCGGTTGACAGGTCAGGTAGGAATAATGGCGACCTATCCCATTGCCCCAGGATCATTCCATAGCTGCAAGTTATAGCGGGCACCTATGGTCAGTGACTCGTGTCCTCGATGGCGAGCACAGACTCCATTCCCATCGTGCCTGATGTCTTGCAGGCTCATATAGTAGAGTATATAGCCGATTATACACAGATGAGTGTGTCATGTCTCCGGCCGGGGGATCTCTCAGCTGATAAACAAGTGTCTCGTATTGCCGTAGTCCTGTCTCGGGTTCTCGCCTCTTCTCTCTGCAGATGGAGGACATCTGCTGCGAGTGGTGACACTTAACCAGGCAGCGGGGGACAGCTGGGAGCCTGGCCAGACCTTAAAGAGGCATTGTATGCAGGCAAGACATGGCCGCTAATGACTGCGCTCTGTAAGGACGGCTCCGCTCACGTCTCTCTCCTGTCCTCTGCTGTTTTATCCAGGATTATGGGGGGGTTTTCTCACCTGTTTTTATCCATTTATAATGGAAATGTGGCATATGTTCTGTAGTCTATGGCTGCCCCCGATCAGACAGGGATCCGTGTTACATGTAGCCCTAGTCAGTCTCTTCTGGTCACTGAATGGCTGATAACAGGGAACAATCGATCCACCTTCACTCAGTCAGAATGGTATTTTATCACACTGCAGGACACTATTTGGCAGACAGGGAGACCCCATCCTCGGCCAAGCTCCTTAGATGCCATGGTGGCTAGTGACCGTGGCACCTGAGGGGTTTCTTCGGCAGCTGGGCTCCTGTGCACACCATGATGTAATTGTATGTCTTAAAGGGGTATTCACCTATTATCCTATTTATAGACAGTTAACCACTATGCACAAACTAGGGGGTGGGATTGGTGTCTTATAATGGGGGGTCCAGCTGCTGGGACCCCCAGTGATCAGAGAGCAGGGTCCACAATTTCCATAGAAGTGAATAGAGCAGCAGCTAAGCGTGTGCACCTCTGCGCCATTCATCCAGACACCACTTCCCTGATCGCTGGCGGTAGCAGGTCGGACCCCCGACAATCAACCATGATGTCCAGTTATGTCATGGTACAAATAACTGTTTCCCTATGACAACTCTTCCTGTGTTCTGGTCGTATTTGGCCTTGTCACAGCGATATTGTATGAAGCTGAACTGTGAGGTGCTGGGAGTGTTAAATAGGACAACGCCATGTCTTTGCACTTACATGGACCCCACCCTTGGGTGGCTGCTCGCCATCATCTCCAGGGACAGGTTTATTAGTCTATTAATTGGTAGATGCAGAACTCCCTGAAAGCCATTCTGAGGGGTTACCTGTTTCCTCGCCACGGGGGCCCGAATCTAATATGTGTGTATATAGGATATATATTGGTCTGTTCTGTATGTATCACTGGAGATTGCTGCGGTAGTCCTCTGCTCTGCAGACCTGCTGGAGTCCATGTACAAGGCTCTGTCCGTGGCACTAAATGTACTTGTTCTCCTTGTGGAGTTCTGACTGCGATGGAATATATAAAGTAGCTCTCCTCCAGGAGGAGGGAAACTAGTGCCACTTATGGGTAGCTAATCCTTGTGGACTTTCAGAGACCACCATGGATCACATACTGATCAGCTGGTTGAAGAGGGTGCAGCCTTGTGGTGGGTGCTGCAGCCTTTTCTCTGAATATTCAGCACAGCGCCTCTGCTATCCTAGTGGCTACGTATGATATTGCAGCTCAGCCCCACTCACCTAAATGGTACTGAACGTCTGCTGTACCATGTGACTGATAAACATGATGTCATCGGCACAGGGAAGAGGCCACAGCACTCACGATATATCCCTGTCTGAGTCTTGTAGCCCTCTAGCTGTGACAGAACTACAATACCTAACATGCCCTGATGGCCTGCAGGAAGGGGTGTGTAAAGCTTGTACATACTGTAATATAAACCATAACCGTCAGTGCTGATAGGTATTTACCTACAAGGGCCTTGTTTGTGGTCTGTAACTCTGGAGACCTCTAGGGGGCAGCACATTGGCTGTGTGGTTAGCACTGCTGCCTTGTAGCTCTTGGCTCCTGCGCTCCAATCCAACCGTCGGGCATTATTTGCATGAACATCACATGTTCCTCTGTGTCCATTAGGTGGCGCTATACCTACTAATAACATTTCACATCTTTAACAGTATTCAGACCTAAAGTTTTCTTCCTCTTGTCTCCTACAGCCGGTCGCTGAGCCCATCCCAATATGCAGTTTTTGTCTGGGAACAAAGGAGCATAACCGAGAAAAGAAACCAGAGGAACTAATATCATGTGCGGACTGTGGAAACAGCGGTAAGTCTTACATCCGGGGGGCTGGACTGCCTCTAGTTTGTGCCTCCGATGGGTATCCAGCACGTTTTTGGATTTCAGTCTCCCGTTCAGTGGTCTAATACTTGCCCTGTAATCGGTGTCTCGTCCATGTTATATTCTGTTATTGCCACTAGGTGGCTCTCCTGCTCTAGGAAAGGAAGCGTCACATTGGTAATGTACTGGAAAAAGACTTCCATCTCCAGGGGAAACCAGAAGTCACAACTATTAACCCCGCATAGTGTCTGTAATAGTAGGATGATTGCCTTATATATTTGTAGGTAACTAGGGCTGTAGATTTAAGAGCTAGGCCGTTACAGTATGTCCGATAGTGGTATATAGGGTCAGTGAGCGTACCACTGCCTATGTGCGGGTAGTTGTACTTTAGATAAGGTGATCCAGGTGTGCATACACATTGTACAGTTACAGGACTGAGCTGTCCGGAGGTAAGTAGTGCTGCAGCCTTTATACACTAGTGATGTCTGTACTTTCCGGCAGTCTTACGATATCCTTTGCATCAATGGGTCCAGTTGATCCAAGCTTGGCAATTGATATCCTTCAGGTCTGAGCATGCAAGTTCATGGTATAAAGGAGCACTCTGAGAAATGTGGTGTTTAATAGCCATTTTTGCCATGTTTGGCGGTATTTCTGAGCCTTCTGTTGTTATTCTAGGTCACCCGTCCTGTCTCAAGTTCTCTCCAGAGCTTACAATACGTGTTAAAGCCCTGCGCTGGCAGTGTATCGAATGCAAGACATGCAGTTCGTGCCGGGATCAGGGCAAAAATGCTGTAAGTTTTTCTATATTTCTAAAGGGATTGGTCCACGAGCAGCATGTTTCACCTATCCACAGCGTAGGGTCATAAATGTATGACTGCTGGGACTCCACTGATCACTCGATCAGGGCTCCGCAGTCCTCTGGGTGAATGGTGCTGTAGTGCACTTGGGAGCAATGCTTCCTTCACTGCTATGGGACTGGTAGAGATGGCCCAGTCCAGAGGCCGTCAGTCCCATAAGTGAATGGAGCAGGGCTCACACATGCCCAATACTGGTCCACTCACACCAGGGATTGGGGGACCCTTATTATCTGGGGGATTAGCTGCTGTTCATAGGACGAGCTGCTTTAATATGGACTGTAGTGTGTATAGGACAAAGGAGAAATTAAGGTATTTATTCTGACTTTTCTCTTTTTCTTAAATATATTAGGACAATATGCTATTCTGTGACTCATGTGACCGAGGGTTTCACATGGAATGCTGTGAGCCACCTCTTACAAGAATGCCGAAAGGTAAGATTAGCAAGTGCACCTTGGCCCTTGTAGACTCCCAAAGACCACCTAAGAAGACACCATCACTCCATGGGGCTTTCATTATCTCCTGCGTCATCCTAACATCTATTCTCTTGCTCCAGGCATGTGGATATGTCAGATCTGTCGACCTCGGAGGAAAGGTAGAAAATTACTTCACAAGAAGGCAGCACAGATCCGAAGACGTTACACTAACCCCATTGGGCGACCTAAAAATCGTTTAAAGAAGCAAAGTGCAACGTAAGTGTCCTTCACCACACTGCAGAAACCAAGGGATCGCTCCTTGTAGACCTTGATGAATGTCATTGGCCTGCTCATTTACATTATAGGACAAAAGCCCCATTTGGAAAAGGCCGGGGCAGCCATGGCAGAGGAAGGAAGCGCAAGTTGTCCTCATGTACGTCCTCATCGTCAGAGGAGGATAGCAGGAACTCCGAGCCCTCACATGGCTGCGGCACTGCCGTTCCATTCAACAAGAAGACAAAAGGTCTTATTGATGGGCTGACAAAGTTCTTCACCCCCTCTCCCGATGGACGCAAGGCACGAGCAGAGGCATTGGACTATTCCTTACAACGCTCACGCAAGAGGGGACCACGGAAATCTGGACAGTCCGATTGGGGTAAGCAAGGGGTGAGAGGAAAGGGAGGGTTGTAATTTAGGACATGTTGTATACAGGTCACAGTTATTGGATCTTCCCTAATCCTAACCCTTGTTTTCTCCATTACCAGACAATCATGATGGTTGGGATAGCAAAGGGGATGGGGATGATCGCTTAGGAATGGTTTCCGAAAAGGAAATTGAACTCTTTGAAGACATCCAGCAGCAGGCACTGCAGGTAAGGGTTTTTGGCATTTGTGTCCCCCTCTGCTTCTATCCAGTGTGGTGTATGGTGGTTTTCATGTAGAATGACACATTACACCATATGCTTTGGGAAAAGTTTGGGCAAAGTTAAATTCTAGGCCTTTTAGTGCTTATTGTTTAATAAGAAGTAAAGTTGTATTGGCCACTGATCTTATTTCCATTTTCTTGTATATGTCTCCGTACACATTAGATGGTTGTCTGGTTCCACAGAATTCACCAGGTCTGGCTGACGTACCTCTAATGGTGGGGTCCGCAACCTTTAGTTCCAGCTGTTGTGAAACTAAGAGCTCCTACAGAAGTGACTGGTGCAGGCTGGGAGTTGTAGTGTCACAACAGCTGGAGCGACGAGGGTTGCCGATCTCTGAATTTAGACGAATGTCAGCTGAACCCACTGATTTAGGTGTGACTGGCCAACCATCTAATGTGCATGGTTATTTATTTACTATGCTTACTTATATAGTGCCATCATATTCCGCAGCACTTTTACAGACACTGTCAGCCATCAGTAAGTCTTTGGTGTGTGGGAGGAAACCGGAGTACCCAGAGAAAACCCACGCAAACACGGGGAGAACATACAAACTCCTTGCAGATGTTCTCCTTGGCAGGATTCAAACCCAGGACTCCAGCGCTGCAAGGCTGCAGTACTAACCACTGAGCCACCGTGACCTTACTCTTCCATGATGTTGGGAGAGAAGAGCTGGGCATGTTAGATATGCTGTGAACAGGGCTGCTGTGCCTCTCCTATTACTTGTATGGGAGCAGTTTCACACATGCACCCGCTCCACTAGCAGCTTCCAGCACCCAGAGGCTGTTGATACAGCTGATCTGTGCAGGGTCCAGGTGTCAGACCACCACAGATCACATACTGATGACCTATCCTGTGGATGGGTCAACAGTATGAAAAACAGATTTGGGGCCGGAAAACCCCTTTAATATGGATTAACTATAAAATGTCAGGATCAGGTTTTTGTGGTGTGTGTGTGTACGTTGCTTTTCTTAATGGACAGGCCAACAGGTTTTTACTTGTGTCAGTAAGCATTTGTGCACGGCTTCCATAACTCCCAGCGTGTCAGGTGGTCGGCTACAGCAGTGCTCCGGGCACTCGGTCACTTCCCTGGTATCCAGCTGGTTAAATGATTTGTCCCTGTGGCTGATCACAGCTGTGATTGTACCCATGGGAGAAATGAGTAGTGCTGTCACCTAGGCACAGGCTGGAAGGGGAGGGAGCAGGGAGGAGAGTGCCCAGGGGAAGGAAAGAGACAAACAAGTGCCAGGATCAGAGCACTGGAAAGGGGAGGGGAGTGACAGTACCTTAAGTGCTCCCGACCCCACCGCTGCATAGTACCGAGCAATGTGTAAGCAGCTCTATTGGAGTCCTGGGACCACATTGACCCTGGGCATACAGCTGGAGGAAGGATTGAGCAGAGAAGTCACTCAGGTTAGTGAAGTCGCTCCATCTTCTGCTATGGCTGTGCTACACATGACGCCTGAGTGATCTCCGTGCCGCCGGCCGGGCATAATTCATGTGAAAAACTAAATCACAAGGAAAGTGAGTGACATGGCATAGTCAATCCATTGCTGTAGTATTAGGTTTATGCAACTTCTCCAAACCCGTTTCCAGCACTTTTTATTGCCTGGTTATGTGGTCGATCCTTCAGCTTTGCTTCTGGTCCCTGACTTGGCCTTCCCTTGTTTCTCTTTTGCAGAAAGTTGGTGTCAACGGCCCCCCGGACCCACAGGTTCGCTGCCCGTCAGTCATAGAATTTGGAAAATATGAAATTCAGACCTGGTACTCTTCTCCGTATCCACAGGAGTACACAAGGTGCGTACAACTTGGTTGCTTGTAAGTGGTGATGGTCTCTACCTGTGGGAATGAGGTTCACCAGTACACACTGAGCACTCCTTGCTTTTCTAGTGGAACACTTCTTACTGGGCTTAGATACTTAAAGGGTTTATATACTGATGACCTGTCCTTAACTGCTCTACCATGTGATCAAGGAATGTGACGTCCTCCATGCTGGGAAGAGGCCGCAGTGCTAATGAGTTTATCAGCAGGGGTCCTCCCACCTGTCACATATGGGTGACCTATCTGAAGGGTAGGCCATTGATATACAAGTCCTGGAAAACCTCTTTTAATGGATAAAAAGGTGCAATACTGCATTGGTTACATGGGGGGAAGAGGGATCAAATCTCAGATTGTGCTCAAATGGTTTCACATTACCGTATACAATATATGGTTTCACATTACCGCATAGAATATATGGTTTCACATTACCACTCTCCTCTACAGGCTTCCCAAATTATACCTATGTGAATTTTGCCTCCGTTACATGAAAAGTCAAACCATGCTACAGCAGCACAAGAAAAAATGTGGCTGGTTCCATCCGCCTGCCAACGAAATCTACCGCAAGGACAACCTCTCCGTCTTTGAGGTAAGTGGTGCTGTAGAATAACACAGGCTTTTAGATCATGTTAGATGGTATTGTCACTTCTCCTGTTCACCCATATTGTGTATGCCCTAGTTTTATCCTCAGTTTAATGGGGTATTTTAGAACTATGTTATTGCGCTCCCCTCCCAGTGACATCACGTCCATTGGCCATGTGGCTGCTCATTCTCATTGAGCTGCAATACCAGGCACAGGCGCTATACAATGTTCAGCGCTCTGTGCAGCCACATACCAAGCAATCTATATCCTAGTTCTAAAATACCCCTCCACAGGATAGGTCTGCAGGGGGTATACATCATTACACTTTCACAGTCCTCATTCTTTGGTTTTCAATAATACAGTACGGTATATGACAATAGTCTTGGGGACTATCTCCGGAGCTACCATAGAGAATGAATGGCGCAGCAGGACGCATGCCCAGCCTTCCTCTCCAGGAACACAAGAGTCAGGGTCCTGTTCTCGGGGGCAGTGGGTGTTCCAGGAGCCAGACCCCCCCCCCCCACCCATCGTGAAGTTATCTCCTATCCTATCTATAGGGGATAACTTCAGAATTTGGTGAAAAACCCTTTAAGTGAATTCATCACTTCTACTGTTGCAAGAAGAAACCGAATGTGCTGCTGCGTTCTAAGCATTGCCAGCTCTTTGTTCTAGACATAAGTAGGGGTCTCAGCAGTCAGACCTTTACAGAGTGACATTGAAAGCTTATTCACACCACAAGCTTTCACGGCCGCAACACACTGCCCCCTAGGAAATAAAGGATCTATTAACTCAAATAATAGAACTTGCTCTTTCTCTCCCCGTTTTCATGGATCCCTCAATAGACTGAAGTCTATGAAGTGTCTGTGAAAACTGATTACCCTTGGATGGTATGCTTGGCCTTAAAAAACTGCTTTTTTCATGGCCAAACACGTGGCCCTGTCGTGTGAGTAAGCTGTGATGCAATACCAGTTTTTATAGGGTGCCTTCCTAGTTTGTGAGTTCTGATTGGGCATAGTGTTTAGTTCACACAGCGCAGTGTGTTACTTAATACATGTCATTCTTTGTGTCTTCAGGTGGATGGAAAAGTGAGCACCATCTACTGCCAAAATCTCTGCCTTCTGGCCAAGCTCTTCCTGGACCACAAGACCCTATACTACGACGTCGAGCCCTTCCTCTTCTATGTGCTAACACAGAACGATGCTAAAGGATGTCATCTGGTCGGATATTTCTCCAAGGTGAGTAGAAGACACCGGCTGCTGAGCTTCGCTCCCCAGAGTGTTGGCGCTCTGACTCAGCCGATTCGTAAAAGTAGGTTACACAAGATTGTAGCTTATTCCTAATGCTGTACCAACCAGGGCCCAGCCATGTGTGCTCGTGACAATGTGCCGGTGTCACAGTGACCTTCTTACATGGTGTGCCGCAGACCACGCCTAAAGCTTTCATCGTGTATGTGGCTGTAGATGTCCACGTCCACAGTATTGTTTTATGGAGGTGTCTGTCATTTTGATCTAAAAATAGGACATTTTGTCTTCTGGTTTCATTTGTGCTTAGAAGATGGTTGAAGGAGTAAAATGACTCCAAATCTGTCAGACTGGAAAGTATTGTGGAAGATGTTTGCAGCAGAGCAGAGTTTGTCCTTGGACGCCATGATATTGCAGTTTGCTCTGATTGCATAGGACTGCAAGTAGAAATAGTGTATAGATGGTGTAGGCCTCAACATGAGACTAGTGGTCTGTGTGTGATAGTGGAAGCATGTTAACCACGTCTGTACAAGTGGCTATACCCTTTACTGCTTTACCACTGATCAAATGTTAAAGGGGCTTTCTAGCTTATCCTTAGGATAGATCATCAATATCTGCTCAGTGGGTTGTCTGACACACTGAACCCCACAGATCAGGTGGTTGAAGAGGCCGCAGTGTTCAGGGGAGTGTTGCGGCCTCTTCATTGACTTAACAAGCAGAGCACATTATATAATGTAGGGGCTGCGCGTGGTTTTGCAGCTTAGCCGTATTCAATTGAATGGGACTGAGCTGCTGCTGTACCATGTGACTGATGAATGTGACATCATCAGCACAGGGAAGAGGTTGCAGCACTCATCTCTTCAAATAGCTAATCGTGGGGGATCCTGGGTTTCTGACCCCCCACTAATTGTATACTGCGGACTTACCCATTACAGGGGTAAGCGGGAGAGACTTCCTGACCCGTTATATTGCCCTCTGCTCCCAGCCGCTTTTTGTTCACTTGGTTGCAGTGGTTATGTTACAACGTGCCCATGTGACCACTGCAGCCATTCAATGGTCTCAGCCCCTTTCTGCCCTATACCATATATGAGGCCAGCGATCGGCTACATTGATCACATTAGAGATTAAGGCTGGCGGGGAGCAGCAGAGGAGCCAGTGGATTAACAGGTTAACATAGTCTTATTTTGTTTTTTTTTCCCTTTTGGCCCAGCTTTATATGACCTCAGAAGGCCCCCTTTAATAAGATGTCCCATGGGTAGGCTATTCATGTTTTATTCTTGGATGACCCCTTTATTCAAGAATGTGTTTTTCTTGTCTTAAAACAATCATGGCTCTCTGCCCAAAATATTATAAGACCATTACTTTACAGACAGTGTTCCCTGAGGCCTCCCCAAGATGGGATTTCTGCAAGCGCTGATGACATAGGCTTGTAATAGGCCTCACACCGATAATCTGACTGCTCCCATCATACCAGTGGAAAGAAGCTTATCTAGTCTTTACCACATGGGGGCAGGATTAGACTGCGGATGGCATGATGTTCCTATACGGCTGCCTGCTTCACTGGCGCCGTCCATTGAGGTTTTAGAGTAAGAATTGGACATGACGTGATGCAAACTTGTGTCCTTTCTGTTCTAGTGAGACCCGGCCATCATAAAGGGTTTTTCCGGGATTTCAATTGAAGATCAATGGGGGTTCGACACTTGAGATGCTGCGGATCAGCTGTTTGAAGTTTACAACTCAGTCCCATTAAAGTCAATGGGGCTGAGCGGCAATGCCAATAACTGTTGCTATGCAATTTACAGTGCTTGCTTTTATTGTGAAGAGGCTGCAGCGGTCAACCGAACGTGGTGGCATGTCAATACAGCTGAGTGGTGGGGGTCTTAGGTGACCCCCACCGATCTTCAATTGATGACATGTTCTAAGGATAGGTCCTCTCTTTCTAAAACCCTGCTAATGGACAGCTATATGACGTATATGGCCAGCGTTTAGGGTGCAGTATGTGATTTGCGGGGGCTGTCTTCCGCTTTTTGTCTGTCGGGCCTGTAGATGACCGGTCTGCTCCTGTTCTGCTGTAATGTTTCTTTGTCCCTCTCATTTTCTCTTCAGGAGAAGCACTGCCAGCAAAAGTACAACGTGTCCTGCATCATGATCCTTCCCCAGTACCAGAGAAAAGGATACGGCCGCTTCCTCATAGACTTCAGTAAGGAGGAGAGCCTGGGAGGGAGGGGGGCAGCGTCTACTCCAAAGATAGAAGTGACACTGGCATATCCTTATACTGAGAGACAAAAGTGTGGGAGAAATCTACAAGTAGCCATCGGTGTCATTGTCCTTTGTAGGGCCTCGTCTTCCTCATTAATCTCTTGTCTGTCTCGCTTGCCCTTCAGGTTACCTTCTGTCTAAACGGGAAGGCCAAGCCGGGTCTCCAGAGAAACCGCTGTCTGATCTGGGCCGCCTGTCATACATGGCTTATTGGAAGAGCGTGGTGCTGGAGTGTCTGCACCACAACCGGGAGCGACAGCTCAGCATCAATAGACTCACCAAACTGACTGGCATCTGTCCACAAGACATCGCCGCCACCCTGCAGCAGTTACACATGCTGGAATTGCGAGGGGACCGGTAACGCTAACTTTCTGTCTTTCTGCTTAATGGTTTGCTATATGATGTGTGCGTATTAACCTGCTTGTTTCTGGATAGTGTTGTGATGGTGCGACGAGAACAGCAAATCCAGGCACACATGAGCAAACTACAAGCCCGGCCTCGGCAAGTGGAAGTAGATCCTGAAGCTCTGAGGTGGACCCCAGTCATTGTCAGCAATTCAGTGGTATCTGACGGCGAGGTGGAGTCTGAGGAGGAGGAAGAGGAGACGGAAAGGCATCCAATCAATGAGAGCAATGTAAGGATCTACTTGAGGTTGGGTTGTCTGTGTTAATGGGATGAGACTAAAAATCAAACATGGCTGTTCTTGATTAGAAAGAGCACCACTATTGTCCATAGGCTGGCTCTGGTATTGCAGCTTAGCCTCATTAAAGTGAAAAAGCTTAAAGGGGTTGGCTGGGACTGTAAAATTGAGCTCCACTTCCTCTTTTCAGGCCATGGTCATGCTTCAGTTCAGTCCCATTCAGATGAATGAAGCTGAGCTGCAGTACCAAGCACAGCCACTATATAGTGTAAGGCGCTGTGGTTGGTAAACAGTGAAAAGACCATAGGAATGAAAGCCATAGTCCTGGGCAACCCCTTTTAAGGATACCTTTCTTGCACTAGACCCAGGACCTGACTGCTCAGTCCGTTCATATTACATTGTTTTTTTTGTGTCATGCTACGAGACTCGTGTTTTTCATGTTATAAAGCTGTCATTTTATTTTCAGCAGCCGGTGTTGAGAAGCATGACCCTGGACTATAAGGAGCCATGTCATGTGCTGGAGAAAGAGAAGAGCCCACCAAGTTGTCCTCTCAGTCCATCATCCCCAGAGCCCTGCTTCCCACATCCCCGGCAATTCCAAGACTTATTATGCAGCTTGCCTACTAACAGTCGACCAGCAGTTAGGGGGCGCCGAGGTAGACGTGGAAGAAGGGGTCGTGCTCCATGCTCCGCTTCAAACCGAAGTGCTGACCTTTTGCGGTTACTAGCAAGAGAAGCCCCGGGACCTCCTAGACGTACTGGTGAGCGAGGACGCTCTGGTTCTCGCAGAGGTAGGCTGAAAAGGCTGGCGGATTCTGTGCTGCGGAGGGACTTCCTGGAACATCAGCAGAGGCTGTCCCAGCGCTACGAGACAGAGCGCCCGCAGCTCAGGCGGTTTAGTGAGAGCAGCGAGGAAGAGGAGGATGAGGAGGAAGAGAATCACAGCCTGCGGTCGGACTCCCCACCAATACTAACCAAACCTACGCTTAAACGGAAGGTAACTGAATACTTAAAAATTCAGTTTAATTTGCTTGGAGTATTCGGGGGGGGATTTTAAAGAGCACTGTCCACAAGCTGTGTATGTGTATGAGAACAGCACCAACAGTGTCCACAGGTCATGTGTGGTATTGCAACTCCATCCCATTCACTTTAATAGGGTTGAGCTACAATACCAGACAAGGCCTATTGAATGGGATGGCGCTGTTGCACAACTCTTGTTCAGTATTTTCAGAAATTAAGTAAGAACTAACAAGCAAAGCTTAGGGGGATGATACAAGATTGGGACCAGGTAGTAGCCAGATTGTCCTCTGTAAATGTACAGTAGCAAGATGTTATGGAAACACTTGGTGCACTATACAGCTGCTGGGAAATATCTATGCTGATGTACAGTTATATTTTCATCCACCCTTCTCTTCCTAGAAGCCTGGACCTCATCGTAGAAGACGCGTGAGGAGACGCAAACACCATCACAACAGCAGTGTCGTGACAGAAACCATTTCTGAGACCACCCAGGTTTTGGATGAGCCATTCGATGACTCTGACTCAGAGCGTCCAATGCCAAGACTAGAGCCTGAAGAAGAAAGCAATGGCCGTGGTGCCTCATTACCACCAGACTACTTCCCCTACCTCACCCCGCATCCCCTGCTAAGAAGAAACCGCCCATTAGGCAAGAGGAGATCCATAAGTCAACAGCTAGAAGGTGAATTTTCAGCATCCATCTTTTTGTATGACCCAATATTGGTTGTGATGTGTGTATGGGGAAAAAAAAAAGAAAGAAAAGTAAACCATTGTGTGTTTTCTTTCATTTCAGTGTCGATAGTACAGCAGCCTACTGCAAACCTGAGGTCCTCCAATGAAGCGGTGGCCGTGCCTGATCCCAATCCTCCACCTCCTGTGAAGAAGAAAGGATGGCCGAAGGGCAAGAGCAGAAAACCGCTCCACTGGAAAAAGCGGCCTGGGCGTAAACCAGGATTTAAGCTGAAGCGGGATCCACCTCCAGAACCAGCACCTATACTTCCTGCTCCCTCAAGACCTGGACGCAAGCCTAGGATTAGGGAAGAAGAAGCACCGCCTGCAGAAGAGAAGATCCCCGAGATAAAGGAACCTGAAGAGGAGGAAGAGGCACTAGTGGAAGATAAGAAAGCTGCTGAGGAAGAGGATCCGGTTATTGCTACTGTGCAGCCAGCATCGCCATCCGAAAGCAGCAGCAGCAGTACCAGCAGCAGTGACATCTCCTCACGTGAAGCTGAAAACCATCCGCCATCTCCAGAACCTCAAAGGGAGATCGGGGAAGAACCCCAACCTATTCCTGAGGAAGCAGAGCTAGAAGAGGAGGAGGAAGAGAGGGTGGTCGATGAAAAGGAGGAGGCAGTAGTAGTACCAGCATCTAACCAACAGGAAGACCATGATGCAGATGATGAGGACGAAGGGGCAAAAGAGGCAGACGAGAGGGAAGAGTTACCACAGGACCCTGTGCACGAGGAAACAGAACCGCAAGAACCTACTCTGGGAGGTAGCGAAGAGGAGGAGAAGGCGGATGGTGAGCAGGAACCAGCTGAAGGCAATGATCAGCCTTCATGCCTAGAAGAAGAAGACGACGACAGCCCAGAGAAGGTAGAAGAGGAACCCAAAGAAGAAGAAGAGGAGGAGGAAGAGGACGGGGAGGAAGAAATCCCTCACACGGAGCTTGACTTAGAGACTGTGCAAGCGGTGCAATCATTGACACAGGAGGAAGGGAGCGAGCGTGATGATGGCGCTTATGGGGATTGTGAGGATGAGACTCTGACAGCTTGCCAGACTTTGCAGAGTTTTACGCAGGCAGAGGAAGATCCTCAGCTGGGCTTGTCGGATGAGTGCCATCCCTCAGCGCACGACAGCCCCATATCCTCTGTCCACTCTCACCCTAGCCAGTCAGTGCGGTCAGCAAGCAGCCCAAGTGTGCCTCCGGCTCTGGAGAGTAATGGAACAGGCGGGTACCCTCAGATCAGCCCAGATGCAGGCTCCCTCTCTGCTCCATCTATGCAGAATCTGGAAACGACCAGCCCAATGATGGATGTGCCCTCTGTGTCGGACCATTCGCAGCAAGTGGTGGACAGTGGCTTTAGTGACTTGGGCAGTATTGAGAGCACAACTGAAAACTATGAAAATCCCAGCAGTTATGACTCCAGCATGGGGGGTGGCAGCATTTCCTCACAAAGCAGCTGCTCGTATGCCAGTGGCGGGAACAGCAGCGGAGCCGGTGGGCTGCCTTCCTCTGCTAGCTTGGCGCAGAATGGTTGCGCCGTGAGCCAGCAAATGGCTGGGATGGCGAGCATGTTGCAGACAACCCAGGCTTGTAGCATAAAATCTCCGCAGAGTTGTGCCTCCGAACGTCCTCCGAGCAGCAGCAGCAGTAACAACCAGCCGCCACCACCTCCCCCTCCACCACCACCATTGCCCCCGCAACAGCCTCAACCTCCACCACAGCAACAGCCCCCGATGTCACAATGCAGCATGAACAACAGCTTTGGCCCCTCACCAATGATCATGGAGATACCAGACCAGAGCAATGGCAGTAATCTCAGCATCTACCCAGGGGATTTTGGGGCTGGTGGCTACTCCCAGCCCTCGGCCACTTTTAGCCTGGCAAAGTTGCAGCAGCTTACCAACACTATCATGGACACTCATCCTATGCCTTACAGCCACGCTCCGGCCGTCACCTCCTATGCAAACAGCGTGTCCCTTTCAAATCCGGGGCTGTCCCAGCTCACTTCTTCACACCCTTTGGCAGGGGCACCCCAAGCACAAGCCACCATGACCCCACCTCCTGCTATGAACCTACTCCCGTGTAATATGTCAGCAGGCAACCTGGGCATCTCCCATAGCCAGCGTATCCAGAGTCAGATGCCTGTCAAGGGGCATATCTCCATCCGCTCCAAATCTGCGCCACTTCCTGCTGCACCATCCCCTCACCAGCAGCAATTGTATGGGCGCAGCACGCCAGGTATGCAGCCTGCCACTCGAGCACTGACCGTCCAGCGGAGCATGAACATGGGAGTCAATCTGATGCCCACCTCACCATATAATGTCAACACCATGAACCCATTGAACGCCATGGGCGGGTACCGCATGTCCCAGCCTATGGTCAACAGTTCTTATCATAGCAATGCGGCCTATATGAACCAGACGACACAATACCCCATGCAGGTTGGCATGGGCATGATGGGTGCCCAGGCCTATACCCAACAACCTATGCAGCCGAACCCCCATGGAAATATGATGTACACACCTCCTCCTCACCACTCCTATATGAATTCCCCTGCTGTCCCTAAACAAACTCTCAACTCCCCCTATATGAGGAGATGAGGGGGGCACCGGAAACCACCCGAGAAGATGCCCACCTGCCCCTCATGTTCTCTTGCAGACTATAAATACGGCCTTTTATACTGACAGGACTTTTATCCCCTGTTCCTTATATCCCTTTGCTGTAGATTTAATATTATGTTTTTTTATTGTTATTTTATTTTTTTCCCCCCTTGCAAAAAAAAACAACAAAAATATAATTTTGAGGGGTTTTCCTGTTTCCTTTTTCTTTTCTGTAGAAGGATTCTTCTCTCTCCTCCATTTTACTCTGTCACTCTCCAGTTTATATGAAAGTGTCGGTGGATTTTTTTTTTTTTTTAACCCTCTTCCCATTTATTATTATTTTTTAAGATAATGCAAACAAAATACAAAAAAACTGCAGACAAAAAAAACGGTTTTAGCGGAAAATCGCACGGAAAATAGGAAGATGACAAATCTCGTTTTTAGAAATCAAAATTTCAAAGAAAAAAAAATACAAAGACAAAAAAAAAAATGTAACCCTGTAGCCTTATTCCGCCGCGGGCTTTCACTGAGCCCCGGCACCTGTACACATTAACCGTGCGTCCGCTACTTTTTTTTTTTTTTTTTTTTTAATCGTTTTCCAGTCTCTAGAATGGGGGTTGAAGGGAGAAGAAATTTTATAACTCTTTGAGGGCTGACAGGGGGCATTAAACACCAATATGGAGGCGGTCACTGATCCAAAAATGGGGCAGACCGCCCTCCGTTGGTTTAAAGGGGTGTTTCAGGACTATGATATTCATTGTTACGGCCTCTTCACTACTTACCAAGCACAGCGCCGTACGTTGTATAGTGGCTGTGATTGGTATTGCAGCTCAGCCCCATTCTTTTGAATGGGACTGAGCTGCAACATGGCCATCTGACCAATAGACATGATGTCACTGGCCTGAGAAGTGGTGGATCTCGATATGATGGTCCTGGAATATTTCCTTTAATCCCCCCTCCCTTGTTGTATACGATTTGGGCTCAATTACCTTCCTTTCATCCTAGTCATAAGCACATAAGTGCACACATGCATAGGAAAAGTCTGTCTATATTACCAGACCGATTGTGTAGCTCGAGGAGTCGGCATTTGTCGCCAGAATTGCCACATTCATCGCCCACCCCTTGTCTCTTACAGTGAATGCCTATCTCTTTGTCACGATATCACTTTTAGGTCCATAATTCTGCGTGGATTAATCTTTTTATAGCAGTCAGAGCTCTGTCTGATTATACAGAGTATTTGGAGCTCTTTATTGGAAATAACCGAATGATAAATGCTTCCAGTCACCACTAGGTGGAGCTCCCTGCATGCTGATGCATTAAACTCATAAACAGTATGCGATAAGCTCATAGGCTCCCTCTAGTGGTGACTGTACCACTCCGTACTGGGCTTTGGAGCTCTGTGTCATAAAAATGGTGGTTCTGACTGCTAAAGAGTAGCTCGGGGGAGAATTCTGGATCTGTTTAGGTCAAGTGGGCATTCACTGTAACGTCCGACGGTTCCTTAATCCATAGATATTGCTCGTTGGGCAAAGAAACTATCTCTGTGATACTGTGTAAGTCTGTACATGCACGCCCCCTTGTGTACAGTGGTGGAAGTTGATGACTACAGTGAGAGAAACCTATTTTTTACTATTTTTATATTTTCGTTTCCTTGTTCCATGGCTTAGACGAGAGACCCTATGTATATATTGTGATTATATATCGTCACTGTCCTCTTGAGCCGGATTCTTTTTCATGGGGGCAAGTTCAAGTTTTAACCCCTTCCTCCTTTCCCATATAGGATAAAGGGAGCAATGGTGATTACTACATAGTACAGTGATGCTGTTGACATTGGTGCTGATTCATGCCTTGTCATAGCAATAATGTGTGCCTGCCACCTGGAAGACGTGTCACGTGACAGCGGCCGGCCATATCCGAACCTACTTCCTCCTAAGACCAGTGCCTCTGTACAGATGCTTTACATTCCCGCTGTAACCTTCCTTATTTATCACCATCGCCGCCAGTCCCACTCTTTCCTCCCCTTCCCCTCGCTCATTTTCATTCTTGGCATGTCGTCTAGGAGAGATGTGTCAGGCTTTATGTAGGAATACATAAAAATATCATCATGTTTGCAAAAAAAAAAAAAAATATTCTTGTTCCATCTACTTGGGTTGATGAAATGTAGCGCTGGCAGAAATCTTACTCACTTTTATGGCCTGAAGACTCCTATGAAGGGTGGTGAAATCGGAAAGATAGGCGCCGCTTATATTGTGAAAGCCATGTCAATGGATTGTATGTAACACTGCACTGCAGTATGTCTGCCGGTCTGTGGTTTCCAGAAATGGCCGCCGGGTCATTGAGTCTTTCTAGACAACAGGGCCGTGACCGACTATGTATGTGACTATAAGGCTGGTATAGACATAGGATGGCTGGCGGACAGGTATTGTCAATATAGATCATATCATTGTCATACGTTTTGAATGGGCACCGCTTATCTCCAGAACTATTGTTAGATCCTTGCTTTCCCCTGCTACACACCTTGGTAAGGTCCGCCAACAAAGAATGAATATAGCGAAGTAGCTGCGTTAACCCCAACTTCTGAAATCGGTTAAAGTGCTGCAGCGGATATCACAAAAGACAACAAAAACCAATGAAAAATTTTTTTTATTGTTTTTTTGTCTTGGATATCACACTACAGTAGGTTAACCAATTGCAGTAGTTCAGTTAACTCTGCTACGTCTGTATGTCGCCACCGTAAACGTCCCTACCATCATGGCTAGGATATGCCATAACTACATGACCAGTGAGGGGTCTAATCTGTGGGACCCCCCATTGATCATTAAGGCTCAGATCACTTGGTGTGCGAGAGCTGAACTAACATGGCGGCCTCCCCCACCCCTGTTTTGTGGGTTGGGAAGTGATGGCGTACCCTAGCTATCTAAGAGGGTTCAGAATTTACCCGCCTGAATCCGGGTTGGTTGAGCTGAGCACGACATGTCTGATCCGTTCAGCTGAGCCGGGTTCACACTGGTAAATCCAAGACAACATTTATAGCCCCAACTCTGCCCGGTGAGTGCGGCCTTGGGCTCGGGACAGTAAGATCGCAATTGTGCTGCTAGAGATATGGTCGCAACGTGAGCACATTCACCCTCACTAGCTGCAATGTAGTAGGATGACTTTGTGATCTTCTTCCTTCTTGCATCCTTTTCACTGACCATCTAAGGTTGGGTTCACATCTGCGCTTGTACTCCGTATGGGGATTCTGTTCCCTCATGCGGAGAGAAAAGTGCTGCAAGCAGGGCTTTTCTCTCCGCCTTTTCCGAGTGGAAACCACACAGACCCCATTATAGTCTATGGGGTCCACGTGTTTCCTAAGGTAACCGCTTTTTTATGCGGATTAGGTTTCCGTTCGAAGGGTCGACCTGAGTGGAAACCTAAGCACAGATGTGAACCGGGCCTAATGTGTATGGGGGTCTTCATGGTCTGCCGCAGTGTGAAAATAAGGATCGGGCATGTTGGATTTCAACGATTTGGTTCCTGGAGATAAGCGTCGCCAAAGGTATCTGTCAGCCACTGATCTCCTTATGGCAGTAGATATGCATACGTGGCCAGCGCTGGAGGCTAGTAGTTGTGCCCGGGCATAGGATTCGGTCACTTGGCACAACCAAGGTGGCAATAAACGGCTACAGAATACCAGTATTTATAACCTAGTGAGCCAAGGGTGCGGCTATGATGGCTCGTGGCCACTTTCCGCAGGGGTGGTCTTCTGCTCTGCGGTACGTGACACTCAGCGCCCACCCATGTATAAAGGTTGATGAGAACCGCTCTCCGTTCGCCAGTTTCTCGACACTGTGACTCCCTGCTACATAGCCATCTTAAGGAAGGCAGTTAGTCCATACGCCGTGTATACAGACCTGTGTCTTCTCCTCTACATTTCTAGGGTTTTAATAATGGCTGTTTCTAAATGGGTTCCCCCCTCCCCCCGCCTCATATTGTAATTGTATTATTATTATTGATTATTTTTTTTATTTTTTTTTTTTTTTATTTTCCTTTCCTCCGGCCTTTTCTTGACGTTGTGGGGTTTGAATGGCCCCGTCTGGTTTGTATGTAATAAGACTTTCACCCCAAATCCCCGGTTTCCCCCTCTCCCTCCTTTCTAGTAAGTGCTTTCAGAAAAAAAAACTGTACATTTTAACGTAAAAAAATAAATTATGTTGAGACATTTTGGAAACGCGGTGTAAAGAGTTTTTATTGGTTATCCATGGTACTTGTATCTGTCACATGACCTTAAACCCAAACATATGTATATGTTGTGATATTCAGTAGACGGCCCATTGATGCCCAGTATACTTGGCCTGATAACAGGGAACAGTAGCTTGGGCTCAGCAGCACAGTGACCTTCTGCCATAGCTTCACTGCATGCAATGCGCATGCGCCGAGCATCCTCCACACTGGATTGCTTAAGGATACCAGGGGCGAGCAGCTGTAGGATTTACAGGTTGGGACCCAGCATACTGGCGGTTTAATGGTTCCAAACGGACTCGCAGGGTGCCCTTTTAATCCCATCCCCTACAATACTACTGTACATCGCAGCAGATTAGCCGCATGCGCTTCCGCTGATGTGAGCTCGCTCCATGTGTCCCTGGCCTTAGGAAGTTTTCCAGACTGGGGGTCAATTTTAAGAATGGTGATCTGTCCTCAGGTAGTTTCTGGTGGCGAAACCTATACAAGGGGCACAAAGCCAGCAGCAGAAGGCTCTGTCCACTGTATAGTAGCCGTGCAGGTGTACTGTAGTTCTGTTTCTTTCCCTTTAATGGGGAGCATTGGCCCTAGCCTGGAATACCCCTTTAAGTAAAGGCTGTCCAGCCGGTACAACCCCTGTAAGGGGTTGCACATAACCTTGGTGTCAGCAGTGAATTTAAAGGGATTTTCTGGCTCCAAATGACAAGATAGGTCATCAGAATGTGGTCTGTGGGGGGTCTGCACCATGTCACCACGACCATATCCATATTAAAGGGGTATTCAGTGTCTGAAATTGATGGATAGACCATAAATATTAGATGTGTGAGGATCCGATTTTCGGCCCATTGCAGACCACCGGTGCTGAAGCAGCGTGGGAAAGGTGTACATAGACTTCAGTGGTATAGTGATTCAGTACCGATACTCGCCCCTACAGTTTGTATGGCGAGTGAGCAGCTGTCCCGTGTTGATCTGCAGGGGTCCTGTGTGTTGAACCCACACAGATCTAATATTGATGGCCTAGCCCAATCTCAGAAACCAAATGACCCCTTTTAACGCCTGTACTTTGACCTGGCACCAAAGACCTCTCATTGATACCAACCCTGTACTGACAAGGGGCAAGAACCCCGAAACAGTGAGTCTCTGGTTTGGCAGGTACGAGGCGGATTTCTTCCTCCTGGAGCAGAGCTAGTTTTCATATTTTTCCCATGGTGCCTTGCCTGTAAATCTCCTCAATGAGAGCCAATACCTTACAATAGACGTGATGGCTCCATCCGATGAGACAATGTGACGGTCCGATCTCCGTCTTGTACTTGCAGCTTAAATATTTACATAGTAGAATGTGAGTTTTATTGATTATTATATCCCTGCTGAATAAAGCAGAGCCGGACGTGTGGAATAAATGGCGGTAGTAGATGTGAGGCTCGCGGTGGGCCTCCATACTACTAAGGGAGGGCTGGGTACAAATGACTGTGCAGGGGAGAGGTGCTGCAGGAGCGTGTGCGTGCCTCTTTTCCCCCTCTGTGACTGATCGGCTGCTATAAATATCACAAGAAATGGCTGAGCCAGAACCTGAATAAAAAGCTGGCGAGAAATCAAAGAGCAAGTTATGGATCGCGCTGCTTTACTGTTGTTGTATGCAAGTTAATATGCAGCTCTTTACAGAGCGGAGGATGTGATGTCGTGGAAGCTGCGGATTCCGATCGTCATCCTGCTGCCCGGATTATTGAGATTATAATATAATGTACTGGTATAACCGAAATAGGTAGATGAGGTGTGTCCTATAAGGGATAGATTACTGACCCTCTACTACTGCCTTATAGAGAAGCTATTTGACCTTGTGGGCCTCAAATAAAGGTGGCCGTACATTTTCAGTGGTTACCAACAGCTATTTTTCCTGACCCCTTATACACATGCACTCTCTGCGCCCAGGTATGCATGTGCTCTGAATTGGGAGCAGAGTAAACTGTTGTCAGACACCTCTGGTGGCCATTTATCCCCTCCGTCCGGAGATTAAAAGGGACATACACATCAGTAGTTTGGAATCTGCCTGTTTGGCGGACCCTAACTAGATCTGATCAGTCATTAACTGGTTAAAAAAGTTGTTTCAGACTTCCCCATCCTATTAAGACATAGGGGTTCCCTTTTTTTGGGACCTTGCTTGTGCAGTTCTCGTTATAGCACACTAGGCTTATCCATGTTTTATAAGGTAATACCATGGTACACATTAGGCCTTATTCACACTTTGGTCAGTATTTTGCATCAGTATTTGTAAATCAACACCAGGAGCGGGTCAAAAACAAACAAAAAAAAAAAGCATATTTTTCCATTAAATTTTTTGGTTTTTTTAAGTGTTATTCTGGACTCTGGCGCTCAAGTGCGGGTATAAAATAATGCAGGTGGCCAAGACATGTCATTGTTTTTGGAGCTCCAAATCTGCTTATACAGCAAAATTATAAATTTCTTTATCCGAACCTTCCACTTGAGGGAGCTAACACTGCTATTTAAAGAGGACCTTGCACCACCTCACCTTAAATAGGCACCAATCCACTGATTCCAGTACAGATAGAATTTTTTTTCTCTATCCCCCACCATTACTGAGCAATCAGTGCTGTTAGTTACAGCATAGTTATGCTCTCTACTGTCAGGTGGGTGGGGCTGGTCTTTGTTTCAGCACAGGGACTACCCACCTGACAGTAGAGAGTATAACTGTGCTGAAACTAACAGCAATGATTACTCAGGAATGGTGGGGGCTAGAGAAAAAATTCCAACTGTGTCAGAATCCGTGAAGAGGTGACTATTGAAGGATGAGTTGAAATTGATGGTGAAAGGTTCTCTTTAATGCGTAAATGTATACACCTGCAAGGAGACAAGTATGTTATCATTTAACACTTGCAGTGACATCAAACTCTGACTCTGATGACAGTCCACGATACAGCACCCCACACAGAACATTTTGAGGTCTACGCAGGTATAGGGCCCCCTTACCCCATCTGATTACATAGTACTTACCATGTAACTTCTACTTGCTGTACTTTTTTCAGTTGACTTGAGGTTAAAGCTCTGAGCTGTTTGCATCTTTTAGTAATATAGAGGAAAAAAAGCGACTTTTGTAACAAAAAATTTGCAAACGTAAATTTTCAAAAATTTCCTATCACGACACAAGTCCCAACAAGATTAGGATATTACCATTGGCAGTTGTAGTCCCAGTACAGCGCCTAGCATGGTGGAAGGACCACATATTGCTGATCATACAGCTTCAGGCGACACCTCTTCCTGTACAGTCAGCAGTATATACCGTCTACTATAAAATGGGTCTGTTATTTATAGATGCGGATAATTTATCAAGCTATAAACCACTGGGTAGTTACATTATTCTTACCATATTTAGGACAGAATGATGTAGTAAAGCTGTGTCCTCAGGTGCTGCCTGTTCCCTCCCTGCTCCCGCTGATTCAGCTTTGGTAGTACCTCATCAATATTGTGTATATGAAGCTTGCATTATAACCTGGGGCTTTAAAGTGACACTAAATATACAGAAAGAAGTAAAATATACAATATCCTCTCTGTTTGAGCCTATTCTGTGTCATTTTGCAATCAAAACTGAGCGATGTAAAAAAATTTCTATTAAGTATAGAATATTTTTAAGATCGGTCTGGCTGTAGGGCAACTGTCTTCAGCAGAAGCTCTCCCCCACTGTTCTATTTGCAATAGAAGACCTAGAATAAGCCCTGATCAGGAGGAAAGTAACCATTGTGTTCTTTTCTGGACCTGAATAGTTCACAGCGCTCGGCTATCACCAGTGACATAAATGGAGCGCATGCGCTGTCTGTACTGCCGCTCCATTCAAAACAGGGGTGCAAAGTACCCCAGTTCTCATAATCGGTAGGGGTCCCAGTGGTCTCAAACTTGTTATCAATTTAACTACCCTAATTCCAGATTTTATACACAGATCCCTGCCGTTCTATGAAACCGAATTTATAGAACAATTTAATGAGCTGCAGTGCTATGGTATGGCCACTAGACTGTGTACAGAGCCTTCTGCGACCGGCTCAGCATACTATAAGGAAAGCCCCACCGATCTCATACTGCTGACCTATATCAAAAATCTCATAAATCCCTTTAATTTCTGGCTCTTCAGCTGCACCTCCATTTTGGGAATGTGCATTGATGTCACCGAGGTGCTGATGATGTCACTCCATTCCCAGGCCCTCAGCATGTGCATGTCTTTACTGTTCAGGCTGTGGTTCTTGTGCGGCTCCTGGCACAATGTTCTGGCTCAGCTCTCACAAGTGCCTGTGATTTCTCGGGATCTAATCTGAGTCTAGAGTCCCTGGTGGCTGAAGATCGCTGCTGTTCCTGGCAAGGAGAAGGAAAAGTACACTTGTGGTTATACTTCAGAGGCGTCATCATTTTAGCTGGAGGTTAAAGAATTTTATTACAAAATGGAATAAAACAGAAAATAAATTGTCCGTTGTCGGTCATATAAAAAAAAAAAAAACAGCAGCAAATGTTAGACCCTCCGCAAAGTGCCCATCTTAAAGGGGTTATACTCCAAAAATGATTTATTCCCTATGCATAGGATTGGTCATCGTGGGGGTCTGACCACTGGGACCCCCCACTGATCCTGAGAATTTGGGATGTTTTAGTGGTGGATGCAGAATGGACACCCATCTAGTAGTGCATTGGAACTCCTTGGTCTTCAGAATCCCAACAATTCATCATGGAATCCGTAGGTAGCAGAGGAGCCAAGGTGTGCCAAGAAAAAATACCCCACACTCCAACTCCTCCAGCCTGCTGACACCTGATAGGAAGGGTTAATAGAGTCATGAAGCTTGTGCCAAATTCTGCCCAGAGACAGGTAAAAGTTCCCCAGTAGCCAAGGATAGTTGACCTATGGCTACAGTACTCTAGGGACAATGACCTATGAATAGCCTGTAAGTCCATACCTCTTTTCAGGAGGAAAGGGGGAAGACTCTGAAACTCCATGTATGAGGGCAACCTTCCTTTATTTCTAGTATAAGGACCTGTCCCTGGGGTCCTCCCACTCACTTATTTTTTAGATCTATATTTCGAAATTACAATATTCCTTTTCAATCCCTACATAATATTTCTATATAATATATAAAGAATACCTTCATGCAGTATCCAAAAATACTGCCGTATAATTGCTACACAATACTGCCATTCACTGCCCAAGTGCTACTACCTTACTATGTATAACTGATACCTAAACATAGTGTCCAAATACTGACTGTCCACATAACTCTTCCAGATATTTGATACACAATGCTGCCATTCAGTTCCCAAGTAGTACTGCCGTACAGTGTATAAGTAATACAGTAATTTAGTGCCTACATAACACAGCCACATAATTCCTACACAATATTGCAATTCATTGCCCAAATGGTACCCAATACAATGTATAAATAATGCCTCCATCCAGTATCCAAATAATACTTACATATAATGCCCATATAACACTGCCATATAATGACTGCACAATATTGCCATTTACTGTGCAAGCAGTACTGCTGTACAATGTATAAATAATGCCTCCATCCACTATCCAAATGATACTTACATATAGTGCCCACATAACACAACCATATAATTCCTACACTATACTGCTATTCAGTGTCCAAGTAGTACTTTGGTACAATATATAAAAAATATTTCCATCCAGCTTCCAAATAATACTGCCATATACTTCCTATATAATATTATTATTATTATTATTATTAGTTTATTTATATAGCACCATTAATTCCATGGTGCTTTACATTTGTGGATTTACATACGGTACACCAGATATACAAAACAGATAATACTAACAGAGACCAACTGGTACAGTGGGATAGAGGGCCCTGCCCGCAAGGGCTTACAGTCTATGAGGGATACTGCCTCTAATACTGCCACTCACTGTCCAAGTAGTACAGTACAGCCGTACAATGCATAAACAATACCTCCATCCAGGATCCAAATTATTCTACCATTTAGTGTCCACATAACACTAAGTGTACAAGTAATACTGCTGGGTAATGTTTAAAAAACACCTACATACAGTATTCAAATAATACTACAACATAGTGCCCATGTAAAATTGTCATACTATTTGTCATATAATTACACAATTCAATGCCCAAATAAATCTGCCATCAGGAGTACAAATAATACCGCCATATAATGTTCAATAACAGGTTGCTTCCAGGGGGTCCAGTCTCCAGAGGCCTCCATTTTGTTACCACGCTTTTAGACCGGGGCCCTACATTGCGAAAACGCAGTTTTTGGCTGTTGTGTTTTATTCCCGCAGCGTTTTTTTGCTGCACTTCCTTAAGTGGGACCTTAGCCTTAAGAAAACAAACATTGCCTCGTCTGCTGCAAAAACAATATCCTGCAAGTTTAATCACAAAGTAATCTTCATCGTTTCTCATAGCTTTGTAGAAATGTAGTTGTGGTTTTTGCTACGTCCCCGGAGACGGAGCCCTGGTGCTCTAAAAGCTGGAGCTAAGTCTGAAAATGGGCATTAGGCGAGGTAAACATGGTCAGATTGGACGTTGCTAAAATGAATGAACTCTGTGCTATGGGACCATTTCCAGCCCCGGCCGGGCCTATTGAGGTCTTCTAACTTTCTGTCCTCCATGGGAAGAGGTTAATTCCGCTCACGCCCATACTACTTCTGTGTAATGTTTGTCCTGAGACTCAGCGTCTGCAGAGGATCTGTCCATTCAGCACCTTGGGACTCATGAATTATTAAGGGTTCTCTAGGTTTAAGGAGACTGAGAATGGAGAAGAATAAAAAGAAGAGCGGCAACGGGTGGGCCGGTGGGGAAGGCCTCCACTCCATAGTACTACACCCAGGTAGTCAAGACTGGATATTCCAGTTTACATGGAGATATATTGTCTGTCATTTAGGTTAATGGGACTGAACTGTAATACCAGACACAACCTGAGAACAAGAGTGGCACTGTTTTTGAAAACTCCTTTAACTGGTTCGAGACCTATGCTCATCATGAAAGGCTAAGCCTGGTCATTCTTTTTATCGTGTAAGTAATGGCAGAGATCAAAGTAATCACAATGCGGGTGGCGGCAAACAAAGGTAATCCCATGTGATTGTGTCACAGGAAATCCATGAGTGGTGAAGGACCCCAGGGCTGTCTAACCACACTGCCTGCGTAACTTGAGGACATATTGTAACACACCCTAACAGTTAGGATATACTGTATGTAGATATGCCAAGAAGAAATTAAAAAAAGATGAGTGGGACAAAATGCAAAAATTCTCCATGCCAAAGGTCTCGGTCAAAATTGGCCTGATCCTTAAACACTATAATGACAATAACTTCACATCCCACCACAGATAGCACTATTAGGTCTGAGATCAGACTCCAACTGGATCACCCCTTGCTCTAGCAGAAGTTCTTCTGGTGACCCAACCATGACGTTATCGTAAAGGAGAGGTCCACTCTGCAGTGACCATTGGAAATTGTTGTGTCCTCTTGGTCTTTTCCTCCCCTCGTTGGGCTTGCTCTGTGCTCCGTAGTCTACTCCTGCTGTCCATCTCCTTCACCTATGGATTTGGGCCCCATAGCTGTTGCCGAGATGCTACCCTGGTAGTTATGCCCATGTGTAGACCCTTTAGTGAAGTAGTCACAGTAGGTCCTCTGCACCTTGCATAGAACATGTCTACCCAAATTACCATGGATGACCGTAGCAGAAATCTTCTTAATCTGAAGATAATCTTTGATGTCGGGGAGTTTCGAAGCATCAAGAAAAAAACATGAACCGCATAAACCAAAATATACATGTCCAATCCCATGACCTCATGTATTCAGGTCCAAAGATAAGCAACCCTTGAAGTCTGTACTGGCAAAATGTTCCTCGATACAATAATCTGCACCAAGGCAAAGTTTCGATGATATGTCTACATTCTACATTCACTGAGATCTCTGAGATGGCTGAACAGATTTGGATACTAAAATACCAGAGTGCTCAGGGTGACAGCGCCGATCAGATGAGATATGTCATTGGGCTTTTCAGATATTTAAGCAAGCTTTCGCTTCTACATAGACACTGCAGTGTTAAAAAAGAAGAAAAAGAACCAGAAGGTCACACTGTCCGCTCTCATAAGGCATGGAGTGGGACAAACTAAAATGGGTACCTAATGCCCCTCCCTATGTGATGTTATGATCCCTTGGTGAATTACGTCATATAATAATTATTGAAGGTTGAAGATACTTAAAGGCGTTCTCCACTTTGGACAATCCCTATATGTAAGGTATACCCCTTGTAAGCAAATCACAAAATGTCCCCTCTACGCCACCCCCTATCTCAGTGATTGGCTGGAATCTGTGGGGAAATCTGGCAGTAAGTGTTCAATTTCCCTGCAGTGCCTCTACAGGTGCAAAGAAGCATTACACGGTGTCCATTTATAGTAATGGGTTGTCTTGTAATACAGGACATGACAGGTCTTCCAGAGAGAGAGACACTCTTTGTATTTGCTCTCAATTCTGCTCCCAAGAGATGAGGATCCTGAACAGAGGACCCCTCTATTAACTCAGAATTCCCTAATAGGGTGCATGGAAGTGGGTTTTATACCCTGGATGACAGAATTGAAGGAAGTCTACCTCCTCCCCCAAGAATATTCAATGATCACCACTGTGTTACAGAGGACATTACAGTGATACACATCATACCTTTGTTGAAAAACAACTTTGAAGTCTTATGCAAATGAGGCACCTGGTGCACAGGAGGCGGGTCTTTAGATCCCAGCACTCTGCTCCCTCTTCTTTGCTGTCTGTTGGTCCTCCCACTGCTAGGATGTCACCAATCCTACCTGCCAAAATCAACTCTCACTGCATGGGGCAGTACAGGCGGAAAAGGGGAGGGATCTGAGCAGAAAGAGAAGTGCTCCAGGATCTGAAGACACACCCCTAGTGCACCAAGTACCTCATTTGTATATTGCTTCAAAGTTAACTGTCTCCAAATCTACAAAAGTGACATACGTAACATAGCTATATCAAAGTGCAATCTTGTTGTCGACAAAATCAATTTTTAATCTTAAAATATGTAAAATAAGCTGTTCAGAGGGTCGTGGCTACGCCTCCCAGAGTATGCATTGTCTATGGTTACCAACCAATGCCAACTTAAAGGGGTTGTCCAGGTTATACATCCCACCGCACTCTGGTCCTGCTGCTCCCACGGTTTTGTTCCAGTGGAAGTCCTCGCCTCATGTGACCGCTGAGGCCAATCAGTGGCCTAAGGAAAGGACACGGGACGTCACAGGTGACATATGTGAGTGACGTCCTGGTTACTTCCATTAGGTCGCTGATTGGCCTCAGCGTACACATGAGGCGAGGACTTCCACTGGAAGAAGCACTGGGTTGCTGTAGAACACCGGAGCACTGGAGACAGGTGAGACTTTTTCACCTTCCCCGGCCTTCTTGCTGAAAATTGTATATCTTGGACAACCCCTTTAAGATTGATGGGTCCTGGACCACATCTAAAATGGGGTAATGCAGCAGACTCAACCACAAGTATGGTAAAGTTCACCCATGACATTATATCCAATCTGCTATAAACTGTAGGGAAAACCCAACAAGAAGTGTTCAAATCCTCTGCAGCACCTCCACAGGAGACATGAAGTATTACACAATTATCCTTAAAAATTCAATGGTCTATCTGTGTAATCTGCAGACATTTTGGGTCTTTCAGAGTAAGAGATGCTCTTAGTCTATTTTTCTAAACCAGGCAACCCCTTTGGATATCATTTGTAGGACCCCATTGGGATATATTCAAAAAGTCACCCCAAGCTGGTGGAACCTGTGTACATACAGCTGGTGTCAGCCCACTATGTGGAGCATATATAGGAATATACAATGGCCTGTATCAGTTTATACTGCTCCAGTAATTGTAGTGTGATCACTGGTGTGTGAAATATGGCCCTCAAACTAATGAGTAAATTAACGGCAGGCATGGGCCGGGGCAGCGCGTCTCACACCGGGAGGCTGATTGTTAGCTGTCTCGTGTTCATTAAAATCATGTTCATGCCGACCGTGTGATCTGGACTGCTTGACTATCCAATAACCATGTCTGGGAACCCAGAAATATATACAAGGGGGTCTCTGAAATTGAAGATCTAGTTTTTGGGATATTATGCTCCTATGCGTCTAAACTTAAAGGGCTTGTCCAATTTTTTTTTCTTTCAATTTTTTTTTCAGTTCACTGGGGAAGATTTTGAAGACTGGTGTTCTCTGACACCTGTGCCCTATTCAGAAAATGGGGTGGCATAAAATGCCATTTGTGCAAAAACATTTGCGCAAATTTGCAAAAATTTGTTTAGAAGGACCACCAAAAAATAAGTTGATCACAGGTTGTCTTGCTGTTATCTGTGGGGGAACAAGAAAGCAAGTGTGAAAGTCACCTGCAGCACCACCACAGGAGATATGATGCATTGCATGGTGCTTTTTATGTTCAGTTGGTTGTCAGTGTAAATAATGAACATACTGGGTCCTCCACAAAGAGAGTCCGTCTTCTCATATCTCAAAGGTTTGTAGAGCGGCGGAGTGATGGATGGATTGTAGAATGGAGAACCTTCAGAGGGGGGAGGTGAGGATGTGAAGGGGTTAAGGGTAAGATAATAGCTATGCACACTGTAGTAGAACATTTGCCCCAATCTTACCTGACTATATAGGATGGTCTACCAGAAATGTGTGATGTCCATGCTGTGGGTTCCAGGTGCCTAGGACGGACTGATCTTGAGTAAGGGGTGTCCTCAGGATGTAAAAATGTTTCCCAGGAGTTGTTGTTTGCTGGTAAGGTTGGACATCATTGGTTTAGAGATTATGACTTGTCCCATATAATGTCTAATGTAAAGGTAATTTTAGGGTATGGTCAGAAGGTGGAAAAGGAAGAGGAATTTGAGATGGACTTCTGCCTCAAATTCCTCCTCCATTCCCACCTTACTGACCTCCTGTGGAGGAAAGCTGATGTTGAGCTTCAACTATCCACGGTGGATTTTTTCCAGCTGGTTGGGTTCAAGTGATTGGCCCTATAAAGCTGAACAGCTCACACGGCGGCCTGCGCCAGATTACACTCTACAATTTTCCTACAATGATTATTAGATATAGCCTACTTTCAATAGTTGACCATAAGATTTTGACCCCATTATCCCTATCATACAGCCAGAGATGGAGCTAGGCTTTTTATCACCTGGGTAAAGATTCAGTTTGGTGCACCTCTTCCCTAAAATTTTATTTATAAGTTTGTATGTTACTGCTCGGCGACTTTTTTCATATTATCCCTCCCTGTCTTCCAAAATTCATAACTTTTTATTTTTCTGTCCTATAGCTATGTGAGGGCTTATTCTTTGCGTGACCAGTTGTACTTTCATTTGCCACCATTTTGCGGTACATATAATGTTTTGATTAGCTTTTATTTACATTTTTTTTGGGGGGTCCATGTGAAATAACACACAATTCTATCATCATTTTATGCATTTTATTTTGCATTATAAATGACATGGCAGCTTTGTCCGGCGGGTCATTGCAGAACATTGCACAGTAGTTCCTATTGGAAATATACATAGGCAGTCAGGAGGCTGTGGCCCAGCCAGGGGAGACGGGGGTGGGGGGGTAGGGTGATGTTGCCCCCGGGTTTAATCCACTGGAGTCAGAGTATGTGTAATACATCCGAGTGCCGGAAGTAATGCCGTAATAGTACGGCACAGAGCGGGAAGGGGTTAATGACCAAGGCATTTGTCATTTTTGTTTTTTACTTTCTGCCTTCCAAAAGCCATAACTTTTAAAATTTTGCATTCACAGAGTCATATGAGGGCCTATTTTTTGCAGTACAAATTGTACTTCCTAGTGGCACCATTTAATAATCCATACAATGTACTAGGAAGCTGGAAAAAATTCAAAATGTAGTTATACTGGAAACAAAAACTCATCTGCGTCATTCTCTTATGGGTTTTATTTTTTCATTGTTCACTATTTGTTAAAAATGGTGCATTAACTATATTCTTTTGGTTAGTACAATCGCGTCAATACCAAATTTGTATAGTTTTTTTTCTTTTAATACCTTTAAAAAAAAATAAGAACTTTGAAAAAATAAAAATTTTTTTCCATCACCATATTGTCACACCTGTAACTTTTTTATCCTTCTGCGTTCAGAGCTGTGTAAGGGGTCATTTTTTTTCTGGACAAGATGTAGTTTTTATTTATACCATTTTGGGGAATGTATGACATTTTATCACTTTTTATTAACATTTTTTAGAGACAAAAGAGTGAAAAAATGAGAATTAGGGGTTAGAAACAAAAGAGTGAAAAAAATGACAATTAGGCCATTTTGATTGTTTTTTCTATGGGATAAATATTTTTATATTTTAATAGTATGGGCATTTTAAGATTTGGCGATACCCAATGTAGTTATGTTTAATTTTTTTATATGTGACCTAGGGAAGAAGGGTGTGATTTGAATTTTATATTTTTTATGTTTTTTTATTATACTTTTAAAAACTTTTTAAAACTTCTTTTAAACTTTTTTTTTTAGGACTTGAACTTAGATTACAGTACAACAATATTGCAGTTTATGGTAAAATTGTTATGTGTCAATAGATTGTACCAATAGCAATATAGCATTGGCAGGCCTGGGAGCCTCCACATGGCTTCTGGCTGCCAAGACAATGGAACGGCTCCTATGATCTCCCTGCAGGAAAGACGTTCCATTGCCAATAAGGAAACTGAAGGTGAAAGTAACCTCTAAGATGTTGTGGTCGCATTTGACGACAGCATCTGAGGAGTTAATTGTCTGAGAACGGAGCTGCTGGAGTGCAGGAGAGGTAAGTAACATTGTTTTTTATGTTCCCTCACCTCCCCTGGGCCTCCGATCATTATAGTCCCCAGAGTATAATGATAGCAGTGTTTGTGGGATTCGCAGGCTGCGGCCTTACATACTGACCCCCGCTCCTGCTCACAGCCCCCTCCGCAGGAGGTGAAGTGCAGGCGGCTGTGAGCAGGAGCGGAGATCGGTAAGTAAATAGGGCCCGTTACCTGCTGGTGTTACTCCAGCAGGTAACGGCCTATTAAAAAAAAAAACATCAGGGGCCTGCCGGGCCCCCTAATGTCCCGGGCCCTGTGGCAGCCGCTACCACAGCTACCCTGGTATTTACGCCACTGACATTACTGCCATACTGGATGTCAGCATTCTTAGAAATTGAAACGTTTTTAAACTACTCATGCCTCCTGCAGCAAAACGCATGGCTGCTGCTCGAGCTAATAAAAACTCTCAGCAGATCCAAGCCCGTCTCCAATCTGACAAGGCATTGTCAGCCACATGCACACAGCTGCACTCCATGTTTCCATAACAACCCAGCCATTTTTCTTCACTGCTGTAGGTCAGCTTTAAAGGGGCAGGGTGCTGTGGATGACACTTACACAAGGTCACATACACACAGCTTTACTTCAGGTTTTCCATAACAACCGATCGCAGATTTTTCACTGATATCCAAACTGAGATACACATGATCACACGACGCTTATGGACCAATGGAAAATCGCAGGTTCTTCAGTCTTGACATGCACATAGCTTTACACCAGGTTTCCATAGCAACCAAGCTATTTATGACCTGTATGAGACAGTACCAGTTCGTAGGTCCTTAAATATTCAGTCATATGACGTGTATCAGCCAATATAAGTTCACATTTCATTTACCAGGTTTCCATAGCAACACAGCCATAAATAGACTATACCTATATTGGACTGCCATACTGGATGTCAAATGCAAAACTGGCCAATTTTTATGGGGCCACTACACAAACAAAAAATGAAATATACCCGTGCAAAGCCGGGTCCTTCAGCTAATATATATATATATATATATATATATATATATATATATATAACATATACATTCACTGGCCTTATATCCTGAATATCAGACAGAGAATCTTCTTAGACAGCAGCAGCCATAACAACTTTCCCCTCCCTTCATTCCAAGATAGTAGTAAGGGGGTCTAAAATAGCAGATAACTGGTGGCAGAAATGAATGGGAGGAGGTGGAAATGCGGTGACCAGATGGAAGGTAACGCTGCAGTTGGGATTGCGGGGTGCAAACAGCGCAGACTTGTCACGGTCTCTGGGCACGAGGGCGCAGCGCTGGTGCTGTCCCACGTTACCACCACTGGTACCGGTGATGAGGGGGCTGCACAAATGTTGGTGGTGATTGTTCCCCCGGGGCGCTTCCCCCTATACTGTGCCGACTGGTGGTGTTTGGGGCGCCCTGATGTTGTCGGTGCAGAGTCAGACACAGAAACGGTTGTAAAGTTGAACTTTTACTTCCATGGGTGTGGAGGCACAAATGCTTAAACAGTTTCTTCATTACATAACAACGGGGTACGCCTGGTGACACAGCAAAGTCCTGGGGTGCAGGGTAGACTTGATGAAAGGTGTTCCTAGCCCCTTATACTTCAGTGTTACAGCCCTAAGGTGCGTCTGGGCTCCTATTTGGCTCATAGGAGGATGCCCACCATGATACTAGTACATAATATTCCCCACTCACGTTATGTGGTCCTGATAGCTCAGAGTTTCGGGGTGCAATAGTCAGGGTGGCAGGATATTCCACAGGTCTGGCCTTGGCCCCTGGATCCTGTGATACTTGCTATGGAGCACGTGTTCCAGAATGTTCTCTCCACAGTCTCATGCTGACAAGATAATGATGCTTGACTTCCTTCAGGGCGATGGCTAGGCAGACAGGGGACAGGATCTTCTGAATAGCTGGAGTATGTCAGCTCTCCAACCTTCCTGGGCCTGTCTAGGACTTGAGATTCCTGCACTAAACTCACTGCTTTCTTCACAGGACATCACACTTATCTCCTCACCTCCTCCTTCTAACACTCCACACTTCTAACTCCTCACACGCAGGACCTTCCTGCAGGGGTGTTACCATGGGGACCCAGTGATCAGCTGACTCCTCCCCTTTTCCCAGGCAATGTCCTCCCATTGGACATTTGGTTACTATTCAATCCTATGGGAGGTGTAATGCATGTGTGAGGCTCACTAGGTGGCGCTGTGTTGTGTGAGACTCAGGACCCCCTGCTATGTCACACAGGCTATGAAGCAACAGGAAATAATACAATGCACAGAGATCACCCTCAGCCCAGCCATAGCCAGCTCTGGGATGCCACATACTCCCCCTCTTTCACTGAGCCGACCTCGGCGACGGGCTGGGGTGAAGGTGAGAAATGTAACATAACGTTAATAAATACGAATAAAGTACAAATGTCACTAACAGTTTAGAAAAATATAATACTTAGAAACTTGAGGTAAGACCTCCCGGCATAGTCCTGGAATGTCCATGAGAAGTCTGAAGGGTAACGGAGAAATAATTAAACTCAGACTTATGGAACCTTTTGGCGGTACCATCAGACAGTCCATATAGAAACAACAGTAGTACAAATGGGTCCAGAGGCTCTCTGGTACAAATTTCGTGAGTGTCCATTATCATGAGAGTCTCTCTGAGAAACAATAAACAGTCCTTTCTGTAAGGAAGAGTAGGCACTCTCGCACGAATGTCCATACCGCAATGGGGTAACAGAACTTCCTTGGCTCGGTGAGCCAGGCACTATGGCTTGGATTGTTGCATATAAATGTAAATACTATATTACATGGCAAGATATTATATATATACTGTATATACACACAGGAAAAACATTAATGTAATCAGAGCAGGAATAACATATATACAGAAGCAGAGACAGTTAACCTCTTTTACCCGAGGACAGCCATGGCATCACTATAGCGTGTTGGAGGTATGCCTTTTGTGGTACGCTCAGAACGCCTAAGTGGAACAAGATTTGAATCAGGAACAGAGTCACTGAAATCAATTAAATCATCTGTCGAAGGGTTCTCTTGCACTAGAGCAATTGGTGGATAGAAGCTAAATGGTAGTAGTTTAGGCGCCCACATAAGCTCAGTTAACGTTGGGGGTCTCTCTTTTGCTTCAGAAGGTGACAAGATCTCTGTACTCGTTGTCTCAGCTGGGGTCACCTCTGTGGGTAGTCCTTCTTTAAGGCACAGCTTCAAACGGTTTCGGTGTACTACTTGGGGCTGTCTCCCAGGTTTAGAGATCTCATACACGTCGGATTCAGGATATGGTATGGAGATGACACTGTATGGTTCTTTCTCCCAGAATGGATCCAATTTCCCATTCCGATGGTTATTCCTTAACCATACACGGTCGCCAACTTTCAGGGGCGCTGCATGGGCGCGATGGTTGTAATCCTCCTGTTGTCTCCTACGAACCTCATCCATGCGCGTTTCAACTATCTCTTTAGCTTCCTCCATACGTCGGCGGTGTTCAACAACCCAGTTTGTTATGGGTAGTGGATTGATGGTGTCAGGAACCTTCACACCAAGGGTTAAGTCTGAAGGAAGTTGACCTTGTCTTCCAAACATTAGATAAAATGGTGCGTATCCCGTAGATGTTTGGGGTGTATTGTTGTAAATATAGGCCAAGTCCTTGATACGCTCAGGCCACTCAACACCAGGTGTAACTGCGGCTATTCTTAGCATGCCGATGATCACTTGATTTGCCTTCTCGCACATACCATTCCCTTGAGGGTGATACGCTGTGGTTCGCAACTTCTTGCAGTCTTGGAACTGACACAGCTCACGGAACAATTGGGATTCAAACGCCGATCCACGGTCGGTGAGGATATGCTCAGGACAACCGTAATGGCGGACAAACTCTGCGTAGAAGGTCTCAGCCGTAGTTCTTGCTGTAAGATCTCTGACAGGCACGATGACAAGGAACTTGGAGTAATGATCCACCATTGTCAGAGCGTAGCTGTAGCCGGAACATGTGGGACCCAACTTCACATGGTCCAGAGCAACAATTTCACACGGCTTTTGAGTCTTAATTGGATGTAGAGGGGCCTTCTGATCTCTTCGACCTTCCTTGGTGATACTACAGGCGGGACACTCTCGGCACCAACTCTCAATGTCACTCCTCATCCCAACCCAATAGAAGCGACGACGGATGGTAGCTTCGGTCTTTTGTACCCCGAAGTGACCGGATCTGTCATGATACGCCTCAAGTATCATCTGTGCGTCTCTTCTTGGTACGAGGATCTGATGAAGCCTTTCACCTGTGACAGGATCAAGAGTGTTTCTAAGTAGAAGACCTCGTTGGACAAACAGGCGCTTCCTCTGTCGCCAAAGGCGTTTTAATTCCACGTCATGAAGACCTCTCTTTACACGGGTTGGTATTCTTCCTGTAAGCAGGAAATCTGACAATTCTCCTAAAACTCTGCTCTCTTCTTGGAACGTTTTCCACAGAGATGGCTCCTGGAGGGATTCGGCAGCTGTTTTCGCCAGAGATTCTCCTTCTACAGGGACACCAATAGCAACCTGTTGGGCAAACTTGTTGTAGAATGGTGGCATCTCCACCTCTTCCCAGATGTCTTCTCGGGGTGGTTCTTCTCCCACAGGCAACCTTGAGAGTGCATCAGCGTTAGCGTTGGACTTGCTACTGCGATACTTGACAGAGAACTTGTAATTCGCGAGTCTTGAGGCCCACCGTTGTTCAAGGGCTCCCAGTCGAGCAGTGTCCAGATGCGCCAATGGATTGTTATCTGTGTACACGGTAAAGGGTGTGGCAGCCAGGTAGTCTTTAAACTTCTCTGTCACGGTCCAGACAAGCGCCAGAAGTTCGAGTTTGAAAGAACTATAGTTCTGGTCGTTCTTCTCCGCGCCTCTCAGACTCCTGCTGGCGTAGGCGATGACTCGCTCTTTGTTGTCCTGAACCTGGGACAACACTGCACCCAAACCTTGGTGACTTGCATCTGTGTACAAGCGGAATGGCTGACTGTAGTCGGGATAGGCTAGAATTGGTGGTTGCGTCAGAAGTGCTTTAAGCGCTTGAAAGGCTTCCTCTTGACGCGCTGTCCAGTCTACCGGAAGTTTTCGGTTGTAGTTTTCTCTGGGACAACCGCGCAACAACTCGTTCAGAGGCTCGGCTACTTGGGCGAAGTGTGGTATGAAACGCCGGTAGTAACCTGCGAATCCAAGGAAGCTTCGGACTTCTTTGACGGTAGTTGGTCTTCGCCAGTTCTGGACTGCAGTGATCTTTTCAGGATCAGGTTGGACGCCTTGTGCGCTCACGACATGCCCAAGGTAGTGAACTTGGGATTTCAACAGGTAGCACTTGGAGGGCTTCACCTTTAGGCCGTGCTGTATAAGTACCTTGAATACCTCGGACAGGTGACGAAGGTGTTCTTGGTATGTCCGGGAGAATACAATAACATCGTCCAGGTACAGTAGCACACTCTGGAAATTCTCATGGCCGAGGCACCTCTCCATAAGCCGTTGGAATGTGGTTGGGGCATTACATAGCCCAAATGGCATACTATTGAATTCAAAGAGCCCCATCGGGGTCGTAAACGCAGTCTTTTCACGATCTTCAGGCGCCATAGGGACTTGCCAGTATCCACTGGTTAAGTCCAGGGTCGAGAAACAGGTAGCTGATCCCAAAGCCGTTAGAGATTCCTCAATCCGCGGCAATGGGTATGCGTCTTTGTGCGTGACGTTGTTGAGTTTACGATAGTCCACACAAAATCGTAGGGTTCCGTCTTTCTTCTTGACAAGGACTAGCGGGGCTGCCCAGGGGCTGTTACTCTCCCGGATGACATCAGCATCTCGCATCTCTTGGATCAACTTTTTCACCGGTTGGTACATCGCGGGTGGTATTGGACGGTGACGCTCCTTGATTGGATGGTGGTTGCCAGTCAGAATGCGATGTTGTATGGTTGTGGTCTTACCAAAGTCCAATGGGTGTTTGCTGAATGCCTGTTGGTAACGCTTGGCCACATTGCGAACCCCATTGATGTGCTCTATAGGGGTATTGGCGTCTCCCACGTTCAATTCATCCCACCAGGACTTCGTGGCTCCATTCTGAATGTTCTCAGCAGCTTGGGTGGAACGCTGTGTGGCGGTAGAATCACCAGAGAGAATGTCTTCTGGTGCTAACCGGTGTAGCAGGGCCACAGAGTGGAACTTGTGGAGGTTCACGGGAGCATCGCCCAAGTTGACTAAGCGGACAGGAACACGTCCATTGAAAACTGTGACAAGGCTGCGGGCAGCCATGACAAGTGGTTGGCCATCTACCTGTATGGGTTGTAGCAAGGCCTCGTAGTCCTGATTTTCTATGCCCGGACGGGCACGGCACCACACCATAGTTTCTGTTCCAGGCTGTAGGGTTACTGGACGGGTATCTTGGATCCGGACTCGACCAATTTCACCTTGTTTGTTGGCGAACTTGTGCTGGGCATTGAGTACACGAATGGCCCGCTGAATGGTCTGCTGGTCACTGGGAGAAGCTGTAAGGAAAGAGGCATGCAAGGCATCCAACACTTCTGCAAAGCAATGGCGTAAAACATTCATGCCTAATATTACAACTGCAAACCTATCATCCTCTACATCAGTGACAATTACACCCTGTCTAGGCAGTTTCAAGTCCCCAATCTGGATAGTGGGTTCCCAATAACCCTGCTGTGGTATGGGCTGTCCATTGCTGGCACACAGATTTATCCATGTGTCAGGTGTTCTATTCAACACACCTAAGTCCCAATGTTCAAGGAACGCCTGCTTGCGCAGGGTTGTTACCTGAGATCCAGTGTCCACCAACGCTGTCAGAGGGACGCCGTTCACCCGGATTGTGATGTGTGGGCAGGCTGAGACGAAGCGTGACAATGGCACTGAAGATTCACCTGGGCCCTTCTTCTTTCCTCCCGAGGGGCGGCCCGCTGCCTCGGGGGTGGCCCGTTTAACTGAAAACACTGAGGCCTGGTGTGTCCATATCTATGGCAATAGGTACAGTATGGCCTCTCACTCTGCGGAGGTTTCACTGAAGACGGACGTCTGGGTGGCGACTCAGGTGAGATGTTGTGACTTCGCAAAGGATCACTGGACGATGAAGACGGCTGGGTCAGACGATCTAGACGGACGGTGATCTGTTCCATGGCACGGGTCAGATGATCCACTCGGGCCAGAAGGTCATCTCTGGAGTCTGCTGGTGTAGTCTGCGCAGTTTGGGCAGCAGGTGAGGTACCCAGAGGTAGTGGCAGGACAACTGGAGCGATGCTTGTTGAGGGTCCAGGTGAGGGAGCACAGATGACTGGGCTCGGCTGGGGCTGCTCCTGTCCCAAGACCTGGATGGCAAGGGCCTTGAAGTCAGCAAACGTGATGCTGGGATGTTGTGCAGCAAGCATTCGCAACTGACTCTGGAGCAATGTGGTACCCGCCCCTTCTATGAAGCGGTCAAGCAAGATTTTATCAGAGTCCACATTTTCACGTGGATCCACTTGCACCACAGCTCTGAATGCCTCTTGGAGGGATAAAGCATAGTCCCGCAGGGTCTCACCAGGTAGTTGTCGTCTGGAAAAGAAGCGCATCTTTACCTCGGAGACAGATCGCACGTCAAAGTTCACATGGAGTTTGTCCAGAATTTGCCCAGGGGTTCTTTTGTCAGAGGCAGGCCAGGATTTGACCTCCCTAGCTGCAGCACCCTCAAGCTGGCCCAGCAGGATCTGTATCTGCTGTTCTGTATTCAGAGGATAGAACTGGAAGAGAGACAGCATCTTCTCACGAAAGTCCCTGAGGGTATGCGCCTCCCCTTTGTAGCGCGGCAGCCATGGTGCGCCAGGGTAAAATGGCATGGAGAATGGTAGGCTGCTCGCCATGGGCACTGCTGGATCACTAGAAACAGATGGCACAATGTCACTTTGCTCAGTCATGTTGTTTGCAGGTATGACTGAAATTAGGTCGCCGTCTCTTTAAGAAACTCAACTGCTTGCTGGCAGGGAATGGAGACTACAACTTGGAATGCTGTAGCTATTAACAGAGTCACTGTGATGCAGGCTGACGGTGTGCTCCCCCTCTTTAATGGTGGCACTCCCCACGGACACTGTACACGGAAAACACTCGCTGGGGCCGTGGGAGGACTGAAGACAAGGACAGGGAGGCACAGTACTCACTGACAGCAACTGCAGCGTGGACCAGAGATCAGCGGTGCACAGCAGGGACGGTGATGCGGCACCGGAGAGTCAGAAATGGCGCCGGCACGTTCACCTTTCACTTTCTTGTATGGGTGCGCTGGAGCATTGCGCTCAGCATTCTGGGCTCTCCTAAGATGGCGGCAGATGGGTCTCCTGGCCTCATGGGCAGTGCTAAAAATCTCCCGCACTTTTGCAAGGTACAGTTAACCCTTTGTGGGCGTTCTTACACAGCGATGTGGCGCAGCAAACAAGTCCTGGGCGTTTTAACTTTTCCAGGGCTGTAACACACTGAGAGGACAGTCTTTAGGGCTTACTTCAGGGGTATAGGGCTCCCCCCTCTTTGTGGCAAGCACTCTCAGGGAATAAACTTGATCTTAGCAAAGTCCACAATAAAGACCGATGCTCTGGAGACAATTTGGCGCACTTTTCGTGGCGACTTTCTCAAAATGGCACACACCCGTATCCTGTTCGTGACGCCAGTTTTTCTTGCGGTGACCAGATGGAAGGTAACGCTGCAGTTGGGATTGCGGGGTGCAAACAGCGCAGACTTGTCACGGTCTCTGGGCACGAGGGCGCAGCGCTGGTGCTGTCCCACGTTACCACCACTGGTACCGGTGATGAGGGGGCTGCACAAATGTTGGTGGTGATTGTTCCCCCGGGGCGCTTCCCCTATACTGTGCCGACTGGTGGTGTTTGGGGCGCCCTGATGTTGTCGGTGCAGAGTCAGACACAGAAACGGTTGTAAAGTTGAACTTTTACTTCCATGGGTGTGGAGGCACAAATGCTTAAACAGTTTCTTCAATACAAAATAACGGGGTACGCCTGGTGACACAGCAAAGTCCTGGGGTGCAGGGTAGACTTGATGAAAGGTGTTCCTAGCCCTTATACTTCAGTGTTACAGCCCTAAGGTGCGTCTGGGCTCCTATTTGGCTCATAGGAGGATGCCCACCATGATACTAGTACATAATATTCCCCACTCACGTTATGTGGTCCTGATAGCTCAGAGTTTCGGGGTGCAATAGTCAGGGTGGCAGGATATTCCACAGGTCTGGCCTTGGCCCCTGGATCCTGTGATACTTGCTATGGAGCACGTGTTCCAGAATGTTCTCTCCACAGTCTCAGGCTGACAAGATAATGATGCTTGACTTCCTTCAGGGCGATGGCTAGGCAGACAGGGGACAGGATCTTCTGAATAGCTGGAGTATGTCAGCTCTCCAACCTTCCTAGGCCTGTCTAGGACTTGAGATTCCTGCACTAAACTCACTGCTTTCTTCACAGGACATCACACTTATCTCCTCACCTCCTCCTCCTAACACTCCACACTTCTAACTCCTCACACGCAGGACCTTCCTGCAGGGGTGTTACCATGGGGACCCAGTGATCAGCTGACTCCTCCCCTTTTCCCAGGCGATGTCCTCCCATTGGACATTTGGTTACTATTCAATCCTATGGGAGGTGTAATGCATGTGTGAGGCTCACTAGGTGGCGCTGTGTTGTGTGAGACTCAGGACCCCCTGCTATGTCACACAGGCTATGAAGCAACAGGAAATAATACAATGCACAGAGATCACCCTCAGCCCAGCCATAGCCAGCTCTGGGATGCCACAGAAAGTCTATGAAGAGAGCTGCCTTTAGTGCTGTTTGTATGTTCTCCCCGTGTTTGCATGGGTAGCCTACCACACTCCAAAGACATACTGGTAGGGAATGTAGATTGTGAGCCCTATATGGGACAGTGCCTGTCAATGTCTGTAAAGCGCTGCGGAATAGGATGGCGCTATACAAGTAAGCATAATAAATAATAGTGCTGTGTAAACTCTTGTGAGAGTTGTGCTGTGAGCCCCTCCCTCTGCTCACTGACACGACTACCTGAGCAGATGACAATGCCAATGAGAGAGGCCGAGCTGGGGGTCCCAGGCTGGGAAGTCCATCATGGCCTGTGGCAGACTCTGGTCAATAGCTGAGGACAACCTCAGACTCTGTGAACGAGTGTGGTGCTGGACTATAGCTAGTTTATGTATTTGCTGTCTTTTGGTCCTGTCGGTTACCTGTGGATTTTAGTAAATTGCTTAAATAGCAATTCCATTACCTTTTGAGAATTGCTTAAAGGGGTTTTCTGGAGGCAAATAGATTCTCCACACTGGTGACGTAACCACAGGATAGGTCATCAGTATGTGATCTGTGGGGGTCCGATCAGTTGATGCCCAGCCCCCCCAGCTGCACCCCTGATACCTACTATGCACAATTTTGCTTTCCATAAAACTCCTGCTGACTCCTGAGTCATTATGGTCTCTGAAGCAAAGACCGATTTACTGGTTTAAAAGTTTGCTTGTATGGCGCATCCATTACTACGTGATCCTAATTTACGTTGCTTTGTGTATGTGCTCTTCTTCCATTTCTTTCTATCCTCTTTATGTATCGAATTATCATACAGCTTCACTGCATCTCTCCCTGCTCCCTCTCTTCTCTATATTATCCTCCTTCTGTAATTTCTGTCATATTCCCTCTCTCTTCTCCCCCTTTACTGCTCTCTGTACTATTGTCTCCTCTCTATTCCCTCTCCTCTCTACTCTGTACTATTCCCTCTATCGTCTCTCACCTCCACTGTCCCTGTTCTCTCCCCCTTTCTATTCTATCCACCCTCCACTCTGTACTATTTCTGATCTCTACTCTCTCCACTCCTCCTCTCTACTACTATCCTCAGTGTATTCTCCTCTTGGCTAGTCTGTACTATTCCCATTCTATAGTGTCCTCCCTCCCTCTCTATCCTATCCCCTCTTTCCTCTGTACTATTCCCACTCTATACTCTCTATTACTAGTCTTTGTATATTCTTCCTCTTCCTACTCTCTGTACTATTCCCACTCTCTCTATTACTATTCGGTGTTTATTCTCTCCCCTCTGTACTGTATACTCTCTGCCTCCTTTCTCTTCTCTACTCTGCCTGTTCTCTCCTCCTCTCTCTGTACTATTTGTGAACTCTCTCCTCTCCGTTCTACTTGTTCTCGCCCTCTTTACTCTGTATTATTGCCTCTGTATTTTCATTCTGATTTTTTTTTCTCCCTCTCTACTATTCCCTCTTTATTTTTTACACCCCTATTTCTGTTTTATCCCACCTTTTTTTCATCCCTCTCTTCTACACTTTTTCTCATTTCTCTTCTTTGTCCTCTCTGCTCTTTTCTCACCTCTCTCTTTTCCCCTCCCTTCTCATTTCCTTTCCCCTTTCTATCGTCTCCACTCTCTTTTCCCCTCTCTGTCCTCTTTTCTCTGATCTCTCCAATCTCTTTTTCCTGTTTTCTTTCTCCCTCCTTTTCCCTGTCTTCTCCTCTCTCTTTCCTCCTCTCTTCTCTCTCTTATCTCTGTCTTCTCTCCTTTTCCTCTCTGTATTCTCTCTTTCCCCCTCTCTTCTCTCTATCTGTCTTCTCCTCTCCTTTTCCTCTCTCTGTGCTCTTATCTGTCTTCTCTCTCTTTTCCCCTCTCTTCTCTGTCTTCTCCTCTCTTCTCTCTGTCTTCTCTTCTCTCCTTTTCCTCTTTGTGCTCTTTTCTGTCTTCTCCTGTCTTCTTTTCTCTCTCTATGCTCTCTTATCTTTCTTCTCCTCTCTCTTTCCCCCTTTATTATCTCTGTCTTCTCCTCTCTCTTCTCTCTGTCTTCTCCTCTCTTTCCCCCTTTCTTATCTGTCTTGTCCTCTCTCTTTCCCCCTCTCTTCTCTATGTCTTCTCCTCTCTTTCCCCCTTTCTTATCTCTTTCTTCTCCTCTCTCTTTTCTCCTCTCTTATCTCTGTCTTCTCTCCTTTTCCTCTCTGTGCTCTCTTCTCTGTCTTCTCCTCTCTTTTCTTCTCTCCTTTTACTCTCTGTATTCTCTCTTTCCCCCCTCTCTTCTCTCTGTCTTCTCCTCTCCTTTTCCTCTCTCTGTGCTCTTATCTGTCTTCTCTCTCTTTTCTCCTCTCTTCTCTCTGTCTTCTCCTCTCTTCTCTCTCTCCTCTCCTTTTCCTCTCTGTGCTCTCTTCTCTCTGTCTTCTCCTTTCCTCTTTTCTCTCTCTATGCTCTCTTATCTTTCTTCTCCTCTCTCTTTCCCCCCTTTCTTATCTCTGTCTTCTCCCTCTCTCTTTCCCCCCTCTCTTCTCTCTGTCTTCTCCTCTCTTTCCCCCCCTTTCTTATCTCTGTCTTCTCCTCTCTCTTTCCCCCCGCTCTTTTCTCTGTCTTCTCCTCTCTCTTTCTCCCTCTCTTCTCCCTCTTATCTGTCTTCTCTCCCTTTCATCTCTCTGTGCTCTTTTTTGTCTTTTCCTTTCTTTGCTCCTCTTCTCTCCTTGTCCTCTCTCTGTGCTCTCTTATCTCTACCTTCTCTCTTTCTCCCTCTCTTTTGTCTTCTCCTCTTTTTCCACCTCTTCTCTCTCTGTCTTCTCCTCTCTTATCTCTGTTTTCTCCCTCTCTTTCCCCCTCTCTCTCTCTCTCTCTCTTTTCGCCGTTCTCTCCTCTCTCTCTCTCCATTTTCCAGGAAGTCGGGTCATTGATTGTGAATTGACTGACTTATCCTGCAGCCTCTCTCTGTCTTTCAGTCTTGATAAACCCTGCTCCCTTTATCTCTGCATCATCACTGGCATTATTCCTTGTTTCCGTTATCTCTGTATCCTCTCTGTCCCTTCTTTGTACAACTCTCCCGTGTGTACTGTGGCTTTTCTGCAGAATATCATATAACTCCAGCACATATATATGTGTCACATGAGGGTGCGGGACAGTGAGAGAGCGAGGTTTGGAGAGGGGCGTCATATAAGAGCATCCATCATGCCGGGATACAGAAAATAAATCTGTCAAGGTAGGCAGAGAGCAGTAAAGAGATAAGCACCAATACGTCTCTCCATGGTATGAGATTTTATAATAGAGGCCGCATATTCTGTAGGTAATGTATGTAAGGAAGAACATGCAGTACTGTGCAAAAGTTTTAGGCGGAAGAAAAAAAAATACTGCAAAGTAAGAATGCTTTTAGAAATAGAAGGGTTAATAGTTTATTTGTATAGTTTTGTCAATTAACAAAATTAAGTGAATGAAGAGAAATGTAAATCCCATCAATATTTGGTGTGACCTTTGCCCTTTGTCTTCTATCAGCTCTTCTTGGTACTTGCAGACAGTTTTTGGCAGGACTCGGCAGGGAGGTTGTTCCCGCCATCTTGGAGAACTAAGCACAGATCTTCTGTGGATGTAGGCTTGCTCCAATCCGCCTGGCTCTTCATGTTATACCAGACAGACTGGATGATGTTGAGATCAGGGCTATATCTGTGGGGGCCGGATCATCACTTCCAGGACTCCTCCTCCAAAGGGGAAAGGTCACACCAAATATTCATGGAATTTACATTTCTGTTTTCTTCATTCACTTCATTTTGTTAATTGACAAAAATAAACTATTAACCCTTCTATTTCTGAAAGCATTCTTACATTGCAGCATTTTTCCCCGTACCTGCCTAAAACTATTGCACAGTACTCTATAGTCCTCCTTACATACATTACCTATTATTTCTGTGGACCACGTGCTACCAGAATAGCTGAGTTTATATCTTTTTGGGATGAATTATGGAAAGCTCTAATGTCAAGTTGATGTCTATGGAGCGGGAAGTGGACAATGTGTTGGTGTCAGATCCCACTAAAATTTGGTTCTGTTACCGATGGCGGATCATTGTATAGAATGACTGCCTGCCGAGACTTACGACTTCTTCTCGCCCATTAATACGTACATTAGGCTTGTATATGTACTTTTAATACAGCGCGGACACCAGACACCTCCGCCGGTTAGATCATTGGCCAGATCCCATCAAAATCCACCAACATAATCTAAAATAATCCGGACTAAGCTTTCCAGGTTTTGTTTTTTTTTTCTTCCTGGATGAAATGTGATATCTGCCGTATTCGGACGTATTTTATTTTTCAATCATGCCGTCTAGCTCTGAAGACTGGAATCTATGCACGATAGGATATCCTCTAGAAATGTATATACAGTACGTACCAAGAAATCCTGCTAATAATATCCCCCCCCCTGCACACATACGCTCTGCAGCAGACACCGACTAAAAGCACACACACAAGCCAACACAAACAAAAACATGCACACACTCGGAGGAAAGGATAGATGCAGGCTGTGCAGCCACCATCCTTGTGCTCAGAGGGGAAGAGGGGGAGAGACGGGAGGGAGAGAGTGCAGGAAGGTGACCAGCATGCAGGAGGAAGCAATGTGTTTCGCCTGCATCAGCAACACTGCAGTGTGAGGGGACAGCACGCAGGCTGCAGGATGCTGTGTTACCACAGCAAAGACACATAGAGGGGAGGAAGCAGAAGAGGTATGTGCTTGGGTATTGCACCTTGTGGGATAGAAGGAGGGAGGGAGGGAGATGAAAGAGGACAGAGGTATGTGCTAGGAACTGCATGCAGCAGGGGAGAGAGGTATGTGCTGGAATATCTGCCCTGCAGGCATTGGCGATGGGGGCTGTGGAACTGAAAGGTGGCCAGGAGGATGGCTGATATAGACAGATAGACGAGGTAGAATACGTCGACAAGTGATTTCCAGGAGGAATCCGGAGGCTTGGTGGAGGAGGATTGGAGATGGACGGTGGCAGAGCTGATATGTGTGCAGGAGAGGAGGCTGGAGGAAAGCGGCAGAAGGGTAGAGGGATGCATGTGGCATGAGCAGGTGGAGAACGACAGGGCAAATACACCGAGATGGCAGGGGTACAAGGTAGTGGGTGTCTGAGGAGGGAAAACATAAAAAAGGGATGATAATGGAAGGAGACAGGCTTAGCACTGCAGCGAACGTGTGATGGGGAGAAAGATGTTTGTGTCCCAACGGGGGAGAGACGTCTGCAGGACGCAGTGTGTGTGATGTGTATACAAAAGGCCAACGTTCAGGGCAGGTGATGGACGGCCAACTTTAGCTTTTTCCTTCACAAGGCTTAGACGGTGTTTGTTTTCCAGACGCATTTTATACATTTACGTAACATGGCGTGTTTTATATTCACAGATATGGACCGGTCGTAACACAACACTCTCTCTAACAGAGTGTGAGTAGTCGGAGAAGCTGGCACTCAAACCCTGTCCAAGCCCGCCATATTGGTCTTCACCTGAGGGAATATCTACTGGGTGTCAACTGCAATAATCCACCCCTTCTTGGGGAGGGGGGGTGTTTGAGGACCCCGTTACTTGCTGTGGTACCCTGAGTTTTCATCCAGGATGGCACAAGCCGCCAAGCAACTCAAGAAGATCAAGGATGTGGAGGCGCAAGCTTTGGCGGAGCAAAAAGAGAAGGAGGAATCCGACCGTAAGAGAAGAAGTCGATCCCGCGACCGTAAGAAAAAGGTAACAAACTATAGTAAGGGTGCTGAGTAGGCAGCGAGGAGGAGATGATGACTACATCAACTCTGCTGAGAGTAATGGGCTTCCTGTGCTATGTTGTGTCCATCATAAATCATACCTGTCCCATCCTGATAACTTGTAATGTCTCTGCTCTGTGCAGTAGTGTCGGAGGTACAATAGTAGTTATCCAACACCTCCTAACAAAGTGAAGGTGCAAATCTGCAAAAGCAAAGCCAAAGAGGCAGCTGCACCCTTAAATATATTGCAAATGTGTGATCATTTTATTATTGTATATCGTAGTACTGTTATATTTACTATGCTTATACCTTTGAGGTTCTTAGTGCAGATTTTGAGCCCATCTGCCATGATGCGGGAGGTGTCATGGTGGCAGGGCAGCCCAGTCTCGGGTTTGCTCTCTGTTGTCTTATTAATGATACGAGATGTAGTATTACCGGAGAGTTGTGCTCCTCCTAATATCCTCCCGGCCTTCCCCGCTGACCTGGATGTCTGCAATTAATTCACCTGAAATAACTCCGACTTACTTGCTGCCTCCCTTGCTTGTTTATCACTTGGAAGCCTTGGCGGAAATAATTGGTGTTACATATGTGCTTGTGTATTCATGATTATATGTCATGGTGTCGCCTGTGGTAGACAACATCTGTCATGGCCTCCTAGGGCTTGAGGTGTTCAGCGAGGCCCTGGTGGACCTCAGATGTCTGTAGAAAACAGAAGAGTTGTTTAGCCGTCTTTCCCGTTTCCTGGCTGATTAAGGGGGCCCCTGCAGCTAGGACCCCCATAAGTAAATTGTATTCTGAGATAATTGTTGATCTAGGGGTTTGTTCTGATATATGTGGAGTTGAGAAAGATTTTTTACCCCTAATATGAGGCAACTGACAACAACTTCAATTTGGCTTTTTCTGGATTAACACAATAGGTTGTACTTGTTGGTCACGTTGGGTTCTCCAATCTAGATGGCCCCTTTAAGACTAACAGGACACTTGTTCTGTTGAAAATACTCATTGGAGGATTGACCTGTTCCTACCCAGTCTCCTGGCTGATGATGGAGCAAGGACCCTTACGATTAGCTGTGGATTTGCAGTCTGAGATGGTTGTTGATCGAGGGCTTTATATAGCTCTATCTGGAGTTGAGAAGGAATTTTTACTCTGAATTTGAGGCAACTAACATTATTTCGATTTGGCTTTTTCTGGATCAACGCTATAGGATAATAGTCTGTACTTGCACTTGTTGTTTACAGGAGGTTTTCCAATTCTCCAAACCAGACGGCCCCTTTAAGACTAACAGGACACTTGTTCTGTCGAAAAATACTCATCGGAGGATTGACTTGTTCTTGTAGCTACGTAAAATGTCAATGTAAAGTGCTGTAAACCAATTGATCGTCCAGTGTTACCGAATTGTGCTGCAACAGATTTATTATTTATACTGTTATACTGCAGATGGTTTGCAGCATCAGGTACACCTGTATTGGGTCGAGTATGCAATCCAGATAAGGCGTAGACCTATATTTCCCAACCTTATGGGATCCTCTGCTCCCATTCTTACGTCAAAGAAGCTTGGTGCAGGGGGAGGTAAAGCATTATATAATCTTACCCCATACAATATACCGGCCCAGATTTATGTAATGCTCTGCAGCATGAACTTAGTGCAACCTTATTGTAAAAGTGATAGATCCTGCTATTTGGGAATCCTTGGCTTAGGGTGTACTCATCCTATGGACACTTCGGTCTTTGAGTCTAAATTGGCCTTGTCGGGAATGGTTTTACATTTTGGAAAAGCAATTTTCCAGAGGCCCAATGTGCCTGCCATTAAAATTCTTAGCAAGATTCCTCCGGATGATGCAAATTCTGCAGAACTTCCAGAAATGTAGACTAGTCTACACAATAAGGACACTTGAGAGAGACTGCAATTGTCTCAGGGATTGATTCGGAAGCCCGGAGAGCAGTACGGAGGTGCAATGATATAGCATGAGCATGCAATCACACTAGATGGAGCTAAGCCATTACATAAAAGCATCCTTAACCTCATAGAGCATATGTATCATCTGCAGGTTGACGTCAATGTATATGGTCATTGACGTCTCTGTTGGATGGAAAGTACAGATATTGCACTTGCTCGGAGGAGCAGCTGAATTGGAGTTGTCCCTTTTCAGGGGCAATTTATGGTAAATTAGGGCTAGTTCTGGTTAAGGACTAGTAAGAAGTGAATGTTTTTGTATCTACCCACTGGTGTTACGTCAGGGATATAATGTGACTACCCTATTCATTACAATACCCTTATCTAATAGACCTTGTAGTATTTCCAGTCTCTCGCCCTTGTACACTTTGCAATAGGAAATACAAATGATTCCCCCTGGGGACCGGATCAGTCAGATGTTCTTTCATGTTTATCCCTTTGCTCACGCCTGTCATTCATATAGCATAAGGACTTTATGACATAACTACCAACATAAGACCATTTTAGTGTCTGACACACATGACAAGTAGAGTGGACTCCCCTCTGCGTGTGAGTTCCTCATGTATAATTTACATTGGCATCTCAAAATATTTTTGGGGCTTTGATCTTCCCTACAGAGTACATCTCCTGACATAGCCTAGAGGACCTGTATGCTTATTTTATAGTGGCTGAGTAGGTCCTTTTTAGGGGATATGTAGTAAATGTCTGATATATGAAGGTCCTACCTCTTGGACCCACAGCCTTGTGCGGTAATCCTTGTCCATGAAGGCCACATAAACACAAGGAGACGTACTTGACTACACAGCTTTCTTCTCGAAATGTGGTGACAGGTGGTCTAGGGGTGGGTCCTTTAACATTTATGGAATATTTTGTACATATGTCATAAATTTCAATAAACCCCTTTAAACATAAAAAATGTCAAAAAAGAAGAAAATATCCCAGCGCTTCCTCCTTAATCCTGTTTCATTCCATTTTATCTCAAATATACAAATGTGTCCCAGAAGATCAGCTATGTCCTCCTCCTCCTCACAGTTCTATGGCTGGTTGTAAGACAACTGCAGCAGGAGCCTCCCCCCCACCACAGCCCCAATCATAATTAATTAGTGTCCATGACCACCACACTGTTGTCTGTTAGGACCCTGGACTCGTGTGCATCATGGACATATGTGATGTCATTGGTGATGTCATAGATGTCACCACAAAGAACATGCTGTGTAGTATATCACGTTACTCATGCAGAGAAGCAGGATTACACTGGGTAGGTTGTAATAGAGTGGCCATCTCTGGAGGAGGCATGGATATGGTCCGCAGTGAGAACATCTGGTCGGATCAGAAATTGTATTGATATATGTTGCTTTTACATCACATATACCACTGGAGGCAGGTGACACGTTGTGCATTGTGATATGGTGACATAGGGTGCCATTTGGTCTACTGTGATAGTATGAGCCCTTGTCTGCCATGGCTTAAAGGTACACACTGTACAAAGAAAATATCAATAGTGCAGTGAGCACTGTTACTCTCTGTTATCAGCCATGTTTGTGGCTTGTGCACAATATATGAACTATAACTAGATTTGGCATCTACTTCTTTATTACTGTTCATAGTTGTCTTCAGATCACTTTGGGAATGACATGTACAGTATATTTTGTTTACACTGAAAGACCTATGGCCCACATTTACTATTACTATTTTTTAGCGCATTTTGGGGCACTTCTGGCAGAAAATGTTACATCTAGTTTCAAGCTAATTTTTCTCTATAGGGGACATGTCTTAATGTGAAAAGGGGGCGAATATTAAATTCTGCTGTAATTGTGCAAACCAATACATATATTTATCACCCAGTATCAGCCACTGGCACATAAATCTGGTGGATTTTAAGACAGCCTAATCCAAATTTGCACTAAATTTTAGGATTAGAAAACATGCCCCCATGTTCTCATCTAGACTAATAGTAAGCCTGAAGTCTATCTTATGTTTAGTGTTAAATGCAGTCTATTGTAACCTGTTATCAGCCGCTTCAGGCTGAGCATGCTTCAATGGATATATGAACAACTACTGTACCTACGGGCCTACGACCTGCCTGACTGCTTAATCTCTTCTATTGGATTTCCAAGAATATATCTGTAGGCTCCAGAGCTTGACGCACATGGTTCATATACTGTATGCAGCAAGCTCTTAAGCGCCACCTAGTGGTCCTGCTGACAGCCAGAATTTTTTACAGATATTTTGGGACTATTTAGAAAAAAAATCACAATAGCGTGGACATTCAGTTTATTGTGACTACCTCTTTTGACCCTCCTCTTTTTGTTAGTAGGGATCCTGAGGACAAGCTGATGACAGGTTATCCCAGTACTGGGAAATCTGACAGCAAATGTTTAATAACTCTGCAGCACCACTACAGGGGAAATGAAGCATTACGCTGTTGTCACTGGAATTAATGGTTCAGCATACAATATTTTTTAAGGACAGGTCATCGATATCAAAAACACCAAGAAACCATAGTATTGAACTTTTTGGCTGGTGTAATTTTGTGTAAGAATATTGTAAATGGGATATTTTCGATTTTTCGCATTCTATATTTTATTGCATTCCTGATATAGTCATGTATTATTAATAGGGTTCCCAAGTTTCTAGTATTGATGGCCTTTCCTTAGGATTATGGGGTTGTGCCTCTATGGACATTTATCTCCTACCCACAGGACAAGGGATAAGTGTCCGATCGCTGGGGGGTCCTACTGATCGGGAGGATGGAGGACTGATATTCCCCATAAGACCTTCTTGTGAATGGAGCGCCAGTGCACTTGTTTGCCTAGTGCTCCATTCTTCTATGGGACTGTGGGCCCATTACAGTCCTGACAGCCTCATAGAAGTGAATGGAGCGCCTGTCACACAAGTGCACTGGCACTCCATTCACAAGGAGGCCTTATGGAGACTTTCGGTCCCCCGTCCCCCTGATCACTGGGGGGACCCGAAATCGGACGCTTATCCCCTATCCTGTGGACCACCACAGATCTAATATTGATGGTCTATCCAAAGGATAGGCCATCAATACTAGAAATCGTATAACCCCTTTAAGTTAAGGCCTCCACAAAGAAAGAGAAAAGGTGTCCAAACCCTGCAATTTGGGTGGGACCAGCAAAATATTTCATGTTGTATGGAGCAGTCCCTACACTCCCTGACAAGTAATTCCATTTGAGGAGATAAGCGAACACTACAGGTGTCTGGCAGCTGCTTACTTCCTTTTCTCCATTCAAAAGCCAAGGACCAAGTGTGCATATATATGAGGAGGCCAGGCGGAATAGCTGATGGCTATAGAATCATTAAAGCAACAGTTATTGAATGTGTATGGCCACCTTTATCTATGTGCCTGGCTTCCCATGCCCCCCACCATTGTGCATAGCTGTCCCTTAGAGATGAGCGAAGTATTCAAAAATTAGATTCGGCAACTTGTCCGAATTTTGCAATATGATTCTATTCGATCCGAATTAAATCGCGGCAAATCGCGTACCAAAAACAGCTGTTTATTGGCTGCAGAGAGCCGGGGTGGGCGGCAAAATGGCAGAACCACTTGGATGCCGCGGTCATGTTTGACCGCGGCATCCAAGTTGTTAAAACTCCAGATCGGTTATGGAGCAGGGTGTTAGGTGTCAGTTACAGCTAACACCCTGCTCCATAACTGACCGGGGTGATATAACACCTTGGATGCAGCAGTCAAACATGCTGTGTACGCTCGCGAAGGGATTAAAGGGATGTGACATCACAGGGCTGGCTGCTAATTGGCTGTACGCATGGCATTGTGGATGATCCCGTGTTCCCAGAGTTCCTTGCCCCATGTAGAGCAGCCATTTTGAATTAAATGCGAATTGTTACCATGAAGCGTGAGGAAATTCAGATTCGAGGCGAATCGAATATTTCCTGAAATTCGGATCAAATTCCACTTCTGCAGTTTCGATTCACTCATCTCTACTGTCCCTATATGAGTGTGTATACTGAGAAGCCATTATTTCTCTATAAATCTGATATATTCTATCACAGACCTCGCACTATGCATCTAATGTATACATAAAATTAGTTATTTATACATATACCCATGTTTGCATCCCAAACTACACTACCTAGAAGACAAAACACCATAGCAAGGGAAGTTTTAAGATTTCAGCTCTGAAGCTTGCAGAATTGTGAATGCAGCTCTGGAGTATAACAAAGGATATAACAAGATATGTAAAGTAAAATATTGACAAAGTTACTGAACATGTTGTGTAGATTCATTTCTGTATAAAAGGTGGACATATGCTTCAGTACATGGGGTCTACAGTAGTATCATACAGTACAGGCGGCAAAGAACTGGTGATATGATGTCCAGAGCGTGCCGCGTGCGCAGCAGCGGGCAGCCACCACTTTTACACTGGCATTTATAAATACCATGCTGTGCCCTGGCACTTATGATTATCGCCATTCTGTAAGAAGCAGATAAGATATTTTGACAATTCCGCAGGGAACCTCCAGGAGGTGAAGTCTGACAATAGATTCCAGTAAGACGGGCGGATAAATCATTCCCACTGATTTACAATACATGAATCACAGTCCTGGAATTGCAGCTACATCGTAATAAGGGGGAGAGTGCTGGCCAATGCCCAGGAGGACTGGTCCGGGCAGGCGGAGATCAATGGAATAACCACATATTATTGGGGGAAGGCAGGGCAGCCTTATAATTGACGTTAATCGTGGGAAAAGCCGTGCAGCGTTACAATTCACTTTAAGGGTCAGCGAGTGCTAATTGTTGTCACTGTCTACTGAGGTTAATTCACTGTAGCGCCCCCTAGAGAAGACAGCAGTAACAGCAGGTCAGCTCCCAGGCTCCTTGTACATATAGCATGCCTTATGTTATAATATATGGAAGGAGCATGCTTCTTAAATAGGACAGTCCAAGCGGTTAGCAAAGCCAACTCCCAAGCGTTACTAATGGATTACGGCGTGCATTCTGCTCAGCTCAAGCTTGCTGAAACATTCATTCATCATGCCGTGTCACATGCACACACAAGATGGAGCTACAGGAGCCCGAATAAAGCCATAAACACAGCGATTTACTAAGCCATCCATATTTTATATCCCAGCAGACGGCATCCTGAGAGATGAAACAAACCACTCCAACGTTATCAATATATAACTAAGCGCTAAACATAAGTGAAGCCAGACACTGATCTTCTTCATACCCAAAATCTAGGTGAAGATCCCCAGAGAAAACATTGTATAACCCATCTCATCCTTTTCTGCAAGGAAAGAAATCAGGATAGCTAAAAAATAGTGCCCAAATGAAACCGCCATATAGTGCTGACTCTGTACCACCGCCAGTCAGTGGTGTAATGTGAAGCTCCTGAGCTCTAATGCTCTTAGGGTATGTTCACATGATGTAATATGGCGCTGATTCCATCCTCAAAATCAGTGCCAAATTCTGCCCTGAGATCAAAGCAGGGTGCTGAAAATAAGAATCCTGTGCCAATCCAGCCGCAGAACCCGCGGTGTGAGCCACTCCACATTAGTCACATTCATCAGTGGAAGATGAAGAATATGAAGTGGAACTCCGCCTTCTATTTCCACTGTGGGACAGCCCCTTAAATTGCAAGAAGCACCACCTTATATACCAGGCTGATGGTCTTGGATCGCCACACCTGCTGGGTGACATAATCCGAATTCCGCAAGGAAATATTCCAGCATAGTGTGCCCATAAAAACTGGAAGTCATGATATGCATTATATCATACCCCCAGTTATAAAACAACTTTTCATAAATGAATAGTAGACGACTATAAGAAACTTTGTAATATATCTTATTAAGGAAATACAGTCATATGAAAAAGTTTGGGCACCCCTATTAATCTTAATCATTTTTAGTTCTAAATATTTGGGTGTTTGCAACAGCCATTTCAATTTGATATATCTAATAACTGATGGACACAGTAATATTTCAGGATTGAAATGAGGTTTATTGTACTAACAGAAAATGTGCAATATGCATTAAACCAAAATTTGACCGTTGCAAAAATTTGGGTACCCTTATCATTTTATTGATTTGAATACTCCTAACTACTTTTTACTGACTTACTGAAGCACAAAATTGGTTTTGTAACCTCACTGAGCTTTGAACTTCATAGCTAGGTGAATCCAATCATGAGAAAAGGTATTTAAGGTGGCCAATTGCAATTTGTTCTCCTATTTGAATCTCCTCTGAAGAGTGGCATCATGGGCTCCTCAAAACAATTCTCAAATGATCTGAAAACAAAGATTGTTCAACATAGTTGTTCAGGGGAAGGATACAAAAAGTTGCCTCAGAGATTTAACCTGTCAGTTTCCACTGTGAGGAACATAGTAAGGAAATGGAAGACCACAGGGACAGTTCTTGTTAAGCCCAGAAGTGGCAGGCCAAGAAAAATATCAGAAAGGCAGAGAAGAAGAATGGTGAGAACAGTCAAGGACAATCCACAGACCACCTCCAAAGAGCTGCAGCATCATCTTGCTGCAGATGGTGTCACTGTGCATCGGTCAACAATACAGCACACTTTGCACAAGGAGAAGCTGTATGGGAGAGTGATGCGAAAGAAGCCATTTCTGAAAGCACGCCACAAACAGAGTCGCCTGAGGTATGCAAAAGCACATTTGGACAAGCCAGCTTAATTTTGGAAGAAGGTCCTGTGGACTGATGAAACAAAGATTGAGTTGTTTGATCATACAAAAAGGCGTTATGCATGGTGTAAAAAAACACAGCATTCCAAGAAAAACACTTGCTACCCACTGTAAAATTTGGTGGAGGTTCCATCATGCTTTGGGGCTGTGTGGCCAATGCCGGCACCGGGAATCTTGTTAAAGTTGAGGGTCGCATGGATTCAACTCAGTATCAGCAGATTCTTGAGAATAATGTACAAGAATCAGTGACGAATTTGAAGTTACGCCGGGGATGGATATTTCAGCAAGACAATGATCCAAAACACAGCTCCAAATCTACTCAGGCATTCATGCAGAGGAACAATTACAATGTTCTGGAATGGCCATCCCAGTCCCCAGACCTGAATATCATTGAACATCTGTGGGATAATTTGAAGCGGGCTGTCCATGCTCGGCGACCATCAAACTTAACTGAACTGGAATTGTTTTGTAAAGAGGAATGGTCAAAAATACCTTCATCCAGGATCCAGGAACTGATTAAAAGCTACAGGAAGCGACTAGAGGCTGTTATTTTAGCAAAAGGAGGATCTACTAAATATTAATGTCACTTTTCTGTTGAGGTGTCCATACTTTTGCAGCGGTCAAATTTTGGTTTAATGCATATTGCACATTTTCTGTTAGTACAATAAACCTCATTTCAATCCTGCAATATTACTGTGTCCATCAGTTATTAGATATATCAAATTGAAATGGCTGTTGCAAACACCCAAATATTTAGAACTAAAAATGATTAAGATTAATAGGGGTGCCCAAACTTTTTCATATGACTGTAAGTGTCCTTCTCCATTTGAGATACTTTTTACATAGAAGTCTATGGAGAGGGAAGGGAGGAGAAGTGGCTGCTAGAAAAGACACACAAATATCTGGTGCTGCTACACTCAGCTAAAGTGTGAGCGAGAGAAACCTCCTCTGACACTGCAATCTATCAAAGAATGAGGCAATAAATCAAGTAACAGCTTCCTCCTCCCCTTTCCATAGACTTCTGTGTGTGACCTGGACACTGAGGAGGGAACAGCCTGATAAATGGAGAAGGAAACAGATTTCTTCAATAAGATATATTATAAAGTCTCTTATAGTCACCTGTACTATTCATTTATGAAAAGTAGTTTTATAAGTGGAGGTACCCTTTAACATTGCATATAGAAAAAGCTTAGATGTTTTGTGCAGAGCCTTTACTCATAGCACTGTGCTGATGTGTAAGCTGTTTATCTATATGCAATTTTAATATATATCAATAAATCCATTTTTCTGGTGTGTACTTTGCTGGAATCCTTTAGAGTGGAAGTATTTTGTGTGCCCCTATGTGGAATATGGTCCCTCACCTATATTGTAACCAGTGTACAACTTGAAGAAAGGGTCTTTGGGTCCCATCATCCCCTAAATAAAAATCAAGACTCCCAAAAAGTTGCATCAGGTATCTCACCTAGCCAACCAGTACCCTGCTCTGTACTGACGAAAAGCAACAACTCCAAAACAGCCACCTGACTGGTTTCTGGTTTGGTTGATATGTCATAGTTCAAAGCTCCTTTACGGGTTGGATGTTGACCTCCGGAGCTAGCAATAGATGGCACTACAGCAACAGAGCTAATTTACATACTTTTATTCCCATGACTCCCTACAACCACTGAATCTCCTCAATGAGAACGAGTACCCCTTAGAACAAGGGCATGGGCATACAGGGGAGCCTCAAAACCCCTTTTGCAGCCAAACCACACATGTAGACAATACCTTGACCATGCTACACTACAAACCATCTCATAGCCTCTTTATTCAGATTTATCCCATTGATCCGAAGGCTACGGCACCTGCACACCTACACACTGTGACGGCAATGTCACCGCCCATAGAAATGCATTGACTAATCTATAATCTGTGAATCGATGCATGTGTTTACTGCAGTTTGACCGTAACGCTGCAGCCAGTGTGAATGACTATATCGTACTAAATGCCACCTCCGTCCTGAGGGCTGTGAACAAGGCGCTCCCCATAAGAGTCTACAATTAACCTATTCTTTTCCACAGTGTTTTAGGTGACCAGATTCAATTTAGAAATTTTTGGGGATTACAACATTTTCATTTGGTAGATTAAGGGGTATTCCAAAAATAGATATTTATGTATGAAAGGTGGGGATAAAAAAAAACAAAAAAAACAAACAAAAAAAAAACCTGGTTTATTTTTTATAACCCGAGTGCTGCAATTTTTTTTTTCTTTTTTATACATTTATATGGGGGGAATATATTTTATTATATATATTATTATTATTATATATTATAAGGATTATCTCATTGGTTGTGCTCCTGGTTTCTATTGTTTGCATGGCTGGGATCCCATCACTGGGACACCCCATCTGATAATGGGGAGTCCTGTGCACACCCTTGTGCCCATTAGACCCGCAGAACCCAGTCACAAGGGGGAGAACCAGGGAAGGCTCCGCCATGCATCTGTGCACCGCTTTCTATTGGTGGTCAAAATACCCCTTTAAGTGACTTTTCATTCCTTTTTTGTAGACAATTGGATTTCAACTTTTACAGTATTTTTTTTGCAGAAAATACGGAAAATTGTACAATTTATTACGCCAGTCTTAATTCATTCTCTGACAGACACAAGACGCCTCTCAATAATTCTTACTCCTGAACTGAAATCTACGCCAGCCAGGAACTGGCATAGATCTCTGCTATAACTCACCTGTTTTTAGGAGTGAGTTGTAGTAAATCTGATGCCGGCCTGCCTAGATTCCTAGTAGCGGTGATGCGCCATCCTGCGCCAAAAATGCACCAAGTTGAGGTGCATTTTTGGCCACTTTATAGGCACAGCCCAGTTAGTACATGTCGGCCACTGTGTATTGAACGTGTTCACAGTGTTACAGGGGTTGTCCGGGCTTATTTTTTATTTTGGCCTATCCTTAGGATGGGTTATACATATATGATCAATAGGGTGGCGACACTTGGCACCTGCTTCCTGCGCCCGTCCTGTAAACAATGCAGGGCCGGAAGCAAAAAAAAAGAAAAAGAGGACTTTAAAGGCCCACATGCCCGATGACTGCCAGTGGTGGTGTTCGGATGGGAGGACAGGCATCTTGAGCCATTATTGAAGGTTATAATGGGCATGGACAATGCCTCGAGGTTTTTTTGTTCATAGGATATTGGTTGTTTTTGTGTTCAGGGTAAGAGTTTTTTTCCACCCAAGTTGGGTGAGATGTTTTGGCTGTACATGTGCGGTGACCAGATGGAAGGTAACGCTGCAGTTGGGATTGCGGGGTGCAAACAGCGCAGACTTGTCACGGTCTCTGGGCACGAGGGCGCAGCGCTGGTGCTGTCCCACGTTACCACCACTGGTACCGGTGATGAGGGGGCTGCACAAATGTTGGTGGTGATTGTTCCCCCGGGGCGCTTCCCCTATACTGTGCCGACTGGTGGTGTTTGGGGCGCCCTGATGTTGTCGGTGCAGAGTCAGACACAGAAACGGTTGTAAAGTTGAACTTTTACTTCCATGGGTGTGGAGGCACAAATGCTTAAACAGTTTCTTCAATACAAAACAACGGGGTACGCCTGGTGACACAGCAAAGTCCTGAGGTACAGGGTAGACTTGATGAAAGGTGTTCCTAGCCCCTTATACTTCAGTGTTACAGCCCTAAGGTGCGTCTGGGCTCCTATTTGGCTCATAGGAGGATGCCCACCATGATACTAGTACATAATATTCCCCACTCACGTTATGTGGTCCTGATAGCTCAGAGTTTCGGGGTGCAATAGTCAGGGTGGCAGGATATTCCACAGGTCTGGCCTTGGCCCCTGGATCCTGTGATACTTGCTATGGAGCACGTGTTCCAGAATGTTCTCTCCACAGTCTCATGCTGACAAGATAATGATGCTTGACTTCCTTCAGGGCGATGGCTAGGCAGACAGGGGACAGGATCTTCTGAATAGCAGAACCTTCCTGGGCCTGTCTAGGACTTGAGATTCCTGCACTAAACTCACTGCTTTCTTCACAGGACATCACACTTATCTCCTCACCTCCTCCTCCTAACACTCCACACTTCTAACTCCTCACACGCAGGACCTTCCTGCAGGGGTGTTACCATGGGGACCCAGTGATCAGCTGACTCCTCCCCTTTTCCCAGGCGATGTCCTCCCATTGGACATTTGGTTACTATTCAATCCTATGGGAGGTGTAATGCATGTGTGAGGCTCACTAGGTGGCGCTGTGTTGTGTGAGACTCAGGACCCCCTGCTATGTCACACAGGCTATGAAGCAACAGGAAATAATACAATGCACAGAGATCACCCTCAGCCCAGCCATAGCCAGCTCTGGGATGCCACATACTCCCCCTCTTTCACTGAGCCGACCTCGGCGACGGGCTGGGGTGAAGGTGAGAAATGTAACATAACGTTAATAAATACGAATAAAGTGCAAATGGGTCCAGAGGCTCTCTGGCACAAATTTTGTGAGTGTCCATTATCATGAGAGTCTCTCTGAGAAACAATAAACAGTCCTTTCTGTAAGGAACAGTAGGCACTCTAGCACCAATGTCCATACCGCAATGGGGTAACAGAACTTCCTTGGCTCGGTGAGCCAGGCACTATGGCATGGATTGTTGCATATAAATGTAAATACTATATTACATGGCAAGATATTATATATATACTATATATACACACAGGAAAAACATTAATGTAATCAGAGCAGGAATAACATATATACAGAGGCAGAGACAGTTAACCTCTTTTACCCAAGGACAGCCATGGCATCACTATAGCGTGTTGGAGGTATGCCTTTTGTGGTACGCTCAGAACGCCTAAGTGGAACGAGATTTGAATTAGGAACAGAGTCACTGAAATCAATTAAATCATCTGTCGAAGGGTTCTCTTGCACTAGAGCAATTGGTGGATAGCAGCTAAATGGTAGTAGTTTAGGCGCCCACATAAGCTCAGTTAACGTTGGGGGTCTCTCTTTCGCTTCAGACGGTGACAAGATCTCTGTACTCGTTGTCTCAGCTGGGGGCACCTCTGTGGGTAGTCCTTCTTTAAGGCACAGCTTCAGACGGTTTCGGTGTACTACTTGGGGCTGTCTCCCAGGTTTAGAGATCTCATACACGTCGGATTCAGGATATGGTATGGAGATGACACTGTATGGTTCTTTCTCCCAGAATGGATCCAATTTCCCATTCCGATGGTTATTCCTTAACCATACACGGTCGCCAACTTTCAGGGGCGCTGCATGGGCGTGATGGTTGTAATCCTCCTGTTGTCTCCTACGAACCTCATCCATGCGCGTTTCAACTATCTCTTTAGCTTCCTCCATACGTCGGCGGTGTTCAACAACCCAGTCTGTTATGGGTAGTGGATTGATGGTGTCAGGGACCTTCACACCAAGGGTTAAGTCTGAAGGAAGTTGACCTTGTCTTCCAAACATTAGATAAAATGGTGCGTATCCCGTAGATGTTTGGGGTGTGTTGTTGTAAATATAGGCCAAGTCCTTGATACGCTCAGGCCACTCAACACCAGGTGTAACTGCGGCTGTTCTTAGCATGCCGATGATCACTTGATTTGCCTTCTCGCACATACCATTCCCTTGAGGGTGATACGCTGTGGTTCGCAACTTCTTGCAGTCTTGGAACTGACACAGCTCACGGAACAATTGGGATTCAAACGCCGATCCACGGTCGGTGAGGATATGCTCAGGACAACCGTAATGGCGGACAAACTCTGCGTAGAAGGTCTCAGCCGTAGTTCTTGCTGTAAGATCTCTGACAGGCACGATGACAAGGAACTTGGAGTAATGATCCACCATTGTCAGAGCGTAGCTGTAGCCAGAACGTGTGGGACCCAACTTCACATGGTCCAGAGCAACAATTTCACACGGCTTTTGAGTCTTAATTGGATGTAGAGGGGCCTTCTGATCTCTTCGACCTTCCTTGGTGATACTACAGGCGGGACACTCTCGGCACCAACTCTCAATGTCACTCCTCATCCCAACCCAATAGAAGCGACGACGGATGGTAGCTTCGGTCTTTTGTACCCCGAAGTGACCGGATCTGTCATGATACGCCTCAAGTATCATCTGTGCGTCTCTTCTTGGTACGAGGATCTGATGAAGCCTTTCACCTGTGACAGGATCAAGAGTGTTTCTATGTAGAAGGCCTCGTTGGACAAACAGGCGCTTCCTCTGTCGCCAAAGGCGTTTTAATTCCACGTCATGAAGACCTCTCTTTACACGGGTTGGTATTCTTCCTGTAAGCAGGAAATCTGACAATTCTCCTAAAACTCTGCTCTCTTCTTGGAACGTTTTCCACAGAGATGGCTCCTGGAGGGATTCGGCAGCTGTTTTCGCCAGAGATTCTCCTTCTACAGGGACACCAATAGCAACCTGTTGGGCAAACTTGTTGTAGAATGGTGGCATCTCCACCTCTTCCCAGATGTCTTCTCGGGGTGGTTCTTCTCCCACAGGCAACCTTGAGAGTGCATCAGCGTTAGCGTTGGACTTGCCACTGCGATACTTGACAGAGAACTTGTAATTCGCGAGTCTTGAGGCCCACCGTTGTTCAAGGGCTCCCAGTCGAGCAGTGTCCAGATGCACCAACGGATTGTTATCTGTGTACACGGTAAAGGGTGTGGCAGCCAGGTAGTCTTTAAACTTCTCTGTCACGGCCCAGACAAGCGCCAGAAGTTCGAGTTTGAAAGAACTATAGTTCTGGTCGTTCTTCTCCGCGCCTCTCAGACTCCTGCTGGCGTAGGCGATGACTCGCTCTTTGTTGTCCTGAACCTGGGACAACACTGCACCCAAACCTTGGTGACTTGCATCTGTGTACATGCGGAATGGCTGTCTGTAGTCGGGATAGGCTAGAATTGGTGGTTGCGTCAGAAGTGCTTTAAGCGCTTGAAAGGCTTCCTCTTGACGCGCTGTCCAGTCTACCGGAAGCTTTCGGTTGTAGTTTTCTCTGGGACAACCGCGCAACAACTCATTCAGAGGCTCGGCTACTTGGGCAAAGTGTGGTATGAAACGCCGGTAGTAACCTGCGAATCCAAGGAAGCTTCGGACTTCTTTGACGGTAGTTGGTCTTCGCCAGTTCTGGACTGCAGTGATCTTTTCAGGATCAGGTTGGACGCCTTGTGCGCTCACGACATGCCCAAGGTAGTGAACTTGGGGTTTCAACAGGTAGCACTTGGAGGGCTTCAACTTTAGGCCGTGCTGTATAAGTACCTTGAATACCTCGGACAGGTGACGAAGGTGTTCTTGGTATGTCCGGGAGAATACAATAACATCGTCCAGGTACAGTAGCACACTCTGGAAATTCTCATGGCCGAGGCACCTCTCCATAAGCCGTTGGAATGTGGCTGGGGCATTACATGGCCCAAATGGCATACTATTGAATTCAAAGAGTCCCATCGGGGTCGTAAACGCAGTCTTTTCACGATCTTCAGGCGCCATAGGGACTTGCCAGTATCCACTGGTTAAGTCCAGGGTCGAGAAACAGGTAGCTGATCCCAAAGCCGTTAGAGATTCCTCAATCCGCGGCAATGGGTATGCGTCTTTGTGCGTGACGTTGTTGAGTTTACGATAGTCCACACAAAATCGTAGGATTCCGTCTTTCTTCTTGACAAGGACTAGCGGGGCTGCCCAGGGGCTGTTACTCTCCCTGATGACATCAGCATCTCGCATCTCTTGGATCAACTTTTTCACCGGTTGGTACATCGCTGGTGGTATTGGACGGTGACGCTCCTTGATTGGATGGTGGTCGCCAGTCAGAATGCGATGTTGTATGGTCGTGGTCTTACCAAAGTCCAATGGGTGTTTGCTGAATGCCTGTTGGTAACGCTTGGCCACATTGCGAACCCCATTGATGTGCTCTATAGGGGTATTGGCGTCTCCCACGTTCAATTCATCCCACCAGGACTTCATGGCTCCATTCTGAATGTTCTCAGCAGCTTGGGTGGAACGCTGTGTGGCGGTAGAATCACCAGAGAGAATGTCTTCTGGTGCTAACCGGTGTAGCAGGGCCACAGAGTGGAACTTGTGGAGGTTCACGGGAGCATCGCCCAAGTTGACTAAGCGGACAGGAACACGTCCATTGGAAACTGTGACAAGGCTGCGGGCAGCCATGACAAGTGGTTGGCCATCTACCTGTATGGGTTGTAGCAAAGCCTCGTAGTCCTGATTTTCTATGCCCGGACGGGCACGGCACCACACCATAGTTTCTGTTCCAGGCTGTAGGGTTACTGGACGGGTATCGTGGATCCGGACTCGACCAATTTCACCTTGTTTGTTGGCGAACTTGTGCTGGGCATTGAGTACACGAATGGCCCGCTGAATGGTCCGCTGGTCACTGGGAGAAGCTGTAAGGAGAGAGGCATGCAAGGCATCCAACACTTCTGCAAAGCAATGGCGTAAAACATTCATGCCTAATATTACAACTGCAAACCTATCATCCTCTACATCAGTGACAATTACACCCTGTCTAGGCAGTTTCAAGTCCCCAATCTGGATAGTGGGTTCCCAATAACCCTGCTGTGGTATGGGCTGTCCATTGCTGGCACACAGATTTATCCATGTGTCAGGTGTTCTATTCAACACACCTAAGTCCCAATGTTCAAGGAACACCTGCTTGCGCAGGGTTGTTACCTGAGATCCAGTGTCCACCAACGCTGTCAGAGGGAGGCTCACTAGGTGGCGCTGTGTTGTGTGAGACTCAGGACCCCCTGCTATGTCATACAGGCTATGAAGCAACAGGAAATAATACAATGCACAGAGATCACCCTCAGCCCAGCCATAGCCAGCTCTGGGATGCCACACATGCAGTCAAGAGTAGTCATAGGAGAAACTGGAAATATGGCTCAATATAGGCATAGGCTAAACGAAACTACAGGATTCAAAGTCTATTGCACTATATATGAAGGCACTGACTGTCAATGCCGACACAATTTGGCCTTATCTGGGCAGAGTATGGCAAGGAGTGAACACTGTACGGTATGATCTGAGCATTATATGGCAATATTATTGTGGCGCTAATATATGCCCTATATGCTGCTATCTGGGTATTATATGGCTTTGCACACAAGTATGAGACTATTTGGATATGGCATTTATGTATACTGCATGATAACTTTAGGGCATGTTAATAGGCAATGTATATATGAATAAAATTTTTACAAACATTTTTTACTTTACTTTTTACATTTATTTTACTTCACTTTATTACATTTTTCCCTACCAATGTATTTCAATGCATTATTGTCTTTGTAATGTAAAAATGCACAAGGACCCTTTACATGATCTTTAAAGGGGTTGTCCAAGAATTGGAGCAACCCATGGGGGGGGGGGCTGAGGGAGTTGTGAAACCAAAGAAAATTTTAAAAAAAAAGCCTACTCATCTTGGAGCTCCATTGTGGCGTCCTTTCCATGTCATGATGGGGCCGCATTGTCGAAGGCCCTGAAACGGTCTCAGTAGTCACATGGAGCATTTCCTTACCAACAACCGCTGAGGCATGAGAAGGAAAGGGCACCGATAGTGGACAACGGAGCTCAGGGAACAGATAAGTATGCTTTTTTCATTTTTTTTTTGGTAGACAATGGAGCGACCTATATAGGTATGCCTTTTTTTTTTTTTTAAAACCTCCCCGGCCACCCCATGGTTTCCCCAATTCCTGGACAACCCTTTTAAGACCCCTTTACATGCTCTCTTATTAAGAATAAGGACTTTGATCCTCTCCATACAGTAGTGATAATCTGCTGCATGTAAATGGGAACCTGAGATCAGCATTGCCAATGGGTGGCAGTTGTCAATCAAAAAAGAACCTCCCCAAACGGCGATTGCATGGGCACAAGTTCTGTGACCACACAGTCACTAAGTACAAGCCGGACCGAGATAAGAGTGGTGAAGGCCCCTGGGGAAATAATGTGGTGGGGGCCCCCATATTTAATGTAGTGATTTCTATAAGGCACTATTCTGTGTATTATATTCATTTGCACAAACCCTATGGAGACTGGAACATGTGCTAAGATGTATGTAAAGTAAATGGTAGACAGCAAGACATTTCTATATAGAAAGTAGGCACTATAGAGACTACACTATACCACTATAAAAAGGCCAATAGCACCGCCATGTAGTGAACCTATAGTGGTAAGATACCAGTTCTATACAAGTAATCGGCTTAGAACATCAGTTATTTCGGCACTGTTCAGAGACAGAATACTTAACTTTTACGTACAATGACCCATTGGTGATGTCTTCTCTGAAAGTCACTTTCCATTTCTTCTCCATTCAGCCAAGATCACCATGACCACTTCTCCTCATGAATACAGAGTATGCTGCTCCTAGAGGGGGAGAGGTGCAAAGATGGACAGGGTTTCTGTAAGGGGAGGGTGTCCTTAGCAGGACCATTTTGCTGCCAGTGCGAGAGGGGTAAAAAAGGGGGGGAAATAATGCCCATGAAGGGATGGTCGGAGGGGGAAAACGATGCTGCCAGTGCGAAAATGGGGAAGTGTTATGGGAAAAGTGTTGCTGTCAGTAGAAAGAGGTAATATGCTGCTTTCAGTAGAGGAGAAGAAGGGGGAATGCTTCTATTACCTCCCCGGTGGTATATTTCCGATCTTTAGACTGCCACTGGGTGCAGTCACAGCAGGTCCTTCACCCCTTCTATCCATGGACTCATAATGCAGGTCAGGCAGTATCTTTGCAGATGTGTCGCCCCCTGCAGACAGTGAGGACATCCACATCCTCTACTACCAAGGTAGAAGTAGGAGTCCTCCACCAAAACCAGTCCAGCCTTACTATGAGTTCTTCTTCAGCCTGATAGCAAGGTTGGGCTGGTTTTGGTGGAGGACCCTACTTCTACCTTGGTAGTAGAGGCCGTGGATGTCCTCACTATAATCTGATGGTGGAAGGGGTTAATGTGATCCCTCTGTACTGCAAAATGGATTTTATGACCTGTGAATTATTCTATATGACCATATGAAATAGAGACCGTATTTTTGAGTTATCTAAATGAGCACTCCATCTCATAGAAAATCACTATTGTGAAAAAGTCATTATAATAAAAGGTATTTTAAAGGGCTGAGAAGTAAAAGGCCGGTGACATAACCCATCAATGAATCTGACCACAGGTCACTTAACCAGTCAAATTCATCCCTGATAAAACAATGTCATAAAGATCTTTGTCTAATTAGAACCTGACTCCGGGTCCTCATCTTGTTTTCTCTTCTGATTTATGGCGGCCTGCTGGTTGATATTAAGAGAACTCAAGAACATTGTGTTTTTATCGACTACAATAATTCCAGCTCATTCATAACAAAAAATCCTAATTCTAGAGTCCTGAAAATCTGTACAAATGTCTTAATCCCAAGTAGTGTGGAATAGTACTGTAAAACAATGAATAGACTTTAGAAGGAGGGGAAGGAGAGGGATGCAGCTGCAGCTCCTCTCTCTTTCTTATGTGATACTTTCTGCTGTGAGAGAGGAGGAAGAGCAGAAGGGATGAGACGCCTAATGGAATCAGAATGCTGGGCAGAGGAATATAGGATGTGTTTGCAGTAAATAAGGGCAAACATCATAAAAGGAGGATCTTGCTTACACAAAAAGCATGCAAAACACACCATACTGCCCAATATATGCAGGTTGGGCACAGTATAGGATAAGAAGGGATTGTACATTTTTGCAAAGAAAAGCTTCTTTTAGGGATTTTAGGAGTAAAAGCAGGAGGAGGCAAAAGTTCAGGGTTATGGATATGGGGTCCTCTCCTCTGTGAGCAGCATTGTTCAGTACTTTGGGCATCAAAGTATGGCCTGGCGCCCGCTAACCCCTGGCTGGTTGCCTCCCTAACCTCCTTGCCATTAGGAGCAGGATTCCCTAGTATTTCCCTGCTGCAGCCTTTGCATACCTCTGACTGCCTGTCCAACCTTTTGGACTGCCTGAGGACCTGAACCTGTAACCTTCAAGGTCCTTATGCAATACAGTTAAAGCAATATATAGGATAAGTCATCAATATGTGATCAGTGAGGGTCCAACACCCAGGAACATTGCAGATTAGCTGGTTGTTCATTAAGTACTGATAACAGCACCATACATTTCATAGTGGCTGTACTTAGTATTGCAGCTCCACCAAATTCACGTGAATGGGACTGAGCTGCTGCTGTACCATGTTAATGATGAACGTGACCCTTCAAAGAGCTGATCGACAGGTGTCCCGGGTGTTAGACCCCTACCAAACACATATTATTAACCTATGCTAAGGACAGGTCATCAATATATATGTCCTGGAAAACCCATTTAATGTTGTAGTGCCTCATTTATGGTAATTTCAAGGCTAAACTAACTTCTGCAGCCATTTTTAATTGTTTCCAAAAAATGAAGCAACTTTGCAAATCTATTGAAAATATTGACATACTGTAACTGCAGATTCTATGCAGAACTATGCGTCTCTATGGTCACAGACTACAAACAAACACAGTGTAGTCTGATGTTACAGTCAACTCTACAGTCATGGCCAAAAGTTTTGAGAATGATACAAATATTAATTTTTACAAAGTCTACTGCTTCAGTTTTTCTAATGGCAATTTGCATATACTCCAGAATGTTATAAAGAGTGATCAGCTTAACAGCAATTACTTGCAAAGTCAATATTTGCCTAGAAAATGAACTTTATCCCCCAAAACACATTTCAACATCATTGCAGCCCTGCCTTAAAAGGACCACCTAACATCGTTTCAGTGATTGCTCCATTAACACAGGTTTGGGTGTTGATGAGGACAGGGCTGGAGATCAATCTGTCATGATTAAGTAAGAATGACACCACTGGACACTTTAAAAGGAGGCTGGTGCTTGCCATCATTGTTTCTCTTCTGTTAACCATGGTTATCTCTAAAGAAACAAGTGCAGTCATCATTGCACTGCACAAAAATGGCCTAACTGGGAAGAGTATTGCAGCTAGAAAGATTGCACCTCAGTCAACAATCTATTGCATCATCAAGAACTTCAAGGAGAGAGGTTCCATTGGTGCCAAAAAGGCTCCAGGGCGCCCAAGAAAGACCAGCAAGCGGCAGGACCGTCTCTTAAAAGTGTTTCAGCTGCGGGATGGGGCTACCAGCAGTGCAGAGCTTGCTGAGGAATGGCAGCAGGCAGGTGTGAGTGCATCTGCACGCACTGTGAGGCGGAGACTCTTGGAGCAAGGCCTGGTCTCAAGGAGGGCAGCAAAGAAGCCACTTCTCTCCAGAAAAAACATCAGGGACAGACTGATATTCTGCAAAAGGTACAGGGAGTGGACTGCTGAGGACTGGGGTAAAGTCATTTTCTCTGATGAATCCCCTTTTCAATTGTTTGGAACATCTGGAAAACAGCTTATTCGGAGAAGAAGAGGTGAGCGCTACCACCAGTCTTGTCTCATGCCAACTGTAAAGCATCCTGAAACCATTCATGTGTGGGGTTGCTTCTCAGCCAAGGGAATCGGCTCTCTCACAGTCTTGCCTAAAAACACAGCCATGAATAAATAATGGTACCAGAATGTCCTCCAAGAGCAACTTCTCCCAACCGTCCAAGAGCAGTTTGGCGCTCAACAATGCCTTTTCCAGCATGATGGAGCATCTTGCCATAAAGCAAAGGTGATAACTAAATGGCTCAGGGAACAAAACATAGAGATTTTGGGTCCATGGCCTGGAAACTCCCCAGATCTTAATCCCATTAAGAACTTGTGGTCAATCATCAAGAGACGGGTGGACAAACAAAAACCAACAAATTCAGACAAAATTAAAGCATTGATTCTGCAAGAATGGACTGCTATCAGTCAGGATTTGGTCCAGAAGTTGATTGAGAGCATGCCAGGGAGAATTGCAGAGGTCCTGAAGAAGAAGGGTCAACACTGCAAATATTGACTTGCTGCATTAACTCATTCTAACTGTCAATATAAGCTTCTGTTACTCATAATATGAATGCAATTATATTTCTGTATGTGATAAAAACATCTGACAAACACACATAAAAACCAGAGGGCAGCAGATCATGTGAAAATAGAATATTTGTGTCATTCTCAAAACTTTTGGCCATGACTGTACTCTATCAGTCCCCTCTTCTTGCTAAAATAAGTAACCCCTTAAGAACCAGTCTGATTTGGGCTTTCAGGGCAGAATTTTTTGGCTTTTCACCTCTGACTCAGTCATAATGGTTTGTTTTTTCTCTTCTTAGCTGTATGAGGGCCAGTTTTTTGCAGGGCTTAAATATAATTTTGTGATACAACCTTCAGATGAGAAACACCCCAAAATGCCCCTAAATAACATCTTATAGCATAACCCACCCCCAAGTGGTTTTCTTCACAGTCCCATGAACAGAACTTTTGCCAAATATAAAATTAGATGTAAAGAAAGGGGTTGTCTACAGTAGATATCCCCATCCCGAAGACCTCTCCTACATGTAATATATTACCACCTACTGAGTCTATCACTGTGCTGTAAAGTGCGATTTCTTCAATATTCCTAAAGCAATTAAAATGCTGCCGTGTCAGACAGTGATCTAGTGTGACATATGGTGACAAAGATCAATATAATGACACATCCCAGTGATCCGGGGTCATATAACCCTGCAGTGTGGCCGCCTCGCTGTGATAGGGACAGTATTAGAGTATAACATCACAGCGATACTCTGCTATAAACAGCACTGCGGTGTATTAGTCAGGTAAAGCATTAATAAAAGATTACGGCAAAAAGCTCTTACAGTGAGATAGGTTCATCTAATGTGACATGCTGGAAAATAGCCAGAAATGTTCTAGTAAAACTGCTGCACCCCTGGCCAGTATCATAACCTGAGGAGACCCCGAAGGGTGTACTTGTGTCCAAACTATCTACAGTATTATCTATCTATCTATCTATCTATCTATCTATCTATCTATCTATCTATCTATCTATCTATCTATCTATCTATCTATCTACCCTATATCAATTTCAAATCTATCTATCTCAAATCTGTCAATCTCATATCTATCTACCTACCTCATATCTATCTGTCGAATATCTACCTATCTCGTAACCATCTTTGACCTATTTATCTTTCTATCTCATATCTATCTATCCATGGTGGGTTTTTTTACCTTCATTAAAGAATTTCCATCCTTTCTCAAGATGCTGGCAGAGTCGATTTTTGCTTTTTACTTGTGCTAAAAAATTGGAGACAGAGGGCTGCCCTACATTTTGTGGGTAATAATACTCCCTCTTGGTGCTGTCACAATCTTAATTGTGTTGTAATCTATTTACTATCTATCTATCTATCTATCTATCTATCTATCTATCTATCTCATATCTATCTATCTATCTATCTCAATCTATCTATCTATCTATCTATCTATCTATCTATCTATCTATCTATCTATCTATCTATCTATCTATCTATCTATCTATCTATCTATCTATCTATCTAATATCTATATATTCCATATCTATCTTTCTGCAAATATCTATTTCAGGTCTGTCTGTCTATCTTCCTACCTATCTAATATCTATTTCTGGCGGAAACTAGTTTAAATCTGGCGGGGGGAGTGACACAGGCAGTGCAGAAGTAAGAGAAGTCGCCGTTTTTTGTGAAAAGCACTGATTTGCACAAAACATTGCAACTTTTTATGCCTTGTACTCCAGAAAAGACATAATAAATCTCCCCCAATAACTATATGAAGCTTAGTCTCCATTACTGCTACAGTCATTTTCTATGTATATAAATTTCAGGTTCCTAGCACACTATCAAACTGTGATACCTGCCCCGACAAGGCACCCTCATTCACATGGGAACATACACTATACAGACATACCTCTATTGAGCCTGGGTTTAGTAGGCCTAAGTGAACTCAGGGCAAGTAGGATCCAGACATATACTCTATTCTAATTAAATGGGTTTTCCAGGCTTCATCACTTATGACCTAGCTTTAGAATAGGTCATCAATGAAAGATCAGCAGGGGCTCGACACCCTGGCCACCAGCTGATCAGCTGATCGAAGGTAATACAGCCTCTTCACTGCTCACCAAGCACAAGCACATCGCCATATGTTTGTGCAGCGACTGTACTTGGTATCGCAGGTCAACCCATTCACTTGAATGGGACTGAGCTTCGATCAGGCCATGTAACTAATGAACGTAACATCACATAGCCAGTGTAGCATAAGTAGCACTCAGGGAGTACCGCTGCCGCTTCAAACAGCTGATCTGTGGGGGTCCCAGGTGTTGGTCATCAATAAAAACCCCTTGAAAACAGCCTTGGGCAGAGTGAAAATCCAACATGGTGTAAGTCACCACTCCATGCACAAGCTCAGCTGGTCCACTGCCTGGCTGCTATTTTTCCCGACAGGCCGTTTCCAGTATTTTGGTCTCATTCGAGGCTGGTATTTTTTACAGATGCAGAAAGAGTTGAACACAATGGGGGAGCAGAAAGTCATCACCTCTCAACTCCACCATTGATCTCATGGCCCCCCACTGTGCCCAGGTGCGATGCAATGACATCATCATGCCAGGGACAGCACAGACCAAGATGGCATTATATTGTGAGGGGGACCCTAAGATGCCATTATACTGTGTGGGGGGGGGGGCATTAAGGAGATATTATATTGTGTTGGGGCAGTAAGGTGGCATTATATTGTGTGGGAGCCATTAAAGGAGGATTATATTGTGTGGGGCCACTAAAGGGGCATTAAATTTTGGTGGGGGCACTAAGGAAAAATTATATGATTTGGAGGCCATTAAAAATACATAATACTATGCGCAGTGGGGGCCACTAAGGCAGAATTATATTGTATGTGGAGCACTAAGGGAGGATTATACTGTGTGGAAAACACTAAGAGGACATTATACTATGTGGGGGCCACTAAGGGTGAATTGTATTTTGGGAGACTACTAGGGGCATTATACCGTAGAGCAGGATTATACTTTGTGAGGGCCACCAAGGGAGCATTATACAGTATGGGAGCCACTAAAGGGTATTAATACTGTGTGGGGGCCACAAAGGGGTATTTATATTGTGTAGGGGCCGCTCAGGGAGCATTAGACTGTGTGGTAGACACTGAGAGAATTATAGTGTGAAGGGGGAATTATAGTGTGTGAGGGCATTATAAGAAATTGAGAGAATCCCGAACTGTCATCTTATTTATATTGTAATATCATCAAATACTGCAAGTACACAGTAGGCAGAACAGTGACTCAGTGGTTAGCACTGCCCAGCCTGGCAGTGCTGGGGTCCTAGGTATGTTCTCCCGGTGTTTGCATGGGTTTCCACCCACTGACTTCCCATGAAAAGTGACCCTAGTAGAAGGTGGTGGAGATCCGACACCTGACACCCCATCAAGCAGCTGTTCTCAGCAGCTGCTACACAGAGAATGGAACAGGAAGCAGACAGCGCCGTTCTCTGTGTACTGGCCAGACCAGGTTAATGCAGACCAGCTATTATTCACTTGAATGAGAACTAAGCTGCAGTGACTAAGTTCAGCCACTACACAGAGAATAGCGCTGTCTGCTTCATCCTCCATTCTCTGTGTATCAGCAGCTCAGAACAACTAATCGGTGGGGGTGTCGGGTGTCAAACCCTCACCAATCTGGTATTAGTGACCTATAGGTCCTTAATAGTTTTAGCTTGGAAAATCCCTTTAAGCTTTACTGGCCTTTTGGTAGTAATAATAATGTCACATGATCCAGCAGAAAGAAGAAGAAAAAAACCTGATACCTGTCATTCCATTATAAGTCAATGGAGGATAAAATACACCTGCCAGTCTTACCTGTTATGTCTCCTCTCAAAACGGAAATGATGACACCTGTGTGAACAGAGCCATGATAGTTTTGTCAGGATCATCCATTAGCAGATCCCATCTTATTTGACAAGAAGAATAGCAACACACAACGTTATCCTTTCTGTCAAAATTATGGACACCATGATGGAACCTGACAGGCCAATAATAAGTCAATGGTGCCCATCAGTCGGTGTTCATCATATGACAGATCCAGTTATCTTATTCTTGTTTTTCTGCTCCTATGACAGAACAGAAAAACTGAAAGCTTGACAGAAGTGTGAACAAAGCTTTAGAAAGGTTATTCCCATCTCAACATTTTTTCCTTTTTCCAGATCAGTTCTGTGTGACCTTGCCCTAAAAGTGGGCCTAGCTCTATCTATCTATCTATCTATCTATCTATCTATCTATCTATCTATCTATCTATCTTCATATCTATATTTCTATCTATCTATCTATCTATCTATCTATCTACCGGATCAAAAGGCAGCACTCCATCTATCTATCTATCTATCTATCTATCTAACTATCTATCTATCTATCTGTCCATCTTCATATCTATCTATCTATCAATTTATCTATATTCATATCTATCTATCTATCTATCTGTCCATCTTTATATCTATCTATCTTTATATATATATATCATCTATCTCATACTATGTATTTCATATTTATCTCTCTTATCTATCTATCTATCATATTTCTATCTATCTGTGTATCTATCCCTTCTTTTCTACCTATCTATTTCATATCTATCTATCTATCTATCTATCTATGTACTATCTAGCTATCTACAGTATGTATCTAACTATCTAGGTTTCTCCATCAAAACTCTTTGTCCTATTTTTAGTCATATTTTATTCTTAGAAAGTATTATAATGCCTGCTGAGACAATCGCTGACCATACACATTACATAGCAGTAGGATGATGGTTAAACAATCGTCCTATGAACAATTTTTCCACCAACACATTTTAGCCCATATTGGCTATTTATTCAGACTGGCCATAAATGTGTCTTTGGACGGCAAAAACAATTGTTCTTTACAACATTTTGCTTATTTTGGTTGAAATCCTCTGTGTATTGATCAGCCTTTGACTAATGTGTATGGCCACCTGCCTGCAGTCACTGCTAGGGGGAGCTCAGTGCATATGGATTTATACACTCAGCCATGAATATCTTCCTAGCTCCAGCCAAATTCTAAGGCCGGCCATATACTTTAGATTTCAGACGGCCGTCATGTGTCAGTCCGATGGATGATGAAGTCGTTCATATGAAGGATCCCAACATTAACAACTAAACTGCCCATTCGGGGGGCAGTTTAGTTGTTACAAAGAAGTTCAGTGAGTCTGCACAAGTTTGCTGTTGATCAGCCAAAATATCCAGCATAGAGATTAAAGTCTGCCATCGGCAAGCCACGAATGATTCTACATGCCAGATAGCCAACCGTTCTTTGACCGAAATGGCCATTTTGGCCGACAAAAATCTAATCTGTATGGCCAGCTTAAGACTGTGTGTCTGGAAGCAGTGGACACCTGCATCCCCGGCCGATCAGCTGTTTGAAGAAGCTGCAGGATGCTACCAATGCTGCTACCAACAGGTGATCCATGGGGGTCCTGGGTGTTGGACCACCACAGATCTTCAATTGATAACCCCTTTAATAAACTCGACTGCCTTACATTGCCTGTCTCTGCTATCTCTGTGCAAAATTTCCAGTGTATTTTTTATTTTTTATGGAGTTAAACGCAGCTTTCCCCTGCCTTCTGCTTGTAAGAGTAGGCAGTGAGAAACCCAAGAATCACAAGCAGGAGGCAGGTGAGAAAGCCTAAAGCTGCATCATGTAGGAATACACTAAGATTCTGCCGTGTGATACATCCTTAGATAGGATTCATCCAGCTAGAACTCTTTCCTTGGCTTACATAATATATACACACGTGGACGAAATTGTTGGTCCCCCTCCCTCGTTTAATGAAAGAAAAACCCACAATGGTCACAGAAATAACTTGCATCTGACAAAAGTAATAATATATAAAAATTCTATGAAAATGAACAAATGAAAGTCAGACATTGCTTTCCAACCAGGCTTCAACAGAATTTTTAAAAAAAGAAAACTCATGAAACAGGCCTGGACAGAAATGATGGTTCCCTTAACTTAATATTTTGTTGCACAACCTTTTGAGGCAATCCCTGCAATCAAACGATTCCTGTAACTGTCAATGAGACTTCTGCACCTCTCAGCAGGTATTTTGGCCACTCCTCATGAGCAAACTGCTCCAGTTGTCTCGGGTCTGAAGGGTGCCTTTTCCAGACGGCATGTTTCAGCTCCTTCCAAAGATGCTCAATAGGATTTAGGTCAGGGCTCATAGAAGACCACTTCAGAATAGTCCAATGTTTTCCTCTTAGCCATTCTTGGGTGTTTTTAGCTGTGTTTTGGGTCATTATCCTGTTGCAAGACCCATGACCTGCGACTGAGACCAAGCTTTCTGACACTGGGCAGCACATTTCTCTCTAGAATCCCTTGATAGTCTTGAGATTTCATTGTACCCTGCACAGATTCAAGACACCTTGTGCCAGATGCAGCAAAGCAGCCCCAGAACATAACAGAGCCTCCTCCATGTTTCACAGTAGGGACAGTGTTCTTTTCAAGATATGCTTCATTTTTCCGTCTGTGAACATAGAGCTGATGTGCCTTGCCAAAAATGTCGATTTTTGTCTCATCTGTCCATAGGACATTCTCCCAGAAGCTTTGTAGCTTTGTGGCTTGTCAACATGTAGTTTGGCAAATTCCAGTCTGTCAGATTCAAGTTATTTCTGTGACCATTGTGGGGTTTTTCTTTCATTAAACGAGGGGTACCAACAATTTTGCTCACGTGTGTATATATATATTATGTGTGTGTGTGTGTGTGTGTGAAAAACAATTCTACCCAGTCCTAGTTGCTTTGGTATCTATTTTTGTGTGTACTGCCTCTGCAAAAAACACAATTATCAGTCCATTGATGTAAAATAACTAATGTGTCCGCATATCCCGGTAGAATGCTGACCCATATTGACTCCTGGTACAAGGTCGCTTTCCATATTGCTTTGGTGGCTCTATTTCTGAGTCCCTAGAAATGCTTGCAGTAGTGAATGATATAGATGAAGCAAGCATTGTATATATGACTAGACTGATATAATGTAACACAGCACTCATAGAAATCTATTCATGGTGCCTTTGCAATGACACATACCTAGAGGGACAGTTAGGTTTACCATAGGTAAAATGCTCCTCTTCCTCCCCTAGTCCTTGACACCCAGCACTCAAGGCACATGCATCGCCTCCATAACTACACCCCTGACAACCACAAGGGTGAAAGGGTGTAGGATCAGGGATGCAACTATAGGGGTGAGAAGTTGCCGTTAAGCCCTGGTGCTTGAGAGGGCAATTATAATTGGGGAAGGGGGTGACGGATCTTGCATTAGTTCCCAGGAATCTAAAATTTTGGAAGCTCTTTACATACCATCACAAGGCCAGGTTCAAACCAGAACTGAAATGCAGTACCTTTTTTAACCAGCTAGGAGCTGTCAGAACTAAGATACAAATGAGGCTGCTATACTCCTGATCACCTTGAACAGGAAGTTCTGGTGCCCCATCATTTTTCCATGACTTGAGTACATTTTATACTTCCATGCTTGCTAATATTTCAGTGCAACGCTGGGTGGATTATAATAAGGGCAAAATGTGTGGCCCGAGCCTGCAAGGAAGCCCAGCGGCAAATTATTGCACATTTGCCCCCATTGTAATACAACCTCATAACCCAGTCATGTGCATCACGCTGGCATCATGACGTATGGATGCCTTCCCTGGGCTCTGGCGTAGGTTCCCCGTCCTCTGTAGGCCTCTTCTGGGCTCCTGAATGATGTCAGGGACCGGTGATGCCTGTGATTGGACCTCAGCGGTGTGTGACGTCATTCAGGGGGCTGAAAGAGGCCTACAGAGGACGGGGAACCTGCGCCAGAGCCCAGTGTAGGTAAGTAAAGCTGTTTGTTATATTTACTCACCTCCCTTGGGCCTCCGGTAATTATACTCTGGGATCTTTGAATGGTGGATCCTGTGTTATCTATATACAGTGCCTTGCGAAAGTATTCGGCCCCCTTGAACTTTTCAACCTTTTGCCACATTTCAGGCTTCAAACATAAAGATATAAAATTTTAATTTTTTGGTGAAGAATCAACAACAAGTGAGACACAATTGTGAAGTGAACGAAATTTATTGGTTATTTTAAACTTTTGGAAAAAATAAAAAACTGAAAAGTGGGGCGTGCAATATTATTTGGCCCCTTTACTTTCAGTGCAGCAAACTCACTCCAGAAGTTCAGTGAGGATCTCTGAATGATCAATGTTGTCCTAAATGACTGATGATGATAAATATAATCTGCCTGTGTGTAATCAAGTCTCCGTATAAATGCACCTGCTCTGTGATAGTCTCAGGGTTCTGTTTAAAGCGCAGAGAGCATCATGAAGACCAAGGAACACACCAGGCAGGTCCATGATACTGTTGTGGAGAAGTTTAAAGCCGAATTTGGATACAAAAAGATTTCCCAAACTTTAAACATCCCAAGGAGCACTGTGCAAGCGATCATATTGAAATGGAAGGAGTATCAGACCACTGCAAATCTACCAAGACCCGGATGTCCCTCTAAACTTTCATCTCAAACAAGGAGAAGACTGATCAGAGATGCAGCCAAGAGGCCCATGATCACTCTGGATGAACTGCAGACATCTACAGCTGAGGTGGGAGAGTCTGTCCATAGGACAACAATCAGTCGTACACTGCACAAATCTGGCCTTTATGGAAGAGTGGCAAGAAGAAAGCCATTTCTCAAAGATATCCATAAAAAGTCTTGTTTAAAGTTTGCCACAAGCCACCTGGGAGACACACCAAACATGTGGAAGAAGGTGCTCTGGTCAGATGAAACCAAAATCCAACTTTTTGGCCACAATGCAAAACGATATGTTTGGCATAAAAGCAACACAGCTCATCACCCTGAACACACCATCCCCACTGTCACACATGGTGGTGGCAGCATCATGGTTTGGGCCTGCTTTTCTTCAGCAGGGACAGGGAAGATGGTTAAAATTGATGGGAAGATGGATGGAGCCAAATACAGGACCATTCTGGAAGAAAACCTGTTGGAGTCTGCAAAAGACCTGAGACTGGGACAGAGATTTATCTGCCAACAAGACAATGATCCAAAACATAAAGCAAAATCTACAATGGAATGGTTCACAAATAAACGTATCCAGGTGTTAGAATGGCCAAGTCAAAGTCCAGACCTGAATCCAATCGAGAATCTGTGGAAAGAGCTGAAAACTGCTGTTCACAAACGCTCTCCATCCAACCTCACTGAGCTCCAGCTGTTTTCCAAGAATTTCAGTCTCTCGATGTGCAAAATTGAGAGACATACCCCAAGCGACTTGCAGCTGTAATCGCAGCAAAAGGTGGCGCTACAAAGTATTAACTTAAGGGGGATGAATAATTTGGCACGCCCCACTTTTCAGTTTTTTACTTTTTGCAAAAGTTTAAAATAACCAATAAATTTCGTTCCACTTCACGATTGTGTCCCACTTGTTGTTGATTCTTCACCAAAAAAATTAAAATTTTATATCCTTATGTTTGAAGCCTGAAATGTGGCAAAAGGTTGAAAAGTTCAAGGGGGCCGAATACTTTCGCAAGGAACTGTATATTACCTTTCATTGTAATCCTTCTGCCTATTCTGATAATGAGAAGTGATCTCTGCTCAGAAGTGATCTCTACAAAACAGGAAGTGTCATTGGCCACAGTGAAAACTGCAAGATTTATTTATTTTTTTTTTAAATATAGATAATGTCAAGGAAAATCTTAAAAAAAAAAAAAAAACATTACACATATAAAAACTTAATAGAATTAAAAAAATTGTACTTGTGCTATAAAAAACACAAAAAAAGGGAAGTCCTACTGGTAAGCTACTTGGCTGCAGCAAAAGTACCTGGGACGTCACAGATGACGTATGTGACTGACGTCCCAGATCCTTTCCTTAGGCCACTGAGGCTGGACTTCCACCAGAACAAGTCCCGGGGTGCGGCTGAACTGTACAGCAGTCTGGGACACCGGAGCACCGGGGACAGGTGAATATGTTTTTTTAAAATAATTTTTCACCTTCCCCGGGCTCCAGGAAAAATACTGTATTTCCTGGTAACCTTTAAGGAGGACTTTTAATTCTTATTGGCAGCGCAAAAAATATTTTGCCTTATAAACATTAAAAACTTGATTTAAATTATATTCTGAATGATGTAAGGAGGAGTTTTAAAATATCGATAGTGGCAAGCAAAATATATTAAAAAAATTACCAACAATTCCTAAAAACACGTTTAACATAAAAACGTGAATTAAACAACAGGTCATTTTGTAATGACACAGTCCCTTTAAATCTTAGAGAACTCCTTTAAGTACTGTATGATAAAGCGTTGCAATCCATCAGCTGGATGTGACAGGCGTGTACGGGGGTAATACATTGGTGTAGTGACAGAATATAACATGGAGCGATTCCTCAGTTAGATAGTGACACATTGCAACCATGATGGGACAGTGATAAAGAATAGTGCTGGAGTGATCTGAGCAGCAGCGTAATATATGTATATACAGCGAAATGTATATACAGTTATATATATATATATATATATATATAGCATCACTTCTGTAGGGAATGGTAATAAGGATGGTGCAACGCTGCAGTGACCGAGGGGAACATGACTGTAATGGAATAAGAAGTTCAATACTGCAGCTACTGAGCGTAAGAGTACACCACTGCAGTAACATAGGGAGACTACAGCACTGCAGGCATGGAGAGACACTGGAAACCTGACACACTGCTACACACTATATACAACCGCAAGCACTCACACAGTATAGGACTGCAGAAAAATAGGGGAACTAGAGCAGGGAAAGAAACTAACCTGAAACACTGCTATATTGTATGTAACTGTACTGACTGACACAGTATAGGACTGCAGCAACATATTATATGACTGCAGCAAGCAACATAGTACATATAACCACAGTGACACCTTATATGACTGCAGCAACATTGTATATTACCGCAGTTACCGACACAGTATATAACCAGTGACATTGTATATGACTGCAGTAGTATAGTATATTATCTCAGTGACACCTTATATGACTGCAGCAACATAGTATATTACTGCAGTGACAGGCACAGTATATAACCACAGTTACACCGTATATGACTGCAGTAACATAGTATATTACCGCAGTGACAGGCACAGTATATAACCAGTAACACCGTATATTACTGCAATAAAATAGTATATTACCGCAGTGACAGGCACAGTATATAACCACAGTTACACCGTATATGACTGCAGTAACATAGTATATTACCGCAGTGACAGGCACAGTATATAACCAGTAACACCGTATATGACTGCAATAACATAGTATAATACTTCAGTGACATATATATCCAGTGACACCGTATATGACTGCAATAACATAATATATTGGCACAGTATATAATCACGGTGATACTGTATATGACTGCAGTGATATAGTAAATTACCGCAGTTACTGACACAGTATATAACCACAGTGAAACCTTATATGACTGCAGCAAAATAATATATTACCGCAGTGACAGGCACAGTATATAACCAGTGACATTGTATATGACTGCAGCAACATAGTGTAATACCACAGTGATAGACACAGTATATCACCACAGTGACACCTTATAAGACTGCAGCAACATAGTACATGACTGCAGTGACTGACTTAGTATATGACTGCAGTGACTGACTGACATGGTACATGACTGTAGTGACTGACTGACTGACCATAGTACATGACTGCAGTGACTGACTGACATGATACATGACTGTAGTGACTGACTGACCATAGTACACGACTGTACTGACTGACATAGTACATGACTGCAGTGACTCACTGACCAAAGTACATGACTGCAGAGGTTGACTGACCATAGTACATGACTGCAGTGACTCACTGACCATAGTACATGACTGCAGAGGCTGACTGACCATAGTACATGACTGCAGTGACTCACTGACCATAGTACATGACTGCAGTGACTCACTGACCATAGTACATGACTGCAGTGACTCACTGACCATAGTACATGACTGCAGAGGCTGACTGACCATAGTACATGACTGCAGAGGCTGACTGACCATAGTACATGACTGCAGAGGCTGACTGACCATAGTACAGTCATGGCGAAAAGTTTTGAGAATGACACAAATATTCTATTTTCACATGATCTGCTGCCCTCTGGTTTTTATGTGTGTTTGTCAGATGTTTTTATCACATACAGAAATAGAATTGCATTCATATTATGAGTAACAGAAGCTTATATTGACAGTAGAATGAGTTAATGCAGCAAGTCAATATTTGCAGTGTTGACCCTTCTTCTTCAGGACCTCTGCAATTCTCCCTGGCATGCTCTCAATCAACTTCTGGACCAAATCCTGACTGATAGCAGTCCATTCTTGCAGAATCAATGCTTTCATTTTGTCTGAATTTGTTGGTTTTTGTTTGTCCACCCGTCTCTTGATGATTGACCACAAGTTCTCAATGGGATTAAGATCTGGGGAGTTTCCAGGCCATGGACCCAAAATCTCTATGTTTTGTTCCCTGAGCCATTTAGTTATCACCTTTGCTTTATGGCAAGGTGCTCCATCATGCTGGAAAAGGCATTGTTGAGCGCCAAACTGCTCTTGGACGGTTGGGAGAAGTTGCTCTTGGAGGACATTCTGGTACCATTCTTTATTCATGGCTGTGTTTTTAGGCAAGACTGTGAGAGAGCCGATTCCCTTGGCTGAGAAGCAACCCCACACATGAATGGTTTCAGGATTCTTTATAGTTGGCATGAGACAAGACTGGTGGTAGCGCTCACCTCTTCTTCTCCGAATAAGCTGTTTTCCAGATGTTCCAAACAATCGAAAAGGGGATTCATCAGAGAAAATGACTTTACCCCAGTCCTCAGCAGTCCACTCCCTGTACCTTTTGCAGAATATCAGTCTGTCCCTGATGTTTTTTCTGGAGAGAAGTGGCTTCTTTGCTGCCCTCCTTGAGACCAGGCCTTGCTCCAAGAGTCTCCGCCTCACAGTGCGTGCAGATGCACTCACACCTGCCTGCTGCCATTCCTCAGCAAGCTCTGCACTGCTGGTAGCCCGATCCCGCAGCTGAAACACTTTTAAGAGACGGTCCTGCCACTTGCTGGTCTTTCTTGGGCGCCCTGGAGCCTTTTTGGCACCAATGGAACCTCTCTCCTTGAAGTTCTTGATGATGCGATAGATTGTTGACTGAGGTGCAATCTTTCTAGCTGCAATACTCTTCCCAGTTAGGCCATTTTTGTGCAGTGCAATGATGACTGCACGTGTTTCTTTAGAGATAACCATGGTTAACAGAAGAGAAACAATGATGGCAAGCACCAGCCTCCTTTTAAAGTGTCCAGTGGTGTCATTCTTACTTAATCATGACAGAGTGATCTCCAGCCCTGTCCTCATCAACACCCACACCTGTGTTAATGGAGCAATCACTGAAACGATGTTAGGTGGTCCTTTTAAGGCAGGGCTGCAATGATGTTGAAATGTGTTTTGGGGGATAAAGTTCATTTTCTAGGCAAATATTGACTTTGCAAGTAATTGCTGTTAAGCTGATCACTCTTTATAACATTCTGGAGTATATGCAAATTGCCATTAGAAAAACTGAAGCAGTAGACTTTGTAAAAATGTATATTTGTATCATTCTCAAAACTTTTGGCCATGACTGTACATGACTGTAGTGACTGACTGACCATAGTATATGACTGCAGTGACTGACTGACATGGTACATGACTGTAGTGACTGACTGACTGACCATAGTACATGACTGCAGTGAATGACTGACATGATACATGACTGTAGTGACTGACTGACCATTGTACATGACTGCAGTGACTGACTGACCATAGTACACGACTGTACTGACTGACATAGTACATGACTGCAGTGACTCAATGACCAAAGTACATGACTGCAGAGGCTGACTGACCATAGTACATGACTGCAGTGACTGACTGACCATAGTACATGACTGCAGTGACTGACCATAGTACATGACTGCAGTGACTGACTGACCATAGAACAACTGCAGTGACTGACCATAGTACATGACTGCAGTGACTGACCATAGTACATGACTGCAGTGACTGATTTAGTAAATGACTGCAGTGACTAATATAGTACATGAATGCAGTGATCTATTAAAACTGGTTTTTAATTAATAATAATAATAAAAAAAAAAAAAAGCTTGTTGGTGTGAATTGCACCAAAGTATGCTAATAGTCACAAGCTTCTTAATAAACCGGGTGCATTTTGGACTGTCCTAAAGTGATAACATAAAGCCTCTGCCTGTTATGAGGAGGAGTCTTGGCTTTATACTTAATAAATAAATATAATAGATAAATAATACTGCCGCCCTTTCCCCAGTAAGCCACACCACAGTCTCATCTTTTGGTAAATGTGTCAGAAAAAGTGACATTTGATGCACCTTGCTGACATTGTCATTTTTTGGGTCTCTGATTACCTCATAACTGGTATAAAGTGATACGGCACTGCTGCGATGACATCATGTCATATAACATATCAGCTCTGTGAGTAAACCAATGTAACATAGGATGGGGGGCAGTACTGCAGCCCAGTAGATATTTCGGATTCGGGGTATGTTCCCACGGGAAAAAAAAATGCTTGCAGTGTTTTACTGCCACGACCAGTAGTTATATTTGGTCATGTTCTGAAGTCTTCTTTAAATGAAATGTATCACCCATATTCTAGGCAATGCAAGATACTGCTAAAAATAAAATTCTGTATTTTGTGGTTTTATACTCTATTTTTTGTACATCATTATAGGGGGTGCTATAATGCCTAAGCTACTGTTAACAGCATTCAGAGGTATGCTTTACAGCAGCCACATGGATCACAGACACAGTAGTCTGGAGATGAATCATTGAAGTATATGGGAAGATGTTGTGGGCGTGCTCTGGGACCTTAGTGTAGAGATCATTGTTTAGGGAGGAGGAGAAGGTGAGGTGCGACATCATCTATTGTCAGCAGCAGATCCTGTGTTATCTACATATGGGTGTTACATGTCATTGTCATCCTGCCTCTCATGATATTGAGATGACTGCTGAGAAGTGATCTCTACAGAACAGGAAGTGCAAGTTTTTTTTTTGTTTTTTTTTTATAAAAACATAGACATAGAACAACAATAACACATTAACAAAAAAGCTTCATACATTGATGGCTAATCTATATGTACTGTACTTTTAAAAAATATTTAAAAAGTTCCATTCATCCCACAGAAAATAGTAATTTTAATAGTACTTTGGCTATAAAAAAAAACAAAAAAAAAAACTGTGATAAACAGACATGTTTTTCTTTCTTATTTGTTTATATATTATTAGATATTATTAGATATTAAAATAAAGAAAAAGCATGGTAAAATAAAAACAATATAAAAATAAAACCCTATGTGTCATCGAAAAAAGAAGCAAACATTATTTGAATAAATCAAAGGAAAAAAATGTTATAGCCCTCAAAACCGCATGTACGAAAAACCTGAATCTGGATTAAGCTGGTTGCCTTCACCCTTACAGAACCTGGCGGCAAACCATAACTTGTCTCCCATCAATAGTAATAAAAAGTTAAGTACTTACCTGGCAATCTATGAGGGCCTTGTCCATCATCAGTGTAGGGAACTGCCATTTCTACTAGTATATAATGTATCTGGCTTCTTTGCCCCTGCAGTTTGGCTTCAGAGACCCCAGGCATTTAGTGCAAGTTTTGTTTTGTAAATACAGTGAGTCAGACACATGTGAGGCAGAGCTGCTGGGGGGAGAGATGTGAGCAGAGCTGCTGAGACAGACATGTTATGTCTGGGGGAGTCTAAGAGCCACTTGTTCCTCTTTACTTCACAGTATATAGTTAGGTATGTGTTACCCCCTATATACTCACAGGACCTAGCTAGTAACCGTAGTTAGGGATCCATATATATATACAGTTCAGGGCAGTGATAGGTTAGGCTTCCGAAGGCCAACTAGCTAGTTAGAGGCCCGGTGGCACTAGTAGTTTAGCTGGCAGGTTAAGGACTCAGTGTTAGGGTAGTCAGGCCTGCATCTACTGCCGTCACCGTCGCCCTGTTTGCTGCCTGTGAAGAATCTCACCATCATCATCATCATCTCCTGATCGGCTGTCTGTCATCTCCTGGAAGAATCCGAGGATCCACAGTCATCCACAGGGGCCCCTGCATCTCTTCTGTTGCCTGGAGGTATTGTGCACTGGACTCTTGCTATATATCTATATATATACCCGGGTATATAACCTAAGACGGTTGAGGACTTGCTGGTTGTTGTAGTATTGCTGTGTTCTGAGTATATTGTATGTATGTATTATTACCCTGTTGATTCTTATAAAGCTACTGTTATAACCTTATGTGGTATCTGTATGTATTCTTCAGACTGTGAGATTAGTACAGTGATCCTTGTTAAGGCTACTAACTGTACCTCATGGGTAAGTCCCGGGAAGAGATCCTCCCTGTAATACAGAGGCTCTATCCTGGGTGGAGGCACTGATATATTTCATATATGTTCCCACTCTTCCCTTCAGCGAAGGCTTCAGGTCCCATTATACACACAGGTCAGCGCCAGAGTCTGTTGCGGGAGGGATAATACTCATACCCCCCCCCCCAAATAGGGCTACATCTGTTTCCTACCCCCTCACCATTCTGATTCTGTACAAGATGAAGTAGATGGTCAGCCATGTGAAATCTCAAATATATCTGAACAGTACAACTCAATAGAAATTCAATAAACTGACTCATTGACTTCTACAAGAGAGTGTTGTGGGCATGCTCTGTGAACTGTGGGAAGAAGGGAGAGGAGTGAGAAGAGGCTGAGCTGTCCCCTACACTTATTGTCAATGGTGGATCCTGCGTTATCTGCCCACAGCTTTATGACAGAGGTGTTACCTGTCATTGTAGTCCTGCCTGTAATGATGAGATAACTGCTGACCCTGGCCCTGGCTAATCCCATTCACACATTGCAGAAAAATATCCGCAGCAGCAAAGCTGCGTTTTCAAAAACACTTGCGTTTTTGAATTTCGCAGCATATGAATTATACCTACAGAAACGCTGGTGTTTTCCATATAGGTATGATAGGGGCAGAAAGTCCACAGAGGAAAACTCTTTGGACTTTCTGTGAAAAATGCTGCAGAAAAAAATGTGTTTCTGCTACTGTTTTTTTCCGCAGCGTCTTTTTGTTGCGGCTCACTACATGGGGCCTTAACCTAAAAGAGGTTTTTCTGGTGCCAAATGCATTTTTGATACTCATGCCTTATTCATAGGATACGGCATCAGTATCTGATATGTGGGGGTCGACACCCGGACCCTGCACAGATCAGCAATTCCAGCAGCCTTCAGTTGTCGGAAACCATAGCAGAAGATGGGAAGCGGAAGCGGCTCTGTTAGTATTCAAGTAATAGGAGCGGCGCTGCAGCTCTGTCCACTGTATAATGGTGGCACTGGGGTACTGCAACTCCAATGTTATTACTTGCTTCAGCTTTCCATGTACAAATATAACTTTATTGGATCTATGCGGGGTCCTGGGGTCGGAGCCCCACAAATCAGATACCAGTGACCTCAGTTATAAGTATCAAAGGGGGCCAGAAAACCCCTTTAATGAAAAAGTAATTTTCTGATAACCTAAACCACTATATGATGGACGTTGTAACAATGTATTTGCATCATTTGAGTAAATTTTTGTGTTCTTGTTGCATTTTTTACATTCTTTTTTGAGCCTTTTTTTGTCTTCTTGTTGTGTTTTTTACCCACAATTATTTTCACTTGACAGCTCTGGCAAACAGTGTTAATGCAGCCCCACAGACATAGGTACAAACATGGCCATAACCTAATCTTTCAGTTATCATTCTCAACTTTCAAGATGGACGCATAAGGGTGTAGGTTTTCTGTGAAGGTCCTCAAGGAAGGATTGTCTGCAAGATAAATGTAAGAACTGAATGTGAGAATGAAAGGCGATGTAAAGCTGCACGTAACAGAAAATCATTACCTGCAGATACGAGACTGATCTTTCAGAGAATGTGGCTCATTTTTTAATGCTACTAGCCATGCCAGTAAAATCCCTGTTGCTTCTTTGAAATGTCTCGACTTTACGTAAGAATCAAACAGCAAAAAAAAAAAAATTATCTACCACATTAAAAAAGGAAAGACGGCATCACAAGGAAAAGTTCAGTCCTGTCCAAAGATTATGTACTGTGAGCTAGCAATAGAAACACATAAAATACCATAACATAAAACACCATTAACATACAGAAAAATACCATAACATAAAATATTGTAACATACAGTAAAATGCCGCAAAATAAAATACCATAACATAAAATAATGTGTCACATACAGTGAAAATACTATAACATACAGTAAAATGCCACAACATAAAACACCATTAACATACAGAAAATACCATAACATAAAATAATGTCACATAAAGTAAAATGCCGCAACATAAAATACCATAACATAAAACACCATTAACATACAGTAAAATACCATAACATACAGTGAAGATACTATAACATACAGTAAAATACCATAACATACAGTGAAAATACTATAACATACAGTAAAATACCATAACATACAGTGAAAATACTATAACATACAGTAAAATGCCACAACATAAAATACCAAAACATACAATAAAATACCATAGCATAAAACACCATTAACATACAGAAAATACCATAACATAAAATACCATTAACATACAGAAAATACCATAACATAAAATAACGTCACATACAGTAAAATGCCGCAACATAAAATAACATAACAAAAGACACCATTAACATACAGTAAAATACCATAGCATAAAATACCACAACATAAAATACTGTAACATACAGTAAAATGCCGCAATATAAAATACCATAACATAAAATAATGTGTCACATACAGTAAAATACCATAACATACAATGAAAATACTATAACATAAAGTAAAATGCCACAACATAAAATACCATAAAATACCAAAACATACAATAAAATACCATAGCATAAAACACCATTAACATACAGAAAAATACTATAACATACAGTAAAATACCATAACATAGAAAAAAAAAAACCATAACATACAGTAAAATACCATAACATACAAAAAAAAAAATACCATAACATACAGTGAAAATACTATAACCTACATTAAAATGGGAGTAGATAAGGAAAAAAGCAGGGGGCACTCTTTATTCCAAAAATGTCCATAAAAACATCCACAGTGGTATGGGATAGATCCATACAAGGCTTAGGCAACGAGTTGTTTTACGCTACATGCGCTTTTTCAAGCCTTACAATGCCAATGTCTCCCTCCATCTGCCCCCAATTTAATGTCCCCTCCAGATGCCTCCATTTTAATGCCCCCCCCTCCATCTCCCCCCACAGTTTAATGTCCCCCTCCACCTGCCCCCAATTTAATGTCCCCCTGAGCATTTGTATAGACAATTGGTCAGTGTTAACAAAGGAGACGTCACTATCGGTGGCACGATTTAGGCCTCTTGCACACAACCAAGTGTGCAGCCTGAGCCTTCCAATGGGGGTTCTGATGGTCCGTTGTGTTCCGACAATTATATAGCAGATCCTATCCTGCTCTGTAAAAACGGATCAGAACGAAACCCCCCATTGAGATTAATGGAGCACAAAGGCATTTGGATGGCATTTGGATGTCATCAAATTGTACCGAGTACCTCCCATTAAAAAACTCGGAACCCATTTGGCCTACAAACTCGGTTGTATTCATGGGTGTTGGGGATGAGCACCTGTATGGCTTTTGTGAAGTACAAGTATATTTTAGTAGGTATCATTTAAAATATTAACAAAACACAGACTGGACCAGACATAGTCAATGGCAAAATACAAGACTGCCATCAAGTGCCATCTCCTCTGTTTGTAGTCATCCTGTTTCCCTTTCTTCTCCATCTAGCCCAGGCAGCCATGACAGCTTCTTCCAGATACTACTTACCTCTGCAAACCCTTATAAAAAAAAAAAAATGTGTGTTATCCTTTGGTCTAGTAAATGCTATGTCAGTTACCCTAGTAGTCACACATATGGTCATATATAAAAGGGTTGTCTGCCCTCCTAGATAATCTTTTTTAGCAAACTTACTCCCATTCACTTAGCTCTCCTAGCCCTGCACTCTCATAATAAATAATGCCCACTACCTGTGCAATGCTCTACATTGTGAAAATCCATGCGTATGCCATGTTAGCTACATACATTGAAAGTGGCTATTTTGGGCCTCTGTATACAGCATTATTAACCCTTTTATAGGGAGTCTGTTACCAGAACCCAACATATCAACCCAGCCCCGCAGGTAGATAGGTTAGTGTCACCTTATGAATCGGTGCCTCCATTACCGAGATCTCTGTTTTAGTCCATATGTAAATTAGCTCTTTGGAACAATGAGGGAGTTGTCACTTACCTCTGGAGCAATGGTGATGTTTTTGTTATTTGCATATTGACAAAAACAGCAATATCTCGACAATGGAGGCCCCGATTAACAAGGGACAGGTATCCCTAACCTATCTATCTGCAGGGCTGGGTTGATATCCTGGGTTCTGGTGACCCTAACCTATCTATCTGCAGGGCTGCGTTGATATGCTATATTCCGGTGACCCTAACCTATCTATCTGCAGGGCTGGGTTGATATCCTGGGTTCTGGTGACACATTCCCTTTAAGAATGCCTTTTGAGCCTTTATGACCAGAATCGAATTGCTCCTATGAGAAAACTATGTACTGTGAATGTACATCCTGTGGTCCTGGGCTTTACACTCATGCCATTGTAAGCGTATGGTGTAGCTGAAAGCCTCCGCTTCAGCAGTCGAGCAGGAATTGTTTGGGTGCTCGGAGACCCTGGAGAGAAGCCAAAATTGGTTTATTGCAGCTTCTGTCTTCTCCATTGCTATGTACACAGTGTTTAATGAGTGCTCTGTATAGTATGGAGGCTGGGCTATTGAACACAGTGATCACATCCTCACAGGGTGTCCTCCGTATGGCAGAGATTTTGGGTTTTGGCAGACCCGCATCAGCTTTGCTTGTAACTAATGTCACCAGAAGGGGCTGTATTCATTGTAACGGGAGATCCTGTGGATAGTTACTTTATAGTAGAAAACGAAACCGTTGACAAAAATATAAACTTTTTTTTTATGAATCTTAACTTTTCGAGGAACATAGTATGTAAAAAAGCACCAAACAAAAAAAAAAAAGAAAATAACCAAAAACAAAAATAACCAAAACAACATACAAAAAAAACCTACAAAATAAAATGAATATAAAAAAATATAAAATATAAAATAAAATAACAGAAACTAAAATTAGAAAAAAAAAAAAAGACTCAAGACTCAGATATTGGGTGTTTAACCCTTGTGATGCTGCATTTAAAAGCATCATTGGGGATGTTCAAGTCCTCTTTTTTAAAATTTTATAGGTGCCACAAAAGGACAAGTAAAATTTAAAAAAATGTACTCACCTCTTCCCGGTTCTCCTCCTGTTTAGGTCCCCCGATTGATGTTAGCAGATACTCGCTGTTTGTGAGATGGTCATTACCGAGGCCTGTGATTGGCTGCAGTGGCCACCTCACACAGACAGGACATCACTGCTGACGTCAGCCGGAGGACCTGTACACAGCCGCCGCCACTGGAAATGGTAGACCAGGGAGAGGTGAGTAAATTATTTATTTTATTTATTATCATAATAAATAAAAATTAGAAAAAAAAATTATATATTTAAAACTAAAAATAATGAATGAGGCATCGTAATTTAGGGCATTTAGGCAATTTAGGTAATTAAGAGGAAAAAAATTACTGATTTTTTTTTTTGCAAATTTCACAAGAAAAAAAAATTTATATAAAGGATACAGAGCACCAACATCTGTGGCAGAAATCCAAGTTCCCCTGACAAATCCATGCACATGGGCTAAATACTGGTAAGCTATACTATGAGCAGAAAACATATATAACGCGGGGAAGACATTACCGGTAGAACACTTCATTCTTATTGATACCATTTCCTGAGGGAGATTTGTATTAGACGATAATGCTATCCGCAAAGATCCCCCGAACCATCATCTCCTTCCTACTTACATCAACGTGAACTATGTTTGGAATACCACATTCTTGCGGTGGGACACCGACACTTGATGGAAATAGCTCTGTGGATAAGTACGATGAGCCTGAAGACAAAGAATGGGAGAGAAAGGAAAAGTCGCCAGATTTGCCTACGGACAGCCATGATACAGGCATCATCCGAAAATGACATGCTCAGCTAAAGCAGTGGTATTGGGTGTCAATTCCAGAGGAAATCCGGAACACTTGTAGCTGTCTGTAGGTAAATAAGGCAAATATGGCCCCGCCCCCAGGGCACTTGCAGGCTGATTTGTATGCCCATAAAAAGATGGTATTGCTAAATTTCTTCATCAGTTTGTGACCACAATGGTATATTTCTGCTCCTATTAAAGGCCCTGTGTGAAGAATATCGCCTTGCCAAGCCTCTTGGCGTACCTGCGATCACCCTTCGTAAACCTTCCACTCACAACCCGTGAGCGGACAGAGTTCGTAGGATAGAATGAAACAAGCTTTATAAATTTTATATATTTAATAACCCAAGTGGGTCAGTACTAATTAATAGCATATACAGAAATATACAATATTAATATGATCAAGCATAAACATACAAGCAAAAGTGCGATGATACAGCACATAAAACAAAAATGGAAATAAAGTATAGAGGAATACCAGACCTCAGTCTCTTAGCTGTGTCTCTTTCAGGCTCCACACAAAGACCCAAGACCTCTCTCTACCTCAGTGTCAGACCCTCTTCAGCCCCACCCTTCACCTCCCCCCCAGCCAGCCCTCTCCTCACGAAAAGAGGAATCTATGCCGGTTCGAAGGAAAGATGGGTACCTTCTTAGGTGCGGGGAGGGGTGGGTGAAGTTAAGGTCACCAGACCACTATCCCCCATCGCCATCTGGCCAGGTATAAAAACCAGTGAGGCATAGCGCCCAGCAGCGTAACCTCAACTTAAGCACCACATTCCAACAAGTGGGGGAAGGACTGACATGAGCAAGTAAAAACACACTTCCAAGAAAGATATAAAACTGAGGGTCGGTTCATCACACCCTGAGATGGCACTATTATTGGTTTGGGAGACCTTTTAGACCTGATAGACGCCCTTTAATTTTACTAATAGCCTGTAATTAGGCTTCATAATTTAGGGCATTCAAAAGTGAAGAGGAAAAATGTATAGAATTTTTTGCAAATTTCACAATTTTTTTTAATGAAAATAGATTGTAAATGGTTAATTTCTTCCAGGTTTGTCTGCAGATACCAAATATATCAAGTTATCCTTCATTTCTACCCAGAAATAGGGTGTATTGTCTTCTATGAGAACAAAGGATTGGGCATGCTGAAATCCAACATGTCCGATGCTTCTTTCCACAAACACCATCTGAGAAAAGTCGGTAATTCTCTGTACGCATAAAACGGTCAGCTAGTCCTGCCAAAATTGGCAGCTTCATCCGACTTTGCGCCTCTAGTACAGAGCTCCTCACTTTTGTCTCCTTATTAGTCAGGGATATGCCACTAGGTTTCAGGAAAAGCAGGCACTGATCTATAGGGAGCTACCTTCCAAAAGGTGGCGCAAGAGCAAGTTCCCCTTTCTCCACCATGAAGGATATATTTGCATATTCTTTTTGCTTAGCAGGGCATGTGGAGTCTATAAGACCCTGAACACCACAAGGTGGCTTGAAAAATGCAATAGTCTCCTTAAAGGAGTTGTGCCATTAAGGACACTTCCCTATCCACAAGAATAGGGGATAAATGTCAGATCCGCCAAGACAAAAAGTTCCCTATGCCTCCTCCAAGTGGATGGAGCGCTTTTGCCCTTGCATGACCGGACGCTGTATTCACTGCTCTATGGCTGCTGGAGTTACAGTCCATAGCAATGAATGGAGAGTCGGTCATGCAGGTGCGCTAGAGCTCCATTCACAAGGGGTGGCATAGCGGATTTTCGGTCCCGCATCACAAGGGGTTGCAGCAGTTGGACCTCAGGCAATCTGACACACGCTAAGTGTCCTTAATAGCAAGACCCCTTTAAAGAGACAAAGTCCCCTTTGGGAAGAGCTGTAAACAGTCACTGTCTCATTGCTATAACAGGAAAGCTCCTGCCAGAGGATAATGTATTGTAGCAGCAGATTATATAGTGACATTACGCTCCTAGGGTAAAATAATGTGACACATACGTGATCCACTGTAGTGACACTGACGGATGGGGTGACAAGCAATAATTTAGTATGATTGGGAAACCACGGGGAAACAGTTCTACGGCAAGTACTCAGTGACACACGACAGAAGTAGGGCATAACCACAATGATTGGAATACAATTTGATGCCGCCGTGACAAAAGCCAATGTCGTCTGACAACGCACTCATTTCTTGGAGTCAGATTAATATTTACAGCTGTTGTAGGAACACGGAGCGAGCGGCACCAATGTCTAATCTGTAACTTGTTAATTGGTTCACATTATGATCACACCAGTACGTCTCAGCCCCGGCACCCATGGAGTAGTCACTCTCTCTGGTTGTCAGTCTGCAGCATTTTCTGCATGATCCTTGGAGAAAAACTGCAGAGAACAAGGGGTTAATCTCCCACTCATCTGCTCCATTTTGAGCTGGGCGGAGTGGGGATTAACCAAGGGGTTGGGTTGAGCAATCATTCTGTCCTACATCAGACAGGGCAGAGGGGGGAGGCTCCTGCTGCAGCTAGTTGTCTTACAGTCAGACACAGGAGGGAGAGGGGGACATGGCTGATCTTCTGGGGTACATAGAATTTTTTTTTTTTTACATATTTCTCAGTTTTAATTGCAATATGAGACACAATAGAATCAAAGTAGAAGGGGAGGAAATGCTGGGATATTTTTTTTTGTGAGCATTTTCTGTTTGGTGTCCTTTAACCATCTAACTGCCCGTGACTGTATACAATGGGGAAACAAAGTATTTAGTCAGCCACCAATTGTGCAAGTTCTCCCACTTAAAAAGATGAGGCCGGCCTGTAATTGACATCATAGGTAGACCTCAACTATGAGAGACAAAATGAGAAAACAAATCCAGAAAATCACATTGTCTGATTTTTTAAGAATTTATTTGCAAATTATGGTGGAAAATAAGTATTTGGTCAATAACAAAAGTTCATCTCAATACTTTGTTATATATCCTTTGTTGGCAATGACAGAGGTCAAACGTTTTCTGTAAGTTTTCACAAGGTTGGCACACACTGTTGCTGGTATGTTGGCCCATTCCTCCATGCAGATCTCCTCTAGAGCAGTGATGTTTTGGGGCTGTCGCTGGGCAACACGGACTTTCAACTCCCTCCAAAGGTTTTCTATGGGGTTGAGAGCTGGAGACTGGCTAGGCCACTCCAGGACCTTGAAATGCTTCTTATGAAGCCGCTCCTTCGTTGCCCTGGCGGTGTGCTTGGGATCATTGTCATGCTGAAAGACCCAGCCACGTTTCATCTTCAATGCCCTTGCTGATGGAAGGAGGTTTGCACTCAAAATCTCACGATACATGGCCCCATTCATTCTTTCGTGTACACAGATCAGTCGTCCTGGTCCCTTTGCAGAGAAACAGCCCCAAAGCATGATGTTGCCACCCCCATGCTTCACAGTAGGTATGGTGTTCTTTGGATGCAACTCAGCATTCACTCTCCTCCAAACACGACGAGTTGTGTTTCTACCAAACAGTTCTACTTTGGTTTCATCTGACCATATGACATTCTCCCAATACTCTTCTGGAACATCCAAATGCTCTCTAGCAAACTTCAGACGGGCCCGGATATGTACTGGCTTAAGCAGGGGGGGACGTCTGGCACTGCAGGATCTGAGTCCCTGGCGGTGTAGTGTGTTACTGACGGTAGCCTTTGTTACGTTAGTCCCAGCTTTCTGCAGGTCAGTCACTAGGTCCCCCCATGTGGTTCTGGGATTTTTGCTCACCGTTCTTGCGATCATTTTGACTCCACGGGGTGAGATCTTGCGTGGAGCCCCTGATCGAGGGAGATTATCAGTGGTCTTGTATGTCTTCCATTTTCTAATTATTGCTCCCACAGTTGATTTCTTCACACCAAGCTGCTTGTCTATTGCAGATTCAGTCTTCCCAGCCTGGTGCAGGTCTACAATTTTGTTTCTGGTGTCCTTCCACAGCTCTTTGGTCTTACCATAGTGGAGTTTGGAGTGTGACTGTTTGAGGTTGTGGACAGGTGTCTTTTATACTGATAACAATGTCAAACAGGAGCCATTACTACAGGTAATGAGTGGAGGACAGAGGAGCCTCTTAAAGAAGAAGTTACAGGTCTGTGAGAGCCAGAAATCTTGCTTGTTTGTAGGTGACCAAATACTTATTTTCCACCATAATTTTCAAATAAATTCTTAAAAAAATCAGACAATGTGATTTTCTAGATATGTTTTCTCATTTTGTCTCTCATAGCTGAGGTCTACCTATGATGATAATTACAGGCCGGCCTCATCTTTTTAAGTGGGAGAACTTGCACAATTGGTGGCTGACTAAATACATTTTTTCCCCACTGTATACCTAAAACAATATGCTGCAATATTACATTATATATTGACACATACAACAGATTTCTGCTAAACAATTACAGTGCACACACACAACAATTATGTGCACCTGGTTTGCTAATATTTGTGCCCTGACCTCAGCACTGGTACACTTTCTGACCCTGGAAATAGCCCATATCAACCCTGTCCCCCACTTAAATATCATTGTATAGATCATAAAAAATAAACTATTTTTACCATTTGCAAGTTGTTTAATTAGTATGCGAATTACATAGGATGGCGCCACCTAGTGTACAAAGTATACATCAATGTGAAAGTCCTCCTAATGAGCTAAGTGCTGGTGGACACACATGCTCGGTTACTCTACCCACAGTCAGGTTTCTTCATAGTGATCCTCTGTTGGCAAACTGTAATGCTGGTGGTCAAGGACCACTGATATCTCTCCTAACCTGGCTGTGGTCCCATATTCTTAACCCACTATGTTCCTCTGTGGCATACTCACCTGTGCAGCTGCTGCTTCTTCATTACAGCTCTTAAAGGGCTAGTGTGCACCCTTTGTCCTTGGTTAATAAGATTGTTAGCATGATTTTGTCCTGTGTTACTATGTACTCTACCCATGTCTTGACTTCTGTCTGCTTATTCAACTCTGAACCTATCCCTTCTGTCCTGACCTCTGTCTGATAACTGTACTGACTCTGTGCCGCTTGCCTTGACCTTGGTTCTTCCACTCACAACTTCTCTGCCTCTCCCTTCTGTTTCTTGAACCGCCTGAGTATGCTGCCACTGATCGAGACTAATCTTAGAGGTAGGACCTGGAGGTTCCCTGCAGTGAATTCCAGATCCCTGTATGGGGGTTAAGGAGTGAATACCAGGGGCCACTTAGACAATGCTCTCAAGAGTAACCCCAACTAAAATCAGTTCAGTATCACAGTGGGTTCTCACCCACTCCACTAAAATAGCTTAACATTCTGCTTGTCAGGAAGGAGCATAGCCTCTAATGTGCTCCCAGAATCCTCCCTACCAAGTTCCTACCTTCATATTCCTCTGTATGTCCCTCCAGTGCTGCTGAAGATATCATTTACAGTATGTTTTATCTAAGGCAGTAGGAGTGCAGTGAGACAGGTGAGTCCATACAATGATTAGCTGCAGATTTGGCTTACACTGCCTGTCTCTGCTATCTGTGAGTGCTGCGTGCAGAATCACCAGTGTCTCTAATAGTATGATAGTATAGCTGTGAAGACTAGCAGTAAAACGGGGTTATATTTTTAGCTACCAGATTAGGAAGAAAATTGATTGTGTCCATAGCCTGTCCTGGAGCCCAGAGTGGGGGACATAGAGGCCATTTGTTTAAATTATAGCATGAACTACCCAGACATCATCGTGTTTAGACTATGGAGGCCATAATAAAAACTGAGAAGCTGTGATTCAATATATGAAGCATATAAAAGGGTCCCTATTAAACACATTACATACAATAAATCCATTATCTATTACTGGATGTCTAGAGTACATGCAGATCTCTCGGAGGCAATGCCTTCCAGCGGCAACATTTCTGAAGCTGTGACGTAAAATATGCCTGGCGAACCCCCCACCCCATGCTGTGATAATGCTGTGATCAGAAGAAAAGTGATGTCAACAGAAACGGGATCATTTTGTGGCATTTTGCCTGCAACGAAGACCGGTCAGGCAGCGTCTGTAGCAACTGATAACATAATGACAGTAATATGGAGAGAGCTGCGGGTTGTTATCTCTTCTCCAGCTAAAGGAAAATACAAGGCCAAGCACCAACCTTCGACTCTGCAAATAAAAGGGAAGCCAGTCACCTGTGTATTCTGTGCTGTTGATCTCTGCACCATCTTTCAGCAGTGGTGCAGCCATCTTGTGGTACTTTAGTATTATTACATACCCTAAAAAAAACCTAAGTAGACTTGAGCTCATGTTAGTGATAACTGCAGCGTTATTGTGTCCAGAACTGGGCCCGCAGAGATTTGCTGGGTTCTCAGGTGGGCCTGTCTGACCATGACTATGTCACTTATAGATGCTTCCAAGGATCTGCTCATATCTGTTTTACCATCAGCTGCTATACTTGGCTAAACTCACATCTTATGTTGTCATATGTCCATACAGCCTGGCAACTAGTGGTAAGGGCATACAGCCTGGCAACTAGTGGTAAGGGCATACAGCCTGGCAACTAGCAGTAAGTGCATACAGCCTGGCAACTAGCGGTAAGTGCATACAGCCTGGCAACTAGCGGTAAGGGCATACAGCCTGGCAACTAGTGGTAAGGGCATACAGCCTGGCAACTAGTGGTAAGGGCATACAGCCTGGCAACTAGCAGTAAGTGCATACAGCCTGGCAACTAGCGGTAAGTGCATACAGCCTGGCAACTAGCGGTAAGGGCATACAGCCTGGCAACTAGCAGTAAGTGCATACAGCCTGGTAACTAGCGGTAAGGGCATACAGCCTGGCAACTAGCAGTAAGTGCATACAGCCTGGCAACTAGCGGTAAGTGCATACAGCCTGGCAACTAGCGGTAAGGGCATACAGCCTGGCAACTAGCAGTAAGGGCATACAGCCTGGTAACTAGCGGTAAGGGCATACAGCCTGGCAACTAGCAGTAAGGGCATACAGCCTGGTAACTAGCGGTAAGTGCATACAGCCTGGCAACTAGCGGTAAGGGCATACAGCCTGGCAACTAGCAGTAAGGGCATACAGCCTGGTAACTAGCGGTAAGGGCATACAGCTTGGTAACTAGCGGTAAGGGCATACAGCCTGGCAACTAGCGGTAAGTGCATACAGCCTGGCAACTAGCGGTAAGGGCATACAGCCTGGCAACTAGCGGTAAGTGCATACAGCCTGGCAACTAGCGGTAAGGGCATACAGCCTGGCAACTAGCAGTAAGGGCATACAGCCTGGTAACTAGCGGTAAGGGCATACAGCTTGGTAACTAGCGGTAAGGGCATACAGCCTGGCAACTAGTGGTAAGTGCATACAGCCTGGCAACTAGCGGTAAGTGCATACAGCCTGGCAACTAGCGGTAAGGGCATACAGCCTGGCAACTAGCAGTAAGGGCATACAGCCTGGTAACTAGCGGTAAGGGCATACAGCTTGGTAACTAGCGGTAAGGGCATACAGCCTGGCAACTAGTGGTAAGTGCATACAGCCTGGCAACTAGCGGTAAGGGCATACAGCCTGGCAACTAGCGGTAAGGGCATACAGCCTGGCAACTAGCAGTAAGGGCATACAGCCTGGTAACTAGCGGTAAGGGCATACAGCCTGGTAACTAGCGGTAAGTGCATACAGCCTGGCAACTAGCGGTAAGTGCATACGTGGCAACTAGCAGTAAGGGCATACAGCCTGGCAACTAGCAGTAAGGGCATACAGCCTGGTAACTAGCGGTAAGGGCATTCAGCCTGGTAACTAGCGGTAAGTGCATACAGCCTGGCAACTAGCGGTAAGTGCATACGTGGCAACTAGCAGTAAGTGCATACAGCCTGGCAACTAGTGGTAAGTGCATACAGCCTGGCAACTAGTGGTAAGTGCATACGTGGCAACTAGTGGTAAGGGCATACAGCCTGGCAACTAGCGGTAAGTGCATACAGCCTGGCAACTAGTGGTAAGTGCATACAGCCTGGCAACTAGCGGTAAGGGCATACAGCCTGGCAACTAGCAGTAAGGGCATACAACCTGGCAACTAGCAGTAAGGGCATACAGCCTGGCAACTAGTGGTAAGGGAATACAGCCTGGCAACTAGTGGTAAGGGCATACAGCCTGGCAACTAGCGGTAAGGACATACAGCCTGGCAACTAGCGGTAAGGGCATACAGCCTGGTAACTAGCGGTAAGGGCATACAGCCTGGCAACTAGTGGTAAGGGCATACAGCCTGGCAACTAGCGGTAAGGGCATACAGCCTGGTAACTAGCGGTAAGGGCATACAGCCTGGCAACTAGCGGTAAGTGCATACAGCCTGGCAACTAGCGGTAAGGACATACAGCCTGGCAACTAGCGGTAAGGGCATACAGCCTGGCAACTAGTGGTAAGGGCATACAGCTTGGTAACTAGCGGTAAGGGCATACAGCCTGGCAACTAGTGGTAAGGGCATACAGCCTGGCAACTAGCAGTAAGGGCATACAGCCTGGTAACTAGCGGTAAGGGCATACAGCTTGGTAACTAGCGGTAAGGGCATACAGCCTGGCAACTAGTGGTAAGGGCATACAGCCTGGCAACTAGCAGTAAGGGCATACAGCCTGGTAACTAGCGGTAAGGGCATACAGCTTGGTAACTAGCGGTAAGGGCATACAGCCTGGCAACTAGTGGTAAGTGTATACAGCCTGGCAACTAGCGGTAAGGGCATACAGCCTGGCAACTAGCAGTAAGGGCATACAGCCTGGTAACTAGCGGTAAGGGCATACAGCCTGGTAACTAGCGGTAAGTGCATACAGCCTGGCAACTAGCGGTAAGTGCATACGTGGCAACTAGCAGTAAGGGCATACAGCCTGGCAACTAGCAGTAAGGGCATACAGCCTGGTAACTAGCGGTAAGGGCATACAGCCTGGTAACTAGCGGTAAGTGCATACAGCCTGGCAACTAGCGGTAAGTGCATACGTGGCAACTAGCAGTAAGTGCATACAGCCTGGCAACTAGTGGTAAGTGCATACAGCCTGGCAACTAGTGGTAAGGGCATACAGCTTGGTAACTAGCGGTAAGGGCATACAGCCTGGCAACTAGCGGTAAGGGCATACAGCCTGGCAACAAGCGGTAAGGGCATACAGCCTGGCAACTAGTGGTAAGGGCATACAGCCTGGCAACTAGCGGTAAGGGCATACAGCCTGGCAACAAGCGGTAAGGGCATACAGCCTGGCAACTAGCGGTAAGGACATACAGCCTGGCAACTAGCGGTAAGTGCATACGTGGCAACTAGCAGTAAGGGCATACAGCCTGGCAACTAGCGGTAAGGACATACAGCCTGGCAACAAGCGGTAAGGGCATACAGCCTGGCAACTAGCGGTAAGGGCATACAGCCTGACAACTAGTGGTAAGTACATACAGCCTGTCAGATGCTGCCAATTCCCCTGCAGCACCACCAGAGGGGATATGAAGCATTACAAGGTGCCCATCACAAAGGCTCTCCATCCAACCTCACTGAGCTCCAGCTGTTTTCCAAGGAAGAATGGGCAAGAATTTCAGTCTCTCGATGTGCAAAACTGATAGACATACCCCAAGCGACTTGCAGCTGTAATCGCAGCAAAAGGTGGCGCTACAAAGTATTAACTTATGGGGACCGAATAATATTGCACGCCCCACTTTTCAGTTTTTGTTTTTTACAAAAGTTTAAAATATCCAATAAATTTCGTTCCACTTCACGATTGTGTCCCACTTGTTGATTCTTCACCAAAAAATTAAAATTTTATATCCTTATGTTTGAAGCCTGAAATGTGGCAAAAGGTTGAAAAGTTCAAGGGGGCCGAATACTTTCGCAAGGCACTGTGTAATTCTATATGTAATCCACAGGAATTACGATATAAGTGGAGTAAAACACGAAGATCACAGCCTGAGGCCTGGTCCTCCAAGTTACTGTATGTTCTCAGTCACCAGGGTCTGTTTCTAATGAATGGCGGATCTTCCAGTGGAAAACCAATTGACGTTTGCAGTCAGTCTGGTGGCGGCTAGTAAATCTAATGAATTACTAGCAGATTTCATGGACACTGTCCTCTCACTTAAGGATAGAATAGGACCATATAAGTATGGATAAATGTAATGGCATCAGAAAGCGGCAAGAATTGGACTCATCACGTGATGACAGGTGCTTTGTCTAAGGCCTTATTCACACGACGTCCGTTTTTGCGACATCCATCATGCACTCGTTTTGAGAACACATTGAACATATTGTGACCATCAAAATATAGATTATGTCCTATATTTGACCATTTTCACGGATCTCTCCATACACTGAAATGTATGGGTAACGGGTGCGCCTTGGGTGAAGATGGGCCGTGAAAAATGGATGTTTTTCACCTCAGTCGTGTGCATCTAGCCTAAGTCACATCCGTGGACTTGCACAGTCTGACATGGCTGTTTTGCATGGGGTCTTTGGTCTGTAAAAACCTCACAGCCGTGTGAATAAGGCCTAAGAGGACAGCACAATATCTCCCACAATCCATGTCCCTCATTTGGAGGGACAGTCTCTACTTTAACCCAAGTCCCTCAGTCCCGCTTTGCTTTTGGTATTGGATATAGATGTGCAATAATAAACTTAACTATATAGTTACTGCTATACTGGTCCCAAGCTGTATATTAGACCCTAACTTATATAATATGTGATCCTTTGGTGCATTTTAGTCCTTAAATATCTAAATTTAGATATAGTGCTAATACAGTCATATGAAAAAGTTTGGGCACCCCTATTAATCTTAATCATTTTTAGTTCTAAATATTTGGGTGTTTGCAACAGCCATTTCAATTTGATATATCTAATAACTGATGGACACAGTAATATTTCAGGATTGAAATGAGGTTTATTGTACTAACAGAAAATGTGCAATATGCATTAAACCAAAATTTGACCGGTGCAAAATTTTGGGTACCCTTATCATTTTATTGATTTGAATACTCCTAACTACTTTTTACTGACTTACTGAAGCACAGAATTGGTTTTGTAACCTCACTGACCTTTGAACTTCATAGCCAGGTGTATCCAATCATGAGAAAAGGTATTTAAGGTGGCCAATTGCAAGTTGTTCTCCTATTTGAATCTCCTCTGAAGAGTGGCATCATGGGCTCCTCAAAACAACTCTCAAATGATCTGAAAACAAAGATTGTTCAACATAGTTGTTCAGGGGAAGGATACAAAAAGTTGTCTCAGAGATTTAACCTGTCAGTTTCCACTGTGAGGAACATAGTAAGGAAATGGAAGACCACAGGGACAGTTCTTGTTAAGCCCAGAAGTGGCAGGCCAAGAAAAATATCAGAAAGGCAGAGAAGAAGAATGGTGAGAACAGTCAAGGACAATCCACAGACCACCTCCAAAGAGCTGCAGCATCATCTTGCTGCAGATGGTGTCACTGTGCATCGGTCAACAATACAGCACACTTTGCACAAGGAGAAGCTGTATGGGAGAGTGATGCGAAAGAAGCCATTTCTGAAAGCACGCCACAAACAGAGTCACCTGAGGTATGCAAAAGCACATTTGGACAAGCCAGCTTCATTTTGGAAGAAGGTCCTGTGGACTGATGAAACAAAGATTGAGTTGTTTGGTCATACAAAAAGGCGTTATGCATGGCGTCAAAAAAACACAGCATTCCAAGAAAAACACTTGCTACCCACTGTAAAATTTGGTGGAGGTTCCATCATGCTGTGTGGCCAATGCCGGCACCGGGAATCTTGTTAAAGTTGAGGGTCGCATGGATTCAACTCAGTATCAGCAGATTCTTGAGAATAATGTACAAGAATCAGTGCCGAATTTGAAGTTACGCCGGGGATGGATATTTCAGCAAGACAATGACCCAAAACACAGCTCCAAATCTACTCAGGCATTCATGCAGAGGAACAATTACAATGTTCTGGAATGGCCATCCCAGTCCCCAGACCTGAATATCATTGAACATCTGTGGGATAATATGAAGCGGGCTGTCCATGCTCGGCGACCATCAAACTTAACTGAACTGGAATTGTTTTGTAAAGAGGAATGGTCAAAAATACCTTCATCCAGGATCCAGGAACTGATTAAAAGCTACAGGAAGCGACTAGAGGCTGTTATTTTTGCAAAAGGAGGATCTACTAAATATTAATGTCACTTTTCTGTTGAGGTGCCCATACTTTTGCACCGGTCAAATTTTGGTTTAATGCATATTGCACATTTTCTGTTAGTACAATAAACCTCATTTCAATCCTGAAATATTACTGTGTCCATCAGTTATTAGATATATCAAATTGAAATGGCTGTTGCAAACACCCAAATATTTAGAACTAAAAATGATTAAGATTAATAGGGGTGCCCAAACTTTTTCATATGACTGTATTTTATTAAAAATCTATACAAGCATATTGATATACAAAAAAAAAAAAAAAAAAAAACTTTCATCCAGTAATCTATAAGTATCTCTTTTGATAGTCCAAAAAGTTGGTAGGTATGTATAATATAAGAGTAAGACTCTATTCAGACTTGGCTCTATTGTATCTGTGTGTGATGTGTATGTTTCACAGACTCATTCACGTCTATAGGTGAATTGGATCATTGAGAACAGACCTGAGTGTCTGATGGACAGTAAACGGTTGAAGAACACGCCATAATGTGTAATGCTGCAATGCAATGACTAAATAATGCGACAGTACTGTGACTAAATAATACTGCCATGCAATGACTGGATAATACAAACCACACTGTGGCGGAATAATACCACCATACTGTGACAGGATGAGGCAACCATACAGTGGCCAAATAATGCCACTATGTATTGACTGAACAATACAACTATACTGTGACTAAATAATACAACCATACTGTGGCTGGATAATGCTACCACACAATCAATAATACCACTCTGACTGAATAACACAACCATATAATAATACCATAATACTACCATACAATGATTAAATAAAACAACCATACTCTGACTGAATACTATAATACCACCATACAATTACTGATTAATACCACCACATTGAAGATGAATAATATCAACATACTGTGGATGAACAAAACCACAAAACAGTTGATGAATAATATAACCAGACTGTGAATGAATAATATCAACATTTAATAACTGAATAATACAACCATACTGTTGTAGAATAATACCAACATATAGTGACAGTCAAGGACCACCACACAGTGTCTGTATAATACAACCATTCCAAAGATGAAAAATACCACCATACTGTGAATGAATAATACCTAGATGCAGTCACATAATAACACAAATATACAGTGAGTGAACAATATTATCATACTATGGCCAAATACTACCACCATACAGGGACTGTATAATACAACCATATTGTGGTCAAATAATACCATCATACAGTGACTGTATAATACAATCAGACTGTGTCCGAATACTACTGTTATAGAGTGATTGTATAATACAACCATACTGTGGGCGAATACTACTGTCATAGAGTGACTGTATAATACAACCATACTGTGGGCGAATACTACTGTCATAGAGTGACTGTATAATACAACCATACTGTGGGCGAATACTACTGTCATAGAGTGACTGTATAATACAACAATACTGTGGGTGAATACTATAGTCATACAGTGAGTGAATAATAATATTGAGTAATACAACCATACTGGGATTGTAATAATTCTATAATTCCATGACTGAATAATGCCACCATACAATGACTGAACAATACAACCATATTGTGATGGAATAATACCACCATATGATGACTGGATAGTATTGTTATTCCATGATTGAATAATACCATCATACAGTGACCAGATTATACTACCATACTTGTGTTCCACACATCTTCTTAGGGTTTAACTATAGCTATTGAATGAAATATATAAACCAGATTACTGTGAGCACTTATAATAATAATGGTCATCATATGTATGTATATATATGTATATACATAATGTAATGTAAATGTGTGTGTATATATACTGTATATACACAACAAGGTGATGCAATAAACAATAAAATGCAAATAAATCAGAATGAACATCAATGTGACAAACAAGCGTGTGTGTCCCATTGCCATAAGAGCTCACGCTCTACATTTCTACATGAATTGAATAGGCCCAGCATATATCTAGGTCAATGACAGGAGATAATATAACATAGTGCTGGGGGCCATACAGTATATAATACGGTTTCCCAGTGACCAAATAAGATAGTCACCGCCGACTATCCTACAGAGTAAGGGCAGTGACAGGAATAATATATAGTAATCTGGTAGTAGCCGCCTGCTCCCCCCGGGGACACATATAAGTCATACAATAAGTATGGTACGGAGAGGATTTTTATGGCATTTGATGGTGCTTATCAGGGCTGGCTGCGGGAGGTCACGCTGGGTGATCTGGAATAGTTCAGGGTGTTAATGAGCGGTAATATAGGGTTTCTAGAGGGTAACGTGTCATAGAGTAATGCAGTGTGACAGTCCAGCTTATGAAATACTACTGTGGGGCATAGGGGGATGCGGGATACATTGATCCAGTGAGAGCTGCTATACAGGGAGATCTCTATCGGGGTCATATGCCTTCAAAGATTTCCAAAATCTCCTGTAAACCCCACAGGGTGGACAAAACAAGGAGACTGGGTAGTGCTGGGAGACCAAAAGGTGCAGGCAAAGTAAGAGGAGACTACAGCCAAGTGAGTTGTTAGCAGATCCAAGGGTGTGCATAGCATTGAGGCGGACATGCAGCTGCTAGGGGGCCCCTGGAGGGAGGGGGCCAAGCTGACGCTGACTGCTTCCTTATGGTAAGAACATGGTCTGAAAATGTTAGAAAACAAGAGCGTGAAGGGGATTAAATGGGTTGTCCACAATTTTAGAAAAACTGTGCAGGAGCACGGAACGTGTTAAAGTTGAAAGAAGAATTACCTGTTGAATCCTCCGCTCCAAGGCAGCTGCGCCGGCGGTCCCCGCTGGTAGGGAGGTAACTTAAGGCTCAGGGGTCCTGGTGTAAAAGGTCTCCTTGTGTAACTTCTCCTTATGACCCTGCTGCTTATTTTTAATAGTCCGTTACTTAGTGGATTATTCCAGTAGGTACCGGCTGATATTTACTGACCCATCACCGCTCCTGCCCATGGCCGCCTTTACTTCGGCCTTCAGGGGTCATCTCACATTGCATCCTGACGCTGAACGTCATCTGGACATTACATCCTGATGTTGTTCAGCATTGGGACATAATATGCAGCAACAGGCTGAAGCCGGAGTGGAGGCGGCTGTGGGCAGCAGTGGGGATAGGTGAGCGAACATTGGCCATTATCTGCTGGAGTAATCCAATAGGTAGCGGCCTAACGTCACTCTAAGGGGGTACTTACTGTATGGGGGCCAATAAAGGGGCCACTGTTTGGGAACTCTATGTGGGGGTCAAAAAGGAGGCACTTTCCATATGGGTGCCAGTAAAGGGGGCAGTATACTGTCCAAGGGCCAGTAAAGGGGTGGTTGTACTGTGTGGGGGCCAGAAAGAGTGGCATTATACTATGTAGGGGCCAGAAAAGAGGGTGTTTATTATACTGCATGGTGGATCAGTAAAAGAGGCAGTATAGTACGCTATATGGAGGCTAATAAAGGGGGCATTATAATGTGTACAATCAGTAAGGTGGGCACGGGGGCGTTATACTGTGTGGGGAACAGTAAGGCCCAGTATCTACAGCTTCTGATTTCTCGAGGGGCAGAGGGTGGTGGGTAATTTATGATTTTCTGGGGAAAGAAGGGCCTTCAAAAGTATGCTATGGGGCCTGGTCTTTCCTAGTTACACCCCTTATCAGCCACATTCCATACGTACATTGTAGCAGCATTTCCCTTTCCTTCTCTATTTCGGAAGGACTTGTTCACAACATGTCTGTGCACACAAGCACCCCACCATTCCCATCCCCCTCAGTACCACAACTCACCCCATAAAATTCCTCCATATAAGTTGCTTGCCAACTACTTTTTTTGCTAAGGGTTCATTTTGTCCTTTCTGACAGTGGAAGGCTGTGTATCATAAAGCTTTTCACTCCAGGTCATCAGAGGGCAGGGATTATAGATTTAGATGCTGTCTCAATCACTATCGCTGGCCTCAGAATCGATGCCTCTATGCATGGCACAAGACCACTGCAGCAAAGGAAACAAAGACCATCGAGAATTTTTTTTATAATCCTGGACACCCACTTTCCAACTTGTGAATTCTTGAAAAGAGAGAGGGGAAATAAGCAACAGGAGGGTGCGCCGCAGCAAAGATCAAATTTATGTATGCCAGTGGGTAGACCTTATCTTTTTTGGTGGCATCTGATGACGGTCTCGTGGCCAGAGTCACCGGCAGATCCTACCAGGTCCGTCTTGGATGTTTTTGGCAGATCCTCTTTTTGTTTTTCACCAAGCTGCCGCTCAAACTCTCCTCCCTTCAAAGTAATTATGGGAGTCGGATGTGACAATTACTTATGCTGAGGCGGAGAAGCCAGGATGAGCGATGGCTGACACATGGAGACATTTTGCTTGTCCATTATGAATGACTCTTGTGTCTGTATTGGCACACAGTGCGTTAGGAGAGGAATCGATCACTGGTGTTTCTTCTAGCACGATCTCACTGCTAAAAATCACCTATAGCATAAACCTCATGAAGACAACACCTATTATGGAATACTGATGCCATATGGGGGACATGTTATATTATCAATGTTAAAGGGGTTGTCCAGGCTTATTTTTTTATGACCTAACCTCTATAGTGGGCCGACACACGGTCCCCGGATCGATTAGCTGTACGGAGCCGCTTCCAGCGCCTGTCCTGTACACAATAAGAGGCCGGAAACAGAAAGCTGTATTCAGCTATAAGCTGACTTCAATGGGAGCTGAGCTGCAATGAAAGCATCGGGCCGCCAGACAACTGACAGAGCTTCCTGCTACTGGCCCCGTATTGTGTACTGAATGAGAGCCGGACGCGACTCCATACAGATGATCAGTGTCCTATACTGAGGATAGGCCATAAAAAAAATAAGCCTGGACAACCCCTTTAAGGAGCATGTGCAACAACCCAGGGAGGAGCAAGGAGTGGATGGGAGTAATAGTAGCACCACGGTGTTCACTGTGACCAGATTTAACTCCTTAGGACTGTGCAGTGATGAGGGGTTATAGTATGGTTATAGTATATCCTCTGGGGCACACCCTGGCCTGATGTCTCCTGGCTGATGGTGGTTGGGGTGCCCTTGCTGGTGTAGTGCAGGAATGAGTGGTCAGGAGATAAGAGTAACTTGCACTAAAATTCATGTTTCTTTACGGCAGGCAGTAAAGTGCCAAAGTTTAGAGGCACTTTTCACTAGAAGCTGTCCGGTCTGGAGAAGCTGAAACAGAATTTCCAAATCTGACCTATTTGCTAGTAGGAATTTGATGCTCAAAAGTAATTTACTCAGAAGTTAGCCATGTCCTTATGCAGGTTGCATTTGCAAAGCTCATATATTACCTGTGGGGTTCATCCTGCGACGACACAAATCTGAACCCACAAAGCAGCATGGAAGCTGCCAAATTTGCCAGATCAAGCCAAAAGCACAAGGCCTTAAAGGGAGTCTATCATTAGAAAATCACTTTTTGAACTAATGGCATGTTGGAATAGCCTTTAAAAAAGCTATTCTACTCCTACATTCTATACTCTTCTTCTCCCCACCGTTTCTGTAAAAATCAGTTTATTGTGATATGCAATTTAGGCTCAGGGAGTAAAGGGGGCGTTCCCCCTGTGCTCCGAGCACACCTGTGTCATAACCTCTCGCTGCCCCTTAGTTAATTCTGTTCACACCCTCTTCATCTTCTCCTGATCTTCTGGCTTTCATAGGCATCCGACGCTGCACTACACGGGAGATGAAATCTTGCGCTGCGCAGTACGCTCGTGTAACAGACCACCGCAAAATGTTGGACTGAGCTTGCACAGTCGGCTCTGCCCAAACCCGAAGTGGTAGAGCCGACTGCGCATGTGCGAGATTTCATCCCAGTATAGCGCAGCGTCGGATGCCTACGCAAGGCGGAAGATCAGGAGAAGATGAAGAGGGGCGGCAAGAGGTTATGACGTGGGTGTGCTCGGAGCACAGGGGGAACGCCCCCTGTGCTCCCTGAGCCTAATTTGCATATCGCAATAAACGGATTTTTACAGAAACGGCGGGGAGAAGAAGAGAATGGAAGGTAGGAGTAGAATAGCCTTTTTAAAGGCAATTCCAATGTGCCATTAGTTCAAACGGTCATTTTCTTTTTTTTTATATAACTGTAATTTTATTGAAAAATTTTTCATTAACAAGGAATAAAGAAAAAACAAAAAAAACAATAATAATCAAACAAACAGGAAGCATTGAGGTAAATAGAGGCTATCTGCCTCCTCCCCCTTAAGCAATATGCATTTAAATTAAGCAGTGAACAAGGGAGGGGGGAATGGAGGGGTTAAGAAGACAAGGGTAGGACCAAAGGGAAGGGGGGGGAGGGAAGGAGAGGACTAGAGATCAGAGACCCTGTGATGTACAATACATGTCCCAGGGTGCCCAAATAGCCCCAAAGGCTTCCCGTGAATTATGTAGGCCAGCAGTCAGGTATTCAAGACTCCTCACATCCTTCATTCTAGCCACAAGCTCAAGACTAGATGGGGGACTCACCTTCTTCCAGTTTCTAGCTATGAGAGTTTTAGCTGCAGTACAAAGATGCAAGAAAAGCCTGGATGACTTATTGCTCAGGTGTCTGGGGGGAAGGTTCAGGAGATAAAGAAGAGGGTCAAGAGGAACCTCTTGCAAAAAGAGAGCAGTCGTCAGAGTCCTGACCTCCCTCCAAAAACCGAGGATGAGAGGGCACGTCCAAAAGATATGGTGCAGGGTACCCACCGCAGCTCCACAGCGCCAGCACCATGGGGGAACTAATGGGTTTAAAGTATGAAGGAGAGCCGGAGTATGATACCAATGCATCAACAGCTTATACTGCGTTTCCCTAAACGTAATGCACTGAGATGATTTCTGGGCCCGAGACCATACAATCCGCCACTGTTCCTGGGAGATGGGTTTACCCACCGCCTCCTCCCATTTAAGCATATAGCGATGATTAACAGGAGAGCCTGTAGTTTGTGAGTTAAGAAGTTGGTAAATAGAGGATATAAAGCCCCTAGTGGACGTGCCTGCACGGCAAATCTTTTCAAAAGCGGTGGGGAGTGACACCTTAAGAGACCCATGGAGGGAGCGGAAAAAGTGAACCACCTGCAAGTAATGGAACCATTCAGTACCTGGCAGGTTTTGATTAGCTGTAAGATGAGCAAAGGACCTGAGTTCCAAGGTTCCAGGGTCAACCATATCAGCAATCCGGTAAAGGCCAGCTTCAGACCACACTTTAGTCATGGCAGAAGTCAGGCTCTCCGGGAGAAGGGGGTTGTATAGTATGGAGACCATAGATGAGCACGGGGACATCAGGGAGAATCTAGCACAACAGGTAGACCAGATAGATCTAGTAAACCGAATGGGGCCCAACAGGTACGAGGCAGGGGGGGTGGGGGGGGGAGCTGACCCACAGAAGCGCGTTAGGATGCATGGGTGCCAGCCATAGCTTCTCTATCTGCACCCATCTGGTGTATGCTGGCATAGCCGCCCAGAATGGGATATGGCGTAAGTGGGCCGCCCAGTAATAATGTAACAGATGTGGGACAGCCATACCCCCAGACCCCCTATCCGCCAGCATAACAGATCTAGGTATTCGGTGTCGTTTTGCTTTCCAGATAAACTGGAAGATAGCTTTCTGTAGGTTCCGTAATTCTCCCCGAGGTATCGCGACTGGGAGCGTCTCGAAAAAATACAGTAGCTTCGGGAGGAGAGTCATCTTGACCGCAGCAATTCTCCCCAAAAGGGAGATAGGCAAGGGTTGCCATTTGTCCAATAGGGCTCTTAGCTCACAAAACAACCGCGGGTAGTTTGCCGAGTAGAGGGTCGCATAGGAGGTGGATATATGGACTCCCAGGTAGCGGATAGAGGACTCCCGCCACTGGAAATCGTAATTACTGCGGAGGAGAAGGAGAAGGTCCCGTGGGATGTTAAGTGGGAGTGCCTCAGTCTTCGTGGGGTTCACCTTATACCCTGGGAGATCACCATAGGTCACTAGCGAGCGCAGCAAGTTTGGAAGGGTAGTATGAGGGGAGGTGAGAGTGAGGAGTACATCGTCCGCGAAGAGAGATATCTTAAATTCCTTATCTTGGACCATGATCCCCTTGATATTAGGGTCTCGCCTAATCTTGGCCGCTAGCGGTTCAATGCAGAGGGCAAATATGATGGGTGACAGGGGGCAACCCTGCCTAGTGCCATTTCGAATAGGGAAGGAGGGCGAAGATGCATGGGGAAGCTTAATTGCTGCTGAGGGTAAGGAGTAAAGGGCCTGGATAGCTGTGAGAAACGGTCCCGTAAGCCCGAACGCCTTAAGCGTAATAATAATAATAATAGTCCTTTAATAGTCCCACAATGGGGAAATTCAGTGTGTTACAGCAGCAAAGATAAGCAGATACAAATACAAATACAACATGTACAGGAATATTCCAAGGTGAGAGGCATTACATTGATAGCAGACAGACAGATAGGGCGTAGCAGGGGGGGGGGGGATTTAACAGGCAGAGAGATATTTCAGTTCTCTGTGTGTAATGATCTCCGCTTAGGTCGGTGTTGGTTGTACAGCCTAACCGCGGTGGGGAGGAAAGACTTCCGATAGCGCTCCTTCTCACACCTAGGGTGGAGCAGTCGGTCACTGACAGTACTGCTCAGCGCGATCACAGTCTCATGCATGGGATGGGACTTCTTCTTCTGCATGGAGCTCACCACGGACAGTATCCTTCTGTCACCCACCACCTGCACTGGGTCCAGTGGGCTCCCCAGGACAGAGCTGGCCCTTCTAATCAGCTTGTCAAGTTTATTTCTGTCCCTGGTTGATATACTGCTCCCCCAGCAGGCCACTCCAAAGAAGATGGCTGATGCCACTACCGAGTTGAAGAAAGTTCTAAGAAGTGCCCCCCGGATTCCAAAGGCTCTCAGCTTCCTAAGCAGGTAGAGCCTGCTGTGGCCCTTCCTGTACAGGGCCTCCATATGATCTGCCCAGTCCAGCTTATTATTAAGGAGCAAACCCAGGTACTTATAGGTGTTCACAATCTCGATGCCCGTCCCCAGGATGTCCACAGTAGTATGCATAAACGACCAATCTATGCGGTCAAAAGCCTTTTCAGCGTCCAGGCTCAAGAGAAGGGCCGGGGTAGAATAATGATTGGCCACCTCCACCAAATCCACAGTCCTCCTGGTGTTGTCACTACCCTGACGACAGAGGATGAATCCCACCTGGTCCTTATGGACAAGCAGAGGGAGCCAAGCATTCAGTCTATTGGCTAAGAGTTTGGTGAAAAGTTTCAGGTCCGTGTTCAGCAAAGCAATCGGTCGGTAGTTAGCACAATCCTGCAAGTCCTTACCCGGTTTAGGGACCAATGTGAGTAGTGAAGAGAGCATAGTCGGGGGTATAGGGGAACCTGAAAGGAAGGAATTGAAGAGGGACAATAGATGAGCAGAGAGTTCACCCTGGAAAACCTTATAATAATTGTAAGTGAACCCATCTGGGCCTGGGGCTTTCCCATTTGGGAGGTCCCTCAGGACCCCTTCTAGTTCCTCCCTGGTGATGGGGGTGTTCAGGGAGGTTAAGGCCTCAGGAGGAAGGTGTGGGAGACAACAATCCTTTAAATAGTCTTCCAGTAGTGTTGAGTCATCCCCAGGGAGTAGTGCTCGTGGGGGGGGTAAGTCATACAGCTTAGAGTAGTAAGAGTGGAACTCCAGCGCCACAGCATCAGGGTGATGTTGAAGAGTACCCGCGGGGTCACGGACAGAGTGCGGTGTGGAAGAGGCCCGATGATCCCAGAGGGTTCCTGCCAGGAGGGTATGAGATTTATTACCTCGTTCAAAAAACCTCTGACGGGTATAAAGGAGAAGTCGTTCCACATGGCGGGTCTCCAAATCACGGAGGTCCGCCCGGGCCAGGACCAAACGGCGAAGAACCCCCAGGGATGGATGCGCTGCCAAAGTCGTCGTAAGGGACCGAATACGGGCTTGGAGGAGCTGTTCCTGGGCCTGTCTGTCCCTTTTAAGCCTAGAAGCCAATGCGATACAGCATCCTCTCATGACCGCCTTATGGGCTTCCCAGAGAATGGCAAGAGAGTCTACCGAGCCTAAGTTGTCCCTAAAATAATCTATCAAGTGTGTGCGCAGGGTCTCGAGGGAGGTCGGCGATTTGAGCAGTGTTTCGTTAAGACGCCAATGACATTGGCGAGTAGGCACTGGAGTCGTAGATAAGGTAACCACGACTGGGGCATGATCAGACCAGGTGAGAGGGCCAATGTTCGTGTCCCTAAGCAAACGAAGAGCGGGAGCATTTCCAAAGAAGTAGTCAATGCGGGTGTGAGTGTTATGAGGGTGAGAAAAGAAGGTGTAGGAGCGCGCCGTAGGATTGTCCACTCGCCAAAGGTCATACAAAGAGTGGGCGCGGATCAGCCTGCGGAACTCCCTTGCAAGTTGGGCCAACCTATGGGGGGTTGGGCCCTGGGGTAATGCCAGACGATCCGCCCGTTCAGAGAAGACCATGTTAAAGTCTCCCCCCACCAGCCAAGCTGATGGTGGGAGAGTGCGCAGACGGGAGAATACCCGGCGCAAGAACGGGATCTGCGCTGAATTGAGGGCATAGACATTGCATAAAACAATCGGGGCACCATAAAGGAGCCCCTCCAAGATAACAAACCGGCCACCTGAGTCTATGTGGGAAGTCGTCACTGTAATTGGGCAGGATCGAGAAAGAAGGATAGCCACCCCAGCTCTGCGTCGATTGTGGAAGGCCGAAAAAGCTACGGGAAAATAATGCTTAGCGAAGGCAAAAGTACCAGCGCGGTCAAAATGAGTCTCCTGAAGAAACGCCACATCCGCTCGTAAGGAGCGGAGTTCTCTAAGGACATGGCGCCTTTTAATGTTGGAACCCAGGCCCTTGACATTAATTGTCACGCACCTAACCATTGGGACCCAGGATTGGAGGACAGTGGCGGATTGCAATAAGCTCACCCATCTCACATGACGCTGGCAAGTTTCCCCTCGGAGAGGCAAAAGGGCAATCCACAAACAGGAACCCAAAGTCGAGGCAGGGTCTCTAGATCAGGGAGGGGGGGGGGGAAAGAGAGGGAGGGAGGGAGGCAAAAGACATCATAAATGACAAAGTAAAAATGAAAACAGTTAAACAATACTTTGTGGGCGAGGCTAAGTCACTCGCCTGGGGACCAATGAGGGCAGCCAGAGGTCCAATCAGGATCAATGGCCGCACAGTCCAAGTATCCCCTTAGGGGGGAGAGCGTGGACAGGAGGTCGGAGGGGAGGCGGTGGATCCCCAACCACCAGTAAAAAGAAGGAAGGAAGGGGAGTCACCGGAACCCCACCCCCGCCCCACTCCGCTAAAACAATCCAATAATAAGCATAATAGATGAGACCCGTAGACCTAAAAAAGAAAAAAAGAGAAGCAAACATAACATTAAGGCATGCAGATTCCAAAGCACCACCGAGAAAAGGGAGAACGTCTCAAGGGGGGGGCAGCCTCCTCAGGGATCAGTCTCCAGCCGGGGCCTCCGAGTGGTCACCACCGCGGAGGATGCATGACGACGTCTGGGCTCCAATCGTTGCCAAACCGGTGGTGGGGGAGGGGGTGGAGAGAATAGCTCCCAGTCTGTTAAATCCGGCAGGGGAACATCCAATAGGTCACAGAAGAGAGGCAAATCCGCAAAGGAGCGAAGCGTAGCGGAGCGACCATCCCTACGAGCAATGAGAGCAAACGGAAATCCCCACCGGTAAGGAATTTGGTGCTCCTGAAGAATCTGGAGGAGGGGTCGGAGATGGCGGCGTTTCTGGAGGGTGATTAGCGACAGATCCTGATAGAATTGTAGTGGAGCTCCCTGAAACTCGAAGTCTTTGAGTTTGCGCACTTTGCTCATTATAGCCTCTTTAAGGGTGAAGTCGTGGAGGCAGCAGATGACATCACGGGGTGTGGCGGAAGATCCTCTGGGTCGAAGGGCTCGATGTGCCCTATCAAACTTAATCTTGTGGGACGGGGGCTCCTGCAGTATAGTGTTGAAGACAGCCTCCAGCAGAACAGGCAGATCCTCAGATTGGTCAGCCTCTGGGAGTCCCTTGACGCGTATATTGTTGCGCCGGCCCCTGTTGTCAAGATCCTCCAAGTGGCGTTGCATGTCCCGTATAGCTGAACCCTGTTCAGTGGTAGTATCATGTAGTGAGGCAACATAGGCCCTGGTAGTGTCATGGTCATTCTCCAGCGTGTCCATTCGGTTAGCAATGGAGTGTAAATCAGTGCGGAGGGTAGCAATTTCAGATCTGAAGGATGCTGTGATTTCCGCAACCATACTTTTAAGGTCTTGTTTAGTAGTAAGTTGAGGAAGAAGGTCCGCCATGGATGATGGTGCTGAAGATGGGCCTGGGATACAGCTCTGGGGGTACAGGACTGGAGGGAGGGAGCCATACTCCTTGGGAGTGCGGGGCAGAGGAGCCCCTACGCCAGCGTCCCTCACCACGCCATCCCCCTCTGAGCCATGGAGGGGGGGGGTGATGGGGGAAGATAGTAGCTGGGGGGCCACAGAGACCAGCTCTGTGGCCACAGGCTGCAACTCATCAGCGGTGCAGGAGGGAGCAGAGCCACTGACCTCAGAACTCCTTGAGAAGCTGGAGACATCCGGGGTCCTCTCATGCCGCTCTGCCAGGAGTGCTGGTGAAGCAGAATGTAGTTGCTGGGACATCCCAGGGTGAGGAGACTGTGGGAGTACTCGTGCTGGGGAAACTCTGGGTTGCCCAGGCGCCGACAGGGATCTCTGTTGAAGCGGCGCTCCGCTGGCTGACAGAGGGAGCGCGGGAGGAGAGAAGCTGCGCTGCGACCCCTGTGCCTGGAGAGCGGAGGAAATCCAAGATGGCCGCCCCGCAGCAGCCTGGCCCGGTAGAGAAGGCCGCTGGGCCAGAAAGGCGTCTAGGGTGGCCCCCCCAGACCTCTCCACGGGCGCTTGGGTGCCCGGGGCCACCTTCCTCGGTAAGCGCTTGCCCATACTGCGCCTGCTGAGGGGTCCACGGGTCTCAGTAGCGAGCGGAGGAGCGGAGAAGGACCTGCGCGCGTGCTACTCCATGCGCGTCCAGGCCACGCCCCCCCAAACGGTCATTTTCTAATGATAGACTCCATTTAAGGAACGCATCACGTTTTTTTTCTGCAGTGTTTTTTGTTGCGTTTTCTCTGATGATTTTTTCCCCTATTAAACCTATATTATACCTGTTTTTCCGCAGGTATAACTGACATGCTACGTCACTTTGCCGGTACTGTAAAACGTTGCATTTTTTTCTCTGCGTTTTACTACGTGAAGCCTTAGCCTTGAAAGAGGTTTTTCCCTGAGCATAACCAGATTTTCATGAACCCTATTACGGGTGGCTCAGTGGTTAGCACTGCAGCCTTGCAGTGCTGGAGGCCTGGGTTCAAATCTTGCCAAGGACAACATCTGCAAGGAGTTTGTATGTTCTCCCCGTGTTTGCGTGGGTTTCCTCCGGGTACTCCGGTTTCCTCCCACACTCCAAAGACATACTGACAGGGAATGTAGATTGTGAGCCCTCTATGGGTCAGTGACTGTCAATGTCTGTAAAGCGCTGTGGAATATGATGGCACTATACAAGTAAGCATAATAAATAAATAATATAGGTTCCTTTGTTCAGGCCCCCCATCCTATTGGTGGAGAGCGTCTCTCACTCTGGAGGACCTATCTGTCCTGCATTACACAGAGGTTTCATGTCCTCTGTGGTGGCGCTGCACTGAAATTAAACACGTCTTCCAGCTTTCCTCACTGATATCAGATGACAGCTGGGGGTCCAGCAGGGGGACAGAGGGACTGAGCATTTCTGGGATTACAAGTGTGCAGGATCTACAGGCCCAGCTGCAACATCTGTGTGCAAATGTGCCGCAGGATACCATATGCAACCTGTATACCTCCATGCCCAACTGTATCTCATCCTGTATCCTCCTTAAAACTGTAGTTTCCCCAATAACCTTCTCCTTTGGCTGTAATATTGTAATCTCTTACATATATCATCTTTACAGCCATCGAGGTTGTGAACACCTATAAGTACCTGGGTCTGCTCCTTAATAATAAGCTGGACTGGGCAGATCATATGGAGGCCCTGTACAGGAAGGGCCACAGCAGGCTCTACCTGCTTAGGAAACTGAGAGCCTTTGGAATCCGGGGGGCACTTCTTAGAACTTTCTTCAACTCGGTAGTGGCATCGGCCATCTTCTTTGGAGTGGCCTGCTGGGGGAGCAGTATATCAACCAGGGACAGAAATAAACTTGACAAGCTGATTAGAAGGGCCAGCTCTGTCCTGGGGAGCCCACTGGACCCAGTGCAGGTGGTGGGCGACAAAAGGATACTGTCCGTGGTGAGCTCCATGCAGAAGAAGAAGTCCCATCCCATGCATGAGACTGTGATCACGCTGAGCAGTACTGTCAGTGACCGACTGCTCCACCCTAGGTGTGAGAAGGAGCGCTATCGGAAGTCTTTCCTCCCCACCGCGGTTAGGCTGTACAACCAACACCGACCTAAGCGGAGATCATTACATACAGAGAACTGAAATATCTCTCTGCCTGTTAAATCCCCCCCCCCCCCCCTGCTACGTCCTATCTGTCTGTCTGCTATTAATGTAATGCCTCTCACCTTGGAACATTCCTGTACATGTTGTATTTGTATCTGCTTATCTTATCTTATCTTTGCTGCTGTAACACACTGAATTTCCCCATTGTGGGACTATTAAAGGACTATTATTATTATTATTATTATTATTATTATTATTATATGGAGAAAGTTTCATTCCATTCCAACAAATCCTTCTTGGTGCGGGGTTTTTTTTGTCAATGAGTGTAGCTTGTAGGGCTCACAGAGGGAAGGACAACCATGGCTATATAGTATACTGATAGATCTGACAATCTGTTTTCCAGTCCCCAGGCCAACAATTACACAGGCCATTAAGGGGGTTGACTGTTTTACAGCCTCTATCCATATGCCTTATTGGTGCAGAGCAGAGAACCGATACGAATGCACGTTCCTACATTACACAGATGGGCCACTGACTTTAATGGCTGACACAAAATACGCCATTTCTCTTCTACTGTTACTGCAGGGAAAAATGAGGACTCCTCAACAGCTTCTGCAATGATATCAACTGATGTGATAACTGGTCCAACCTGGAAAACCATTTCCACCAATCACAAACCGCTGTAATCTATGGTAGGATGCAGCAGCAAGTGTTCTGTTTTCCTGCAGCGCCACCACAGGGGAAATGAAACATTGCACAGTTCCTATTGAAATCAATGGGCTGCTTGTGAAATACATGGACATGTTTGGTCCTCCAAAGGGAAAGAAACTCCTAGGTATAGCCACTCTGTGGATATATAGTATGCAGTATATACCATAGGACATAGGGCATATGTTGAACTAATGGGGGTCTATGGATACAGGGGCGTATGCAGGAGTTGGGGTTATCACGGGGAAGTGGGGACATATCATAGTATAATGCTTCCAGGTCACACACACTATAGCGCCCCCTTATGCCACGCATTATAGATTGTAAGCTCTTGCGAGCAGGGCCCTCAGTCCCAGTGTGTGAATTGAATATTTCTTTGTAATGTATCTTTTTTGTCAGTACTTGAACCCTACAAATTGTACAGTGCTGCGGAATATGTTGGCGCTATATAAATAAAATGTATTATTATTATTATAGTTCCCTCAGGTCACGCACTGTATGGGCCCCTGGGAGCGAGCAGTGAGTACGTTTCTTGGCACTTATCATAGGACTCCCTCTTCATCTCTGGTCCTGGTGCCTACGTCAGAGCGATGCTGGGCACAGAAGAGGTGGGGAGTCCTAGGAGTGGTGAGTAGTGACAGTCGTACTCACCAAACACTCCTGGGCCCTGCTGCAACCAATGACCTCTCTGACACAACCAATGACCATCACTACTGATGGAAGCGCTCATTGGTTACCAGGCCATCGCTCTCCTGCATCATCAGTTTTACCCGTGTGCCCGTCCTTGCATGGATGTGCTCACTGTAGATGCTGGGAAGCTTTCCTGACACAAGATGTGAACAGGGCCTAATAGGGCATTGTAAGCTAATAGGTACATTTTTATATTACTTTCTATGACAGTCCATTAATCCAGAATATTTGATAATCCACCACCAGATCTCATTAACCCCAGATTAAAGGAATTTTTCCGCATTTGAGTACTGGCGATATTTCAGTTCCATAACATACTAAACGTGCCCATGTTTTATGACTTTATCCTACGTATGGTTGTCAGCTGCCACATACAGTAGCTGTACATTGCTTAGCTATAACCAAGTCAATTCCCATCAAGTTTGCTGATCGGCGTATTTCAAGTGAGGAACAGCGAGGCATAAAATAGGGAGGAGGGCAGAAGGGTAGTGAGCCGACAACGCCTGGACTCATAGATAGTGAGGCTGAAGTCAGAGATAGCAAAGAACCTCTCGCCTGAGAATCAGAAGGTCCAGAAAAGAGTCCGCAAAGTACCGCAAGCGAGTGAAGGGCACAGGCACCTTCCAAGGTGGAGGCATCATGTTCATTAAGGTGAGTGAATTAGTGGTGGGGTATATAGGGTCTTGAGGGGGGAAGGTTGTAGACGTCTTCTGAACTTGAAGCCACCTCTCCACATGAGTGAAATATTCTGTATCCAATAACAAATACTCCGACTATAAAACTCCATTTGCAGCTGTCCTCTGACGGATCAGGAAGTGTTCCCCGTGTTTTATGGCTATGAAGTTACAAAAATGATTATTTCTTTACTTGACATTGAGAAATATTCATCTATGTGTGGAAAGAGCGGCTAATCTTATAATAGTGCATCTCTTAAAGGGGGTTTCCATTTTTATGCAAATATTATAAAAGTTCTGAAACTTTCTAGTATACTTTGTATAAATCCCTTAGGATCCATGCACACCATCACAGTTTGTTGTTGTATATTATTTGCAATTACAGATAATATAGGAACCCATTCATTTCTATGACCCCATACACACATCCGTAGCTTGTATAGATTAGTGTCCCGGCTATAGAAAAGAGCAATATGGTCCGATTCCTGTCCATTTTTATGACTTGGTCCAATCATTTAAGTGTAAGGACAGCGAAAAACACAGATAGCATATGGATATAGATACTAGGCCATGTGCTATCCTTTCTGGCTTTACAGACCTGCATGGAGCCTAAGTGCCTAGTCAGACAAAGGTGCCGTGCACCCCAGGGTAACCCGTTTTCATGGCTACCTCATAGACTTGAGTCTATTGAAGGGGCTGTGAAATTGGACCATTCTATATTTTTTTTTTCTCGGATCGGCCACATAGGCCATTAGAACAACAGTTGTGTGAATTGATCCATTAGTATCTATGGGGCCGTGTTCTGGACATTATTATGGGGCCATGTCCTGGACGTGTGAATGAGCACTTACTCTCTGATCAAGATCTCTGCTTACTGTCAGTAAAGTGAAACTCACAGCAGAGCTAAAAATCCATCCTGGTCAAGTCCAGCTGACAGCGGTGGAGAGTTTGTTACAGTGTATTCATCTTGTAACAAGTCATACACCTTTATCAGACATGATCAGCTTTCAATTCTCTGACAGTAAGCAGAGATCTTGGAAGGAGGAGAAGCTGAAATACCATTATTATAATTATATTAAAAAGTTGGAGAAACTTGTAAAGTCAATATTTTATTTGCCTGAAACTAGAACACCCCCTTTAAGAGAGCCATATCCATGTTAAAGGGGTTGTCTGATGAAGACAACTCGTGTCTGTACAACCTACTAAGGGGGTCATAGAGAGGGGTCCCTGCTCAGAACGGAGAACAGCTGTGTAGGATCAGATCCCGATGTGCTCGATCCGTCCTTTTATTCATCCAAATGCCTGGTTGGCTGCTGCTTCCCGGGGATGCTGGGATTGGTACCTGGGTCGATCAGCAGATCACCCTAAAGGGATTGCCTCTGAGAAGACATCCCCTTTAAGCTTGGCTTATCCCAGTGACTATAGATTTTAATGGATCTATTTGCACGACCATTGGAGATAAAATAGAACTTGATATATGTCGGATTCTGAAATAGATTCATGTCTATGAGGAATCCGTGAAAACAGATTACCCTCAGGGGTACACTTATCCATCAAAAAAGTACACTTTGTGTGAATGTAGCCCAAGCTGGAGGTCAGGGGCAATAACTTTTCACTCTACGTCTTTTAGCCACCAGTTATCAGATACCTATGGCCAAAGTTTCCCAGGCCACAATTCTACAAACCAGTTGTAATGGTCAATGTTACGCTGCGTTTTTTTATGGCGTCTTAAATTTGCCCTGCATGACATTTTTCGACGCTGATTTTTTCTGCAGTTTATGGATGAAATTTCTTAAATCCAATCCACCTTGCTGGTACTGTAATAATCTGTTAATTTCCCACATGCAAATCCATGGCGGAAAATTCAGTGCGTATATACCCTGTGTGGACATAGCAGATGGATACACGGTGGATTTTCTGTCTGGAGTTGTGGGTGGAAAGTCCAATGTGTGTTAGGCCGGTACCCCACGTGACGTAAGTGTTCTAGCGAATCCCATCCACTCATTGCAGGAAAATACACGCAGCAGAAACGCTGCGATTTTCAAAACTGTCGTGGTTTTGGAAATCGCAGCATGTCAATTATACCTATGGAAATGCTTGGTTTCCCTATAGGTATAAATGGAAGTAGAATGTCCGCAGAGGAAACCTCTGTGGACTTTCTGTAAAAAGTGCTGCAGGAAAAAACGCGTTGCGTTGACGCTGTGGTTTTTTTTCACAGTGCTTTTTTGCTGCGGCCTGCTACATGGGGCCTTAACCTAAGGCGAGTGCCAGCGTTTCCATAGGTATAATCCACATGGTTAAATTTCCAAAACCACAGCGGTTTTGGAAATTGTATAGTTTCCGCTGCGCATATTTTTCTGCAATGTGTGGATGGGATTCGCAAGACATTCTAGGGATTCGGCATTTACGCTGCGGCCAATCCACGGTGTTTACGCCACGTGGGGCTTTGGGCTTAAGTAAATTTTACAGATGCCTTCCACATGCTGCAGATTGACCCATAGTGCGAATTTCATATCCACAGCAGATCAATTCAATGCTGAGGTTGAATTTTGCAGAATTCAGAGCAAAATCCTTGACAAATTTGCAGATTTAGACGCAGATTTATCACAAAATCAAAAAGGAAAAAGTGCTGTAGAATATGAGTACGGTTGCACATACCCTATAGTGGTTCACAGCGGGGGATCCAGATGCTGGCATTACCCTCGCCAGCCATCATGTGGGGTATTTTCAGTGGGAGAAGCTGCTGTCTGTCCTCCAGAGTGAAATGCTACTGTTCACAGCAGCTTTCCACTCTAAATAATAAAGGGGTGTCCAGACACCCCCTAAAAGAGATCCCAATTCTCATATTTATAACTCAGGTTGTTTTGGGGTCAAAATCATAAAAAAAAACAAGCAGCCTGATACTTACACACACTGAATAGCTGGAGGCTTTATTCTTTGGCAATTACCAGGCAAGTACTTGCCATGGATATATTGGAAGCGATATGTTACATGGAGGCTGGCAGCGCTGCCCATCAGAGGGTACACAGGTGACCGCACAACCTGGACTATGTATATTGCAATACATCTGTTACCTTATTACACCGCTGCTTGTCAGTATGTTTGTAGTAAAGCATCATCAGGGCACCAATAGCCGTGTTATCACATGTAAGCAGAACACGGGTGTGGTCGTAGTCAGTGACATTGCACTATGACGTGTGTGTGTCTGTCACTGGCAAATAACTCAGGGCGATATGTTTTTTTCTAAATTTCAAAAACTTTGCATGTGTATGTGAATTTCTTCGTCAAGCAACCCAACCCTTATGACATACGCACCTGGCATTGGCGGGTATAAAAAATGGTGCAGGTTTAAAAAAATTGGTGCATTTGGACTAAACCCTAAAAAAAAAAAAAAAAAAAATGGCAAACAGATGCTTTACTAATATGGTTTGTCTTATTGAGAAAGTCACCAGTGATGGAAGTCTTCCGTCCATGTCACAGACAGGCATAGCAATGGAGGAAGCAGCTCTAGAGGGTGAGGGCTCCCCCTGTATAAACAGGATCGATCATAGGGTTGTGCAGCCAGGGCACTTACACAGGGCACTTCATCTGTCACTACTTAAAGGGTTTGTCCGGCCCCAAATCGATTTTTCATACTGATAACCTATCCACAGCTGTTCTGGATGACGCAAATTGTAGCGGTGGTCAGGGAGCTCATGTAGGGGCTCCTATTCAAGTAACAGGAGTGGCACAGAGGTCCCGTCCGCTGCATAGTACTGGTTCTAGGAAGTGCAGTGGAATAGAAGAGCCTGTACGTGCTCTCTGTAGACTGTATAGCACTGGTTCTGGAGAAGTGCAGTGGAATAGAAGAGCCTGTACTTGCTCTCTGTACACTGTATAGCACTGGTTCTAGGAAGTGCAGCAGAATAGAAGAGCCTGTACATGCTCCCTGTCCACTGTATAGCACTGGTTCTGGGGAAGTTCAGTGGAATAGAAGAGCCTTTACGTGCTCCCTGTCCACTGTATAGCACTGGTTCTGGGGAAGTGCAGTGGAATAGAAGAGCCTGTACATGCTCCCTGTCCACTGCATAGCACAGGTTCTGGGGAAGTGCAGTGGAATAGAAGAGCCTGTATGTGCTCTCTGTCCACTGTATAGTACTGGTTCAGGGGAAGTGCAGTGGAATAGAAGAGCCTGTACATGCTCCCTGTCCACTGCATAGCACAGGTTCTAGGGAAGTGCAGTGGAATAGAAGAGCCTGTATGTGCTCTCTGTCCACTGTATAGTACTGGTTCAGGGGAAGTGCAGTGGAATAGAAGAGCTTGTACGTGCTCGTTGTCCACTGTATAGCACTGGTTCTGGGGAAGTGCAGCAGAATAGAAGAGCCTGTATGTGCTCTCTGTCCACTGTATAGTACTGGTTCAGGGGAAGTGCAGTGGAATAGAAGAGCCTGTACATGCTCTCTGTCCACTGTATAGTACTGGTTCAGGGGAAGTGCAGTGGAATAGAAGAGCTTGTACGTGCTCGTTGTCCACTGTATAGCACTGGTTCAGGGAAAGTGCAGTGGAATAGAAGAGCTTGTACATGCTCGTTGTCCACTGTATAGCACTGGTTCTGGGGAAGTGCAGCAGAATAGGAGAGCCTGTACGTGCTCTCTGTCCACTGCATAGCACTGGCTCAGGGGAAGTGCAGTGGAATAGAAGAGCTTGTATGTGCTCTCTGTCCACTGTATAGCATAGGTTCTGGAGAAGTGCAGCAGAATAGTGAAGCCTGTATGTGCTCCCTGTCCACTGCCTAGCACTGGTTCTGGGGAAGTGCAGCAGAGTAGGAGAGCCTGTACGTGTTCCATGTCCCCTTTTATAGCTTCCGGTGCCCAGACACTGCTGGAACAGCTGATCTCTGCGAGGTCCGGGTGTACTTCATTCCTATAGCTTAAGAAAGGCAGCTGCACAGGATACATAGGATCAGGTGCATAGCTATAGGGAGTGCGGAGGTGGCAATAGCTACTGGGCCCTGAAGCCTCTGGCTAGCCGAACGCTTACTCGACTATTTCTGATAGTCCCCATTCAAATGAATGAAGCTGTGCGCGCTATACAACCTGTTCTAAACTGAGGTGCAAAACACCCAGTTCTCGAGATCGGTGGGGGACTCACTGATCAGCAAGTTCCCCATTTTAAGGAGATATCACCTTGGGGTGTGTAGGGACTTATTAGACCATGATACTGCCAGATATTCAAAGTACAGCGAGTACAAGACACCTCTGTTCTTGTGATCGACCGGGGGTCCCAGGTGTCAGATAACCACCAATCTGCAAATTTTCCCTTATCCTTTGGACAGGGGATAAATTGCTCTTGCAGGCAGTGTGAATCTGGCTCCAGATCTGCTGTATACTTTGCTCTATTATTGCAGCTAACAAGACACATCCATCCTAAGAGAATATCCTCTTCTCTAAAATGCCTAGAAATGGCGAGCCCCTCCGTCCCCCGGGCCCACTGTCACCACTAGGATGAGGATGTGTACGCCGTCTGCTGTGTAATTTCTATACAGGGAGTGTCTGCGGCAGATATCTCCGCTCTGTAATGACTTAGATATGTATGTAGCATTTCTCATTGCTTCCCTGCTCTGTATTTCTCTTAAGTATCAGATCAAAGGATCCCGCAGGCTCTATAAAGGACCAGTCAGTCAAAATCTCTTCTTCAAGCACATTAAAACTACAAAGTAAAAACTGAAGTGCAAAATAGCAAGTGAACAATGTCAGGGGAGACTTGTGTGCAGTAATAGGCAATGAAGAACGCCGCAAATTGTTTTAGAAAGCCGAACTCCGCTCATAACCTTGGCGACTGGACTTAACCCTTTAAGGACGCAGGCTTGTTTGGGCGTCAATGCTCGTCAATTTTTGTCATATTTTCCTTCCAAAATTCATAACTTTTTAATTTTTCTCTTGACATAGCCATGTGAGGGCTTATTCTTTGCACGACAAGTTGTATTTTCAGTTGGCACCATTTTGCAGTACATATACTGGTTTGATTCGCTTTTACTAATGTTTATGGGGGTGGTCCCTGTAGGGGGAAAAAAAAACATTCAATTCTATCATTATTTTTTGCATTTTTTTACAGAGTTCATTCTGCATTAACAATGACATGGCAACTTTGTCCGGCGGGTCATTACGATGACGGCGATACCATATTTATATTGGATTTACTGTGTTATCACACTTTCCTAAATAAACGCCATTTTTCGAAAATACACCATTCACCTGGGGGCACCGTATTCTGACGATTTGAGGGCTCTTTTTTAGGAGGACAAGTTCTAGTTTTCACTAGTACCATTTTTTGGTACTAGTATTGCTTGTATTGCTATTTTTGGGGGAAGCAAGGTGACCAAAACACATTAATTTGCACATTTTTTCACCGTACGGCATAAATAATGTTATTTTAGAATACTGCAGCTTTTTCATTTCAATTTTCTCTTTATTTTATATACATTTTTGAAACACTTTAAACTTTTTTACAGTTCCACAAGGGGACTTGAACCTGGGATCTCTTGATCCCTTGCACAATGTACTGCAATGGTTCTGTACTGCAGTACATTGTACACATGCTTCCAATGGTTCCATGGCAAACCCTTGGGCCCAGAGTCCAAACCCTTAGGCCCAGGGTTTAAGAGTTGGAGCATTTTCTGACTGCATTTAGTACTGGGTCAGTCCAGAAGCCATGTAGCTGGCAACCATTCCCTAGCAATCTGTTATTTTCAGAACAATTACAGTATGTTCTCTGCTGTCAGGTGGGCGGTGCCTGTATGTCTGCACCAGCCAAGTACTGCCCACCTGACAGTAGAGAGTATGATATTCTGAAAGTAAAGTGATTACTCAGGAATGGTGGGGGCTAGAGAAAAAACTCCAACTGCACCAGAATCAGTGTAGTGGCACCTGCTGAAGGATGCAAAGAGTTGAAGTTGGTGGAGGTGGTGAAAGGTCCTCTTTCACTGGTGCAGCTCCGTATTCTGGTGCTTTCTGGAAGCTGGATCACATGATGATTCCTTAGAGGCGGAACAGAGTTGTGTCCATGAGTTGCCTGACTTATTGACGTCATACTTTGCCCAGGGTACCCAAGTCAAAAAATGACTCAGGATTTAAGGCTCCATTTCTGTGCTTAGGTGGAGAGCAGATCTAGGAGGGCCATATGGAAAACTAGAGGACAGAGGGGCAGAGTCTCCAGGACATCAGCTGGTTTGGTGAAGGGGTGCACCTTAAAGCATACACTTGGAGAGCGGGAGTCCAGGTCCTGCAGAAACAGGCTGTACATCCCCTAAAACAGCGGATGTGTTTTTTGTTGCCGCAGCCTGGAGTCCAGAGAGTTACTTTAGCACCCCGCTGTGTGCTGAGCCTGAACAGGTATTCTGTATTATAACATCTGCTGCAGTAAAGGACAAAAACACAGTGTGAAGCCCAATGCTGCATGTTTTCTTTCTCCACCGGTGGAAGACTACTGATGACATGCAGAGGACAGTGTCTAGGTGGTGGCTCCGAGGGCTGGTCATTGAGGTGGTGAGAGCGGTGCCAGTTGGGTAGAGCACCACATTGCCACCATCTTCAGTGCTGGTGATTGTCCTCACCAGTGCCTCCTTACAATGTGGTCACCACCGTGGCCAATGAGTGGTAGCAACATACCGGCAGGTCATGACATAGCTGTAGCCCAGTCATCAAAGACTAGCATGAAACAGGAAAATGTTGGCAAGGTAGCGTCAGGGTTTGGTAACGTGGATAAACTCTTTGTAGAAAGTGTCGTAGGGCTGGACATCCCCAGTAAATATAGCAGTATTATTTATATCACCTAACCTTACATATAGATTTATGGTATAATACCTTATACATAAAGTTATTTACTTACTATATGTCTGTATTACTTGAGCACTATATGGGAGTATTTACTTGTGCATTGTGTGTTCTCAATACCTATACAGTATATTATATTTGCAGTGTATGACGGTGTTACCACTGTGTATATTGTTATTTAGGCAAATGTATGAAGGTATTATTTAGTTAGCCTATGACACTATTAGTTGGAGATTCATAGTCGAGAACTATATGGACTAATTATTTGCATGCTATAAGGCCCTAGGCACATGGCAAAATCTGCCGCTGATTCTGCCGTAAAATAAGTGTCAGATTCTGCTTAAGACCATACACTATATGGGGAGGGGAGGCATCAACCACAGGTACCGCCATATGACATAATGCCACCCCTGTTATACTGCAGGAAGAAAAATTCTATATTTAAATAAATCGTTCCTATTGATACAATATATAAAAGCAATAAGGAACTCTGCAGATACATTAACATCTGTAACCGGAGTTTTTGGAGTATGGAAAGTGCCTGCATCATTTCCTTTACTAATGGAAGTGAAATAGTAATACCTGCCATAAAAAGCCCTGCAGCGGAGCTGTGCATCTGCTGACTGCAGGACTACTACAGGCCTCTAAAGCATCTGGGAGAAACTCCATAGCACCTAGTACAGGGCACCACTAACATCTCTAGAGCTGTACTCTAGAGTATACTCTAAGTATGAGAGGTTTTCCAGGACTAAAATATTCATGACTTATGCTTAGGATAGGATATTAGAGTGGCAGGGGTCTGACACCCGGGATCCCTGCAGATCAGCTGTTCGAGTAAGCCCTCTTTCTACTTCACAGGCCAGTGACGTCGCGTTCATCGGTCATATGGCCTGTTTGCAGCTCTGTCCCATTCAAGTGAATAGGTCTGGCAATGAATGTTTGGCAGGGATGCTGAGCGTCGGTCCCCACCAATCCATCCCCTGAGACTCGGTAGACTCCTTAGCCTAAAAGGTATCATCCACAAGAATAGGCCATCAATATTAGATCTGTGCGGATCCGACATCCAGGAATCCGGAGAACCTTGCAGCAGGTGTCCAGTTTCCCTACAGCGCCACCACAGGGGATAGTAAGTATTACACTGAAAAAATGTGGAACAATTCAGTGAGGGAGGTATTGTGGTCATACAGCCATTTAGCATGGGCAAAATGGGTAGTCTAGGAGTCACCAGCTTTACAGACTATATATTAGTAGCCTATCCTTAGGATAGGTCATAAATGTGAGACTGTTGGGGGTCTGACACCTGGCAATAGACTTGGAGCTGAGCTGCAGTTGCACAGTACAGCCACTTCTTTCATAAGCTATGCACATATCAGCTGATCGGTGGGGGTGCCAGACCCTCAATGATCTAATGCTGATGACCTGTCCAAAGGACTACATCAATATGTAGTCTTGGACAACCCCTTTAAATACTCCACCACACACTTGACTTATTACAACTGTGGTGTTATTTAGGCACAGTATAACAGTATTACTTGCAACATTATTATGTAGGCACCATATGGCAGTATTACATGAACACTATGGAACTGTTATTTGGAATTAAAGGGGTTGCCTGATGTATTATCTTTAAGAATTAACATTGCTGCTGATGGAGCCGATAACATAAAAAACTATTACCCACCTGTCCCCGGTCCTCCATATCTAGAGGTGGTAGGCCCGATCTTCTGTATATGCTGTTTGTGCCAGGTGACCACTGCAGCCAATCACAGGCCACATCAGTGACCTCTTCACAAATGGCACATAACTGCTGTCATTGTGTGCCATTGTGATTGGCTGCAATGGTCATCTGGCACAAATGGGGCATCACTGCTGACATCATCAGAAGACAAGTCCTATGTGGGAACCCTTACAGGGAACCTGTTGGGATAATTTGGGGCACTAAACCACCCCTGTTGAAACTCCATCTGTGCCCGCATTAAAAATAACAAACCTTTAGACTTACCCCGCGGCTGTACTCTTGGTGCAGTTGGTGCATTCCTTCAGTGATGCTAGAGGAAAACTCCTCGGCTTCAGTGCGCATGCGCCGGAGTCATCTCTAGGTACCTGCAATTTTTAATGCGGATACAGATGGCACTGTAACATGTCTTAAGGACCTGTAGCTGGTTTAGTGCTCCATATTGACCTGACAGGTTCACAGGAAATTTATGACCAAGTCAAAGTTAAACTCCACATAATACACCGTATAATAATAATGCATCTAACAGCAAACTCAGCTCTGCTGCATCTGTACCTGCAGATGACAAATGCCAAGTGTAATCCTGATAAGTTGATTGAATGTTCCCAATACTACGTCCAGGCCTCCAGTGCTCGGAGCGCACAGCCCCTCCTCGAGTCATGATGTAATGCTGACTGATGGGCTCCTACTATCAGTCTTGGGTCTCTGGAGGAAGCTCTCAGAGTAGTTCATTATATATGCAGGCAGTCCTAAGGAGTTTGCAGGCACAAAAAGAAGTCTTGTATTTTTTTTTTTCCAATCGACCTTGTAATATTTCATACTGGCAGCGTTCATGTTTCTGTTCTTTCATAATGTCTTTTTTAAAAGACTTGTTGTGTGTCACCTTGAGTTCATTTTACATAGTCTTTTGTACACTATGTCCGTGCTAAAAAGAGTGGGGTCCCCCAGCGCCCCCTCCTCCTCAGGCAGCATAACACATCGCCATGTACTCCATACTAATACTAAGGAGGAGGACTAGTGATCTGTCCCTGCTGGCTTCACAGCTCTGTATCCTACATCACAGCTCTGTATCCTCTGAAGTCCAAGAGAACTGCCGCATAAGAGAACATTAACATATTTAACTCTATCTGTATCTACAGTATCTATCTATCTATCTTACATATCTATCTACCTATCTATCTATATATCACATATCTATCTATCTATCTATCTATCTATCTCATATCTATCTATCTAGCTATCTATCACATATCTATCTAATTCCCTTCTAGCTAATATCTATCTATTTATCTATCTATCTATCTATCTATCTATCTATCACATATCTATCTACCTATCTATCACATATCTATCTATCTATCTATCTATCTATCTATCTATCACATATCTATCTACCTATCTATCACATATCTATCTATCTATCTATCTATCTATCTATCTATCTATCTATCACATATCTATCTATATATCACATATCTATCTACCTATCTATCTATATATCACATATCTAGCTATCTATCTATCACATATCTAATTCCCTCTAGCTAATATCTATCTATCTATCACATATCTATCTACCTATCTATCACATATCTATCTATCTATCTATCACATATCTATCTATATATCACATATCTACCTATCTATCTATCTAATATCTAACTATCTAGCTATCTATCTATCACATATCTATCTAATTCCCTATCTAGCTAATATCTATCTATCTATCTATCTATCTATCTATCTATCTATCACATATCTATCACATATCTATCTACCTATCTATCACATATCTATCTATCTATCTATCTATCTATCTATCTATCACATATCTATCTATTTATCACATATCTATCTAATTACCTTCTAGCTAATATCTATCTATCTATCTATCTATCTATCTATCTATCACATATCTATATATCTATCTATTTATCACATATCTATCTATCTAATTCCCTTCTAGCTAATATCTATCTCTCATATCTATCTATCTATCACATATCTATATATCTGTGTATCTAAGATCTATCTATTTATCTCATATTTGTCTGTCATATCTCTCTGATCTCTATCTATCTATCTATCTTATATACTGTATATGATCTATCTATCACATATCTATCTATTCATCTCATATCTGTCTGTCATATCTCTCTATCTGATATCTATTTCTCTATTTATCTCATATCTATCTAATCTCTCATATTTAGTAAGGTCTCTGTCTCATCTATCTATCTATCTATCTATCTATCTATCTATCTATCTATCTATCTATTTTTCTGTCTAAGGAAAGTCCAAAGCAGCACATAATGTGAACAATAAAGTTGGGTGTAAATCCAATAGATAGGCAAAAATACACCAAATCTAAAAAGAAGAAAAGGCAGCATTCCAATATAAATATATTTGAACTGAAACGTCACTTATGGATTAAAGGTTTGATTTTTTTTGTATATTGGAGTGTCCATTTCTTGTTTTTATCTATCTATCTAATATCTATCTATCTATCTATCTATCTATCTATCTCTCTACTACCTCTAAACAAGGACTCTCCAGTCGCACAGTTCTTTGGCTAACCCCCACTTTTTCCACCACATTCTATCTATCTATCTATCTATCTATCTATCTATCTATCTATCTATCACATATCTATCTATATATCACATATTTATAGATAGATATATATATATGTATAGATATGAGAGATAGATATTATCTAGAAGGGAATTAGATAGATAGATATGTGATAAATAGATATATATATAGATATGTGATAGATAGATAGATAGATAGATAGATAGATAGATAGATAGATAGATATTAGCTAGAAGGGAATTAGATAGATATGTGATAAATAGATATGTGATAGATAGATAGATAGATAGATAGATAGATATGTGATAGATAGGTAGATAGATATGTGATAGATAGATAGATAGATAGATAGATAGATAGATAGATAGATATTAGCTAGAAGGGAATTAGATAGATATGTGATAGATAGATAGATAGCTAGATAGATAGATATGAGATAGATAGATAGATAGATAGATAGGTAGATATGTGATATATAGATAGATATGTGATTGATAGATAGATAGATAGATAGATATGTGATATATAGATAGATATGTGATAGATAGATAGATAGATAGATAGATAGATAGATAGATAGATAGTGGTGGAAAAAGTGGGGGTTAGCCAAAGAACTGTGCGACTGGAGAGTCCTTGTTTAGAGAGATAGATAGATAGATAGATAGATAGATAGATAGATAGATAGATAGATAGAATGTGGTGGAAAAAGGCACAGGTCTGTAAATAATTGTTTCGCTTCTAGTGTGATCCATGTATAAGACACTGAAACCCCAGCAAGGAGCTTGAATAGATTTCCGGTATTACTTACGCCACTTTTCTGTAATGTTATTACATTGTTCCTCCTCTTGGTCCATGTTTATTGTCATCTTGATTTCAGCTTTTGTTAGATTTTGCTGACTGATGTTTTGGTCAGGTCGTGTCCATCTACCTAATTTCACATATATCATTTCTTTCCTTCTTTCTTTTTATCTCTCTGTCTATCTATCTATTTATCTATCTTTTTTTAGTTCTTATGAATTTATTTCTGTAACTATCTCATATCTATTTATCTCTGTGTATATATCCTTCTATCTCTTTATCTATGTATCTCTCAATATATCTATCTTCTATCTATCCTTCTATTTTCTATCTATCCTTCTATTATTTATATATCTATCTATTTATGTATCTCTTAATATAGCTCCCTATCTATGTATTCCTCTATCTATCCTTCTATTTTCTATCGATCTACCTATTTATCTATGTAATAACTATCTTTCTCATATCAATCCATCTATCTAGCTTCATTTATGCCACAATACTCTGGTGAATGGTGGTGTAAAAAGGAGAAAAGTGTGATGCCAAATATATGCCACATGTGCCCCATCATTTGTCCTACCCATTTATATTCCTCAGATAACACTTGTGGGAATGTCATAAGATGAAAAAAAGAATCTGTAATAACTCTTTATAATAATAATAAATATTCATTGGCTTCCTGTGCGTCACTAATTCTAATCCCCATGTGTGAGCGCCCCCACCCTAGGTGTCCTGTAATAGCTGTAGCTGGCAGTATGCTATCTTATATGAGAAATATCCAGCAGGTGGCCCGCAGGCCGGATGCGGCACTCAAAGGATTTTTTCCTGGCCCTTACTTCCTAATAGCTGAACTGCTTCTGTTGTATCCATGTCATCATTTTCTAATATGATCAGGCCGCCCAGGAAGCAGCCTTAACCTCTTCATTCCCAGCAAGCGGTGAACTTGCCCTGAGAATATTCGTCTGGATATAGAACGGTATCCGTATACGCCTTCCCTACCATTATGGATATTATCTTCCCCTTTATGAGCCAGAGCATAGAGCAGCTACAAAGAGTGTCTGTGACTCTGGAGGATCCAGCATGTCCACCTACTAGACTGGTAATCCTATCAATTTAAAGGGGTTATCCAGGCAGTCTGTGAATACTTAGTTCCTCCAGGGCTTGTAGGTGGCAAACCCAGGGGTTACGAGCCGGTTCTGACCTCAGGTCATGTGATCCTCCTCTCCCGTGTTCGCAGGTATTTTCTATAGGGCCTATGAACATGGGAGAGGAGGGAGAAGGATCTTGTGACCCGAGGTCTGAACCAGCCTCACCGCCTAAAGCCCCAAATTAGGTAAGTATTCACAGACTCCTTGGATAACCCCTTTAAATGAGCATGTGTAATACTTTATCTTCCCTGTGGTGGCACTGTAGGGAAATTAAAAGCTTGATTATAGTTGAAGGCTATGGAGTCCCAGTAGAACACTCATTCGGTCTCTTACACTTATTAAAAGTGTCTGTGCAAAGCAGTTCTTTACTGTAGAAAATACTTCACTTACTATTTATAGGGTCTCTGCTTGCTGGAATATACAATACAATTGTATATTGTACATTGTGAAAGATCCTCAGTGCGCCAACACCGCGTTGGCCCACACCTGAGTCTTCTTTCATAAAAAACCACACTCACCACTCACCGCCAGTGAGTGTTGGGTTCACAAGATAAATACAAGACAAGCTTTCTAAATTTTATATATTTATTAACCCCTAAATGGGTCGGTATTAACATCTAACACATGCAGTTCAGAACAGATATGCAGATATATACAAGCATTAACAGTTACTAGTTACAAGATACAGTGCAATAAAATAAAAGGGCATAAAAGTGAAATAATTACTTTACCACACATCTCCTTGATGTGGCTCTATAATCCAACACTCACACATGCTCTGTCATGTGTGAATAACCAGTGGAGGCTTCTTAGCATGTTGCATCAATCAACAATCCAGCCTGCATTCTTTTCACAGTGGTCTCTCACAGTGGAAGTCTGTCTGTAATCTCCTTTAGTCTGTCTGTAAAAACTCCTCATAGTGTTCTCTTGTAGTCCCAGCACAATCTCCTCTCACTGACCTCTTACCTCATCTTATATACCCTTTATGCCACCTCCCAGAATGAGGTCACCGGCGACAGCAAGTCTGATTGACTAACGCACTCAAGTCCAGATTCTTTGTATTGAGCTGAGACCAAGTGAAATGATACAATGTTATCAACCGTGTCTGATTTACCAGCTCAGGCTGACCAATGCATGTTTGTTTGATCACTCAGAGCGGTGTAGGAATTCAATGGAGCCCTGCTGGGATGGATACAAAGCCCTATTGTTCCAGTCCGGCCACTATTGGCAATATACCTATGAGTAGGCTGTGCACATTATGAACGAATGGAACTAAGAGAGAAATACGCTACCCAGAGATCAAAATACAGCTTTGAGTTATAGCCATATTTCAGTGGAATCATCACATACATATAATGAACTTTTCTGGACCACTGTAGCTTGAAACCAGACTCCACATCCATGGCGGCACTCCATTCATTTCTACTGGGCTGTGGGCGCTGACGGAGATTACGGACTCTGCAGCCCCATTGACGTGAATGAAGCACTAGTGCACAGGCACTCCATTCACAAGGAGGTTTTAGGAGGACTTTCGGTCCCCGGTCCTCCTGATCTATGAGGGGTCCGGTGCTCAGGCCCCCACTTTCAGACACTTATGTTAGATTCACATGTGCGTTCGGGTTTCCATTCTTGAGTCCACTTGGGGACCTGAAAAACGGAAATCCAATCCGCTTAAAATGCAGTTACCAATGGACGCCATAGACTATAATATGAATATATTTTTCAAGCGGATTCGGGGACGGAATCCCCGAACGGAATCCAAAATGTTCCCATAGCGCAGTGCATATAAGACTAGCTATACCAGCTGGATCTCCACAAGGAGAACCAGTACTGTCCAAAAAGACATGTTTAGCTGACAGAGGACTGGGACGTATTAGATGACCCGGACCTGTGGCTGTTCTCGTCCATGCAATATTATTGTACTGTGTTCCAGTCTGCGCGACATTACGGTACAAACAGGGGCGTAACTACCGGGGTAGCAGCGGTAGCGGCTGCCACAGGGCCCGGGACATTTACGTGGCCCCGCGGGCCCCCGATACTTTTTTTTTTTTTATTTTAATAGGTGTTATCTGCTGGAGTAACCCCAGCAGGTAACGGGCCCTATATACTTACCGTTCCCCGATTCTGCGGAGGCGGCTGTGAGCAGGAGCGGGGATCGGTATGTGAGGCCGCAGGATGAACCCCACAACCACTGCTATCATTATACTTCGGGGCCTTTGAAAAGACCCCAGAGTATAATAATCGGAGGCCCAGGGGAGGTGAGGGAACATAAAAAACAATGTACTTACCTCTCCTACACTTCTCCAGGCTTCGGGCCTGTTTGGTGACGTCCCAGACGTCAGCGGACGTCATTTTGCGCCGCGACGCCGGCCCGGATCACGTTACGTCGGCCTGGTCCAATATTGAAGTAGGCCGAAGTAGCAGGGAGTGGACCGAAGCGAGGAACAGGTAAGCAACGTTGTTTTTTTATGTTTCTATCCTCCCCTGGGTCTCCGATCATTATACTCTGGGGTCTGAAAAGACCCCAGAGTATAATAATTGTTCATGGGTGGTCCACAATAGGACATATAATAGTGTGTGCAGGGGCCACTATGGGGCAGAATACTCAGTGCAGGGGCCACTATGGGGAATAATAGTGTGTGCAGGGGCCACTATGGGATATAATACTGTGTGCAGGGGCCACTATGGGGCATAATACTGTGTGCAGGGGCCACTATGGGATATAATACTGTGTGCAGGGGCCACTATGGGGAATGATACTGTGTGCAGGGGCCACTTTGGGACATGATACTGTGTGCAGGGGCCATTATGGGGCATGATACTGTGTGCAGGGGCCACTATGGGGCATGATACTGTGTGCATGGGCCACTATGGGACATGATACTGTGTGCAGGGGCCACTATGGGGCATGATACTGTGTGCAGGGGCTACTATGGGGCATGATACTGTGTGCAGGGGCCACTATGGGACATGATACTGTGTGCAGGGGCCACTATGGGGCATGATACTGTGTGCAGGGGCCACTATGGGGCATGATACTGTGTGCAGGAGCCAGTATGGGACATAATAGTGTGCGCAGGAATGCGTTTTTTTTTGGGGGGGTTGGAGGGGGCGGTCTGGGGGGTGGGTGATTGGGGGCAGCGGTTCGGGGGGGGGGGTCCCCATGTCAAATGTTCACCTTGGGGCCCAGCCATTCCTAGTTACGCCACTGGGTACAAACATATATTGTACTGACGAATGATGGTAAATAAAGCTATTTCCAATATGGCTGAAAATGGTCCTAAATTTTCAGAGGCAAGTCTTGCAAATTGAGCTTGCCCTGGAACAAAAGTGGGTGTGTCTTATGAAAACTCCACCCCCAAAGTGGGAGGTTCCAATTGTACCAACCCAAATCTTGGTATGGATGATAAAGTAGTCCATATTGTCACCATACAGGCCGTCTCTGTGCTGTGTTTGTGCCGCTGTTCCTCTGGGTTATTTTTCCCTATTTTCTGTGGTTTCTGTTAGTGCTTATTATAGCATGGCTCACAAATTACTGCTATTATATTACAATAAAATCCACTTCTCCTGGATATTCTCCATCCACAGCTGTTCTACAGGATTGTCATTACAGCGCTCTTATTAGATTGTACTGCTTACATGAGCTTTTATATTGGGTCTCAATCTGTTCCCTTGTTTCCTCTGGTTGCATACATGTTATATTATATCTTTGTTTCATTTGGTCATATTATTAGACAGATACAACACAATTTCTTCTTATTAGAGGCATTATAAGCAAACCCCGGAGCGTTCCAATCCTATTATTTAGTATAAAGATGCGCCACTGGTTTTGTAAACAGCAGTTTAGAGGTTAAGTATGATCTGAGCTCTACTTTCTCTTCTCAAGAAGTGACATCACATCCGTTGGTGACACGGCCATGCTGCAGCTCAGTTCTATTCAAATGAATGGGGCTGAACTGTAGAATGGACATGTGACCAATGGACGTGATGTCACTTCCTGAGAAGAGGAGGTGGAGCTCAGATCATAGTCACTTCTTATAAAGTGACATCACGTCTGTTGGTCACATGACCATGCTATAGCTCAGTTCTATTCAAATGAATGTGGCTGAGCTGCAGCATGGCCATGTGAGCAATGGACGTGATGTCACTTCCTGAGAAGTGGAAGTAGAGCTCAGATCATAGTCCTGGATAACCCCTCTAATGTCCTAGAGTAGTTTTGGAACTAAAAACTAGCACCTCTTATGATTTTGGTTGATGAAAGGTTTAATGGTAATACTAACATACCTGCTTTTTGTTGGGAAAAAGCGGAAAATGTAATCTCCACCCCCAGGACCAGCCAAACCAGTGTGAAAACACTAACTTTTGGATGGGGTTTTCACAACCCCAACCCTTTTTAAGTTGAGACACACTGATTTCGGCAACTATGCTACTATCCATATTGATCCCTGGTGGTTGTAGGTCAAAGGGGTTATTCGGGACATTCGTATAGGTCATCAATATGTGATTGTGGGAGTCCAATGCTCGGTACACCCCCAACCAGCTGTTTTGAAGAGGCTATGTCACTCAGGAGCGTCACAGATTCTTCTCTGTGCCAATGACATTATGTTCATCAGTCACATGGTACAGCAGAAGGTCAGTCCCATTCAAGTAAATGGGACTGCACAGCCCCTACAATATGTTCAGCGGTACGCTTGGTATTCACGGAAAGGTCACAGTGCTCACCCAAATGCTGCAGTCTCCTAAGCCAACTGATCTCTGGGGGGTACTGGGTGTTGGACCCCCATTCACATATTGATGTCTTACCTTCAGGATAGGTCATCAGTATATAAGTACTGGAAAGCCCCTTTAAAGAGAGTTAAGATTTGCTACGGGGGGCTGCCTTAACTATAGTCAGAGGTGGAGCAACCCCGGTGTCAGGAGTGGTTTCGATCACGGGGTCAGAACCAGGTTGGAATCCCCAGGTCCATCATCCAGTGTCTACTGGATCAATTACGGTAATCTTAACTTTGCTGACAATCTCTTTAATATCTGACATCTCTGAAGGTCTAGGGTGGTTAAAGGTGAATGCATAATTTCTTTGCTGGTTTTTTTGGTATCAACAATAGGGGGTCTCATGTCCCATGTTTGAATATGGTAATGGTCATAGACTTTGACAACGCACATACAGTAGTGGTCAAAATAATAGCAGGGTGTTCAAAAACATGAGTTAAGGGCTAAATCTTTTTATTTAACTACTTTACAAAAAATAACAAAAAGTGAACATTGGGCTGTTCCAAAAAATAGCAGTGTCTGCATTTGTCTTTACAAACTCAAAATCTGTACTCTTTTTTTTTTTTTTTTTTTTTGTGATTTAGCATTCCTGTGAATCACTAACTTAAATATTTAGTTTTTTTTTTTTTTAGAACTGCTTCACATCTATCTTGCATAGAGTCAACCAAATTCTGGCACCTGTTATCTGGTATTCCAGCCCAGGATGCTTTGACTACATCCCACAATTTATTTGGATTTGTTGGTTTTGCCTCAGAAACGGCATTTTTGATGTCACCCCACAAGTGTCCTATCGGATTAAGCTCCGGGGATTGGGCTGGCCACTCCATAACCTCAATTTTGTTGGACTAGAACCAAGATTTTGCTAATTTACTGGTGTGTTTAGGGTCGTTGTCTTGTTGAAACATCAATGTCAAGGGCATTTCCTCTTCAGCGTAAGGCAACATGACCTCTTCAAGTATTCTGATATATGGAAACTGGTCCGGCACCATAATAAGAGAAACATGCCCATATCATGATGCTTGCACCACCATGATTCACTGTCTTCAGAGTGTATTGTGGCTTGAATTCAGAGTTTGTGGGTCGACTGTCTGCGGTCCTTGGACCCAAAAAGAACAATTTTACTTTCATCAGTCCACAAAATGTTTCTCCATTTCTCTTTCGGCCAGTTCATGTGTTCTTTGGCAAATTGTATCTGATTCAGTACATGGGACTTTGCGGAGACTTCTTGCTAATAGATTATCTTCACACAGGCGTCTTCTACCTATCACAGTACTCACAGGTAACTTGAGACTGTTTTTGATCATCCTGGAGCTGATCATTGGCTGAGCCTTTGCCATTGTGGCTAGTCTTCGATCCATTCCAATGGTCGTCTTCCGTTTCCTTCCACGTCTCTCCGGTTTTGCTTTCCATTTTAAAGCATTGAAGATTATTTTAGCTGAACAGCCTATCTTTGTCTGCACTTCTTTATAAGTCTTACCCTCTCCAATGAACTTTTAATCAAAGTACGCTGATCTTCTGAACAAGGTCTCGAATGACCGATATGTCTCAGGCTTTTAAGGAGAAATGCATGTACAACATGTGCTGACTTCATCCTAAAAAATGGCCACCTGGTTGACACCTATTTCTTACAGAATGATTGACCTCACTCATTGACCTCCGCACTGCTATTATTCCGAACACGCCCCTTTCAATTAATTATTCAAATACACAGACTCATTAACCTGCATATCATGAATGAGTCTAAGAATCTACTGCAGCAACTGGTAAATTGTCTGACATGTGGTGACAGAATTTATACCAAAAACAGGGATTAATCTGGTTAGTCATATTGGACTACTGTACATGACCATCTCTCCATTCCAATGGATAGGTAACACACTCTTATGGTGGGACAACCCCTTTAAACATAACCATTCATTATCTCTATGGGTAAGTATTAGGAAATCTCCCCAACTAGGTGTGCCCCTGATGCAGGTGTTAACCCATTTATTGGTGGAGTTTTCCATTATCATCCCCTCACACATGTGCACTATGAATTAATCCCGTCTAATATTTTCTGCCCTTTAAGGCTTCCATAAATTTTACTCCAAAAACCTGTGATAATGCTCGGGCCTTCCACACCGATATTGTCACTAGTTTTAATCTCAATGCTATTTTTGTTTTCTCATCTAGGATATCATCTGGGGAGATTCTGTACAATATGTCTAACCTCATATGTATACACTCTTCTGGTGAAAACAACAAGCATGCTGAGATGATAATGAACATATGCCGCCATGGTTGACGCTAGAATGTATGGGCTGCTAGGAGGTTTAAGTTTGGCGTGGATCCAGAACGTGGCGCTACCCTGGCTGGGCCCGCCAGCCCCCCACAGAAATCCCACCCTGTGCCATGGCATTTGTAGTTTCGGCATGGTCAAAGAATCATAAGTAAATATAAAACTCCTAAATACAACCCTAACCCGCCTACTTTGATATGGACACAGGGGGCAGTGCCTAATACTAACAGGTACAGGGGGAGGCCATGTACACAGGGGGTGGTACCTGATACTAACAGGTACAGGAGGAGGTCATTGACACAGGGGGCGGTGCCTAATACTAACAGGTACAAGAGGAGGTCATGGACACAGGGGACGGTGCCTAATACTAACAGGTACAGGAGGAGGTCATGGACGCAGGGGACGGTGCCTAATACTAACAGGTACAGGAGGAGGTCATGGACGCAGGGGACGGTGCCTAATACTAACAGGTACAGGAGGAGGTCATGGACACAGGGGACGGTGCCTAATACTAACAGGTACAGGAGGAGGCCATGGACGCAGGGGACGGTGCCTAATACTAACAGGTACAGGAGGAGGTCATGGACACAGGGGACGGTGCCTAATACTAACAGGTACAGGAGGGGGCCATGGACACAGGGGACGGTACCTAATACTAATGGTCACAGGAGAAGGCATGGACACAGGGGGTTGTGCCTAATACTAGCAGTCACAGGAGGAGGTCATGGACACAGGGGGTTGTGCCTAATACTAATGGTCACAGGAGGAGGCGTGGACATAGTGGTGTGTGCCTAATACTAGCAGTCACAGGAGGAGGTCTTGGACACAGGGGGCGGTGCCTAATACTAACATGTACAGGAGGAGGTCATGGACATGGGCTGGGGCCTAATACTAATGGTCACAGGAGGGGGAATGGCCACAGGGGGCGGTGCTTAATACTAACAGTTACAGGAGGAGGTCATGGACACAGGGGCCAGTGCTTAATACTAACAATCACATGAGGCGGTGTGGACACAGGGGGTAGTGGCTAAACCTCCTAGGAACCTATACATTATAAGAACTATCACGTCACCATACTACCACTGCTACACACATGGACAAAATTGTTGGTACCCCTCGTTTAATGAAAGAAAAACCCACAATGGTCACAGAAATAACTTGAATCTGACAAAAGTAATAATATATAAAAATTCAATGAAAATGAACAAATGAAAGTCAGACATTGCTTTCCAACCATGCTTCAACAGAATTTTTTAAAAAGAAAACTCATGAAACAGGCCTGGACAGAAATGATGGTTCCCTCAACTTAATATTTTGTTGCACAACCTTTTGAGGCAATCACTACAATCAAACGATTCCTGTAACTGTCAATGAGACTTCTGCACCTCTCAGTAGGTATTTTGGCCACTCCTCATGAGCAAACTGCTCCAGTTATCTCGGGTTTGAAGGGTGCCTTTTCCAGACGGCATGTTTCAGCTCCTTCTAAAGATGCTCTATAGGATTTAGGTCAGGGCTCATAGAAGGCCACTTCAGAATAGTCCAATGTTTTCCTCTTAGCCATTCTTGGGTGTTTTTAGTTGTGTTTTGGGTCATTATCCTGTTGCAAGACCCATGACCTGTGACTTAGACCAAGCTTTCTGACACTGGGCAGCACATTTCTCTCTAGAATCCCTTGATAGTCTTGAGATTTCATTGTACCCTGCACAGATTCAAGACACCCTGTGCCAGATGCAGCAAAGCAGCCCCAGAACATAACAGAGCCTCCTCCATGTTTCACAGTAGGGACAGTGTTCTTTTCAAGATATGCTTCATTTTTCCGTCTGTGAACATAGAGCTGATGTGCCTTGCCAAAAATTTCGATTTTTGTCTCATCTGTCCATAGGACAATCTCCCAGAAGCTTTGTGGCTTGTCAACATGTAGTTTATATTTTATTACTTTTGTCAGATTCAAGTTATTTCTGTGACCATTGTGGGTTTTTCTTTCATTAAACGAGGGGTACCAACAATTTTGTCCACGTGTGTACATCACCCCTCTACCCTTACCCTCCTGGATGGCCATTTGGGGGCAGGAAATGATGCAATAAACTCTATATATCTCTATAGTCCAATCCTATATACAAGAGTAGCCCTATAGACAAGCCATAAGTATACAAACAATATCCCTAGCAGCCAATGTGCTCCAATCACTGCTCAGTTTTATTCTAGTTTATAGGGGCATGCACCTGCAAATATTGCCACCTGGCTGCTTTTTTCTACGACCACACCACACCTGTCCATGGGTTATGTCTCGTATTGCAGCACAGCTTTATTCAGGTAAATGAAACTCAACTGCAATACCAAATACAACCTGTGGACAGGTGTGCGCTGTTTTTTTAATCCTGTACAACCCCTTTAAATTTTCTTGGTAAACAAGACATAGCTGCACAGTCATTGTTTCCATGCATTATGTACCTACAGCATAAAATAAAGCTGCCACTATGCCATATATTGCACACACACACCATGTACACCAAACACATTTGCTTCTGCACAATCATCTCCCCTCCCAGTCTCATGGGAACAGACCCCCGGAAGCCTTGATGTGATTATACCCTACTGAAGGTTTTATTGATACGCAACCTGTTATTGTCAATCAAGGGGTTAATGGGTTCCCGGTTAATATCCCCATATCTGCTCCCGGTTGTGCAGCCCTGGGCACCGTGCCTGGTATTTAAAGACGGGAGAGGGAGAGGAAAGAAAGGAGGACGGGGGGAGAGAGCGGTGTGAGGAGGGGGGAGGGACGCAGTGTGAGAGACGGGAGGGAGGGGGGTACTGTCTGTATGCAGCAGAATGGCAGAGCGGGCGGGCAAGCAGCGGGCACGGCCTGTGAGTAAAAAGAGGGAGTGAGGGGGGTGGGATACGGTGAGAGTGGGTAGGCAGGGGGGTAAAGGGTTTACAATTCTCTTTTTACTTTGGGGGCCCCTGGGAGTTTATTTTTGGCCATGCTCTTAGGCACCTGCTGTCCTGTGTCCAAGCAGGCTGGAAAGAGTGAGGGGCAGCGACTGTGCAGACTCTTTAATGTAGACATTCAACCCACTCCCCCCTCTCGCCTCAGTTTGTCACTGCCCTGTGCCCCACTCCCCGCCCAGTGACCCTGAATGGCCTAAAACTAAGCCACAATACATTGACACCTCTGACTGTGCGAAGAGTACAATACCGTCACATCATGTACTCACTCGTTCCCATAGACCCCGACTGGCACACACAGACTCTGTACCCATGCCGGCACACATTACACTAACCCCACGGTTACAGTGTAGTCAGTGACTACCTGCACACAGTCTACAGAGTACACCTCAGATGACATACTCACATCGTGGACATCTAATGTGCGCTGTGTAATACATATTGTAATATATACTCTATATACCCAATTGCGCATTCTATAGAGAGATAGAAATTTCCCATACAGGTTCACTTTTTAAGGTTAGGTGCAGACCTGTCATAGAAATTACAATGACAGGACGAACTACAAGGATCCGGTGGGCATAAAGTGTTGGTGGACATCATGTCCCATGTGGGATTATTCCGATTTGTGACCATAGGTGACAATAACAGTAGTAATTTAAAGGATTTGTCTAGTTTACTACGGTTAGAAAATTCTCCAGTAATGGAGGAGAAAGAATTTACAAAGACAGTCTCGCTCTGGAGATCCTTTACTGGAGGCTGTAAAATACATGGCAGATGAGGTTTAATGTGGGTAAGTGTAAGGGGTCAAAAAATATGTGTTATACCCTAAACGGATCACTATGGGGTGAGTCTAAAATGGAGAAAGATTTGGGAGTAATTGAGGGTGAGAAACTGAATTATACTACTCAATGCCAGTCTGCTGCACCTAAAGCCAACAGGATATTGTCCTGCATTGAGGGAAGGCATGACGTATAGAGAGAAAACTATTATATTACTTCTCTATAAAGCTGAGACCACGTGTTGAGTATACCGAAAAAATAGACATCAGAACGCTGGAGAGAGCTCCGAGAAAGGAAACCAAATTAATACATGGTATGGAAGATTTCACTTGAAGATAGGCTATGAAAATGAAGTCTACAGAAGAGAAGGCTAAGGGGGATAGGATAGCTGTATAAATATGTATATCCCCGTATAAATTATTTGTTCTATGAGGCGGACAAAGAACACAGAGTCACTGCATACGGTTATAGGACGTGCAATGGCGGCATTACTTTACTGTCCAGACTGTAAAATTACGGAACGTGATCCCGTACAAGTGTAGAAACCTCTAAAAATATGCTAGATATCTACCTTGTAAATAAACCTCACTATACAGGGCTACTGGTATTAATGCAGAAGGTTGATCCAAGGATCTATCCGATTGCCAGAAGGGGTCAGGAAGAATTTTTTTCCACTTTATGGTGATTTGGGTCTGTGCCATGTGTTCTTGCCTACCTTTAGATCAACTTGGATTTATAAGTATAAAATGGTTGAACTTGATGGACCTAGGTCTTTATTTCAACTCACTAACTATGTAAATATGCAATACTTTATTTCTCCTGCGGAGGTGCTGCAGGAAAATTGAGTCTGTGTAGAGTACTGTGGAATAGGGTCGTATTTTATAAGCAACTGGACAAGTCTTGTCTATATGCCCTATTAGTACATATGGACTACTCTGGCTTTGGCAGGATTAGCTTGACTATGTATTACATGGATGACCATTCAATGGCTGCTGCAAGGAGATGGATGTCCAGCTAGAGGTCCTCCAGTGACCCTATAGCTGATCACCACCAGCTTCAATATAGAAAGGTTTGATCATACGGAATAAGGATACATACACATGACTGTTGTCGTGTACAAGTCCAGGAAAACCACAACAGACAGCACATGGTTTGTTTCCATGTGCCATTTCGTGTTTTTCACAGTCCCTATAATTTTAATATATGACACCAAGCTGAAAAACAGACAGGAATAGGACTGGCGCTGAATTACGTGGCTTGGTCCTGCAGCCCCATTCCTCAGAATTTACAATCGTGTGCATGGGACCATAGAAAGTAGTGTATCAGTGTGATATGTGTTAGTAAAGCAGATGGCAAACTGATGAAAAATACATTCATGTGCATGAAGCCTAAGACCAGAGCTACTGTACATGGTAATGCTGTAACAGTGGCAGGACAACATTGTTTAAAATTACTGGTGGTGCCAGTGCAGTGCTTAAGATAAGTGACTATAAGCAACATCCCATAATGTTCAGCAAATGTTCTGCTTCCTGGTGGACTTGTAGAAAGTGGAAATTGAGAAGGTGTATTTATTAGATATTAAAACAAATCTCTCAGGTGATTTCTGCTATCCTATCAGAGAGCAGGATATGAGAGAGGGGGAGAAACTGAGTTATGTGATACATAGGGTTATATGATAGAGGAGAGAAGCTGAGCTCTGTGATATATAGGGTTATATGATAGAGGAGAGAAGCTGAGCTCTGTGATATATAGGGTTATATGATAGAGGAGAGAAGCTGAGCTCTGTGATATATAGGTTATATGATAGAGGAGAGAAGCTGAGCTCTGTGATATATAGGGTTATATGATAGAAGAGAGAAGCTGAGCTCTGTGATATATAGGGTTATATGATAGAGGAGAGAAGCTGAGCCCTGTGATATATAGGATTATATGATAGAGGAGAGAAGCTGAGCTCTGTGATATATAGGGTTATATGATAGAGGAGAGAAGCTGAGCTGTGTGATATATAGGGTTATATGATAGAGGAGAGAAGCTGAGCTCTGTGATATATAGGTTATATGATAGAGGAGAGAAGCTGAGCTCTGTGATATATAGGGTTATATGATAGAGGAGAGAAGCTGAGCTCTGTGATATATAGGGTTATATGATAGAGGAGAGAAGCTGAGCCCTGTGATATATAGGATTATATGATAGAGGAGAGAAGCTGAGCTCTGTGATATATAGGGTTATATGATAGAGGGAGAGAAGCTGAGCTCTGTGATGTATAGGGTTATATGATAGAGGGAGAGAAGCTGAGCTCTGTGATATATAGGATAGAGGAGAGAAGCTGAGCTCTGTGATATATAGGGTTATATGATAGAGGAGAGAAGCTGAGCTCTGTGATATATAGGGTTATATGATAGAGGAGAGAAGCTGAGCTCTGTGATATATAGGATTATATGATAGAGGAGAGAAGCTGAGCTCTGTGATATATAGGATTATATGATAGAGGAGAGAAGCTGAGCTCTGTGATATATAGGTTTATATGATAGAGGAGAGAAGCTGAGCTCTGTGATATATAGGTTTATATGATAGAGGGAGAGAAGCTGAGCTCTGTGATATATAGGGTTATATGATAGAGGAGAGAAGCTGAGCTCTGTGATATATAGGTTATATGATAGAGGAGAGAAGCTGAGTTCTGTGATATATAGGGTTATATGATAGAGGAGAGAAGCTGAGCTCTGTGATGTATAGGGTTATATGATAGATGAGAGAAGCTGAGCTCTGTGATGTATAGGGTTATATGATAGAGGAGAGAAGCTGAGCTGTATGATATATAGGGTTATATGATAGAGGAGAGAAGCTGAGCTCTGTGATATATAGGGTTATATGATAGCAGGAGAGAAGCTGAGCTCTGTGATGTATAGGTTATATGACAGAGGAGAGAAGCTGAGCTCTGTGATATATAGGGTTATATGATAGAGGAGAGAAGCTGAGCCTGTGCTGTGGGGAGAGGAGAGAAGCTGAGCTGTGATATATAGGGTTATATGATAGATGAGAGAAGCTGAGCTCTGTGATATATAGGGTTATATGATAGAGGAGAGAAGCTGAGCTCTATGATATATAGGGTTATATGATAGAGGAGAGAAGCTGAGCTCTGTGATATATAGGGTTATATGATAGAGGAGAGAAGCTGAGCTCTGTGATATATAGGGTCATAGGATAGAGGAGAGAAGCTGAGCTCTGTGATATACAGGGTTATATGATAGAGGAGAGAAGCTGAGCTCTGTGATATATAGGATTATAGGATAGAGGAGAGAAGCTGAGCTCTGTGATATATAGGGTTATATGATACAGGAGAGAAGCTGAGCTCTGTGATATATAGGGGTATATGATAGAGGAAGAGAAGCTGAGCTCCGTGATTTATTTATCCGGTATATATATATATCCTGTACCGGCAGCCCCATAACAGTAAATAGAGCGCTGGTCACAAAAGCGCACTGGTGCTCCATTCACATAGAGGCTTCAGGGGGAATTTTGGTCTCCCCTCTTCCTGATAACTGGGGACCCAGCATCAGGCCCCCAGTGAATGGACACTTTATCTGTGTCTTGTGGATAAGTGTCCAGAATGGCACAACCCCTTTAATTGAAACCGTCACACTGAAAGTGCAGTGCCATCTGCAGGTGGTATGCTATAGAGCAGGTGGAGCTCTATAAAGATTTAGTATAACTTGTCATTTATTCATGGTCATTCTGGGCTTAGGAGTCCGGTGGGCAGTTCTACACAGTGACTTCTGTATGAGTTTGTAGACAGATACCTGTTAGTCACTGAGTAGTACCGCCCACTGGACTCCTAAGCCCAAAACAAGAAGAGATTTTGATCAATGATATACGGGTTATACTGAGTCTTTTTTCCACAAAACTATATATATTAATCTTCTTGGCTCCTCCTGCTCTATAACATGCTGCCTGCAGATCTGACAGAATTTTCAATTTGATAGATTGTCTTTAAGGCTGAATTTACATTTGCGTCAGGGGCTCTGTAAGGAGTCTCTGTTGGAGATTCTGCCAAGTTTGATAAAAAAATAAAAATAACCGCAGTATGACATGCTATTTTTCTCATCATGAAGGAACCCAGCGGAGCCAATTGTAAGTTTATGGGTCTGTTGGGTGCCGTTGGTGTCCATTGTGTGACGGATACATAACAGCATTGTGGCTTAGTGTTTGTATTGTCTTTATAGTTTACAGACACATTATTACTTATATTCTCCTCGTATTAGGACCTGTACCTTATGTAATTTATTATCCAAAGAGGACCATAACCTGAATGGCACCTCGGCACAAAGTTAAGGACTCAGAGGTTGATATCAACCTGAAACTATACCCACAGTACAGAATTTAAAGGGGTATTCCCATCTTAAGAACAAGGGTTGAATGGGTCTATTATTGGGTTAGAGTCCAGGTCCAGGCCCACTGGAAGGTCCAACCCTGGGGGATCATACTCATTGCTATGTTTGTTTAGGTCTATTATTGTGTCGAAGTTTGGGTCTACTGGAAGGTGCAACTCTAGAGGATCATACTCAATCCTCGGTTCATTTGGCTAGATTAGCGCATCAGAACCTGAATCTAATGGAAGGTCATGGTGGATCATACACAGTCCTATGATCATATGGGTCTATTATTGCGCCAGACCTTGGCCCACAAGAAGGTCTATCACTGATGGATCATACTCAGTCGTATATTCATATAAGTATATTATTGCGCCTGGGCCCACTGGAAGGTCCAACACTGGAGGATCACACTTAGTCCTATGTTTATTTTGGTTTGTTATTGGGTCAGAGTCTGGACCTATGAGAAGGTCTAACCCTGGAGGATCTTACTCAATCCTAGGTTTGTTTGGCTAGATTAGTACATTAGAGCCTAACTCTACTGGAAGGTCTAACCTTGGCAGAACATACTCACTCCTATGCCCAGATGGGTCTATTATTGCGTCAGAGCCTGGGCCCAGGGGACGGTCTAACCCTGGAGGATCATGCTCAGTCCAATGTTCGTTTGGGTCTATTATTGCGTCAGAGTTTGGGTCTACGGGAAGGTCCAACCCTGGAGGATAATACTCCATCCTAGGTTTGTTATTAGATCAGAACCTGAATCTACTGGAAGGTCGAACCGTGGTGGATCATACTAAGTCCTATGCTCATATGTGTCTATTATTGTGTTAGAGCCTGTGCCCACAAGGAAATCTAACACTAATGGATCATACTCAGTCCTATATCCATATGAGTCTATGATTACGTTAAAGCCTGGGCCCACAGGAAGGTCCAACCCTGGAGGATCACACTCAGTCCTATGTTTATTTTGGTTTGTTATTGTGTCAGAGCCTGGACCTATGAGAAGGTCTAACCGTGGAGGATCATACTCAATCTTATGTGAATTTGGGTTAATTATTATGTCAGAGTTTGGGCCCTCTGTAAGATCCAACCATGGAGAGCATCAGAGACCACCACATATCATGTGCTTGTCAGTGATGGGTCTAATACAGCACAATCCACTGGACTGATCTCATCTAGTTCCTGTAAAGCCAGAGAGGGCTTAGAAATAATAGTATTTTACTACTGTAGTATCATGTGTAAGACAAGGTTAGATGCAAGATAAAAGTAAAATACAGCATGTCAAGATTAGATCTTCACTATGAGGTCTGAACACAAGGACCTACTCAAAGAGCCTTAAGGAAATGGAGATATCACAACTTCACGTGTTAGGTCAGAGCAGAGACTAGATCGAGGAGGAAATAATTTAGTCTTGTACAAGTCGAGGTAGTGGAAGATAAGATCACTTCAAGGCAGTCACGTCGATAAAGATGAGACACTCAATAGACCTGAGAATTGTTGGAACATATCTGAATTTTTATGGTATAAAGGCTGACCAAGAACTTTGGTATATTTAGAAAAAAGAAAGGTCCAAGAGCAAAGTATTGTGGAGGTAATATATCAGCACACCTTGATGGAGATGATGGGAATTGTCAAAGCTCTGGTCCAAAACATAGGCCAATGTAATGAAGTATCTGGACCTACACGTAGCAGCAAAGAGAAATGATATCTGATGTAATGGTCAACAACATAGATTATGTGTATATGGCAAGCCTTCATCCCCATTTCTGGTCTCTATTAAGAGGCTTCCTGTCACACCAGCACTTGGTTTGAGAAGCCTAGAGCAAATTTACTCAGATTGATATGGACTTCCAAGCTCAGTAGACCTTGGCATCTTTCCAGGTTTGGTGCTGACTTCTATCTTGATCCTGGGTTTCCAAGATTGTGCGGTGGTGGTAGTGGTTTGGCTTAGTCTCTTCAGGTCAAGTAGAATTCACACACTTTATATGAATCTGGACATCTTTAGAGACTCTATCACTTTGGAAAGCCAGCCTAAACTACAGACCAAAGCCTTGGTCATTTTTTCTTTAACTCTTGAACAGTTTTTATCTGCCTGAAGATCGAGCCGGACGCTTATTTTTCTGCTACCTAAAAAAAAGTCATCTAGAGGAAAAATCCGCTAGAGGAAAAATCCGCATCTGATGCCCACAGAAATGAATGGAGGCCGGTTTCAGGCGGAATTCAGAGCTGATTTTCAGGCAGAATTGTTCATCTTTGACAAAAAATATTGTCAATTGTACTGGTGGCAGAATGTTCTGATGTCATGTAGGGAATAATGGGCTATGGAGGGGTATGGAGAATGGAACGTCACTGGTGGTCACTCAGCATGGCAGAGGCGCTGGGTCAGCTCAGCCCTGCCAGCGATTGATGCCAACACATGGGGCTGTTTTTCACCATAATAAGAAATCCACATAATAATCATTTTTTTTTAAAAAAAAGCATAAAATGGAAATGTCTCCCAGAGGACTTTAATGTAAAAAAAATATATAACGGGCAACCTATTTTTAACAGAGAAGATGGGGCACTTAAGCAAAAATAAGCCCCACTCTTTGCTGAGAGCTCTGCCAATGTGCTGCCCATTAATGTATTACTACACTTTTAGGTCTAAAATTCTGCATTTTTTATCATTTATTGTATATTGATATAGTGGAGATGTGTCCATAATAACTGATCACTAAGGGGTTCAGCGCTGGGCCCCGTTTCACCATACACCCCATAGCAGTCCCTAACGTTGTGTATATTCAGTGTGCTACGGTTACCATTTAGCAAATTTCTTTTGCTTTAGATGCATGCATAACCAATATACATAGCGATATGCACCAAATGTTGTCCATACAAATCATTAGTCACTGACTAAGTGTTTAAGTAATGTCCAAATGACCAGTGAATAATGTTACAAGTCTGTGCTATGATCCTTGGGCTTCTTCCCAGAAATGGGGGCCAAGGAAATACTATCAGTCTTGCTTTGAGGTACTGCGGTGGATGTGGTCGGGGATAGGTTTGTAGAAACATTATGCCATCTACTGGCATGCTGCCAGGTACTTACAGTAGTAAAATGTCCAAGAAACCAAGGACTCCTAAATCCCGTGCAAATAGAAGAACAAATCGTATCCCAAAAATGAAAAGATTTCTTCAGCGCCACCTAGTGTACGATTAGAAAATCAGTGCTGAGAGTCATACGTTTCTCAAAAATAGGCTGAAACTTGGTGCAATACAGGAATATAAGAGAGACTTTTTATGGGTTTAGTTATAAAACCTTAAAAACTTGTAAAACACTTTACACTTTCGACTGCGCTCCATGATGATCCATTCAAAAACGTAAATGTATACTGCACGGATTACGCTTTTTTGCCCAAATGGCTATGGGCAAGTATTTATCACTGTTTGCCTACTGGCATATGTCACAAGCTTTCATCAGAAGTATACATCGGCAAATCCTCCTGACATGTCCCTCTGATGGAAGGCTCCAATGAGAACAGAGCCTAAATATGTTATATCCAGTCTCTCCAACCCTCTATAGCTACACCCCTGGATAGCAGATTTAAGGGAGTAACAGGAATGCAGGATCAGACTACATACAGGGTTGTTTGTAGTCTGTTACCATGGAGACTCATGGCTCTGCGTAGGAGCTGTACACATAAAAATACTAGTTTGTGTTTACAGCTCCTATGCAGACCTATGTATCACCTGGGCCCTCCCTAGCTACCTTGTGCCATTTAGAATAGTGGTATATTTTATGTGGCAGAGGGACAGTCATGTGTTACCCCACTCCCCCTTAACAGAAAAGGTAACACATATAAGAGATCAACAGGAGTACAAGATCAGACAACATACAGGGCTGGTTGTAGTCTGTTACCATGGAGGCTCACAACTCTCCATAGCAACTGTATACATAACATTATAGGATACTCTTAATACAAGGAAGGTAGTTTTTTACCCTGACATAGTCTGACTGAACACCAACCGAACATCAAACATAAATTAGAGGGTCATCTTGTCCTGCCAAAATCAGTAGGTACGGTCACTGCAAGAAATTAGATTAATTCTGAGAAATTAGACCAGACAGTAATCTGTGTACAGCGCTGTGGAATATTTCACTGCTATAGAAGCAAAGGGTGAATAAATTATAGATGATGCTAACAAAATCTCTGTACTCTCTTAGGCTGATGCAGCGACCAGCTTCCTGCGGGCGGCCAGGGCTGGAAACCTGGATAAAGCGCTGGAACAACTGAGGAATGGAGTGGATATAAATACATGCAACCAGGTAACGTGCAGCAGTGCCATAATATATACTGTACACCTGCACAGTCAGCTGTATACATTTATGTTCTGACTGTCTCTACAAATGCAGCCGAAATCAGGCAAAACTATGTCTGCAAGATTTTTTTCTTTGTGGATGGTCTCCAAAATGTTTCACACTTTTAAGTGTCAAAAATGTAGACCAGAAGTGAACAGACTCTTTTAGTATGGGATCTAGTTTTGTTGTGTTAGGTGACCATGGACCCGGTGCCGAATGTTTTTGCAAGCCCACCTAATAGTGATAAATAGATGCTTAGCATTTACTTCTCAGCCATGTTTTTTATATATGACCATAGAGTTCCTCCTCTTGCTAATGTAGGACAGATCATCAATATTAGATCGGTGGGGATCCCACACCTGACACCTCACCAAACATACCGTTTGAAGAGACTGCAGCATTCATGTGAGCGCTGCATCCTCTTCACTACTTGCCAAGCACAGCACTGTACATTGTATAGTGGTTGTGCTTGGTATTGCAGCTCAGCCCTATTCACTTGAATGGGACTGAGCTGCAAACAGGCCATGTGACCAATGAACGTGACGTCATTGGCTTGTGAAGTGGAAGCAGCACTCCCCAGGCCTCTGCTGCCAACTGATCTGGGGGTGTGTCGGGTGTTGGACCCCAACTGATCTAATATTGATGCATAGATCATCAATATTTTAGCCCCAGAAAACTCCTTTATGTCGGAGCCCCACCAGGCGTAAATGCTGCAGAAAAAACTGTGGCGTTTTACAGTCCCTGCATAGTGGATGGGATTCTAGTGAATCCCATCCACACACTGTGGAAAAATACGCGCAGGGGTCATACTGTGTTTTCCAAAACCGATGTGGCCTTGGAAATCGCAGCATGTCAATTATACCTATGGAAACACCGGCAGTTTCCCTATAGGCATAATGGAAGCAGAAAGTCTGCGAAGGAAAACTCTGCGGACTTTCTGTAAAAAGCGCTACGGGAAAAACTGCGATGTGTTGCCGCTGTGGTCTTTCCCCACAGCACTTTTTTGCTGCGGCCTGCTATGTGGGGCCTTAGCCTTAAAGAGCCTTGAAAAAGGACTAGGGATATCATCCAAACCAGAAACTGTGGACAACTGTTTTGTGGTTCCTGCTCCTTGCCAGTACTCAGCAGGGAACTTATACCAACTCCTGCCAGCAAGGGAGCACCCTATTAGATTAGACAGGAAACACCCTATTAGACAGTGGGTCCACTGGTAGACCATGATTTGCCCCCTCCCTGATTTAGGCTATATAGTCACAGATAATGTGTAGTCTATCTGGTCTTCCCCCAGTAGTTCCCATGTCAGTGACACCAGCTCTATGGTTCAGCCGGCACCTTTAGGTCTTCTGGAGAATATCGGGCGTGTGGGAAAGGTCCAGCCTCATATGTCCTGTGATCCTGAGGGGGAGATATGTGGTCAGACCTGTCCCACAGGCCGTGTATTCTGCCCGACCTCACCGTGCCTTCTGACCTTGCTTCTCAGCCAACATTATGAAGTCGGATATGTCTTGTCTACCAGCCCAGATATCGTCTTCCACCATTCACAGTACTTACTATTACTAACTATTACTTCTCCTGGTTAATATTTATGAATATGAAGAACTTTCTATTGTTCCCAATTTCCTGCACCGTTTCTGGTTTTGTACAGGTAAACACTTTTTGTCTTTGTCCCTTGCTCCTCTTGGGTAGTCCACCGCTTGAGACCTTCCCTCATAGACATCCTCGCTACAAAGAGTGGTTGTACCTTGGAGGACTTTGTGCATTTTACCTAGAGACGGCCTCTCGATCTCCATGGGTGTGGTGTAATGCTTTTTCCTATATTTTGTAAGCAGTAGACATACAGATTACCTATCTCTGGGGCTGGACTGGAGCATCCCCCCGACCCCATAAGTTACATTAAATGAGCTTAAAGAGGTAGAGGCATATCCTAGCATCTTGCAGGGTGTATTCCCATCCTACAAGGTGGCGGATCAATAGGATATGACTTCACTTTGTGATCAGCAGTGGCCCCACTAATCCTGAGAATAAAGGGGCCACAGTGCTGATTTAGAACATTATCCCCATCACCATTGTACTGCTGCACCACACCACATGCTGTGCAGAGGCCCCATTCCATCCAGTGGGGTCGACTGTAGTACCCTATATGGCCGGGGAAACTTAGAAGGGTCTACAGCACTATATCATCTCTATGGCCACTATCTTTTTAGGATTAGTGGGAATCCTAGAGATCAGACCACCACTGATCATAAAGTGCTTGCATATCCTATTGATCCGCCATCACCTTATAGGATGGGAATACACCCTTTAATCCTAGTAAAGCTATAGTCTTAGCAATCTTGTGGTAATGAAAAAAATCTGCTTTCATGCAAGGGTGTAGACAGAGATCATAATACCCCATAGAAGGACACAGACTTGTGCCACGTTTGATAGATCTGAATACCCATGGGTATACAGGATGCTTGAGCTGCTCCCAGGCCGGTTAATGAATTTAATCATATTTCCCATCTAAATGCTAATTCCACTTGATTTCACCCAAAATGGTTTAATCTGAAGAGGACTTAAGTGCGGTACAATTAAATCTGTCCCCGATTTCTCCGAGTGCCATCACCCGCTGCTCCAGAGGGGCTTCTCTCCTAATATTAGGCTTGTCTTTGTATCTGTCAATTTAGTCTGAAACTTCATCAGATTTATCACAGTGGCGGATGCTGGATGATGAATGTGGCGTATCTTTATACTGTCTAGTCTAAGTTTAAACAACATGGTAGGTTCACGCTAGCGTAGGGCTGTCCGTTGTTCTGGTCCGTCGGAGGACCAGAACAATGGATAGGCAGACCACTGCAACAGCAGTCACACACAGAGGTCGACGGACCCCGTCAACTATATTGGGATCTGTCAGGTGGCCGTTCGTTAACCTGAAACCACCGGACAAAAAAATTCATACTTGCATCACTTTTTCGTCCCAATTTTCAATGCACACTGCGACAGAGACTCCAATGTAGATGTGAATGTAGCCTTAGTTTGAGCCAGTAGTTTACACCAAATTTTGGCACATTTTGTTGTATCTTAACCCTTGCCTCCTTGTCAAGCCCTTTTGTCTAGCAAGTTGGAAAAATGTAGATGCAACAAAATGGGGTATGTAAAAAGAGGGGGGGGTGTGGACTGTAAAAGAGGGCCTGTTTATGCCCCCCAAAAATATCAGTACTGTGAACAGCGGTAGCCACCTCCCAGGAGCCTATTGGCAAAAGTTGGCAAGTAAAGCCTTATTCACACGTGAAAAACAACCATGCGACAGACAATTTTGATATGGCCATTTTTAAAACCATGTCTATGGGTCTTTTCATGTGTCCGTTTTTTTGACAGACTGTTTTTTCATGGCTGTTGAAAAAACTTACATTCTCTGTTTTTGTCCGTTTTCAGGGACATATACAGATGAAGCAGAGTTAACCTCAAATTCTACAATTTTTTTTCGCCATGTGAATAGACCCACAGACCTTAATGGTCGTCGAATGGTCTAGCCCCCTTCACTGGGCTAGAATGGCATTTTTTCACGGACGTAGTGTGAATAAGACCTAAGTATTATACTGTCCAGCATTTGGTAATGTCCATGGTACCCACTTGTACTTAGTGCATTCGGAAAAAGGTAACTGACTCCAACTCTGGCTTCAAAATACAATGATTAATTATTATAATTATATATTATTATAATTAGTTATCATTTTATTTCGATCCAAAGATAATTACATATTTACTTTCATAAGAAATTAATCCCTAGATTTTTTAATGAATTAGCAGATCTATACTGCTTCTGACTGACCATGGCTGCCAACTATCTGAGATAGAGTCGGAGCAAGAGTTGAAGTCGTAGTGAGGTTGTGGAAAGATAGATTCAAGAGTTTTTGGTTTGGCCTACCTCATGCTGTCCATTTCTCAGCATACAGAACGCTGCGGCAGTGTCTGTATACCAGTATATACACATACCTGCCCTTGTGCAAGATAAAATACCAGGACAGCTGTCTGTAGATATAGATGCTCCTATGATTAAGAAGAAACAAGTAAAATAAACCATTAGACAAAATATTGATAGTATACACCAAAATCAATACATTTCTGATATCACACAAGTCTAATATGTGTGCAGTCATCACAAGTGGAACACACATATATAGTCATAGCACACATAGGCATACACAGTCACAGCACACATGGATGCACGCATACACATATACAGTCACAGCACACATAGGCATACACACATGGACGCACACATATACAGTCACAGCACACATGGATGCACGCATACACATATACAGTCACAGCACACATAGGCATACACACATGGATGCGCGCATATACAGTCACAGCACACATGGATGCACGCATATACAGTCATAGCACACATGGTTGCACGCATATACAGTCACAGCACATATGGATGCACGCATATACAGTCATAGCATACATAGGCATACACACATGGATGCACGCATATACAGTCATAGCACACATGGATGCACGCATACACATATACAGTCACAGCACACATAGGCATACACACATGGATGCACACATATACAGTCACAGCACACATGGATGCACGCATACACATATACAGTCACAGCACACATAGGCATACACACATGGATGCGCGCATATACAGTCACAGCACACATGGATGCATGCATATACAGTCATAGCACACATGGTTGCACGCATATACAGTCACAGCACATATGGATGCACGCATATACAGTCATAGCATACATAGGCATACACACATGGATGCACGCATACACAGTCATACCACACATGGATGCACGCATACACATATACAGTCACAGCACACATAGGCATACACACATGGATGCACACATATACAGTCACAGCACACATGGATGCACGCATACACATATACAGTCACAGCACACATAGGCATACACACATGGATGCACACATATACAGTCACAGCACACATGGATGCACGCATACACATATACAGTCACAGCACACATAGGCATACACACATGGATGCGCGCATATACAGTCACAGCACACATGGATGCATGCATACACAGTCATAGCACACATGGTTGCCGCATATACAGTCACAGCACACATGGATGCACGCATATACAGTCATAGCATACATAGGCATACACACATGGATGCACGCATACACAGTCATACCACACATGGATGCACGCATACACATATACAGTCACAGCACACATAGGCATACCACATGGATGCACACATATACAGTCATAGCACACATGGTTGCACGCATGTACAGTCACAGCACATATGGATGCACGCATATACAGTCATAGCATACATAGGCATACACACATGGATGCACGCATATACAGTCACAGCACACATGGATGCACGCATACACATATACAGTCACAGCACACATAGGCATACACACATGGATGCACGCATATACAGTCACAGCACACATGGATGCATGCATACACATATACAGTCACAGCACACATAGGCATACACACATGGATGCACGCATATACAGTCACAGCACACATAGATGCACGCATACACATATACAGTCACAGCACACATAGGCATACACACATGGATGCACGCATATACAGTCACAGCACACATGGATGCATGCATACACATATACAGTCACAGCACACATGGATGCACGCATATACAGTCATAGCACACATGGTTGCACGCATGTACAGTCACAGCACATATGGATGCACGCATATACAGTCATAGCATACATAGGCATACACACATGGATGCACGCATATACAGTCACAGCACACATAGATGCACGCATACACATATACAGTCACAGCACACATAGGCATACACACATGGATGCACGCATATACAGTCACAGCACATATGGATGCACGCATATACAGTCATAGCACACATGGTTGCACGCATACACATATACAGTCACAGCACACATAGGCATACACCTGGATGCACGCATATACAGTCACAGCACACATGGATGCATGCATACACATATACAGTCACAGCACACATGGATGCACGCATACACAGTCATAGCACACATGGTTGCACGCATGTACAGTCACAGCCTATGGATCACGCATGTCACAGTCATAGCATCATAGGCATACACACATGGATGCACGCATATACAGTCACAGCACACATGGATGCACGCATACACATATACAGTCACAGCACACATAGGCATACACACATGGATGCACGCATATACAGTCACAGCACACATGGATGCATGCGTACACATATACAGTACAGCCACATGGTGCCGCATTCGTCATAGCACACATGGTTGCCGCTGTCAGTCCAGCACATATGGTGCCGCATATACAGTCATAGCACACATAGGCATACACACATGGATGCACGCATATACAGTCACAGCACACATAGATGCACGCATACACATATACAGTCACAGCACACATAGGCATACACACTGGTTGCCGCATATACAGTCACAGCACATATGGATGCACGCATATACAGTCATAGCACACATGGATGCACGCATACACATATCAGTCACAGCACACATAGGCATACACACATGGATGCACGCATATACAGTCACAGCACACATGGATGCACGCATACACATATACAGTCACAGCACACATGGTGCACGCATACACAGTCATAGCACACATGGTTGCACGCATATACAGTCACAGCACATATGGATGCACGCATGTACAGTCATAGCATACATGGCTCACACTGGTGCACGCATATACGTCACAGCACACATGGATGCACGCATACACATATACAGTCACAGCACACATAGGCATACACACATGGATGCACGCATATACAGTCACAGCACACATGGATGCATGCATACACATATACAGTCACAGCACACATGGATGCACGCATATACAGTCATAGCACACATGGTTGCACGCATGTACAGTCACAGCACATATGGATGCACGCATGTACAGTCATAGCATACATAGGCATACACACATGGATGCACGCATATACAGTCACAGCACACATAGATGCACGCATACACATATACAGTCACAGCACACATAGGCATACACACATGGATGCGCGCATATACAGTCACAGCACACATGGATGTACAAATACACACAGTCAGTGCTCACATGGACAAAGTCACGGCACATATAGACGTACACACACAGTCAATACACACATGGACGTACACATACACACAGTCACAGCACATACAGACACACACATACACACAGTCACAGCACTAATGGACATACACATTATTTTATACAGTTATGGCACACATGGACATACAGCTACACACAACCAACTCACACATTGACATACACATACACACGCAGTCAGTGCACACATTAATATGCACATATACACACAGTTACAGCACACAAGGACATACACCTATACACACCGTCACTGCAGACATGGACTTACACATACATGCACATATTCAACACACATGGATGTGCACATACACACATGGAAATACACAGGCACTGCACACATAAACAAGTATATATACTAATGCCATATACACATAGACACTATTATACCTGCACATAGTGTATATATTTCCATACATATACCACAGAAGTGTATATACATATGTGTATATATATATATATATATATATATATATATATATAAAATGTATATACAGTCACAGATTATACATTTCCCTACCTCAGTACTATCTGCCATTGCTCTGGCAGGTTACTATGCGGTGCCCTGTAGTGATAAGCTCCTCCCCTCTGGGCGGGCCTTCTATCTAGTGGGTCAGTGTACCCATAGGGAAGCAGGTGGATGCCCTGGAGTGTGCCCCCTGCCCCTCACTCCTCAAATGAGTTGTGCATTGCTCAGTACACTCACTATACTCCATACTGACAGGCATGGTACAGCATCTCTACCAGACTATTTGCCTGTATATTAACCCCTTGCAGACAATTGTAATAGTGCGGCAGATGTCAGGAGCAGAGTGGGCACTATACCCAATAAAGCATAGACCCAGCGCCAATGCCTGCGATCAGTCCAATACTGACTGTTATTGGTGCAGAGCTAGCAGTCACACCCAAAGAGGGGCCCCAAAGACGATCCCTCTGCTACACAAGGCTAGGTTCACATGGTGCAGAATTTTTCCGCTTTTCAGAATCTTCTGCAGAAATTCTGCATCAAATTCCTCACTGGTCGGGCAGTATTTTCCTCCTTCCATTCGTTCCAATGGGAATTTTTAGGCAGAACCTGCCTGGGGGTATGCTTACACTTTGGAATTTGGAGCTGATTTTGTGGCGGAATCCGCCTCAACATCAGCGCCAATTCCACCTAGTGAACATATCCTTAGAAGACCCAATTATTATAAATGGTAGGTGGGGGACCTTTTCCAAATTTTGCTTTGGGGTTCTGGAGCTTTAAACTATGCCTCTGCCTATGGCCATAACATTGATGCTAGAAGCTCATAGTGTGACTACCGGGGGTGCTATTGTCAGACACCCTTATATATCATATTAAATCAACCTGATCAGCTGATGTAATACCACATTTCACCTGTAGTGTCACTGTCACAGATTGTTGGTGCTGACGGCCTCTGCCACGATCGGCGAGGGGTTTGATCGTCCAGACTATGGTGAGAAACTCACACTAGAATCCATCAAAAGGAACCTTGTCCAAATAGGAAAAACAATATAAAACCTGGAAACTGAAAACCTTGCTTCTGCCCATGTTATAAATAATGGGGCGGATTTAACAGTACTTTCTTTGGTATAGTTCTAGAAACACCCACAATAGCTGCAAAAGACCCCAGTGTATACCCCTAAGTATACTGCATTCTATAAGCTATCTCAACTTTTTCTGTGCAAAATTAACCCCATCTTTCCTGCAGAATGGGCTGAATGCTTTGCATCTATCCAGCAAGGAGGGGCACCTCAAAATGGTGAGCGAGCTGCTACACAAGGAGATTGTCCTAGAGACCACTACGAAGGTGAGCGCTGCTTTGTGCAGGATTAGGGAAAGTCGGTTGCTTTGTTTGCCAAACAGTGCCACATCTGTCCTCAGGATGAGTGTGGTATTGCAGCTCAGTTCTGTTAACCTTAATGGGGCACTGTGTGCTAAGGGGGTTGCCAACAATGAGCTGATATAGTTGGAAGGTGATGGCTGCTATATATTGAAAAATTGTAATATAGTATTACATGGCATCCCTTCAGATGAATAGGTGACCAGGTAATATATTGTCGCATCATGTCCGCCATAACTACAGCTGTCCTTTCTGGTTGCTATATCTATGGCGGCTTTGTTTGTCTATGTGCTCTATGTCTCAGTATACCTGGTTAACATCTTTTCTTCCCCTTGGCCTTTTGTTGTGTAGAAGGGTAACACGGCCTTGCACATTGCGGCACTAGCCGGACAAGAAGACGTGGTGCGGGAGCTTGTTAACTACGGGGCCAATGTCAACAGCCAGTCACAGGTAACATCCTCCAGTACAGTCATAGCAAGAGATGGCTTATCAATATTTTAGCAGGAGGGTGACCATTGCTTCTGCTTTATATGAAACACAGAAAGGCTTTACGCCCCTGTATATGGCAGCTCAGGAGAACCATCTTCCCGTGGTGAAGTTCCTTCTGGAGAATGGCGCCAACCAGAACCTTGCTACAGAGGTCAGTAATATCATGACGTGTGAAATCTTTACATCATTTCTTAATATGGAGACCTAAATTTACCCTCAAAGCTTGAAATTGAGGTTTGACTATATATCATTGTCACACTCATAGGGAAGCTGAGATATAGGGATCTGTTTGATGGTCATAACACTAGTTTAGCTGTCCCGGGGTCTGCCTGTGAAATGAAGGGAACGATGTGGGTGTTTGACTAAGGGGCAATAATACATGTTTTTGACTCCAAAGCTGAGCATACACTTTAGGTAACATACGTAGTTGAAAGACACAGGTCCATCAAATACTACCTATAGTCCTACCGTGTTGATCCAGAGTAAGGGAGAGCCAATTAAATCTATGTCAGAGGAAAAAAAATTCCTTCCCAACTCCAAATTTGGCAATTGGAATAAATCCCCAGCTTAACGTCCCATCTCCAGAAATCTAATACCCATAACTTGTAATATTATATTTTTTTTAAAAAGTCATCCTGTCCCCCCTAGAATTTGTCAACCGTCACAACATCCAGTAGCAGCGAGTTCCATAGTCTCACTGCTCTTACAGTAAGGAATCCTCATGCGTGATAATGGTGAAACCTTCAAAGCACTAGATGTAGTGGATATTCCCTTGTCATGGTAAGGCTATGTTCACACTACCCCTATTACAATCTGCTGCTGTTAATGGTTAGTGGATGAGAGCAACGGGCTTTAACAGTAGTAGAGTAATGGACACAGACGAAGCCTCCTCTGTCTGTGTCCGGTCCCACTGACTCTAATGTAAATAACATGGTGGACACTTTCTTTCGTCATGTTTGTTTACTTTGGCAATGGAAGAAAAAGTTCTTTTTCATTTTCTACATGTGGGTGAATGCAGACAGACACCAGACCGAGGGGTCCTGTCACATGTCCTGGATGAGAACAACAGACATTAACTAACAGTAATGTGAACCCACCATACAGGCCCAGGTGTAAAAAGATTGTTAAAAGATATCTGTACTATCCATTCATATATTTTGTACATTAGGTCGCCATCTTTTTTCCAACCCAAGGTTGCTGTTGCCCAAAGACTTGTTCAGCCAACAGCCATTCCTTCAGATTTCCCCTACACGTGCTCACCTGGCATGGCCATGCATAACATGTGCTCTCAATAGGAGAGGGGAGTACGCCACTGTATGATAGCTCTAGCAGTGGTTGAGAACAAAATGACTGGATATGTTGAAATCCAACGCCTACCCTTCTTCCTCTCAATGAGGATCACATGGACCCTAAAACCAGTGCACTCAACCATTGCTAGTATGGAACCAGTGATGTATGTGAGTGATGTCACCAGTCCCGCTCCATCCAGTGTGTTTTATTTTCTTTTACACCCACCCCGTCTGCCCCTGAGGTTGCTCCAAATCTTGAAACCCCTTTAAGCATACACACAAGTCATAGGGCCTGATGCAAAACTCAGTATAGGCCCCTTCGACCACTGGAAGCTCTGCCAAAATCACCCTTTTAGCTTTATGCTTAGTGTCCCCCATAATTTTAGAATATATCCTGAGAGGCTCACTCTTGACATGTGTCTTTACATGATCATAGTGTTAAAGGGAACCTGTCAGCAGGGTAACCTACGGGCAGTATAGAATACTGACAGCCTCCCTTATCAGTTCCCTACAGACTGCCATGTTTCAGAGTAAACATACTCTTAAGTGCTGGGGTCAGAGAGAAGTGTCAGCTTGGCGGCTTTACCCTATTAGTATATGGCACGCTTCATCAGATACTGTATGACGGGGGTGTTCTTCACTAGAAGAACTATTATGACTCTGTAACCCAGTAATGTATGAATGCAGCATATGGCGGCACATGGAGACCTTAAGGCTACGTAGAACCAAGCCATAGGAACTGTATAGGATTGTTCATGCAGAATTCACCTAAAACAGGGGGTGATGGATCAACTCTGGTAACATGGATAACTCCTCCGCTTTTCCTTTGTACCAGTTTTGATACGTCATCAACTGTGGGTCAATGGGGTCATCTTCCCAATTGAAAGGAGACGGATGGCACTCAAAAACCTTCTTGTAATATACTATCCATCCGTGTAGCCCCCGGTTATATGAACAAGGCCTTATTCTAAAGGTGGCTTTGTATCTTTTTCATAGAAGTGAATGTTCCCGTACCTTTAACATCTGCATATAATACCATGTCATAAACTATCAGCATCAGCAGGAAAGCAGAAGGTGCACGTGATAGCGGTTTTCCAGCAGATCATGGTTTTATTGCTTCTAGGCCCCTGGATATGATCCCATTTCTTGCCAGTGGCCTCTTTTGTCTTTTTGTTAAAAAGGCGAAACTTCGGCTCACAGCTGGGTTCTGTGTAAAGGATTGCTGACCTATATTTACGGAGATAGAGTGCGGGATATAGCAAGGTTTCAGGCTGTCTCCATAAAGATGGGTCACTGACCTATTAAACAGCGTCCTGATGAGCGGCCTTTTTGCTGAACGACTCAGTGATATTATGTCACCGTGGCCCGTCGGCTTTGGCAGTCTCATGTCTTTTGATATAAATCACCTCCGTAGTGACTTCTATACAGGGCTGTGCAGGAGCCTTAGCGGGTCCATAAGGTGCCTCTTCCCTATATGAGGAGACCAGTACTATAGACCTGGATTGGTACAGATTTTGTATTGGGGCCCAGTTTCATGGTACTCCTTATTGTCTATAATATCCTATCCTACAGCCTTACTATGTATGGTCTTGTCTTCTCACTCACAGGATGGATTCACCCCGTTGGCCGTAGCTCTGCAGCAGGGACATGAGAATGTGGTCGCTCACCTCATCAGCTATGGGATGAAAGGAAAAGTTCGACTCCCCGCTTTGCACATCGCAGCTCGAAATGATGACACCCGGACAGCCGCGGTTCTCCTGCAGAATGACCCCAATGCAGATGTCTTATCAAAGGTCAGATTATATCAGGCTAGAGGGCTCGTGTCTTCCCAGCCTACATCTTGGGGGGCTTTCCATGCTTGGAGGTTATTATAACCTCTCCCACACACAGTGGCCCATAAATTGGTGGGATCCATACCCCATATTTCAAGGATTCCTGTAGAATGAGAAATGGTAGACGACAAATTGGGCTTGGGCCCTATTTTGGCACATAAATGATCAGGCCACAGGTCTATTCAAGTGAATGGTTCCGGCTGCAGGTACCTGGCCGAGAGCACTACTGTGCAACAAAAACCTAGAACGGGTCACAGTACTACACCAGCTCTGCATCCAGTGCTGTGGTCAGTCCAAGAAGTCAGATCTCCACCATTCGTAAAGTGATGGAGTATCCAAGTAAAGGCTCATTCACACTAAAGGATTCCATGGCCGTGTCCTGGCCGTTGTGTTAACGCCCCATAGACTTTCATAGCCAAGTGTTGTGTGAATGAGGCCTAGTACATCATCACTTTATATTGGTATTCCCCTTTACGATTCAATCTATACGAGGCCCATGAGTGCACCTATGTGTTGTACCCATGTCCTCTCAACGTGTGAGTTATATATGTGTTTGCCTTACAGACAGGATTTACACCCCTGCACATTGCGGCTCATTATGAGAACCTCAACGTGGCGCAGCTCCTCCTGAACAGGGGGGGCGAATGTTAATTTCACGCCTCAGGTGAGGACTGCTATCTCTCCAATTGGATTCTTCTTGTCGGTGAAGGTAACCGGTGATCTCAATCTTACATAATCCTGTGCGTGTTGTTATTCTCTCCTTAAGAATGGTATTAGCGCCCTGCATATCGCCTCTCGGCGCGGGAACGTTATCATGGTGCGGCTGTTGTTGGACAGAGGAGCGCAGATAGATGCAAGAACCAAGGTGATGACTAGAGGCGATCGGCAAAGCCATGGCTACTGATTCTCTGGGGCATAGCCCTTCATTGTTTGCTTTTTTACCTCAGTCAGTCAGGCATATCTGTCATTGTTGTGGCTGTCACTTTTATCTGAGCGCTGCACCTGACATTGTTAAAGGGGTACCGAGGCTTACTTTGTTATAGGGGCACTTTGTCTGCCATTGTTATAAAAGCACCATCTTTAGCTTATACTGTGCCTTATAGTAGTAACATGTCTTGTACTTACCCTGTACCTGATCCTCTATAGGGGCAATGTACCCACATCTCTTATAGCAGTAACATGTCTTGTACTTACCCTGTGCCTGATCCTCTATAGGGGCACTGTACCCACAACTCTTATAGCAGTAACATGTCTTGTACTTACCCTGTGCCTGATCCTCTATAGGGGCACTGTACCCACATCTCTTATAGCAGTAACATGTCTTGTACTTACCTTGTGCCTGATCCTCTATAGGGGCACTGTACCCACATCTCTTATAGCAGTAACATGTCTTGTACTTACCCTGTGCCTGATCCTCTATAGGGGCACTGTACCCACATCTCTTATAGCAGTAACATGTCTTGTACTTACCCTGTGCCTGATCCTCTATAGGGGCACTGTACCCACATCTCTTATAGCAGTAACATGTCTTGTACTTACCTTGTGCCTGATCCTCTATAGGGGCACTGTACCCACATCTCTTATAGCGGTAATGTGTCTTGCACTTTTTGAAGTACTTTGCAGTTTATGCAGTTATAGGCACACTATGCCTGACACTGTTTAAAGAGGATCCGTGCCTGACACTGTTATGGTTACGCTATAACTGATACTGTTAAAGGAGTATTGTCATAGGGAATACTATACCTGATACTGCTATAGGGGCACTTTGCTTGACACAGTTATAGGGGCACTATGCTTGACACAGTTATAGGGGCGCTATGCCTGTCAATGCTATGCCTGACACAGTTATAGGGGCACTATGTCTGACACTGTTATAGGGGCACTATGCCTGACACTTTTATTTGGACACTATGCCTGACACTGTTATAGGGGCACTTTGGCACATTATTAGTTATGGCCACATGAACTTGTTCTAAGGGAATAAGACTAACCTGAATGCAATACGTAGCCTCTAGCGCTGGGACAGGGATAAGCACTATATTATACTATATATACTGTATTTTGAGTGTGTAAAAAAACCTTTTCCCTGTTTTCTCCCTGCAGGATGAACTGACCCCTCTACACTGTGCTGTAAGAAATGGCCATGTCCGGATCTCAGAGATTCTTCTGGATCATGGAGCCCCCATACAAGCCAAGACAAAGGTACGACTAATACTGAATGGCTGAATAGCCTTTCTTATACATATTTAATACTGGCAACTTTACGGAGGCCCCTAGTCACTGACCTGACCAGCTACCTATCCTGAAATCCCAACATTTCCTGTAACTTACACATGGCATATATATACATCACTGTATATAGATTAGAGGTGCACTTTATAACTGCATGAATACTACATGTTTTCCCGCTTACAGAACGGGCTGTCTCCCATTCACATGGCCTCCCAAGGAGATCATCTGGACTGTGTACGGCTTCTGCTCCAGTATCAGGCTCAGATCGATGACATCACGTTGGATCATCTCACTCCACTACACGTGGCAGCTCATTGCGGTCATCACCGGGTGGCGAAACTTCTCCTAGATAAGGGAGCAAAGCCCAATGCCCGGGCCTTGGTAAGTAACATCAAGAAACAACCAGATTTGGATGCACCAGTTTTAGGGGGTGGCAAACTGAGCAATTGTCCCGAGCCCTCATTTGCTAGGGGGCCCCCAAAGAAATGACTCCTAGGAGCAGTCTAGAAACACCCAGTATTTTCTAATTGTACTATTATTTGTGAATTGTATTGCAGTATATATGGGAAGTATATGGCAGTATTATACACTCAATGGGGATTTCCTAGCCTCAAATATTGATAATCTACTCCTAGCATAATTTGTCAATATTAAATCAGCGTGGGACCCACACCTGGAATCCCCCACCGATTGGCTGGTTGAAGAGACCACAGAATTCCGAAGAGTGCTGCAACCATGTTTTTTTCTGCAGCGCTTTTTTGCTGCAGGACGCCATGTGGGACCTCAGCCCAAAAGAGCCTTTTTTTTTGTTTCCCATTACTAATTGCCTACCACAAGCAAAATAATCACCTCCATCTAAACTGACGCCAAACGTTTTATAAGACGACTATCTGTTCACCCTAAAAATAGATTTTTACTTCTACTCCTTTTTTCCATATCTCCTTACCTTGGTCAGTCTTTGAGTTGTGTCTATGGTACGCTATGTCCAATATGTCCAGAATCTGATCCTTTTTTCTTGCCCTATGCAGAATGGGTTCACCCCTCTTCATATAGCCTGCAAGAAAAGTCATATTAGAGTCATGGAGCTTTTGTTGAAGTCTGGCGCCTCCATTGATGCTGTCACTGAGGTGAGAAGGGCCACCATACTGGCAGTCTTTTTCCTTTGGGGTGGGGCCATCTTAACTTATTTCTACTATCTTCAGTGTAAATCCTCATATCACTTTTCTCTATGATTACAGTCTGGTCTTACACCACTCCATGTTGCTGCCTTTATGGGACACCTACCCATTGTGAGGACACTTCTCCAGAGGGGGGCATCACCCAATGTCTTCAGTGTGGTGAGAACCTATTATGTCATGATAAAGTGGTCTTCTAGAGAGGTGGTCTTCTCAAAGAAGATGGTTAGTATGGAAAATTGAAAATCTGTCACAGAAAATCTGGTCTGGGTAAGGGGGTCTTCTCAAAGAGGTGGTCTTTTGAAGAGTTTCACTGTATCGGACATTACCTCAATGGATGGATAACATATCCTCTTATGTGCATGAGCATTACCTTACTCTGAGACAATGAACCAGCATTGAAAGTTTGTGCTTGTGTATTACAGAAAGTCGAGACGCCGTTGCACATGGCAGCACGTGCGGCACATACGGATGTGGCAGAATTTTTACTGCAGAACAAAGCAAAAGTGAATGCAAGAGCTAAGGTGAGGATATTGGAGGATCTATCTCTAGTAAAGCACTAAATACATTCTGGGTCCTCCTAGGGACCCACCCTACAAAAACTCCTAGGAGATAGACTATAGTACCCTTCAAATATGGGTGTCTTCTACTGGACCATTTTTGTGTTAGAACCTGGGCCCACCAGAGGATCCTCTGGTACACTGGTGGGTCGTTCTGACACTTCTCGAGTCTAAAAAACATCCACCACACAGAGATGTATATTTCTATGCACTGAACCTAAATTCTTAGAAATGTACCATATTCGTTCAATCCACTGAAATGACATAACCCAGGATGGTGCAACAGATATATAAATCAGGGGGAATTTACTAACCCATCTACGCCAGAAAACTGGATGTAAATGTGACGCTTATTTGGCGCATGGCACTTTCTTGCCCCAAAGGTGCACCACTTTTATCCTGCGCCCTGCTCGGCACTTTTTATGAAAGTGGGTGAAGACCAAGGTGGGCTGGGGCAAGAGACCAGGAGCAGTTAGCACCAGCAGCGGGACACATTAAGACTGGAGTACAGATCTCCAATTTTAATAAATCCCCCCAGTAAGTAACTTTGTGAATACTTTGCTTTCAGGAAAAGCTGCGTTTTCAAAAACGCTCGTGGCTTAAAAAATCACAGCATGTCAACTATACCTACTGAAACGCTGGCATTTTCCGTATATGTATAAGGATATGTTCACACAGAGTTTTTTGCAGGCTGATTTTGAGGTGGAAAAAAACACCTCCCATTCATTTCAATAGGAGTCAGCAGCAGTTTTTTTCCTCTAGCTGATTTTTTCAGCTAGATAAAAAAAAAAAAAGTGGCATGACCTATCTTCAGGCGGATTGAACAACCCATTGAAATCAATGGAAGGTGAAAAAAACATGACGCGTTTTTTAAAGGGAAGTTTCCAGGTCCATGCAGTGTGCTGGAGCAAAAAACGTGGCAAAAACCATGACAAAAACCGCATCATGTAAAAAAAAGTGTCAAAAAAAGTTTCCTAATTCCTGAATTAGAATTTTTCAACCTGCAAATATTTCCGTGTGAACATACCCTAATAGGGACAGAAAGTCCACAGAGGAAAACTGCAGATTTCTGTGAAAAATGATGCGGAAGAAAACATGATGCATTTCTGACACGGTCTTTTCCACAGCGTTTTTTTTGCAGCGATTTGCTGTGTGGGGCCTTAGCCTAATAGAATTCTTTTTCAGGGCATTGGTGGGACCCTATATCCTATACTTACCTTGTAAGACTGTATACCTTTCCTACATTTGAATCCCAAATTGTGGGAAATTTTAGCTCTGCCCAGGACCCCTAAGTAGCAGGCCGCAGCAATAAAGCGCTGCAGGAAAAATCACGGTGGCAACGCTTCGTGGTTTATCCTGTAGAGTTTTTCACAGAAAGTCTGCAGAAGTTTCCTCTGCCAACTTTCTGTTTCCATTATACCTATAGGGAAAGCGCTGGCGTTTCCATAGGTACTGTATAATTGACATGCTGTGATATGCAAACCTGCTACAGTTTTGGAAATCGCAGCATGTCCGCTGCGTGTATTTCTCCACAATGTGTGGATGGGATTCGCTAGAATCCAAACCACTTTGCAGGGACTGTAAACCGTTGCGGTTTTTGCAGAAGCGTTTTCATTGGATTATGCCATGTTTGGCCCCGGCCTAAATGGCTCTTTACATGCAAGTTTGTCCGAGCCCCAGACTATCCCTGTAATAGGCAGACCTATTCGGAGTATGACCTAGCTGTTTTTATTACCTTTCCTCAGGATGATCAGACCCCTATTCACTGTGCAGCCCGTTCTGGGCATTTGGATATGGTACGATTGCTGTTATCCCATGGATCTCACCCGGACCCCCCCACTACTGCAGGCCATACACCATTACACTTGAGTGCACGAGGAGGGCACACCCAAACCGCTGAGCTTCTCTTGGACAACCAAGCCGCACATACTTCCATGACAAAGGTAAAACCTGAATAACACTGAATATGTTATTTGCTAGATGTACCCTATTACCAAGACAGTACTTTAGCTCAATAAAGAAAGAAGGTGCTCTGGTGCCCAAAGAAGATAAGAAAAATTGCATGCTTGGTTCTGTAGAGTCTACTCACTTACATAAATCGACCCCTCTATGACATGCTTATCATTGAATTTGTCCACATGAAAGGTGCCCACACAGAGTGCCTCCATACATATTGCTCCAGCTAGAGAGTGTCCCCGTATACAGTGCTCCAGCTAGAGAGTGTCCCCGTATACAGTGCTCCAGCTAGAGAGTGTCCCCATATACAGTGCTCCAGCTACAGAGTGTTCCCATATACAATGCTACAACTACAGAGTGTCCCTATATACAGTGCCACAGCTAGAGAACGTTCCCATAAACTAAGCCCCAGTTACCAAGTGCCTCCATATACAGTGCCCCGGCTAGAGAGCATCTCCATATACAGTGCCACTTTTCCTAAGTGCCTGGATATACTCAGCTAAAGATGTATTGTGCTCCATGTATAGAGTGCCTTCATATACAGTGCACAAGCTATAGAGTGCTTCCATATACAATGAGCAAGCTATAGAGCGCCTCCATATACAGTGCCCCAATTATGGAGTGCCTTTATACACTGTGCCCCAGCTATAGAGTGCCTCCATATAGTGCCCAAGCTGTAGAGTGCCTCCATGTCTAGTGCCCCAGCTAGGGATTGCCTCCATATACAGTGCCTCCATATAATGGCCCTAGGCTAGAGACAATCTCTATAATGTGCCCTGCCTCTATAGTGACCCAGCTGCATTGTGGCCTTGTATATAACTCCCAAACCAGTGAGTCTCTTCATATGCAAGACCCAGGGAAACAATTCTCCAATATACAGTATCCCAGCTGGAAACACCCATATACAGTGACCATATTGCTCACTTCCTCTCATTCCTGTACCAATCATCGGCTTCTCCTAGCTCCTTTCCATAGGCAGAATACAATTGAATATACACCTGCCTATCCCACCTACCCCTTTTCTTCTTTCTACTTTATTCACTCCCTCCCAAAACTTGTATGCAAGAGTATAACTGATAATGCATGAAGCAGTAGACTCTGTGTACAGATAATAAGGCCATTTGCATGAGAGCTAGTTCAGATAATAGGTAGATCTTTGAATTACAGTGAGTTTGGAATGCCATGGTCCTATATACAGCATATCACCGCCATGTTTACCTTGCACCCTGGACTATAATAATTGCTGCATTAGTTCTGCGCCTTCCCCCAGGGCTCCAGGTTATATAGATTCCCCTTGCTGCCCTGTCACCTTTCCCTGCTGAATATATCTCTGCTGAGTTGTCTTTTTCCTTTGCATAAATTGTCTTTATTGACCTCATTGTCATTTTGAAGCATTGCTCTCTGCTTACCTTTTTCTTCTCTCACCTCAGAAAGGTTTCACGCCTCTTCATGTGGCTGCAAAATATGGGAAGATCCAGATTGCAGAACTTCTGCTAGAAAGAGGAGCTCATTCTAACAGCGCTGGCAAGGTGACCCTCCGCACTTGTCATATCATTGTCTCCACCATGACCATATAGCAAGGCCGTTCTAACAAAACATATCTCTGCAAGAAAATAATGGCCTCTCACTTTAGGCCAGGGATTCAGAGTGACTTTGGTTGCAGGTCATTAAGTTGTGTAGAAATTTCTGGATCAAAAAATATGTGTGATTTATTTGCAGCATGCCGTCCCATTGATGCTGCATGGATTTTAGGCTGACGCCCCACGTTGCGGAAAAACAGCTTTTTTTTGTTGCAGATTTTGCTATGTTTTTTGAGCCAAAACCAGGAGTGGATTTAGCAGAAAGTAGAAGTATAAGAGCTTTCTATATATTTCCCATTCCTGTTGAAGCCACTCTTGGCTTTAGCTAAAAAAAAATGCAGCAAAATCTGAAAAGAAAAAAAGAAACGTTTTTACTTTTGCGCAACGTTGGACTTTAGCCTTAGAGTATGTTTTGGCTGCAAGTGACATGGTGGAAAAATTGTCTGTATATATATATATCTCAAAGTCCACCAAATTTTAAATATGCAGTATATAAAGTAAAAAAAAAAATTAAAAAATTAAAAACACACACACACACACACAAAAAAATCCAACAGGTTTTAAATATATGAATAAAAAGTCAAAATAAAAAAAAAATCCAACAGGTTTTAAATATATGAATAAAAAGTCAAAATAAAAAAAAAAAATCCAATAGGTTTTAAAGATAGATACAGTGGGGATAAAAAGTATTTAGTCAGCCACCAATTGTGCAAGTTCTCCCACTTAAAAATATGAGGCCGGCCTGTAATTGTCATCATAGGTAGACCTCAGCTATGAGAGACAAAATGAGAAAAACAAATCCAGAAAATCACATTGTCTGATTTTTAAAGAATTTATTTGCAAATTATGATGGAAAATAAGTATTTGGTCAATAACAAAAGTTCATCTCAATACTTTGTTATATATCCTTTGTTGGCAATGACAGAGGTCAAACGTTTTCTGTAAGTCTTCACAAGGTTGGCACACACTGTTGCTGGTATGTTGGCCCATTCCTCCATGCAGATCTCCTCTAGAGCAGTGATGTTTTGGGGCTGTCGCTGGGCAACACGGACTCAACTCCCTCCAAAGGTTTTCTATGGGGTTGAGATCTGGAGACTGGCTAGGCCGCTCCAGGACCTTGAAATGCTTCTTACGAAGCCGCTCCTTCGTTGCCCTGGCGGTGTGCTTGGGATCATTGTCATGCTGAAAGACCCAGCCATGTTTCATCTTCAATGCCCTTCCTGATGGAAGGAGGTTTGCACTCAAAATCTCACGATACATGGCCCCATTCATTCTTTCGTGTACACAGATCAGTCATCCTGGTCCATTTGCAGAGAAACAGCCCCATAGCATGATGTTGCCACCCCCATGCTTCACAGTAGGTATGGTGTTCTTTGGATGCAACTCAGCATTTACTCTCCTCCAAACACGACGAGTTGTGTTTCTACCAAACAGTTCTACTTTGGTTTCATCTGACCATATGACATTCTCCCAATACTCTTCTGGAACATCCAAATGCTCTCCAGCAAACTTCAGACGGGCCCGGATATGTACTGGCTTAAGCAGGGGGACACGTCTGGCACTGCAGGATCTGAGTCCCTGGCGGCGTAGTGTGTTACTGACAGTAGCCTTTGTTACGTTAGTCCCAGCTTTCTGCAGGTCATTCACTAGGTCCCCCCGTGTGGTTCTGGGATTTTTGCTCACTGTTCTTGTGATCATTTTGACCCCACGAGGTGAGATCTTGCGTGGAGCCCCTGATGGAGGGAGATTATCAGTGGTCTTGTATGTCTTCCATTTTCTAATTATTGCTCCCACAGTTGATTTCTTCACACCAAGCTGCTTGCCTATTGCAGATTCAGTCTTCCCAGCCTGGTGCAGGTCTACAATTTTGTTTCTGGTGTCCTTCCACAGCTCTTTGGTCTTCACCATAGTGGAGTTTGGAGTGTGACTGTTTGAGGTTGTGGACAGGTGTCTTTTATACTGATAACAATGTCAAACAGGAGCCATTACTACAGGTAATGAGTGGAGGACAGAGGAGCCTCTTAAAGAAGAAGTTACAGGTCTGTGAGAGCCAGAAATCTTGCTTGTTTGTAGGTGACCAAATACTTATTTTCCATCATAATTTGCAAATAAATTCTTAAAAAAATCAGACAATGTGATTTTCCAGATATGTTTTCTCATTTTGTCTCTCATAGTTGAGGTCTACCTATGATGTCAATTACAGGCCGGCCTCATCTTTTTAAGCGGGAGAACTTGCACAATTGGTGGCTGACTAAATACTTTTTTCCCCCACTGTATATATAGGGTAAAGACAAAAAAAAATCGAAAAAGTCATAAAAAGCAAAAAAGTTTTAAATTTATAGTATATAAATAACTTCATTTTTGTCCTTTTTTTTTTAACAAAAAAATCCAAACGTTTTAAATATACAGTATATAAATGAAAAAAGACAAAAAAAAAATCCAACAGGTTTTAAATTCGGATAGGTCATCAATATCTGATGGGTGGGGGTTCGAAACCCAGGACACTCTTTTTGAAGAGATCAGAGCATTCGGTTGAGCACTGCGGCCCCATTGAGTGCTAAGCACAGCGCCGTACATTGTATAGAGACTGTTTTTAGTATTGCAGCTCAATCCTATTGACTTAAATGGGACTGAACTGTAACCAGTCCATCAGACAAATGAATGTGACATCACTAACCTGTGAAGTGGAAGCGGTATTCACCGCTTCACGCAGCTGATGGGTGGGGGTCCTGGTTGTCAGACCTCCACTGATCACATATTGATGACCTTCCTGGATGTAATTCCTAGAAAACCCCTGTAAATTAAATATTCTATGTTTCCTCTTTATTACTCAGTACCCAGGTGTATCTGATACGCCTATTATTTTATACCCAATGTTTTTTGACTTTTTCTTTCTTTCTATACCAGACTGGTTTAACCCCTCTTCATGTAGCCGTGTATCACAATCATCTCAACATTGTCCGTCTTCTGTTGAATAAGGGAGCATCTCCACACTGCACCGCGCGGGTGAGTACAACTACCAGATAAGATGGGCATATACAGTGTATAGTATACAAAATAGCACATGTGCTTTATGGCATATGGACAGAATTGGGATTCCCCCCTATTGGGAGACTAGGGGTAGGACTGGCCATAAGGGGGTGCAAGGTTGCACAAGGTACATCACAGATAGCCCAGTAACCTAGGCATGTGACCACCATGACACTTAATATTAATTGCATAGCGGTATTATTTGGTGTATTATAGCGCTATTATTAGATGGCACTGGACCATGCTATATGGCGCTTATAATTAGGTACTGTACAATAATGTAGTTGGGGTAAGGAGCGATGCTGGCCTCACTAAACTGCAATGTACCTGTGTTGTGTTACAGAATGGATACACTCCGCTACACATGGCGGTAAAGCAGCGATCCGTCGACACAGCCCGAGCGTTGCTGCAGTTTGGCGCCACATGTAATGCGCAGTCTCTGCAGGGTGTCACCCCCCTCCACCTTGCTGCACAGGAGGGCCACGTGGATATGGTGACATTACTACTAAGCAAGCAGGGAAATGTGCACTTGGGCAACAAGGTAAGGATTCATCCACATCATCCCATCTGGTGAGCTGCCACCTGCTTGTACATGACTTGTAGACTCTTCTCTTCCCCCCTAATAATGCATAACGTGCCTGTTTATAAGGGGCACGTCTGCTGGCACCTGCTATTTTCTCAAAATATTCAAAATCTCTGCTTGCTGTCAGTGAGCAGAATCTCATACAGGCCCAGATCTGCTCACTACATGAGCAAAATAAGCTAGATTTCAGACTATTATATTTTACCTGCAGTGATACACTGTCGCAAACAGTCAGGACAAGAGAAAGGTTTATGCAGATGATATATGTAGGATTGTCAAAAATGGAAAGGCTATTTTTTTCTGGGTCAGGGAAAAATTCTGCCTCTCTGGTGCGGAATTTGCAAATTCCATGGAGGATTGTGTGCGGAATTTAGTCAAGCAGAATAATTCTGCTTCAAATTCCTGAAGCTGAATTTTTCAGCTTGTACAAATTCCACCATGTGAACATACCCTGTGGTTAGTGATCCTCTTCCTATCAAACTGCAGGTGGTCTAGAGTAACTTAGTGACTACATCTAGTATTTCTGGTGGTCTAGGGTGATGAAGTAGTTAATACTGATATCCATTATCCTTACACCTAGTACTTTTGGTGGTCTAGGGTGATGAAGTGGTTAATACTCATATCCATTATCCTTATACCTAGTATTTCTGGTGGTCTTGGGTGATGAAGTGGTTAATACCGATATCCATTATCCTTACATCTACTATTTCTGGTGGTCTTGGGTGATGAAGCAGTTAATACTCATATCCATTATCCTTACACCTAGTATTTTTGGTGGTCTACGGTGATGAAGTGGTTAATACTCATATCCATTATCCTTATAACTAGTATTTCTGGTGGTCTTGGGTGATGAAGTGGTTAATACTGATATCCATTATCCTTATAACTAGTATTTCTGGTGGTCTTGGGTGATGAAGTGGTTAATACTGATATCCATTATCCTTACACTTAGTATTTGTGGTTGTCTTGGGTGATGAAGCGGTTAATACTCATATTCATTATCCTTACATCTACTATTTCTGGTGGTCTTGGGTGATGAAGTGGTTAATACTAATATCCATTATGGTTACACCTACTATTTCTAGTGGTCTTGGGTGATAAAGCGGTTATACTGATATCCATTATCCTTACACCTAGTATTTTTGGTGATCTAGGGTGATGAAGCGGTTAATACTGATATCCATTATCCTTACACTTAGTATTTGTGGTTGTCTTGGGTGATGAAGCGGTTAATACTGATATCCATTATCCTTACATCTACTATTTCTGGTGGTCTTGGGTGATGAAGTGGTTAATACTAATATCCATTATGGTTACACCTACTATTTCTAGTGGTCTTGGGTGATAAAGCGGTTATACTGATATCCATTATCCTTACACCTAGTATTTCTGGTGGTAATGGGTGATGAAGCGGTTAATACTGATATCCATTATCCTTACACCTAGTATTTTTGGTGATCTAGGGTGATGAAGCGGTTAATACTCATATTCATTATCCTTACACCTAGTATTTCTGGTGGTCTTGGGTGATGAAGCGGTTAATACTGATATCCATTATCCTTACACCTAGCATTTCTAGTTGTCTTGGGTGATAAAGCAGTTAATACAGATATCCTTTATCCTTATGCCTTGTATTTCTGGTGGTCTAGGGTGTGGAAGCGGTTAATACTGATATTCATTATCCTTGGGCCAGGTCTCCCTACTGGGTTCAGGCCAGGAAATCTGGTCAATGTACAGATTAAATTTTCTGGCCAATATTTCCCTATGTTTAGGATGGTTATGGGTTAATATCTAATACCCCTGGAGTACTAGAGTGGTTTAGTGGTTGACACTTATATACTTATATACACTATAATATTTTATATAATATAATATTATTATTTATTATTTTAGTTGCCTCTAGGGGGCACCGAGTGCATAGGCATTTGCACAGTTCTTTTGAACTCCATTATGAATTAGATTGCATAGTGAGCACCTCCCCCTAGTGGTGACAGCAGTCATTTATTTTTTGATTTAGCAGCGCCATAAAAACACGGGCTGTTGTTAAGGGGTTAAGCATTGGTACCATAAACTGAGAATCCCTGACAACAAGTGTATCTGACACCATCTATTACTGTAGGATTTCTGCTGATGATCACTTTATGACATGATGCGATTTTCTGCTGTTCACAGAGCTCGCTGACCCCCCTCCACCTGGCCTGTCAGGAAGGTCACCTCAATGTAGCAGAAATCCTTGTGTCCCATGATGCCGCAGTGAGCGCCGAGACACGGGTAAATCCACAGACTTCTGGATGTTGTATGGGATCTAATGACATACCACCTATACAGCTTGGGGGGAGTCTCCTATATGTAATAACGTTATATATGTTCTGTACTTATGTATACATCGCTGTTGACATGTATGTAAATAATAATGGTATCGACATCATATCCTAATGTCCGAACCATGATTCTACGGAGATAAGTGGGGGTACATAGGCGCCGCTTATCTCTTCTTGTAGACGTTGTCCATAACTCCATGTAATAAATGTGCCTTTCTGTATGCAGGTACTAGCGTGTAGTCTGGTCACGTCTGTGTCTTAGCACTCACTTACTAGTCCTCTCTCTTAGATGGGGTTCACTCCGCTTCATGTCGCCTGCCACTACGGGAACATCAAGATAGTAAAGTTTCTCCTGCAGCATCAGGCCAATGTGAATGCGCCCACCAAGGTAGGCATGTTACCAGGTCCTTCACATTTTTGATGTCATAGTTGGGGGTTCTCTGGGTTATAATATAGCCTCAGGACAGGCCCTCTATGCTCATTTGATAGGACAGATATACATGATCCTGAGTGGAGGACCCCACTATGAGGTTGGTGTACCCTGGATATATGGACAGACAGAGATGTAACTTGAAGTTCCTGGGCCCTATTGCAATATCTGTAACATGACCTCCAACCTACCATGTGCTGTTTATAATACTGGAGTCACCATATGTAAGGACGGGCTCGCAGTGGGGCATCTGCTACTATGCTTCAGCACTCCCTATAGCTACACTCTCCTAGAAAGGGGTTTCTGAGATTTTAATAGCAGGCAATGGGATAAATTAGAACAAAAACCAATTTTCACTTGTTCAATCCCCCGCAGCTCAAGTGCAGATGCTCTGGTGGTCCCTGCTGGTCTTTGCCTACATGTCGTACATGCACATGATCTCTGCAGCCAGTCAATGGTTCAGAATGATGTCATGTACAGCACAAAGACTGCTGAGGCCAAGACCTGGCTGCAGCAGTCACCCAGATGTACATAATGTCACTTCTGCAGGGAAGTAAACAGAGACCAGCAGGGACCACCAAAGCAACAGCGCTGGATCAGCAGGGATTGAAGGGGTGCATATTGGTAATTTTTTTTTTGTTTTATCACATTTCTTGTAGTTAGTTAGCTATTCTGTCCTATTGAATGTGAACAATGATGGCTTAGTTAGGCTTGGGTGCCATTTTGCTTATTGACCTGGTTTCTACCTGTTATATAGATGATGATGGCGATGTGATACATGGTTTTTGTATATTTTTTCTTGTAGTTGGGGTTCACTCCACTGCACCAGGCCGCTCAGCAGGGGCACACAGACATTGTCACCCTTCTGTTGAAGAATGGAGCGTGCCCTAACCAGGCCAGCATGGTGAGAGCTGCCAGTTGCTGCTTGGCCTCTCCTGTCCTTATGTCTTGTCCAGTGTCTTAGAAGACGTCTTCTGTCTTTGTTGTCCTGACCCCTGTACTCTGGCAGTATTTGACTCTCATTGTATTTTATCAGCCTGTCCTGTTTTTTGTTATTTTTTTTCCTGTTCCTGTCACCTGTCTTGCCTTCCGTTACTCTGCCTCATGATCCATCATATGCCTCTTCTTGGCCTCTCATGCCTCATTCTTTTCCTCATTGCCCTATTGCATCCTCCCGTGCCCTACGCCTCTGCAGAATGGGATCACGCCGTTGGCCATTGCAAAGCGTCTAGGATACATCTCTGTGACAGACGTTCTCAGTCTGGTGACAGATGGACCACACGTCCAGGTGAGTAGTAACACGGGAGGTGAGAGAGTAAGGAACGGGAAAGCTAAAGCTACAGGTCTTGGGGATGAAACATGAAAACAGTGTCGGACTGAAGTTCCTTGGGCCACCAGATAAAATGATTCTAGGCATTCACCCACCAACAACTCTAGGAAATAGACCAAAGTATCCTTCTAATTTGGGTGACTTCTGCTGGACCATTATTGTGTCAGAGCCTGGGCCCAATGGAAGATCCTCTGGGACTTTGGTGGGCCAGTCCGGCTATGCATGAAGACCATAGGGAAATATAAAAGGAGGTAGATTTTAGGGAGCACATACCTAAAAGGTTATTATTAGTTAGGTTATTATATATTAGTGTTATATATAAGGTGCTTCCAGTAGTTACAAGGACCTATCACAGATTTTTGCCATTTATGCAGGGGCAGATTAAAACTAGCTATAGACATTAGATTAAAGGGGTTATCTGGTTTCTAAGATAATTGGGATATTCTTAGGATAGGCCATCAATATTAGATCTGCGGAGTTCTGACACCCGGGACCCCTGCAGATCACCGGTACCGAGGTATCGTGCCCCACTGAAGTCTATGGGGCAGTGCTATAGTACCGACCCTGGCCGCTACAGTTTGTATGGCGAGTGAGCAGCGTAGCTCTCCCACGCTGCCTCAATACTGGTGATCTGCAGGGGTCCTGGGTGTCAGGCCCCAACACATCTAATACTGATAGTATCCTGAGAAAAGGCCATCAATCTTAGAAACTGGATAACCCCCTATAATGTCCAAATTCCCCAAATTTGATGGAACTGGAGCAATATTGAAGGCTCGAGAATGTTCAATGACAACATGCCACATTCCTTTGTTCTCAAGGGAGTTAGGCTGCTGTCTGAGCACATGCATGCATGGTCGAGCTGAGCATGCATGTGTGCGCAAGTGATACAAAGTACATCCCAGATGCTGCATTAATAATAATAATAATAAATTTTAGTTATATAGCGCCAACATATTCCGCAGCACTGTACAATTTGTAGGGTTCAAGTACTGACAAAAAAGATACATTACAAAGAAATATTCAATTCACACACTGGGACTGAGGGCCCTGCTCGCAAGAGTTTACAATCTATGAGGTAGAAGGGGCAGCAACAGATGTAGCATTGTGAAAGAGGTTGTCTTTGATGGGACAACCTCTTTAAAGAGGACCTTTGATCATCTCCATCAACTCCATTTCTTAGCATCTGTTACTAGGTATTCCACCGATTCCAGCACAGTTGGAATTTTTTATTTAGCCCCCACCGTTCCCAAGCAATAACTGCTGTTATGTTTGGTGCCTGATATGCTGTTTAGTCTCTGTATTGTCAGGAGGACGGTGTCAGGCAGGAGCAGACAAGTAGTGTGACTCTGAGCATTAACAATGGCTGCCTCTGATTGGAGCTCTGAATCACACCCCCTGCCTGACACCTCCCTTCTGACATTACAGAGGTGAAATAGCACCAAAACTACCTGCACTTTTTACTCAGGAATGGTGGGGGCTAGAGAGAAAATTCCAACTGTGCTGGAATCAGTGGAGCAGCGACTATTAACAGATGCTAAGAACTGAATTGGTGGAGGTGGTGAAAGGTTCTCTATAATACAATGACTACAGGCAGAATATATGCAATTATCAGGCTAGGTACTGGCTCTTCAAATGAACAGAAATGTATGAGCCTAAATCAGATTCTCCATCATGTTAAAGGTTATGCTCTCCTTCACAACCATTTTTATTGTCCCAATGCCTAAAATAAAGTAATTTTGCAATGAGTCTTGACAGACCTCTGCATCTCCATGGTGACAGACAACAAACAAACCTTATGTAGTCTGATCCTGAAGCCATATTTTCATCCATCACTTCTCCACTTTATGATAACATACATTCAGTAGGTCACTAACAAGTAGAGGACTGATGGGAAAAAAAATCTGACTATGGAAAAAGACTACATGGAGTGTTGTCTGTTACTATGGAGAAGCATTGGTTTGCCTAGTTGCTGATAAACAAAAATCAAAGCTATTGTAAAGTTCCTTCAGTTTATATATTTGATGCATTGGGACAATTTTTTGAAAAAATAGTCACAAAAGTGGCAAAACTGTTTCAGTCCAGAGCAATGCTAAGGATAAGACATCTTCCTGTATATATACAGCATCTTCCGGTATATGGTTGACTTGTCCGGAATGTGACCAATTTATCAATAGGTTATGAAAATTTGTTAAAATGGGATAATAATCCTATTATGTGATATACATTTGTCATAGATACCTTTTCACAAATTTATGTTACCCAACAAGCAAAACTTTACTGTTATTAGAAAATCCTGGATATTCGAGTATGACAGATAATAGTTGTCCAGGATTAAAAACAGGATCTATTTTCTTCAGAAACAGTGCCACTGTTGTCAACAGGCTGTGTCTGGTATTGCAGGTCAAGTGAATGAGACTAAGGTGCAATTCCAAACAAAGCCCATAGACGAGAGGCGCTGTTTATAGTGAAAAAGCAGATCCTTGTTTGTTCCTAAACAACCTTTTTAAAGGGACTCGGTCCCATTAAATATTTAGTCTTAGTATTTTATAGAGCAGGAGGTACAATATATAATTTTGTGGGGCGAGATTAAGTATAACTTGTCATTTTCTCATTTTAGTTCCGGCTTATTCTGGGTTAGGAGTCCAGTGGGCGGTCCTACCTAATGATTGACAGCTGTCGATCACTGATTAGGACCGCCCACTGGACTCTTAAGCCCAGTATGAGCAGACGTTAAAATGAAAAAATGACAAGTTATACTGAATTTTACCCTACAACACTATATATGACTACTCAGCTCCACCGCCTCTATAACATGCTGCTTTTAGATGAAACTACATGTTTAACATGACAGGATCCCTTTAAGTATTTTGTCAGCTAACAGAACTGCTCGCTGTAGACAAGTTTCACAGGTCCCAGTTGAATCAGCCATAGGGGGTTGTTCAGATTCTGCAGTCATAAGCAGCACGCTCACGCTGATGGAAAACAGCATGAAGTCACTGCTGGGAATATCTCTATGGCGGATCATTGATTTCAATGCCTGGAGATATCTGCTGAGCACGGTCAATATCAAATGATCCCCTTAGGCCACAATATCTGACAAGTCCAATACTCCAGCTTTAGAGCCTAGCAGCTAGACGTCGCCCTGCAGTAACCTCATGGCAGAGATAGGGGGTGATAGACAGAATTATTGGTAGGGTGTCAGGGCCAGTTGGTGACTTTGTCTCTCCCACAGCTAGCCAACGAAAGGCACAGGATGAGCTTCCCAGAAACTGTGGACGAGATGCTGGATGTGTCAGAGGATGAAGGTGAGAGGAGCCATTCTGTTACCCAGAAGCCTTAAGATTCACCTGCCCCGACCCCCAACCCTCCCTTTCTGTGTCAGTGTATATGTCCTCTACTATTGCCCTCCTCCTCCTCAGTTCACCCCGGATTGGGCCCTGGATAAACCTGTGGCTGTTCTTACTTTCTAGGAACTCCCCATTTGCCTCTACATGGTAGGACCTATGGTACTTTTACCACCCACCATAGCAGCCTGATCCATTCAGCTTCTTCCATCCCATCAGCCTTAAGAGCCACAAAATGCAGCATCTCACTAATCTGTAATGTCCCGTTACATATTAGCCCCAACTTTGCCTTAACTCGATCAATGTGTAACTTAAAGGAACACTCCATGAAACACTGGTGCACTGTGTTAGGCTTAGTGCCTAATGTCATACCCCACCCCTCAGACACTAGGGGTCGGAACCCACCTGTGTCATGCCCCACCCTCTCAGGACTTATACCGGTGCAGGGCCAAAGGGGTGGAGCACCCCATGTCTTGCTCCGCCCCCTCAAGACCTGTACTAGACTCAACACAGTGTATGAATGTTGTCTGAAGTATACCTTTGAATCTTATGCTGTATATTTCTTATTATTTTGCATTTTATTTCTACACTGGGGTATCACCTTCTCTATCCACAGGGTTCAGATTTATTCCACGGCCTGCATTATTTAGTAGCACTACATTAGTTGGTACATAGCCTTTTACTTCTAGTATCTTATGTGCATAGTGCGGTATATATTTTAGTAGGTAGCATATTTTGGTTTGTCCTCGTAGTATACAAGACGCGCATAAATTGGATAATGATCTAACCACAAAGCACAGAAGGTCATTACAGCAATGGCTGCTCACTGCAGTACCTGACACCCAGATATCAATACACACTTGGCCGCGTCTGGTACTGCAGTTCAGTTGTGTTCACTTGAATAAGCAGCGCTGTGCCCTCATTTCACCTACTGCTCCAGGCTACACAGGACTATGGTTAGAAGGGGCACTGCAGACTACACAGGGACTCCAGAATACACAGCCAGACTGCTATTACTGAGGGCGGTCCAGACTACATAGTCAGACTACTGTTATAGGGGGCGCTACAAACTTCACAGCCAAACTGCTGTTATATGGGACTACAGACAACACAGTCAGACTGCTTTTATAGAGGGCACTCCTGACTACACAGCCAGACTACTGATATAGGGGTTGCTCCAGACTATAGGAGCCAGACTGCTGATATAGGGGTTGCTCCAGACTATAGGAGCCAGACTGCTGATAAAGGGGTTGCTCCAGACTATAGGAGCCAGACTTCTGATATAGGGGTTGCTCCAGACTATAGGAGCCAGACTGCTGATATAGGGGTTGCTCCAGACTATAGGAGCCAGACTGCTGATAAAGGGGTTGCTCCAGACTATAGGAGCCAGACTGCTGATATAGGGGTTGCTCCAGACTACACAGCCAGACTGCTGATATAGGGGTTGCTCCAGACTATAGGAGCCAGACTGCTGATATAGGGGTTGCTCCAGACTATAGGAGCCAGACTGCTGATATAGTGGTTGCTCCAGACTATAGGAGCCAGACTGCTGATAAAGGGGTTGCTCCAGACTATAGGAGCCAGACTTCTGATATAGGGGTTGCTCCAGACTATAGGAACCAGACTGCTGATATAGGGGTTGCTCCAGACTATAGGAGCCAGACTGCTGATAAAGGGGTTGCTCCAGACTATAGGAGCCAGACTGCTGATATAGGGGTTGCTTTAGACTACACAGCCAGACTGCTGATATAGGGGTTGCTCCAGACTATAGGAGCTAAACTGCTGATATAGGGGTTGCTCCAGACTATAGGAGCCAGACTGCTGGGGGTTGCTCCAGACTATAGGAGCCAGACTGCTGATAAAGGGGTTGCTCCAGACTATAGGAGCCAGACTGCTGATATAGGGGTTGCTTTAGACTACACAGCCAGACTGCTGATATAGGGGTTGCTCCAGACTATAGGAGCCAGACTGCTGATAAAGGGGTTGCTTTAGACTACACAGCCAGACTGCTGATATAGGGGTTGCTCCAGACTATAGGAGCCAGACTGCTGATATAGGGGTTGCTCCAGACTATAGGAGCCAGACTGCTGATAAAGGGGTTGCTCCAGACTATAGGAGCCAGACTGCTGATATAGGGGTTGCTTTAGACTACACAGCCAGACTGCTGATATAGGGGTTGCTTTAGACTACACAGCCAGACTGCTGATATAGGGGTTGCTCCAGACTATAGGAGCCAGACTGCTGATATAGGGGTTGCTTTAGACTACACAGCCAGACTGCTGATATAGGGGTTGCTTTAGACTACACAGCCAGACTGCTGATATAGGGGTTGCTCCAGACTATAGGAGCCAGACTGCTGATATAGGGGTTGCTTCAGACTATAGGAGCCAGACTGCTGATATAGGGGTTGCTCCAGACTATAGGAGCCAGACTGCTGATATAGGGGTTGCTCCAGACTATAGGAGCCAGACTGCTGATAAAGGGGTTGCTCCAGACTATAGGAGCCAGACTGCTGATATAGGGGTTGCTTTAGACTACACAGCCAGACTGCTGATATAGGGGTTGCTTTAGACTACACAGCCAGACTGCTGATAAAGGGGTTGCTCCAGACTATAGGAGCCAGACTGCTGATATAGGGGTTGCTTTAGACTACACGAGCCAGACTGCTGATATAGGGGTTGCTTTAGACTACACAGCCAGACTGCTGATATAGGGGTTGCTCCAGACTATAGGAGCCAGACTGCTGATATAGGGGTTGCTTCAGACTATAGGAGCCAGACTACTGATATAGGGGTTGCTCCAGACTATAGGAGCCAGACTGCTGATAAAGGGGTTGCTCCAGACTATAGGAGCCAGACTGCTGATATAGGGGTTGCTTTAGACTACACAGCCAGACTGCTGATAAAGGGGTTGCTCCAGACTATAGGAGCCAGACTGCTGATATAGGGGTTGCTTTAGACTACACAGCCAGACTGCTGATATAGGGGTTGCTTTAGACTACACAGCCAGACTGCTGATATAGGGGTTGCTCCAGACTATAGGAGCCAGACTGCTGATATAGGGGTTGCTCCAGACTATAGGAGCCAGACTGCTGATATAGGGGTTGCTCCAGACTATAGGAGCCAGACTGCTGATAAAGGGGTTGCTCCAGACTATAGGAGCCAGACTGCTGATATAGGGGTTGCTTTAGACTACACAGCCAGACTGCTGATATAGGGGTTGCTTTAGACTACACAGCCAGACTGCTGATATAGGGGTTGCTCCAGACTATAGGAGCCAGACTGCTGATATAGCGGTTGCTCCAGACTATAGGAACCAGACTGCTGATATAGGGGTTGCTTTAGACTACACAGCCAGACTGCTGATATAGGGGTTGCTCCAGACTATAGGAGCCAGACTGCTGATATAGGGGTTGCTTCAGACTATAGGAGCCAGACTACTGATATAGGGGTTGCTCCAGACTATAGGAGCCAGACTGCTGATAAAGGGGTTGCTCCAGACTATAGGAGCCAGACTGCTGATATAGGGGTTGCTTTAGACTACACAGCCAGACTGCTGATAAAGGGGTTGCTCCAGACTATAGGAGCCAGACTGCTGATATAGGGGTTGCTTTAGACTACACAGCCAGACTACTGATATAGGGGTTGCTTTAGACTACACAGCCAGACTGCTGATATAGGGGTTGCTCCAGACTATAGGAGCCAGACTGCTGATATAGGGGTTGCTCCAGACTATAGGAGCCAGACTGCTGATATAGGGGTTGCTCTAGACTACAAAACCAGACTGCTATTACTGAGGGCGGTCCAGACTACAGAACCAGACTGCTATTGTTAAGGGTGCTTAGGGTCAGATTACTGTTATAGGGAGCACTGCAAACTACATATCAGATTGGTATTATATGGGACTCCAAACAACATAGCCAGACTGCTGATTTAGAGGGCACTCCAGACTACACAGTCAGACAACTGTTACAGGGGACTCTAAACTACACAGCCAGACTTCTGTTATATAGGACTCCAGATTACCCAGCCAGACTGCTATTACTGAGGGCGGTCCAGACTACACAGCCAGACTGCTATTATTAAGGGTGCTTCGGGCAGGGCTGTGGAGTCGGAGTCGTGGAGTCGGAGTCGGTGCCTATTTTGGTGGAGTCGGAGTCGGTATAAAATGGACCGACTCCGACTCCCAAAATATATAATAAATTGGTACAGTTAGTAGTACAATGCAGTATGTGCTGAATATATTTTCATAAGAATTTGGGAAAATGATGAAATGTTGAAAATGATGAAATGTCCTGTAAAGGTCTGTTCTATTCCTCATATAATGATGGGACTGAGTTCTGAGTGAACCTATAAGGTTTAGCAGTGCCAGGGCTGTGGAGTCGGAGTCGGTGCCTATTTTGGTGGAGTCGGAGTTGGAGTCGGAGTCAGGGGGAAATTGAGGAGTCGGAGTCGGGGCTTTGGCGTACCGACTCCACAGCCCTGGCTTCGAGTCAGATTACTGTTATACTGCAAACTACACAGTCAGACTACTAATATTGAGGGCGGTCCAGTCTACACAGCCAGACTGCTATTATTGAGGGCGGTGCAGACTACACAGCCAGATTGCTGTTATATATGTCTCCAGACTACCCAGCCAGACTACTAATATTGAGGGCGGTGCAGACTACACAGCCAGATTGCTGTTATATATGTCTCAAGACTACACAGCCAGACTACTAATATTGAGGGTGGTCCAGACTACCCAGCCAGACTGCTATTATTGAGGGTGGTCCAGACTACACAGCCAGACTACTAATATTGAGGGCGGTCCAGACTACCCAGCCAGACTGCTATTATTGAGGGTGGTCCAGACTACACAGCCAGACTACTAATATTGAGGGCGGTCCAGACTACACAGCCAGACTACTAATATTGAGGGTGGTCCAGACTACCCAGCCAGACTGCTATTATTGAGGGTGGTCCAGACTACACAGCCAGACTACTAATATTGAGGGTGGTCCAGACTACACAGCCAGACTACTAATATTGAGGGCGGTCCAGACTACACAGCCAGACTGCTATTATTGAGGGCGGTCCAGACTACACAGCCAGACTACTATTATTGAGGGCGGTACAGACTACACAGCCAGACTGCTGTTATCAGGGTTGTTTTAGGATACAGTATGTTATTGTAGGGGGTGCTCAAAACCACACAACCAGGCTACTATTATAGGGGGGTGCTCCAGACTAGACAACCAGACTCCTGTTATACGGGGTGCTCCAGAATACCCAGTGAAACTGTTGTTATAGCCGGCATACAGTATCCTCCTGAGCGCCCTCTAGTGGTGGCTACAGGTAGCAAGAATTTTATCACTTAACTCTACACCAGTGTAGGAGAATTGTCCATTATAAAGATAATATTAATCTGTACAGAATGTAATACCTAAGGTGAGGATTTACCATACTGTATGTAAGGATTCCCTTATTTAGTTGTTAACTATTAATTAATCATACTGCTTGTAAATAACATGTTAACCTCAGCGATTTATTGTACATTAAGATGCATTTATTTCATTATTACACTTGGGCTTTGAGAACTTTCACCCGGCTCTATAAAGTGTTAATTAGATGTTGGTTTTGCACTTCGTTATATAAACAGAGGTAATTAGCATGTTTCATTAGGATCCCATTGACAGATAATTAGTGCTCATTTACAACCCAAATGCCTTTAGTCATAGCCTGCATTGTTACTCTATGTTACTTACATGCTGCCTTTGCTTTTAAGTTGCCTTTATGAATTCAGTATCATGGATAAAAGCTCAGGAGGGCATGAAATGTGAGAATATTACAAGGCATTGAAGCCGGGATGTGTAGACCTGGCCAGGTTTCTCCATGATGCAACACTATGCTATATTGGAGGGTGTTTTATACCTTGCTCTTAGGGCAATTGCAGTTCTGACTGTTGATACATTCATTAATATGGCAGAGATAGCATGGCGTATAAGTAGTAAATATATCATGAATAGTGGTGGACTCAAACTTTGTGGCAAGCTTCACTAATGAGGTTACCCCTGAGTTCTTGCCTCTCAAGTATACTGGAGGTAGCAGAACAGACCCACTAGTCCCAGAGAGAAATGGTTTATCATAGAGCCATGTCATCCAGGACACTGGCACATGATCAGGATGTTGCAGAAACAGGAAGTTGCATCAACAGGACGTTGCAGGTTGGCACAGGAGCAGGAAGATTCAGGAACAGGACATTGCAGGTTGGCACAGGTGTAGGAAGATACAGAAACAGGACATTGCAGATCGCACAGGAACAGAAAGAATGAGAAACAGGACCTTGTAGGTTGGCACAGGTGTAGGAAGATTCAGGAACAGGATGTTGCAGGTTGGCACAGGTGCAGGTAAATTCAGGAATAGGACATTGTAGGTTGGCACAGGTGTAGGAAGATATAGAAACAGGACATTGCAGGTTGGCACAGGTGCAGGAAGATTCAATAACAGGACATTGCAGATTGGCACAGAAGCAGGTAGATTCAGAAACAGGACCTTGCAGGTTGGCACAGGTGCAGGAAGATTCAGGAATAGGACATTGCAGGTTGGCACAGGTGTAGGAAGATATAGAAACAGGATATTGCAGGTTGGCACAGGTGTAGGAAGATATAGAAACAGGACATTGCAGGTTGGCACAGGTGCAGGAAGATTCAATAACAGGACATTGCAGGTGGGCACAGAAGCAGGTAGATTCAGGAACAGGACCTTGCAGGTTGGCACAGGTGCAGGAAGATTCAGGAATAGGACATTGCAGGTTGGCACAGGTGTAGGAAGATATAGAAACAGGATATTGCAGGTTGGCACAGGTGCAGAAAGATTCAGAAACAGGACACTGCTGGTTGGCACAGGTGTAGGAAGATTCAGAAACACGAACATTGAAGATCTCACAGGAGCAGGTAGACTCAGGAACAGGACATTGCAAGTTGGCACAGGTGCAGGAAGATATAGAAACAGGACATTGCAAATCGTACAGGAACAGAAAGATTCAGGAACAGGACATTGTAGGTTAGCACAGGTGCAGGAAGTTGCAGAAACAGGGCATTGCAGGTTGGCACAGGAGCAGGAAGTTGCAGAAACAGGACTCTATAGGTTGGCACAGGATAAAAAGTTGCAATATTGGCACAGGGACAGGAAGTTGCAGAAATAGGCAGAACATTGCAGATTGGCAGAAAAACATGAAGCTGTAGAAAAGGGAAATTGCAGAAACAGAACATTGCAGATTAAACATGAGCAGAGAGTTACAGAAGCAGGAAGCTGCAAAAACAGGACAGTGCAGCTTAACATAGGAAAATAAGTTGCAATATTGCCGCAGGAACAGGAAACTGCAGAAATAGTAAGTTGCAGAAACAGGACATTGCAGATTGGCACAAGATCAGGAATAGGAAACTGCAGAAACAGGACATTGCAGATCACACAGGAACAGGAAGTTACAGAAACAGGAAAAGCAGATTGGCACAAGGGCAGGAATAGGAAACTGCAGAAACAGGACATTACAGATTGGCACATTAACAGGAAGTTACATGTTAACATTCTTCATGCAGTAGCACACTCATAAACCTCAAGATGGTCACTCTGTAGGTAGTCTACATGCATGGAAGTTGACTGCTGGTGAGGCCCAGTCATCAACATGGATTGGCTATTGAGGACTCCAAAGAAAAAGTTTGAGGACCCCCAATTTGAGGGTGGTCAAACATATGAAATGAATGTCAGTTACTGATTCATTAGGACCAGCAACACATCTAATGTCTATGAGAGTGCAATACACTGCCATTTCAAAACTTGAGAGGCTGAAATTCACATCTCAACCACTGGGTGGCCCCACATAGACACATACAGAATATAATCTTGTGACAGAGTATCACAAAATCATATATTTTGTAAAAGCTGGTTATCTCGCACCACACAGGATATTCTCAGCCATGATGAAAGGTATAAAAGCACAAATCTGTACCTTTCCTGACCTGTAAAATAGAGAATTACTTTTCTCTCAAATTTACATGCCCCTGTCACACATGTCACCCTAATGTCATGCCCCATGTTTGCCCCTGTGTGATATTACATGGCCTTCCTACCTCATAGGTCCATACTATGGTGCTCTCGGTGAAACCTGTGACACCCTACACTGTTTTTATAGTATGGTATAGTATAAAGCCATTGAAAGAATTATTAACCCTTGCCAAATTTACAGTACAGACATTGAGCCGCATGTACATGCAGATGTTTTATAGGTCTGAGTGTTACTCCAGCCTTAAAGTAATAATACCTATGTTATATAAAGTGAAGGATCACTCCCTCTTTCTATAGGTCATTTGCATAGCCACGCTTCTCATTAGCATAATGCATACTATTACAGGCTTCCACAATCTCTCTTTGGGTCATTACTGCTGCACATATCAGATATCTCTGTCTTTGTGCTTATTCGCATGTTGTGTGTATGATCGTCTACTTGCACGTGTTATTATTTACCGCTGTCATTTCTGTATGTTACGTTCCTATGTTCTTATGTGAAGCTGTACTGGAAAACCCTCCAATGATGGACGTGTACATACACTTCTATGTGACCCCCATTTGTATGAGTGTGTGACCCTAGTTACTGGCAGTTGTCTGTATTTCCCCTTTACTGTCTTCAGGAGAGGAGCCCCCCAGACTTCAGACCTCCTCCCACAGGACCGAGGGAGCCTGATGAAGACACAGATATGGAGTTCTTACCAAAATTGGACCAGGTGTAAGTACAAATGGTCATTATATTACATGGGAGTCTATGGTTGATGGATGCCATTGTATGCCCATATAGATTTATAATGTATAAGTAAACGCATTGAGAATAGACCCTTATTTTTGTGTCTCTAAATAGTCCTGTTTCCTTTCATTATTCAGAGTTGGGTCACCTGCAATACCCAGAATTCCGTGTGTCACGCCAGAAACAGTCATACTTAAAAAGGACGAGGATGAACCGGTAAATCATACAAACAGTATAGTAAGTAAGCAAGCAGTATAGTATCACCACCATACCTCTCGACATTTCAGATGATTACAGAGCAGTGCTTAAAGCTCATGTTTGCATGCAGGTCTATGTTCTTACTACAAAGAATGGCTGAGTATAGATCCTAAAAAGTGATAAGTCACGAGATAACAATGTTCTCTCCTCAACATAAGTTGAGGAGAGAATGTGCAGAGAATTTGGAGAGAATCTGCAGAGAATGGTGGAAGAATGAATAGAGAATGGGGATGGAATCTGCAGAGAATGGGGAGACAGTATGCAGAAAATGGGGAGAGAATCCACAGTGAACGGGGAGAGAATCTGCAGAAAATGAGGAGAGAATTTGCAGAGAATTGAAGAAAATGTGCAGAGAATAGGGAGAGAGTTTTCAGAGAATATGAAGAAAATCTGCAGAGAATGGGGAGAGAGTCCGCAGAGAATGGGGAGAGAGTCCGCAGTGAACGGGGAGAGAGTCCGCAGTGAATGGGGAGAGAATCTGCAGTGAATGGCGAGAGAATCTGCAGTGAATGGAGAAAGAATTTGCAGAGAATGGGGAGAGAGTCCGCAGTGAATGGGGAGAGAGTCCGCAGTGAATGGGAAGAGAACATGCAGAAAATGTGGAGTGAACATGCAGAGAATTGGAGAAAATGTGCAGAAAGTTGAGGGAAGTTGTGCAGAGAATGAGGAGAGGTTATGCAGAGAATGGGGAGTGAGTCTACAGAGAATGGGGAAAGAATGTGCAGTGAATTGGGAGTAAATGCCTAGAGAATGGGGAGAGAATCTGCAGGGAATGGCCAGGCAGACACTTTTGGGAAGCAAAGCAGTACAGCCTGAGCTGCGAAGCACCCTGGAGTGGTGACTCTGAAAGCACCCAAATTTAATTTGGGAATGCACATATACATGCATAATGCCCAAAGAACATGTGGGCACTAGTTGCAGTGTGTTGAAATAAGACTGTAGACTTCAGAGCCTAATTCCATCATTGGCATCAGTGCTCTATGGTGAGGTTCTGAGAGCCATCATGGCATGGCAAGTTGTTCTGTCTGAAGTCAAGGGCGTAGGCAAAATCTTGGTAAACCCATGGATTGTCCATTTCATTGCATGCTTACTCCACATTTGTTCTTCGTACTACTCTTCATTATATTGGTAACATATGATTCTAAAAATGCGTAAATGATTGTATCTCTCCGGCTTTAGACTAGAGAACTAGATGACGAATCTCTAATCCCCAGCAGTCCGGCCACCGAGACATCGGACAATATCAGTCCTGTGGCCAGTCCTGTCCATACAGGGTGAGTGACAACAAGGCATAATCCAATTCATCATTATCTTGTCGTAGATGTCACCTTATGGTCAGTGCTATAGAGTTATGGGGCAATACAAGGCCATTTAACACAGTGAATGGACAGGTATTGCCCTAATGGGACAACCACTACAAGAAAAATTGGGCCATCAAGGAATAATACATACATAAGAATTTGCACGGTCCTGGCAACATGACAAAAAAAAAAAAGTCAACTAGGACAAACTTGTCTGTAATGAGATGTGTAAATATAGAATGTGCCCAATATAACAGGTTTGTAGTAGGTGAATGTTACAGAGAAGCAGCCGTGCAAGTATTGTGCCGCAGATGGTGTTTTCATATGCAGGCATGGGTGGCTGTCATAAATCTGGTTATAAATACTTGTTGGACGACGGCGGGCAGGATTATGCAACAAATATTCATGAATCTGCATCTAAGACAAAAGAATTATTCTACATATGGTGTGCAGTGACCATGGTGATGGAAGGACAGATGCTGACACTCTCTTCTACATGCCCGCTATCACTGATAGAGTAGTATAAATCAATCTTCATTATATACTCTTAGTATGTAATATAATTTACTTGTTATTGCAGGTTTTTAGTCAGTTTTATGGTGGACGCCCGAGGTGGATCCATGCGTGGAAGCCGTCACAATGGTCTGAGGGTCATCATCCCACCCAGGACTTGTGCTGCACCCACAAGAATAACATGTCGCCTAGTAAAGCCACAAAAGCTGAACTGCCCACCTCCATTGGGTGAAGAAGAGGGACTGACCAGTAGGATCATTGCTCTTGGTCCTACTGGGGCACAATTTCTTAGGTGGGTTCCATAGCTTGCTAATGCTTCTCACATTGCACCTCCACCTGGATGGCCATAAGTCTTCAGCTATTCACTTTGACACCTCCAGACACGTGTTCGGCTTGGTTGAGTGTGTATGTGTCTTGAAGCCACCACCAGACATCTCAAGGTGTTGAAATTCAACTCACTCGATTCTTCTTTCCCCTGTCCAAGAGAATCGGGAGGCTAACTCTTGACTTAATCTTGTTTCTGAAGTATATCTCTCACTCCTGTTCTTATAGCCCAGTGGTGGTAGAGATCCCTCACTTTTCTTCGGCGGGACGTGGTGATCGAGAACTGGTTATCTTACGTAGTGATAACGGGTCAGTGTGGAAGGAACATCAGAACCGGTATGGAAAGGAATACTTGGAGGAGGCGCTGAGTGGTATGGATGAAGGTATGATGTGGACATTAACCAAAGGAATGGTTGCTCTTCTTTGTTGGTCACTTATTACTTGTCATGGTCTGTTTTCAAACGCTTGAAAACAGCGTTGAAAACAGTTGTTAATGCGACTAAGGAGTATGACAAGATTTGGCGTCCTCGAGGCTATGCGTATTTTAGCAGACATCAAAATATATTGGAGCAATTTGTAGGAAGCATAATGAAGGCCTGCGGGTCTGAGGCCAAGTAGAAAAACGGACGCTGTAAAGGGCATAGACGGGCCTAAAAGTCTCTGGGTCATCTTGTGAATGGATAACCAGTAGCGGTATACCAAGGGGCAGATTCACCAAATAGGAAGGGTGTCGTTTCAAAAACATTTAAAGGGGTTTGCCCCACCATTAAATAACATGATCATGGCATAGATAATAAAAAATGAAAAATATTTGTCATTTATATGGTGTTAAAAAAATGATCCAGTGAAGAGTTACTTACACAGAATGGCGCCACCTCGTGTTCAAAGTGTATAGCAATGTGTAAGTCCATCTAATTAACCGGTGGACACACATGCTCAGTCGCTCTCCTCTGCATAGTTATCCTCTGTAGATCAGCCATTAGCAATAGATTCCTACCCTGCTTGTCAGTCTTTGCAGTAGCATGCAGGAGAACTCAGAAGACTCATTTTATAGAGGAAGTAAGAAAGGACTATATTGTATGCTGCCAGAGGGGGAAGGAGGCTGATTTTGTCCAACTAGCACCATGGAGTACACATGGAAGAAAAAATACCATTTTATGCTTCTTTATAAGAGCTATTAGTCTTTCAGGACTTTTGATATGAAAATGATTCATATGAGAACTCTTTTTTATTATTCCAAATGATAAGTTGGTTCCCCCAACAATAAGCTGATCACAGGTTGTGTCACTACCTGGACCCTTGTGATCAGCTTTAATTTGTGATGGAACCTGGATGTAAATGTTCACTTTTCCTGCAGCTCCACCTCAGGTGAAATGAAGCACTACACCACTCCTACTGAAATCAATGGTCTTTCTGTGTAATACATGGACGTGTTGGGTCCTCCAGGACAAGAGACACTCTCTGCCTTGTATTTCTTTGTTTTCAACAGTATTTATTATGTCAGGGAAAAAATGCTAAAACTACTTGAATGTGAGTACTACTTGAATCACGCTCTGCTCTATGTCTGCCCTCAGAATTGGAAAGTGAAGAGGAGTTACATAAGAAGCGCCTTTGTCGTATCGTCACTACCGACTTTCCACTCTACTTTGTGGTGATGTCACGGGTATGTCAAGATTGTGAACTCATTGGGCCAGAAGGGGGAGTCCTTAAAAGCCGGCTAGTACCCCAAGTTCAAGCCACCTTCCCCCCAACTGCTGTAACCAAGAAAGTGAAGTTGTCACTGCAGGTAAGTAGCCCACTAAAAACACAACATGAAAGTCTATGTGATGTGACTGTAGTCATACATATACACTTCTAGGTCTAGTAACATTTGACGTCTTGTGTCCTCTTAGGCTCAGCCAGTGCCAGATGATCTGGTTTCTCGGTTGCTTGGCAATCAAGCAACTTTTGGCCCCATTGTCACTGTGGAACCAAGACGTAGGAAATTTCACCGGCCGATAGGCCTGCGTATACCCCTGCCACCATCCTGGAAAGATAACCCTCGAGACAGTGGAGAAGGTGATACCACCAGCTTGAGACTCCTATGCAGTGTAACAGGTGGGGGATCTGGTGTTTAATAAGATGATTTCTTGACTAAAACCTTAAGATCTTTCTTTATTTCACACCTTCTTCTGCTACTTGTCAGGCGGTACAGCTCCAGCTCAATGGGAAGACATCACCGGGACTACAAAATTAGTATATGCCAATGAATGTGCCAATTTTACAACCAATGTCTCTGCCAGGTAAAGCAGAATCAAATGACTCTATGACATCCTCTATCCAGCAGTCCATGCTTATTATAGACCATTTTCTAACATCTCGGCAGGTTTTGGCTCTCAGATTGTCCCCGCACTGCTGAGGCCGTTTCCTTCTCCACCCAGCTGTACAAGGAGCTTAGTGCCGTTCCGTATACAGCGCGATTTGTAGTATTTGCCAAAATGGCAGATGGGCGGGAAGGACGTCTACGATGCTATTGTATGACAGGTGATAAACTGGAGAAGACTCTGGAGCAACATGAGAACTTTACAGAGGTGGCACGTAGCCGGGACATTGAGGTACGTAGTAGACCCTCGACAGCTAGGTATAGTATTATATTACTCATACCTCCAAACACTGACAACTTAATGCATTCGAATCACAAAAATAGCATATATGACCCCTTCATTACAACCCAAAATCAATATGGACCACATACTTAGATCTCAAAATACAGGCCTCAAACTCAAACATAAACTGTATTTTGACTCCAAAATAAATTCTGACCCTAAAGCAAAATTAATATAGACCCCATACACAGATTCCAAAATTAATACAGGCACTATACATGTATTCAGACTCTAAAATAAATTCTGACCCTAGACCAGATCCAAAATAAATACAGACCCCATACTCAGTCCCTAATATGAATACAGACCCCATACACAGTCCTCAAAATTAATACATACTCCACTCATACCCTAAAACTTACTCAGATTCATATATAAATTCAGACCTTCCAAAAAAATACAGACCGCATACTCAGACTCCAGAATAAATACAGACCGGATACTCGGACTTGTGGTGTATTCAGACTCTAAAATAAATTCTGACCCTAGACCAGACCCTAAAATTAGTACAGACCCAATACCCAGACCCCAAAATAAATACAGACCACATACTCAGTCCCTAAAATAAATACAGACCCCAAACTCAGTCCTCAAAATGAATACAGACTCCACACATACCCTAAAACTTACTCAGATTCCTAAATAAATTCAGACCCTCCAAAAAATACAGACCCCATTCTCAGACTCCGAAATAAATACAGACTCCATAATTGCACTTGTGGTGTATTCAGACTGTAAAATAAATTCTGACCCTAGACCAGACCCTAAAATTAGTACAGTCCTAAAACCCAGACCCAAAATAAATACAGACCCCATACTCAGTCCCTAAAATAAATACAGACCCCAAACTCAGTCCTCAAAATGAATACAGACCCCACGCATACCCTAAAACTTACTTAGATTCCTAAATAAATTCAGACCCTAGACCAGACCCTAAAATTAGTACAGACCTAAAACCCAGACCCAAAATAAATACAGACCCCATACTCAGTCCTCAAAATGAATACAGACCCCACGCATACCCTAAAACTTACTTAGATTCCTAAATAAATTCAGACCCTAGACCAGACCCTAAAATTAGTACAGACCTAAAACCCAGACCCAAAATAAATACAGACCCCATACTCAGTCCTCAAAATGAATACAGACCCCACTCATACCCTAAAACTTACTCAGATTCCTAAATAAATGCAGACTCTCCAAAAAAAAAATACAGACCCCATACATAGACTCAAATAAATACAGACCCCATACTCTGAACTGTTGTGTATTAAGACTCTAAAATCAATTCTGACCCTAGACCAGACCCCAAAATAAATACAGACCCCATACATAGACTCAAATAAATACAGACCCCATACTCTGAACTGTTGTGTATTAAGACTCTAAAATCAATTCTGACCCTAGACCAGACCCCAAAATAAATACAGACCCCATACTCAGTCCTTAGAATGAATACAGACCTACTCAGACCCTAAAACTTACTCAGATTCCTAAATAAATTCAGACCCTTCCAAAAAATACTGACCCCAGACCCTATAAGAATTTAGCCCTCAGACTTGACCCACAAATAAAAATAAAGACTTAAGTCTTTGCATAACTCAGTGTACTGGGGCCAACCATGGCATTAGGACACTGGGGCAGATTTACTAAGCTAAATGCACCAAAATTGGCTCAAGTTGCAAAAAACCGGTGTACATGTCTTATACCAGATTTAAGCCAATGGGGCAGGACTTAAAGGAAAAGGGAACATGGCTTAGCAGAAAAGGGAGTGGCTTAAATGTGACAAATTATAAATAGATGGTTTAGGATTATTACCAATTCTCGACTGTAATACCCTGTAAGCAGAATTTTAGCTGCGTGATTCCTTTCTATCCACAGGTCATGGATGGGACCCAACTTTTTGTGGAGCTGTCAGGAAATCTAGTTCCTCTCAAGAAAGCAACGCAGCAGAGAAGCTTTACTTTCCAGGCGTTTAAGGAGAACAGACTGGCACTACCCATTAAGGTAAGAGAGTCCTTCAATCCATCTGTAGGTCATTTGCAGGCTGTGTGCCGCCACGTGGTGTCTTCTTATTCTGCCTTAGCTTCTACCAATTTTGGCACAAAATATTAATAAAGGTAATTAGAAAAATATTTTTCGATATGAGTTATGCAAATGAGTTGTGATGTATGTTCTTGCTTAGGTGCGGGACAGCAGCCGGGAACCATGTGGATCTCTCTCTTTCCTGCGCAAATCCATGAAGTATGAGCCGTCCCAGCAAGTTCTTTGCCACTTGAATGTCACAATGCCACAGTACACACAGGTACGACAGGTACGGGTAAGGGCCGAGTATGCCTCAGCCTCATAATTTCACTCTATACTTATAGTATACTGAATGCTACAGAGTATAGAGTGGTTATTGTGCGCTTTACCATAAGTTCACATATACTAGTTCTGAATCTTTTGACACTAATTTACAGTTTAAAGGGATTGTCCTGTTATGGACACTTAATCCCTATCCATAGGACAGGGGATAAGTGTCTGATCACCAGTTCCCCTAGTGATCAGAAGGACAGGGGACTGACGGTCACCTAAGGCCTACAGTGCGCTTGCATGACCGACGCTCCATTGACTTCTGTGGTGCTGGAGAATACAGTCCCGGTGGCCTCATAGCAGTGAATAGAGCTCCATTCATAAGGAGCCTTAGGAGGACTTTCGGTTCCCTGTCCTGATGACTGGAGGAACCAGGTGTTCAGACTCCCAGCTATCGGACACTTATCCTGTAGATAGGAAATAAGTGTCCATAATGGGACAATCCCTTTATAAGTATAAAGAAAACTACATCAAAATTGAGAATTTTTGCAAACATATTCCATTGATCCTGAATTACAGCCTGTAATATACTTCAGAGCTGCATTCACAATTCTACGCAATGTGGATTCTGTCTGAATGTAGGTGTGGATTCTGTACCTAAATCTTGACAGACAGCATATAAATAGGTTGTTTTCTCCATTTTTGCTCATTATTTATACAAATTCTACAAACTGCAGATTATCTAATGCTAATCCACATGTGAATCCTAAAGCAATTATCCTGGAAATACACAGCGTATTTACCTAGTGTGAATATTGCTTGAGAGAGAAGCAGGAAAACCTTTTCCAAAATGGAAGGCTTGTGTACATTCCTCTAATGCGCTCCATAAATCACAGACCAAAAATCTGTCTAAGCGGATTTGTCAAGTCTTGTATTTGAGACGCATAGGACAGAGTATGAGATGCTAAATTTAGGGATATATTGATTTCTATGATTAAATTTAGTATTTTAATGTAAAATGTTAGGTCAAGAAACCTTTTCTGCCCATACATGGTGAAGGACAATATATCCTATATGCATTTAATACATGAAGAATTGTTACTCAGGACTTACAGGCTTTCTCTATGTGTGGAGGAGAAGCAGGACTCACAGGCTTTCTCTATGTGTGGTCAGGAGAAGCAGGACTCACAGGCTTTCTCTATGTGTGGAGGAGAAGCAGGACTCACAGGCTTTCTCTATGTGTGGTCAGGAGAAGCAGGACTCACAGGCTTTCTCTATGTGTGGAGGAGAAGCAGGACTCACAGGCTTTCTCTATGTATGGAGGAGAAGCAGGACTCACAGGCTTTCTCTATGTGTGGTCAGGAGAAGCAGGACTCACAGGCTTTCTCTATGTGTGGAGGAGAAGCAGGACTCACAGGCTTTCTCTATGTGTGGTCAGGAGAAGCAGGACTCACAGGCTTTCTCTATGTGTGGAGGAGAAGCAGGACTCACAGGCTTTCTCTATGTGTGGTCAGGAGAAGCAGGACTCACAGGCTTTCTGTATGTGTGGTCAGGAGAAGCAGGACTCGCGGGCTTTCTCTATGTGTGGAGGAGAAGCAGGACTCACGGGCTTTCTCTATGTGTGGTCAGGAGAAGCAGGACTCACAGGCTTTCTCTATGTGTGGAGGAGAAGCAGGACTCACAGGCTTTCTCTATGTGTGGTCAGGAGAAGCAGGACTCACAGGCTTTCTCTATGTGTGGTCAGGAGAAGCAGGACTCACAGGCTTTCTCTATGTGTGGTCAGGAGAAGCAGGACTCACAGGCTTTCTCTATGTGTGGTCAGGAGAAGCAGGACTCACAGGCTTTCTCTATGTGTGGTCAGGAGAAGCAGGACTCACAGGCTTTCTCTATGTGTGGAGGAGAAGAAGGACTCACAGGCTTTCTCTATGTGTGGTCAGGAGAAGCAGGACTCACAGACTTTCTCTACATGTGGTCAGGAGAAGCAGGACTCACAGGCTTTCTCTATGTATGAAGGAGAAGCAGGACTCACAGGCTTTCTCTATGTGTGGAGGAGAAGCAGGACTCACAGGCTTTCTCTATGTGTGGTCAGGAGAAGCAGGACTCACAGGCTTTCTCTATGTGTGGTCAGGAGAAGCAGGACTCACAGGCTTTCTCTATGTGTGGTCAGGAGAAGCAGGACTCACAGGCTTTCTCTATGTGTGGAGGAGAAGCAGGACTCACAGGCTTTCTCTATGTGTGGAGGAGAAGCAGGACTCACAGGCTTTCTCTATGTGTGGAGGAGAAGCAGGACTCACAGGCTTTCTCTATGTGTGGTCAGGAGAAGCAGGACTCACAGGCTTTCTCTATGTGTGGTCAGGAGAAGCAGGACTCACAGGCTTTCTCTATGTGTGGTCAGGAGAAGCAGGACTCACAGGCTTTCTCTATGTGTGGTCAGGAGAAGCAGGACTCACAGGCTTTCTCTATGTGTGTTCAGGAGAAGCAGGACTCACAGGCTTTCTCTATGTGTGGAGGAGAAGCAGGACTCACAGGCTTTCTCTATGTGTGGTCAGGAGAAGCAGGACTCACAGGCTTTCTCTATGTGTGGAGGAGAAGCAGGACTTACAGGCTTTCTCTATGTGTGGAGGAGAAGCAGGACTCACAGGCTTTCTGTATGTGTGGAGGAGAAGCAGGACTCACAGGCTTTCTCTATGTGTGGTCAGGAGAAGCAGGACTCACAGGCTTTCTCTATGTGTGGAGGAGAAGCAGGACTCACAGGCTTTCTCTATGTGTGGAGGAGAAGCAGGACTCACAGGCTTTCTGTATGTGTGGTCAGGAGAAGCAGGACTCACAGGCTTTCTCTATGTGTGGAGGAGAAGCAGGACTCACAGGCTTTCTCTATGTGTGGTCAGGAGAAGTAGGACTCACAGGCTTTCTCTATGTATGGAGGAGAAGCAGGACTCACAGGCTTTCTCTGTGTGTGGTCAGGAGAAGCAGGACTCACAGGCTTTCTCTATGTGTGGAGGAGAAGCAGGACTCACAGGCTTTCTCTATGTGTGGTCAGGAGAAGTAGGACTCACAGGCTTTCTCTATGTATGGAGGAGAAGCAGGACTCACAGGCTTTCTCTATGTGTGGTCAGGAGAAGCAGGACTCACAGGCTTTCTCTATGTGTGGAGGAGAAGCAGGACTCACAGGCTTTCTCTATGTGTGGTCAGGAGAAGTAGGACTCACAGGCTTTCTCTATGTATGGAGGAGAAGCAGGACTCACAGGCTTTCTCTATGTGTGGTCAGGAGAAGCAGGACTCACAGGCTTTCTCTATGTATGGAGGAGAAGCAGGAATCACAGGCTTTCTCTATGTGTGGAGGAGAAGCAGGACTCACAGGCTTTCTCTATGTGTGGAGGAGAAGCAGGACTCACAGGCTTTCTCTATGTGTGAAGGAGAAGTAGGACTCACAGGCTTTCTCTATGTGTGGTCAGGAGAAGCAGGACTCACAGGCTTTCTCTATATGTGGAGGAGAAGCAGGACTCACAGGCTTTCTCTATGTGTGGAGGAGAAGCAGGACTCACAGGCTTTCTCTATGTGTGGAGGAGAAGCAGGACTCACAGGCTTTCTCTATGTGTGGAGGAGAAGCAGGACTCACAGGCTTTCTCTATGTGTGGTCAGTATAAGCAGGACTCACAGGCTTTCTCTATGTGTGGTCAGTATAAGCAGGACTCACAGGCTTTCTCTATGTGTGGAGGAGAAGCAGGACTCACAGGCTTTCTCTATGTGTGGTCAGGAGAAGCAGGACTCACAGGCTTTCTCTATGTGTGGTCAGTATAAGCAGGACTCACAGGCTTTCTCTATGTGTGGTCAGGAGAAGCAGGACTCACAGGCTTTCTCTATGTGTGGTCAGTATAAGCAGGACTCACAGGCTTTCTCTATGTGTGGAGGAGAAGCAGGACTCACAGGCTTTCTCTATGTGTGGTCAGGAGAAGCAGGACTCACAGGCTTTCTCTATGTGTGGAGGAGAAGCAGGACTCACAGGCTTTCTCTATGTGTGGTCAGTATAAGCAGGACTCACAGGCTTTCTCTATGTGTGGTCAGGAGAAGCAGGACTCACAGGCTTTCTCTATGTGTGAGGAGGAGAAGCAGGACTCACAGGCTTTCTCTATGTGTGGTCAGGAGAAGCAGGACTCACAGGCTTTCTCTATGTGTGGTCAGGAGAAGCAGGACTCACAGGCTTTCTGTATGAGGCCTTCCATCAATTACACAGCTTTTATATGAAAATACTGAACAAAATCATAGAAATCTATATATTCCTGAGCTCAGCATCTCCTCCCCTGTCCTATGATCCTATGCCGCTCTCAGATGGGAGACCTCACAGAGCCCCTGAGTAAGGTTATTCATGTGCATGTAATGCTTATAAATAGGAATTGTGCGCAATATGACATAAATGAATCTCACTTGTATCACTTGAGGAATTCTTGACTTGCATATGTGTACTGTATATTTGCTTCTGGAGCCATCATGTTGCAGTTTTTCTTTATATTTGGTTGTCTAGTACTTTTTGCCTTTGTGTTGGGTCATTCAGCATTGGCTTTGCTTTTGTCGCTTTTTTGTGTCTTTGTCTTAAAAAATATGTTGTGGTTTGCAGCTATGTCTTGTATTCCTGCTCTGTGTCACTGTGTTGTTGTTGCTATTGTGCGCTTGTCTTGCGTTGTTGCGTTTTATTGTGCTTTTTATTATTTTTTTTGTTGTGCCCATGACCATGTCCTGTCTTGCTCTACGCTAAGTGTTACCACATTGTGCCATTATGTAGCTGTGTAAAACTGAGTTGTGTTATCACAGGGCCCAGGCAGCCTGGACAGGAGGAGGACGCTGACCCCACTTGCTCTAAGAGAGCGATACAGCCTTCTGAATGACAGCACAAGGGGGTGAGACAGAGGGGATGATAGGAGGGCACACTGGGAAAGTTGGGCATATTGAGCATATAGTTGGTGGAGATATATATACGTAGGGGAGGTCAAACATAAAGGAACAAAATATTTGAAGATTTTTTTAGAACTGGAGTCTTTTTAGTAGGATAAGTCATTAATTTGAGATCAGTGGAGTTCCGACACCTGGGACCCCCATCGATCAGCTATCCTCTGCACAGTGTATGGAGCTGAGCTGCATTGGTGCAGCCGGGCCACAGTGCACCATCTGCCTCCTGCTCAATACACTTTGCAGAGAACATCTGGTTGCTGAGTGTTCCATGTATTGGACCCCCACCAACCTAAATTAACGATAAGGATATGTCAGTCATTTTGGGCCTTGGATAACTCATTTAGGCTCAAGCCCCACGTTGCGAAAATGGAGCATTTTGCCGCTGTAGAAACGCTGTGGCAAAAAGGACTGCATTTTACAGTACTTGCAATGGGATTCTGGCTAATCCTATCCATACATTGCAGAAAAAAATCTGCAGAGGAGAAGTTGCGTTTTCAAAAATGCCCGCATTTTTGAAAATCGCAGCATGTCAATTATACCTGCGGAAACACTGGCGTTTTCCCTGTAGGTATAATATGGGCAGAAAGTCCGCAGAGGAAAACTCAGCGATGCATTTCTGCTACGTTTTTTTTCCCGCAGCATTTTTTTTTTACTGCGTTTCGCTACGTGGGGCCTTAGCCTTAAGGACTTTTCCAGTAATAGAAAACCATGGCTACTTTCCTCCAGTACAACACCTGTATACAGGTGTTGGATGGTATTGCGGTTTAGTCACATACACTTTAATGGAGATAAGCTGTGGTTCTTTTTGTAGAAGACTGTCAAATTTTGGACAATCCTTAACATTTCTAGCTAATCTGTGCAGATAGGTGACATGGCACCCGTAGAACTCTGTGGGCCCAAATAGCATTAAAGTTTTCTAAGAATAGCCTGGTCCATGGGTAACATAGCAAAATATAAGAAAGTGGGAATGAATCCTTATCATTACTGGTCCAAAATGACTTAGGAAATCACTTAAGAAATAAGAAGGAAGATGAGACCGGTGTGTGTGTGTGTGGGCAAAGATGGGTAAAGCCTTACATGAGCGGATAAGATCAGGGAGATTACTATATATCTGGTTATATATACAGTATATATATTTTATTATGAAGGTTTTATACCATAGAAGCATTTCATTGCTTCTCGGGGAGAATAACTCCATCATACATTCCGTAAGAAGGCTCCATATGGTGATGTATGAAGTGCCTATTCTGGGGTGCAGAGCTGCGCACCATGTGCATGAGGCCCTAAAGCAATTCCTCACATAATAACTGTTTAGAAGTGTTTTCGGTCATATAGTTAGCCATTATTGCTGTCCCTCCTTGGTCTCTTCTCACAGTCTCCTCTACTATCCTCAGTCCCCTTTCATACAGTCTCCTCTTACTGTCCTTTCACAGTCCCCCCTTTACTTTCCTCGTAAAGTACTTCTTTACTTTCCTCTCACGGTTCCCACAGAGAGTTTTTTGCAGGCGAATTTTTGAGGCGGAATCCGCCTCCCAGCTCTCCGATTCACTTCAGTGGAAGTCAGGCAGACTTTTTCCTCCAGCTGATGAAGTGTCATGACCTATCTTCAGGCGGATTCTGCCCTGCAAAGTCCATTGATATGAATGGGAGGCAGAAAAAAATGCTAGTGGGTTTTTGAAGCTGTTTTTGCAAACAACCGCTGCAAAAAGCTCTGTGTGAACTTACACATACTGTCCTCTCACAGTCCCCTTATATCCAGCCCATCCCTAATATCCTCTCGCATTGGGCTCTCACTCTCCTTCGTGCCCACTCTTTATACTGTCCCTACTTAGACTCTCCTTTTCATACCCCCATTTTATATTGTACTATCATTCCTCCTCCTCTTACAGTTTTTCACACTTTAAGTCAAATGTACTTTTTTCTGCCTCATTTAATTTTTTTCTTATTTTTTTACCCCTCCAATGTCACCCTCATTTCCCTGTCTCCCCAGGCTCTCTCAGTGGCACAGATCGTTTTGACATGAAGATGGCCGTTATATCGGAGCATCTGGGTCTAAGCTGGGCCGGTGAGCTTACACACCAACACTGGAAGACTTGTGCCCTTCACGCTAATTCTAACCAACCCCATAATATATCATTGTAGAGGCCACATCTGTTCTGTACACAAACTATTCATCATGGGACTAAGTGTATTGTCACCGTGTCCTTGTCATGGAAGAGGACCAACCTCCACATCACGTACTATGTATTACTGTGCATTAGCCCTGTGCCCATGGCTCAGCGTCCTGAATAATACGCTGTTTGTTTGTCCTTTTTGTGGATATTTTAGAGTATCATTTTCTATATTTGGTGTAATCAAGGAGCGCCACCTATAGGCCATGTCAGGGTACCGCAAGTAGTATTTTCTTACAAAGCTTTGTTTTGTGGAAGGCAGAGGTAGTCGTACTGCTATAGATCTGGATCAAAACTTCTGACATATCACTATAGCATATCAAAGGTTAAAGGGCATTGCATCTGTAATCCATAAACTGCATGGTTTTCCAACTCAACTGCACAAAAAGGAATTTGTGGCTGATTTTGAGGTAGATTCCACCTCAAAATTCTGTCCGGAAACTGCTTCACATTGTTTTCAATAGGAGGCAGTGACAGACATCCCGTTTTTCTGGAATGGACAGACAGACTCCCTGAACTGAAATCTGAACGCAGATGTGAACCGAGCCTTATAGTACAGCAGCTGAAGTGTCACAAAATTATCACCCAATAGGCCGTCCTTACCATGTTGCTTTATGTTCTCTACCATGGTATATTCATAATCACTTTTTGACTGTATGGTAGTTTTTTTTTTAGGCTACATGCAAACGACTGTGTGTGCTATCCATGTTTTTAAGGGCTAGCCCATTGACACATTCTTTTCTTATGGCCCCATACGCTCGACCATGTATTATCACAAGTCTGTAGAGGGGTCACAACTTAGGACAGGTCTTAATTCTGCCCATTTTGCGGTCCAGGCTTATTAATTGAAGTGTATGGGTCTGTGGAGAGCATAGACAGCACACAGATACCATCCATGTACCATCCGTGCCGTTCATGTGCATGTAGCCTTACTGTCACGTTGAACCATTCGTCTAGTACTATTTGCATTACTACGGTTTATGTTAGCACCTTTAGCACTTTATACATTAGTTCTTTACCCTCTTACGGACGGGCGATGTAAATACAGCAGCGGTGTGCACGATAAAACCACCGCAGACAGCTTGGGTTTGTCATTAGCACGTCTCTCCGGACTCCTCTGTGCAGATGTATCCAACCCACCGCTGTTTCCAGACACTTCCACTAATGAAGTATATGTCTACGTCTGTGGCCGGGCAGATATATTTTCAATACTACTTGCAGAGATAAATTTCTGCGATATCCTCTGGATGCAAAATGCATGTGCATACATGAGGAGATCTGCTCAGTTAGGATAACACAGAATTGAGCTATAGGTACACCCCATTGTAAGTCCAAAGATGGAACCCCTGGGTGTTTCTGGTCTGCCCCTATAAGTATACTCACCATAGTGCTCACAAATTACCTGCACTATGGATTTTATAGTTATACCTGCCAGGCCACCACAAAGCCCATTTAATAATGCCCACCAAAGTGTCCCTAAAGTAGCTACCAAAGTGCCGCATAAGATGCCACTTACAGCTTTCACTGAAGTAAGATCCCCAAGCCTCAATGAGCCAAAGGTAAAGGTACATGGTAGGGACTTATAGTTATATATCTGGCCTCCTGCCCCGTTCCTATAATGTTTTTGGAATGTTTTAGGAATGTAGCTTCCTTGGTACCAACGTTTTGTTGTCTTATGATTATAGCATGGTCTTGGCCTTTGGTATGGCTAGGCATATTGCTCTGTTGTTATGTCATACTCTTATATTGTCATCTGGTTATTTTTGGTTTTGCTGCCTAGTTCTGTTATAATATACATTATACCATATAGTTTACCATAGACTCACCTGTATATTTCACATTGGTCTGTGTTGTAAGATGGCACCATATTTTATCACCAGTCTGTAGTCAGTATTTACTTTTTTAGAATTTTTTGGATGACACATTGTTAACCCATTGACGAGGCCGGAGCTAACCATACTAGTAACCAGAGCTGCTAAGGAACAACACGTCCCAGAATGCCTGCCTAGATTGTCTGTTATATAGTTGTGCATTGTGTTGTCTGAACTTATGTGTTGGGTATCGGCAAATGCCAGTAGGTCTCCATTGTATTTCTGTTCTAGCAGCATCTATTATCTACATATATTGGGGTAGTCATATAATGTGCTTGACAATTGACAAGGTAGGCCCCACACAATGATCAATTTGTAAAAATTTTGTTCGAATTTTATCAGCCTATATACCATGGTACCACGAAGGGTTCTCATGGGGTTCCCATTATAACAACTCCTGTCCATACGCTCTTTTGGGACATCATGGATGCCTTATTGACATCATAGAGAAGGGTTAACTGTTGGGGACCCACCTGTATTAGCCGGGGCACAAAAGGGCTGTCAAAGGCATCTCCAGCTGTGGAGGAGTCAACACCACATGCTCATCCATTTATTTAAATAAACATAATGTAATACCACATTTCTCCTGCAGTGGCAACTGCAACAGACATGTTCTCCTGGCAGAGCTTTTACTGATGATAACAACCCCTTTTTAGGATATGGTTGCACATGTCAGATTTTACATGGATTTAGGGGTGGATTCCACAGGGATAAAATCTGCAGTGAAAATTCATGACATGTTAAGGATCTGAAGATCCCCAAAATGCTTAATTTTCTGTGTGGATTTTTTATTCGACATGTAGACGGATATAGGGCCAGTTTAAGGGGGTTGTCCCACTGTAGTAAGTGATCCAGGGGCAGACACACACCACTGAGGCCCCCATTCATAAACAGCATGTGAGCCCCCTCTTCTTAGTATACCGTAAGAACAATTGTTTTGTTGTTTTCTCTCATCGGATAATAGTCAGATTGTTTTAATTTCACCTACAGCAATGGGCACTAGTGACATCCCTGGTGGTCTAGGGCAGTAATGAAATTAATAATAACATCCCTAGTGAGTAGGACAGTAAAGGGATTATTACTAGCATGGTGATGTGGGATAGTAATGAAATTAATGATAACATCACTGGAGGAGTAGGGTAGTAATGGAATTAATGATGCCATCCCTGGTGGTCTAGAGTAGTACTAGAATTAATGATAGTTAATTAATGATAATTAATGATATAATAATAAGTAGTACTAGAATTAATCACTGGAGGAGTAGGCCAGTAATACAATTAATAATGCCATCCCTGGTGGTCTAGAGTAGTACTAGAATTAATAATAACATCCTTGGTGGTCTAGGCCAGTAATGGAATTAATGACGCCATCCCTGGTGGTCTAGGCCAGTAATGGAATTAAAACTGACATCCCTGATGGTGTAAGGCAGTAATGGAATTAATACTAACATCCCTGGTGGTCTAGGGAAGTAATGGAATTAATACTGGCCTCCCTGGTGGTCTATGGCTGTAATGAAACTAATACTGACATCCTTGATGGTCTAAGGCAGTAATGGAATTAATACTGGCATCCCTGGTGGTCTAGGGCAGTAATGGAATTAATACTGACATCCCCGATGGTCTAAGGCAGTAATGGAATTAATACTGACATCCCCGATGGTCTAAGGTAGTAATGGAATTAATGATGCCATCCCTGGTGGTCTAGAGTAGTACTAGAATTAATGATAGTTAATTAATGATAATTAATGATATAATAATAAGCAGTACTAGAATTAATCACTGGAGGAGTAGGCCAGTAATACAATTAATAATGCCATCCCTGGTGGTCTAGAGTAGTACTAGAATTAATAATAACATCCTTGGTGGTCTAGGCCAGTAATGGAATTAATGACGCCATCCCTGGTGGTCTAGGCCAGTAATGGAATTAAAACTGACATCCCTGACGGTGTAAGGCAGTAATGGAATTAATACTAACATCCCTGGTGGTCTAGGGCAGTAATGGAATTAATACTGGCCTACCTGGTGGTCTATGGCTGTAATGAAACTAATACTGACATCCTTGATGGTCTAAGGCAGTAATGGAATTAATACTGGCATCCCTGGTGGTCTAGGGCAGTAATGGAATTAATACTGACATCCCCAATGGTCTAAGGCAGTAATGGAATTAATACTAACATCCCTGGTGGTCTAGGGCAGTAATGGAATTATTACTGGAATCCCTGATGGTCTAAGGCAGTAGTGAAATTAATGAGGATATTCCTGGTTCTTTAAGGCAGTAATGGAATTAATGATGACATCCCTGGTGGTCTAGGGCAGTAATGGAATTAATACTGGCCTACCTGGTGGTCTATGGCTGTAATGAAACTAATACTGACATCCTTGATGGTCTAAGGCAGTAATGGAATTAATACTGGCATCCCTGGTGGTCTAAGGCAGTAATGAAATTAATGAGGATATTCCTGGTTCTTTAAGGCAGTAATGGAATTAATGATGACATCCCTGGTGGTCTAGGGAAGCAGTGGAAATAATTGCAATATCCCCGGTTGTCTGGGGCAGTAATGGAATGAATACCGAAATCCCTTGTGGTCTAGGCCAGTAGTGGGATTACTAGTAATATCCCTGGTGGTCTAGGGTAATGTAGTGAATGAGTTGGCCTAACCGGGATGATGTCTGAACAGGCTGCACGACTTATGTCTGCCCCTGAAGTGATGGCATATCCCTAGGTTATGCTATTAGTTACTGATCGACGCCGGTCTGACTGCTAGGACCCCGACCAGTCATCCGAATGAAGGAATGGCAGCACAGTATTTTTATAATACATCAAAGTACAGTAAAGTAATATCCCCAGTGTAGTAGTGGTGTATATATCTAATCCATTCAGGGTACATTTAAGTAGCAGAAATTGTGCTAACCCCCAGCCATCTCATATATCCCTTAAATAGCTTTGCCTGTGGCCACATTATCAGCATATTAGACTTCTGCTGATGCTGTTATCAGGGATCAGATAGGCTTATACTTCTGTCATCATTGGGGTCTTTAGAGCATGTAGAGTGTTTCACAGCGGCGAGTGTCATAAACATATTATAAGGTATTACAGACTGACTGTGGATGTGTCCTGTTCACAGAGCTGGCGCGGGAGTTACAGTTTGAGATGGACGACATCAATAGGATTCGAGTGGAGAATCCAAATTCACTGCTGGAGCAGAGCGCAGCATTACTACACCTCTGGGCATCGCGGCAAGGTTCCAACGCAAAGTGTACGTATATTGTGAGCAGAGGTTGTGCGCCATCTTCCCACAGATTACTACGTATAATGATGTGTAGGATAGGTATACCATGTCATTCCTTCAGTCCACCATGATTCAGGCCTACCTCTGTCCATACAGAACAAGTACTTGTCCACTTTTAATTTTATTGTAATTTTTGTTTTTCGCACACACAGAATATTTAATTAATAATAGGCAATTTTTAGCGTCCCCTAAAATATAGAACCTACATAGAACTTGTGTGGGCCCTTTCTGGCCTCGTTGTATTAGGGGTCCATTATTGTGTAGGAAACTGGGCTCCTGGAGGGTCCTTTGGTTCTTTGTGCCTTGCTCAACCTGAGAGCTGCATCTCAGGAATCCATGATCTCCGCAATTTAACCCTTTGAACGCCACTATTAGTGCTAATCACCGCATATAAAAGGAAGAGGGACACCACTGCAGTGTGTCACTGGGATTTCCTGTGATGTAATCGAGGTCCATACCAAGTTGTATGGACTCCCAAGTTGACTCAATGGTTGTCTGACCAAATGAGGTGTAAATCTGCTATTCCCATACCCCCTAACTAACCCACTAATAAAGACAACACAACCACAGCCTGTTTGGCAAAAAAATTTGTAGTGTAAGTCAAACTTTTCTTAACCATATTTACCAACAATACATAGGGGAGCCTGACACAAATTGTGACATCTTACCCACCCATCTGCTGGGCCTGGACCCAGCAATGCAACCAGCTTGTTTCCCTATCCAGTGACAGTCTACCTTCTCCACGGCAGCGCTCAGAACTGCTCTGGGCCCCATACTATCACCATGACCCCGGGAAAAAGTGGCGCAAATTACACCTTACAACATTTTCAAGACAACGTTTAACGCAACCCTCAAACCCCTTAACTTCTTCTAGCGAGGGAGGGTGGGACAACTAGAACAATTCTAAACCTGATGCTGTTTTATACAGGTAACCCCACCCCTTATGCCCACCTACAGTGATTCTCCCCAAAACTAATCTCTCTTGGTTCCCTAAAAAAAGACTTCATCCTGCCCTGGTTTAGTTTCTGTGCTCCTACATGCTACACCTAGCATCTTGGAAACCTTCCCTTTTCCCCTACTGCACCCTCTAACACCCAAACCCCTCATATGTCGTAGTGACCCCCTTATAGCTCCTCCTTTGGAGTCCCCCAACCTCGTCGCTCTTTCTTTTTTGTTAGAGCATACTTAGGTATGCCATAACAACTGCTTGTCATATAGATATATACCTGTGCATTATAGTTTAAGAACTAAAGATCAAAATTTAAAAATCCCCCTATGGGATAAGAAAAAGTGGCTCAGAATTAAAAAAAAAAAAAAAAAAAAAAAAAAATATATATATATATATATATATATAATAATATATATATATATATATATATATATATTACTGAGGAGTGGCTTCGTAAGAAGCATTTCAAGGTCCTGGAGCGGCCTAGCCAGTCTCCAGATCTCAACCCCTTAGAAAACCTTTGGAGGGAGTTGAAAGTCCGTGTTGCCCAGCGACAGCCCCAAAACATCCCTGCTCTAGAGGAGATCTGCATGGAGGAATGGGCCAACATACCAGCAACAGTGTGTGCCAACCTTGTGAAGACTTACAGAAAACGTCTGACCTCTGTCATTGCCAACAAAGGATATATAACAAAGTATTGAGATGAACTTTTGTTATTGACCAAATACTTATTTTCCACCATAATTTGCAAATAAATTCTTTAAAAATCAGACAATGTGATTTTCTAGATATGTTTTCTCATTTTGTCTCTCATAGCTGAGGTCTACCTATGATGTGACTTACAGGACTCTCTCATCTTTTTAAGTGGGAGAACTTGCACAATTGGTGGCTGACTAAATACTTTTTTTTCCCCACTGTATCTATGCAAAGGAACAAAAGTAGCATTTATTCTGAGATTTCCGTCCGTTATATCATTGACTCTTGCAGTAGAAGATCTCTACACAGCTCTGCGAAACATAGACCGCAATGAGATTGTCACCATGTTGGAGGGATCTGGGCGTCAGAGCAGAAGCCTGAAGGGGGACCGCCGGTATACAAACAGTGATGGGTCTATTTCCCCCTCTCAGAGGAATGGATCAGTCCCATGGGGGTCCTCGCCAGGTAAGGACAAAGCATGTGATACAAGACTTACTGTGTGCGGGCCCTTCCTCTATGAACCTTGTAAATTAATTTTAATGGGCAGCGTGTTATACAGCAGTGGTGGACAACTGGCAGTCCAGGGGCCACATGCATCTCTCGGGCGCCCCTCCTGTTACACCTGGCTCCCCTATTCCTTCTTTTGTCTACTGTCTGTATACTATTATATATCCTCCTCAGACCGCAGAGTCCCTAACCCCACAAGGTAACATTTGTAATAATCTTGTCATGTATATTAATCATCAGCACAACTTGCCTGACTTGTCTGCCCTAGTAAATCCTTGTATTTCCCATAAAATATTAGTTCTTGTTCCGTTCCTCTGTTATTTCTCCTGGAAATGTATGAATAAATTGACAGTTGGGTGTTACCATTCTATGTCAGTAGGGTGTGTCCTACGCCATCTATCACTATCAAAACTGATTGGACAATGTCAGTCTGAGAAGGGACATGCCCCTTAATTGGTAACCCCCAGTTGTCAATTACTCATTAATTTCTAGGAGGAATAACAAAGGGACAACAAAGGGTGTTCCAGAATAATTTTATGGGCAATACAAGGATTTTTCACATGGCCATAACCATATTTAGATTTGTAGACAAAAGTTTGCAGAGCTTTAAAGATTTTCTCTAATCAAATTAGAGGTGACAGTCTGTAGTCTTGATTGGTTGCCAATGGATAAGACCATGAATGCAGGAACTTTCTATGGTCAGAAACCCAGCCATGATTCCGTTATTGTCAGGAGGGACACTACATGTATGAGAAGATACCCCGGACACAATAAGGACATCATGGCTGGGTTTCTGACCATAGAAATTTCCTGCATTCATGGTCGTATCTATTGGCAACTGAGGAAGACAACAGATGTCACCCCTAAGACGATTAGAGAAAATCTGTAAAACTAAGCAAACATTTTAATGATTTATATTTGCAAAAATATTTAATATTCAGTTGTCTACAAATTTAAATATTGTGTTCATGGGAAACCCATTTAAGGGTATGTTCACATGGCGGAATTTGCTGCGGATTTCACCCCTGAATCCAGGGCAGATTCCGCCCAGAATCCGCCTCCCATTGCTTTCAATGGGAGGCAGAGATCGCAGCAGGACGCAGAAAAAAGAAGCGACCTGCTCTTCGTGGCTGAATCCACAGCTCAAGGCTCCCTGCTGATTGGGCCCATTTATCTGGGCCTTATCAGCAGCAGAAAGCCACGACGGAATGCTGATGCAGGGGTCGCTGCTAGACTGCAGGCGAAAATACCTCTTCATTTTCCGCCGTGTGAACATACCCTAAGGGCTTTATCCACTGTGTGCATTACAGGGATTGTCCCATAAAATAAAGTGAGAAGGACCTTTCTCGCACTCCACATTTAACCTGACCACAGCCAGGCTGAATGTGGGCAGGATTAGTGATGGTCGTTGCTCCCTTTGACTTCAATGGAAGCGCTGGAGATATCTTAAGTATGACACTCGGCTATCTCTGGTGCTCCCATTCACTTCGTAGATCAGTCATTGATCAGTCAGCCATCACCAGTCCCAACCACATTTAGCCTGGCTGCGGTCAGGTTGAATGTGGAGCACGAGAAAGGTCCTCCTCACTTTACTTTATGGGACAACCCCTGTAATGATATAGTTTTAGATTCTAACATGTGAGACTCTAATGGAGGTGAAATGCGCGTGTGCAGCCATCTCTCTACTACCGAATGGGGACAACAGGATATTGTATGTCCTGGCCTCCAGTTTTTTTTATTACGTATGGCTTCCAACCACCAATCCAAGTAGAATGTGACTCACAATGTACAAAATGTCGGGCACCTTTGTGCTAGGTTGACCACCACTAAAAGAGGTATCCAAAGCACTAGTAGGCGCCCTTTATAGACAGTCATAGATCAGTCAATTCCCACCAGGTGCATATGGCAGGAGCCTCCTGTATAGGTATTTATATGTACAGTATGTGTGCCATAAAAAGTAATGAAAGAAACTATAATGCAAGTTTTACAGTACTGTTCAAAAGTTATAGGCAGGTGTGGAAAAAAAAGGCTGCAAAGTAAGAGTGCTTCAGAAATAGAAGGGTTAATAGTTTATTTTTGTCAACTTGACAAAATGAAGTGAATGAAGAAAAGAGAAATCTAAATCCCATCAATGTTTGGTGCGACCATTGCCCTTTCCCTTCCATCAATTCTTCTCGGTACTTACAGACAGTTTTTGAAGGAACTCGGCAGCGAGGATGTCTCCGCCATCTTGGAGAACTAAGCACAGATCTTCTGTGGATGTAGGCTTGCTCCAATCCATCTGTCTCTTGATGTAATCCCAGACAGACTGGATGATGGTGAGATCAAGGCTCTGTGGGGGCCGTATCATCACTTCCAGGACTCCTCCTCCAAAGGGCAAAGGTCACACCAAATATTGATGGGTTTTATATTTCCCTTTTCTTCATTCACTTCATTCTGTACATTGTCAAAAATAAACTATTAACCCTTCTATTTCTAAAACGATTCTTACACTAGGTTCACACCTGTGCTCGGGTTTCCGTTCTTCGGGTCCGTTTGGGGACTTGCAGGACTTTTCTCACTGCATTTTTAAAGCAAAATGGGGGACAGAATCCCCGTAAGGAGACCGAGCACAGATGTGAACCTAGCCTTACTTTGCAGCATTTTTTGCAAACCTGTCTAAAACTTTTGCACAGTATTGTAGTTTACTGAGCACCTACACACAGCAAAAGTAGAGGTTTCATGGAATGAGCCAGGACAGGTATTACTATAAAGCTTAAATCCCATCATGATCTATCACAATGTATTATAGGATATTAAAGCGGCTTTGCAGGACTTTGATCTTGATGGACTATCCATATGATGGGCCATCAGTCGCAGGTCACTGGGGGTCTCACTCCTTGTTGAAGGTGCCATGGCACTCTCTTCTGATGTAGTCCTCCACTGTGTACCAGGCACAGATCTGTACATACGTTTTGTAGAATACCAGACTTACATCGTCGTGCCTGGTAAACAAAGTCACCTACGTGGTGGGTGTATTGGGAGTCAGACCCACAAAGATCTAATGTTGATGGCCTATCAGTATCAAAGTCCCAAAAAACCCTTTAAGAACACTTCTTCATCTAACATGTTGGCCATCTGCACTAAACGCATGCCATCAGCACTAACCTGTATGCAGAGGGGGCTACACAGATCTTGTCTTCACTTGCACATGCCTCCTTGTGTAACCCATAATTGGTATGATCCATATCTGTCCCATCTTCTCACCCATCTCTACCCTTGGTGAAATATTGTGGGGCTAGTCTATGTGTGTACGTCTCACCCTTCTCTCTCCTTTCTCTCACTTCTTTTCTGAGCCTCTTCGTTCACCTCTGACCTCCTCATGCTTCTGTTCTTCCTCTTTCAGTCAGGACCAGGTGCCCCTCCATCCTCAATCCCACCCTAAACCTGAGGGATGTATGTATTTCTGTGGCCTTTATTCAGTCACATACTCTAGTTCACATACTGTATATCAATATATTAAGCATGTTCCATGTACATAATTCAAGGAGATGTTCAGGTTTAGAAAATCATAGCTGCCTTCTTCAAAAAATAGCGCCACACCTGTCCACAGGTTGTATGTGGTATTGCAAATCGGCTCCAATCACTTCAATGAGCTTCAATACAAAGACACAACCTGTGGACACGTGTGGCGCTATTTCTGGAAGAAACCTGCCATGTTTTTCGAATCCTGTACAACCCCTATATATGTTTTATTGTATTAGACTACTATATACTTCAAGTTTATATACTTATTTTTAGATTCCTACTTATATTTTAAGTGATATATTTTATTAGTGAGTTGGGGCTTTATTTTGACCACTAGCTATAGGGGTTGCAGTTGTATCCAATCCCTGGCGTTTGAAGGGGCCCCAAGGTCCCTCTACCAGTATTATATGGTACTTGGTAAGTGGGGGGCCCTGTAACAGATTGTATTTTGGGGACCTGGAGCTTCAGATTATGCTACCGGTTAGTCTTAGGCCTTATTCACACAACATGATGACGTGATGGCCATTTTTGCAACATGGCCGTTTTGAGGACACATTGATTTCAATGTGTCTATTCACATGGCCATAGATAGAGCCGTGTGGATAGACCCATTGACATACTGTACATACAAAAATGGCCGTCGGATAGCCGTTATTCATTGCTGTGTGAATAAGTCCCTTCTTTGGACTTGGGCCGACACTGTCATGTGAATAAGGCCTAATGCTTCGTTCATCTTAAATCCCAAACTATTGGTTGTCCACTTCATGAGGCTAGATGCACTCGAAAGAAGTGCAAAGCGGCCGTGAAAAAAGTAAATTTCTCACAGCTGTCTTGCACCTGACGGGCACCTAGTGTATGGAGGGATCTGTGAAAACAGTTAAAAATAGGACATGATAATAGTCATGTGAATAGCCCCCATTCACTGACAGTGACATTAATGCTGACCAGTGACATTTGTTAGAAATGGACGTCACGCAGCCATTAATCATATCAGTCATGTGAATGTAGCCTTACTTCTGGAGCTGTGTGCTTCTGTCAACCCCCCAAAAAATTCTTGTATAGAGAAAGCTAGGTGGCAACCATTATGGCTGGTGGTCAAACTACTTCCCCCAATCATTGAACGAGGTGAATTCAGGAGTCTGGGTAATCTGCCTGACAACCCCTGTATGAGTTGTCGTCCACCTAGGTTTCTCTGAGTAACCCAATATTCTGTATATTCTACGTTTTATTAAGCTTTTTTCTTACCTGGATAGTTAAAGGGGTTTCCCAGAATCAGGGTTTATCAGCTATCCACAGTGCCTGATAAGTGTCTGATCACCAGGGGCCCCACTGCTGGGACCACTCCAATCACAAGAACAGGTTTTGTTCCTAGTTACCACCCCCTGCAGGGTGAGCTTGAATGGATTCGTGGTGGAATATTTATGCATCTGCTTCATTCAAAGTCTATATGACTGACCAAGATAGTGGAGAGAAGTGCTTTACTGACTCCACCAGTGCCAGACTTTAAAAGGAGCAGCACCGTGCACCCCGATCCTACTCCATTTGTATTCCTCCTCCACTGTGCAGCCCCGATCCTACTCCATATGTATTCCTCCTCCACCGTGCAGCCCCGATCCTACTCCATATGTATTCCTCCTCCACAGTGTACACCTGATCCTACTCTATTTGTGTTCCTCCTCCACTGTGCAGCCCCGATCCTACTCCATATGTATTCCTCCTCCACAGTGTACACCTGATCCTACTCCATTTGTATTCCTCCTCCACTGTGCAGACTCAGTCCTACTCCATTTGTATTCCTCCTCTACAGTACACCCCCGAACCTACTCCATTTGTATTCCTCCTCCACCGTGCACCCCGATCCTACTCCATATGTATTCCTCCTCCACCGTGCAGCCCCGATCCTACTCCATATGTATTCCTCCTCCACAGTGTACACCCGATCCTACTCTATTTGTTTTCCTCCTCCACTGTGCAGCCCCGATCCTACTCCATATGTATTCCTCCTCCACAGTGTACACCTGATCCTACTCCATTTGTATTCCTCCTCCACTGTGCACACTCAGTCCTACTCCATTTGTATTCCTCCTCCACTGTGCACACTCAGTCCTACTCCATATGTATTCCTCCTCCACCGTGCAGCCCCGATCCTACTCCATTTGTATTCCTCCTCCACTGTGCACACTCAGTCCTACTCCATATGTATTCCTCCTCCACCGTGCAGCCCCGATCCTACTCCATATGTATTCCTCCTCCACAGTGTACACCTGATCCTACTCTATTTGTGTTCCTCCTCCACTGTGCAGCCCCGATCCTACTCCATATGTATTCCTCCTCCACAGTGTACACCTGATCCTACTCCATTTGTATTCCTCCTCCACTGTGCAGACTCAGTCCTACTCCATTTGTATTCCTCCTCTACAGTACACCCCCGAACCTACTCCATTTGTATTCCTCCTCCACCGTGCACCCCGATCCTACTCCATATGTATTCCTCCTCCACCGTGCAGCCCCGATCCTACTCCATATGTATTCCTCCTCCACAGTGTACACCTGATCCTACTCCATTTGTATTCCTCCTCCACTGTGCACACTCAGTCCTACTCCATATGTATTCCTCCTCCACAGTGCACACCCGAACCTACTCCATTTGTATTCCTCCTCCACCGTGCCCCCGATCCTACTCCATATGTATTCCTCCTCCACCGTGCGCCCCGATCCTACTCCATATGTATTCCTCCTCCACAGTGTACCCCGATCCTACTCTTTTGTTTTCCTCCTCCACTGTGCGCCCCGATCCTACTCCATATGTATTCCTCCTCCACAGTGTACACCTGATCCTACTCCATTTGTATTCCTCCTCCACTGTGCACACTCAGTCCTACTCCATTTGTATTCCTCCTCCACAGTGTACACCCGATCCTACTCCATTGTATTCCTCCTCCACAGTGCACACCCGATCCTACTCCATATGTATTCCTCCTCCACAGTGCACACCCGTCCTACTCCATTGTATTCCTCCTCCACAGTGTACACCCGATCCTACTCTATTTGTTTTCCTCCTCCACTGTGCAGCCCCGATCCTACTCCATATGTATTCCTCCTCCACAGTGTACACCTGATCCTACTCCATTTGTATTCCTCCTCCACTGTGCACACTCAGTCCTACTCCATTTGTATTCCTCCTCCACAGTGTACACCCGATCCGACTCCATATGTATTCCTCCTCCACAGTGCACACCCGATCCTACTCCATATGTATTCCTCCTCCACAGTGCACACCCGATCCTACTCCATATGTATTCCTCCTCCACAGTGCACACCCGATCCTACTCCATTTGTATTCCTCCTCCACCGTGAATATCTGATCCTACTCCATTTGTATTCCTCCTCAATGCAGTCGTACTGTGAGAAGGACATGAAACCGTTCTTATGATCACTGGGGTCCCCCTTGATCAGACTCCCTTCTAGGAAACTCCCTTTAATATAAAAAAATTACAGAAAAAGTAACAACCATGGGAAATAAGGCTACGTTCACATCAGTGTCAGAATCTGTCCAGTACAGAGTCCCTCTGAATTGCAGATGAAAAGGTCTAGCAAGCCCGACCTTTTTGTCCAGCAATGTCAGGAACAAAATTATGGATACCCCTTTGTAGTCAATGGGGTCCTTCAGGATCCGTAGCCGTCCGTCATTAAACAACGCAGGTGTGAACACTCACTAAGGGTTGCAGAATGTCAATTTCCATATATGATCCCAGGATCAACACAAGCACATAGAGATCAGTTTACGTCCTCCTGGTGGGATGGTTGGTAGGGCAGGGGCCCCTGTGTTCTGTATATCTGTGTTTGCATGCGTGTCAGTGTGTGTTGTGGTGTACTTGTGGTGTTATGTAAGCTGGTACATATATTCTGTGATTTGTCAAGCTTTGGCATGATGAAGTGGATGCCCTGGTGTTGTGCCAGCTACGTTTTAACACCCTGCTGGTTATATAGCGGTTGTGTATCTATGGTACGAGCTGTGATATTGATGTCTACATATAATGTGCATCGAAACAGGCAGAAGGTGGTGGGATTCTCCCTCCCAGTTCTTGGGGGGGGGGGGTCTCATGTTTCTAAAAACAGCAGACAGGGTGTGACGCGTGGCAGGGTGGCTGTCACCGTTGATGGCTCAAACAGCTGAGTAACAGTGTGGTGACAAGGAGCTTCACAGCCCGCACATTCAGTATCATACACTCTATATAGGGAGCTGACCCTAATATATCTCACAGTAAGCGGCTACCCCTAGTCCTCCGTCATGTTATTTGCAATAACACTGTGGCCCCGTCTGTGTACAGTACCATTCACCTACTGTACGTGGAAATTAAATGGCTATGTCAATATTCAGGACAATAAAGCAGGTGGATTCATTAAAGTGGCCCAAAACGTCATAAGATAAAAAGAAGCTACTTTGTAATATAAACCTCATTTCTATTTTGCATCGAATGTAGCCAGCAATGTGACTATGTTCATATCTGTGTTGATGTCTCTGTTTGGAGACACCATCGCAGTGTACGTTAACATGCAAGTACGACTTTTTCGTCCGGCAGCTTCAGTTTAAAAGAACGGATAACCACCGGATCCCAATATAATAAATGGGGTGTGTCGGGCTCCGTATCTGACCTCTGTTATAGCAGTCCACCTATCCTCTGATGGGCCGGAATAATGGATAGGCTGATGGTAGTGTGAACCTAGCATAAGTGATTGATGTTTTCATTCTGGTTGCCATGGCTACGTCCAGGGACATATCTACTGCATACCTCACAACTTTCAAAGGAGGCACATAATATGCGGCGCACCGCAGCAAATTTAGCCCCACCTACTTCTACTTTGACTCTGCCCATTCCCATCCATTTCTCTTTGTGCCCCCAAACAGTATAATACCCCTAAAGTCACCCTAATATGATATTCCCTCACATTATAATGTCATCCTACTGGTACCCCCACAGATTAATGTCCCCCTTCAGAAACCCCCACAGTTTAATGTCCCCCTCCTGGTAACCAACAAACATAAAAAAAACACTAATACTCACCTCTCCTCACTCGCCTGCTGCTCTGTAGAAGTCTCTGCCCCGGCATCTTCTGGGAGCTGCAGGCGCGATGTGAGTGACGTCATCACTTTGCGCCTACAGCTCTGGGGCCGGAGCACACAGGGGGCAGAGTGGTGAAGAATGGAGCTGCTCGCTCACTGCTTCACCACTGTATTCAACTTGAGTTGAAACTGGGACATATCTCCACCGACCGGGACGGCGGGACAGGACCCGGAATCCGAGGCTGTCCCGCTGAATCTGGGGGGAGGTATGCATACTTTAAAGGCAAATGTAAATAGATAATAGAAACGAGTTGGTGAAATACAATTTTTATAGGCTGACAATGTGATATGTTTGAGGGTCCCTCCCCTCTCACTTGTAGATGATGTTGGGATATGTTGGGGCAGATTTATTGAAACTGTTTTAGTTGCCCATAGCAACCAGTCACAGAGCAGCTTTCATTTTGCATTCTGCTCCTGAAAAATGAAAGCTGAATTATGATTGGTTGCTATGGGCAACTAAGACAGTTTTGCTTTCAGTTTAATAAATTTGCTTCTGTTGAATTTTAACACCCAATCCTTATGCTCAAGGCGAAGATAATCTGAGGGACGTCAGATTTATGATCATTTATGCCAGGTTACTGGCATGAATGATTATTGAAATCTATGCAAGGTACGAGATGGCGTAGATTTCTGCGAAGGTGCACGTCCCGGCCGGGGGGTGTGCCTGATTTATAAGGAGGTGTACAGCTCATCCTAATTGAGGTGCATCCTAAATGCTGGTCTTGAAAAATCCCCATACACTCTTGTCCAATCCAAGCGGGCATGTATATGGAGCAATCAGGAGAAATAGGTATTGGCCGAACAATTTTTTCATTTAAATTTTTTGTATTAAAATATCGGTCCACCTACTAAATATCACAAATGTAATATAGTAAATGTGTGTATTAGTATAGTCAAGGACCTTGCAGATCCACTCATTTCACACACAGACCACTGATCTCATTGAGAACTATGCAATGCTTCTTTCTTCCTGCGGAGGCAGTATAGGGAAACTGAGCACTTGGTCCCACCACAGCTGATTGCTGGGGGCCCCAACACCAATGCGTCCTGAAATCAGCTTATCAATGTAAGTTCCTTTTAACAAAATGTTATTGTCCAAACTAGACATCCCCTTTAACATATTTACATAGCCATGGTAACCAGAAAGGGGCAGGTTGATGAAGTCTAAAGGAAATACATTGATGAAAAATGAAAATATGGTTTATATTACAGAGGACATTACTTTTTATTTTACGGTTGTATGTCGAAAACTTCTATTGGTTCATCCTACTTGTGTCCTCGCTCATCTCACATAATTGCAATATTAAAGAGCATGCCCCCTAAAATTAAAAAATGACCCCCAAACAGCACCACAGGTATCATTCTTCTATAGAGTCTACCTACTATTGATGCTGGGTGAGAACCCATTACTAGCTGCAGTGGTGGCCACGTAGGTTGTCACCTGGCATTCCACAAATTGGCTGAATCAACAGAAGACATCTTGTCCAACTTACATTGACTGGTGATTGTTTTTATTTTAGGGATCAGTGCTCTTTAGATCTTTATTAATAGGAAGCCGTTCAACTGCAAAAATGACACTGGTAGATGGGGTAGTAAAGCGGGATTTAGTTGTATCTACTTGTATTTCGAGTGAGTGAGTGTGACATCCCCTTCCCCATCCTCCCCTCCCATAGGTAACCCCTTGACGCAGGATGAGCTGCTTTCCCCGGCCTCTCTCAACTACTCCCTACCCTCCCCATTGCGACTGGAGCCGTACTGGAGTGAAGTTTCCATTTTGGATGGAGTACCTATGGCAACAGCCGAGCCAGACGGGGTGCTTGATTTGCCTGATCTTCCTCTCTGGGCCTCTGGCCTGTCCCCGTCCCTCGTGGCTCCTGAAGACTCATCTCTGGATTGCAGCAAAGCTGAGGATGAGTGGGATGCCCCACCACGTCCATCTTCGGGCTCCCCTGATCTGGATGAGGAGGAAACTGAAGCTGGAGGTCAGAGGTTAAAGATTGTGGTGGGAGAAAGCCAAAGAGAGAGAGGGGATGGACAATACCTAAACAATCATGTGTCTCATTGCAGGACCAGAGCGGGTCCAAGCCAGGATTACTGAGACCCCCACAGCGTGCAGAGTGACAGGTGGTAAAGTAGAGAGGTAAGTCTTCTAGTTTAGTATGACCACCACAACATAAGGAGCTAGGAGGGATAACCATGTAAATATGACCATTGCTTTCATCCCATTTCAGTAATCTCATCCCTCAAAGTGAAGTTCTGTATGTGAGCACCAAAAACATTGGACTTACTGTACCCAGAACTTCATCCCATATGTCCATGCATGCAACTACAAATTCTTTACAAATTCAAGGTCAATAGAAGACGACCACAAACCATACACAGACGACAGGTCACAATGGATCTCAGAGTTGATCAGTTCATGGGTTGAGCATGTAAATGTTTGCTAGACTTATCAGACACTGATCCCTACATTTGCGCATCAGCCCTGGTTTTGACTGCTAAAGCCAAGTGTAGTCAGTCAGGGATATGTGCCTTGAAAACAATGGTACACATGATAGGAACCAATGTTTTGAGGTCCCAAAATCATGTCGGAATGAGGCCACTGCCACCCCAGGAAAGAAGCAATAGTTATGACTAAAAGATTTTGCATGACCCCTTCTACCTCGTGTTGGAGACTTCCATTTTCCCTTCCCTGGTGTTCTACATTCCTTTTATTTTCCTTACCCAATTTACCACTACAAGTATGTAGGTCCTTGAAGAAGGGGCCATCCCCTTTGCTACTGGATACAGGACTCCTCCTCCCAGAAGAACTGCATTAAAGGGGGTAACCAGTTCTTTAAGATTGGTGGCGTACCCTGTGCCTGGTAAACTTCAAACAGTGCATCGCAAAGGTACTAAGATTGAGACCCTTGCTTATTTGTCCAAGGATTGACCATTATTTTGAAGAGCTGAATAACCCCTGTAATAGCAAACAAGGGTTGGAATTTGGCCCAAACGTTGTGGAAAGGTTATGTAGAAGGAAACAAATACAAGTTCCTCGTGTCCCATGTGGACCTCGTTCTTTGTACGCCATAGCCTCTACTTCTCATAGAAACTATGCTATTACCTTAGGTCCTTGCAGTCTTTTGTGGTTTCGTCATGTACTGGGCTCCACATATGTTGCGGGTTTGCCTTCTACTATGGCTGTTGCTCTCTTGGATCTGCTAGGACGCCCAGTGTCACAGAAATCTGGTACTGTGGCCTATGTATGCAGATAATTTTAAGGCTACCCTAGTTATAGATAGGTAAAGTCCAGAGCCTGGATGAACTAACATAAAGGGTTCCTGCAAGTCTACAAAGTGCGATAGATAAATTGTCCTAAGTAGGTGACACCATCTATAACTATCGAGCTGTTATCCCAGTAATAAGTATATTTGTCTTCCCATCTATAGGGTACTAGAATGGAGCACAGATGCCCCCTCACCCTCTTCTCCTCGTCGATCTCCTCACCAGGACAACGGTGCTCCCTTACCCTATGAAGAACTTCACCCAACATTTAAGGGCAGCGCAAGGATACGAGTGACACAACAGAGCACCGTGTACAGCTCAAGCCGGCGGGTAGAGGTAGGTACCCCGGGGATGGGGTGATAGATTATATCTTATTAAATCCAGTATTTTCACATGTACAGAGATACCAGTGGAAATGTCAGACTTGTGGTGACTTTCAGTACAGCTCGGAGGTTATATGTCCCTGTATCTGCTCCCTTTCCATTTTGAGGGATATTATATGTCCCTCCGCCTCACTTCCCACCAGGTCCAATTTCAAACCCTCCCATGAAACAGCTGAGACATTCACATCCACACAGACTGACATCTACCCTGAAGATTTCATATGGGGCTTCCCCCCAGCCCCTAGAACTGAGCGGGGGGAAAACATCTGCAGATTTCAGGGTGGACATTTGGATTCTGTCTGAAAGAAGTGCTGATCTGAGGATTTATAAGAGTCAGACAACTTCCTGCAATCCATAGATATTCAGGGGAGAGGATTGGGTTATTTATAAACCTCCCTTACATTTAGTGATCTATAGGTACCCGACTTTACCCCATTTTTTTGGGGGTCTATGTTTTGGGTTATTTTTTGGCATGTTTTGCACATGCATAAGTATGTATACGTCTTTTTTAACCTGGGGGTGAGACCTACATAGCACTTTATACCCACTTTTTTTTTTTCAAACACAAGGATATTTTTAACCCATTATTTGGTGAAAGTATTAGCTAAGACATAATGTGGGGTTTCCTGACACAATTGGGGGTCTGCATAGTCCTGATTGGATTTTTTGTGGTGAGCTGCCAAAATGTGGTGCATATTGTACGTGGAGCTGCAAAGTTTGTATTGCGTCGACTGCATACTGAGCTAGACCGGGAACTGGGAGAAGGAGGCGTGGATGACGACGAGGAGACTCTGACCACCAAGGTGGTACGACGGAGAGTAATCGTCAAGGTAAACGGGTGTGGGGTATTCTTACAAGTGTCTGAATCACAGATTATTAGATTATAATTCTATATACAGTGTGTGTATATATATATATATATATATATATATATATATATATATATAACTTATATAATACCATCCGCTGTCCGGCTATACAATATAAGGACGCGCTCTATATATATATATATATAATAGGACTGTTCTCTGGTCTGTATATCAGTATATAGGACGCAGTCTCTGTTGTATATATATTATATAATAGGACTGTTCTCTGGTCTGCATATCAGTGTATAGGACCCAGTCTCCAGTGTATATATATTATATAATAGGACTGTTCTCCGGTCTGTATATCAGTATATAGGACGCAGTCTCTGGTGTATATATATTATATAATAGGACTGTTCTCTGGTCTGTATATCAGTGTATAGGACGCAGTCTCCAGTGTATATATATTATATAATAGGACTGTTCTCTGGTCTGCATATCAGTATATAGGCCGCGTCCGGTGTTTTTTTTTGGACTGTTCTCTGGTCTGTATTCGTATATGGACGCAGTCTCTGGTGTATATATATTATATAATAGGACTGTTCTCTGGTCTGTATATCAGTATATAGGACGCAGTCTCCAGTGTATATATATTATACAATAGGACTGTTCTCTGGTCTGTATATCAGTGTATAGGACGCAGTCTCCGGTGTATATATATTATATAATAGGACTGTTCTCTGGTCTGTATATCAGTGTATAGGACGCAGTCTCCAGTGTATATATATTATATAATAGGACTGTTCTCTGGTCTGTATATCAGTGTATAGGACGCAGTCTCTGGTGTATATATATATATATATATATTATAATAGGACTGTTCTCTGGTCTGTATATCAGTGTATAGGACGCAGTCTCCGGTGTATATATATTATATAATAGGACTGTTCTCTGGTCTGTATATCAGTGTATAGGACGTCGTCTCTGGTGTGTGTATGTATATATATATATTATATAATAGGACTGTTCTCTGGTCTGTATATCAGTGTATAGGACGTAGTCTCTGGTGTATATATATTATATAATAGGACTGTTCTCCGGTCTGTATCAGTATATAGGACGCAGTCTCTGGTGTATATATATTATGTAATAGGACTGTTCTCTGGTCTGTATATCAGTGTATAGGACGCAGTCTCTAGTGTATATATATTATATAATAGGACTGTTCTCTGGTCTGTATATCAGTGTATAGGACGCAGTCTCTGTTGTATATATATTGTATAATAGGACTGTTCTCTGGTCTGTATATCAGTGTATAGGACGCAGTCTCCGGGTGTGTATATATATATATATATATATTATATAATAGGACTGTTCTCCGGTCTGTATATCAGTGTATAGGACGCAGTCTCTGGTGTATATATATTATATAATAGGACTGTTCTCTGGTCTGTATATCAGTGTATAGGACGCAGTCTCCGGTGTGTGTATATATATATATATATATATATTATATAATAGGACTGTTCTCCGGTCTGTATATCAGTGTATAGGACGCAGTCTCCAGTGTATATATATTATATAATAGGACTGTTCTCTGGTCTGTATATCAGTATATAGGACGCAGTCTCCGGTGTATATATATTATATAATAGGACTGTTCTCTGGTCTGTATATCAGTGTATAGGACGGAGTCTCCGTTGTATATATATTATATGTAAGGACTGTTCTCTGGTCTGTATATCAGTGTATAGGACGCAGTCTCTGGTGTATATATATTATACTATAGGACTGTTCTCCGGTCTGTATATCAGTTTATAGGACGCAGTCTCTGGTGTATATATATATATATATTATAATAGGACTGTTCTCTGGTCTGTATATCAGTGTATAGGACGCAGTCTCTGGTGTATATATATTATATAATAGGACTGTTCTCTGGTCTGTATATCAGTGTATAGGACGCAGTCTCCGGTGTGTGTATATATATATATATATATATATATATATATTTTGGTTTTTTTTTGTGTTTGGGGGCGGGTGTGTGTATATATATATATATATATATATATATATATATATATATTATATAATAGGACTGTTCTCTGGTCTGTATATCAGTGTATAGGACGCAGGGTGTGTGTTTTTTTTTTTTTTTTTTTTTTTTTTGTTCTCCGGTCGTTTCGTGTATAGGCGCGTCTCCGGTATATATATATATAATAAATATAATAGGACTGTTCTCCGGTCTGTATATCAGTGTATAGGACGCAGTCTCTGGTGTATATATAATATATAATTGGATTGTTCTCTGGTCTGTATATCAGTGTATAGGACGCAGTCTCTGGTGTATATATATTATATAATAGGACTGTTCTCCGGTCTGTATATCATTGTATAGGACGCAGTCTCCGGTGTGTATATATATTATGTAATAGGACTGTTCTCCGGTCTGTATATCAGTGTATAGGACGCAGTCTTCAGTGTGTGTATACATGTATATGTGTATCCTTTATATAATAGGTCCGTTACAGACTTGGAAGTCACTTTGAATATTTGTGAATGGGACATCCTGTAAAATGATGGCACTGTCTGAATAAACCAGCTCCTTGCAGCCATTTTTAACTACCCATTGACCTGTAAATAGCTCTTGTGATCTCGTGAGCTATTTGCAGACCAATCTTGCCAGGCTCCATTAAACTGGAGTTTCACATAATAGGACTCGGCCATATGGCTTTGTAATCACGAATGTCTGCAAATGCACGCTGCGATGATAATAGCTAAAAATAGTATGGCAAAAATACAAGAATACACCCATCTCCAGCCAGCTGTATATAGTTATGGGATTTCTTCACCTATTTCAGGGGAATGAAGTCCCTGACATTCCTGGGGAGCAAGTGACAGAGGAAGAATTTACAGATGAGCAAGGGAACATAGTAACAAAGAAGGTGAGTGTGGTTTTATATTGGTGGAATTTTTTTTTCTTTATGTTAGATTTCCTATACTATACTTTTATGAGGTTATGTTTATATCAGCGTCATGGCTTCCATTCTCATCAGAGCCATTACAGCTATTGGACATCCATTTTTATATGGATTGCCACAATTTCTTACAGATCCTATTGACATATATAGACATAGGATCCATCAGGGTTTTTTTGGAGTCTGACTTTGGTCGAGCATGCATGTGTTTCCAATGGAGCAGAAGAGTAAGACTCCTCTGGCAAAAACTTATCTCCCATGAGAACAAATGAGCAAGCATGGCAAGTTTTATTCTTCCTTCCCCCAACATCATATTTTAGGGGAGAGATCGCCCCCATAAACATAAGAAAGTAAGATGGTCCTGCCAAAATTGCTGGGCCATTTTTTTCTTATGTGTATAGTATAGGTTCTGAACCATTGTGGAATATTGGTGGCTGGAATCTAAACATATCACCAAGTCATGTGTAATTTGGTCAACAAAAGCTGTAATAGCCATGGCAGCCACTACCTTTTTAATAGCACACGATCCTCTAAAAATCCTAGGCACATGGCTGCTTACATATTAAAAGTGCTTCAACACATTCATCACAACTGAAACAACCTACCATATTGTACATACAGCTGCTGTGCAGATCTATGTGTATCCATGGTTACAGACTACAAACAAATCATGTGTGTTGTCTGATCCTGTAATTATGTGTTACTACAGTCCCTCTGCCCATCTCCTCCTTACCTATTATTATTATTATTTATATTATTTTTAATTACCTTTAATTTTTTTATTTTATAAATAATGATAAAATCAAATGCAATTATTATTCTTATTATTATTATTATTAATAATAATAATAATAATAATAATTTATATATATATATATATATATATATATATATATATATATATATATATATAGATAGTGTGTATACATATATAATCTTAAAAATGTTATAAATATATTTATTTATTTATTAATTATTAGTATTAATATCAACTGAGAACTTTCTCTGTATCTGCCGCTTTCTCTCATTAAGACCTTAAGCCCTTTTTAAAATACAGCCGAAAATCTGCTCTGTGTATTTCTTGCGGCAAGGTACATTGGGCCATATACTCCCCATTACTGAGCAGGAGATATAGTATTACCTAACAGCCTTTCCAATGAATTGCTAACCATCTAATTCATGGGCAGGCAGATCCGCTACAGTCGGAGTGTGGAACCCCACCTCTATGATGTCCATATGGCTTAAAGGAGGTTTCCTACATTTATTCCCTATTTACAGGATAGGGAATACATGACTGATTGCTGTGGGTCTGACCAATGGGACCCCAGCGATCACAAGAACAGGGGATGACAACTTCGGTAGACCCTGTATAGACACAAGATTGATGTTGGATCCTTTTGGACTAGAGAGCTGCCAGCAAAGATCTCATGTCGAAGGCCAGCATATTTGGGATGCATATACCATATAAAATAGTATCTTGCTATTGCCATCTAGTTTCTAGGTATTAGCAGACTGAAATAATATTGTGTATCCTTCCATTGATGTTACCTTGATTTGTGATATCACCTACAGACAGTTCGGAAGGTCCTGCGCAGGGTGGGGCCACCAGGGTCCACAGATTTGGGGGACAATGAAGACTTGATCATTGAAGGGACATTGCAAGAGCCAGAAGAGCTTGAGAGTGAGACACCCAATTACCTGAAGTACGCAGTACTGCATCGAGAGGTATGGACTTTCTATATTTTTTCTGCTGCATTTCTTTCACACAGTTATATGTTGGCCAAGCCTGATGATCCTGATGGGATCGGTCGATTATATATATGGCGATTAGTGTGTGGTACTCCAACTGTTTCTTCCCCGGACAATGGAGGAAAACGCTTCCAATGGTCAATTCCAATTTAGAAACTGAAACTACCGTTTCTCCTGACCACTGTTCCATTCACTTCTATGGGAGTGCTGTTCTCGGCTATGTCCACTAGTTCCATAAAAAGGAATGGAGCGATGGTAACACAAATGTACTACTACTCTGTTCTTATGATCACCAGCAGTCAGACCCCCAGCAATCATAAGTTTATCACCTCATGGGCCAAGCCCTATACCCACATCATAGTTCTGCCTATTAGTTCAGTAATACAACCCGCTTATTGCTCCTGACTAGCCATATTCAGTACTAGTGTATGTGATACACTTGATGGGTGAGAACCCCTTTATGAGCTGGCAAAACAAATAGGCCTAAAAAAATTAATGTACACGGAGTAACTTTGCCATTAGATTTCATTACATATCTTGTACTGATTCTGATTTATAGCAAGTAGTATACTCCAGAGCTGCATGCAAAATTCTGCACGCCTCACAGATGAAATCTGCCACTATTCCTTTCTGGCTCAGTACCTTCACTAGTCTTTGCACCGGGATCTATACAGTAATAGCTGTCCTACTATTATAGCTAAGTTATACTGTAGGTGGGGTGTCTTGTTGACTGTTTCCAATGACAACCATTAGAATTATGAATGCAGCTCTGGAGTTTAATAGAGGATGTCACTCGGGTCTTGTTTTAGTGATGATACTAGGACGCCATCCATTATGGTTCAGAACCACAGATTCTCTCCTGTCTCTTGTGTCTGTTATTCTGTCTTCGAAATTTTCATGTCTAAAAATTTTCATTTGTTATATTTTTCTCTATCCCATTTCATTGTTGTTTTTTTTTCCTTCTGTGTCTTTGGTCCCTTGTATAACTCTGTTGTCCCCGTGTGTCATGTGATGCCTATCCTTAATGTCCACCCCCTGGCCTCATGTCCCTACCCCGGGCTGCCCCTGGCAGGCAGAGGACGAGTTTGACTCTTTGAGATCAGAGGTCGGAGACGGGAGGAAAGGGGCACAGATTGTGAAAAGAGCCGGCACCAAACGGGTGCAGCAGTGAGACCACAAAACTGGGACACCCAAAATAATGGGAAACACCCAGGTAATAAATATCAATAAGGGACATTCCCAGGTAACATCTTAACCAATGGCACCTCTACACTAACTGGGGCCACCATAATTCATCCCTGTGAATGCCATAACCTGGATCTGTGGTCACTTATCCCAATCTTATATGACTGTATCTGCCATATGTTCCTCTACCTTCTGAAATTGACATTTTACTGACTCCATTAATAGCGTACTGGCAGCAGCTTCATTCTAACAATATCATGAAACAGCATGGGATATGAGCATGGGTGTAGCAATACGGCTGTAGAGGTAGCTGTGACACCCAAACCCTGGTGCCTGAGATGGCCCAAACCCCTCTGCCAAATAAGAAGACACCAGTATTAAGAATGGCATATGGTTGGTGGAGGTCTGGTACAGATTTTGTGTTTGGGCCATAGAGCTTTACATGAAACCTCTGGGTAAGAACAGTTTATTGGGTAATATAACATTTGTTCCTTCCCTTGATTTAAAGGGGTATTTTTACAAAAGCAAGTTATCCCCCATCCATAGGATAGGGCATAACTTGCAGATCAGTGGGGGTCCGACCACTCTGACTCCCACTGATCAGGAGAACGGAGGACTTATTTCAATGGGAGTTATAAAAAGATAAAAAGCGCTGTACTTCGGCTATCTCTGAGGTCCGGCAGTGGGAGCAGTGGGACCCCAATTGATCTGAAGATTAGCTCCTGTCCTATGGATAGGGGATAAAACTTGCTTTTATGGGAAAACCTCTTAAAGGGGTTGTTCAGTTTAGAAATCCATTTTCTTAGTCTATCCTGTTTTAGAATTCTGAGTTAATGGGGGGGTCTTCTGATCCTCATCTCTTAGCCAGAGCAGACAGTGGTTACAAAGAGTGTCTCTCACTTTGGAGGACCTGCCCTGTCCTGGATTACACCAACATCCCATTCATGTGAATGGACACTGTGTAATTCTTGATTTCCCCTGTGGAGGTGCTGTAGGGAGACTAACACTGAGGCTTCTCTACAGATTATAGCCAATCACTGGGGGTCCTAATAAAGGGACCAGCTTATTGAGTGAAGCACACAACTCCTTTAATGGTAGTTCTATTTAGGAAGTGAGGGATATGTTCATTCATCTTGACACGTAATAAAACACATATTTTCCCTCGGTCTGTCACCTCCACCAGTCTTGCTTGTCTTGCCCCCTTGGCTGTCCACCCTTACATAGTCACTCATTCTGTTGTAACTTCTCTGTGCTTCTAATACTTTCCTGTATAATATCCATGTAAGGCTGTTATTTGCCTCTTGCAGGATTACCAACCTTCTTAGTAACCTAATTTACAATCTCTATGGCACTGATGGAGTCTAGGCAGTGCACCATTAATTCAGCAGTCACGTATAGCTGTCTCCTGCTTCACACAGCTATGCATATCACCCTCAATAACCATAGGTTCTTTGTCAGGATGGGTGGGACACCATACCTGATCCTATCCTATATCATAGTGACCCACAATCCCAATCCTATTTCACCATCCTACATATCATGCATGCCCCACTGTATACTGACCCCTGGAATAACTTACCTGCTTATTGTTCCTTCCTGTTGCTGTTCGTCCTGATTCACTCCTTGTTAGGGTGAGTTTACATAGTGGAATTTTTGTAGCTGAATCTGCCTCCTATTCATGTCAATGGGAGAGAGATGCTATATTTTCACCGCTAGCGCCCTGTCCGAACTATGGGCAGATTCTGCTCAACCCTCCCATTGAAGTGAACAGAAGTAGAAATCTGTCTGCCAATGGCAGGAATGGCAGGCAGATTTTGCAGTGTGAACTTACCTTTAAGGTGCCCATAGGTGGGCACATATTGTCTTGAAACACTCATTCACATCTGTCCAACCTCGAAGTACATATGTGGTCTGATAATTCACTGATATATATATATATATATATATATATATATATATATATACAGACAACATGTACAGTGAGGAGCAGCACTCACAGAAAGTAGGGCTCTTTATTTTACAGGCTTCACTGAAAGGGAACCCATCTTGTTGTACATAGAAGCAGCAAGTTACAGAGCAGGAGGAGCTGAAAAGATTGGTATATAGTTTTATGAGAAAAGATTCAGTATACCTTCTATTTTATTCAGTTAATCTGCTCATTCTGAGCTTAGGAGTCCATTGGTCGGTCCTACTCAGTGATTGACAGTCTACCCTGTGTAAGAAGGACCACCCACTGGACTCCTAATCTCTGAAAGAGCAGATCTATCTTATAGAGTACAGAGTAGTATGGAAAAGGGACAGCTGGGGCTAAAATAGTGAGTATCCGGGGTGACATATGACCTCCAGGCCACAACTGATCGAAAGGGAGGTAAAACAGTTGTATACAGGATGTATTAAGACTACCATGGGCCTTAGGTTGTGAAGGTTGTGGTCGCCAACCAGGCTAAAGTTTTTAGGATTTTGTAAATGGGCTGAATATCAGCTGAATGAAGCATTCATATAAATGCTCATTTTCCATCAATTCCGAGTGTTAGTAGGTTGGGTTTATACACTGCTTGTATAATGCGTATAACATACACCTGGGATACTGCCAAATCCAGGGATCAGATGTGTGTAGATGAAGGCACGTTTAATGGCCATGGGGTACAGGACGGTGGACTTTACTCCTGCTGTGACAGGAATTGTCAGGTATCGCCCACACTATGATGCTGCCCCCTTGCTTATGGGAAGATAAGTTGCGGCCATACGTGTATTTACAGGTACATGTAAAATTCTACTGTCACCACAGGCAATCTGGTGAGACTTGGGCCCCTTAGGAGGCTTGGGCCCCAAGTGGCTGCCCAAAAAGGCCATAATATAATCCACTAGTGTTTGTAAGTGCACACATTGCACAGCTTTTCCACCATGATCTCCCTGTAAATCCACTGCAAAATCTGTATTACCTGCACATTTTGATGCAGACTGAGCTTCAGATTCACTCTGGATTTAACCCTTACTACACTAAAAGTGGTGAAATCCACTGCGAAAATTTGCAGTATTTGCACAAAAATCTGCAGCATTTTAGTTTTCGCAGCATATGGATGAGGTGGGTAACATCCACCACAAAACTGTTATGCGTGAACGCAGCCTCAGGAGAAGATATGCTTGTCTACTGTAAGGGCTCCCTAGGCACTGGGCATGATGACACCTAACACAAAGGCACATCTAATTTTAGGGTGGCAGCTGCCCACGGGTCATTGTATGGCGGGCTCAGCTGTGGAGCACAATTTGGAAATAAATTCTTGGAATACCAGTTTGGTGCCATATTGTGTGTTCCGCTTTACACCAGCATGTATACACTTTACAATAGAAGCGAGAGCAGAAAGCATGAACAATGAGGGCAGCCATTGCAATATTCAGCCATGTGCATGTGAGATAGATGCGAGCTATAGGGGACTGATGTTCTAAGGAGAGGAGAAATATGAGCGGTATCAATATCAAGAGGGACCAATAAGCTCGAACAGGTCTGTTATAATAATAGGACAAATTTGGCAGCTGCCCAGGGTCCCACTGCTCAAGGGCACCTCTATAATGTGGGACGGGCAAGACGGATCTCAGAGAGCTGACTTTACAGAGAACTTGTCACCTCATTACAGAATCATTGAAGGCATAGTCTCGGAGTGTCATATGGATAAACATATTGCCCGGTCTAGTATGGTTTATCCTTCAACCAGGGCCAGCTCCGCTTCACTCGGGCTCAACAGTTGTTATAGTGTGATCCCACCACAACCATTCTAGGAATCTGCAAAACTCCACTTGACGGCCACAATTTATTGCAATGTAGCGAGTTACACGATGGTTTCTTCTCGAGCCATGCCTAAAGCTAAATGCAGAATTCTGATGCCTCTTAGCAATGCATTGTGGGAAATCAGATGACAGTAGATCTGGCCATGCAGATTTTGGCCAAACCACTCTCCCTCCCAGCCCGGATTTGGCCAAGTGTGCATGTATGTATAAGCAGCTGCCAGACACCATGGTGGCTCATCCCACTTAAAGGGGTTGTCTAGGATTTTTTTTTTTTTTATATTCTTCCTTAGGATAGGCCATACATATCTGGTGAGGGGCTGACAGAGGCGGGGGGGCATATGGTTTATGCTATACAGTGCACAGATCTGGAAGCAGATAGCTCTGTGCCCTGTATAGTGGCCCGGCGCTGTTAATGCAGTTCAGTTCCCACTGACTTCAATGAAAACAGAGCTGCAATACTGGCACCTGGCCACTATACGGGGTACAGAGCTATGTGCTTCTGGCTCTGTACACTCTATAGCATGGGGACTGAGGTACCCCCAAATAGCTGAATCATGTGTTGGCCGGCTGTTGTCATCCCACTGATCAGATATCTATGACCCAAACTAAGGATAGGCCATAAATTAAAAAAAAAAAAAAATCCTGGACAGCCCCTTTAAGAGCAAAGGATCAGGCATTTTGAAATCCAAAAAGCACAACCTGTCCATTAGGGGAGAGTTGGGCTCCCCTATACACTATAGATGGTCCTCTGGTTTGGCGGACGATCAGCTAATGAATATGAGCATCTTTACACTTAGAGCTAAACTGTTAGATTATAGTCTTGACAGCAGTGCGGAAATCACCTGTTGTCTGTTTCCAAGGGCAACCAGTAGAATTTTGGTCAAACCGTCTAAACCTTGCCTGCTGCCAATGCAACATATAGTTGAAGAAGACCCAGGCAGTGATTGGTGCTAGCCCTTATCTAAATATGGCCCCTAGCGCCTCCTATCTACAGATGGACACAGCCAGTTGATGCATCTTAAAGGGGTTTTTGTGAGAACCTGGTACTTTACTAATGGTGCAGCTGGTGAGGTCATAGATGTCCTTCACTGCTGTAGACCTGATGGAGATATTGCATGTTCCATTGCTCATATTCCTCGTCCTGCCTTCATGTTGGCGTGGGATCTAAATATACACAGATATTTGTGCCCTGTTATATTAGGACCTCCTGGGACACAGCCTCGTCTCTGTCACTGTGTCCCCTGGAGATGTGATTTATCCTCTGATAATCTACATGTGCCCTTTGCTCCCCGTCCTATCCAATCAGAAGACTAGCCCCGATCTACCCCCTCCCAAGTCACAGATCACATGGGTGCAATGCTATGTGACACTGACAGGGACGAGCAGATAAATATAGACATATGATTAGTGTCAGGGGCTGCGTTCTCTTCCAATACTGCATAGTTGTGCACCTGAGGACATAAACGGTAACAACTGGTGAATTCCACTAATACTGTACAAAGCCATCGACTAGTACAGTCACACCATATAACTACCCTGAATAGTTAGAATAACATGGCAAATAATACCAGCGCTACAACATGTGCTATCACACAGTCCACATTGCCAAGGATGGCAAAAAGTTATCAGATTACTTTATATTTGAAACTTTATGGTGGTAGTATTTGTGCACTGTATGGAAGTATTGTGAGGTGGTATTATTTGAGCACTGTGTGATGATATTTGAACACTATATGGTGGTATTATTTGTGCACTGTGGTAGTATAATATAAGGTCTGTATGGTGGTATTATTTGAGTACTGTATGATGACATTACTTGAGCCCTGTGTGACATTTGAACACTATATGGTGGTATTATTTGTGCACTGTATGGTGATATCATCTGTGCACTGTGGTAGTATAATATAAGGTCTGTGTGGTGGTATTATTTGAGCACTGTGTGGTGGTTTTATTTGAGCAGTGTGTGATGGTATCATTTAAGCATTGTTTGGTGGTTTTATTTGAGCTCTGTATGGTCGTATTATTTGAGCCCTATTTGTCAGTATTTGTGTAATGTATGGTGGCACTATTTAAGCACTGTGTTGTGGTATAATTTATGCTCTGTATGGTAGTATTAAGTGGTTGTATTTTGCGGTATGGCTAGTTAAGCACTTTACAGTATAGTTTGGAAATACATTAACGCTGCTTTCTCACCGCATCTTGCGGTATCTGCTTGCCGTATGTGCTGGGTAGGCACATATCATATAGTTGCATACATTTGGGGCACTTTGCATGTGTGCACAGTGAATCTAGTGCTCAAAGTACTCTGCTTACTGTGCAAGACTCCTCAGGGGTCATGAAAAGGAGGGCATAAACACGGGGCTCTTTTATCCTGGATGACTAAACCTAGCACTATCTCTGTCCACACTTCTGAGGCTCTGTCATATGTGACAGGCAGAATAACACAGCATGCAGCGCTGACAGACCTTGTGCTGAAAGTGACCAGACCCCATTATAAATCATTGGGATCTGACAGCTCCATTGGTGCCCATCTGACACGCCATTATTTTGATTTTTTTTTCTGCTCCTATGATGGATGAAAAAAAACAATAAACTTGAGTGAAGTGTGAACAGAGCCTTAGGGGGTCAAAGGTCCCTCTACAACACAGGGTGCGCTGGTTCTGGTTCTCTTTTGGGGTCTCATAGGGCATGACGACGAGAATGGGTTAGTTATATGGTGTGTATGGAGTATAATACGGTGGGCATGTACAATAGGTCTGGCTGGGGTTAATTTGCGACTACAATTGTACTAGAGAGAGCAATGAAGGACACGTCTGGGACAGGAGATTGGACAGAATAAGGACATGAGCGGCAGAACGGGATTAATTACTGTATAGAGAACACAATGCCATTTCCGCTCCATGTCACCGCCGCTATTACACACAGACAATGCCCGCTCTAATTCTGGCCCATCCAGCTAAATATATGCACCAGGCTGCGCCACCCCAGGGATGGCGTCTTACTAATCACTGTTCACACACAGGCAAGAGAACAAAACCCCAGTAAATAATAATCCTTCAGCCGCGTTAACTATTCAGCCTGTTCTTAGTTATATCTGCTTCTGGAAAAGCTGGGTGACAAACAATATAGCTAACAATGCAGCACTTAAAAGGGATGTCACTCAGCTTTCCCAGCAGCGAAGGGGCAATTAAGACTGTCTAAAAAACAGAGGTGAAACTGTCTAAACACAAAATGGCGTTAGTTGCCCATAGCAACCAATCACAGCATAGCTTTCATTTTCTATACTACTTCTAAAAATTGAAAGCTGCGCTGTGATTGGTTGCTATGGGCAACGCAGCCAGTGTAATTTTTTTAGACCATTTTAATAAATATGCCCAAGACTAGCTTTGTCCCCAATAGCAACCAATCACAGCACAGCTTTCATTTCATACAGCGCTCTGGAAAAATGAAAGCTGTGCTGTGATTGGTTGATAGGGGCAACAAAGACAGGCTATCTTTTAGACAGTTTCACAGATCTGCCCCAGGCTTTGTCATAAATGTCTAATGTCCGAATGCACCATATTTGCTCCATATATGTTAAATGCGACACAAATGCCCCTTCTTTGTGACATGACTGGCACAGAAAGTGCCCTTGTCACATATAATATATCAGATAGCCCGGCATATGCAGGAACATTCCCCCGATTTGCCAAATCTTTCGGGATGCCAGGGGTGGGTGATCCTATTATGTGGGAGCCTCCTAGATATTTCGGGAGAGTTGGCAAGTATCAAATACATCTTAAACACACTTGCCAACTCTCCTGGAAGATTGGGTGGTCACTCCTTTTTGGGAGTCCCCTTCCCAGACTCCCGGGTTACGAGACTCTTTATACGTGACTTGGGCACGTATAAAGGAGGCATGACCACCACATCATGAAAATGGGGATATGGTGATGCCCAATAGGGAGCATAGCCATGCCGTAGTGAGTGTGACCCTTCTCATAGGGGGCGCAGCTTCAGTCAACAAAAGCTTACGCTGCGCCATGTTGGCAAGTATGATCTGCCCATGGTCTCTCGGGTACCATGCTAATGCCCAAATAATCAGTCCACTCCTGTTTTCCCGAGACGTCCTGTTCTCTCAGGTTCTTCAACTTTTATTCAACTTTTTCTGGAAAAGCTGTGTGACAACCAATATGGCCGCCATTACAGGATCCAAAGGGTTGTCACCAGACTCCTGAATGGCAAATTGGCCCAGTTATGCAGCAGTACGGTGGCCGGGGGTGTATAATGTCATATTTTTGCTAAACAGGAATATAAGAAAACTGGATGACCATACCAGCGGCAGCCATATTGCATGACACCCAGCTTTTCCAGGTATTATATGAATACAGGCGACTATTATCATTGGTAGCAATGGAAGAATTCATTTTTATTTTTCTGTCTTTCCCCAGAATTACACCTCAAGTACAAGCTATTGAAGCCGACCTGACTGCCATTTACTGCACCCCACAGACTACGAATCAGAACCGAATTTCTCCTCGCTCATCTATTAGCAGACATCTCCCCTCCCGGAAGAATAAAACACTGAGGGGTCCCTCCCCCTCCAAAGTCCGAAGCAGACGCTCACCCCCCTGTATGCTCACGGCATGAAGATTTGCACCCTGCATGTTACAAAGTAATATGCATGAGATGACATTGGGGAAGAAGACAAAAGTTGCCCCCCTCCCTTCTTCCCACCTTTCAAATTCACCTGCCCCTCCCTGTACCCCTTATCCCATTAATCCCCAGCAGGGGGGGCATTTACGGAATTAGACTGGAAATAAAAAAGTGGGTGACACTTAAGCTTTCCCTTCTACACCTATCCCAGCTGCAAAATGCTTTTCGTCTCAGATGTATATCAGTACTGAGTATGTCTATACACTCTACAGCAGCATTAAGGGAGCCCCCCAACCCCCCCGCGACTTTATATTATATTCGTCTGTCCGTCGACAAACAGCAATAGGAATATCCCTCAGCCTGGGTAAGGATTGTCTTCCAGGCCACAGGGCACAGCACAACGTTGACCGGGCAGACCAGGCAAAGGGTCCTGCATGTTGCAGTTAATTTGCGCTAAAAAATTCTCTCCGAAAGCGAAAGGGCTACACGTTCGAGATACTCGGTATCGTTCCGCAGGGGCGCGTCTTCACCCGAAGAGGGCTACCAAAAGTGTATGTAGATACTCAGTACCATTATACAGCGCGGCATGTTCTTCTTTTTCAGGTGGCTATGGCATTTTTAGGGGCACTCGGCACCATTATACAGTGCAGCATGCTTATTCTCAAGCTACTGGTAGTGCATAAAGGTAGTCTGCATTATTGTACAGTGCAGTACGTTTATACCGGGGGGACAGAGGTGTATAGATATAACCAGATCCATTACATTGCAGGGCCGCATGTTTATTACCAGGGGCTAGGAGTGTATAGAGATACTCATTCTCATTATACAGTGCAGCATGTTCATTATCAGGGGCTGAAAGTGCGTAGAGATGCTCAGTGTCTTTATACAATGCATTAGGGGTAGGGGGGGGTGCAGGGATTAAACTGCCCCCCTGACTCAGGAATGTGGTTCCAGCTTTAGGGGGGGAGGGGAGAATTCTATATATTAAGGATTTAAGCGACCCCCTCCCCACTACAGTTATCCCAAGTCCAGACCCTCCAGCCCTGCTCCGGAGAGACAAAGCACTCACCTTCACAACCTCTCCAGCGCTCTTTTTAGATGCAATTTCTGATATGCATAAGAAGCTGATTGTACAATAACTGCTCATATGGGAATAAATACTATGCAATATAATCTTATTTCGAGTTATTCAGTCTGTGTCCTGGTTGTAATACTCAGAATTACCACACAGTGGCGGTGTTGAGCTAGGTTTCTATCACAATATGGTTGCAGTAGGGGGGGATTATGCAAGTATAGGTTCTCCAGATGTTGGGTAACTACATGTCACAGCATGGCCGGACAGGATGACACAGAAGATGTGCTGGTATAGGTTTCCATTAATGGATTTTGAGTGGAAATACATAAACAGATCCCGCATGTTACACAGAAGACAGTAACGTGAAGAGACAGTTGTGAAGCACCTCAATAAAAGATTGTGTAAAAATGTATGCTGTTTTCTAAAACTAGAATCTATGCACCAGGGGTGTGACAAATAACCATGGGGCTCCATATCAAGACTCGTAATGAGGCCCCACTCTACCATGACCACCTTAAGCAGCAAGTTCAGAACCTGAAAAGTGTACAATTATCTTGGTCTCCTTTACACACAGGGATAACTAATTTTACAGTACAGATGATGCACACAGTGATGTCACAGTACAGAGATAATAAGCACAGTGATGTCACAATACAGGGACAATACACAGAGTGATGTCACAGTACAGAGAATACACAGTGATGTCACAGTACAGGGATAATACACACAGTGATGTCACAGTACAGGGATAATAAACACAGTGATGTCACACTAGAGAGATAATAAACACAGTGATGTAACTACAGGGATAATAAACAGTGATGTCACACTAGAAAGATAATAAACACTGATGTAACAGTACAGGGATAATACAGTGATATCACATTACAGAAATAATAAACATTGATGTAACAGTACAGAGATAAATGATGTCACAGTACAGAGATAATACACACAGTGATGTCACAGTACAGGGATAATAACAACAGTGGCGTCATAAAGAAATGTTATAATTACTAGTATGACATCATAGCACTCGGATAATGCAAACACAAAAAGATCACTATGACATCACAGCATATGAAGAAGGTAATTAATAATGATGTCACATGTAGGTATTATGATGTCCCAGTAAGGTAATGTAGGCACACTCAGTATTTCCATATCCCCATCCATCATCCATAGTATCACTAATTGCTTCCTAGGCCTCAGTGGACATGGGCACCCTTCAGCTAAGTTCCCACAAGTCAGCAGAAAGAAAAGTCCTACACGGAGGACTTTTCTCTCTGCTGGTTTCAGTATAAAAACAGCGGACACCCAGCAGAACCCATTATAGTCTATGGTGTCCGTAGGTAACCACTGTTTTAGCGGTCTGGCTCTCCATCTTTCGAGTCCCTGAGCAGACCCGAACGTCGCAGAGCCATGCACATATGTAAACCTAGCCTTACTTGTTGGGCTATATCTGGTAGTTATGTCCATGGAGTTGCTCATATTTTACCAATCTCTGTTTGCTGTCAATGAATTAGAAGGAAACTGCCAGACATTGGCAGGCTACCTTGGTCATGTGACATACATGTGCACAGCTTGTTACACAGCCCTGATACCATTTCTGTAACGTGCCGTGCACCTGTGTCCAGCAAATGACCAGGACAGATTGAAAGTAAACAGTGAACACCCACATTTAACTACTTTTTCCAGATGGATGTCCCAGGCTTATTCAGACAGTGGTAATGTTGTCCATGTTATACAAACCATATTACAGCCACAGATTTCATCCTGACTGTGGGTCTAGTGGTACAAACTGGTAGTATCATAGATCGCTATGCTCAGGCCATTGGTCCCCCAGTCAGAATGGGTACAGACACATTACCGCCATCTGAAGGAGATCTTACATAAATACATAGAAAAAAATTCTAAAATGAAATATAAATAAAGGTGTGAAAGATCCTCAGTGCGCCAACACCGCGTTGGCCCACACCTGAGTCTTCTTTCATAAAAAACCACACTCACCGCCAGTGAGTGCTGGGTTCACAAGATAAATACAAGACAAGCTTTCTAAATTTTATATATTTATTAACCCCTAAATGGGTCGGTATTAACATCTAACATATACTGTACAGTTCAGAACAGATATGCAGATATATGCAAGCATTAACAGTTACTAGTTACAAGATACAGTGCAATAAAATAAAAGGGAATAAAAGTGAAATAATTACTTTACCACACATCTCCTTGATGTGGTTCTGTAGTCCAACACTCACACATGCTCTGGTATGTGTTAATAACCAGTGGAGGCTTCTAGCATGTGGCATCACAGTATTCCAGCCTGCATGCTCCTCACAGTATATCCCAATAGTCTCTCTGTCGTCTCATCAAAGTAAGCAGCAGCATTCCAGCCTGCATGCTCATCACAGCAGCCTCTCCTCATAGTAGCATCTCAGTGATAGTCTCTGCACAGTATTCTCCTCAGGGGTAGTCTCAGCCCAATCTCTCCTCACAGACCTCTTACCTCATCTTTTATACCCTTTATGCCACCTCCCAGAATGAGGTCACCGGCGACAGCAAGTCTGATTGATTAATGCACTCAAGTCCAGATTCTTTGTATGGAGCTGAGACCAAGTGGAATGATACAATGTTATCAGCCATATCTGATCAACAGCCCAGGCTGAACAATGCATGTGTAGGAATTCAATGGAGCTATTCTGGGATGGATACAAAGCCCTATTGTCACAATGTTGCCACTACTGGCCATACACCTAGGATTATAACTGCGCATATTTAGAATAGATGCAAGTAAGAAGGAAGATACTATACCCAGAGATCAAAATACAGCTTTGAGTTATAGCCATATTTAAGCGGAATCATCACACCTCCCCCTTTAGATGGGGCTTGTAGGAAGTAGGGGCCTGTGCCCCTCTTCTGAGAGCACCTCCGCCTCCAGCTTCTCAGGCTCTGGCCCCAAGGCTCCCTCACCTCCCCCCGGGGTCCCAGCAGACTCGGGCCTTGTCAGACTCCGAGGGTGGTGGAGCGGCACGCGCCTTCAATATGTCCAGACTAGGGTCAGCTTGGACAGCATCTCTGAACTCTTGGCTGGAGTGAGACAAAAGAGAGGTGCATGTTACATAGCTGCCGGACCCTTCTGGCTCTCTAGTCTGACTAGGGACACTTCTAAGGCTCAGGGCCTGAGCCACGTACACTTGGCTACCTCCTGCCTGTTCTGGGTCCGCTTTCTGAGTGCTGGCATCCAGTGGAGCCACACTCATGACCCCAGGTCTTTGGGATACCAGTTCAGAGACCCCATCCCGGCAGTCTCTCAGGGTCTCTCTCACACTAGCCGCTAGTTGGGAGAGTTCTAGGGGATTCTGCACCTCCCCCTTTGCTGCCAAACCTAGGGGCACCTCTGGTTCTGGCACAGGTATGTTTGGACCCTGTCCTCCCTCCCAGACGCCTGGCCCCTTTGCGCCTACACCCTGTTCCTCCTGTACTTGGGTGGGTGATGGTGATACCTTGGGCAAATGACTGAGATCATGCTTCCCAAACCATCCTCCCACAATACATTGACAGGTAATACATTTGACATACCCCCTTCTTGGATCATACCTCCAGTACCCCATGCCATCTGCACTTGGGCCATGGGCGCTCCTGGAATAGAACTGGACAGAAGAGACGTGTATGTCTCATACCGGCCGGACTCCTCTGGCTTCAAGGGAGTGAGGCTAGTCATGGCGGTCTCAGCACCGACTCCAGGTGGTGTAGGCAACGGTTCAAGGGTCGGAACGCCCTCCATCCTTGTAGCACTCTGGCTGCGGGCTAACACCGCACTACCAGCAGTCCGTCCCTCACCTGGATCGGCCATGAGATCCCCATAGCCTACCTGACTACCTGGCACATGGTCAGCAGTTGGGTGCTTATCGGATGCACTGGGCGAAATAGCAGAAGTCGCTTCCAGTGACTCAGAAGAGCTACCCTGTACTTTGACTGCGGGTAACCACCGCAATACCAGCAGTCCGTCCTACATCCGGACCGTCACTGAGAGCCCAGAGAGACACCGAACCACCTGGTACAACATCCACAGTTTCATGGCAGACATTTGCAATATCATTAACAGCATTGGTTCTATCACACTGAGCTGGAGGGAGGACTGGCAGACATAGAGACACAGACTGGGGGGGGGTGAGGCCCCCGCAGATGTGGGCGGGTCTACAGCCCAGTCCTCACTCAGCTCCTTTACACCTACATTAATCCCAGATACATTAGAATTAGCATTTTCACAGAAGGTATAAGGAGACATTTCAGAGGGAGGGTTACCTGCCCCCTCTGCAGGTAGTCCCACAGGTACAATATCAGACATATCAGCATGGACAGACAGCTGATCACAGGGAGCTGGGGTGGCCCCCACCCCATAGTGGCACATCATAGGCCCCAAATCTGTCCCCAACAGTACATTGGCAGGCAACTCAGACATCACTCCCACATCCCGCATTCCTTTCCCTGCACCCCAGTCTAAATGAACACAAGCCATGGGTACAGTAAAACGTTCCAATCCAATACCCCGTAGGGTCAGAGTTTTCCCGGGAATAATACTGTCTGGGGGGACCAAATCTGGTTGTACCAGCGTGACATCTGCCCCAGTGTCCCGGAATCCCATCACCACTTTGTCCCCCACAGTGACCTGTTGACGGTTAGCATTAAGCTGGGGCCCCTCCCTCGCAACCCGATACACAGATGGGCCGGCCGCTGTAGTTTGGGGAGCAGGGGGGTTCCTAGGGCGGTTGGGGCAGTCTCGTTGTAAATGTCCCGTTTGGTTACAGGCGTGGCACCGCCTGATCTCTCCCTGGGGTATGAGAGAGGTCGCAGGAGAGCTCAGAGCTTGAGGGGCAGGGGACATATAGGAACCACCCCGGGACAGAGTTTGGCCTACCCCACCTGGAAGCAGAGGGCTGTGGTGACCTCCAGCTTGGTTCAGGATTCCCCGGGACAGATTGTGTCTTACCCCCTCCTCCAGCCGTCGCTGGCAGGTTTCCACGGCAACTGGTTGGCAACATAACGATCCGCCATTGCTGCGGCTGTTTCAAGGTCCTTGGGCTCTCGGTCCAAGAGGTATTTTTGCACTTCCTCGGTACAAATGTTCAAGAACTGCTGTTGAAGCATGAGGTCTGCAAGGCTTTCTTGCGAGGTGACGGACTTCCCCTCCGTCCACTCCCCGGAACCACACGCGCAGCTGGGCCGCTGTATCCTCATGGCTCTCTGAAGGCTTTTTCTGCAGTCCTCGGAACCTTCGACGGTATAGCTCCGGCGTGAGTTGGTACCTCCGGATCAGCGCTGCTTTAACGGACTCATAGTCCTGGTCAACTGGCAAATTGGCGTAAGTGTCCAGGGCTTTTCCCCTCAACCGGGGAGCCAGGTAACGGACCCAATCCGTCTGTGGTAGCTGATACTGCTTACACACTTTCTCAAAGGCCCGCAAGAACGAGTCCAAATCCCCGTTTGTTTCAAGGATTGGAAAGTCCTCGGATCGGAGCCTTGGTACTTGGGCTTCTGGAGTGTGTGCAGTGACAGACGGTGCCTGCTGGGAGAGCTCCATTCTTTTGAGCTCAAGCTGATACTGCCGCTCTCGTTCTGCAGCTTCACGATCGGCCTGCCGTTCTGCTGCCTCACGATCAGCCTGCCGTTCTGCTGCCTCCTGAAAGCGGCACATCACCTGCAGGTATGTGTTAGGGTCACTAGTGCCTACTTGCTGTAGGGCCATTTGCCAATATGAAGCCATTCCCCCAACAACGCTGGGGCTACTGGTCCCTCCTGGTGAAGTAATCCTTGGAACCAGGCTGCTTGCCGCACTTCCTGGCCTAGCCCCAAAATCAGGACTCTGCTCAATTCTCTGCATAGCTGTGGCTGCCTCCATTTCAGCCATACGCTCAGGATCTCCAAAAGCCTGGTTCAGCAGTTTTGGGGCTCTGCTTCTGAGCCCACTAGCCATCCACTGGTATTTGCCAAATAAAAGATAGGAATACAAAGAGTAAGGGAGGGGAACAGCACTGTATCAAACTTTCACTGTATCTTAATGCTTGCTTTAATACCAAGCTTGTCTCATAGGATTACTACAATCCCCAGCGTTTGAGTGATAAAGGTCACCAACACACGCTGTTTATCCTAAGATCACACTACGCTGCCACTAATGTGAAAGATCCTCAGTGCGCCAACACTGCGTTGGCCCACACCTGAGTCTTCTTTCATAAAAAACCACACTCACCGCCAGTGAGTGCTGGGTTCACAAGATAAATACAAGACAAGCTTTCTAAATTTTATATATTTATTAACCCCTAAATGGGTCGGTATTAATAATAATAATAATAATAATAATAGTCCTTTAATAGTCCCACAATGGGGAAATTCAGTGTGTTACAGCAGCAAAGATAAGATAAGCAGATACAAATACAAATACAACATGTACAGGAATGTTCCAAGGTGAGAGGCATTACATTAATAGCAGACAGACAGATAGGACGTAGCAGAGGGGGGGGGGATTTAACAGGTAGAGAGATATTTCAGTTCTCTGTGTGTAATGATCTCCGCTTAGGTCGGTGTTGGTTGTACAGCCTAACCGCGGTGGGAAGGAAAGACTTCCGATAGCGCTCCTTCTCACACCTAGGGTGGAGCAGTCGGTCACTGACAGTACTGCCCAGCGCAATCACAGTCTCATGCATGGGATGGGACTTCTTCTTCTGCATGGAGCTCACCACGGACAGTATCCTTCTGTCACCCACCACCTGCACTGGGTCCAGTGGGCTCCCCAGGACAGAGCTGGCCTTTCTAATCAGTTTGTCAAGTTTATTTCTGTCCCTGGTTGATATACTGCTCCCCCAGCAGGCCACTCCAAAGAAGATGGCTGATGCCACTACCAAGTTGAAGAAAGTCCTAAGAAGTGCCCCCGGATTCCAAAGGCTCTCAGCTTCCTAAACAGGTAGAGCCTGCTGTGGCCCTTCCTGTACAGGGCTTCCATGTGATCTGCCCAGTCCAGCTTATTATTAAGGAGCAAACCCAGGTACTTATAGGTGTTCACAATCTCGATGCCCGTCCCCAGGATGTCCACTGGTTTTGGAGGGCATCTGCCTTTACGGAAGTCCACCACCATCTCCTTGGTCTTCCCCGCCTTAATCTTCAGGTGGTTCTGGTGGCACCAGTCCACAAAAAAACGGTTCAGTTCTCTGTACTCCCTGTCATCATTGTCTGTGATGAGGCCTACTATTGCAGAATCATCGGAATACTTCTGTAGGTAGCAGCTGGATGAGTTGCACCTAAAAACAGCAGTGTACAGTGTGAAGAGGAAAGGGGCGAGAACCGTACCCTGAGGTGCCCCCCGTATTACAGATAACGGTACCTGACACACAGTCTTGGGCTCTCACGTATTGAGGTCGATTTGTGAGGTAGTCTAGGATCCAGTTGGAGATTAACATCTAACATATACAGTTCAGAACAGATATACAGATATATGCAAGTGTAGGGAACTGCCATTTCTACTAGTATATAATGTATCTGGCTTCTTTGCCCCTGCAGTTTGGCTTCAGAGACCCCAGGCATTTAGTGCAAGTTTTGTTTTGTAAATACAGTGAGTCAGACACATGTGAGGCAGAGCTGCTGGGGGGAGAGATGTGAGCAGAGCTGCTGAGACAGACATGTTATGTCTGGGGGAGTCTAAGAGCCACTTGTTTCTCTTTACTTCACAGTATATAGTTAGGTATGTGTTACCCCCTATATACTCACAGGACCTAGCTAGTAACCGTAGTTAGGGATCCATATATATATACAGTTCAGGGCAGTGATAGGTTAGGCTTCCGAAGGCCAACTAGCTAGTTAGAGGCCCGGTGGCACTAGTAGTTTAGCTGGCAGGTTAAGGACTCAGTGTTAGGGTAGTCAGGCCTGCATCTACTGCCGTCACCGTCGCCCTGTTTGCTGCCTGTGAAGAATCTCACCATCATCATCATCATCTCCTGATCGGCTGTCTGTCATCTCCTGGAAGAATCCGAGGATCCACAGTCATCCACAGGGGCCCCTGCATCTCTTCTGTTGCCTGGAGGTATTGTGCACTGGACTCTTGCTATATATCTATATATATACCCGGGTATATAACCTAAGACGGTTGAGGACTTGCTGGTTGTTGTAGTATTGCTGTGTTCTGAGTATATTTTATGTATGTATTATTACCCTGTTGATACTTATAAAGCTACTGTTATAACCTTATGTGGTATCTGTATGTATTCTTCAGACTGTGAGATTAGTACAGTGATCCTTGTTAAGGCTACTAACTGTACTTCATGGGTAAGTCCCAGGAAGAGATCCTCCCTGTAATACAGAGGCTCTATCCTGGGTGGAGGCACTGATATATTTCATATATGTTCCCACTCTTCCCTTCAGCGAAGGCTTCAGGTTCCATTATACACACAGGTCAGCGCCAGAGTCTGTTGGGGGAGGGATAATACTCATACCCCCCCCCCCCCAAATAGGGCTACATTTGGAGGCACTGCTGAGATTTAGAAGTGGGAATAGTCATTGATATGGAGAAGCGATATAGCTCAGAGGGGAACCTCCCACTAGCTACTACATGGGATTACCGACCTCCTGTTCCTCCCCTGGTTCAGGTAAGGGAAGAACCCCGCTCAGCCAGTTACCCCCCCAGTATGGCCGTCGCTAGCAGTTCCTCTAGTGACAGTGCTATTAGCACTTTAGCCAGGCTGACTGAAATGTTAGCTCAGGGCCTGCAGGCCACTCACTACAAGAAACTAAAAGTATTCTCTGGTAATGTCCCAGTACCACAAGGGGAGGAAAACTTTGAGATATGGAAAGAACATACTCTCCAATGCCTGAAGGAATGGTCTTGCTCTGAAGAAGGCAAGCGGCAGCGTATCAGTGAAAGTTTGCGGTCTCCTGCTGCAGAATTGATCCGCTTGTACAGAGACTCTCATGAAGGAGTGAGTGCATTGGACTATATACAAGTACTGTCTGATCACTTTGAGCCATACTATGACCTTGCCCAGATGGTTGCTGATTACCGAATGGTTCGTCAAAAAGAAGGGGAAAATGTCTCTACTTTTATTAACCGTTTACAGCTACTTCTTTCACGTCTGGTGTACCACGCAGCTATATCTACTTCAGAGGTAGACGCTATGAGAACCAGTCAGTTGGTGAGAGGGTTACAACCTCATCATCCTCTTGCTCAAGTACTCAAGGTCTTACTATCTGATAGAGTCCTTCCATTTCCTGACTTAATGAAGTTAGTGAAGAAACAAGAAGCTGACATTAGTTTTAGTACCCCTAAGAAAGCGAAAAGCATCTCTAAAGAAGATGTTGTTCCTAATTCAAACAAGGACAAACCAGTGGAGCGGTCAGAACTTAGACAGTCCGCCACTCCACCCACTGCCACTCAACGGAGGAAGGATGCTAGAACCTGTTATAAATGTGGTCAGATGGGCCATACTGCCAGACAGTGTACGGAGGACAGTGAGGGATTGGGACACAGTGCTGTCTTCTCTATTCAGAATCAAAGATACCGAAGGAAGGCGGGCCGAGTAAAGACCAGAGGCGCTATCGCGGGCTCCAGGTCCGTTGTCAAAGTCACTGTCAATGGTCATGCCGCTCCTGCCCTGTTTGATACAGGATCTCAAGTGACCCTGATTTATCGCTCGTTCTACCAAAAGTATCTGAGGGATATACCTCTTCAGTCTACGGGACAAATGAAATTGTGGGGGCTTAATTCAGGATCATATCCTGTAGATGGCAGCCTACAAGTAGTTATAGCTGTCCCTGAATTAGAAGATCAGAGTGTCGCTCCCATGAAGATTACGGCTCTTGTCTGTCCTGATACAGGGGATTCTTGTGCAGCTCCTGTGATACTTGGCACTAATTGTCCCGCAGTGCATTATGCTTTTCAGAAGTTTCTTGGAAGAGATTGGAACCCTGCAGCTCAGCCGGTGAATATATCTTCTGATCTTAGAGAACTCTGTGATGCCCTGTCTACTGGCTATCGACATGGAATGGTATATCATATCGGTGAGAGAACCGTGGAAGTTCCTGCCGGTGGGGAGAGAGTTCTGAGAGTAGCCTCCAGCATTGCTCCCGATTTGCTTGAAGGGGGGAGTTATGTCCTTATGGAAACCCCTGAAGAAATGATTAACCAGAATGGCTGGATGGTGATCCCAGAGAGAAAGGACTGGAGAAATAAAGTGGAGTTATCTACCTGTGTGACAGTGAGGAACTGTTCACCGCATCCGATTGTAATTGGACCATACCAGAATGTGGCCCACTGCTACCCTGTGCTTGGAGTAAATCCATACGCTGAAGTGTGCAGGATTCAAATCCGAGATGCAATCCCTAATCTCAATCTTGACTTGAGTGATCCACATTTACCAGAGGCCTGGAATCAGCGACTGACACAGAAGTTGTCTGAATTATCGGAAGTGTTCTCCATGGATGATATGGATGTAGGTTGTGCTAAAAGTGCTCAACACACTTTCCGATTGACCGATTCTACTCCCTTCCGGGAGCGACCACGGAGAGTTGCTCCAAAGGATGTTGATGAGTTAAGACAGACTCTACAGCAAATGAAAGGTCAGGGGATCATTGTGGACAGTAAGAGCCCCTATGCCTCACCTATTGTGGTGGTAAGAAAAAAAATCTGGAGCAATTCGCCTATGTGTGGATTACAGAACTCTGAACCGGAGAACCTTACCTGATCAGTATACACTGCCGAGAATTGAAGAAGCTCTGGAAGCTCTGAATGGAAACTGTTGGTTCACAGTGCTGGACCTAAGATCGGGATACTATCAAGTCCCAATGGCACCTGAGGATCAGGAAAAGACAGCCTTCATATGCCCCTTGGGTTTCTTTCAGTTCACTCGTATGCCGCAAGGTACAAAAGGTGCGCCAGCAACGTTCCAAAGGTTGATGGAAAGAGTGTTAGGTGATTTAGTGCCCCGGGAATGCCTTGTATATCTTGACGACATTATTGTGTTTGGAAAGACGCTGGAAGAACATGAAGAACGACTCATGAGAGTACTCCATCGCTTAAAAGAAGAGGGGCTGAAGTTGTCGGCTGACAAATGCAAATTTTGTAGATCTTCGGTCACTTATGTAGGTCATATTGTTTCTGCTGAAGGAGTTGCTACCGATCCTGGTAAGATTGAAGCTGTGGTGAATTGGCCCCGACCGCAAAATATTACGGAGTTGCAATCTTTCTTGGGGTTTTGTGGATTCTATCGACGATTTGTGGAAGGATATTCAAAAATTGCTCGAGCCCTCCTCGACCTGTTGAAGAGTGATGCAGGAGATCCGGGAAAGAAGAAAGGGTCTTCCAAAAGCCTTTTTGGCGATAGGTGGACTGCGGATTGTGAAGAAGCATTTAAGTTGTTGAAGAAGAAATTGACAGAAGCTCCCGTTCTGGCTTATGCTGATGCACAGAAGCCATATGTGCTACATGTAGATGCCAGCTTTGAAGGATTAGGTGGCGTGCTGCACCAAGAATACCCGGCCGGGTTACGGCCCATAGCTTTCATAAGTCGAAGTCTTTCTCCCAGCGAGAAAAATTATCCAGTACATAAATTGGAGTTTTTGGCGCTCAAGTGGGCCATTGTTGATAAATTACATGACTATTTATACGGAGCCACGTTTGAAGTAAGAACAGACAACAATCCACTGACATACGTTTTGTCAACCGCTAAACTCGATGCTACAGGACATCGCTGGTTGGCAGCTTTATCCAACTACCAATTCACACTCAAGTATAAATCGGGGCCTAAGAACATTGGGGCAGATGCTCTATCAAGACGGCCTGGATTACCTAGTCCGGAAGTAGTGGATGAATGGGAAGAAGTGCCAAGTCCTGGAGTAGGAGTTTTGTGTGCCATGGCTGCTGTAGTTGAAGACCGAGTAGCCTTTTCTGAAACTCGGCTTATTGACTCTATTGGGGGAGGTCCCGAAGCTGTACCAGACATGTTTGCCTACCCTGCCGCTTTAGGATCCTTTGAGAGTTGTTCTATATCTTCAAAGCGAATGATCTGGAGTCAAAAGACTGATCCTTTAATTGGACCTCTTTATCAAGCAGTGAGTTCTCAAGACAGAGAAATGTTAAAGACATCCCTACCCTCTGAATGCAGTCAACTTCTACGAGATTGGGAGAAGTTTGAAATAGACAATGGCCTACTTTATCGTGTGGTGCTGTATCATGATCACCCTGGAAGGCGCCAACTAGTTATTCCAAGCTGCTTTCAGAAGATGATTTTCCGAAGTCTGCATGATTATCATGGTCATTTGGGACCTGAGAAGACTTATGGCCTAATACAAGACCGATTCTACTGGCCCAAAATGAGAGATACCGTGACTCGTCTGTGTAGGTGCTGTCGCAGATGTTTGCAGAGGAAGACTGTCCCGGTTCGAGCGGCCTTCATGGGACACTTGAAGAGTTCGGGCCCCATGGATCTTGTCTGCATAGACTTCCTTTGTATTGACAACGACTCCAGAGGATTTGGAAATGTATTGGTGGTGACTGATCACTTCACACGATATGCTCAAGCCTTTCCGACTAAGGATCAAAAAGCAGTCACTGTTGCAAGAGTGCTTTGGGAAAAGTATTTTATCCATTATGGCTTACCACACCGGTTGCATTCTGATCAAGGCCGGGATTTTGAGAGTAACCTGATCAAAGAGTTACTTCAGTTGTTGAACATCCGCAAAAGTCGGACGACGCCTTACCATCCAGAGGGAGATGCCCTTCCTGAAAGATTTAACAGGACTTTACTTGATATGCTTGGTACCTTACGAATTGAGGATAAGCGATCCTGGAGTCGAAAAGTGGAGGCTATGGTGCATGCCTATAATAGTACAAGGCACGAGAGCACAGGATATTCACCATACTTTCTGATGTTTGGAAGAGAGCCTAGGCTACCTATTGACATCTTGTTGGGAGTCTCTACCGATGGTATCAGTCATCGAGATCATTACCGATACGTGGCACGTTTGAAAGAAACGCTTAAGAGTGCTTATCAGCTGGCTGAGGAAAATGCGGCCAAAGTGAATGAAGGAAATAAAAGGAGATTTGATCTTCGAGTAAGATACCGAGAATTGAACCCTGGGGACCATGTTCTGCTACGGAATTTGGGAGCATCTGCAAAACATAAGCTGGCTGATCGATGGCGGAGTGAACTCTTTACAGTGGTAGATCGGTTGCCTGGAATACCAGTCTACAAGATAAAAGGACGGGACGGGAGGATCAGGACTTGGCATAGAAATCATTTGTTGCCTGTACCTCAGATTGATGGTATGGATATCTCCAATGATGGCTCGGCCTGCGATTCTCCACAGTCCTTAGCCGATATTCCACCTGACCTTCCTGAAACTCCTGAGAGTGATTGGACTGTGGCTCCTGAAGTTTCTAGATCACCAGTATCTTCTCCTTCAGGGAGACCTATGAACCCTCAAACTCCAGAATTCGTACCTAGATCTGTGTCTACAGATGAGCAGGGATCTAGCTCTCCTACGCTACCAGCACCATCCCCTCCCATGGCAGACAACCCTAGTTTAGGGCCTGGACATGCTAGTTTACCTCAGAGAGAGGTACGGAGAGGAGAGAGAATTAGACACCCTCCACCTATGCTGACATATGATAGTTTGGGGGACCCCAGATTTACTACTCAGCCTCATTTATACCATGCTTGGGTGGGTGCAGTGTCCACTTTGGTCAATATGTTACCAATTTTCGCTCCTGCTGGCATGTATACCTATTAACCTGTTGTGACTCTGTAAATGCAAAAGCAACCATATTGATATTGTCATTGGTAATGTTGACTGTATACTATGACTTTGTATGTCTTTGACGTGACGTAAAGATTTCACCAGAGGGAGAGTGTAGGGAACTGCCATTTCTACTAGTATATAATGTATCTGGCTTCTTTGCCCCTGCAGTTTGGCTTCAGAGACCCCAGGCATTTAGTGCAAGTTTTGTTTTGTAAATACAGTGAGTCAGACACATGTGAGGCAGAGCTGCTGGGGGGAGAGATGTGAGCAGAGCTGCTGAGACAGACATGTTATGTCTGGGGGAGTCTAAGAGCCACTTGTTTCTCTTTACTTCACAGTATATAGTTAGGTATGTGTTACCCCCTATATACTCACAGGACCTAGCTAGTAACCGTAGTTAGGGATCCATATATATATACAGTTCAGGGCAGTGATAGGTTAGGCTTCCGAAGGCCAACTAGCTAGTTAGAGGCCCGGTGGCACTAGTAGTTTAGCTGGCAGGTTAAGGACTCAGTGTTAGGGTAGTCAGGCCTGCATCTACTGCCGTCACCGTCGCCCTGTTTGCTGCCTGTGAAGAATCTCACCATCATCATCATCATCTCCTGATCGGCTGTCTGTCATCTCCTGGAAGAATCCGAGGATCCACAGTCATCCACAGGGGCCCCTGCATCTCTTCTGTTGCCTGGAGGTATTGTGCACTGGACTCTTGCTATATATCTATATATATACCCGGGTATATAACCTAAGACGGTTGAGGACTTGCTGGTTGTTGTAGTATTGCTGTGTTCTGAGTATATTTTATGTATGTATTATTACCCTGTTGATACTTATAAAGCTACTGTTATAACCTTATGTGGTATCTGTATGTATTCTTCAGACTGTGAGATTAGTACAGTGATCCTTGTTAAGGCTACTAACTGTACTTCATGGGTAAGTCCCAGGAGGAGATCCTCCCTGTAATACAGAGGCTCTATCCTGGGTGGAGGCACTGATATATTTCATATATGTTCCCACTCTTCCCTTCAGCGAAGGCTTCAGGTTCCATTATACACACAGGTCAGCGCCAGAGTCTGTTGGGGGAGGGATAACCCCCCCCCCCCCCCCCCCCCCCCCACCCCCCCCCCCACCAACACCAACACCAAAACACAAAACACACAACAAAAAAAAAAAAGGGGAAAAATGGGGTATTTTTTTTTCCCCCCCCCCCCCTTTTGTTGTTTTTTGTTTTCCCCCCCCCCCCATGCTCTGGTATGTGTTTATAACCAGGGGGGGCTTCTAGCATGTGGCACCACAGTATTCCAGCCTGCATGCTCCTCACAGTATATCCCAATAGTCTCTCTGTCGTCTCATCAAAGTAAGCAGCAGCATTCCAGCCTGCATGCTCATCACAGCAGCCTCTCCTCATAGTAGCATCTCAGTGATAGTCTCTGCACAGTATTCTCCTCTCAGGGGTAGTCTCAGCCCTATCTCTCCTCACTGACCTCTTACCTCATCTTTTATACCCTTTATGCCACCTCCCAGAATGAGGTCACCGGCAACAGCAAGTCTGATTGATTAATGCACTCAAGTCCAGATTCTTTGTATGGAGCCAAGTGGAATGATACAATGTTATCAGACATATCTGATCAACAGCCCAGGCTGAACAATGGATGTGTAGGAATTCAATAGAGCTATTCTGGGATGGATACAAAGCCCTATTGTCACAATGTTGCCACTACTGGCCATACACCTAGGATTATAGCTGCGCACATTATGAATAAATGCAAGTAAGAAGGGAGATACTATACCCAGAGATCAAAATACAGCTTTGAGTTATAGCCATATTTAAGCGGAATCATCACAAAAGGTAAAAAACATTTCTCCAATGCCGCTCTATACGTGTATAAATATACATTGCTTCACAAAAATTAAGAGAACGCTACATTCACACACGATGAAGAACACGACATAGGAGCGGTCCGTGGAAACCAAAATCATCAACCAGCAGAGGGACAGATTCCAAATTACCCCAAAAATCTAAGTAAAAAATTGACATCACATGCAGATCCAATATGTGCCGACAACATATGGGCATGGTCCTGATGAGACAGTGGATAGCATCCTTGGGGAACTCTGCCCAGACCTGGGTCACGGTATGAGTGGGCTCCTGGGCAGTCTGGGGTGTTACTTGGCAGCATCAGATGCACTATTTGAGGTTCTCAGTTGGGCCAGTCAATAATATTGATGCCTTTGTTATCTATAAACTGCCTACACAAGTGAGCCACACAAGGCTGGGCGATGTCCAAAACCAGGGAATGGATGCCCATTGTAAACCTGCCAGTTCTGGTGTTCTCTGGGCAAATGCCAATCCAGCTGCATGGTACTGGCCCTCCACACGGTATATGACCCCCTTTTTCTGGCCCTCCACATGGTATATATGACCCCCTTTTTCTGGCCTTCCACACGGTATATATGACCCCCTTTTTTGCTCCCCACAGTATATGACCCCCTTCTTATGGCCCCACTTAACATATGATCCATTTTTTATGGCCCCCACCCAGTATATGACCCCCTTTTTCTGGCCCCCCACACAGTATATGACCCCCTTTTTATGGCCCCACTTCCCCCCCCCCAGTATATGTTAGGCCGCTACCTATTGTATTATGGCAATAGGTAGCGGCTGATAATTTTACTCATCTTTCCCCACTCCTGTCCTGGGCAACCTTCACTGCTGCCTGCAGGGTGCGCTGTAGCTGATACTGAGGAAAGCCAGGATGCTGTATGTAGCATCCTGGCGTTCTTGAGCATCGCGATGTAAGTGCAGCGCCATCTAGAGGCGGAAGTGGAGACCAGCCTGTACAGGAGCGTGGACAGATGAGTAAAAATTATCAGCCACTACCTAATGTAATAATACAATAAGTAGCGGCCGATTAAAAAAAAAAAAAAAGGCCGCCCCCCAGTTTATTCCATGAGGCGCCGCCTGAGGTCATTGCCTCAGGTCACCTCATGGAAGATGTGCCCCTGGAGAGCCCTTGTGCCAACCTTACGAAGCCTGTTCCTAACCGGTCAGGCACATGCACAGCAGTAGCACGCTGGAGGCCATGTTCTAGGGCTCTGCCAGTGGTCCTCCTGTTCCTCCTGGGTTGATGCCCATGTCCATTTCTTCTCATGTCCTGTTGTCTGCTCTATCATCTTGAGACTGTGCTAGTAGACAACAAACCTTCCTGGAGCAGCAGGACAACCTGTTCAACCTCAATGTGCTGCAGGGTAAGTACCACCTCATGCCACCAGTAGCCACAAGGCCACCAATAAAACTAGAGGAGAATAAATAAGGAAGGCTAAGGAGAGAGTCATTATTAGGAGGAATTTACTATGCTAACTATGCCATAAGTGGCGCAGCTTTTGTACACTACCCATATTTGCATCAAAAGGCGCCCCATAGATTCCACTTCTCAGCACATCTTGAGATGCACCAGAATTATTAAGAAAACCTTGTAAAAATCCTGGCACATCTCACTCCAGCTGGGGAATGGATTAAGATTGGCAAAGGAAACATAGGAATATTGGTGTAGGAATCCATTAAAATAATTTGCATTCTTTATGGCATGATATACATGGCTTTATTAGGCTTGGTTCACACTGGAAAACATGTCAGAATCAGCATGGAAAGACTCCTCAAATCCTCAATTGGAGGCCGTGACCGACACTCTAACTCCGAAGCTCCGGAACCAGCAATGAAACCATGGCGGCCAGCCAGAAACCCGATGCTCAGGCTCAGCTTTCTGCCGGGGGTTCCACATCCAAAATACATGTCTGACTTTTCTAACAAATATTTTGTGAACATACCATAAAGTTCTCTATGAATGTCAAGCAGTACAGGGCGGTAATAAAACACACATAAACTTGTATGACACCCTACTGTAGAACACAGAGGCATATTTAGGGTTCAGATTCCATATCAGATGGCATATTAGGGATATATTCTCCCTTAGGAGTACCCACACATACAGTGCATACAGCTCCATATATATATATAACCTGGCTCAGCTAGGTACATGAAGCTTTACTTACAAGATCAATAGAACTAGAGGGACAGAAGGAAATGTCACATGTCCCTTTTATAGCAGGACATGCTTTGTTTTGACTATGGCTAATATATAGCCCTGGTCATATCTGCAGGATGGGCAAGCGCTATTCATAAAGGAGCCATCTGCAGTTCTCATACAGAGACTTCATAGCTGTATTCTTGCATTGCTCTGGGACTAGGCAGGACATGGGGAGGGGAATCCTGTTTTGAATATAGGTGCGGGTCCCAGAAGTGGAATCTAAATCTAAATCTAAATCAGACATTGCTTGCATATAATGTGGATATGCCATAAATATCTAACATGAGAATAGTCCTTTGCCAATATTTGGCATTTAAATACTGTTAAAAGGGATGTCCGAGACCCAAGGGTAATGAATAGAGTTGCCATGTAATGGGGTAAAAAAAAAAAAAAAAATATGTAAAGTTCTAACAATGGGCAGGAAAGTGACTCAGCAAGTGTGACTCAGCAAGTGTGACTCAGCAAGTGTGACTCAGCATAATCTGGGATGCACTCAAGTGAACGGAGCTGCCCTACTGAACACAGCCACACTCACATATCCAGTGAAGGGTAGTTAGAGTGCTGCCCTTTTATAATGGTGATTTTTGGGAGGTTTCAGGGGTTAGCTCCACCACCATGGAAAAACCTGAGCAGAAGAAATGGGCAATAGATAAGAATCTACCACCTGGCTGTTCATGGCGCTAAAGTTCTGTCTGACACCACTGCAAAAATGTTGTGTATTAAGGTTCAATTCAACCACCAAGTTGAACAGAGTCACAATATGGTACCCAGAGACTGGGGCTCTATTGTACCTAGGAAAGCCTCCAAGTTCATATAGAGCAGGAGTCTGCAACCCCCGGCATGCGTGTCAAGAGTGGCACGCGAGGCTTACTTACCTGGCACAGGCAGCCTGAGTCCTCACCCAGCAGTATCGATCGGACCAAACATGGCCGAAATGAAACTGCTATTATTATACTGTGACAATTTGGGGAATTAAACTCAAAATGGCGGCAGACTTCTGGTCCGGACAGCGGTGGTTCGTGGTACTGGGCGCCGGAAAGATAGCTTTCAGACAGTCCAAGTGTAAAATAAAAGTGCCTTTATTCAGCTTAACTGCAACATAACAAAACAACAAAAAACCTATGCCACAGTTAGGGCCTAACTCACTCCTTGAGCCCCTAACTGTCCTGACTGTTACTCAGCTCCAGCAACAGTCCTCTGTGGACGCCAGCCCTCTGGGACAGAGCCTATCTCTCTGTCCTAGCTGGTCCACTCCTGTGGACGCCAGCCCTCTGGGACAGAGCCTCTCTCTCTGTCCTAGCTGGTCTACTCCTGTGGACGCCAGCCCTCTGGGACAGAGCCTCTCTCTCTGTCCTAGCTGGTCCCCTCCCTGTGGACGCCAGCCCTCTGGGACAGAGCCTCTCTCTCTGTCCTAGCTGGTCCACTACTTCCTGCTTCCTGCAGGACACTCCAGCCCTCCTGGAGTTACGTGCCACCCCCCAAAAGCGTGGCTGAGAGCCTTTTCTGGTCTGGCCTGGGTCGCTCAACAGCGCCCTCTGGCTCACATACTTACAATACTTATACATAATATCGTATGCAGGGACCACTATGGGAGATAATACCATGTGTAGGGGCCACTATGGGACATAATACCGTGTGCAGGGGCCGTCAGACTTACAATTATTGACCAGCACTCCAAGTACCTCAACTTTGATTTTTTTTTCATCGACATCGGCACGCCGAACAAAAAAGATTGCCTACCCCTGATATAGAGATTTGCTCCCTTTGATACCATTTTACAGAGATCTTCTTCCCCAGAAGTATAAAATAGAATAACCTCTGGTGATAAACATGGTGGAGAGAACCACTTTGGAGATTAACCACACCCGTTTTTACAGTTCTAATTTGCCAGGGCTTGCCAAAAATGAGGGACTTTCCTGACAAATTTGAGATAGTGAACACCTATAAGTACCTGGGTTTGCTCCTCAATAATAAGCTGGACTGGGCAGATCACATGGAGGCCCTGTACAGGAAGGGCCACAGCAGGCTCTACCTGCTTAGGAGGCTGAGAGCCTTTGGAGTCCAGGGGGCACTTCTTAGGGCTTTTTTAAACTCAGTAGTGGTATCAGCCATCTTCTTCGGAGTGGCCTGCTGGGGGAGCAGTATATCATCCAGGGATAGGAATAGACTCGACAAGGTGATTAGAAGGGCCAGCTCTGTCCTGGGGATCCCACTGGACCCAGTGCAGGTGGTGGGTGATAGAAGGATACTGTCCATGGTGAGCTCCATGCGGGAGAATAAGTCCCATCCCATGCATGAGACCGTGATAGCGCTGGGCAGTACTGTCAGTGACCGACTGCTCCACCCTAAGTGTGAGAAGGAGCGCTATCGGAAGTCTTTCCTCCCCACTGCGGTCAGGCTGTACAACCAACATGGACCTAAGCGTAGATCAGTACACATAGAGAACTGAAATATCTTTCTGTTGTGATATCCCCCCTTCCCCTGCTACTTCTGTACCTGTACCTTTCTATCTGTCTGTCTACTATCAATGGGATGCCTCTACCTTGGAATGTTTTGTTTATATGGTATGTGTATTTGTATTGCTTATCTTGCATTGCATAACCTTGCTGCAGTAACACACTGAATTTCCCCATGGTGGGACCATTAAAGGATGATTATTATTAATAAATAATTAATTAATTAATTAATTATTATTATTATAAGACCTTGTGACTACAAACAATTCCATATCTATACATACTTGGCTCTGAGTGCTCTCAATAGGAAGAGAAACGTAAGCCAATGGCAGCCATTGATCTCACTTGAGAGCCAAAGGATTGTGCATGTTGAAATCCATCATGCGTCTCCCATCTTTCCTGGACATCTACCATCAAGAGAGACATTTTCATGCACATAAGATGATCACCCAATCCCTTCAAAATTGGTGTGTTTGGCCCACATTCATCTAATGTGTATGGCCAGCTTTATTAACCCAAATCCTCAACCTAAGGGTGGGTTCACACTTGCACCGGCACTCCGTCCGCAGTGAATCCGACCTAAATGTCGGAAAAAAGGATTGGGACAGGATAGGGAAAGGTTTAAGACGGTTGCTTAAAAACCCATTCACTTGAATGGGTTTTTAAAGCAGTGCGCTGGTGTGCGCTTACACCCTCTGAGCCGCGAAGCCATTTTTTTCCATCGGAAACAAAGTCTTGCATATCCAACTTTGTTTCCGACCAAAAAAAAACGGCTTTGCGGCACAGAGGGTGTAAGCGCACACCAGCGCATTGCTTTAAAAACCCATTGAAGTGAAGGGGTTTTTAAACAAACCATCTTAAACCTTTCCCTATCCTGTCCCAATCCTTTTTTCCAACATTTAGGTCGGAGTCACGGCGTACGGAGTGCCGGCACAAGTGTGAACCCACCCTAAGTGTGAACTCCCTCATCTCTTCCAGTTTCCAGAGCTGACACATTATCTTTGTCTTTTATGCTACTTATTACATCTTATCAGCAATGGTCGTATCTTAATTGAGCGAGATATGGGTACTAGTCCGGGAGATGATAGGAGTCTCAGAGTGGAAACTCCGATCATTCTACGTAAGACATATAAACAGCAAATAAAAACAGTGTGGGTATACCAACATCTCCGAACCCACTCGTAGTAATACAGAAATATATACCTAAATAATATTAAAGATAACATGGATGGACTGACCAAAGATCCAGGATTGTGCCCTCTAATCTATTTACTAAGCATAAATCCCATTGTGTAGGAGAGGGGATAGGCAGATTGTGGACAAACATCTCAGTGGAAAAATCAAACTCATTAATTCCCTATCTTAAAGTTCCATTTATCTAGGGACGTCCGGCAGGGTGCGAAGGCTGTGGGGAGCGGCCAATCGTTGGCCATCACCCATCACCTCGGCCAATAACTACGTGGAATGACTAAGGGGGGAGGTGAGCCAATGTGAAATACAACGCACCTGAACACTATCCTTATCAGGACTATAAGACAGAAAGTTGTTGGGACTGGAGATCAGGGAATAAGACACAGACAAGGGGGAGAAGCCGACCATAAGAGTGGAGCTATAGAGGTTGAAGTCGGAGGAGCAGCTGTATTACAGGGGAAGTTCTACAATAAGAAATGAGACAGCCATTTTTTGCTGAGACGAAGGGCGAGCTTGGGGGAATCTAGGTAGAGAAATCGAAAGAAAGGAAAGTGAAGAAAAGAAATGATGATTGCAGAAGGAATGAGATGGAGTGGAAGGCAATAGGGGGAGAGAATAAGACAGAGGGGGGAAGAAAAAGAGAGAGCGCACAGAAGGAGCGAGAAAGTGAGAAATGAGAGTTTGAAAGAGACAGTGACGGAGTGAGAGATAGTGAGGAACACACAGCCGAGTAGGGAGAAAGAACAAGGTGAGACAGAGAACCAGGGGGATTACAGAGAGGGAGAGTGTAGAAGAGAGAGCAAGAAGACGAAGCGTGCAACTAAGAGCGGCGGAGAAGACTTTACGATAGAGTAGTAACCTCAACAGAGATAAGAAGCCAGAAAGGGAATATGAGACAGTAGAATTAGACATCTGGAAATTAGACCTTCTGAGAAATTTAGCCATCTGACTCCCACTCAACGGACAGCCACCAGAATTTAGGAGAAAGTTCCACCACCTTTTCATGGGTTTAACCCATGGTGAAAATTCCTCCAGCAGTTTCGCTGGTACCATATTAGGAGAACAGCTGAGTTAAAATAATTTAGCATCATGGAGACCCATCATCCTGGAGCCTTCATGTTGCCTCCTTATTCTGAAATCAAAGCCCCCTCTGGTTGCCAGTTTTCTGCCCACACAACTTTTCACAAGCTGAGTAGCACTGTACTTGGATGCCATATCCCTTCCGGGACCCCACACGGCATCTCAGACATTCTCAGCCGACCACTACCAACTCCTCATGGTGGGATGTTGCCAACCTACCCCACAGTGCCGGGATATGGAAGAGCTTCAGCTACCAGTGCTTGTTTTGTGGAGCAAGGGAGTGTTATGGCCAAAAGTGGAAGCCCCTACAGCAGTCAGAACCAAGGCGGATGGACTGACATTGGGCAGGAATGGAGAACGAACAACAGGACATTGAGCAATGGTGAGTACTCGGGAAATCTACGGGGACAACACAAGAGGAGTACCATATAAGTAAAGTTAGTTGAATGTTGTATTAATGCCTAGGACCACAAATTGAAAAATTAAGATCTGACTGCAGTTAACTCTAAAATGCACTCAAAGGGGTCCAAGGAGCTGAGATATGAGGAGTTTTTGGGCAAGGTCCTCGAAATAAATAGCAAAATAAATTTTAACTTTATAATTCTGAAGAACCAAGGACAAGGTGAGGACAGGTTTATTCAGGATTTTATATCGATTGCCAGAGTGGGGTCGGGAATTTTTTACCCTGACATGGGGCAATTGGCATAAGCCTCATGGGGGTTTGCTTGTTTTTTTTTACCTTCCTCTAGGTAAACCGTGCAGGGTTATAGGTTAGACGTGATGGACTGGTGTCTTCATCTAACCTCATCTACTATGTAACCAATGATTAAAATTTCTACAAGAGGTCCCTGTCCCTTCCAAATAAAACCCTATCCACCAATTTTTTGGACCCCAGATATTAAGAGAGTGATATTAGGAGAACACTTGCATTTTTAGTGGAGACACAAAGCACAGAAACATGTAGACATCCAGGAAGAACCAAAATATAATGGCAAACATAATAAAAGTTAGTCATACTTTATAATGTACAAAAATAATGGGAGGTGCCATTGTTTTAGTGGAATCTGCAAGTGATGTAAAGGGTCTAAATGTCCGTTTTAGATTATATTTGTCAATTTGTTTGTCACCGGGGATCATGTGAGATGGTTCAGCCTTAGTTCTATATGTTTTATATGGTTTAACACCCTATACTTATAATATTATTTAATCCGAGACCATGGAACACATTAAGATTAGTGCAGGTTTCCTGTGTAATGTTGACAATCCCAGGCTGACATTGGATACAGTACGCTTACCATATGGGTGCATGCAGTAGATGTGTTTGGATTAAATTTAGCTTCAGATAAGGAGCAGCACCAGGGTATGGACTCCTGTCCTAATGTGATAAAGCCAAGAACACCTTGTATGGAACTCTTACATACATGTCTTACATACATAGCATATTGCCAGTTTTGTGAGATTCTTACCCATTTCAGCTTAGAAATTTCCATAATTGTTCAAAATGTAGAGTAAAGCATTAAACATTGATATGGACCCATGGCAATATCTTACTCCAAAGGTAGACTTGGACATCAATTTAAGTGTCTTTTTACTTGTCTTCAGGCCCCACAGGCAGCACGGATGTATCCACAAGGAAAAAGCACACCCGACCAACCTTCACAGGCCACCAGATCTTTGCCTTGGAGAAGACCTTTGAGCAAACAAAGTATCTTGCCGGGCCAGAAAGGGCAAGACTGGCCTTTAGCCTTGGCATGAGTGAGTCCCAAGTCAAGGTGAGTTCTTCCAAGTATCTCTGTCATATATGTTACTTATTACCACCATGATGCATGCACATTAAGTATACAAATATAGAAGCTAATGCCAGTGACACATTTTCTGCACCATTATAAATAGTTATCATTATACATGTTTTTGTTTGTAATGTCCACCAAAATTAGCAGAGTCCTCTAGTGGTGAGGTCAGTACAGAAATATTAGAATGTTCCACAGAGAGCGATAGCTAAAGAGAGAGAAAGACAGATAGAGAGATAAAGATAGAGAGAGATTGTAAGAGAAAAAAGACAGGCGGACAGAGAGATAAAAAGAGATTAAGAGCAGGGAGGAGTGAAAAAGAGAGATACATAGATAGATAGATAGATAGATAGATAGGTAGATAGATAGGTATAGATAGATAGATAGATAGATAGATAGGTGATAGATATTTGCTTCAGAGATAGATACATAGATAGCTGGACAGATGGTAGATAGATAGGCTTGAAAAGGCTCAGGTATGAGCTGAAACGTTGCTTGTGTATTTGGGGAAATAAAACCCATTTTTTTCACTACTTCATTGAAGTGTCGCCTATTATTGTATTTTTATACTGGACCTGCATGTATCCTTGGACTCGCACCCATACCTTTGCTGGTGCTGTCTAGATAGATAGATAGATAGATAGATAGATGGATGGATGGATGTTAAAGAGATGATAAATATCTGATTCAAAGATAGATAGTTGGACAGCTTGTAGATAGATAGATAGATAGATAGATATGAGATAGATAGATAGATAGATAGATAGATAGATAGATAGATATTACATAGATTATAGATATTTGATTCAGAGATAGATAGACAGATATGCAAAAAAAAAAAAAAAATTAAAAGTGAACCTTTAATCCATAAGTGATGTTTCGGTTCAAATATATTCATAGATAGATAGACAGATGTCTAGGATATAGACCACCAGATATCAAAAACATCCAAAAAAGGCAGCACTCCAAAAAGTAAAAGTATAAATAAGTAGCATACTTTATTAGCCCATATGTGCATCTGGTAGATGGATAGATAGATAGATAGATAGATAGATAGATAGATAGATAGATAGATTATAATAGATTAAGTCTAATATTTACCCATTACATGCATGCAGCCACAGCTTATTAAAGGCATCTTCTATAGTGTTTATTTCCCCTTTCTTCTGTCAGATAAATAGATGGACATACATAGATAGATAATAGATAGATAGATAGATAGATAGATAGATAGGTGATAATAGATTAAGTCTAATATTTACCCATTACATGCATGCAGCCACATTAAAGGCATCTTCTATAGTATTTATTTCCCCTTTCTTCTGTCAGATAAATAGATGGACAGATAAATAGATAGATAGATAGATAGATAGATGGATAGATATGTGATAGATAGATAGGTGATAATAGATAGCTAATATTTCCCATTCATGCGCGCCCATGGCACCAGTCCCCTTCCGCGGTGAGATAAATAGATAGATAGATAGATAGATTGGTTTTTGTGATGGTGAAAAACAATAACATTTTTGTATTGTTCCCCAGGTCTGGTTTCAGAACCGTCGCACTAAGTGGCGTAAGAAGAGCTCGGTTGACCCCTCCGGCCCACCTTCCCTTAGTTCTCGGGCCCCTGGGGACCTAACACCCTCTGAGAATGAGGATGATGAATATACCAAACCATTAGATCCTGACTCTGATGATGAGAAGATCCGCCTGCTACTGAGGAAACACCGGGCAGCCTTCTCTGTCCTCAGCCTGGCCCCTCACAACCTGTGACAGAGCGGATAGAAAGCATCCAGGGGGGCAATTCAAACTTTACAACTCAAAAGATATCTGTATCAACCATGTGCTAGAAAATATACTGCGACACGCATGTTCTGGAAATCTGGACCTCAATCGCTGTTCTACAATGTCAAAAATGTGGACAATGCCATGGAAAATAAACCGGTCAGCTTCACCCCGATGACTGGTGATCCGTGTGCCAACAATCCTCATCAGATTTCCAACATTCGCTGCAGCTTCTGTACTGCAGGCCCCGATATCTCTGCAACCTGGACTTGCTGCATTGCGGTCAAAGAGTCCTCATGATAGACAATCCATGAATGCAGACTATGGTGCACTCTGAAACTTGTATTTATCGGCTTATATAAAGTATATCTCATAGCTTTCTAAAGACTCGTAACCCTGAGGAGATCAAAAGAAGCCAATTCTGGAGGAACATTACCACCATAGGGGCCAGGTCGAACTCAATGCTTAAAAGGGTTTTTATAGGATTAGAAAAACATGGCTGCTTTTTTCCAAAAACAGCGCCACACCTCTCTATAGGTCGTGTGTGGTATTGCAGCTCAGTACGAATAACTGCCCGTGGACTGGTGTGGCACTGTTTCTGGAAGAAAGCAGCCATGTTTTTCTAATCCAATAGACTGAACCCTTCTTGGTGACTACTCCGTAGTATAGTAATATCCATCCTTCTCTTCGGGGACTGTACATATAATAATCCGCTAAAGAAAAATTCAACGTTGTCATATGTTCTATGATGTATGGGACAAACACAACCCCTGTATCGCCATGTGTATCCAAAATGATCATTAAACGTGCACAAGTTCCATTGTTTTTGTGCGTGTAAATTGGTCGTCCAGGACTACAAAATCTTCCAGAAACAGCGCCACACCTGTTGTGGGTTGTCTCTGGTATTGCAGCTTATCTCGTCTTAAATGAATGGCATTTGGATGCAATACCACAGACAACCAGTGAACAGGTGTGGTGCTGTTTTTGGAAGAAGTAGGCATGTTTTTGTTATCCTGTTCTAAGTAAGTAATGAGGGGGGTGAGGCGCACCTCCTGAGGGCGTGCAAGGGAGTGGAGGAACCAGGAGAGAGGTCATTTATCTAAATGAGGTTGACCTTGATAGGGAAGGTGTGCATTACACTGGTGTGGGTCCGCAGTTACTATGACACAAGTACATTTACACACTCGTGACTACAGAGAAATTACCGTAACCATTCCTACAAAGATTTCTACCTACAATATGCACATCACAGTTTCAAGGAAGCTGAGATACGGAGAGCTGTTTGACAGGTCCTTTCACAACACAGCAGCTTTAGCTGTAACTACATGAAAGGAACAGTATGGTCTCTGGTTGTTTCCCTGACTACATCCAACCATCAGTTTATAATTTCGACCCTTCATTGTCCACCTAAATATCTGGACCTTTCATACAGCTCTCCATATCTCAGTTTCCTGCTGCTCTCTGAATAGCTGATAGGAAAGTCACTGCAGTTACGTCAGAATTTTTATGTTTTGTGTGATATTAGTCTAGATGGATTCCTGATGAGCTCAATTCTGGGCCAACTTCACACGACCGAGTCCTAAGTTACTGGCCTGGACACTATGTTTGGTGATGGACTCCTAGGATTATAGTACAAGTTCCTGCCTCCCCACATGGCCTAGTTTCACAGTCAAGACTCGACTTAACCTGTGGAGAACCCAGCATTAATTGTTCAGTTTCCCTGTAGCTCCTCCACTGGAGACATGAAGTATTACACAGATCTTATGTAAATCAATGGGTTTTCCTTGTAATGCACTGATTTGCCAGGTCCTCCAGTGTGAGAGATGGTCTTCATAAGGGCTCCCTACTATGGCTGCTAGATGAAGATCCTAAATGGAGGACATTCACCTAGTAACTCAACTGGAAATGGGTTTTCTAAACCAGACAACCCCTTTCATTACTGTCTGAGAGCAAATGATGAATCTAATCCTAATTCAGGATATTGCAAGTCTATCCCCTACGAAATAACAATGAACCTGCACATGTGATGTGTGCTATATGTCACTATGCACCACAGTATACTAGAAAATGTTTTGGTGTTGCAGAGCTGGCACAAGTGAATTTCGGCAGAATGGTGTCAGGTGCCAGTACTGAGGTTTCCACGGATCAAAACCCTACGCTAAAGGATATTTATATTCATTGTGTTACATTTTAAGGGTTAACAGCATCTTCCAGTCTGGGCATTCTCAACTCTCCGCATAGACGTGGAAGAGCGGCGGTCAGCTGCACAGTGGCACAGGGCCAGACGCAGTGTGATCAATGCCCAGCAGGCTCCCAGACAGCCCTTCACCAATGTACTATAAGCCTTAGGCTCCATGCACATGACCAAGTGTGCTTCCGATGTGGGGCTGAGTTTGCAGCGGAATGCACTTGGATGACACTCAAAGTGACATCCAAGTGACATTCGAGTGCATTCCGTGATGTACTCACCTCTATGGGGGCTTCTGATGCATTCTGTTCTGAGGATACGGAGCAGGATCTGCTCTATATTTATCGATGTCATCAGAACAGAATGGATCGGGAGCCCCCATAGAGGTATACACTCGAATGACACTCAGATCTCACTATAAGTGTCATCCAAGTGCATTCTGCTGAAAACTCGACCCCAAATCGGAAAAACACTCAGGTGTGTGCATGGGGCCTTATATACAAGAAGGACCATAGACACAGAGGAGTAGAGGTACCCATTTAGTCTTGGTTATGACATTGCCCACATCTTCTGCGCCATAGAATAGGCACGGGCATGTTTTTTTCCTGTTTTGTAGCAATCGCCCAGTATATGATACAAATAATAAGGGACTATTAAGGGATAATATCCAAGCAAGGAGGTCTTTCCATGATTTGGTCACTCAGGGCCTCAAGCACAAGTACATATATGTCAGAAATATAATGGCACAGTGAGCTTACTCACTGCCTGTGAAGTCCATATATCAGAAGTGGATCGAGAATCAGAGTCATTATGAGATAACCAATGAAATAAATGTCATGTAATCTTCTCTACTTCCTCTACATGTGACAAAAGTCCTATCCGCTGCCGCAACCTATGTGCAGTCTGGTGTTGTGTGTTACTATTGGGGCGTCCATACAGCTGCTTCTATAGATGCGATGTGTACAAAGAGTTCTATGTCTGGAGGGGTCCATATAGTCATACATTCTTAAAGGAATATATGTGGAACACCCCAACTTGGCAGGAGCCCAACAAATGGTTCATGGGTGTAAGAGGTGAAATAATAAAGAATGGGCTGCAAATCTGCTGCAACTATACTGATGGATATACAGTATATTACATTATAGAACATGCAGTATTTTTCCCAGAGGCAATGGCTTTCAAATAAAATTCCGATTAAGCTCGGTTCACATTAGTGCCGGTTCTGTATCATTCGGGTACATCGGGAGACCCAAACCAAGGAGAGGCAGACCACTAAAACCGCAGTTACACACGGAGCCTGGATGACCCAATTGACTATAATCCAGTCCGTTGGGTTGACTGTCTTTTAAAACTGGAAGCAACGGAGGACTTTTTTTCTCTGTCGATTTTCGGCAGTCTCAGCGACTCCAATGTAAATGTGAACTCAGCCTTAAAGGTTATTATTAATATTTTTTCCATGGTTGCAGCTTGGCCCCATTCAAGTGAAGATGTGCCATATCAAATGGAAACTAACTTCAGGATAAGGAAACTTAAAGGTTATCTAGATTTGTAGACAATTAAAAGTTAAATATTTTTGCAAATAGAAGTAGTTAAAAATTTTGCAGAGTTTTATAGATTTTCTCTAAATATCTTAGTGGTGACATCTATTGTCTTGACCGGTTAACAATGAACCATGAATGCAGGGTCTTTCTATGGTCTGGGACTTGTCAGAAACCCAGCCATGATTTCCTTATTGTGGACATGTTATCAGGCAGAGACACTAAATATATGAGAAGATAACCTGGCCACGATATAGAAATCATATGGGTTGAGGGAGACTTGTGGGCACCGCTGGCTTCTGGGTCTAGTAGCAGCTGTGACCCCTATAGTTAGGCTAGTGATACCACATCAGAAAGATAGGGGGCAGCACCTGGAGCCTCAGTGGTTAGCACTGTCACACTGGAGCTCTGGGTTCAAATCTGACCAAGGACAATATCTGTAAGGAGTTTGTATATTCTCCCGGTGTTTTCCTCTGGACACTCCAATGACATACTGATAGGGAATTTATATTGTGAGCCCTATATGGGACAGTGACTGACAATGCCTGTAAAGCTTGGAACTATAGAAGTAAGAGGAATGAATAAATGTGTATCCAGTTATACATATATCACCATGAATAAATCACACATAGTAATACCAAGAGGATTAGATTACTTGTATTTTAAATAAAATAATATTAAATAAGTGAAAAGACAAAAATATCTAGTAAACAGATCCCTCCCAGAAGACCCTTCTGTCACCAGGTTGGTCAAGAATCCATAGTTGACCTGTTGGGAGAAAGACATGGCAATGCACACAATGTTACATATTTCACTAAGGCCTCATGCACACCACTGAGTGTGCAGCTCGAGGGGGTTCTGATTTTAAACGAAGGCACCCAGAAGACATCCAAGTGCCTTCCATGTTATATTGATTTCAATGGGGGGTTCCATTATGATCCTTTTTTACGAAGCTGGATAGGACATGCTCCATAATCTTTGGAACGGAACAGAGCATCAAAGACCCCCTCGGAGTGCACACTCAATCGTGTGCACGAGGCCTAAGGTAATGGGGCGGATTCAGATTTTGCATTGGGGCCCAGGAGCTTCATGTTTATGCCTTCGGCAGGTTCAAAGTTCAGATACCATAATTCAGACACCATAATTCAGTCACAGACCCCATAATTTAGACCCCAGACCAGACCTTGTAAATCAGATCCCAAACCAGACTCTTTTAACTCCTCACCTCTCCTCTTCAGTATATGTGGCTCTTCTTTGGCTCCAGAGCCTGACTGCCGAGAGCCAAAGAGGATCCATCCCTGTCTACTAAAGAGGGGTCAGCGAGGTGAGATAGGTAATATCAGCTGTTACCCACTGGATTAGTCCAAAAGATAAAGGGCAATATATAAAAAATAAAAAAATAAAAAGCTGCTTGTGACACCATCTCCCCAACTGAATCTTCCACCATTGTCCTAACAAAATAAGGACAATCCCTGCAAATTTGGGACTCTTGCCAACTATGTAGAGGAACAATGTAGAGGACAAGTTCCAATAAATAAAAACATGATTTCATGAGGAAACATTTGTTTACCTGTCAATTTTTGGGTTGATCATGTTAGGTCTCCATCTCAAAGTAGAGGAACACGGGCTAGACATAGCAAGTAAGACCTATCAGTGAGTAACTCTTGCAATGTAAATTTGTAAGGTAAGAATATTTCTTCCATCTTACCTTGTGATCCCCCATACAGACATCCCCCCCAATCCTCCCATATCGTACACAAGCCTCTCGGTGATCACCCTGTGGACAATGAGAAGAACGAGAGGAAGAGATGATAGGAAGACACAGAAATAAGTCCAATAGTGACCAGGACTTACCTTCTGCAATAAGGCTCTGGCTGTGTGAGACATGAAGACTCGGTCACACCACGCTGGGCATCGTGTACCCATAAACTCTGAAGGCTTGGTCACATTTTCACTGAATGGATACCTGGGAATAAAAACAGCAAAAACACATATAGAAAACTGTTCAATATCATAGCCAGCCATACTGAAGAAACTTTTCTTACGTGGGTGGAAAGGAGATCTGGACCTCAGTCAGTTCATCCAAGAAAGAGACAGGTTCATGGTCAAATCTGAGCAGCTACAAACAAAAGAAACCAGATGAAGCTAACCTCATGTGATAGTCTATTTGTGGTCCATGAGCAATAGATGCCATTTTGGAGAGATTTGGTCAAATCACCAGACTGGTTTCTCAGCATATTGAACATATTGATAAAGAAATTTTATGATGACCTTTAGCACAGGGTTGGACCGATCCGCCAGAGTAACAGAAGATCCACCAGGGGCCCAGGCTCTGACACAACAATGGAGCCAACGGTCCAGCAGATGACAACACCATCTGGAGATGACTTTGTAGCCAGTCACGTGTCATTAGGTTCTATTTCTTATGGAGTTATCTACCAATAACCTTGTAGATCTTACTGATAATATGTCATGTGTGTGTGTACAATGATGACATGGTCCGAGCAACGGGCTCTGGAGAACATAGAGACAAGATGGAAGACTTCTCACCATGTGCACATTTTCATCCAGAAAAACCTTTGCGTTTTGATGGTCAAACCTTTTACATTTCATGATAAGATGAACCTGAAGAAAGTTAGTTATTAGTGATACCGATTGATAAATGAGTAGAAAAGTAGATAGATAGATAGATAGATAGATAGATAGATAGATAGATAGACAGATACATAGATAGATAGATAGATAGATAGACAGATACATAGATAGATAGATAGATAGATAGATAGATAGATAGATAGATAGATAGATAGAAGATACATGAGCAGAAGGACAGAGGAGGGAAATTAGAGCAATAGACCTCAGGACAATTCTACCTCTCCATCCTGTTCATACACAGTAGTCTGCCCATCTGTGTCTTTGGTGCCACTTGAGGACCAGCCTTGGGCCTGTAGGTATAGGATCACACTCAGTACATGGTATAAACTAGTGCCCTAAAATATCCAACATTTCGACCAATGATCCTCTAACCTGGATGAGACTTTTCAAGTCCAAACGAAAGTTAAAATCCCCAAACAGGAAAAATGTTGCGTTACAGTCATCCTTTAACCTGGGGAACATAACAAAGGAACATATAGCCATATGACAAGGCTATAGGAAACCAAAAAACAAAATTATCATGTTACTTTTTATTTAGTATGAAGGCGTTCTTTATACTTGTAGGGAATGTTACAGTAGTTTCAGGCCAATATACATAAATGGGTCCCACATTGGGCATAGATCGGTACCTTGATAGAACGTGGTGTAGACTTCTTCTACGGTTGGCGCTGTACACAGATGGAGAGCAGTCACTTGACACCAGATTTGATGCATCATGGAAGAGGTGAAGGTTCACAAGATCGAACATCCTTAAATATAGAGGACACATTTGCTTGAATGGCCCCAAATAAAAATTGAGATAATAGAGATGTGAGGCTGAGGTATCAAGACCTGAGGGAAATGGACAATTCATTGGTTAAAAGTGGGCGCCCAGTGCAAGAGAATCTGAAAGTGACGCTGGTTGGCATATGCATCGTTAGGCAATGAAAGGGGTTTCCAGGGACGTAGAATAGGCCATCTGTATCAGATTGGTGGGGTTCAACACTCAACAACCCATGATCAGGTATTTGAAAGGGCTATGGTGCTCGAGTGAGAGTTGCAACCTCCTAAAGTGACTATGAAGAGTTTCTCCTGCTTTACAAGAACAGACAATTCAATGACAACTTTGTAATACTTCATTTTTCCTGTAGTGGTGCTGTAGGGAGAATGAAGACTTGCTGCTGGGTTCCACCACAGATTACATCTGATCACTGGGGGGTCCCTTCTAACAAAAGTAGATAGATAGATAGATAGATAGATAGATAGATAGATAGATAGAGCTAATAAGGTTATACTGAAGACTGAAAGAAGGAAGCACAGACTCGTAGACTGCAGCAAGCCACAAGTCTGCAGTAGATCAAGCTCGGGAAGTATTGGGATCAAGGGTTGCTCATTATTGGAGATATGAGTCAAACGCAAACAAATTTATCATAGTGATTGTCAAACTAGAGAACAATCACACTGCGCGGAGCCTTCGACCAGGGAAGACTTGGCTGCTATTACCCGCACGTGTTACACAAGCGTTTGGCACAGCCATTAACACAAAGTAGATATTGGGAGACTGAGTTGTACTAACCGGCCATTTACCAGCCATCTCGTCCTCATGAATCCCTTGCGAGTCCATGCAAACTGTGGACAAAACAGGTGGTTATTATAGGGTTAGTCTGGTTTAGAGACCTATTTTCTATACCCTATTAGCGAATTCTGAGTTAATAGAGCGGGTTCACCATGGATCAGAGGGCAGCTACAAAGAACATCTTTGGCTTTGGAGGACTTGGTTTATTGATTTCACATTATTTGTGTAATACTTCATTTCTCCTGTGGAGGTGCTGCAGGGAGACTGAATATCAAATTCAGAATATCCTGCTCATTACAGCTGATCACTGGTGGTCCCAGAATCGGCTTATCTGGGTGGGGGCTCTTATAACAAAAAGGGATAATTGTGACCATAAGGCCATGTTAACATTATTTGTCATATGTAAAGGATGAAGCAAATCCATGTTGTTATATGAGGGAATACTTTACATGTGTCCTATGTACATAGGACATATGGAGTAGGCATATGGAGACACTAAATAAGATAACTTTTTTGCTTTTTTAACAATGTGTACGGTACCCCTCAGTCAACTGGCTTAGGGTCTCACATTTAGGACTCCTGCACATGACCACGTCCAATATGGAATGCAACATCCCATATGTTGTTGTTCTGATACCCCACTATAGTTTTGTTCCCAAACAAGTCCAATCTACATGGGATCTCCAGAAGTTTTCACCAAAAATGTGAAAAAGGAACCCAAAAACTTACTGTTAAATCAATTACCTTCCATGCAATACTTAGAAGGTAAGCTCTATGATATCTACATAAAGCAAAAAGAACCTCACAGTGAGTCACTGTTGCCTTTCGCAACTGGGCAACCCCATTAAAAGTGCAGAGCAATTGCACATCGAGACGGCGTCACCCTCCTCTGGGGTAACTCGGCATCCTGGGGAAATCCTACCACCCAATAACAAACAGTTTAACCATTAACATTGGCATGAAACTGTGAACCTAAGAGCTCAGCAACCCTTGCCCACGATTAGAAAACATGGCTGCTCTTTTCCCGAAACTAGTGTCACTCCTGTCTATAGGTTATGTCTGGTACTGCAGCTCAGCTCTGTCAAAGTGAATAGGGCAGAACTACAATACCACAACCCAAGTTGTTATTTTTTGAAAGAAGGCAGCCATGTTTTTTGTTAATATTAAACAACCCAATTACTAGCTCCACTGGAGGTCACAAAATTAGAACAAAAGATGTTGATGACCATGCGGCATGGAACTTCGATAGTGGTTGGACACCATGGATAATACGGCTCCTTTGCTAAGGGTATGTTCTCTGGGAGGAATTTGGAGAGGGGTCTTCCACCTCCAAAACCTGGCCATATGGAACCCACGGCAGAAAGCTGAGGCTGAGTCTTGGGTTTCTGCTAAGGTTTGCAGGTGTGACTAGCCTCATACAATACAAGACAATCGGTGTGAGGCCACACATCATGGTTTCTGTGGTGAAAACCAAGGCAAGATAAAGCAGATTTTGAGAAGGAAGAAAGCCTAAAAAGGCTTCTCCAAGTTCCTCCATGTGAACATACCCTAAGAGATACCAATCACAGTGATGCATGTACCTCCTGCCAGAAGTCTTGAGGGAATCTCTCCTTGTGAACAGTGGGACAATCCTTGAGTGACCCCATCCACATTGTATGGCCCGAAATGGACACAAAGTTCTTTTCTGAGGGACAAGATGAAAATTGAAAAGACATTGCTGACTCAAAATCCATAAATGTGCTTTAAATGACAAAAAATCAGAAATGGAAGTGTCACGTGTTAACAGTGCACATGGACAAGACCATGACAGTAGGTATATCAATCTACCTACCATACCGCTAGGTCAGGAGGTCAGGAGTAGGTGGTGGCCTTCATCCCCAAACTGGGGTCTATAACAAGAGTGTTTGATCTAGGGTCTGAATACAGGGACGTCTAGATTGGGATATCTAAGCAAGGGAAGTCTGAGGTCTGTAAACAGAGGGGGGTCTGGACTAGGGCCTAAATCTGGGTCTGTACTTATTTCGGAGGGTTTGGCCTGAGTTACGTGGTTTTAGAGAGTCTGGTGTGTGGCCAGTATTCAATTTGGAGTATGCTGAAAGACACACCATGGATATGGAACGACCAACATAGTCTTTGTAATAATACCAATGCTGAGGTTAGATACGTGCCAGTCTCTTTAAATATATATACAGTGGGGAAAAAAAGTATTTAGTCAGCCACCAATTGTGAAAGTTCTCCCACTTATAAAGATGAGGCCGGCCTGTAATTGTCATCATAGGTAGACCTCAACTATGAGAGACAAAATGAGAAAACAAAATCCAGAAAATCACATTGTCTGATTTTTTTTTAAGAATTTATTTGCAAATTTTGGTGGAAAATAAGTATTTGGTCACCTACAAACAAGCAAGATTTCTGGCTCTCACAGACCTGTAACTTCTTCTATAAGAGGCTCCTCTGTCCTCCACTCATTACCTGTAGTAATGGCTCCTGTTTGACATTGTTATCAGTATAAAAGACACCTGTCCACAACCTCAAACAGTCACACTCCAAACTCCACTATGGTGACAAAGGCTATACAAAGGTCAGTAACACACTACGCCGCCAGGGACTCAGATCCTGCAGTGCCAGACGTTTCCCCCTGCTTAAGCCAGTACATATCCTGGCCCGTCTGAAGTTTGCTAGAGAGCATTTGGATGTTCCAGAAGAGTATTGGGAGAATGTCATATGGTCAGATGAAACCAAAGTAGAACTGTTTGGTAGAAACACAACTCGTCGTGTTTGGAGGAGAGTGAATGCTGAGTTGCATCCAAAGAACACCATACCTACTGTGAAGCATGGGGGTGGCAACATCATGCTTTGGGGCTGTTTCTCTGCAAAGAGACCAGGACGACTGATCCGTGTACATGAAAGAATGAATGGGGCCATGTATCGTGAGATTTTGAGTGCAAACCTCCTTCCATGAGCAAGGACATTGAAGATGAAACGTGGCTGGGTCTTTCAGCATGACAATGATCCCAAGCACACCGCCAGGGCAACGAAGGAGCGGCTTCGTAAGAAGCATTTCAAGGTCCTGGAGTGGCCTAGCCAGTCTCCAGATCTCAACCCCATAGAAAACCTTTGGAGGGAGTTGAAAGTCCGTGTTGCCCAGCGACAGCCCCAAAACATCACTGCTCTAGAGGAGATTTGCATGGAGGAATGGGCCAACATACCAGCAACAGTGTGTGCCAACCTTGTGAAGACTTACAGAAAACGTTTGACCTCTGTCATTGCCAACAAAGGATATACAGTGCCTTGCGAAAGTATTCGGCCCCCTTGAACTTTTCAGCCTTTTGCCATATTTCAGGCTTCAAACATAAGGATATAAAATTTTAATTTTTTGGTGAAGAATCAACAACAAGTGGGACAAAATCGTGAAGTGGAACGAAATTTATTGGTTATTTTAAACTTTTGTAAAATATAAAAAACTGAAAAGTGGGGCGTGCAATATTATTCGGCCCCTTTACTTTCAGTGCAGCAAACTCACTCCAGAAGTTCAGTGAGGATCTCTGAATGATCCAATGTTGTCCTAAATGACTGATGATGATAAATATAATCCACCTGTGTGTAATCAAGTCTCCGTATAAATGCACCTGCTCTGTGATGGTCTCAGGGTTCTGTTTAAAGCGCAAAGAGCATCATGAAGACCAAGGAACACACCAGGCAGGTCCGTGATACTGTTGTGGAGAAGTTTAAAGCCGGATTTGGATACAAAAAGATTTCCAAAACTTTAAACATCCCAAGGATCACTGTGCAAGCGATCATATTGAAATGGAAGGAGTATCAGACCACTGCAAATTTACCAAGACCCGGCCGTCCCTCTAAACTTTCATCTGAAACAAGAAGACTGATCAGAGATGCAGCCAAGAGGCCCATGATCATTCTGGATGAACTGCAGAGATCTACAGCTGAGGTGGGAGAGTCTGTCCATAGGACAACAATCAGTCGTACACTGCACAAATCTGGCCTTTATGGAAGAGTGGCAAGAAGAAAGCCATTTCTCAAAGATATCCATAAAAAGTCTCGTTTAAAGTTTGCCACAAGCCTCCTGGGAGACACACCAAACATGTGGAAGAAGGTGCTCTGGTCAGATGAAACCAAAATCCAACTTTTTGGCCACAATGCAAAACGATATGTTTGGCGTAAAAGCAACACAGCTCATCACCCTGAACACACCATCCCCACTGTCACACATGGTGGTGGCAGCATCATGGTTTGGGTCTGCTTCTCTTCAGCAGGGACAGGGAAGATGGTTAAAATTGATGGGAAGATGGATGGAGCCAAATACAGGACCATTCTGGAAAAAAACCTGTTGGAGTCTGCAAAAGACCTGAGACTGGGACGGAGATTTATCTTCCAACAAGACAATGATCCCAAACATAAAGCAAAATCTACAATGGAATGGTTCACAAATAAACGTATCCAGGTGTTAGAATGGCCAAGTCAAAGTCCAGACCTGAATCCAATCGAGAATCTGTGGAAAGAGCTGAAAACTGCTGTTCACAAACGCTCGATGTGCAAAACTGATAGAGACATACCCCAAGCGACTTGCAGCTGTAATCGCAGCAAAAGGTGGCGCTACAAAGTATTAACTTAAGGGGGCCGAATAATTTGGCACGCCCCACTTTTCAGTTTTTTATTTTTTTACAAAAGTTTAAAATATCCAATAAATTTTGTTTCACTTCACGATTGTGTCCCACTTGTTGTTGATTCTTCACCAAAAAATTAAAATTTTATATCCTTATGTTTGAAGCCAGAAATGTGGCAAAAGGTTGAAAAGTTCAAGGGGGCCGAATACTTTCGCAAGGCACCGTATAACAAAGTATTGAGATGAACTTTTGTTATTGACCAAATACTTATTTTCCATCATAATTTGCAAATAAATTCTTTAAAAAAATCAGACAATGTGAATTTCTGGATTTGTTTTCTCATTTTGTCTCTCATAGTTGAGGTCTACCTATGATGTCAATTACAGGCCGGCCTCATCTTTTTAAGTGGGCTGACTAAATACTTTTTTCCCCAATGTATATACGTGCCAGTCTCTTTATAATAATACCAGTGCTGATGTTAGATACGTGCCAGTCTCTTTATTAAAGAGACTATCACATATCTAACATCAGCACCAGTTTTATTATAAAGAGATTGGCACGTACCTAACTGGCATGCATCTAATATCACTATTAATATAAGGATTTCTGTATACAAAACACTTTACATTCTCTATATATAAATCCATCTTTCTTACCTTGAAAATCATAGATCTGTACACTACGCAGAGACTCGTGTATGAAATAGACAGAAGCCAGGGCCTGCCAAATAAACATACAGGGAAGAGAAATGGTTAATATAGTAATATTTTTGGGGTGTCAGTAAAGTAGGGGTTAATAAAGTCAGAACCCATGGGTTTCCTAGCAGTCTTTGGTATGGACAAGCGCATAGGTGAGCTCACCAACCCCCAGTCGGCCCTAGGGGGCACCCTGGACCCTCCCACCCTCACGGCTCCACTCGGCTGATTAATTGGGAGCTGGCGATCAATAGGAGGCAGAAAATTAAAACTATTTTTAAGAGATTAAGTCGTTTAACAGCTGTCTGGGGCTATGTCAGAGAGGGATACCACAGAGACAGCGAGGGGAGGGGGAGCTGGCAGAGGAGGAGGTGGGGGAGATGGACCATAAGAAGCACACAGAATGCGAATTTAAGGAAGGGAAGTAGAAGTGATGCCAGCCCATCCAATCTTCCCTATTCTTACCTTCTATAGGACCATACATTATCCTATCCTATGCCCGGCTGCCATTGTCCTATGTGGATGTAGCGCAGCCCTGTCCACCATAACCGTAATAATACACTATTCCACCTCTAGCGATAAGCCTGGTATAACGCTAATGCTTCCAGTTATGGTCCATATTATACTAGTATGTCATGGTAGACCATCAGCTGTCCGGAGAGAGGTTACAGATATAGCAGAGCTGAGTGTGTTCTTTCATCTGCGCCTGCATTACATGTACATTATGAGTTGATATAATGGCAGTCGGCTTACCTGCAGTCCTATATAAAGTCATATATGGTGATAAGGTTGTGTGTACCTGTATTAAGAGACTGGTCGTGGACTATAGGCTTGTATATGACGCCACCATATATACAATAAATAACAGAGTACCATAAATGCCAACTCTTGTGCCACCTCGGCCTGCAGGCCCATGGTAAGTAATGGAGTATACGGGCAGGTGTAGCACCTTGCTGGCAAGAGATGGGTTAACAGAATGGTGCTACAGGAGGGGGGTGCTGGGATTCACAGACATGTTCATAAATCAGAGTCTCGCACGAGAGAGTCGCAAAAATATAGAGTACCAAATAATTGCCTATCAAAAGAGCGTTAATAACCAGGAGTGAGAAGAAAGAGACAGCGCTGCCTGGGGAGAGAAAGGGAGCAGACTGGTGATGGAGAGACAGTGGACTGTGGAGACTATGAGAGCAGTCTGGTACAGAAGAGACAGCTGAGTGCGGAGAGAGGGACAGCAGTCTAGTATACAAGAGACAGCTGACTGTGGAGAGAGGGAGAGCAGTCTAATATAGAAGAGACAGTGGACTGAGGAGACAATGAGAGCAGTCTGATATAGAAGAGACAGTGGAATGAGGAGACAATGAGAGCAGTCTAGTATAGAAGAGACAGCTGACCGTAGAGAGGAGAACAGTCTAATACAGAAGAGACATGTGAATGTGGAGAGAAGAAGAGCAGTCTAAAAGAGAAGAGACTGCTGACTGTAGGGAGAATGAGCACAGTCTAATATAGAAGAGACAGGTGAATGTGGAGAGAAGGAAAGCAGTCTAACGGCTGGCTGGATAGGGATGAGATATGTCTAACATAGAAGAGACAGTTCCGGGAAGAATCAGAGCAGTCTCCTATATAGTCTCTTATATACTGTTTTGTAATTTTTTGTACCTGACCCAGACCCATTCTGCCTGACTTGGGCATGCTATATATACATAAGTATAGCCGAGTGTTTTCTATCCATCTATACTGTATATACATGTACATTTGCAGACAGAGTAATATGAGGAGACTGACTGACTGGTATATAAGCTTTTTGACCTATATCATATAACAGTCCTTTATAAAGTACAGGATACGATATTACTTCTCACGTCTTACTTCCATCTTGTTACAAATAAGACTCACCATTGCACAGATTTATACAGGCCCTGTATGTAGGTAGGTACTGTATACCCTCACAGTGCACCTAAGACCTTAACCTGCCAGAGAGTACAGGTCGCTATCCCTATGCCACATTATGGGCATACTCCCTCTGGTGTAAAGAGATTTCCCAGTTATATATAGTCTGATCACGACATGGAAAGTTCTACAACTTTCTAATACACTTGTGCGGTATGAGTTTAGGAAAATGTCAGCATTATGGCGTCCTGACCAGTCTGCCATATTACCAGAGGACCCTTGGCTACAAATACAACTGGGCTCCAAAGATTCAGCAGAAGACAACCCAATATGGAGGTGACTTTACAGCCAATCGCTTGTGGCTAGGGTCTATTTTTTATGTGATGATTCAGAAATATCCTATTACATTTTATACAGGATGTCCCGTATATACAATATTAACAAATGGATGTACATATGTTCTATATAGATGGAGGGCAACTCTCAAAATCCTCTACTTCGGTGGGTAAAAGGAATCCAATCCAACACTGAATAAGACCCTATGTTTTGTATGCATTTTTTTTACATGTGTATACCACAATCTCATCATACAAACCGTACATACATGTCAGAGAGTGGCCCATAGTTCTGTATACCCGACACATGTTTTCTAACTGCCCTCCTCCATATATACTATCTATCTGTTCCTGTCCATATCTTGCACAGTGTTTACACACACACCTCATACTCCTCACACCTCTTTTTATTTCCCTCCCTCACGGTATTTATCACGCCGCTGACACGATCAATACTTTTAATCTAGAGCTAAATTTATTAACTATGGAAGACAGGAGGGGAGATAAATGTGACCCCTGCCTCTCGCTCTCACATACCAGAACTTCACTAACTTAAGGCGGTCACTAAGTGTATATGACAGGTCATTATCTGCCATGGCCGTCTCCTACATTTAGAAGGACCATGGTGAGTTTTCATGTTACTAGATGTTATAAGCGTTTGCTAGAAGTACGTAAATATGGAATGACCCAATGTAGTCACTGTCACAACTGGTCCCCGAGGGTTTATCTTGGGGCCCTCAGATTTGGGAATATTTGCTCATGACAATAGGTTGTATAACCAATCCATGTGGACAAGGTATAAGTAATCTACTATCTACACCACCACCGACAGATCAAAGTCCTAGAATCTTAATAATATAACAATATATTGTCCTAAAAATAATGGGGGAATTTATTAAACCATGCACCACATCTCTCGTTTTTGCAAAAGTGAGCAGAGTGGGACAAGGACGCCTCGACCCCACAAATTCATTATAACTCACGGCAGAAAACTGGCATGAGTTACACCAGAAATCTACCCCAGATCATGACTGGCCTAGATTTCCATTGCGGTGCATGGGAGGGTGCCTGATATATTAAGAGGATAGAGCCTTCTAAGATTTTAGGTGCGCCTCACGCCAGTCGGGGACTTTATTAAGACTGGTGTATGAAACGCCAGTATTCACTAAATCCTCCCATTAGGTTTTGTGTGGCTACTGAAATGTAATACTTGTTTCTGCCTTTGACAAAATACCAGATTTGGCAAATGATGTCCATAACTGGATGTAAGTGCACCTTGACTTGAACTCGCGCCAGTTATAGGGGTAACAAACTGGACAATATCTAGGGTACTCATTTCCTATAGGCTTTTGAGAACTACATTATATTAAAATTATCTGCTGACTATGAACATGCTCCACCAGCCCTGACCTTAACCTGTACCTGACTACCCACCTGTCCGATCCCTTAATGTAATGCAATGGAGCCAATCACCCCCCGAGTCAGCTGTCACCTACACCAGGACTAATCCTAGAGGTAGTGACCTGCTGGTCCGCTGCAAGTCCAGATCACTGTAAAGGGGTAAAGGGAACCCCTCAGGAGTAACTCAAAGCCAAACTGGCTAGGTGACACAATGTGATACGCAGTATTACCCTGATACTGAGTCTGATTTTGGCACTAACTGGTGATATTATGTTGACACTGTATGGGAGCATTATTTAGACATATTATGGTAGTATTATCTGACCACTATATGGTAGTTTTACTTAGCATTTGTATAGCGATATTATTTTAAAAAAACGGTATGTTTAATTATTGAGACACTGAATGGTGACATTATTTGGACAATGAATATATATATATATATATATATATATATATATATGTAGTGGAAAAAAAGTATTATGTGCAAACACTATGGCAACATGAATTTGGTACTGTACAGAGATACTATTTAGGCATTTGGCAGTATTATTTTATGCAGGCAGCCTTTGAAATAATAGGATGGGAAAAGAAACGTCTAAAAATGTTGAGCAGGGAACCCTACGTGTGAAATGTGGCTAACCGAGTTATATGCAAAACATTTTTACATAGTAGAGCAATAAAATAAAACCTCTGATAAGACACAAATACACACACTGCAGTACTGACGGGTGTGTGCCAAAAAACAAACACTAGGCCTAATGATCATAAAACCATCATCGTATGCAATAAAGTAGTAACAATTGACCTTAGTGGTCTAAGCCCCATCTGCAAGGGAGAGATGCCATGAAACAGCAAGGAACCAGTACAGAGCAGACAGGGCAGGAAGAATCCCTGCAGAATAAAGAGACAAGGTGGGATATGCAAGAACTGCCCAGATAGAAATGATTTGGGTATGAAAGAAGAAGTTGGGGAGAAGAAGGGCAGGGATGATGAGACAGATGGGATCTGTGTAGAATGGAAAGGCAGATGAGGAAGAAGATGTGCAGAAAGCAAGGATAGGGTAGGCAGTAGCTATGTAGAAAGAAAAGACAGGGTAGGCAGGGCAAGCTATGGAAAATGGAGAACAGCACGGGCAGGACCTGTGTATATAAGACAAGGCAGGATCTGTGTAAAAATTAAGTTCAGGTCAGGCAGTGTATAGGAAGGGAAGAAAGGGCAGGCAGGAGGTGTATAGGAAGGGAAGACAGGGCAGGCAGGAGGTGTATAGAAAGGGAAGACAGGGCAGGCAGGAGGTGTATAGAAAGGGAAGACAGGGCAGGCAGGAGGTGTATAGAAAGGGAAGACAGGGCAGGCAGGAGGTGTATAGAAAGGGAAGACAGGGCAGGCAGGCAGTGTATAGAAAGGGAAGACAGGGCAGGCAGGGAGGTGTATAGAAAGGGAAGACAGGGCAGGCAGGAGGTGTATAGGAAGGGAAGACAGGGCAGGCAGGCGGTGTATAGAAAGGGAAGACAGAGCAGGCTGAAGGTGTATAGAAAGGGAAGATAGGGCAGGCAGGAGGTGTATAGGAAGGGAAGACAGAGCAGGCAGGAGGTGTATAGAAAGGGAAGACAGGGCAGGCAGGAGGTGTATAGGAAGGGAAGACAGAGCAGGCTGAAGGTGTATAGAAAGGGAAGACAGGGCAGGCAGGTAGGTGTATAGAAAGGGAAGACAGGGCAGGCAGGAGGTGTATAGAAAGGGAAGACAGGGCAGGCAGGAGGTGTATAGGAAGGGAAGACAGGGCAGGCAGGAGGTGTATAGAAAGGGAAGACAGGGCAGGCAGGCAGTGTATAGAAAGGGAAGACAGGGCAGGCAGGAGGTGTATAGAAAAGGAAGACAGGGCAGGCAGGTGGTGTATAGAAAGAGAAGACAGGGCAGGCAGGGGTGTATAGAAAGGGAAGACAGGGCAGGCAGGTGGTGTATAGAAAGGGGAGACAGGGCAGGCAGGAGGTGTATAGAAAGGGAAGACAGGGCAGGCAGGGGCAGGGTGTATAGAAAGGGAAGACAGGGCAGGCAGGAGGTGTATAGAAAGGGAAGACAGGGCAGGCAGGAGGTGTATAGAAAGGGAAGACAGGGCAGGCAGGTGGTGTATAGAAAGAGAAGACAGGGCAGGCAGGTGTATAGAAAGAGAAGACAGGGCAGGCAGGTGGTGTATAGAAAGGGGAGACAGGGCAGGCAGGGAGGTGTATAGAAAGGGGAGACAGGGCAGGCAGGAGTTTTGCTAAAAGGAAGAACAAGACAGGCAGGAGCTTTGTAGAAAGGAAGGGCAAGGCAGGCAGGAACTGTGTGGAAAAAAAGGACAGGGTAGGCAGGAGCTGTGTAGAGAATACAAGACAGAAAATGTGTAGACAAAAGAAACAGGGTAACCAGGATCTATGTAAAAATGAAGGTCATGTCAGGCAGGACGTGTGTAGATTGGAAGGACAGGGCAGGCAGGAGGTGTGTAGAAAACCCAAAGCAGGCATGAAATGAATAAGGCAGGAGGTAGGATGGATATATGTATAAAACAAGGAGTCAGAGAGCAGGCAGGGGCTGACATGCCAGGCTTGGGTTTACAACCAGCTTACAAGACGCCTCTAGACATTTGCTGGGACACTGTGAATTAGATGAAAATGTAAATGTTTGATTTCTATAAAATGTTTGGACACAATCAGGGTTCACGTAGAAAACTTTGCATTGCGCCGCCTATAGCTAGATGTGTATGCAAATAATACATCTGAGCCCCACACAAGCCAAAAATAGCAGCTACCCGGAAAGTGGCTTTTCTCAGCTGAGAACAATAAGATTGGGCATACTAAAATCCAACACGTCCGACTCTTCTGTCCGTGAAATCTGCTGAGTCAAGATACCCCCATACACACAGTTAAGTTTAGCTGACACTCCTAATATATATTGGGCTTGGGTTAGGCATGTTCACATGGAGGAATTTGGGTCTAATTTTGAATCGGATTAATTTCAATGGGAGGCGGTAAAATGGTACCTGGCCAGCATGGATTTTGACATGGATTCACTGCAGATTTGAACAAGCGGAAAAATTCTGCTTCTGAATTTCTAAAGCAGAATTCGGCGTCTACAAATTCTGCTGCATGAGCTTAGTCTTAGACTACGTTGGCTGGAATCTGCCTCCCATTATTTTCATTAGGACTCGTGGCAGATGCTTCTTTTTTCAGAATTTCTGCTCAATCTTGATGTTGATTCCTCAGCTGCAGAACCAATGACGCTAGCAGGGACTTGTCATTTGGGGGGGTCTCATGCAAAATTATGTCTGAAGCCCCCAAATCTAAATTTTGAGGTCACAACCCTCTTTACAGAAACCACTCTCCATTTGTTATTATATAACAACCCCTTACTGGCCCCTATACAGTTTGGCCTTTTTTGGCCCCCACACAATATACGGACTCATTTTTTTTTGGCCCCCACACAGTATACTGACCCATTATTTTCTAGCCCCCACACAGTGACACATGAGGTAGCTACCTATTGGATTATTCCAACCGGGAGCACAGATATTTACTTACCTATTCTCACTCCTGTCAACGCCTGCCTCTTCTTTGGCCTCCAGGGGGTGCTGCTCTGTAGGTTCTGACACTGAAGAATGTCCAGATGTCCTGACATTATGTAGTGTTGGGATGTACTGTGCAGCACCCCCTGGAGGCTGAAGCAGAGGTGGGCCTAGACAGTAAAATATCAGCCGCTAACAGTTGGAATAATCCAATAGGTAGTGGCGGATTTAAAAAAAAAAAAAAAAATGCCATAACACCACCCACCGATTCGGGGCCCCTCTGATCTCCGAGGCAACATGCAATTGCGTGGGTTGTGTTATGGCCAAATCGGCCCCTGGGTACAAGACACTTTTGCTGATTAACCTAAAAACTAATGGGGCCAATCAGTGAGTAACCCGCAGTGGAAAGCCGAAGATCTGCTTTTCACCGCAGGATACACAGGGTTGGAACTTGGATGGGAATATGAGGCTTCAAAATCCTCTTCACTTTCCAATATGTGAGCAGCCCCTTAAAGAGGACCTTTCACCACCTCCACCAGTTAATAGTCTCTGCTCCACTAATTCCAGCACAGATAGTTTTGGTGCTGATGTGCGGTGTCAGGCAGGGGGGTGTGGTTCAGATCTCCAATCAGAAACAGCTAGTGTCAGAGCTCAGAATCACACCCCTTGTCTGCTCCTGCCTGACACCGCCCTCCTGACAGTACAGAGCCTAAATAGTATATCAGGCACCAAAACTAATAGCATTGATTGCTCAGGAATGGTGGGGACTAGAGAGAAAATTCCAACTGTGCCAGAATTATCTATTAAATGTCAAGAACTGGACTTATTAGAGGTGGTGAAAGGTTCTCTTTAAATTGCTAACTTCAAGGAGCTTCTAGGAGCTTGAAGTTCCCCCACAGCTCTCTATGCAGGCTACATGACGCTGGTATATGACTCTGAGCTCCGTTCAGCACCGCAGGATAAATATAATGACTTTGTTTTGTCACCAGCGGTTTTCCCTGGAGAACTGAAGTGTGAAATCATTGAGAGGGATTGACTGTCTGGGCACCGGGCTTCTTAAACTGGAAGGACTTTTAAGACAGAGATGAATCTTTGTTTAGTGAAGTAGCAGGCAAATATTGGGCCTTGTCAGTGACAGAAAAGCCTATTCATATTTAGCAGTTTTGGGACTGTTTTGTTGGTGAAATTTTTTTTTTTTACTTCACCTTTGTAATATTACAGCTGGTTGTTTTTACTGCAGCATTTCAACAAGAAACAAGTGTAAAGATCCACTTTTTTGCTTCCAAAATTCTTTGATAATTAAATTCTTACTAGTAGTCAAACTATATACATATAGACAAAAATAAAATTCTGACTGCCCCATCCAGCACTATTGGAATCCTATTCTGCCTACAGTAACCGTCTTACTATTGAAATAACCCCCCCCCCCCTTCAAAAAATTTCAAAAATATAACCGTATAAGTTTCTCTCTGCTGAGGGCCTGGGAAGGAAGAAATTAGACAGGATATAAGGCGTGTGGATTGTTTTTGCCTCCTTAGCTGGACTTTTTGATATCCAAGCTGTGATTTTAGCCGAAGAGACTCCTTGGTATGGGGTCTGATGAATTTAGGGGTCTGGTCTGGGCTCTGAATTATTTTAGACATCTGTGTATGTTTAATTTAGTGGTCTAGTCTAGGGGTCTGGATAAATTTAACCTTCTGGGCTGGAGTCAGATACATTTTGAAATCTAGTCTGATATCTGATTAATTTAGGGATCTGGTGTTTGATTAATTTAGGGGTCTAGTCCAGGGTCTGACTAATTTAGGGGTCTGGTCTGGGGATCTGGCAAATTTAGGGGTCTAGTCTAGGGGTATGATTAATTTATGGGTCTAGTCTGGTGGTTTCAATAATTTAGGGATCTATTCTGGGGTCTGATGTCTGATGAATTTAGGGGTCTGGTCTTGGCTCTGACTTATGCTAGACATCTGTATGTGTAATTTAGGATTCTAGTCTGGGGGTCTGGATTAATTTAACCTTCTGAGCTGGAGTCAGATAAATTTTGGAATTTAGTCTGGGGTCTGATTAATTTAGAGGTCTAGTCTGGGGGTCTGATTAATTTAACATTGTGGGCTGGAGTCGGATAATTTTTGGAATCTAGTCTGGGGTCTGACTAATTTAGGGGTCTAGTCTGGGGTCTGACTAATTTAGGGGTCTGGTGTGGAGTCTGATTATTTTAGGGGTCTGGTCTGGGGTCTGAATTTATTTAGTAGTCTGAATTGAAACTGATTTGTTTTGGGGTTTGTTCTTGGGTCAGAATTAATTCAATGTTCTGGTCTGGCGACGGATTATTTTTGGGGTTGGTCCTGGCGTCTGGATACATTTTTGGATCTGATCTGAAGTCCTGGATTAATTTTGGGGACTAGTGGTCTGAATTTATTGGGGGTTTGAATTATTTTTAGGGTTGTGTTGCGTAAGTGCATGTGTAACTGTGTGCATGGTCTTTGTGTGGAGTTCAGTGTGTGAATATAGGTAAAAAAAATAAAGTTATGGTGTGTGTGTGGCCATGCGAGTAGACTGCAGTCTATCTGAGGAGCGCTGAGAGTAGTTCAGATTGAGTAGGGAAGGACACGGCCAGTCCTCCCCCGACACGGCGCACTTTTGCTAATTTATGAGGAGCTCTGTGTCTTTCCAAAGCAACACATTGATTTTTCTTATAACTTAAACAATGATCCCATTTATATCAGTGATGGCCCCGTCCTCTTTACAATGCCTGGCGCACACTTTCTAATGATTTTTTGTTTATTCCTGATCCATTACATGGGGCCTCGTACAGTAAAACAAACTATTGATTTGCATTTATAATCAAATGGGTCAATTCATTTATCTAATTCTCATTAATCCCATCTTACGATGTCAGTGTACGCTGAAGTATGCGCCTGAAATGGGAAGAAAAGGCTCCACATATTATATCCCAATGACAAGGGATGTAGAAAAAAAAAAGTCAATATCTGCCTAAAACAGTGCCACCCTTGTTGAATGGTTCTATATGGTATTACAGCTCAGCTCAAATTAAGTGAATGGGACTGAGTTGCAATACCACACATGCCCTGCAAACAGATGTGGTGCAGTTTAAGGGAAAATAGGCCATGTCTTTTCTTGTATTAGGCAGCTGTAACCTGTACTTGGGTATGGGATAGGCCGACACAGTTTTACTATGGCTCAGTGTGCGCCATGGGGTGCTCTGCACTGTCTGCATGGCACCATATTATAGGGTTATTCTCCCCTAAAAGCAAGGCTTCAGATGCCATCATTTCATAAGGTGGCTTAAGGAGGTACAGTATAGAAATCTAACAATAAGCTTGTGTACAGGGAAAAGTGGCGTAGTTGCCACAGCAACCAATCAGGGTTCAGCTTTATTTTTTCAAATGGCCACTACCATTGGTTGCCATGGGCAACTACTCCACATTGTACTTCCTCTAGTTGTGATAAATCCCCCCTCCCCATTGGGTATATACAGTGCCTTGCGAAAGTATTCGGCCCCCTTGAACTTTTCAACCTTTTACCACATTTCAGGCTTCAAACATAAGGATATAAAATTTTAATTTTTGGGTGAAGAATCAACAACAAGTGGGACACAATCGTGAAGTGGAACGAAATTTATTGGATATTTTAAACGTTGGCAAAAAATAAAAAACTGAAAAGTGGGGCGTGCCAAATTATTCGGCCCCCTTAAGTTAATACTTTGTAGCGCCACCTTTTGCTGCGATTACAGCTGCAAGTCGCTTGGGGTATGTCTCTATCAGTTTTGCACATCGAGAGACTGAAATTCTTGCCCGTTCTTCCTTGGAAAACAGCTGGAGCTCAGTGAGGTTGGATGGAGAGCGTTTGTGAACAGCAGTTTTCAGCTCTTTCCACAGATTCTCGATTGGATTCAGGTCTGGACTTTGACTTGGCCATTCTAACACCTGGATATGTTTATTTGTGAACCATTCCATTGTAGATTTTGCTTTATGTTTGGGATCATTGTCTTGTTGGAAGATAAATCTCCGTCCCAGTCTCAGGTCTTTTGCAGACTCCAACAGGTTTTCTTCCAGAATGGTCCTGTATTTGGCTCCATCCATCTTCCCATCAATTTTAACCATCTTCCCTGTCCCTGCTGAAGAAAAGCAGGCCCAAACCATGATGCTGCCACCACCATGTGTGACAGTGGGGATGGTGTGTTCAGGGTGATGAGCTGTGTTGCTTTTATGCCAAACATATCGTTTTGCATTGTGGCCAAAAAGTTGGATTTTGTTTTCATCTGACCAGAGCACCTTCTTCCACATGTTTGGTGTGTCTCCCAGGTGGCTTGTAGCAAACTTTAAACGAGACTTTTTATGGAGATCTTTGAGAAATGTCTTTCTTCTTGCCACTCTTCCATAAAGGCCAGATTTGTGCAGTGTACGACTGATTGTTGTCCTATGGACAGACTCTCCCACCTCAGCTGTAGATCTCTGCAGTTCATCCAGAGTGATCATGGGCCTCTTGGCTGCATCTCTGATCAGTCTTCTCCTTGTTTGAGATGAAAGTTTAGAGGGATAGCCGGGTCTTGGTAGATTTGCAGTGGTCTGATACTCCTTCCATTTCAACATGATCACTTGCACAGTGCTCCTTGGGATGTTTAAAGTTTGGGAAATCTTTTTGTATCCAAATCCGGCTTTAAACTTCTCCACAACAGTATCATGGACCTGCCTGGTATGTTCCTTGGTCTTCATGATGCTCTCTGCATTTTAAACAGAACCCTGAGACTATCACAGAGCAGGTGCATTTATACGGAGACTTGATTACACACTGGTGGATTATATTTATCATCATCAGTCATGTAGGACAACATTGGATCATTCAGAGATCCTCACTGAACTTCTGGAGTGAGTTTGCTGCACTGAAAGTAAAGGGGCTGAATAATATTGCACGCCCCACTTTTCAGTTTTTTATTTTTTACAAAAGTTTAAAATAACCAATAAATTTCGTTCCACTTCACAATTGTGTCCCGCTTGTTGTTGATTCTTCACCAAAAAATTAAAATTTTATGTTCTTATGTTTGAAGCCTGAAATGTGGCAAAAGGTTGAAAAGTTCAAGGGGGCCGAATACTTTCGTAAGGCACTGTAGCTTAGGCGTCAAATTAAGCAGGAAAAAGCCAATTATAAAAAAAAATGGAAAAGCAAATGGAAAGAAAAGACATAAGGGGAGTCTGGGATGGGCTTAAGTCAATTTCTGGTCATAGACAGTCTGTCTCCCAGGTAGAAGCAGATGTTAATTAGCTTAACGGACTAAATCTATTCTTCTATAGATTTGATCACACACCAGCTCCTCCCATCCCAGTAAGTCCTTCAGTTCCCTCTACCACAATGACTTCACCTCCTGTGGCTACTTCCCACCAGACCAGTAAATCCAGAAATCCATCTTTATCTGACCACAGTCTGACCTTCACATGTGCCCAGGTGAGAAGGGAGCTGAAAAAGATCAAATTTGGGAAGGCGGCAGGGCCAGATTACATCAGTGCAAGGCTAATTAAGACTTGTGGGGATAAGCTGTGTAGTATTATTACATATATGTTTAATATGAGCCTGAAGCTGGAAATAATCCCTGAATTATGGAAATCTTCTTGTGTGGTACCGGTTCCAAAGAAACCTCACCCTATGGACTTCAACGACTACAGACCAGTAGCATTGACATCCCACCTGATAAAGATCTTAGAGAGATTGGTTCTCACACATCTCCACCCTCTAGTGAGCCCCGCTATGGACCCTCTCCAGTTTGCTTATCGGCCAGGCATTGGGGTAGATGATGCCATCATCCACCTTCAGCACAGGGCTCTTTCTCACCTGGAGAAACCAGGGAACACGGTGAGAATAATGTTCTTTGATTTCTCCAGTGTTTTTAACACCATACAGCCGGGGCTACTGAGAGACAAGCTGGGCCTTGCTGGAGTGGACCACCACCTCTCCAATTGGATCCTAGACTACCTCACAAATTGACCTCAGTATGTGAGAGCTCGGGACTGTGTGTCAGATACCGTGATCTGTAATACGGAGGCACCTCAGGGTACGGTTCTCGCCCCTTTCCTCTTCACACTGTACACTGCAGATTTTAGGTGCAACTCATCTAGCTGCTACCTACAGAAGTATTCTGACGACTCGGCATAGTAGGTCTCATCACAGACGATGATGACAGGGAGTACAGAGAACTGAACCGGGATTTTGTGGACTGGTGCCAGCGGAACCACCTGAAGATTAACGCGGGGAAGACCAAGGAGATGGTGGTGGATTTTCGTAAATGCAGATGCCCTCCTAAACCAGTGGACATCCTGGGGACGAGCATCGAGATTGTCAACAACTATAAGTACCTGGGTGTGCTCCTTAATAATAAGCTGGACTGGGCAGATCACATGGAGGTCCTGTACAGGAAGGGCCACAGCAGGCTCTACCTGCTTAGGAGGCTAAGGGTCTTTGGAGTCCAGGGGGCACTTCTTCGGAGAAGAATACAAAGAACTGAAATATCTTTCTGTTGTGATATCCCCCCCCCCCCCTCTACTTCTTTGCCTGTACCTTTCTATCTGTCTGTCTACTATCAATGAAATGCCTCTACCTTGGAATGTTCCTGTATATGTTGTATTTGTATTGCTTATCTTTTCATTGCATATCTTTGCTGCTGTAACACACTGGTGGGACTATTAAAGGATTATTATTATTAAAGAAGGACCCCAAAAAATCAGCTTGTGAGAGAGTTGAATTGATCCGGTACCCTTTTACAAAAGAAAGACACTAAATCATTATGGCACCCAATGTTTACCACTGTGCCGTTGCACCTTCATTGTTGCTATGGGTTACCGTTGACCCTATTGCAGTGGAAATACCACCTGGTTATTATTAATGTGTAGTGCCATGTAATGTTTTGTCATGCTATACGTGCTTATTATTAGTATTATTACTAGCTAGTATAGTATGGGCTATTGCTTAAACATATGATTGACACGTGACAAGTGTGTGTATGATGGACATTAGGCCACATGTGACACATGAAGTCAGAGGTAGTGGAGCTGGGGAGATATACCTCCATAGCCGCCATGTCTTCTTGTGAGAACTAGTTCCTTGGAACGCTCGATCTTTGGCCCATGGGTTCAATTTTTTTTTAGATGCAAGTGTGGATCATAAAACTTAAGAAACAATACGTGACAGATGGTACTTCTCTCTATTCCTGGTTTTGGCTTCAAAAACCGCATCTGAAAACACGATGGTGTGTCCTTAAAGGGGCGTTTTGACTCATTTTATATTATTTAATATTGCTGCTGAGGGACCCATAAACAGCTCCAGTCTTCAGGTCACAGCCATTCACAAGTCTCAGCGGTAACCCCTTCACCAACGTCATGTGACTGCTGTGACTTATGGTTATATAGTGGTCACCTGGCACACCCGAGGACCTGCATACAGTGGACCAGAGCTGCTGCTGCTGGAAGCGATGGCCTTGGGAAAAGGTGATGTTTTATGTTTATAGCCCCCTCAGGAGCTACTAAATAATAATAAAATGAGTCAGAACACCCCTTTAACTTTAGAGTGTGTTCATATCAGCATTGTTTAATCCGTTTTTCTAGCCCATCGTGGGACCAGAAGATGTACTACTGTCCTAATGATGGACAACAACGGATCCTAAGGCACCACATAGGCTATAATGGGGTCCGTTGGGTGTCTGCTATTTACTCCCTGATAAAAAAAAAGTCCGACTTACAGGACTTTTTCATCCGTGATTTCAAACGGATTCTGCACCGTTCGGACTCTGACACAAATGTGAACATAGCCTTATTTTGTTACAGTCATATGACGATATTTCTATTAGAAATGCTACATGATGGGTGAGGGCCAAGAAGCTACAAGTTACAAGTTACACCCATGGTTAGGTCATAATGACACTCTTCCAGGTGACATTTGTACCATATTTTACCTTACTGCTATGCCTGTAATCTGTGCTATGTGCAATATGCTCATTACCCCGTAGATAAGGAAATCTGGCCTTAGAGCCACCTAACAGGTTAGTAATGATAAAACCTGGAGCCGATAAGGACACCATGACCAGGAGGCTTCATATCACTCAGTTAGAGCCGTATATCTTCATTACTGTCACATTCCAGCTCACAATGTCACAATTTTCACACCCAAAATCTAAATGCTGTGATTGGATACTGGGGGAGATGGAGAAAGGACTGGAAGGAACATGTTAAGGACTATGGACACATTTGCACATATTTTTTAATGGTTAATTTGCTTCTTAAAGGAACATTTCCACATCAATGTCTCATACAGTCCCTTCTATTTTCCAATATCTTCACATTTTTTCATTGTTCCTGCATATTTTTCCTTGGTCCATCATTTAGCTTATGTTAGGTTTCCACTGGATTCGACAAATGCTGCAGTTCTGTGGCATCTGAGTAAGCCCAATGACATCCATCATCTGATTGGCACTGTCACCCTAAATCCATTCAGCCATTCTGCAGATATAAGCCCTGTTAGTGCTGATGCAAATTAGGGTCTACTAGTCACGTGGGCAGTAACACTGTGGTTTCTCTGAGGCAGGGTCTCTATGTGCTGTATGTCATGCTGTGTTACCACCCACTTGGCTAGTAGACCCTAATTTCCATCAACACTAAAAGGGCTTATATCTTTGGAATGCCTGAATAGATTTGGATAAACAAAACACCAGAATGCTCAGGGTGACGGCGCTGATCAGATGATTGATGTCATTCGGATTATCAGACCTGGTGACAGGTCCTCTTTAAGGGACTCAAGACAGTGCCCCCTTCATCTAGGCAGCTCTCTGGTAGCTTACAGTAAATACTGCCAATCCTGGGGTACATGCCCTACTGTTTTAGCACTTTTACTGTATGCAGCCCTGAAGTATAATGGGGTCCCTAACAACCACAGTTTTCCAACCGACCTCTACCAAAAGTCCTCCTGATTCTACAGCATTATAGAAACCTTGGGAGAACACACAAGCAAAGGCAAGTTGAGGCTCTGCTTCTGACGTGAGGCTAAAACATTGTCCGTCCCACAAAAGCCCCAAATATTTTACCAAAAACACAATCAGGCTGGGTTCACATTTGTGGCGGACTCCGTCACAGAAACTGGCAAAAGTCAGCAGAGAAAAGTCCTGCATAGTCAATGGGGTCCACGCGGTGTCTGTGGGTAACCGCTGTTTTAGCAGTCCGGCCCTCTTTTGTTCAGGTCCCCCCGACAAACCCGAACAACGGAGACCACAATGCTAGTGTGAACCTAGTGTCAGTCAATCAGTAAATACGGTATACGAGAGCTCGTACAGGCTGCAGAAACCTGGACACACAGACCTTACATCCATCGTGGGAGAGACACAAGAAATGTCTGGATCTAGAAACAAGTTCTAAACGTATCAAGGATCTGAGGTGAATGAAGGAATGGAGATTGAGGTCTAAAATTAATGAGTTAAAAAAAAAAAAAAAATCAAGATGACAATTTTTTATGTAATAAGTGACCATGACCATTAAGGAGAATTCCTTCCCTAGGAACCAGAATTGTGAACGCGGCTCAAAATCAGGGGGTAGCTCTGCACCTACACTGACCAGACATAATAGTGGAGATGCTGCCCCCTAGTGGAAATTTATGAAGTTTGGCCTAAACATTTTTGCAATGTGGAGATTTATCATTTCAATTGAGAGAAATTGAGTTTTAGAACCACAGGGAGTATATAAGATTATTCACCCCTAAAAGCAAAAATCCCCATCCCTAATATCCCACATAAATTCTTTGGGAAAGCTGGGTGACAGTTAATATGGCTGCATTCGTAGATTATATGTAGCTTTTCACCAAGCTTTTCTTAGGGTCATTATGGGAATGTGGAACATTCAGTTTAGATTATAGAGAAGATGTGAGACGTGACCAGTACTTTATTCATAGCGAAAAAAACTAAAAAAGTGAAAAATATAATCTCTGTGCACCACCATGTGGTCCTCTGCGGTATTGCATGGTTTCATTGCTTTACTTGAAGGGAATCAGTCAGGGTGATTTGGGACACTATACCACCCATAGTTCCTTATAGACTGGAAGTTTAGTCAGGACCGGCTCCAGATTTGTGTGGGCCCTTGGGACAGTGCCTCAGTGGGCCCCTTTTGGAGTAACTCATGTGCACCGCAAATTAAACAACCAAAACTGGGTGGTTTTTGCTGAGGCGGACCTACTGGAGTGGAGTGTAATACAGTCCATTCCATACGTGTAGATACAAACTGTTGAGACATTGGAAAGTAAAAAGAAATTTGAGGCGGACATCTGCCCCGGATTCTTCTTTATTTTCTGCCCCCTGGCTCACAGTGGTGGATGAAGAACATCAGTATTCAGTCGTGGCTTTTTTTTTTTCAGCGTCCTGCTCCAATCTCTGCCTCCCTTTGAAAACAATGGGCGGCGGGCAACATGAGGGAAGAATCTGCCACTGATTTGGAGGTATAATCCGCCATAAAATCAGTGCCAGATTCCACCATGTGAACTTGACCCGATACTGTTAACGGTGCAATGAACGCTTTCCTCTGTATTAATGGTAGTGCTCAATGCAGAAACTGAGTGGACCCTCACAGATGCTCTCTCTCTATATATGTCTCTCTAAATATATATATATATATATATATATATATATATATATATATACAGGGGCGTAACTAGCAAAGACTGGGCCCCATAGCAAGTTTTTCTCTTGGGCCCCCCACACAGTATAGCGTCCCCTATCCTGACCCACACAGTATATTGCCCCATTTACACACGCTATAATGTCCCACAGTGGCCCCTTCACTAAAGTTTAATGTCCAAAAATGGCCTCAACACAGTATAATGTACTATAGTGGCCTACAGAGTATAATGATCGGAGGCCCTGGGGAGGTGATCAAAAATAAAAAACAGTCTTACTCACCTCTCCTGGGCTCCAATGCGGCTCTCTGCTGTCTTTGGGCCTCATCAATGACGTCACAGACGTGGGTTACACTGACGTTATTAAACGCTGCGATGCCGACCTGACCTACATGCCGTCTGTGAAGTCATTGAAGAGGCCCAAGGACAGCAGGGAGTCGCGCCAGAGCCCAGGAGAGGTGGGTAACACTGTTTTTTTATGTTTGATCACCTCCCCTGGGCCTCCGATCATTATACTCTGGGGGCTGAAGAGTCCCCAGATTATAATAGCAGTTTTGGTTTGGACAAATTTAGTCCGAACAAAACCGCCAAATACTCTTGCCATGGGCCGACGGCCTTACTTACCAGTCCCCGCTGATGCCCACGGCTGCCGTCAGTGACGTGATATGGGACGCACGAGGCCCCCTGAAGGGCTGAAGGGGAAGCAGAGTCCGTCATGGGCAATAGCTGGGATCGGTAAATAAATAGTGCCCTTTGCTTAGATAACCCTTATAACTTTCTATACCCAGGATAAGTGACTTGGTTTACATTGTAGTATTGGGACAAGTTTCTTGGCATTAGTAACACCATGCCAGTCCCCATCTGTATAGTAACTAGATTTTTAGGGGGTGGTATCCAGAACAACTGTCTAGGCCAGAATTTCTTAACCTTTTTGAACCAATTACTTAACCTTTTTGAACGAAGTACCCCCAATGGACACATCCTGATCTCAAGTGGGGAAGCAACACTAGGGGCCGCGGAAGCATGGCCGAAAAACCAGACAGGAATAGAACCTGTCCTGAGTTTTGCGGCCCAGACTGTCAGCCCACATACTGATCTGTGTAATACACGGTCATGTGCGTTGGCCAACAGAAATGAATGGGTCAGTGGGCTATGCAAGAAAAATCTAGATAGCACACTAACCTAGTGCATGGTCGTGTGCAAGGGGCCTTAACCCTGCCCCAACATCATCTTCTGCCTCAGTATTAAAGGATGGTGGGTGGTTTGGGCAGCACTAGCCCCCCAGAAGCCTCAGAATCTGAGCGCTTACTAAATCTGCCACTGTACGTACCCCTGAGACTGTGCCATGTACCCTCTGGGGTAAGCGTACCACAGGCTGAGGACCACTGGTCTAGGGTGGCAATACAGTGAACACATCCTTATATAAGTATGGATTACTTACTGTGAAGCGCTCTGTCTGGGTGAAGTCTTTGTCTATGAAGGTCTGGACACAGCTATACTGGGACATCTCTTCACTCTGAATCAGCCGCCTGCAAAGTCATCCATATTTAGCACATTCTTTACAAACACAAAGCAGGTAATACAATAACTGTAACATATTCAGGATAATAGATGTCACCGGGCTCAACTTGCTCGTATTATTGGAAAGAACTTCACGGGTATACACAGAAATCATTGGGCCAAACTGCAAAAATAATTGTGGATCCCATCCCCCCCATCCATGAGCCTCGATAAGCTTACAAGTCCGTAGGATAATGTTCACTTTAAATTTATAACACAATTTATAACACAATCCCCCCCATAAAATACTGCTGCACCATGTGAACAGCAAGCCGGTATCAGTCCCTCTCCCTCTATCCTGTAAACCTATATATCACAGAGTTCAGCTTCTCTCCTCTATCATATAACCCTATATATCACAGAGCTCAGCTTCTCTCTATCATATACCCCTATATATCAGAGAGCTCAGCTTCTCTCCTCTATCATATAACCCTATATATCACAGAGCTCAGCTTCTCTCCCTCTATCATATAACCCTATATATCACACAGCTCAGCTTCTCTCCCTCTATAATATAACCCTATATATCACAGAGCTCAGCTTCTCTCCTCTATCATATAACCCTATATATCGCAGGCTTCTCTCCCTCTATCATATACCCCTATATCACACAGCTCAGCTTCTCTCCCTCTATCATATAACCCTATATATCACAGAGCTCAGCTTCTCTCTATCATATACCCCTATATATCAGAGAGCTCAGCTTCTCTCCTCTATCATATAACCCTATATATCACAGAGCTCAGCTTCTCTCCCTCTATCATATAACCCTATATATCACACAGCTCAGCTTCTCTCCCTCTATTATATAACCCTATATATCACAGAGCTCAGCTTCTCTCCCTCTATCATATAACCCTATATATCACAGAGCTCAGCTTCTCTCCCTCTATCATATAACCCTATATATCACAGAGCTCAGCTTCTCTCCTCTATCATATAACCCTATATATCACAGAGCTCAGCTTCTCTCATCTATCATATAACCCTATATATCACAGAGCTCAGCTTCTCTCCTCTATCATATAATCCTATATATCACAGAGCTCAGCTTCTCTCCCTCTATCATATAACCCTATATATCACAGAGTTCAGCTTCTCTCCCTCTATCATATAACCCTATATATCACAGAGCTCAGCTTCTCTCCCTCTATCATATAACCCTATATATCACAGAGCTCAGCTTCTCTCCTCTATCATATAACCCTATATATCACAGAGCTCAGCTTCTCTCCTCTATCATATAATTATAACCCTATATATCACAGAGCTCAGTTTCTCTCCTCTATCATATAACCCTATATATCACAGAGCTCAGCTTCTCTCCTCTATCATATAACCCTATATATCACAGAGCTCAGCTTCTCTCCTCTATCATATAACCCTATATATCACAGAGCTCAGCTTCTCTCCTCTATCATATAACCCTATATATCACAGAGCTCAGCTTCTCTCCTCTATCATATAATCCTATATCTCAGAGCTCAGCTTCTCTCCTCTATCATATAACCCTATATATCACAGAGCTCAGCTTCTCTCCTCTATCATATAACCCTATATATCACAGAGCTCAGCTTCTCTCCTCTATCATATAATCCTATATATCACAGAGCTCAGCTTCTCTCATCTATCATATAACCCTATATATCACAGAGCTCAGCTTCTCTCCTCTATCATATAACCCTATATATCACAGAGCTCAGCTTCTCTCCTCTATCATACAAACCTATATATCACAGAGCTCAGCTTCTCTCCCTCTATCATATAACCCTATATCTCACAGAGCTCAGCTTCTCTCCTCTATCATATAACCCTATATATCACAGAGCTCAGCTTCTCTCTATCATATACCCCTATATATCACAGAGCTCAGCTTCTCTCCCTCTATCATATAACCTTATATATCACAGAGCTCAGCTTCTCACCTCTCTCATATAATCCTATATACCACAGAGCTCAGCTTCTCTCCTCTTACATATAACGCTATATATTGCAGAGCTCAGCTTCTCTCCTCTATCATATAATTATAACCCTATATATCACAGAGCTCAGCTTCTCTCCTCTATCATATAACCCTATATATCACAGAGCTCAGCTTCTCTCCTCTATCATATAACCCTATATATCACAGAGCTCAGCTTCTCTCCCTCTATCATATAACCCTATATATCACAGAGCTCAGCTTCTCTCTTCTATCATATAATCCTATATATCACAGAGCTCAGCTTCTCTCCTCTATCATATAACCCTATATATCACAGAGCTCAGCTTCTCTCCTCTATCATATAACCCTATATATCACAGAGCTCAGCTTCTCTCTTCTATCATATAATCCTATATATCACAGAGCTCAGCTTCTCTCCTCTATCATATAATCCTAAATATCACAGAGATCAGCTTCTCTCCCTCTATCATATAACCCTATATATCACAGAGCTCAGCTTCTCTCCTTCTATCATATAACCCTATATATCACAGAGCTCAGCTTCTCTCCTCTCTCATATAATCCTATATACCACAGAGCTCAGCTTCTCTCCTCTATCATATAACCCTATATAGTGCAGAGATCAGCTTCTCTCCTCTATCATATAATTATAACCCTATATATCACAGAGCTCAGCTTCTCTCCTCTATCATATAACCCTATATATCACAGAGCTCAGCTTCTCTCTTCTATCATATAACCCTATATATCACAGAGCTCAGCTTCTCTCCTCTATCATATAACCCTATATATCACAGAGCTCAGCTTCTCTCCTCAATCATATAATCCTATATATCACAGAGCTCAGCTTCTCTCCTCTATCATATAACCCTGTATATCACAGAGCTCAGCTTCTCTCCTCTATCATATAACCCTATATATCACAGAGCTCAGCTTCTCTCCTCTATCATATAACCCTATATATCACAGAGCTCAGCTTCTCTCCCTCTATCATATAACCCTATATATCACAGAGCTCAGCTTCTCTCCTCTATCATATAAAACTATATATCACAGAGCTCAGCTAGACAGTATAGGAGGTGGTGATACATAAAGGCAGAGTTTACATAGGAAAAAACATTTATGCCTGTAAAATGTATTCATAAAAGTAAGAATATATGCTCTAAGATCGCTGCAGAGCTAAGCACATAGGCCAATCTGGAGTCTAGGACATATATAGTATTTGTCTTCTCACCTGATGAAGTTTTCACCTGATCCCATGTTCTCCTGATAATTTTTGCCCCCATATTCCTGTAGATGAAGAGCAACGAAGACTGGCTGGTGGTCCTGCACCGTCTGAGAGGATGAGAAGACAGGTCAAGATGATGGTGATAAATACCAATAAATATATTTATGGGATCTGTATGGTTCATGTTGTCTTACCTTATAGAATTCTTGAAGCCAACTTTTTTCAATTTCTTCAGGCTGTGAAAGAACAGGAGAATGTGATGTATCAGATATTTAACCCTTTACTGCCATGCGATTTTAGATATTTTGTACCTATTTTGTGACCAGGACAATTTTCACATTTTTGAATTGCAAATAAAGTCTAAATTAAGACACAAAAAATAATACTAACCCCAAGCATATATACATACACATATGCATACATTTGTCTGTATCAGGGGGACTAAACTTCTGTTAGTAGGTCCATGACCTGGGTGTACATGAGGTGAAGGTCTGAGCTAAATAGTAGCTGAACGTGTCCAGTAGTTACATGTCTAACACACCTTGTTCCTGCCCATGGTTCCTTTATGCCCCTAATAGGGCCTAATGTATAGTAATAAAGCCTCCTTAGTGCCACCATACAGTAAAATGCTCCATTAGTGTCCCCACACAATATATCAACCACAGTATATTGCCCCCCAGTTGACTTCACATGGTATAGACCAAGGAGGACATGGGAAGACCAAGGAGATGGTGGTGGACTTTTGTAAGTGCAGATACTCTCCTAAACCAGTGGACATCCAGGGGACGGGCATTGAGATTGTCAACACCTATAAGTACCTGGGTTTGCTCCTCAATAATAAGCTGGACTGGGCAGATCACTTGGATGCACTATACAGGAAAGGCCACAGCAGGCTCTACCTGCTTAGGAGGCTGAGAGCCTTTGGAGTCCGGGGGGCACTTCTTTGGGCCTTTTTCAACTCGGTAGTGGCATCAGCCATCTTCTTCGGAGTGGCCTGCTGGATATCAACCAGGGATAGGAATAGACTTGACAAGCTGATTAGAAGGGCCAGCTCTGTCCTGGGGAGCCCCCTGGACCCAGTGCAGGTGGTGGGTGACAGAAGGATACTGTCCGTGGTGAGCTCCATGCAGAAGAAGAAGTCCCATCCCATGCATGAGACCGTGCACGCGCTGGTCAGTACTGTCAGTGACCGACTGCTCCACCCTAAGTGTGAGAAGGAGCGCTATTGGAAGTCTTTCCTCCCTGCTGCGGTTAGGCTGTACAACCAACACCGACCTAAGCGGAGATCACTCCATACAGAGAACTGAAAGATCTTTAAGTTGTGGTATCCTTTCTACCACTTTTTTTTTACCTGTACCTCTCTATCTGCACCTACTGTCACTGTAATGCCTCTACCTTGGAGCTTCTGTATATATTGCTTTTTGTGTTTGTATTATCTATGCTGCTGTAACAAACTGAATTTCCCCATGGTGGGACTATTAAAGGATTATCTTGTAATGCCCTATTGTTGCCACCACACAGCATAATGCCCCCTTAGTGGCTACCACACAATATAATGTCCCTTTAGTGGTTAACATAGTATAATACCCTCTTAGTGTCTTCCACATGGTACAATGTCCCATGTTTGCCCCCACATAGTATAATGCCTCCTTAATAGCTTCCACACAGTATAAAGTCCCCATACTGGTCCCCACACAGTATAATGCCCCATAGTGGCCTGCCTCCACATGATATACTGCCCCCACACAGTATAATGCCTCATTAGTGTATTCCACATTGTTTATTGCCCTCTTAGTGGCTCCCCCCACAGTATAATGCCTCCATAGTGCCACCACACAGTATAATTGTCCTTAGTGCACCCAACGCAGTATAACACCCCATTAGTACCCCGACACATTAGAAGGGGCTCCAGGAAGTTCCCTCCTTGCCCCTGACAATGACAATGATTCTCTTGGCTGCAGTTCCTTGGTGATGTAGTACAGTAGTGGCAGTAGGCATTAGCTACTTTCCCTCCTGTCTACACAGGAATAAAAGGAGCATGGCTACAGTGCTGTGCAAGCAACAGGGGCAATTGCCAATCCCTGCGGCCAGTACTGTAATATATCAGTGCAATAGGATAAGCGGCCAAGAGATCAGTCTTTACCAAACCACTGTCATTATGCAGGAGCAAGGATACGGGTCCAGACAGTTGGGGGCAATGGGCAGGCTTCAAACTGTCATCCACCAATTGTTGGGAATGTACTTGCAAAATACTGAAGCAGAAGTCATGCAAAGCTGCTAAAAATATATACTGCACATAGCGCAAACAGCTACTATGCTAGCGAAAACTAACTTTCTTGAGAGTGTGCAGTATACTGTGTATAACTATCCAACCTAATAATAAAGATACACAACCACCCTCATGCAACTTTGCAGCAGACTGTGCTTATAGCAGGCCATTTTGGAGTTTACCGTGGAGCAGTCAGTGAATCTCTATGTTTAGGTCAAGTAAGAGATGAGCACCGGATAGGAGAAGCCTCTACTTTTATCCAGGATGTGTATGTCCAATAGTCTGATCATGCTCTCTACTGGAACTTTATAGAGCCTGGCCAGCCCACAAAGCAAGATGGAGGACGCTTCAGATGTCACCATGACAACTAATCTAGGGAAGCAATAAACAGATTTGGTTTCAGAAATCCCCGGTGATCTTCAAGTGAATGTTATGTGATACATACATGGGCCGGGTCTGCCAGAGGGGGAGCCACTAATAGAGGGGGGTCCTGAGTGGATGAATAATGAATTACGGGGGGCATCATCCTAATACATAAGACCTGATCCCAAGGTGTCATTTCTGGCCCCCTGGTCTCACACACCATGTAAATCCTATGATAAAACAGTGCTTTTACAGCACATCTCTTACTTTCCAGCCATGACAGCAGGACAGATATGTTTGCATGTTATTTGCATGTCTGTTTATGCCTTTATACACAAATTTTGGGGAAAGGGGGGGGGGGGCAACAAAAATGTACACAAAAAGGTCTATCACCAGAGCCCAGCATATCACCCCAGCCCCGCAGATAGATAGGTTAGGGTCACCTGAATCATATGGTATTCCCCTTGGGAATCGTCGCCTCTGTTGCTGATATATAACCTTTTTACAATATGAAAATGAGGTCTTTGGAGCAATGAGGGCTTTACCATTGCTCCAAAGAGCTCATTTGCATATTGACAAAAACAATGATATCTCGGAAGCAATTCACAAGGGAACATCATCTAATTCAGGTGACCCTAACCTATCTATCTGTGGGGCTGGGGTGATATGCTTGGCTCTCTTTAATACAGTAAAACTTCTACACTTGGAATAACACGTAGCATCATCTTTCTTGTAATATTTCTGTAAAATCACTGCTATGTGAGTAGGATTAATAAGAATACTTAAAGGGGTTGTATTTAAGGAACACGGGTCTGCTCATCCCCTTTCAAAGGAAGAGCACCACTTTTGTCTATGGGCGGTGCTGGGTATTGCATGTCACCCCAATTCAAGTAAATGCTGCAATACCAGACAAGGCCCATAGACAAGAGTGGCGCTGTTTCTAGAGGGAAAAAAGCAGACCCAGTTTTCTAATATCAAACAAAGTAACAGGCATGATTCAGATGAACTATGCCAGACCATATGTCCTTTATACTATTAGTGTGCCTTTAGGACCCTCCAGTCACCAGGGCTCAAGTGTGACTACCATCTTTAAAGCTATGTAGGAAACTTGGAATCCTGAAACTCAGGGGCGTACCTAGGGGTTAAGCACAATGGGCCATAACACATCTGAATGGACCTTTGGGGAACCACCTATAGCTACGCCTCTACCCCCCCATCCCCACCCCATGTTTTATGGCCTCTCCATCATTTACACTGATCCATAGACTTCACAGTGCATGTGCTGGGTATTACAGCTTTGTCCCATTCACTTGAATGTTGGTGGAGGGCAAAATGGATGTAATATAAAAAGTGAAAATCCAGGAAGAAAACCTGCTGTAGTCTGTATGGTGACTGCAACTCGAGAACAGATTTGCATTAATGTCTGTGTCATGGAAAGGACAAGGGTGCTCTCCTCAATGTGAGAGATTCTTGTCCCTAACCCACTCATTGCCTCCCACTAAGCCAGCCAATTCACTTTGCTCTGTACTGATGAAGGACAATCCGGAAACAGCGCTGTATGCAGATAAGTGAAATTGGCTTGGCTAAAATCCCTTTTGCTGTCTCAAGGCTCGGTGAGTCAAAAGCAAATTGAGGATCTGTTACATCCAACAGAGGGCGCATGAGCTCCCCAGCTCCTTTCCCATAATGCCTTGTGATATGGAAAGGACAAGTCAAAGCTTAGACCTCAACCCAGCTGAATATTTGGAGCTGGATTTCAGTATGGTTCACTGCCCTCATGCAACCTGACTTAAAGGGGTTATCTCCTCTTTCCAATATTGATGGCTTATCCTTAGGATAGGTCATAAATATTAGATCTGTGAGGGTCCAGCAACTGGAATACCCCGCAGATCAGCTCCCGGTAAAGTTTACATGCTGCGCTGCTCACTCTCTGTACGATTTGTGGCAGCGGCGTTAGGCTCTGCAGTGCTGCCCCATTAAAGTCTATGGGAGAGCTCTGCAGCACCTAAACCGACCCCTACACTTTGCACAGCGAATGAGCAGTTTGACTCCCAGCATGTAAACATTACCAGGAGTCACGCTGTCCCAGACCAGTTGATCTGATCCTAAGGATAGGATATCAATATTAGAAAGTAGATAACGCCTTTAAGACTGTGATTGCCACAATAACCTCCTAGTCTCAATAAGGACTTGGAGGGGTTAAAAGGGCAAGGTGACTTCAGTGGGTCTTGGGATTTACTACTTAGATAAGAGATTTGCAGCGAGGGTCATGTTATAGATAATATTGAGGTAGACAAGAGCCAACTAAGCAAAGGGCACAATGGCATGTACCATTTGGTATGCATAGCCCCCTGCACTTTCCAGAAATGGGACCACCCACAGGGCACCTGCCATCTAATTAGCATAATGGAAGGGAAAATCACCTGCCAGACTACTTTTATGCAGATATCAAGTATATTATAGAGTCTTGCTGTTATCTCCAGAGAATCTTTGACTAGTGTCACAACATTCGGGTAAATCAGTAATGATTCCAAGTCCAATGTCCAAGTGTGTTTCTGTCAAGTCTCCTTGGCCGTCTCCAAGAGGAAACATGTCGCCTTCCTGCATACACCACTAGAAGAAGATTTGGAGCTTACTTCATACTGTTTATAAATTGAACCTAATGATAAGACAGTATGCTGTAAGCTCCCCCTAGTGGTGGCTGTGAGCATCTAGCATTGTATCCTTTAACGTGTCCTTCCAATGATTAAACAACTTCTCATAAATGAATAGTACAAATTAAAATACGACACTTTGTAATATATCTTCTTAAAGAAAAATGCTTCTATCTCCATTTATCAGGTTACTTTCCTTCATCCCCTTCACACACTCAGGATACCAGCTAAACTATATTTAGTAACTCTTCTAGCTCTACTATCCTTAGTAATTAAGATAACCGTGCGAGCTCTGCTATGTTTAGAAATGACTGCAATATAGATTTACTATGAAATTTATCAACACAGAACTTTGGACCTAAAAATACGTGACAGTAAAAAGTGAAAATTCATTAATTTACAGGAAGTCTGTCAGCAAAATGAGTCAAAATCAGAGAAAATCCTAAGACATATATATATATTTACGGCTCATACTCACCTCATCACACATAGAGCCAATATTGGCCGTGATGAGCAGGACTCCCAGACTGTCCATGGTAGTGCTCACAAATGACTGCAAAACCAAGACTGTGAAGTACAGGGATAAAAACGATTCGGGGTTTGAGACTAAAATTTTTGAGTCCAAGATACAGAGCAAGAAAATCAAGCAAAGAAGCAAAGAAGGAAGGGGACAAGGGACTGATTCCAAAAGACTAAAAGGAAGAAGCAGGTGTCAGGAGAGGAGCAGAGATGAGCTTTATAAAACAGCGCACAGGTAAATCGTATGCAAAGTGGCGCACGGGAGGCACAAGACTGGCCGTGCATGGTATTAACTTGTCACTGTTCCGAGCAGGGCATCCCATTAATCCAGACTTAGTCAGCTGCCGCTTTACAGATGTTCAGAAATCCCAGGATCTGATTGTGTATATCTGTGCGGCTTCTCCCTCCTTCCTGGCTCAGGTGTGTCAGGCGGGCACCTCCCTCGCACCGTCCAGGTGTCCCTCCCTCTCTCCACACATGTCTCACACAATCATGGTCTACTCTGTGTCGTCCTCAACCTCTCAGCTCTTCTTTTGTCTGTCCTTGTTGTTACCTCAGTGTCAGGTTACACCACATAAAAGAGTAAAGGACTACTAAGCAGGTTTGACACACACTTTCCAGCTGTCTGCAACCTGTCTATGACAGCACACCATCTGCCCGTCAAACCCATCCTGTCTTTTGCAACTGCGAACCCTCTTCCTTTTAGCTATTACAAAACCTGTCAGCTGCTGTCACAGTTCCTCAAAAGCATGCAGCCTGTCTAGTTGTCCATAAACATCCTCACTGGGTTATCTAAGAAATAGGGCCCACTCAAGTGACATCACAAAGACAGTGATGTCATCACTAGTGCTGGAATTGTTGTAGCCTTGGTTGAAGACACTCCTGGTCCATGTACAAGGAACATCTAAGATAAAGCTTGTGGTGAAGATGGCTGTGAAAGATGGCAGTGATGTTATCCCTCAAGTGTCACAGTCTACGATGCCCACAACCAAATACATCTTTAGCATCCGTCGAACGATGACAGTGACTCCCACCACAAATCAAGAGTCTCAACCACAAAGACCTAATACAAGAAGTCAAAACAAAAGTCACCAAGAGAGTTCAATAAGTAATTCTGAAACATCTAAAGTCCATTCTCCACATCTAAAAAGAAGAGTGAGATTTGCACTGGATAACCCATCCCTTTCTAAGAGGTCCAACTTAGATTCAGACACACATGAGAAGCATCAAGAAGAGATAGAAAACAGGACTTCAGAAGAAGACTCCAGAAACGTACAGACTAGAGCCAGTAAGTCTAGAACCTCCACAGCATGCTCTACGAGAGGAACAGAATCACCAACTGCAAGTGGTATGAAAGCCCTAAAGACTAAGAAATGTGGTGAAGCCAAGAGCAGAAAGAACCCTACAAAAAGAAGAAAGAGTACAAGACAAAAAAACAAGACACAAGTGAAAAAAAAGAAAAAAACAGAAAACATGGCAACTTACAACCAGACATGAGACTACAAGACCAGAAAATAAAAGTAAGACTCAAGAGGAGACAACAAAGGAACCAAAAACATGGAAGGACAATTCCACCCAGACGGAGAACATACCAGAATCTCTTCCCGTAGTCCGAGATGAAGTTGCAGTTCCACAGTGGTTAAGGTTCCTCAAACCCTTCTTGGACATAAAACTGAATTCGAATGCACTCCAAGAACCCTGGAAATTCACATGGAAGCTAGTGCGGTCCCCCTGAGACACCAGGAATAATCATTCACCTTAAGGTGATCACGGTGTAGAAGAATTAGAACGTCCGAGTGTCTGGTAACAGAATAAAAAATGACAACATATTATTATTACCTTCTTCATTATGTCAATGATAACATATAGTAAATGGATCTTGTTAGATGTTGTAACCATGGCAGAGCTGCGTCCATGAGGTCCATATGGTGGGATACAGAGTGTATATGACTCCATAGCATGGCACGGTACCTTTGTATGGCAACATATTATGGATATATTTTATGGCTTCTTTTGAAAAATAGCTCCGTAATACTGGATCCAGTGGAATACAGATGTAGCAAAGTTAACCAAAACTTCTGCAATTGGTTAAACTTCTGCAGTGAGATATCTCATCAGAGAAGACACCAAAAGCTTCTGTGATAAGATATCACCTGCAGAAGTTTAACCAATTGCAGAAGTTTTGGTTAACTTTGCTACATCTGTATAAAATCGGACCATACTGCCCATCTTAGCAGGCTATACCGGCAGATTGATTTAGAAGCACAAGGAGCGCTTGAAGGAGGCAGTCGTTGACATCATGGGTGCTCCGGGGACCGAGTGGCAAGGATTTATTATTCACCTCTCTGCTCGGGGTCTCATCAGACTTAGAGCAGAGAAGTAGGAAAGAGCACTGAGTAAAGAATCCAGCTCACCACCTGCTCCTTGGACATCTTTCTGTGAGTGCAGGCACTGAAGGGGGCATTGTACTGTGTGTGGGAGCACTGTAGGGGACATTGTACTGTGTGGGAGCACTGAAGGGAGCATTGTACTGTGTGTGGGAGCACTGTAGGAGACATTGTACTGTGTGGGGGGACACTGAAGGGGGCATTATACTGTGTGTGGGAGCACTGAAGGGAGCATTGTACTGTGTGTGGGAGCACTGTAGGGGACATTGTACTGTGTGGGGGGACACTGAAGGGGGCATTATACTGTGTGTGGGAGCACTGAAGGGAGCATTGTACTGTGTGTGGGAGCACTGAAGGGAGCATTGTACTGTGTGGGGGGACACTGAAGGGGGCATTATACTGTGTGTGGGGGACACTGAAGGGGGCATTGTACTGTGTGGGGAACAGTGAAGGGGGCATTGTACTGTGTGGGGAACACTGAAAGGGACATTGTACTGTGTGGGGAACAGTGAAGGGGGCATTGTACTGTGTGGGGAACAGTGAAGGGGGCATTGTACTGTGTGTGGGAGCACTGAAAGGGGCATTGTACTGTGTGTGGGAGCACTGAAGGGGGCATTATACTGTGTGTGGGAGCACTGAAGGGGACATTGTACTGTGTGTGGGAGCACTGAAGGGGGCATTGTACTGTGTGGGGGAACACTGAAGGGGACATTGTACTGTGTGGGGAACACTGAAGGGAGCATTGTACTGTGTGTGGGAGCACTGAAGGGGGCATTGTACTGTGTGTGTGGGGGCACTGAAGGGGCATTGTACTGTGTGTGGGGGCACTGAAGGGGGCATTGTACTGTGTGTGGGAGCACTGAAGGGGCATTGTACTGTGTGGGGAACAGTGAAGGGGACATTGTACTGTGTGGGGAACACTGAAGGGGGCATTGTACTGTGTGGGGAACAGTGAAGGGGGCATTGTACTGTGTGGGGAACAGTGAAGGGGGCATTGTACTGTGTGTGGGAGCACTGAAAGGGGCATTGTACTGTGTGTGGGAGCACTGAAGGGGGCATTATACTGTGTGTGGGAGCACTGAAGGGGACATTGTACTGTGTGTGGGAGCACTGAAAGGGGCATTGTACTGTGTGTGGGAGCACTGAAGGGGGCATTATACTGTGTGTGGGAGCACTGAAGGGGACATTGTACTGTGTGTGGGAGCACTGAAGGGGGCATTGTACTGTGTGGGGAACACTGAAGGGGACATTGTACTGTGTGGGGAACACTGAAGGGAGCATTGTACTGTGTGTGGGAGCACTGAAGGGGGCATTGTACTGTGTGTGTGGGGGCACTGAAGGGGCATTGTACTGTGTGTGGGGGCACTGAAGGGGGCATTGTACTGTGTGTGGGAGCACTGAAGGGGCATTGTACTGTGTGGGGAACAGTGAAGGGGACATTGTACTGTGTGGGGAACACTGAAGGGGGCATTGTACTGTGTGGGGAACAGAGAAGGGGGCATTGTACTGTGTGTGGGGGCACTGAAGGGGCATTGTACTGGTGGACACTAAGGGGCACTATCCAGTTGGTGGTATAAGAGGGCATGTCCAGTAAAAGCACTAGGGTATATACCTATACCAGATGATGCGCTATCATTATCTGTAGCATATACATGGGGAGGTTCCCTTTAAGTAACTATCTCATTTCAGATATGGGGAAGAACATTCAGCTGACATTGCTAAATTTGGACATTCCTTCAGACTTTGTGAGGAGTAAGTTGCCCGCAGCCATACCAGCCTCCACTTTTATTTAACACTTTCACCTCCACCTTCCTCTCATGTATGTATGACCCCCCCCCCCCAGCACTCATATAGAGGTATATTATACGTACCGTAATGTACTGTAAAAGCAGAGCCAAAACTTCCTGGTCTTTCCACATTTTCTTTGATATCTGTGACAAAGGTGTTGGGTGGGGGGAGTCAGAGATTCATTTATACCAGACAGCCTGTATTTCCTGTCCTTGAAGGAGCAGGAAGGAGTTAACCCCTTGAAGGTCCACTGCACTCCTCAGGATGGGAAAACTGGAGAAACCTGGGCTGTGTACACACAACGTTCAAGCCTTTCCAGATGTATTCCACTATATAGCAGTACAGTAACATATGTTGTGCATACTGTGCGGTATGTGTTTTCTGCAGGGACCAACTATATAAGATGAACCTGCAGCACTTTACTATAGTTATATACAGGGCAGCAAGCTGGGCAACTACCCAAAGCCCTTATTTACAAGACCTTCCAATATGGGGATGGTCTTATGTAGACTGTATATGTGGTATGGTGGAGAAAATCTCTCTCTTATGCTTTCTCATCTTTTTCTTATCTTTCTCATATGGGTATTTACCTCTCATATCTATAGCTCCTATCATGTCTATCTCATATCTATCTCTATCATATCTATCTCTCTTTCTCTTCCAGTCTCTCTCATATCTCTATCTCATAGATAAATGTATATATAATGTATATGGCCGCAGTAAGCCTGGTTGGGATATATTTGACATGTAAATCGTGTGTCTACTTGCGAGCACAGCTATATCCGGAGGGTAGGAATATTTCTGGCACATACATACTTTTCCTGCTGTGCATACATGCAAATCCAGTGGCTGGAAATGCTGGAGCTGTACTGGGGAACAACGAAAAACAAGCCGTGAAGGAGGAGACAGTCGCATGGACACAATAGTGAGTCTATCAGGGATGTACTAAATCATCGCAGACATATGTAGCCCTTAAAGGGATTATCTGGGGAATAATAAGGGTTACCAATACATTCCCTGCACTGGCCAAGCTTCATTACCAGAGCCCCATTTATTTTAGGGCATATGGGGAGCCCAGAACGGTCACCCCTCTACCTCCCCAACTCTTGGTCACATGACCGACTCCACTCAGTGGTACAGTATGGACCTAAATAGGGGAAATTTATGAACCCATGTATAAAAAAAAAAAAAAAAAGTGTTGCCCATATCAACCAATCACAGTGGAGCTTTCTTTTTAATAGCACTCTTGAAAAATGAAAGCTGCAATGTGATTGGCTGTCAGGGGTAACAAAGACAGTTTAATAGATCTGCCCCATTGACATTTATGGAAGCTATATGACGGCTCGGTACAAACCCATGATTCAGTGTATACAGCTTTGCGAATTTGGGCATGGGTCCTCAGAAGATAAATCGTCCATGTTTTTTGTGTGTTTTAACAGAACTAGTGCCAGAAGAAAAATATGGCTGCTTGCTTTTAGGAATAGCGCCACTACTGTTCATGGGTTGGGTCTGGTATTGCAGCTCAGCTACACTGAAATAATCTTGAAAAAAGCAGACATGTTTGTTCACTTCTGAACAACACCTTTACAGGCCGTAAGATAATGGCGGATTTCGGGTTGACGTTTGCCTGTACAAGTTTCACTGGGTAATTCTATGTCCATGTTCACCTTAAGATGGACTACATCTTATATCTACATCACTTACTCCAATTCATCATGTATGATCTGACTGCTAGCAGCCCCTAACTTGGGGCAACTGGCATCCACCACATGGGGGTTTTGCCTTCCTCAGGATCAAAGCTGTAGATACACTGAAAATTACCAAAAATCCCTTTAAAGTGAACGTGCTGTCAAAAATTGCCTAATTTTTTTTTTAATCACATTTTTGGTGATTTTATAACTTTTTTTTAAATCTGTAGTTTTTACTCTGGCGACAAACCAATATTAGGCAGATTTCCTAGGAGATTTCTTTGCAGCAGTCACCTCATTTTCAGCACAGGCAGGATACAATAACCGGTACCATCTAAATATGGATAACATTGGGACCACTATTCACAATAGGTGATGGATACAGCTCACCTAAAACCCGCTCCCTGCACAGGTCACTGAGCATGCCTAGGAAACGTTCCCATAGACCTCAAGGACCATTTCCAGACTATGTCTATGGTCCATGTGGGGTGTTGTAAAACGTATCTGTAAATACTGTAAACAGTGGCTCAGGCAAGATGGCCGCTGCCATAAAAATCTACAGAAAGTAAGAACATATTAGAAAAAAAGTAATATCTGGTTATACAGGTGATACATTCCCTTTAACATATCAATTATATGGGATTCTTTAATGCCCCATTCCTAAGTTTTCTGGCCGCAGGACTCATTGACAGGATAGGCCATCAGTATCTGATCAGTGGTGGTCAACACACAGACCCTGCCTCGATCATCTGATCTGGAAGCAGCTCCTATTCATGTAACAGATGCGAATCTGCAGTACCCGGCACTACCACTATACAGAGGACAGGGCTGCAGCTCTGCACCTATTACTAGAATAGGAACAAAGCTGCTGCCGGCGCCATCCAGTGTACAGTGCAAGAGCTTCTCGTATTGGGAGGCTGCTGGATCAGCTGATTGCTGTGGGGTCAGGTGTCAGACCCTCATTGATCGGAAACTGATGACCTATTCACAATATAGGTTATCAGCAGAAAAATCACCCTGGGGCTGGAAAACCCCTTTAACAAGTGGATAATGGCTGTAGGGATCTGGATCTGTTTAGCTTTTTTCAAGTTGGACCTGGGGGTTCCAGGCGGATCCCGACCCAGGGTCATATGGTCACAACCAGCGCCCAGTCCTCAGGTCACTCCAATCCCACTAGTTTCCTGTGCTATAGGCTGTTGGCTTTACTATAGCCTGCCAGACCCCATACGAACTCTGAAAATGGGAGAGGAGGAAGGAGGTGGAGTGATCCTGGGACCGGGTTCTGGTTCTGTTCATGTGACCCGGAGTCAGAACCAGCCTGAAATCCTCAGCGAAATGAACTCTTTGGACAACACCTTTAAATCTGATTTTTTTTTTTTTCTATTTCAAGCAAAGGACAGGGACAGGTTGCGGGGGGAGAAGAAGCAGTAGATATGGCATTAAAGGGAAAGTTTTTTTTTGTTTTTTGCCAAGATATTTTATTTCATTGACCTTATAAAAACAAAACGAGGAACGTGGCCCAGGGCCCATGCAGGACGGGGTGTAACAGATAAAAAGGGAGGCACATGTCTCATTCATTATGGATTCTGAGGGGGTTTCAAACACGTTGGTATCATTAACCCCTCACTTTTTTGGCTTAAAGGATTGTTGGAGCGAGCCACCATCCATCTTCTTGGGTGAAAGTGAATGGATGAGGCTTGGTAAGAAGTTATAAATAACGGCTCATCTGTCTCAGGAGAAGCTGGGTATTGGAAAACATCAGCCATGGCGGTAAGAAGAGGTCCGAGCCTGGTCGGCTTGACTTTGATTCCTGCAGGTGATCAGGTCCTGTAACCTTGGTTCTGGGCAAGTTCTAATGAATCAGGTTTGTTCATTGTTGGCAGTGCCAGTGTCATATAGGTGGCAGCCTGTAACAGTGGAAAGTCTCACCGAAAACGTAACCCCCATTTAGGTTTTGTGAGACGAAATCTGATGATCTGAAACATTCAATAATCCTTCAGGCCAAAACTGTAGCAGAACAGAGTCATACAGCTCAGGAAACAGATCTGTGGTTCAGAGGTCGCCACCCTCCTAATGCCCGTGAGCATTTGATCCCGTGGGTGCAGCCGCCACCCAGTAAATGCCCCTTTTGCCTCCTACCATTAACAGTTCTTCATGGACAATTGAATCCAGACTGACTCCATGTTGTGTGTTCCCTCAGCCCTCACTTCATGGCTTGGATTCCTGCGGCTCAGGGTCTTCTTCCTGTGGTGTGGAGCAGCAGGGTGGCTCAGAACAGAGCCTGCTCCCCCACGCTGGGGCTTATGAGCGACTTCGGTTCTCCTGGTTTCCAGAAATGATACGACTGTACAACTTTTGTTGCTCCTCTTTGAAAGCCTCTTTGACTTTTTCCCGTTTTAGCCCTCCATCCCTGTAGGAAAGGAATAAGAAGATCGGTGACTTGTTATGAAGAAGCCGAGACCATCAATGTGATGATATAAAACTTCAGGCTTACCAAAGTAGATCGACAAGTCCACCCTGCCTGGCGATTGCAGATTTCACCCGGTTTGCAAAGTGGACTGCATCTTCATTTTCCTGTGAGGGCATAAAGACAGAAATAAGACTGGAGAAATCTCTAAAAAAACTCAAGTCATTAAAAGGGTTTTTCCATAATAGCAATTTATCCCCTACCCATAGGATAACATAGGAGATAACTTGCAGATCAGTGAGGGTCTGGCCTTCCCACTGAAATGAACGGAGAGGTGCGCACTCTTTCCAACCACCGCTCCAATTTCCAAGATCCCTGCTGATCAGCAGAGCAACGTGGTCTAAGTTGCAGTACCAGACACGACCACATGGCCAATCCTATATTGGCTACTGCATTGTAGTATCCACAGCAGAGGTTGCAGTCCCACAGATGATGGCCCAGCCTAATAACAGTCCCTTAAAGTTCACACCAGAATCCTGTTGGTAGCGTTAGCAATTTATAGTGTTTCTAGCATAAAAAATACTGGCTGCTGATAAACTGTGCTGAAGGTTGGAAGACTCTGTACAAAGTCAGTCATCTTCTCCCTCTTGCAGCTGATCATATAGTCCTTACTTTGCCTGCAAACAAAGTCTTCCCAACTATACTGCCCTATACTGCTAAGACTCTGTTCCTTCCTGACAAGCAGGGCAGACGGTGATTTCTATTGGCTGCCCTGCAGTGGACAGAGGATCACTATGTAGAGACCTGACTGTGCGGACAAGTGCTCTAACACAGCTCGGGAGGTGGAAGTGCACACTGCTAAACATTGTGAGCACTAGGTGGTGTCATACTATGTAAGTAGAACATCAAGGATACTGACACTCTCTCTTCGCCATCCAATCCCATCCCATTGTCCTAGGCCACCAGGAATACTTACATTAACCCTTCACTGCCACAGACCACCAGGAATATTGACATTAACCCTTCACTTCCATAAACCACCAGGTATATTGACATTAATCCTTTCGCTGCTGGGGTACCCGGATATTTTGCACCTCTGGTAGCCAATGGAATTTTCACAGTTTTGAGACACACACATAAAACCTAGGTTGCAGCGTTAAAAAATTATACTAACCCTCTATACCTATATATTTTCTGAAAGTAGACACCTGCAGCATAGTCAAAATGACACTTGGTACTGTATAAGAACAGGCAGCTTCATGCAATTTTAATTTAAAGTGAATATTTTATAAAAAAAAAAACAAAAAAACAAATAAATGTATAGTAATTGCTAAAAATGGAAACCAAACAAAAAGTTATATTCACCAAACCTCCTAAAAATAAGAGTTTAACATGTGCAGAGTTCAATCATATCACTAAGGCCTAAACCTGCATGCACATGTCTTCACAAAATCACCAGAACTGGAAGGAACAAAAATCTGCTTTGAAGCTGGAAATGTTAAAAAAGGTATCATCCTATAAAATGTAGGGATTACACACCGTGGAAAGCAAGTGCACCACTAAACCCTTTATATTTCCTGAAAGTAGACAACCTGAAGATTACAAGTGTCTCAATGGGTTATCAATAACCATGTCCACCTTTATGTAACTTTGTGTCCTAACAAATAATTTTTTTTAAATACACTAAAACAAATATTTGCACCTAAAACTCCTAATCGATCTTACACTCACACAAAAAACACATATAAAATAAAAGATCAAGGTGTACACAATTTATATATACCACAAACATGAACTACAACAAGAGCTCGTACTCTCAAAAACACTGATACACAAGACAAGAAAGATTTTGCTGTTATTCTCTTATAGGTGAAATCTATACTGCACCTACCAAACTGTGACTGATACACCAAAATCTAACTTTTTGGAGATTGCACAGAATACCGTATGTAAAAACACAGCTTGATATGTCATATACAACCACCTTCATGCAACTTTGCAGCAAACAGAGATTACAAGCAAAAATTGCACAAAAATTCAAATCCCTTCCTGCAAACAAAATGTATTTTCCAAAAAACTGCAACATGTGAGGAATTCAAATATACAAACAAACATATATATATTTACAGGTGCAGGTGTTAAAGAAACGCCAAAATCGCAGAAATGCGCCAACCAATTTTCGTGGTCGGTGTATTTTACTCTATAAAGATCAGGTATGGATAGTGAAAAAATGTAAACTTTATTGGTGACTTTGTGCATGTGTTGTGTAAGTGTTTGGTGCAACTTTTTTGGCGCTGCGACCTGGATAATGGTAAACGTCTGGGTCACAGCGCCAATAACTTCCCGGTTATGTTCAGAGGGGTATTACAGAAGATACCCCTGTGATTAGGTTCAGAGGAGTATTACATTATCTCTCTATGTGACAGTATAGTATGCTCTCTGATTGATAGGAGAGGGGATAACATGGACAGAAGTCCATACAAGCCCCCCCCCTGAGGTCACATACAGATTATGCACAGACAATGATGATTTATCATTGTCTCTGCAGTCTGCAAGATGCTGCCTGAGGCTGGAGGACAATTTACAGCCCCATATCTCCGGATCTGTTATGGCTATGAAGATGAAACTGGATTCATTTTAAAGATGAGAATCTCCAAGATCATCATAGCCCTAACTGATCCTGAGAAATCGGCATTAGTAGTAAGGACATATTAAATATGCCCTTTGCTACAAAAGTGCCACCCGTATAAATACGTGGGCGGCAGGAAAAGGGTTAACCCTTCACCCCCCATACACTACCAGGAGTATTGACATAACCCCTTGGCTGCCATAAACCATCAAGAATATTGACATTAACCCTTCACTGCCATTCCTGGTGGTCACTCCCCCAGCACTCCCATCAAGCCAGAGGAAGTATCTCAGCATAGATCATAGACCACTAGGAATACCGACATTAACCCTTCACTGCCCTAGAGCACCAGGAATTATGACATTAACCCTTCACTGCCCTAAACCACCAGGAACATTGACATAAACCCTTCACTGCCATTATCTCCATTTGTTTGGTGAAAATTTTTGTTTAAAGTTTTTTTTTTTTTTTACTTTTCTTATACGATACAAAGCAAGTCTTTTAATGGGCATAAGACAATGCAGTCCACACGACAGCCCACAATAATCCCAGCCAGTGACCCTGTTGTATTAATAGCTCTTTCTATAAGCAATGATGCTTCTGGGGCTGTCACTACCATGTCAGCACGTTTACATGGGCCTCAGTCACCCGACTGATGTAATATTCTGCAGATAAAGCAAAGTGGGCTGACTGCAATGCCAGGAATATGACAGGATCGTCAGACTGAGCTAAAAGCTGACCTCTATGATGAAAGCCGTACAGTCTGCAATGGACTTTTGCAATGAGCTAGTAACCAGATGTCTCATACTTGCTGACTCTGGCTCCAGCAAAATGTATATTACTATGTAAGAGTAGAAATCCTGCCTATACAGATAGAGATATACACACACATGTATAGATACAGATACCAATTAACTCTTTAGTTGAATCATGTGTCAAAAGGGTTACAGGATAAAGTGGAGGTTTTACAGTCGACCCCTCCTCAGGCTGCTCTGTATTGATCCATAGCTGAGTAAACAACCATGTCTGGAAATATGAATGTCTAGCCAGCAGGGGGTAAGACATGATGTAACAGTGCTAAAGGCCATCAGCGGTCAGCACCATGGCCTTCTACCGTCTGTAAATTGTTTAACCCTGTCAATATGTCAAGGTAAGAGCCAGATAATGGCGGACGAAGAATTATAGCAGGTTTCTGCTTGGTCCCGACTAGTTCTATACACACAGATACAGAAGACACCACTGACTGCGCTGAAGACCTACAGCAGAAATGAAAATCTGAAGGGAATACTGGAATCCTAGGAAAGTGGCCAGAACTTGTACTTCAGATATAGACTGTAGAGAATTGTCCCTGCTCTGACATCTGCCTATATCTACTTGAAATATAGACTGTGGGCTGTAACATTAAGGCTAAGTGAGGCCCCACATTGCGGAAACGCAGCTTTTTTTTATTGCAGATTTTGCTGCGTTTTGTGAGCCAAAGCCAGGAGTGAATTGAGCAGAAGGGAGAAGTGTAAGAACTTCCTATATATTTCCCAGCAAAATCTGCAACAAAAAGAAAGCTGGGGCCTCAGTCTAAAGGGGTTTTCTGGGGTTTACATACTGATGGTCTATCCTTAAAGGGGTGGTGCCACTATCCACAGGATAAGTGTCTGATTGCTGGGTTCCCAAGTGATCAGGGGGATGGGGGACCGAAATTCCCCCTAAGGACTCCTTGTGAATGGAGAGCCAATGCACTTGTGTGACCAGCGATCCATTAATTTCTATAGGGCTGATGGGACTGTAAACTCTGGCAGCGCCTGCAGCCCCATTGTAGTGAATGGATTTACCAAGTGGCACTGGCACTCCATTCACAAGGAGGCTTTAGGGGGACTTTCTGTGGATAGGGAATAAGTGTCTATAACGGCACAAACCCTTTAAGATACGTGATTGGTGGTCTGACACTTGGGACACCAACTGATCAGCTGTATGAAAATCGGTCACCAGCACTGTGACCTCTTCCCTGTGTGATGACAGCACATTCATAGGTCATATGGTACAGCAGCAGCTCAGTCCCTTTCAAGTAAACTGTAATACCAGGCACAGCCCCTAAGATATGTATGGTGCTGTACTTGGTCTTCAGCAAGCTGATCTGTGGTGGTCCTGGGTGTTAGACCTCCATCCATCAAACACTGATGATCTATCCTAGGGATAGGTCATCCATATATAAGTCCCAAAAAGCTCTTTTAATAGCAGGGGGTTGTCAGTTGTCAAGGGAAGAAGTGTCTGCAGGTCGGCATCCATGCTGGCTCAGCTTGACTGTCGGGCCTCTCCCTTTACACAAATTGCAACCTGTCAATCAAGCTGAGGTGAATGGGGAGCCGCCCAGCTGACGCTTCTCTTCCTGCATGGCTAGTTTAAAAAAAACCTTACAGACTTCAATGGAGGTGAGTTGTAGTACCATACACAACCTGTGGACAAGAGTAGTGCCATTTCTAAAGAAACACAATGCGGTTTTCTACTTCTGCTCAAACCATCATCTCTAATATCATCCTTGCAACAGGATGCCATGTGTGTATTACAACCATCGGTGACAATACATGTACCATTCATAACATGATGCAAGAAGGGGATATCCACCTTTCTAATATTGATGGCCTATCTGCAGACTTCAATGGGACACTGCGGCAGTGCCTAAACCCACCACTGCACATTGTAGGGTAAGTGAGTAATGCAGCATGCGAACAATACCAGAACAGCCTTGCTGTAGGACCTCTCGCAGATCTCAAATTGTTGGCCTGCCCTAAAGATTGGCCATCAATATCAGAATGGTGGATAACCCCTTTAATATTCCCTCCTTTTCCTTTAAGAAATCCCTATCCATTGATGCACAGGAGATTGAAAGCTACACATTTGTTGGATTTCAAGATATTTCTACATAATTCCATTACTGACCATTTCCAAGAACAGTCCAAACTCCTCTATACCACTGGCTGTAATTGACTGAGCAACCTCCAGGGGTCAGCTGTGAGTTGTAGCTACATGCTGAGGCTATTACCTGACGTGTCATAGGAGGTAGATACCAGACACTGCACACTATGGCCCAGCTTGTCATCATTCGCAGGAGGTAGGTGATCATCCCATATTTGCTACTGTTCCAGAAGGCATCGCCAAAGCGAGGATCATACTGTGCAAGGAAGGAAGATTTCAGTCAGGGACACCCCAAATCTCAGCGTAAACTAAAGCTTTCCCCAGGAACCCCGAACTCACCTTTATGGCCACAGGATACACGGTGGCTCCTATCTCAAAGCTTCCCTTCTTGAACATCATGACCGATGTGTTGTTGATGCAGGTACCTGATGGGAAGGAGACTGTCAGAACAGGCCGAGGAATGTATGACGTCTACCCAAACATTTCAAGGACCTATATTTGACGTTACACCTCAAGTGCTGAAACTCTTCAATCCCCACGCAGAGTGACTGCAGAAGTCCATATCTGCTTGTAATAGCACGTACATACTCTACAATGTCTATATACCCTCATCCAGATAAGGACAGTGGTTATCTTCATGAGACAACCCCTTCAATGTGCATAAAACAGCTACACCAATCTGAAGGGAAACTCTGGTGAACCCAGAAATCATGATGTCTGATGCCACGGCTGTCTCTAGTAGGTTTCTGCGTAATAAGTAGGAGGCAGAATGTGCCTGGCAATAATCCAGGAGCGCACTGGGTGACAACCCTGCATCACCATGTGTATTCAGCTGCTGCTACTGGATCCCCTCCAGCCTGTAAGGCTATTACCATATAGCTATATTTGTCCCTCTATGAGGAAAGTTATGTAATCTTCTAGTCAATAAAGCAAGGGGTCACAGTAACTCATTGCACCCATATCCTTACCGATTTATTACAAACATACTGGGGCACCTTTACGAATCGTCAGACTGTGAAACAGCCTAAAGACGTGCCAGTTTTATAACAAAGGTTCTTGCTGGATGATAAATTTGGCACATTTTTAGGCTGGATACACACTGAGCTGACCCGCAGCGATTTACAGTTGCAGCTTAGTGGAAGGGATTTAAAGGGGTTGTCTCATTACAGACATACTCTTGTGGATAGGATAGGATAGGGGTTAAGTGTCACAACACTGGGGGTCTGACCGCTGGGTCCCCCATCGATGAAGAGAACGAGGGACTGAAAGTCCCTCCTGTATCCTCCTTATGAATGAAGCAACAGTGTGCTTGCCTCTCTATTCTCTGCTATGGGGCTGTGCACTGGCGCTTCATTCACAAGGAGGCTGTAGGGAGATGTTCATCCCCCTGTTCTAAATGCTGGAGGACCCAGTAGTTGGACCCTCAGCAATGTCACACTTATCCCTTATCCTAAGGATAGGGGATAAGAAATCCCATCCACATGCTGTGTTATAATCTGCAGAACAAAGTGACTTGTGCAGGACAATTATAGCTCTGGGTTTTACACAGATTTCAACCATTGCAATGTGGCGAACGGCAGAGAAATTGCGGGTGGTTTCTGCTGCGGTCAATCTGCAGTGGAAAACGTTGCAGAATGTCGCTTCGGATATTTAGCAGAGTCTTTATTGTGTGTGCAATAACAGACATTTATCTAACTTCACATCAGCTAATGGTTGTCTTGCCAGGCACCAAAATTTGGTACGCTTTTTGTCGCACAGTGTTGCATATTAAGCCTTGCTCTTATATCAGAAGAATCCAGAATGGGGGTAAAGAAGACTCAAGCCACTCAAGTGAGACACTTTTGAAAAGGGAGTGTCTTAAAGAAGTACATACCAATTGAAAAGCTGGGTGCTCTTACCTTCTGGAAATATAAGGATGGGCAGTTTACTTTTGTCCTGTACGTGATCTGTCAGCCTGGGGAAAGGAATAGGATGGTTACAACATTTAGGAGAGAAGATCAGATATTTAGATATAAAGGGGTCAAACGACAGCTCTCTCCATATCAGTATGGGTACGTAAAGGACCAGTCATCCAGGGTGGGCAGGTGAGGAGCACTTTCATGGTCAATCGCCCTGTGTGGGTGGGGTCAGCAGGACTCTTATCGATATCATAAGCAGGACTAATCCTATATATCACAGAGCTCAGCTTCTCTCCTCTATCATATAACCCTATATATCACAGAGCTCAGCTTCTCTCCTCTATCATATAACCCTATACATCACAGAGCTCAGCTTCTCTCCCTCTATCATATAACCCTATGTATCACAGAGCTCAGCTTCTCTCCTCTATCATATAATCCTATATATCACAGAGCTCAGCTTCTCTTCCTCTATCATATAACCCTATATATCACAGAGCTCAGCTTCTCTCCTCAATCATATAACCCTATATATCACAGAGATCAGCTTCTCTCCTCTCTCATATAATCCCATATACCACAGAGCTCAGCTTCTCTCCTCTATCATATAACGCTATATATTGCAGAGCTCAGCTTCTCTCCTCTATCATATAACCCTATATATCACAGAGATCAGCTTCTCTCCTCTATCATATAACGCTATATATCACAGGGCTCAGCTTCTCTCCTCTATCATATAATCCTATAAACATTCTGCGCTGATCAATTTCTATATCTTCAGTGATCGGAGCTTGGTTTATACCAAATCCACAAGACTAATTTAATAAGAATCCTCTGTCTACAGCCACCAGTAGGGGGAGCATATGTAATACTACTGTCACATGTCTCTGCAGCCCTATTCTGTAAATAGACTGGAGATATGTGCTAGTACAGTATATAGAGGTGGTTTAGACTATTGCTTCACCTTAAGTCACCATAACTACAGTCGGATTTTAGATTCTTGTAACAACATGCGTGATTATTTGTAGTAATTAAATATCATGGCTTGAAGAAGTTGTATGAAGTATTGACAGGATAGGGGATAACTTCATTTTTGGTAAGGGCCGACTGCTTGAACCCCAACTGATCCCAAGAACAGGGCTCTAGTTCCCCCATCCTGAAAGAGCGGCAGGCCGTGCATGTACTCTTCCACTCCATTCATTCTCTATCAGAGCACTGGAGAAAGCTGAGTACAGTGCTCAGTCCGCCGCTCCATCAGATTGAGAGAATCGGAGACCTGTCGGTGGGTGTCCCAGTGGTTAGACACCACTAATCATGTTATCTCCTATCCTATCAAAAGGGGATAATTTCCTAGAATGTGAGACCCCTTTAATATAACTTTTAAGGAAAAGAGTTTTGCAAAAAAATGCATGGGAAGTATTACTTAGAAAACCACACCTTTTCGCCACGAGATGGCGATCTTTGACTTCTGAACGTTCAAACCACACATGTGGACAGGCCTTGACCATAGCTCTTTGTATGATTCCCATTAAGCCACCGTGAATTTGTCCAACCTACAAAAAGAAAACGAAAACATAAAATGCCATAGCAAAGCCACAGTCTTAGCCAACAAAGGCAGACATAGCCAAAAATTCACCATAGCGTAGTATCCATCACTAGCTAGGATGATGACATCGATCGGAGAGGTGTGATTGGCCACACAGATGCCCCCCTTCCTCGGCCTGTTCTCACTGTGAGGAAGATTAGCACATATTACAATGCTGTAATGCAGGTCACCAGCGGCAGAGGACAGGGAGGGCCCCGACTTACCTGCCATGATATGTTATGATTGCAGTGAGGGCCCTCACACAGATCCGATAACACATAAGGTGCACGTGTTTACTCAGGAACTCCTTGAACCTGAAACAATAAGATGCATCATAAAACACAATATAATACGCTGCTAAAAAACTGCGGTCAAAATAAAGAAGCCAAGGAAGTGTGCAGCATGGTCTTATCTAGGCTTAGAGGGGTTAAACTGGAGTACGGATAAAAGAGCTCAGTACATGCTCCAATTTTTCAATATACCTTCTGTTATCATGGCGTCCTTGACTGCTTTTTTCAAGGACCACAGCTGACGGGAGACTGCGTACTTACATGAACTCTCTGCAGGATCAACTACTAATGTCTGCTGTCTGTGGCCTGGATATGAACAGGAGGTGAAGGTTTATAATGTCTAAGTGGAAAATAGGTATATATGTCTGTACAGGTCATCAGTATCTGATCTGTGGGGGTCCGACAAATGGACCCCCCACATATCCACAGATTCAGCTGCCTCCAGGCATCAGAAGCCATAGCAGTGGACGGGGGTCTGCTCCTTTTCAAGTAATAGGAGCGGAGCTGCAGCCCTATCTGTCCTTCCTTCCTTCATCTCCTCCTTTCCTTTCACTCTACAGTATTTCTTATATTACTGCTGCAACAGGAGCCTCCCCCCCACTCTGTATTCAGTAGGACATAAAGATTGCTAAGACACCCCTATCTATGACATTTCTGTTTTAGAAGTCCTGCTGTTACTTATGGCCTCCTGTAACTACCGGTAAAGAGCATGCATTGCCAACTTAGTAGGTGTGGAATGGGGCTGCTCTGCCTACCGAAAAGAGGTCTACTGTGATGACTAAAGGAGACAGTAAGGGACACTATGAGAATAAAAGGGGGGGCATGGTGCTAACTATTAAGGAGATGTCTACTTTGACTGCTGGGGAAGTGGGTAATAATTCCATTGACATGTAAGGCCAGGCTCACTCATGCCCGCTTGCTGGATATTGTTTAACCAGGTTGTGTGGACCTTCCCTATACAGTGTCATTGCTGGCTGCAATGTGCCAGGACTACACATAATAGTAAGTTAGCAGTGTGGTATTATACTTACTGGCCATTCGGTAAGTATCCCACCAGTGTAGTGCCAAACACTAAAAGGCCGACCCCTGTGAAAGCCAGAGCGATCCTACAATGAGATACAGGATAGAGTCAGATTTCTGTGTGCACACACCACTATTCTGTTCTACCACAATGCACCCATCACACAGTCACCTGAGTGGCAGCAGGAAGGTGTACCGCACCAGCATGCCGAGCCCCCACAGCACGGTTAACCGCAAACTAATATGCTGGAAATTGTAGTTGGTTCTGGTCAAGAGGTTCCAAGTCTCCAGCTCCTCTCCAGAGAAGCGTTTGGTCACCTCATCGTCCATGATGCTCTCCATGCCTTGCCGACAGAAGTAAAAGATGTCCGACAGCTCGAACTCCGGCTTGTCAAGAGACCGGTCACTGCCGCGCAGCTCCCAGATCCCCTCCTCCAGGGATGTGCTCTCTTTAGCGATGATTCCTGTAAGACATGAAAAAGGAGAAGAAAACAAGAGAAGATGCAATAGTGAATAACCAACAGGACAAACAACAGGAGCAGCAAACATGAAGACAACAGCTTATGGGGTGAGCTGCTATTGTCAGTCACATGGATGTATGGAAATGTATCTGGAGGTTCTTATAATGGGAGATATATTGGATAGAGATGAGCTCTGTGCAGTCAGAGAGCACCGCGCGGCCCCTTGCTGCAGAGTGAACCGCGCGCCCCCCCCCCCCCTGCTTTAGAGCGAACCGCGCGCCCCCCTGCTGCAGAGCGAACCGCGCGCCCCCCTGCTGCAGAGCGAACCGCGCGCCCCCTCTGCTGCAGAGCGAACCGCGCGGCCCCCTGCTGCAGACAACAGTGAAGCCTGTAGAGGGGGAGTAACCAGTGGACACCAGCTATGAAATAGTGACCCCCTTCTCCAAATCTGGACCACCAGTGATACAACTAGGAATACTTTTACTGCCCTAGACCACCAGGGACATAGACATTAACCTCTTCATCTGCCACCAGAATCTTACCCCTCCCCATTCCAAAAGACTATCTTAAAACAACAGGATTGTGGACATTAACCCCCTCCTTGCCCTAGACCTCCAGTGATGGAAATTAACTCCATATCTGCCTTAGACTACCAAACAATGACCAAACAATACCAACATTACCTCACTCACCACTACAAACCACCAATTATGCACACATTTACTTAATTTTTGCCCTAAATAATCAGTGTTGTAGGTCTTAACCCTGCTAGGGATTCAGATATTAACCCCCCTTTATGCCCTACACCACCACAAATCTTACCTTACCCCACACACTACTCTAGGCCACCAGGGATAATAACATAACTGTGAAAAAAAAAATTACACGTTGCAAAAGCTAACTGGGCACTGTGAGACACTGTATATAGTGGCTGTATGGCCACTAGTGGGCAGTATACTGCAATACTTATCAGCGGTGTTAGCTGGCACCTGACATCATCAGCGCGGGGCCGGCACCTGACATCATCAGCGCGGGCCCGGCACCTGACATCATCAGCACGGAGCCGGCACCTGACATCATCAGCGCGGGGCTGGCACCTGACATCATCAGCGCGGGCCGGCACCTGACATCATCAGCGCATGGTCAGCAAATTACAAATAAGGGAACTTACTGCAGAAGACTGAAAATAGTTATGAGGAACAGAGAAACGGGAAGTAGCCCAGATGTGCGAGAACTTCAGAATGGAGAGAAAGAACACGGGCAGATACAAGATGTACAGAAGAGTACAAATAAGGAGGGGCAACAATTAGGAGGGTGGGATCCAATGTCACTGGAAACAGCGGGCATGGAAACAGGGCACATGGAAATATAGAGTGGCAGAGGAAAGCTATGCCAACAATGCATGAGCGGCACTTACCATTGGTGAGAGGTTTATACAGCGTGTGACTGTTTTCCTTCACGCCTCTCTCAATCCGCAGAGTTGCCCACTGCAATGCGAAGCAGACATGACATTAGCAATCGGGGGGATGGGGGGTGTCTCCATCTAATCCACAATTCTGTAGGCTGCAGAGCTGAAATCTAGCCCTGGTGGTTTGCATTGTGGGAAGTGCAATCTTTACATCTGTAACATTTCCCATGATTCATCTGCCTGCGCTCACTCTCTGTGTGCCCCTCCCTTCTCCACTCTCCCCTGCAATAAAATCACAGCTAATAAATCTGAGGTCACATGATGCTGTGATGTTTTGTTTGCAAGCTCACTCCCCCCTCCCCTCTGTGAGCCGCAAACACAGAGTGAGAGCAGGCAGATGAATCATGGGAAATGTAGTTTGTCCACAGATTCACTGCATGTAAATAACAGTGAAACAAGGAGCAGCAAGTAAAATAAAGCCAAGTAAAGGGTGCACAAGGGAACAGTGAGGATTTAGCAGTGCTGTGGATGTATTTGCAGATAATTTTTGGATGCTGGATAACCTAGATCAGTACAAGATAAGTAATGCAATTTATAAGCAGAATTATGAATGCAGCTCTGAAGTATAAGGATCAGTACAAGATAAGTAATGCAATGTATAGGCAGAATTGTGAATGCAGCTCTGGAGTATATGGATCAATACAAGGTAAGTAATGCAATGTATAAGCAGAATTATGAATGCAGCTCTGAAGTATAAGGATCAGTACAAGATAAGTAATGCAATGTATAGGCAGAATTGTGAATGCAGCTCTGAAGTATAAGGATCAGTACAAGATAAGTAATGCAATGTATAGGCAGAATTGTGAATGCAGCTCTGGAGTATATGGATCAGTACAAGGTAAGTAATGCAATGTATAAGCAGAATTATGAATGCAGCTCTGAAGTATAAGGATCAGTACAAGATAAGTAATGCAATGTATAGGCAGAATTGTGAATGCAGCTCTGGAGTATAAGGATCAGTACAAGATAAGTAATGCAATGTATTTACACAGTTACTTTTGTAGCTTTATATATAAGTGGACATGATGATAATTTAGACTACAAACATGGTACACAACTCACCGTGAAAATACGGAGCAAGGTTTTCATGTAAAGCCGACGGATGCCAAACGACACCCCAAATATTGCAGGGACGATGATGAAGACCAGCAGCAGGGTGATCCACAGAGTAACCGAGAGGCCCAGGAGGTTACATAGCAGGCTGTCAAAGGGGAGCAGGGAGCTCATGGTGTGTGCCCTGGAATAGGTGATGAGCGATGGGTAGTGCCGGCCAGATAAGACCAGAATGGCGCGGGAGCTCTGACGGTTCTGTTACTTCTCTGTAACACGCAGCAGAACACAATGTTGAGCTGCCATAACAGCTAGCAGCAGCTTATACCCAATCGCAGCAGTGACACTTTACAACGTCCTGGCGGCAGTGACAAAAATGGCTTGTAGTTTGGTTTTCCAACACTTTTTTCAATGGTGCCAGGTGCCCAGCGTCCTTCCCTGGTAGTGCCCACTTCCAGCTTTCATACGGGGGATGCTCACAGGTAGACGTCTTGCCTCTTTAGCCCCAGCCGGGTAATGTATTAGTGTAGCAGTTGTAACAGCGATACTCCATCCACTCATCTGTGATGTCCGCCGACCATGTTCAGTCCTTATAACTGTGGTACCCACATTCAGAGTCTGCTCTCCAGTCTAGTCTTAACTGAGCCCGTCCTGGCACAGGCATCTCTTGGTGGTTAGGTTCTGAGGGGGCGTCAAACTCCTCCCCTCGCTGGGCATACGCCGCTTGTGGCCGTGCCCCTGACCTCCTCCTCTTGGGCAGGAATGTACGATGCAAGTGCCAGCCTGCAGGAGACAGACATAGACAGCCGGCTAAAGGATGGCAGCCAAGACTCAGGGTCAAAAGGAGAAAAAGAGGAAAAGCAAAGAAACACAGGAGAGGGTGGAGTGGAAAAGTTAGGAAAGTATGAGTAAGGATGTACCGGGCGAGAGTCACGCTGTCATGTGTTGTGCCATCTACACACGTGCTTGTGTCTAAATAGACGTAAATCACATAACAGTAATACAAAACGCCATGACAAGGTAGCGTCAGCCGGCAGCACATGTCACACTATATATACATACCAATATACATAATATATATTGCTATATGATGTATATACCCCTCATATGTGCGTCTATATGCTCTGTGTTGGATATATATATATGTGTGGGTATTGTTACTATACCCACCAGGTCAGCCACAGCAGGGAGTCTGCTAGACGCAGCCGTGCACCAACTGCAGGGATCACAGATCACTTCGCTCCCATTATCTTAACCCCTTAACCACTGTCATTAGCAATCATGGGCATCAATACTGTTAAACAGATGAAGCAGACTCCATCTGACGGCCCATCACACAGTGACAGGGCAGACATCTGGCCCCTACACAGATCAGCTGTACAGGGCCACTTGCGATGCCCGTACTATGCAGAGTCAGAAACAGATGGCTCCATGCCCTATATAGTGGTCGGGCGCCAATACTCAGGCTCCATTGAAGTGAATGCAGTACAGGCTCCTATTCTAGGAGCGCAGCCATCTGCTTCCAGCTCTGTGCAGTGTATAGTATGGGCATCAGCAGTGGCTCTGTATAGCTGATCTGTGTAGGGGCCAGCTGAATAAAAAAATCCTGACCAGTTCACTCTGCTCAAGTGTGGTATATACTTTCCATAAAATAACAATTCTGGAGCATCCATTATTAAAGCTCTGTGTTCTGATGTTCCTCTGATACTCCTACTGGAAATGTACGAAAAAATTAATAAGCGGGTGTTACCAGTCAGGGGGTCCCTGTGCACTCAGACATGGCCCAATCACTGATGCCAGTTGTCAATTTATTTATAAATTTCTAGGAGGAGTAACAGAGGAACGACATAAGAGTGTTTCAGAATTGTTATATTACACAGTGGTCTCTCAAGTTACACTGGCCGCAGGGTACACGGTCACCATATAAGGGTCATCTCTGGACACTGTAACCTAAAACCAGACTGAACATACAGGAGGGACTCTAAGAATCCCCCCCGTTCTGAACGGAGTGGTGGTCGGACAGCGAGCACCGGAAACACTGAGTTTTTGCTGCATTTTTCTTGGCCCTTTTTCTTTCCCCTACTAAATCTATAGGGAAAACAAGCAATTCCGCAGCTAAAATTACTACGCTGCGTTTTTCCACAATAATATCCTACTATATGCATAGGACAATATGAAGTCCCAGTAAACCCCTTTAGTCCCTAGTGACCTGTATTCATTGATGTCAGCGGTGACGTGGCGTATACAGACTCCTCACTGCTGCCAAGTAAACAAAGCCTGGCAGGGAGGGCCCTGGCACAGCAGGGAGGTTCTGCCATCTGGGCTTTATATCTGTTTCCCCACAGATAGGACCCATATCTATGTCTAGAATAATGCTATTCGGGCACCCCCTTGCGGCTGCGGTGTACGGAGAGATGTGTGGGACGGGAGTCCCCATTACTGATAAGTCGGTGTCCTCGGGACCCGCATCTATGGGGCACATCCTATGAATATAGCCACAAATGCCCAGATAGGAATAACCCTTTATACGGGCGGGTATAGGAGCTTTTATTGTTTTATCCCAATTCCATGCAGTGCCCATATTTATGAATAATACGGGTGACATAATTTATTATTAACCTGGAAAATCCCTTTAAGCCGGCCATATACTATAGATAGCTGTCAGCTGCCCGTACAGCTCACAGCTATTTCTCCACCCCATAGACACTCCGCTGAGCTGAGCATGCACATGTTCTGTATAGGGAGAGGGACAGACACCTCTGGTGGGGCTTATCTCCCCTAAGAACAAAAAAGGATCAGGCATGCTGAAATCCATCAGCCCAATTCTTCTCGCCGCCAGGGAACAGTCAGAAGACCCCCATACACAACATTACAGGGGGTGTCCAGGGAGTCTTATTTTACTTACTTCCTCCGGGGTTTTTACTGATGCTGGACCTAGTCTGTTCTGACTCCGAGTCACATGATCACAACCAGCACCTGACGCCTGTCGCTCTGCCTGCTCCCTCCTCTTCCATTACCTGTGCTATGGCAGACTATAGTAAAGCTAGCCCCCATAATACAAGTAACTACCAGTGAAGAGGGGCGAGAAGGGAGGAGGCAAAGCGACTTGGGGGCCCCGGTGTTGGGTCTGCTCCTGTTGTCTGGGGTATGAACCGTCCTAGAACACCCAATTTAAATATAAAAAAAAACCCCAAGTATGACTTAAGACTCCGTGGACAACCCCTTAAGGCCATATTCACACAGCCGTGGTGACATGGCCCAGTCAGCACCAGTATAACAGGCTTTTTTTTGTCACTGACCCATTGCCTTTCAATGGGAAAGCCGGATTCGTAAAACCTGAGCAGTGTTCCCGAGCATGAGCTACGTTTTCAAGGATCACTTGCCCAAGTACATGGGTAGTGTGAACAGAGCCTTAATCTGATGCGTATGTTCTGTGTGCCCTAAAAGCAGGCGGAGTATATAGACAGTCCTGACAGGTCCCCAGGACTGACTACCTAGAGGGCCCCCTCCAAAGACCCAGACATGAAATTGGGAAACCCAATGACACAATTAAAGGGTCACTCAAGGGTGACAAAGGGTTAAACAGCTGAGGACAGCGATTCCTCCGATCCTGACAGCCAGGCGGCCAATAGACAATACTATAGAATAGGGCCTCTTAAAGGGGCCATGCCACTACCGTCACCCATCTCCAGGATAGGGGATAAATGCTCAGACCCCCAGCGATCAGAAGAACCAAAGTCCCCCCAATCCTCCTGTGAATGCACCTGCATGCCCGGCGCGCCACTGACTTCTATGGGATTGCTGGAGAATTCGGAAGCATTGGATTCAAGGGGACTTTATGTTCCCCTGTCTCCTGACCACTAGGGGGTCCCAGCGTTCAGACCCCCAGCAATCTGACACTTTTAGGTATCTAAAATACCGTACTGGTGGTGACTAAAGGGATTAACCCACTCATGCCATAGCCCACCCTCCTCAGGATCAGTTGGTTTCCCCCAACAGACATATGTCATGACTGTGCCAGTAGTGTTTATCTTAGGGCCCCCCTGTACAACTTCCAGGCCACTAGCTGGTGATGAGGATGAGAGCAGCGCTCCTATTGGCTGCCCGGAGAGTGGTCTGATGAGGACGGGCTCACATGGCACAGCACTGACAATGACCAGACCTGGCCACATATTACGTCACGCTCTAAACTGCACACATGTGACGTCATTCCTCTACACACCGTACGGCTATAGACACATAGATATCTCTATAGCCGCCGAGCTCTGACGTCACACACTGACAGAGCGCTCCGCGGGCAGCGGACAGAGCCGCATACACACCCGCCGCCTCCTGCTACACCCGCCAGTCTCACCCGCATTATCTTACACCGCAGCGCCCGGACCCGGTGCCCGCTTCTTACCTTCTTGTCTCCGTTCTCGCTCCTTGCGCGCTCCCTCAGTCCACACTCCACAGACTCTCCACTGACGTCACGACGTACCGGCAGGGGGCGCGCACGGCCTGCAAACGATAGAGAAGATAGCAGTGACTTGAGCATTGGCGCCATCTGGCGGCCACATTAGGGTATCACATCCCAGCGGAGTTACCGCAGTGGTAAATGTTATGCAGTCATGCACACTACTTCTAGGTGCGTTTTTAAGAAACAAAAACATCAAGATTTATTAAATATACATTGCAGCATGTTCTGATATGTTACAGTTTTAGGTAAATTCTAGCTTTGCGTTGTGGCGCCAGACAGGAACAAGCCTTGAGGAAGAAATGCTGAAAAACTGCATGTTAGTACATAAGGTCTTCTCAGGTCACATTCACACAGCACAGAGGTGCGGTGACAAAGCCAGGAGGGACAATGTATGCCGTCTGCGATTCCAGACCGTCATTTTTTACTCCCCATGTTCCAAAAGCCATCATTTTTTTATTTTATTTATTTATTATTTTTTTTATTTCATTTTTTTATTTTTCCATACACAGAACTATGCGGGGCTTTATTTTTTTTTTTTGCAGGAAAAATTGTACTTCATAGTGGTATCATGTCATATCCCGTACAATGTACAGAGAGGCTGTAAAAAAATCGATAATGGGGTGGTGTGATGATTCCACTTAAATATGGCTATAACTCAAAGCTGTATTTTGATCTCTGGGTAGCGTATTTCTCTCTTAGTTCCATTTACTCATAATGTGCGCAGCTATAATCCTAGATGTATGTTATCAGTAGGGCAACCTTGTAACAATCTCCCAGCAGGCGCAAACTCCAACAACCCTGCAGAGACCCTCAAGTTGGAAGGAGAAGCCAGGCCGGACTTCACCACAGCCGTCTGTCGTCAGGTTGGGTGAGACAAACTATGCCCCGGGTGGTCCCTCCCCTGTCCCAAGAACTCTGGGCACCCTAGTGACCTTCCTCAAACCCCAAGGGGAGGTGCGGCGGGGCCATGCCTGTAACCAGACAGGACATTTCAAGGAGAAGTGCCCCAACCGCCCTGAGAACTTCCCTGCTTCCCAAGCCACAGCAGGTGTCCCATCTGTGTATCTGGACTGGGGTGCAGGAAAAGGAATACGGACTGTGGGACTATTGACTGATTTGCCGGCTAATGTTCTGTTGGGAACTGATTTAGGACCTATGATGTCCCAATATGGGGTGGGGAGCACCACAATTTACTGTGATAAACTGTCTATGATTAATGTTGATAATGTGTCTGTCATATCTTTAGAGAGGGCCTGTAACCCCCCTCTGAGATACTTCCCATGGCAGTAAGTGTAAATGCTAATGAGTTGCCTTCAGCTGAGAGCAGGGAAGATGCAAATCGGCTTCCTGCAACCCAGCTCAGCAAAAATGTTATTGACGCTTTGTTCACCCCCGTGCTAGGAACCAGTGAGACCTTGTCTGTAGACACACCCACATCTGCGGGGGTGTCTCCCTCCCAGCTTGTTAATCTGTCTATCACAGATCTCATTGAGGCCCGGTGTGAATTAACAATTGCTAATGAAGGTACTGTCAATGTAATTGCCAATGCTTGTTGTGAAAGTGTACAGGGTAGCTCTTCTGAGTCACTGTAAGCGACTTCTACTATTTCGCCCAGTGCATCCGATAAGCACCCAACTGCTGACCATGTGCCAGGTGGTCAGGTAGGCTATGTGGATCTCATGGCCGATCCAGGTGAGGGACGGACTGCTGGTAGTGCGGTGTTAGCCCGCAGCCAGAGTGCTACAAGGGTGGAGGGCATTCCGACCCTTGAACCGTTGCCTACACCACCTGGAGTCGGTGCTGAGACTGCCATGACTAGCCTCACTCCCTTGAAACAGGAGGAGTCCGGCCGGTATGAGACATACACGTCTCTTCTGTCCAGTTCTATTCCAGGATTGCTAATGTCCCAAGTGCAGATGGCTTGGGGTACTGGAGGTGTGATCCAAGAAGGGGGTATGTCAAATGTATTACCTGTCAATGTATTGTGGGGGGATGGTTTGGGGAAGCATGATCTCAGTCATTTGCCCAAGGTATCACCATCACCCACCCAAGTACAGGAGGAACAGGGTGTAGGCCCAAAGAGGCAAGGCGTCTGGGAGGGAGGACAGGGTCCAAACATACCTGTGCCAGAACCAGAGGTGCCCCTAGGTTTGGAAGCAAAGGGGGAGGTGCAGAATCCCCTAGAACTCTCCCAACTAGCGGCTAGTGTGAGAGAGACCCTGAGAGACCGCCGGGATGGGGTCTCTAAACTGGTATCCCAAAGGCCTGGGGTTATGAGTGTGGCTCCACGGGATGCCAGCACTCAGAAAGCGGACCCAGAACAGGCAGGAGGTAGCCAAGTGTATGTGGATCAGGGCCTGAGCCTTAGAAGTGTCCCTAGTCAGACTAGAGAGCCAGAAGGGTCCGGCAGCTATGTAACATGCACCTCTCTTTTGTCTCACTCCAGCCAAGAGTTCAGAGATGCTGTCCAAGCTGACCCTAGTCTGGCCATATTGAAGGTGCGTGGCGCTCAACCACCCTCGGAGTCTGACAAGGCCCGAGTCTGCTGGGACTCCGGGGGGAGGTGAGGGAGCCTTGGGGTCAGAGCCTGAGAAGCTGGAGGCAGAGGTGCTTTCAGAAGAGGGGCGTAGGCCCCTACTTCCTACAAGCCCCATCTAAAAGGGGGAGGTGTGATGATTCCACTTAAATATGGCTATAACTCAAAGCTGTATTTTGATCTCTGGGTAGCGTATTTCTCTCTTAGTTCCATTTACTCATAATGTGCGCAGCTATAATCCTAGATGTATGTTATCAGTAGGGCAACCTTGTAACAATAGGGCTTTGTATCCATCCCAGAATAGCTTTATTGAATTCCTATCTAGGCCTGAGTGATCAAATAAACATGCATTGTTCAGCCTGGGCTGTTAGATCAGACATGGTTGATAACATTGTATCATTTCACTTGGTCTCAGCTCTTTATAAAGAATCTGGACTTGAGTGCATTAATCAATCAGACTTGCCGTCGCCGGTGACCTCATTCTGGGTGGTGTAATCAAGGGTATAAAAGGTGAGGTAAGAGGTCAGTGGGAGGAGATTGGGCTGAGACAGCAGAGAGGATGCTGTGATGAGCATGCAGGCTGGAATGCTGCTGCTTACTTTGATGAGACGACAGAGAGACTATTGGGATATACTGTGAGGAGCATGCAGGCTGGAATACTGTGATGCCACATGCTAGAAGCCTCCACTGGTTATTCACACATATCAGAGCATGTGTGAATGTTGGACTACAGAACCACATCAAGGAGCTGTGTGGTAAAGTAACTATTTCACTTTTATGCCCTTTTATTTCATTGCACTGTATCTTGTTACTAGTAACTGTTAATGCTTGCATATATCTGCATATCTGTTCTGAACTGCATGTGTTAGATGTTAATATCGACCCATTTAGGGGTTAATAAATATATAAAATTTAGAAAGCTTGTCTTGTACTTATCTTGTGAACCCAACACTCACTGGCGGTGAGTGTGGTTTTTTATGAAAGAAGACTCAGGTGTGAGCCAAAGCGGTGTTGGTGCACTGAGGATCTTTCACAGGTGGAATTAGAAAAAATAGCATTTACACCATTATATTGTAGGTTTTGTTTTTATGGCGTTCACTGTGCAACCAAAATGACGTGTTTCTTGTATTCTGCAGGTGGGAACAATTATGGCGATACCAAATATATATAGTTTTGTCATATTTTAACACCTTAAGGCTAAGGCCCCACATAGCAGGCCGCAGCAAAAAAGCAGTGCAGGAAGAATCGTGACGGCAACGCATCATGGTTTTTCCCGCAGCGCTTTTCACAGAAAGGAAACCTCTGCGAATTCTCTGCTTCCATTATACATATAGGAAAACTGCCGGCGTTTCTGTAGGTATAATTGACATTATACCGCAATAGTTTTGGAGATCGCAGCGTTTCCGATGCATGTATTTTTCTGCAATGTGTGGATGGGATTCACTAGATTCGTTTTTTGCCGTGGCGTTTACTCCACGTGGGGCACGGGTCTCAGGCTGAGGCCCCATGTTGTGGAAACACAGCTTTTTTGGTTGCAGATTTTGCTGCAGTTTTTTCAGCCAATGCCAGGAGTGGATGAGCAGAAGATAGAAGTATAAGAACTTCCTATATATTTCTCATTCCTTTTGTAGCCATTCTTGGCTTTGGCTCAAAAAACCGCAGCAAAATCTGCAACAAAAAAAGCTGCGTTTCCACAACGTGGAGCCTTAGCCTTAGGGCAATTTCACACAGAGTTTTTTGTAGGTGGACTTTGAGGCAGAATCCACCTCACAAAACACCTCCAAACTCTCCCATTCATTTCAATGGGAATTAGGCAGATTTTTTCCTCTAGCGGATTTTGCTGCTAGAGGGAAAAAGAATCGTCATGACCTATCTTCGGGCGGATTCCATCTTGCAAACCTCATTGAAATGAATTGGAGGCAGAAAAAAAAAAATGCTAGCTTTTTTTCCAGCGTTTTTTTTTTTTTTTTTTTTTTTTTTTTTAACCACTTCCATACCAGATGCTTTACCCCCCTTCCAGACCAGACTCATTTTCAGGTTTTTATATATGTGCAGTTTTGAGGGCTGTAACATTTGCGTTATTCACTAATTTCTGCGTCTTTTTTCAGTGACACATAGGGCTTTATTTTTATTTGTTGTTTTTATTTTTGCATGTGTTTTCATTTTTTTTTTTTATATCCGGGAAGATATAAACAAAAGAGAAGGGACAACGTGTCTGTTTTTCAATTTTCATTTTTTTTTTTTATTTAATAACACAAAGTGCTACTAAAAAACTTTATAAAATAGTTTTTTCTCTCCGTTACAGTAATTTTTATTTTGTATGGTGTCGTTGGGGGTGGGACTATAACCTGTAATAAGGGCGTGTTATTAATGTATTATTTTATTTATTTTTTTAATAATTGTATTTATTTATTTATTTTTATTTTATTTTTTACTTTTCTTTTCATTTTTTTTTTTTTTTTTTTTTTTATTGTCCCCCCATAAGGTCATAATAAACCTTTGGGGACATCTGATGACTTTTTTTTTTTGTTGGGGAGGCTGATTTCCCCTGTAACTGGGGCTGGTACATTTAGTTGCAGGATGAATACAGCCTCCTGCACGTTACTATAGAGCTGATCTGGTCCTGTAGGACCCAGCAGCTCTAACACACGCTGATCCCAGTGGATCACGTGACCGCTAGGTCAGAGGGGAGCCGCAAGATGGCGGCGCCCATAGCGCTGTATACAGTGCTCATTGAGCACTGTATATACACAGTGATCAGGAAGGCAGGAACGGTAATAAACCTTCCCTATCTTCTCTCTGGGAACTCCGGCTGTGGTTACAGCCGGCTCCCCGTTTCAGCAGCTACGTGATTTTGTGCAGCTGCTGAGTTCTGCTTGGACGTACCGGTACGTCCTTGCAGAAATAGACAACCACCTTCCGGACGTATATAGTCTATGGGCTGTATGGAAGTGGTTAAAAAACTTCAAAAAACAGCTAGCATTTTTTTCAGTTTCCCTCAAAAATATGCCTGTAAAAAACTCTATGAACTTAACCTAAAGGGGTTTTCCAGTCCCAAATAAAATAGGTCATCAGTATGTGACACCCAGACCCTACACCGATCGGCTGTTGCAGCAGCCTCCGGGTGCTGGAAGCAGTTAGTAAATGCAAGTGCATCACCACTCCGATCTGTGCAGGGTCCGGGTGTCGGACCCCCCTCAGATCAGATACTAATGACCTATCCTGTGGATGGGTCATCAGTATGAAAAATTGACTTGAGACCAGAAAATCCCTATTAAAGGGGTTGTCCAGGATATTTTAGTATTGTGGCAAGAGGCGGGGAATATGAAAAACAAAAACAAAAAAAAACAAACTCATCTTTCCCAGTGCTCTGGCGTCCCAGGCTACTGTTCAGTCCCGTGGGCCCCCCGGGGCTTTTTCCAGCAGAAGTCTTCACCGCACGTGACTGCTGTTTAAGGAAAGTAATTGAGACTTGCAGAATCGCGACCATTTTCCTATAGATTTATAGATCCTTATACATTTTTTTCCACAGCATGTTTTTGACGCAGTTCGCCAAGTGGGGCCTTAGAATTACAAAAATCTAAAACTTTGAAAAATATTGTAAAAAATTGCAGTATTTTAACAACTTTAACTTTTTTATATTTTTGTATACAGGGCTGTGTAAGGTGCTTTTTTTGAGTTAAGTTGCTTTTTATTTGTACCATTTTGGGGTTTTGTCTGACATTTTGATCTCTTTTTATTCAATTTTTGAGTACAATTTTGTCGATAAAAACTGTATTTCAGCTATTTTCATTTATTTTCCTGCTACAGTATTTGTTGAAGGGTTTAAATATCTTATATATCTATAGTTTGGATGGCTAATGTGTATATGTTTTACTTTATTTAGGATCTAGGGAAAGGGGGGATTTCAAATGTTACATTTTTTATATTTAATTTATTTATTTTTTTACAACTTTTTAATTTATTTTAAACCTCCTAGGGGATTTGAACCCTACGGGGTCTGATCACTGCTACAATATACTGAAATACAACCATATACTGAAGACAGGAGTGGAAGCCTTCAATAGACTCCCAGCTGTCATAGCCACAGATCAACGCCCCCTGGATCTTGTTCTGGGGTACGGTAATCAACTTTAACATGATGGCACCGACGCCACAATTGACCGAGGCATCTGAAGCAGGGGCGTAACTACCGGGGTAGCACCTGCCACAGGGCCTGGGACATTACGGGGCCCCGCGGGCCCCCGATGCTTTTTTTTTTTTTTTAATAGGCCGTTACCCCAGCAGGTAACGGGCCCTATATACTTACCGATCCCCGGGGTCCCGCTCATGGCCGCCTGCGCTTCCGATTCTGTGGAGGCGGCTGTGAGCAGGAGCGGGGATCGGTATGTGAGGCCGCGGGCCGAACCTCACAATCTCTGCTATCATTATACTCGGGGTCTTTGAAAAGACCCCGGGGTATAATAATCGGAGGCCCAGGGGAGGTGAGGGAACATAAAAACAATGTACTTACCTCTCCTGTCTTCTCCAGGCTTCGGGCCTGTTTGGTGACGTCCCCAACATCATTTTGCGTCGCGACGCCTTTCCCACATCACGTGACGCGGGCCTGGTCCAACATTGAAGGCGGCCGAAGCAGCAGGGAGTGGACCGGAGCAAGGAACAGGTGAGCAACGTTGTTTTTTTATGTTTCTATCCTCCCCTGGGTCTCCGATCATTATACTCTGGGGTCTGAAAAGATTCCAGAGTATAATAATTGTTCATGGGTGGTCCACAATGGGACATATAATAGGGTGTGCAGGGGCCACTATGGGGCAAAATACTCAGTGCAGGGGCCACTATGGGGAATAATAGTGTGTGCAGGGGCCACTATGGGACATGATACTGTGTGCATTGGCCACTATGAGGCATGATACAGTGTGCAGGGGCCACTATGGGGCATGATACTGTGTGCAGAGGCCACTATGGGGCATGATACTGTGTGCAAGGGCCACTATGGGGCATGATACTGTGTGCAGGGGCCACTATGGGGCATAATACTGTGTGCAGGGGCCACTATGAGGCATAATACTGTGTGCAGGAGCCACTATGGCACATAATAGTGTGCGCAGGAATGCGTTTTTTTTTTGGAGGGGGGGGTTGGAGGGGGGCGGTCTGGGGGGAAGGGTGATTGGGGGCAGCGGTTCGGGGGGGGGGGGCCCATGTCAAATGTTCGCCTTGGGGCCCAGCCATTCCTAGTTACGCCACTGATCTGAAGGGTTAATGCCCATGAACAGAGAGGAGACTGATCGCGGGCATTGCTGCCAGGTTTCCACTCCTGAGTGGGCACCATATTGATGTTGGCAAGGGGTTAAGGAGTTGTACAGTTTAGTAAATCTATGTGTGTAAATAGAGAGGAGTCCTCTGTCAAGACCTACATCTTGGCTAAAAAGTAGAGTGGCTACAAAGAGTGTCTCCTTCCCTGGAGGACCCGTCCTGTCCTGCATTACACAGACATCCCATTGATTAGAATGTATACTGTGTAATACTTCATTTCTCAAGTGGTGGCGCTGCAGGCAAATAAAGCATTTCACTATCTCTCCCCACAGAGTACAGGTTATTGTGTAGTAGTGTCCGTTGCTATTGTCCGTTACAAGATTTTAGCATCGGACACTAGCTGAACCGTCAGAAATGCGTTAAAATTTCCATTCATTTCAATGGGACTTTACCTTGTGTCCGTTAATGTCCGTTTACACACAATCTGTCACAAGTCCGTTTTTTTTCGCGGACAAAAAATCCTACATGCAGGACTTTTGTGTCCGTTAAAAAAAAAAGGTTTCTTGACGGACGGCAAACGTCCGTTATTTTTTAACATTGAAGTCTATGGGTAACGGACTTATAATGGACAGTAACTGATAGCCATCAGTTACTGTCCGTTATTTTGTATCTGTTACTTTTCTGCACATGCTCAGAAAGCAGAAACAACAAAAAACAGACAGTATAAAAACGGACACTAACTGATGCGAACTGATACTAATGTGTCCGTTTTTTTAACTGATCCATTAAATGAATCAGTTTAAAAAACGGACACATTAACATCAGTTAGTGTCCTTTTTTTTTTTTTAACGGACACCTTCATAATGGAATCCAACGGTAGTGTGAACCCTGCCTAAGATGGGTTCTAAGTATTTTTAGCCTGGAAAACCCTTTTAAAAGTGACCTGTTGGAACCAGCGAAATGCATGAGAGTCCCCACCCCATGAGACCCATTGTGTCGGGACTAGAGAGTGCGCAAGCAGTGACCAAATAATTTTGTGCAACAAGTCAATGGGAGATGTATGCAGTTTGAGCCTGGCACTGTGATGCCACCTGTGACCCTGCTGCTGAGAGAAAGTAGTCATTCTGTTGGCTTCCACAGGATTAGTATGTGATCTATGGGGGCCTGACACCAGGACCCTGCACAGATCAGCTGTTCTAGCAGCCTCTGGGTGCTGGAAGCTGCTAGTGAACAAGGAGCATGTGCAGCATTGCTTCTATACAAGTAATAGGAATGGCGCTGCTTTTCACTGGAAACACCACTATGCAGTGGACGGGACTGCTGTGCCCTTCCTATTACTTGTATAGGAATGTTGCTGCACACGCTCCCCATCCACTGAACCAGCTTCAGTCACCTGGACATTACTGGTACAGCTGATCTATGTGTGGTCCGGGAGTTGGATCCCAACAGATCACATACTGATGTGGATAGGTCATTTTTTCACATATTAGATATGTGGGTCTGGATTCTTCCGAACAGGGGGCGTGGCTTAAATGCATCATAATGCAACAAAAATGCGCCAAAATAGTGTTGAAAAAATCTGGTTTAAAGTAAGTCAACTAAAAGGTGGTATAAATGTAGACTAAAGATACGTCAGATTTATCACCCAGTATCAGTCACTGTGATAAATCTGGCGTATTTTCACGCTGCCTGTTATACTAACTACTAGTAAGGGTGGGTTCACACTTGCGCCGGAGTCTGTCTGCCGCGAATCCACCTGAAAATCTCGGGAAACTGTATAGGGACTGGATAGCGAAAGGTTAGCGACGCATTGCTTAAAAACCCATTCATTTGAATGGTTTTTTAAAGCAATGCATGGGTGTGCGCTTACACCCTCTGCGCCATGAATCCAGTTTTTTTCGCTGGAAACAAAGTCCTGCATGTGTGAACCTACCCTTACTCTGGGCCATTGTTATTTGCTGTCTTACACTACTAGGTTCACACTATTCCTTCCGTCGGAGGACTGGTGGAGTGGTTACACGCGGGTGGCCTTTGGACCGTCGGAGGACTTTTTCGTCCGCTGATTTCAGGCGGACATTGCGATGGAGTCTCCAGTGGACTTAGTCTTATTCAGGAGTTCGCCTCCTTAGATCATATCTGTTGTTTGCTGTGTCAGATATTATTGTTTTTATAGTAGTCATGTCAGATCCTATTGATCTCAAAGCCGATCTTTCCCACTAGTCTTCATGATCCCACTGAAGATGTTTATATGTGTGATCCAGAATAATCGAGACAACGTCATTGATGTCAAGGAAAGGAGCAGAGTGAGAGAAACGGCACGGAGGATGAAGCCGTAATAAGTAGTTAATAAAGTTAATTAAAGAGGGATCTGTCACTGCCACATGCAGTAACAGCGGTTACATAACCAGGAAACTCTATAATGGGATAAATGGCTTGTATTCATTAAGGGATTACAGACCCCAGTGTCCTATACACATCTCCGCTAGATGCTAACAGAGGACACAGGATACTGTATGTGACTATATGTCAGTAATGGGACCCCTTCTAATAACAAAAATGATGGGGCGTAGCTATAGGGTGCAGAGGTAGCAACGTGGCCCTGGAGCCTGAAGGGCCCTAAAGCCTCTCTATAGTATAAGAAGACACCAGAATTATAGAGAGCATAGGGTAAGTCAGGGTTACATATTTCGCATTGGTGCCCAGGAGCTTCACATTCACAGTCAACTCTCCCGCAACACCTTGGAGGCTCCCAAAGTAAGGGGTGACGTCCTGGAGTCCCAGAAGAGATGGCAAATCTCCTGGGCCCTGTGCAATGCTCCAGCGCCCACCAGACTGTCTGTCATTTAATATGTGACATGGGCACATTACATATAAATTTGGGCAGGGCCGGCACATTGCATGACCATATCAAAACAAGGGGCATGACATGTTCCAGAAGGGCATGACCTCACCTGAAAATATAGGCCCACCACAGCCCTAGTGCTGTGCTCAGCTATCAGTCCCATAGACTTGGATAGGAGCAGTAGGGTGCATGCTCGGACTTCACTGAAACTCCTCTTCTAGAGACTGGTGGGGAGCTGTACCAGCAGGGGGACACCAGCAGAGTAGACATCTATCTCCTGACTTGTGGATATGTGATAAATGCCCATTGTGGGGCAACCCAAGATATACCCCTGACTGTAGTAGAGCCCCATTCACAAATTTGGCATCATAATAAGGCAGTCGGTTTACAGGATCTGCAGCTCCTAATAGCTAGGTGAGCGCCAAGTTACACTGATACCTAACCTGTCAGGTGTACACATGGGGGGTTATAAGGTCAACTTTCCCCTTTAAAGGGAGTCTACCACCTCTCCAGGCATATTCAGCTGCCACCGTGACCACCATGATAAACAACATACCATTCTTATGGATGTCATTTTTGTACATTTGGAGAAAAACAACATATACATTTTATGCAAATGAGGCAGTTGGTGTACTGGGGGCGGGACATCAGCCCTGGGAGCACTGCTCTTGCAGCTCAAGTAGGATGGGTGATGTCATGCCAGTGGGAGGATCAACTCTGACTGCACAGGGTAGCACAGTCAGAAAAGGGTAGGGGTCTGAGTGGCAAGAGCAGTGCTCCAGGGAGCTGAAAGCCCGCCCCCAGTGCACCAACTTCCCATTTGCATAAGACTTCAAAGTTGTTTTTCTCCAAATCTACAAAAGTTACATACATAACAGAGGTATGAGGGTTATCAGTATGATGTGGTGGTGACAGTTCTGTAGGCTTGGGGGAGGTGGTAAACTGCCTTACATACATACCAAATACCCACTCTCAATTTATTGGGAGGCTCTTTAGAACTTTATAGTTTACTAATAGCGCTATGTGGATACTGTTTGGTACAATGAGGCAAAGTATGGCACTCTCTGGGCACTATATGAGTACTATATGGGTCTATTTAGGCAAAGTATGGCATTCACTGAACATTGTATGAGTACTGTATGATATACCTCTCAACTTTCAAAAGACAGAAAAAGGGACAGAATGTGCGGCAAATTTAGCTCCACCCACTTCTATGTTGACTCTGCCCATTCTTATCCATTTTTCTTTGTGCCCCCATACAGTTTAATGCTCCTACAGTCACCCTAACATTATATGACCCCACATTATAATGTTCCCCTCCAATTGCCCCACAGTATAAACTGGGGGAAACTAGAGGGTGACATTAAACTATGGGGCAGCTGGAGGGTGACATTAAACTGGGGCAGCTGGAAGGGGACATTAAACTGGGGGTAGCTGGAGGGGGACATTAAACTGGGGGTAGCTGGGCTGGAGGGGGATATTAAACTGGAGGCAACTAGAGGGGACATTAAACTGGGGGTAATTAAACAGGGACATGTCGGTTTAATATCCCCTTCCAGTTGCCCCCAGTTTAATGTCCCCATCCAGCAACCCACAGTATTTATTGTCCCCTCCATCTGCCCCCAGTTTAATGCACCCTTCATCTGCTCCCAGTGTAATGTTCCCCCTTTATCTGCCCCCAGTTTAATGCCACCACTCCATCTGCCCCCAGTTTAATGTCCCCCTTTCATGTGCCTCCAGAAGCAGATGAGTTGAAACCGGGACATACCTCCTGCCAACCGGGACAGGACCTGAAATCTGGGACTGTCCCGCTGAACCCGGGATGGTTGGGAGGTATGCTGTATGGCCCTACGAAATCATTCAGCTTCAGAACTGGGGAGCTGGCTGCAACTACAGCCAGAGCTCCTATAGAGAAGGCAGGGACTTTTTATTTCTTATTATTGGTCACATGGGTAAACTTACAAAACTGCACAGCTGTTAACAGGAGAACAAGGAACAGGAGTCAATATATGGTTAACAATGTAATAACACCAGGGGGCCCGGACCAGGCCGTGGTGGGCGCCACATCGGGTGTCTTCACCCTAATTTATGTTAAACCAATGATCAATTTGCCACTGATAAGACCCAATAAGACAATCGCTCAGATGTGACCAATTCAGTCCACTATATTCCCAAGCTTCCGTTCCTTCATCCCGCGCCCGCCCTTCTGCTCCTTAATCCCAGGTAACAGTTCATCTCAGCTGAAAATGAGATTAAATCTGTTTGTAGCTCAGCAAATTATCCAATTTTCCATAATGAAGGTCAGATTTTCCTCTGAGAATCCAACTCCAGGTACGAAACCATGAAGGTCTTGCATGACGAATAGAGTACAAAAAAAGTTTTAATGTGAACCGACAAATATCTAATCCTATGACAAGTTAATAAAAATGGTTAAAATCTGAGCATACTGGGTCTGCGTCATGTCCAATAGCTGTAGTTAACCTGATCACTAGTAATTCTTTGTAGTCTTTGGCAAAAGTGATACAGATCCATAAAATGCACCCATATAACTCTATGGGCCCATGGGTACATGCTGTATTACAGAAGGGTCTCCCCAAGAAACAGCTTCCAGTAAAGATTACAGTGCCCCATGGAGGCCCCATATGGCAGCACATAGAGTGGAGTGCATATGACTATGTGTGGCATGTTTTAGTTGTATGTACGGCATATACGACGGACAATGCAGCCTCCTCATTTAGGTATCTGTACACCATACAGTAGCATATGTCACCAATAGGCTGCCATGTTAAAGAAAGGTTTACTACACGGCATACATATTTTTGAAGGGGAACTCTGTATGGAAGTATGTAGCGGTATATAGTCATATTTCAATACAGCATGCTGCCTCCATTATTTCCAATGGGAGTTTTTTTTCCCTTTACCAAACTTCAATAGTATTTTTTCTATTGGTATATAGAGACCTAGCTCTGTATGCCCATGCATAGTATGTATCTTTTAAGCATACAATGTACTGGTTTATAGAAATATCTCTCTATATAACAATTCATTATGCAGGGAAGGAACAATACTATTGAGAATAATGGAGGCAGTCGCTCAAGCAGTAGAGTTACTGCCTTCTATACATCATTAGGTGGGATAGTAATTTTTGGTATCTGGAGGAAACCCAAGCACGGAGGAGAACATACAAACTCTTTGCAGATATTGCCCTTGCTCGGATTCAAACCCAGGACTCCGGCACTGCAAGGCAGCTAACCAGTGAGCCACCGAGCTAATATTTATTATGTCACTGTATAATTGATGTATTGCTTTTTATATCTATATGTATTATTGTGTTTTATCCTTCAATGATTCATTCATTGGGGCACATTTATTAAGTGCCTTTATTTGGTGTAAATTGCGCCTTTTTGGGGGCTTGTTTGTTTGTTGCCTCTTTCTTTATGACTCATTTGCACTTTTTTCCTAATGTTTTCCTTCCCTTACCATATTTGGTGAGGAGAGGGGACATGGCCAAAATGGAGTTTCTTTTCCTGCCGTTTTTAGAACTTGTGCCTATTTAAAAAGGCGCCAATGTACTCCAGGCCATGGACAGCATAAAAAAAACCGTCATGTCGCCAGCATTGAATAACAATTCCATGTGATATATTGTACGCAAAATTTATTACGTAGAAAAATAAGTGCAAAGTGCACATGGCCCAAAAAAAAAAAAAGGACACGTGCTCAACATTTATTAACTATTTACTTTATTAAATGACTGTCACAAAACATAGTAAATAACATAGAAAACTGGCGTGCGTTATAGCTGAAATCTACGCCAGCCACGGACTGGTGTAGATTTCAATTCTGGTACATGGGTACTCCCCATGATGCAGCAGAATTATTAAGAATTTAAAGGGGTTTTCTGGGCAAAAAATCTTTAAAAAAAAAAAAAAAAAAAAAAGATCTGTTAGTGCTATTAATGGGTTAATAAAGTGCACCCATATACCTTTAGCAGTGTTTTGAGTGATTTCTGGGATTCTCTGGGAGCTCCTGGCATCCTCTGCATTTGTTTACATGGTGTAGCTTCCTGCTCTGTATCTTCCTGTGTACCTTCCACACTACCTCCCTGTCACTGCCCCCCTCCTCTCTCACTCCGTTACACCCCTTCCCTGTCTCCCTAGCTATCCCACCCACTACTAGCCCTTCCCAACTAACTAACTCAGCCCACCCCCCCACTGCATCATACTTACCTGTCTTCCTCTCTGGGAGACGGCTCCTCCTTTTCTTTCACTGTGCGCAGGCTGGAGACGCCTCTCTTCCTCTCTGCTAGCGCGTGCGCAGACCGGAAGTGCCCCTGATGCCTGCGCAGTAAAGATGGAGTGCCATCTCTACTGCGCATGTGTCGAAGGCACTTCCAGACTGTGCAAGCGCTAGCAGAGAGGAAGAGGGGAGGAGCCGTTCCCAGAGAGAAAGATATGTAAGTACGATGGGGTTAGGGGGAGGGGGGCGGAGTAATGGTGATGTTCCGTTTCAGAAATAAGGAAACGGAACGTCACCGGATTATCAAAAAGTGTGCCTGGGGTGGTGACATGACCTCCCCAGGGATATGGGTAATTATAAATTTTTTTTTAATATAAGTAAATTAGAAGTTAGGCAAGGGGAGGGGTTTAGTTTAGGGGTTAATTTTTATTTCATCCCGGAAAACCCCTTTCACACCTCCTGGTAATTCTGGCATATCTCGCACCAATGGGGGAACTGATTAAGACTGGCATTGAAAACACCAATCTTAAGAAATTCCACCCTGTGTGTCTAGACCACAGAAAATTTCGAGAAGGGTTAATAGATTTGTATAACACCTCTAACCCCTAAGAAACGCTAGTATAAACTGTGGGTAAGATTTACTGACCAACTTTTTTTCGGCAGGTACTCGGGAAGCATGCCCGAATCATATTATACATGACATTGGCACTTTATGTACTGGCCATATATAATTTGACTGGGAGCCCATTGGCTGTAAGTGCTTTCCACCAGGTCTGGAAGGTTCGCCCCCACTCTTCACTAGCCGGTCACCCCTTATTGCATGGTCTTCCTCGATGTTATGGGAGAGTTAGCAAATATGGGTTAAGACGTCTTAACACTCCATATACCTAATAATAATAATAATTAGAGGTCTACACTTATGAGATCCGCTAATGCAAATTCTGTTATATAGTATAGTTTTTTATTATCATCTAATTTGTATAGCACCAACATATTCCACAGCGCTTTATAGACTGTACTGTCCCATGTAGGGACCTATCAGTATGTCTTTGGAGTGTGGGAGGAAACTGGAGTACCCGGAGGAAACCCACGCAAACACGGGCAGAACATACATTTAGTCACTCCTTGGTGCCCATACACATTAAAATTCCATCTCTCCTCTGACTACAGCCGGGAGAGATAAGGATTGGGCAGGGAGATAAATCTGCTGTCAGAGGAGTCTAGCAGCGTCCATCTCTTCTCTGCCATATCTGCTGAGCCAAGTGAGCATGGTGTCGGCCATACAACGTACAGCTTTATGACCGTGAGAGGTCACAATATATCATCCCTGCATGTATGGATCCTGAGCAGCTGTAATCTGTAGTGAAATAAGGCAGTACGTGGTCAATTTCCCTTCAGCAACACCATGTTGTATTACACAGTGTCCCTTCATATCAGTGGGTTGTGTGTCTAATGCAGGACAGGATGGGTCCTCCAGCACAAGAGACACTCTTTATTATACTATTCACTGTAGCCCATAAATAAGGATCAGAGGATCCCCCAATAGTGTGTATGAAACCACATTTCTAAACTGGGCACCCCCCTTAATACATGCACTATGTACGCAAACAGTGCATGACAATGGAGGACAATTCCTGAGCGGTAGAGGAGTCATGGCTCAGCCATACATTCTAATGAAATGTACCTATTGTGATAAAGCCGGTCTGTCCAGGCCACAACCATTGTTATGCTCACTAGAGCAGGCAGGACACCGGGTATTTGTCCTTCTAGAGTTTTCCACATCCTCACTGCTTTCCTCAGGGTTTCTGTTCTCTTTGTTGACTTGTAGACGTCCTGAACGCGATAGTGACAAAAGGTTGGTAAGGTTCAAAGACAAGGCAGTTGTGCTCACCGTATGAGACATATCAGATATGTATAGTGTAGCCTGACCACAGATAGTATGCCCCAAGATAACAGCACCATAGATCTCTAAGATACAATTCGTTCCAGAGCTAGACCAAGACTTTCAGCCTAAAGCCCATTGTGTGATCAGTCTAAGGCTGGGCTCACATCTGCGCTCGTCCTCCGTTCGGGAATTCCGCCCCCTATTCCACTTGAAAAATGCGGAGAGAAAAGCCCTGCTTGCAGGACTGGTCTCTGCACATTTTTAAGGTGGAAACCTGTCAGGCCCCATTATAATCTATGGGTTTTCATTTTAAGGATCCCGAAGAATGGAAACCCGGACGCTAGTGTGAACCTAGCATCAAAAATGTCATTGTAACGGCCACACTTCATAAACCAACCGTGGCTCATCTGAACTCACAGCTTCATAGTGATTTATCATGCTGAGGGTTCATGAAATACTGAATACAACACGCACAGCGTAAGACCCCATCACACCAGGAGTTCAGTTCATATGAGCCGTGGTCAGTATGGGAAATGCAGCCATCGGGTTTCATGGTGTTCTGTCGGATAATGATTCTAGAACAGAACACAGCCCTTAGGGCCTATTCAGATGGCAAGGTTTCTGCATTTTAGCATGGATATTACAGCTACAATACCTTATCTGACCACAGCGCAAGAATCCAAGATAATGCTGCAAGTGCAGGTCACGAGAGCAATGATCAAGCCGAACATTTTGGCTATATTAGGCTGGGGCCCCATGTAGTGTAAACGCTGCATTACATTCTAGAGAATCCCATCCACACATTGCAGAAAAATACCAGCAGCAGAAATGCTGCCATTTCCAAAAGAGTCGCGTTTTTGGAAATCACAGCATGTCAATTATACCGACGGAAATGCTGTCGGTTTCCCTATAGGTATAATGACAGCTGAAAGTCCGCAGAGGAAACTTCTGCAAACTTTCTGTGTAAAGCTTTTTGGCTGCGGCCTGCTACGTGGGGCCTTAGTCTTAAAGATGCTAAGTTACAGCCAATACGAATTTAGCCTTAACACAAATTTTTCAAGTTGGGGGAACGACCCAAAAACTGGGAACATGGCCAAGTAGTCACAATTTTTTTTTTTTTTTTTTAAATACATGGTATCAAAGCACCCCAATTCAGCAGTTTTAATAGATTTGGCTAGTTTTAGATCTAGGATCTGCCGTGATTCATATGCAATAGACCAGAGGGGAGGGGGGCAGGGATTACAGGTATGCAGTCAAAAAAAAGCAAGACGACCTGGGAATACACATCCGCCTATTCAGACTTTACGGGAACAGCCTATAGAAACTAGTGGATTCCGGCACAGACCTGTAAACTGCTATGTCAGGGTGGGGGAGAGGAGGGCTCCCTGGGGCAGTACCTGATTTAACTATCCAGTTGGTTTCCTTGCTGGGATCAGGTTTCAGATGACCATACTAGATCTCAGATGTTTTATTGTAGACCTATAGCCAAACATTGCAAGAGCTGGATTCACAAGGCCATCAGTACGTTCCATGCGGAAAGCAACAATCTCATGTCTTTGGAGGACACTATGAGAGCGTTATTAACTTTACAGGAAGAAAAGTAGGAAAAACAAAACTAGTAAAAGTTGTAAATTTTTATTAAATCTGCAGTAAAACCAGCATTAAAAACACTTCTTGTCCAGAGGCATTTTGTATTACAGATGGAAATTTATCAAGTACATGATCTTACAGAAAGTCGGAAGACCTAGAATATATCTAAGATCTTCCACCTATTGAACACATGTAGAAGTAAAGGCTCAAACAAGGTGGCAAGAACCCATTTCATCCCAAAATCAAGATGTCTACATTCTATACAATGGTGGTCAAGAACTCCGGCCTGCACAAGGTCTTCGGAGCATTGGTCACCACCACTGTTGTAAAGTCCCACGTATAAGCTTTAGACCCTTTCTCAAATGCTCAACAGGGCCTGGCTATACCGAATCAGTTTAGAGAAGGGGTCAGCAATCTTCAGCACCACAGCTGTTGCAAAACTACAACTCCCAGCATACTCCATTCACAGTTTTACAACAGCTAGTGTACTGAAGGTTCCCCGCTTTAGAAGCTTGTTGGACGTTGTCAAAGCCCCCGAGCAAGCAAGATAACAAACATATAAATAGTACAACACTGCCTGGCAACCACATTACTCTTAACTGATAGTAGTAGCCTGGCATCTATTCTACAACCATATCTGGTCAAAGTTCTAGAAGCCTCTTGATCTACAAAAGGAAGGCTGTATCAGTAGGTTTTGTTCCAGTGACCGGCACTTTCACAGATTTAGGATTCCAATAGACTTGGTTCACCAATAGGCGATGTGTGTATAGCTGCGGTGTTCTGTTTCCTTGTTCAATGCATAATTCTTCCCGCCATTATTATCCCAGTATGCTGTGCCCTGGCACCAAAAGGAAACACAGAACTTAGCCTGCTGGGTGTCTGAAGGTAGTGGGAGTCGGAAAGAGAAAGTGTCTGTCTCCCCTCCTCCATAGGGATCACGAAGATAAGAGCATGGAAGATCGTAGTGACTTTTCCAGTTATCGTAGCTGACCCTAAGGGTTACACGTTTCTCATAGCCAATATTGCGTACACGCACCGTGCCAGCCACAGCTGCTCCCTGGACAGCACATCGCTCCAGACAAACCTGCTGCTGTGCAAGCCTAGCCCGGAAACTTGAATAGTCCTGAGTTGGAGGGTGGAAATCTAAAGTGTACGTAGCGTTGGAAAGTGGCCGCAGGGCTCTCAGTGAAGCCAAGGCGAGCACCAGCGGATCTTCATCGAACAGTGGACGAGAGAAGTGACGTACTGTGGTGAGGGCCAGTCCAAGGGCATCGGCAAAGACTACACCCTTTTTACGTGGGTCTGGAGGACGAGGAGTTGGAACCAGACATGGACGGAGTGACTTGGTTGAAGGGAGACGCAAGTGGTGTGGAGGAGAGGGGCTGAGACACAAGCAGACTGAGAAGTCACCAGGCATTGTGCAGGTAGAGATGAGAAGACCTAGGACAAAAGATGAACAGACATGTTAATGACCCATGTATTACACAAACTTCAAAGTCTTCAAGGCTGTAGCAGATATCAAGGATGTCCCATAACTTATCACCTAGAAATGCCTGATCGCTGGGGTCCCAACAAGAATAGCAAATACATGCGTGACCCCCAGTCTATCACTCCATTCATCCTCTGAGGACTGACCAAGATAGATGAATGCCATACCTGTACTCCAAAAGCCGTCAACTGTCCTAAGGGAAAATGCCACCATACAATGTATAGGTATCAGACTGCAAATATGGGCGACTCGTCATTGCCTAGTGGATTGGTACACCCACGGTCTATAGCACATAAAGGATTAATCCCCTTTTCCATGAGTAGGAGATAAATTGCAGATTGTGGGGGTTTGATCACCAAGACCCCCACCGATCGTAAGAACGGGGGTGTTTTACTTCCACTGAGAAAGTAGCAGTAGTCACAGAACGCACCCCCCCCCCCCACTCCATTCATTCAAGGAGAGCGCTGCAGAAAGTGTTATACTTCACCCATTTCCAGCGCTCTATTGAAATGAATGGAGTGGAGGCAAGCATTCTGCATGGGAATAAGACACCCCCATTTTTGGGATCAGCAAGTATTTAGGGGTCACGCACTGAAGACTGGGCATAGATTGCACAAAGTCTGCACTGAAATAGCCAAGTCTGTACATAAATTCACCACTAATGCAAGTAAACATGGTTTCTGCAACTCTGCTCATCCAATGAAAGGAAAAAAAAAATTAAATTTAAGGACAGGTTTTTGTCCACCACCATCTTCACAAATCTAGATTCTCATTATTTTCAGATTCTGCAAGAACATTCCAAATTTGCCCTATTGTAAGACAACAAGGCTAATCCTTGCACAGATCTACAACAGCAATTACAGGGTTAGAGTCCTATCTACTAATGCAGATAGACAAATCCTCAATGTGGGAGTTTAGCCTAAAAATTCCAATGTAGCTGAGAGAGGGTATATTCACACACGCAGGTTCTGATCAGGTTTTTCTGCTGCAGTCTTTGAAGCCAAATCCAGGCATGGACAAAAAGGAAGGCAGAGAAAATGTAATAAAGTAATGCGAGGTCTCTTCCTTGAATCCACTCCTGGTTTGGCTCCAAAAACCGGATCAAAACCTGAACATGTGAACATACACTAAGTCAGTAAACACAATAAGCTGTAAATTATACAAATAGAGGAAACAGCGGAGCTTGTAAGTTAATAACAGAGATAGAGAAGGACAGGAACACCAAGGGGGAGAATCCATAGGAGACAATGCAGGCAGATACGCACCTATTGCTGGAGAAGATGGAATGCCTTTGTGGTTACTTCACAGAGCCGGTGAAGAGCAGCTTACTGTGGACAGGGGGTACACCGGGGGAGGAATTGCTGGTTCAGGGTGTACACAATGCTGACCACCTTCGACTAAACTTAAGTTCCAAAATTTGGAAGAGCCGAGCGACAGCAGTCCCCTCTTCTCCCACCGGCGCCCTGCGCCAACTACACAGCAGTATTTCAGGTTGCCGGCTAAAGCATCTCTGTAGTGTCACGTGATCGAAAGGCTTGCACCCAATCAGAGCGCACTTATTATTCTAGCAACCAATGAGAAGCGGAACGGGCGGGGTTACAGGCACTATGGTCAGGCTGCGATCCTGCGTCGCCAGTGTGACCTGCACGTGTCCGGCTGATGCGATATCGCATGGGCAGTAATCTCAGCTACCAGGTGAAAGGGGAGACTAGAAGTCCCGGCATTCCTTCAGGACCTGAATGTGCAGCTTGTGGTGTAGAACCTTATAGTGTGATATAACATGGATATAAACTTCAGAGAGTTTCACATTAAAATATATTTGATAGTAAGCTCTGTGGTCAAGTATTGTTCCCACTCCTTACTAAATTAGGCACATGCCCCTGTGCCTTAATGGAAATCTACGCCAAGTCCTGACTGGTTTCCTATAGAATCTACGCCAAACTGGCGTGAGTTATAACAAACATGTCGTGCACACATTACATCCGCCAAATTTAATCCACATTAACACCCATCTACGCCAGAAACTGATATAGGTGGGTTGATACATTTCCCCTAATGTCTCTATCAAAAAGACTACAGTGACCCCATAAAGTGTCCCTATAAATAATGTTAAACTGCCCCTATAAACAGTGTCCCTATAGGCAGATGGACATCCTTTACGCTATGTTCACACTAGTGACGCCTTTCCGTGTTCTGGTGCATCGGAGGACCAAAACAACGGACAGTCATAGTAATAGTGGTTACACATGGAGCCCAGGGGACGCGATTGACCATAATAGGGTCCGTCGGGTGTAAGTCACTAAAACCAACAGATAAAAACGTAGCCTTGCATATACATCATCTGTAGGAATCATGTGATTAAAACCATATCAGGCTAGGCTTACATGTGCGTTGGAGATTCCGCCGAAGATTCTGCCTAAAATTGGCGGAGACAAAAGTCCTGCATGTAACCACTTTTTTAGCAGACGGTTTCTCCATTCTTCGGGTCCCCATGTGGACCTGAATGTCAGAGAGTCACAAAGGGCGATGTTATATTGTGTGGGTGCCAGGTTAGGACATTATACTATGTACAGGACATTATGTTGTGTGTGGGCCAAAAGAAGGACATTACACAATGTGAAAGCCACTGGGGTGATGTTATAATATTTGGGAACGACTAGGGGGACATTATATTGTGTGAGGGGTCAATGAGAGAAATTCTGTGTGAGGACCATAAGGGAGCATTATATTGTGCAAAGCCCACCATGGGCAATGTTACTGTTCAGAGTACTAAACGGGCATTATACCATGTGGGGGCTACTAAAGAGGCCACTATGGGGGCACAAAGGGAGTAGATGTGATTGGATCAGGTCAAGGAGGGTATAGTATGGGTTAAATGCATGATTTATCATACCTAGATTTGCAGGTTTCCTCCCTCTTTCTGTCATCTGAAAGTTTGGAGTTATGGTGTAGGACCAAAGTTTTACTTCCTCTGTACATGGAAAAGAGTGTATATTACATGTGAAAATTAGGTAATGGGATCATGCACTGAATGACATATTACTATATTAGTGATTTAGGATTTGCATCTGTAATAAGATTACATTACACATATATGTAATCCTCTGCTGCACAACCTCACAACAAGGCTGTAGCCCTTGATCCTACAAGTCCTACAAGCACAGCGAGGCCCATCTACACCAGATCTATAAAAAATAATTGCTGCAAAAATACTAAATTGTGTACATAATAGAGATGTCAGTAAATAACCCCAGAGTGCAGTGGAAGGGTCATCACTGGTCGCCGATTGTTCTACAGGGTGACCCCGTCACAAGAGTCAGGTCCTGGCAGCTGTCATACTATCCATCTCCTACCCAAGAGATAAGAGACAGCACCAGGGTAGACAGACAGTCCTGTACAAACCCTTCAGAAATGTCATAGATTTCTTGGTATGAGGCTCGGGAACAATATGGCCTACACTGTGTTCCCTGTATCACAGGAGCTTACAATCTATAGGAAGATCAATTCATATGCATTGCTTAATGGAGGAATTTACTGACTCGATGGTCTGAGGAGCTTGTATCCCCACACACAGCAGCTGCATCATCCTTCATGTTCCTCACAGACATATTTCCACAAGTTAAAGATATCTTCAGTATAAATACAAAAGTCATACTGATAAGGAATATAGATTGTGAGCCCTATATGGGACAGTGACTGTCAATGCAGAATATGATGGCGCTATACAAGCATAATAAATAAATAAATAAAGTCTTATCCAAAAGTTATTGCACCCCTTGGTAAATGACATGTTTCCTTGTAGAATTTAGACTGGACAGTCATTCTGGTCTCCCCATTTCTATGGTCCTCAGAATGGAGATGATGGACAGATGCTGGTGAATAATGTCCTAACCTTGGGCTGATAGCTATTCCTCCCACCCCCCCTATACACATTCATGCTTGCTTGGACAAGCATACATTTGTTCTCAATAGACAGAGGGGAGCAGGCATATTGCAACTACCCAATCTTTCTTTCTCCCAACATCTACAGTCAGGGGATAGTCGGTCCACCTAGGGGCCAGGGGCGTAGCTATAAGGGGTGCAGTAGTAGCAGTTACTACCAGGCTCTGAACCCTGAAAGAGTCACCAAAGCCCCTCTGCCACATAAACTGTACTACTACAAGGAAGGTAGGGGCCCCGGAGCTTTAAGTTATACCTCTGCCAGGGCCATAGCTGTAGGGGGTACAGAGATAGTAAATGTTCCTGGGACCTAAAGTCGGAGAGGGCCCAAAGACTTCTCTACATCATAAGAAGACACCAGTGTTACTGATAGTACATTGATAAGCAGGGACCCCGTGAAATATTTTCCATTGGGGTCCAGGAGCGTCTAGTAACATCTCTGTCTACACTTTTGACCATTTGGGGATGGATTCATAGTGGGATGGGTATGACGTGATACAGCAGGTGCAAACATTTTGGCATCCTCTCCAGGTAGACTTTGTTTTCTGAAAATATTTTAATGTGTCATTTCCGTGGTTTCTCCCCATAGTCCAGACCCAAACTACCAGATTCCCGAACGCTGAATTTATTCAGATTTCACCCCAATATCTCAGCACAAATAGGCAGATTCCTCATCCTGTAACCTGACTAGACTCAATGAATGAGTTGGTTATGGCGGCTATTTTCCTTTGGCACTTATGGAAACAGAGAGGAAGGAAACGACTGAACGTCTCGAGACTTGACACAAAGAGTAATTCTATAGTTTCAGAGTCGTTCTGGATGAATTGGTTTCCAAGCAGAAAATTGTAGTTGTAGCCATGTACCGAGCAGCAAGAATCCACTGAGACAATGTACAGCTAATGGCATGTAAGCTATGGTATCCTGGTATCTGTACACTTTTCCAGGGCTTTATTCAGCTTGTAGCCATTTAGCTAAGACCCTGGCACAATAGTGATTAACAGGGATCACTGAATATTAGGGGAGTGGTCCATATGGGGTGAGGTATGCTGCAGCAGCGGCCATTCATATGCAATGCACCATGTTATTGGCCATAAGTCACAACAAAGCGAAGACCCTTCTTCATATGTAGCTTGTACACAATAGGCCCAAATGCTAATGGTCGCGGCTGAAAAGCTTTACAAACACTATGTTATTCTATAAACACATGTAGCAATAGTAAAGTAGACTCTCTGGCTTTCTACAGTAGACTTGGCACCATATTAGTAGGCCTGATCCTCTTTCACCACTGCCTGCAGTTACATGTGCTAAATCCTGTGCTCCTCAGGCTTCCCAGGACAGCTGTGTCAACACAGGTCATTGTCACATATAGACCACATAGCAGTGAATTATGGTAGGGGTGGGAAATAGGAGGCTTTCTCTGAAGGGTGGGGACAGACATGGTGACAAGATCAATTCCTACCAGCCAAATAATTACTCTGCACTCTGAGAAACCACTTATATGACTCCAAGATTGACCAGGAATGGAGAAGATCACTTCAGAACATGCAACTGGGTCATGAAGCCTTCTTATTGCGGTCATGTTATGTGAATGTCCATCTCATTGGAAAGACAAGTTTGCTAAAGAGGTCAAGATGGATGCAAGAGTAGGAATCATGAAGACATCATTGAGAAGCATGAAGACCCAAGACAAGACAGAAGTGAAGGACACACGTATAGCGGCATCTAGAGGGCTCAGCTCAGATTGGTCCTATCCGCCATGACCAAGGGTGCTGTAAATCTGCAATTGCTTGAAAACAAAGGGGACTTGACCCAAAGATTATAGTCTCTTTTTGTCCTACGTTGAAAGGGGTTGTGGGAAGAAAGCAGCAGATGCCATTGTTCCAGCGTAGGGGGTATAACGGTGTCAACTTACTTTAAGGCTAAGTCCCCATTTTGCGGAAACACAACATTTTTTGTGGATTTAACATATGGGAAACGTCTAAGTGCTCCTTTATATTTTCCATGCCTTTTCAAGTCACTTTTGACTTTGACGCAAAATCTGTAACAAGAAACGATGCGTTTTTGCAACGCGGGGCCTCAGCCTAAGGGGGATTCAGTATCTCAGCTGTTGGATACAGAGGATTAACTACAACTGACTTAAAGGTCTATTATGTCTTCAGTATCACAAGGAAGCTTGGTTTTCGAGGTTGTTTCTGCAGCTTTTTATTTGCAAATGGACTGAAAGCCTCTACATTAAGCTTGTTTGTATTGTACATAGCTGGGAGACAATGGCATCTTTATACTGCAGCAAACAGGGAGTCAGGAGGTAATGGAGGCAGCAGACAGTAGAGCAGGGGTCAGCAACCTTCGGCACTAAAGCTGCTGTGAAACTACAACTCCCAACATGCTCCATTCACTTCCATGGGATTTCCAAGAACAGCAGAGCAAGTATGCATGCTGGGAGTTGTAGTTTTACAACAGCTGGAGTGCCGAAGGTTGCTGACCCCTGCAGTAGAGGATGAACTATGGCTTATGTCTACACATTGTTTACAGGTCCTCCCAAACTGGAATATGCTGGGACACATCAATGTTGTGTGAATGGACAGAGACATTGAGATCCTAATGTTCCCTAATAAGCAGCCATAGGGACTCCATAAAGGCTCCATATTCTCCTGTAATATGGCATCAGATGGAGCATGACCCAGTTACGTTTTGGTCCACATCATGGAGTGTCAATGGCTTTAACCACACGACTTCTGTCTAGGGTGCATGGTTTTGGTTAGTGATTTTTGGAGCTTTTCACTCTCAGGCTTCCATAAAATGGGACAAGCCCCTCGGTATGGGAGGGGAAGTCATGCACAGAGAGTGCCCATGCATTTCTAGACCTGTGACCCTGCTAAAAATGGCTTCTGTAGATTGGCCCTTGAGTGAGTAATGGGATGACCTAAGAGGAAAGTATAGCACTGAGTGAAAAGTGTGCAAAGCTGAAATACCAGACATAGCCCATGGACAAGAGGGCGCTATTTTTAAAATCCAGGGAGACTTCAGAGGTAAAAACTGTAAATTACCATGGCAATCAACCCTCGGAAAGTTTTCCAGTCTACACATGTACTTATAGGTTCAATGAGATGACCTACTGCCAGCATCTACCAAATGGAACAGGGTTGAAGCTGGCCGTACACTTGTTAATCTGACAGCTATCCCTCCTGATGTCTCTATACGCATGCATACTCAACCTGGCCAAGCATGCTGCATAGGTATAGGGATATACCTATAGGGATATAAGTCACTGCCTGATCCCCTATACCCCTTACTTCCCTTCCTCCTTACTATATGATTATATTGTGCTGTGCATATAGCTAATGTTCAGCACCGTAATACTATGTTGTTCTGATGTAATACAAGCTAAAAAAAATAGTGCTGTCTAAAAATACATCTCGTCACGCAAAGAATAAGCCCTCATACAGCTATGTTGATGGAAGAAATAATAAAAGTTATGAATTTTGGAATGTGGAAATGGGATAAAAATGGTATCACCTTAAAGAGACAGTCCGAGACCCAAGTGTATTCAGTACTGATGACCTATTCACAGCGGATCCATCTGTCGGCAGCAGATCTGCTCCTATACCTGTCAATAAGAATGGAGTTGCAGTACCCCATCGCTGCGACCACCACTACATTGTGGATAGGTCAACAGTATCATTCACCCTTGGTTTCCGACAACCCTTGTAATTCCCAATCTAGCCTCTGTCCCTAAAGGGTTAAGAACAGTCAGATAAAACAGGAAGGGAAAGGTTCATACCCTGAGACCCCTATCTATGAGCAGAATACAGTGACCCCTTCATTGGTTATCCATATACCACAGCCAGTCGGTACGTGGGTCTGTGTCTAATACGTTGTCCAGCGCAGTATCATGAATCCAAATGAGGCTTCTGCAAGAACAAGAGAAAATAAGGCAAAAAAGAACAGCAAAACTGTCATAGTGAACACCAGTGTGAACATACGCAAGTGCTGAGAGACGTATCTGATGCAACAGGTTCATTTACGACCCAGGGGTAATGGAAGGTATGAGACAGGAGACAGACACCTACAGTTGTTTGCTTGTATGTGGGGGTTACAGAATCTGGCTGATGCAAGGCGTCTTTACATATTACAGGCCTGTAAACTCAGTGACATCGCACTATCACATTCCTCAGGTATATTACTTTCATTCGCCCTCCCTTTGCCTCATAACTGGCTGCGGAGTGACAGGTTACTGCTCAGTAATACTGCCTGCTGGACTTAGGTTTTGCAGAGCAATCCTCCATATAAAATCCAGCTGTCCTCCTCACCCCCCGGGGACCCGGCCTCATATAACTACTGTAACTAAACTGGGCTTCAGAATAGTATGGGATGCAGACACAGGTGTGAAACAATTCGATAGAAAGGTTATGGCCATTACAATAGTAAAAAATGTGCCGAGTAGGAGATAGTCTGGACTTGAGTGTACCCAGCCAGTCTGTGCATGGATTTAAAGAGGTAAAAAAGATTGCCTCTTTGTAGGAGACCTGGTTGAACAGGATAACCAGCAATGTTACTGTATGCAGGTAGAAGCTGCCACGGGGGCAAGAGGATGATGCAAAAATCCAGAGTTAACATCATGGAACAGCGGAAAGTGTTCAGTATTGGTCATGGATCAGAGGACAGGCACATTTTTGCAACCATTATTGTTGTAATGCATCTGAAGCAAGAAGAGGGGATAATGTATCTTAATTTCAGGATCTGACTACACTTGCACTTGATTGTAGTCTGTAACCATGGCGACAAAGATCCATATAGGAGCAAACAAAACAGATTACTATTTGCAAACTTGCTCCTTTTTATATTTTAGATACATTGAAGCAATGCCATAGACGTTACAGACTGGAACCAGTACCATATGGTTCATCAGCTCTAAGAGACCATGTTCACAGACTGGTTTGTGTCTGTTCACATAGTGTAATTTCTAGGTCATGCTGCCGATTTCTCTTGATATCCCAATCCCTGGTGGATTGTGGTATTTTCCCTGCAGGAGTCTTCTACTGTCATGTAATGCAGAGACGTTGCTCCTGTCCTGACAAGCATGGCAGAAACCTACTTCTATTGTTTGCTCTGTAGTGAATAGATCACTATGCGGAGAGTGACTGAGCAGGTGTGTCCACCAGCACAATAGACGGACGTGAACATGCACAATGTGAGCAGTACCATCAAACAGGGCATGTGAATTAATGGGGTAAAGGAACAGAGCATGCAGACATTTACAAGGAGTGGTAGGAATTGGCTTACACTTCAATAGACTATATCATTACATTTATGCCAATCTGCGGATCACACGACCAACCGGGTCCCTGTATATACATTGTCCTCACACCATCCTTTTCAGCATATCTTCACTTTATCACTTGCCCTGGCACATTGTAAAATGACTGTAAATCAATCCATGTGTACAAAATGTAAAAATATATTTTATTTATTTTACACACATTTAATCATCCAGACTAATATCTGGCCGTATTACCTGGTCTATATCACATAGCTAGATCTGGCTACTTGCAGCCGACCTTTAATGCAGTGTTGGTCAGCGGACAAGGACTACCTGGCAGAGCATGCACCTGTATTCTGTTACTATGACCTTTTCATTCAGTCCCATTAAACAGAAGCAATGTCCCCAAACTCTAGCTCAGTCCCTGGTGTAACATCCATAGAAGACCTGTAGACATATAACACGCTGTGTACTTTATACAGTTGTCTGCAGAGCGCAGTTCATTGAAAGCTCAGCAGTCCTCTGATGGTAGCATCATTCAGTATACTACATCTGCCCCCTACTGGACACACTCAGTATTGCGCTATACAATCTTTCGACTCATCGGCATCATGCTGCTTGATTGATGATCGCTCAGATGAGATTTACATCTCCTGAGGCCACAAGAGGGGCTATGGTGCGATATCGTATAAGGTGCTGAGATCCAACCTCCATGTCTATAGTGTATTCACTGTTGGAAGACAAAGGTTTAGGAGAATAAACGTCATGATTGAAAGTAATTTTTCCCTTTCAAATTACAGATTTTTCACTAAATATTTAGAAGTTTTAATAAAATTGCAAAGCAATGTAGATTGTAGACAGACAATCCTAATTCTATCCACTGCAGCAATGGCTGTGATGTAATAAATCATTAGGAATCATTAGGAGGGTGATCGCTGAAGTATATTAGGATTTTTGCAGAATATATAGTCAGGTTTCTTTGCACAGTGGTGCCCCCGGCCACCCACTGTGCTGGTAAATGCAGCCTGGCACCATTCAGGTCAATAGGACAGGCTGCAGTCGCCTGCACAGTGGCAGCTGCTGTACAAGGAAAGGCAGTGAAAGCCTCAATCTGCCCTATAGTACAGGGCATACTAACCTACAGTGAATGATGCAATCACTTACCGGGTGACATCATTTACCAAAGATACACAAAGATGGCAACCCTGGGAGGCCTATCATTTCTGGCATTGGGACACTGACAGAAAACATCTCAGGTTGGGTGGAAAATCTCCTAAAACCCCTTGTCAGGGATACTCCAAGCTATATCCAGGACACCACTGACCTTCTTAACAAACTGAATGCCCTGGGCCCTCTACCTGAGGGTACCATTTTGGCCACCATGGATGTGGAATCCCTGTATACTAACATTCCCCACAAGGATGGAGTTGCAGCATGTCGGGTACACCTGGCAAAACAAAACCTCCCAACAGAACCAGTAACGCAGCTCATACAATTCATCCTTAGCCACAACCATTTTACCTTTGGAGAGGATCTATATCTACAGCGAATGGGAACTTCAATGGGGACCAGATGTGCACCCCAATATGCAAATCTCTTTATGGCAGAAATGGAAGGAACATATTTATCAACATGCACCACCAAACCTATGATTTACCTTCGTTATATCGATGATATCCTTGTCATCTGGACTGCAGGTGAGGAGGCCCTACTTCAATTCCATAATGACTTCAATGACTTTCACCCGACCATCAACCTTAAACGTAGCTATTCAGGGAGTGAAATTCACTTTCTGGATACCACAATATACATTAAAGACCACCGGCTACTCACATCAATATACCACAAACCCACAGACAGAACGGCCTACCTGAGAAACGACAGCTTCCACCCCAAGCACACAAGACAATCTATAATCTACAGCCAGGCTATACGATACAATCGTATTTGCTCCGACAAAACAGACCTGGACAAGCACCTCCTGGATCTGAGGATGAAATTTCTCAGATTGGGATACAAACCAAAAGTAACAGACAACCAATTAAACAAAGCAGCAGCCATTAACAGAGACAGTCTGCTCACATATAGAGAGACCCAGAAAGAAGCCCGAGTGCCCCTAGTTGTCACCTACAACCCACAGCTGGAGATCCTACGAAGGATTGCCAAGGAGCTCCAACCTGTACTACATAGGGACAACAGACTCAAGGACATATTTCCAGTCCCCCCTCTCCTCTCCTTTCGACAACCACCAAACCTGAGGCGTATTATTGTCCGGAGTGCCCTGAAGGCCCCAACTGAAAATGGCACCTCACCTTGCCTACATAAAAGGTGCATGACCTGCAAGCACATCCACACCGCTGACAGTGTACCTATCCCACAGTCACAACAGGTGCACAGCATTAGGGGGACATTTTCCTGCAGGTCTTCCAATGTGGTGTACCTCATAATGTGTGTGCAATGTCCCACCACAGGCCTCTATGTGGGGGAAACAGGGCAGAGACTCAGTCAAAGAATGAACTCACACAGATCCAACATTAATAACAGCAGAACAGATCTCCCAGTGGCTGCACATTTCTCCGGAGAAAACCACTCTATTGAAGATTTGCGGGTTGTGGTTTTAATGGGACATTTTAAGACACAGGAGAAAAGAAAAGAATGGGAGTACAAATTTATGCAAAAATTTCAAACTCTGCAATTTGGACTTAATATTCATGCCAGCTTCATGTCACACTATGTTTGAACCATGAACTGAACTCAATATTCATGCCAGCTTCAAATCACACTATGTATGACCTGTGAGGGACACAAATCACCTCCTGATAGCAAACAGATAACAGCAAGAATTACTGATCCCTCCGTCACGCACCACAAGTTTCCAGACTGTTTTTTTGACCTGTTGTAAATAACTTCTCTACTTAGATTGCAATTTTTTTTAAGGACTCTAAAATGCTTTGAAAACCATGTGTATAAAAATCTGTTAATTTTCAGTTCTTGTATCACACCATGTCTGATGAAGGGAGCGAGCACTCCTGAAAGCTTACTTATAAATATACTCAGTTAGCCTCTAAAAGGTATCGCCTGATTTCTTCACTCTTCCACTACTTTCAATGGCTAACACGGTACAACATTATACTACTATCATTTACCACTTACATCATTCACGTTATTTAGCCTCTGAATGATGACACCTCAGGTCTTGTGTTAGTCGTAGGACGGACAGCCACTTAACACACCAGCTGGAAGTCAAATTTTCTATGCAGGTCTAGGAGAGCCTCAATGTAATTCTCTCCTAGACTTACATAGAAAGAGACTTCCAGCTGGTATGTGAATCAGCCGGTCAGTCTGCAGATCACGTGACCAACCGGGTCGCCGCTTGGAGGCTGAATAAAGTGAACAATGCACCCAGTTAGTGACTACATCATTCACTTTAGATTAGTATGTCCTGTACTACAGGGATGGGATTGAAGAAGATACAGCCCCTCCATTCACAGGATTAGCAAGGGTCTTATAACGCAATGGCATGCCCCATATTTTCCTCACCTCTGTTCATCTGTCTCTGGTTCCACTAGGATATTCTCCTGGGCCTTCTTCACCTTCAGGAACACAAATGAGTCCATGTTTGGTTTGGGGACTACAAGAAGAATATTGATGTTACCCAGGTTATAGAGTTCATCTCATGTTCATCTTTCTGTAGAGGCTGAGGAGCTACCTACCACATTTCAGCAGGTCCACTGTCTGCAGATTTGGGGGCATGTGACGGAGGGCCACGTTCTTCAGTAAAGTCTCTGTGTTTGTCATATATCTGCAGTGACAAGAGATACACAGGGTTGTTTTACAGAAATTTGCTGCAAGTTCACGTAGTGCGATAAACCTGCTTAAAATGTTCTGTAATACAGTTGTCCCCAACATGTGACCTCCAGATATTGCAAAACCACAACTCCCAGCATGCCCTGACAGCCACAGGCTGTTAGGAGTTGTATTTCTGCAGAGTTAGGACCACTGCTGTAACACATGTGGTCAAGCAATGATACAAAAATGAGAAGAAACAGCAACACTTACTCCTTGGCAAAGGCAAACTCCTCAGGAGACAGATGTGGGGGCTCACCTTCTCCTCTTGATTTCTCCTTCTCCAGAATATGTGGAAAAAACTTCTCAATCTAAGGAGATGGGAAGAATCCTTTATCAATATCCTGCACATATTAAAGGGGCTGTCTGGAGCCAAATTAATTTTTCATATGGATGACCCATCCACAGGACACCCTTACGATAGGTCACCAAAATTAGATCTGCAATGGTATGAAATCCAGGACTCCCGCAGATCAGCTGCTCCAAGTAATGTAACATGGGAGCCGCACAGCTCCAGCGGTACCTTTAGGTACTGCAGTGCTGTCCCACTGAAGTCTATAGAACAGTGCTGCAGTACCTTAAGGCACTGCTACACTTTTGTATGGGGAGTGAGCAGCATAACTGCAGACATGTAAACCTTACGAGGAGCTGGGCTGTCCTGGAGCAGCTGATCTGTGGGAGTCCCAGAACACCCTGAACATACTGATAACCCTTCCACAGAACACCCGGACCACGAACAGATCAGCTGTTCCGGCTGCCAGAAGCTTCTAGTGGATGGGGAGCATGCACAGCATGACTATTCAAGTACGAAGAGCGACACAGCAGCATCTTGAGAATGACTACAATACATATATATTAATACAATCCTTCTCAGGTGCCGGAATCTGCATCTCAGAAAAAATTGCAAACTTCTGTAACTACAAACAGTATAAGGCAGTGTTCACACTGACCCTACTTCTGATGGATTTTCTGCACTGGTCTTTTAAGGACACCACTTTTTTTGTGGAAAACCACTTGAGGTTGGGGCCTCATATTGCAGAAAAGCTACATTTTTTTTGTATAGGTTTTGTTGCATTTTTTTTTTTTTTTAGCTAAAGGCAGGAGTCTTCAAAAGGAACGGGAAATATAAAGGAAGTTCTTATAATTCTCCCTTCTGCTAAATTCACTCCTGAGTTTGGGTCAAAAATACCGCAGCAAATTCTGCACCAAAACACAACTTTTCTACAACACGTGGCTTGAGCCTTAAAAAGGAGTCTGTCAGCAAGAAAAAGTCATTCAAAGGAAGCAGAGTACCTTGGCGGGCTCAGGGCACTTTGTATATACTTTGTAGGCAGAATCTCTGCTTGATTTAGTAGTAACTCCATCTTTTCAGGCAAGAGTGAATCAGAGATATGTTTATAGCAGCAGAGCATCGCCACTGCATCATTTAGTGGCTCACTCCCCATCCCAACCTGCTGACAGACTCCCTTTAAACCAGCTAATTCAATTTAATCCTGTGGATCGGTAATAAATGTATGATTGCTGGGGGTCTAATGTCTAGGACACCCATGATCACGAAAAATTGGGGTCACCTAGTCCCCAGTGTGCAGGTGTGTCCATTACTTAATTCACTTCTATAGGACTGATATAGAGTACATTGCACTGTCAGTCCCATAAAAACAAAAATGATGGTGGTCATGCATGTGCATTACTGCTTTATTAACCCAGGGTACTTAGGGACCACTGTTCTTGTGAGCGGTGGGGATCCTGTGGATAGCAGATAAAAGTGTTATTAGTGGGAAAACTCCCTTTAAAAGGGGTTATCCACTTTCTAATATTGATGGACTATCCTTAGAAGAGGTCATCAATATGAGATCTGCAAGGATTCGACATTTGGGACTCATGCAAATACAATTTATAGTAGTGGCTTTAGGTACGGCAGTGCTGTGCCATTGAAGTCTATGGAGCAGTGCTGCAGTACCAAACGTCGCTGATGTACTTTTGTACAGTGAGTGAGCAGTGCGACTCCCAGCATGTACACATTACCAGGAGTTACGCTGACCCGGAGCAGCTGATCTGCAAAAGTCCCAGGTTTCAGACTCTTGCAGATTTAGCACTGTCAATATTAAAAAGTGGATAATCCATTTAAGTGAATTTTCCATATACCCAATCGTTGGCTTAACATACTCTCTATAAGTATAGAAAATCTGACCCTCATTCTGCTACAGCATCACTAGTGCCAGAGGGTGTCACAAACCTGCACAGAACATGAAAATGCTGCACAGGACCAGAGCACACAGGCAGGCTGGAAGAAGACACCTATAAGCAGTGACCACATATGGGTGACTTTGGGGTGTGGGTGCTCTAAAAGCTTCTGTCTTGAGTGTCAGTTCATTACACATACTATGCCAGGTACCTTGAGCAAGCGACTCCTCAAGTAGCTGCTGAGCATGAACCTGATCCTCTCTATCTCCATATGATGGAAACTTATCTTCAGGTCGCCTTGTCGCGCTCGCTGCAGATTTTGTTCCTGGGAAATTAAACAGGTAACTATCAATGTCCCAGCAGTAACGTGTGAGGGACAGCAATGACCAGAGCACAGCAGGCTTACCATATGATTCAGCTGCTCCATCACACACTCCACAATCTCAGATTTACTTTCCAGGAGTTCTGGGGCAAACTTCTCATTGAGCCAGGCCTGCAGTGGGACAAGGACAGTGTTCACACTGACAGATACTAAAAAAGGTACATCGAATCATGGCAGAATTTTTGTAAATTTTACAGATCTGTTGGATTTTACCATTGGCAGGAGGACCCCACTTACCGTAGCACCAGGGTTCATAAGGACAACTTATGTTTTTATTTCATTACTGAATATGACGTCTAATGGGATAACTCTTTGAAGTCAGACATTAGGGTGGTTGGGTTTTTGCCCTCATGCATTTGCTGGATGACGCCCACCAAGTGTGCTGCCACGTTGAGTCTGCTTGTCAATCACACTCCTGCAGGTGGCAAGGACAGACCCGCAAAGTAATGTATATCAGGGACAGATAGGAGGGGGTATACAGTATAAGTGCCCACAGACTGATTTATTAGTAAGAGGGAGCCCATATAAGCTCGGAGAACCCCAATAGCTTACGGTTAAATATTGAAGCGATTATCTGGGAGTTATATAGTGCTGATCTATCCTTAGAATAGGGAATCAATATGTGATCAGCTGAGGCCAAACATCCGAGATGCCCACAGATCAGCTAGTGGAATAGGCTACAGCATTCGGAGGGTTGAGTGCAGCCTCTTCACTGAATACCCAGCACAGCGCTGTACATATTGTAGGTACTGTGCTTGATATTGCAGCTCTGCCTCATTCATTTGATTAAGACTGACCTGCTCCTGTATCGTGTGGCCAAAAAAAGTGATGTCATCAGTACAGCAAAGAGGCCCTTCACATGACTGATCGGCAGGGTCCTGTGTGTCGGAACCCCCATCAATCACATATTGATGAGATATCCTAAGGACGGCTCATCAATACAGAAGTCTCAGAAATCCTGAGTTGTGGCAGGCCGTTGTCGCCATGTATCACAAGAGTCCTAGATGCGATAAGAATGTAGTTACACGATGAAATTCACCCATTGAGTATTGTAAGTTTGTGAATAAGATGTAGCAGAGCTGGACCAGGCTCAGAGATGACAACCAAAGTGAATAATAGATTCATTCTGGCAAGAGGGAAGCAAGGTTTCTTCATCATTAAAGAAAGGGATCTTTACTGTAAGAGCAATGTTGCCCATGTCACTGACAAAGATAAGATTATCGGGTTCTACTGACTAAAGTGATGACCAAAATGTCACACAGACTGTAGACTAGCAAGAGGGGGACAGAAGGAGTGGCAGAGGATCACATGATCAGACTACATGCCTGTTTGTAGTCTGTAACCATGGAAACACACAGGTCTGCAAAGGAGCAGTTTGTTTCCTAACCTTCAGATATACCCCACGTTCTCACCTCCTCCAGTTTGTTGATGAGTTCAGCAGGAGTCAGGACCTCTTCACTCCCGGCATCAGAGTCCTGGTCTGACAGGCCCAGCTCGTCCTCCATGATGCACGGCACAGCCCGTCACCTGAGGGTATGAGAAAACAATGATGTCATGAATAAGATATCATATCCTTACCAAGTGTAATCTGACATTAACAAAGAGTCTGCTGACATACACTCAGTCACTCTTACAACTACAGAATGTTACAGTGAAATTGACTTAGGGCTGTGTTCACATTGTGCTTCAGCCTTCTGTCAGAGATATTGCCCTTTTGGAAAGGTTGGGTGCGATCTGCTCTGCAGTATATACCAAACATAAGGTCAAAAAGGAACGGTTCAAAGTGAAGAATCTACAAACACCTCCCAGATCTGGAATGTTACAGAGACAACCGGAGGCCATCCCGGCTATCTGAGCATCTTTGTTTAAGAAATTTCTGCCCCTGCCCCATTTGTGTGAATAGGGTGTGCAGATATCCATGAGCTTAGCACTGAAACACTATCATTCAGATGAATGGATCTGATACGTTACTATAGGGGTTTGTTCACATACAGCAGATTTTGTGCAGAAATTTTACCAATTGAAAAAATTGTTGAGGGGGGGGGGGGAGAGATTTTCTTTTGGCTAGGAGGTGCCTGGATTTATACAAGTCTCATTCAGATGAATAGGACAGCGGTAGAAATACTATATGATAAAATTTGCAACATTTTACAACCAGAAAACCAGAGCGGTTTGCAAAAAAACCCAAACAAGGAAAAACGCCAAAACCCAAGCCATGATGTAACATCTGGTGGCCATGTTTGTACTGCTGCATGTTTTCCACCCATGATTACTGTGACCAGTCTGCAGAATATGTTCTAAGTGTGAACATACCCTTATTCTATAGGCATATAAGTTATGTGCATGCACTACTCTCACACATTGCAGACTGTATACTTAATGGTAAGTGTGCATATACACAACCAGGCACTACACACAAAATAACACGACACATATGACATTACCGCACAGTTACCGCACACAGGACACCCGAGGATGCTGCTCAATTACTTTCCGCTTTTTCCCGCCAGCTTAGCTCATGACGTCACTGGGTAGGCGGGAGTTCTTACTAGTTCTCCTCCCCTTTTACACTTATGCTGTATCTTTAGGATAGCTGTAGTACTAAGTAACTACCAGCAGGTGGCATGTAGGAGACTCGCAGACACGCAGTATATCCGCACGGAGACACTCTAGCTTGATTTCGTCTCAATGGAGTGTCTGGACGGTGGGCGAGGAGGGTCAAATCTCGTCTGACAGCTGGATTTCCGTGGTTATGGTGTGTGTTTCTGTTTACTTTAGTGGGTTTCGGTGAGCTGCTGTTGCAGTGTATTACCTGCCTCTGTGCTGGGCTGTAATTGTACATTATGTCATATAGGACAGGCAGTTGTTACTTTGTTTCCTTCTTTTGTGGCTTTCACTTCTCTTGTTATGGTCATGTATGGGAGGGGGGTCATATAGGGTGCTTGCTATAGTATAAGGGGGTCATACTATATAACTAGTAGTATAGGGGGTCATATAGGGTGCTTGCTATACAGCTATAGTATAAGGGGGTCATGCTATATAACTAGTAGTATAGGGGGTCATATAGGGTGCTTGCTATAGTATAAGGGGGTCATGCTATATAACTAGTAGTATAGGGGGTCATATAGGGTGCTTGCTATAGTATAAGGGGGTCATGCTATATAACTAGTAGTATAGGGGGTCATATAGGGTGCATGCTATACAGCTATAGTATAAGGGGGTCATGCTATATAACTAGTAGTATAGGGGGTCATATAGGGTGCATGCTATACAGCTATAGTATAAGGGGGTCATGCTATATAACTAGTAGTATAGGGGGTCATATAGGGTGCTTGCTATAGTATAAGGGGGTCATGCTATATAACTAGTAGTATAGGGGGTCATATAGGGTGCTTGCTATACAGCTATAGTATAAGGGGGTCATGCTATATAACTAGTAGTATAGGGGGTCATATAGGGTGCATGCTATACAGCTATAGTATAAGGGGGTCATGCTATATAACTAGTAGTATAGGGGGTCATATAGGGTGCTTGCTATAGTATAAGGGGGTCATGCTATATAACTAGTAGTATAGGGGGTCATATAGGGTGCTTGCTATACAGCTATAGTATAAGGGGGTCATGCTATATAACTAGTAGTATAGGGGGTCATATAGGGTGCATGCTATACAGCTATAGTATAAGGGGGTCATGCTATATAACTAGTAGTATAGGGGGTCATATAGGGTGCTTGCTATAGTATAAGGGGGTCATGCTATATAACTAGTAGTATAGGGGGTCATATAGGGTGCTTGCTATAGTATAAGGGGGTCATGCTATATAACTAGTAGTATAGGGGGTCATATAGGGTGCTTGCTATACAGCTATAGTATAAGGGGGTCATGCTATATAACTAGTAGTATAGGGGGTCATATAGGGTGCATGCTATACAGCTATAGTATAAGGGGGTCATGCTATATAACTAGTAGTATAGGGGGTCATATAGGGTGCTTGCTATAGTATAAGGGGGTCATGCTATATAACTAGTAGTATAGGGGGTCATATAGGGTGCTTGCTATACAGCTATAGTATAAGGGGGTCATGCTATATAACTAGTAGTATAGGGGGTCATATAGGGTACATGCTATACAGCTATAGTATAAGGGGGTCATGCTATATAACTAGTAGTATAGGGGGTCATATAGGGTGCTTGCTATAGTATAAGGGGGTCATGCTATATAACTAGTAGTATAGGGGGTCATATAGGGTACATGCTATACAGCTATAGTATAAGGGGGTCATGCTATATAACTAGTAGTATAGGGGGTCATATAGAGTGCTTGCTATACAGCTATAGTATAAGGGGGTCATATAGGGTGCATGCTATACAGCTATAGTATAAGGGGGTCATGCTATATAACTAGTAGTATAGGGGGTCATATAGAGTGCTTTCTATATAACTAATATAATACAGGTTCATAAAGGGTTCTTGCTATATACAGTCATGGCTGTAATTTTTCCAGAAAATGAAGTATTTCTCCCAAATTATTGTAATTCCACATGTTTTGTCATACACATACACATTCCTTTGTGTGTATTGGAACAAAACACAAAAAAGGCAAATTGGACATAATTTCACACAAAACTCCAAAAAATGGCCTGACAAAATTGTGGATAAATAACTTTGTTTCAAGCATGTGATGCTCGTTCACACTCACTTGTGGCAAGTAAGGGCCGGTTCACATCTGCGTTCGGTTTCCGTACAAGGGAGTCTTCTTGGGGACCCCCGAACGGAAACCTATACGCAGAGAGAAGCGGTTTACATAAAGAAACCTCATAGACTATAGTGCAAGCAGAACTTTTCTCTCCGCATGTTTCCACATGAAGCATGCGGAAACCACACAGACCCCATTATAGTCTATGGGGTCCGCAGGTTTCCTTATGTAAACCACTTCTCTCTGCGTATAGGTTTCCGTTTGGGGGGTCCCCAAGCGGACTCCCTTGTACGGAAACCGAACGCAGATGTGAACCGTCCCTAATAGGTGTGGGCAATATAAAAATCACACCTGAAACTAGATAAAAAGGAGACAAGTGGACTCAATCTTTGCATTGTGCATACCACACTAAGCATGGAGAACAGAAAGCAGAGAAGAGAACCAAAATTGTGGAAAAATATCAACAAAGGTTACAAGTCCATCTCCAAAGATTTTGATGTTCCTTTGTCCACAGTGTGCAACATAATCAAGAAGTTTACAACCCATGGCACTGTAGCTAATCTCCCTGGACGTGGGCAGAAGAGAAAAATTGATGAAAGGTTGCAACGCAGGATAGTCCGAATGGTGGATAAACAGCCCCAAGCAAGTTCCAAAGAAATTCAAGTTGTCCTGCAGGCTCAGGGGGCATCAGTGTCAGAGCGAACTATCCATCAGGAGACCCAGGACGACCACACTGCTGACACAGAGACATAAAAAGCTAGACTGCAGTTTGCCAAAATGTACGTGAGTAAGCCAAAATCCTTCTGGGAAAACATCTTGTGGACAGATGAGTCCAAGATAGAGCTATTTAGTAAAGCCCATCATTCTAGTGTTTACTGAACGGAATGAGTCCTACAAAGAAAAGCACACAGGGCCAACAGGCAAATATGGTGGAGGGTCAAAGATGTTTTGTGGTTGTTTTGCTGCCTCTGGCACAGGGTGCCTTGACTGTGTGCAAGGCATCATAAAATGTGAAGAGTAACAAAGGATTTGAGTCACAATGTAGGGCCCAATGTCAGAAAGCTGGGTTTGCGTCCTAGGTCATGGGTCTTCCAGCAGGACAGTGACCCCAAATATACAACAGAAAGCTTACAGAAATGGATGGAAACAAAGCGCTGGAGAGCTCTGAAGTGGCCAGAAATGAGTCCAGATCTAAATCCTATTGAACACCTGTGGAGCGATCTTACAATTGCTGTTGGGATAAAGCATCCTACATATATGAGAAACCTGGAGCAGTTTGCAAAAGAAGAGAGGTCCAAAATCCCAGTAGAGAGGTGTAAGAAGCTTGTTGGTGGTTATAACTGCTTTTGGTTATTTTTTCCAAAGGGTGTAAAGCCAAATATTAAGTTCCGTGTCAGTAATTTTGTCCAGCCCATTTTTGGAGTTTTGTGTGAAATTATATCATTTTTGGCTTTTTTTCCTCTGTTTTTAGTGTTGTTACAGTACACACAAAGGAAATAAACATGTAATTACAATAATTTTCTGGAGAAATTTCAGGGGTGCCAAATTTACAGTCATGATTGTAGCTGCAGTATATAGATCATATAGGGTGCAGGCAATAAAACTAATAGTATAGGGGTGTCTTAGGGTGCATGCCATATAGCTATAGTATATGGGGGGACTTAGGGTGCATGCCATATAGCTATAGTATAGGGGGGTCATAGGGTGCATGCCATATAGCTGTAGTATAGGGGGGGTCATAGGGTGCATGCCATATAGCTATAGTATAGGGAGGTCATAGGGTGCATGCCATATAGCTATAGTATAGGGGGGGTCATAGGGTGCATGCCATATAGCTGTAGTATAGGGGGGTCATAGGGTGCATGCCATATAGCTATAGTATAGGGGGGTCATAGGGTGCATGCCATATAGCTATAGTATACGGGGGGTCTTAGGGTGCATGCCATATAGCTATAGTATAGGGGGGTCATAGGGTGCATGCCATATAGCTATAGTATACGGGGGGTCATAGGGTGCATGCCATATAGCTATAGTATACGGGGGGTCATAGGGTGCATGCCATATAGCTATAGTATACGGGGGGTCATAGGGTGCATGCCATATAGCTGTAGTATAGGGGGGTCATAGGGTGCATGCCATATAGCTGTAGTATAGGGGGGGTCATAGGGTGCATGCCATATAGCTATAGTATAGGGAGGTCATAGGGTGCATGCCATATAGCTATAGTATAGGGGGGGTCATAGGGTGCATGCCATATAGCTATAGTATAGGGAGGTCATAGGGTGCATGCCATATAGCTATAGTATAGGGGGGGTCATAGGGTGCATGCCATATAGCTGTAGTATAGGGGGGGGTCATAGGGTGCATGCCATATAGCTGTAGTATAGGGGGGTCATAGGGTGCATGCCATACAGCTATAATATAGAGGGGTCATAGGGTGCATACTGTATAGTTATAGTGTAGGGCAGTGCTTCCCAACCTTTTCAGACTCTGGGCACCCCTGGAAAATTGAAAAATAAATTTCCTTGGGGCACTCATACCAAATAATTTTTACCAAAAGACAAAAAGAAAACTTACAGTTTTGATGTTTTTTTTTTTTGTTTGTATGTTTTTTTTTAGCAGTTTTTGAATTTAGAGCTGGAACATATTTGTTTCAGTTGTAAATTTACAAAACCTCACCAAAAACCACATCAAAACTGCACCATATGAATAAACCCTCAAAGATGCACCATCCTAGACTTTCCATCCAGCACTCACAAAAATTCGCCATTTACCATTACCAAGTTCCCTAAGTGGCCCCACATAGTATCATGCTCCTCTGTGGTCTTTAACACTTCCCAGTGGCCCCCAGACACCAAATAATGTTCCCTAGTGGCCCCCCTGTCACCCCCAGAGCTCTGAGGTTCTCCCCGCTTCTTATCTGCAGATGGATGCAGCAGGTCTTCAGCTGACATCACAAGCTGATGCAAGAAGCTAAAGTCTTCCTACACCGTTCTGTTTGACTACATTGCCATCTTTAGTTAAAATGGGGCGTGCAGCCATTTTCCCATTGGATTGTTGCAGCAGCCTGATTGGGAATCGCTGGTGTAGGGAGTCATATAGGGCGCACATTATACTGTATAGCTATAGTATAGCGACATTGAAATGGGGTGAATCACGTCCAGCAAGGGGAGGCCTAAAATCACACAAGCTGTATTCAAAGCAGGGGAGAAACCTGGACAGATTGGTGGCGGTCTCAGCAGTCATACCCCGTCTGATTAGTAATTTCTCTTCTATCCCATGAATATAGCACACTGGCCCTTTAATTTCTGTCGGCCCACGCACACGACCTGGTAGGTGGTATAAATCTTTGTCTTTAGTAAACCATAGGGCACATTAAAAAGTTAAAAGGGAGTCTGTCATCAGTAAATTTTATCATAAACCTGACCCCAGTACCTTGTAGAGTGAGTCTACATTTTCCAAATATACCTCTGATATTCAGCTTTGGGGCCCCATTTTTATTTAAATCGCTGTTTTATTCATATGCAAATGAGGCTGTGCTTTAGGTTGTATTGCCTGGATAGGAGGACAGCTTCTCCCAGCCTTGTCCTGTGTAGTAGCTTCTGGTGCTGGGACACAGCCGGATCAGCTGGTCGGTGAAGGGTCTAACATGCAACACTCATTATTCACAAGGGTTAAATAATAAGAATGACCGGTCTTATTTTTACTGATCTCCACTTGTTTGGGATCTGTACATAATGCAGCTTTAGGTCAGGCATTTCGCTTATAGGATACACCGTTATCTCAGTATTACTGCACGTATGTCATGCACATGTGTGTTTGTTCTTGGGTTCTGGATTTAAGGAGGAGCGCCACCTCACCTGTTTATGTCATGACTAAGAGCGGGTATACAATCTGAAGTTATTAACCTTTTGTATGTGTCCTCTGCTTTAATAAAGACAAAGATTAATTTTCTGCTTTATCCACATAATTGTGTCTGGAAAACATGGTCAATGTGCGAGCCATTCTCCCAGACTAACTGCGGCTGTGTGAAATGGAAGGGTTGACACTTTTTCGGTATGTTTCTTTTATTTTGGTGGGGGAAAAGTGTGACAAAGTATTGTGCAGAATTTCTTGTGTGTTGTGCCATCACAAGGGCATACAGTGCCCCCTACTGGTACTTATCGACCTGCTACAATGGCGGGGAAAGCTACCCTGTTGACATGGAATGTAAAGGGGTTTAAGCAATGCTGAATGTGGCACACCCAGGGGCATAGCTATAGGGGGTGCAGAGGCAGCATTCGCTACTGATCCCTGGAGCCTGAGGGGGGCCCAAAGGCCTCTCTATAACATAAGAAGACACCAGTAGTCTAGATAGCACATGGTTAGTGGGATCCCCATCACAGAGTTTGCACTGCGGCCCAGAAACTTCAAGTTAGGCCTCTAGGTGCACCAAAGATCTCCTCCGTCTCATAAAGAGAGTATATGGTACACCATTGCTTCTGAAGAAAAAGGGGCTCAGGATGGATGCTAAGTTACTGAAGTGCTCAGAAGACAAGAGGATCTTCAGATGAGGTGTAGTTGTCCGTTCTGAGTTTTTGGGATAAGGTTTTTAGGCTCTATTCTATTTCAGATTACGGTCTCTCACTCCCTTTGTGAAATTGCAGAACTGTCACTACCCCATATCAGAAAATAACTAGTACATCTGTATTTCAGGTCTACTCACTGATGTAGAGTCGCCATGGCCTCGTCGTTCTCTCCGGAGTGGGACGATGATGAACGGATGTCCTTCTTGTTCTCTGCCTTCAAGCAGTCTCGCGATGTGGACAGTCTAAATTGGGATAGTAAGATGGCTTTCTGGACGTTTCTGATTGTAAAACATGCCAAGGCTCAGGGACTTCTCACCGTTACATTGCGCCAGCTACAATCAGACTTTACCCGCAAGGGTAGTGTACCCTTAGGTCTAGGAACAGTCATCCAGGAAATGCTGAGGTGAGGACTGGTCAGTGATGCTACATAAAGTGTGTTAAAGGAGTTTTCCTGGTTTTATCAATTGATAACCTATCCTTAGGATAGATCATCAATTAAAGATCAGTGGAGTCCCCCATGGATCTGGTGTTTGACATGGCAGCGTTGTTCCCTGAGCTCTGCTTCAGCTTCACAGGCCATGTGACATCATATTTGGTCACATGGCCTGTTTGAAGCTCAGTCCCATGCAAGTGAATGTGATACCGAATGTGCGGCCGTGTGCTTGGTTTTCTGTGAAAAGGCTGCACGCTCACCTGAACACTGCGGTGTCTTGAAACAGCTGATCCACGGGGATCTGACATCTGGGACATGTCATGAACTATTAACCCTGCATGATATCGCAGTTAATTTCCATTCACTTTAAAAGAGCTGAGCTGTGATTCCATAAATAAGCAATGGACCAGGAGCCTTGTTGTTTTCATTCTTGGCAAACCCTTTAAGGCTGATGTTTCTGAATTAACACTTGTCTTAACAGTAACTTGTGAAGTTTCCAGTCTTACATATTGAATCTGTCCCTTTTGACAGGCGAGGTTCCCTGCAGAGAGAGTCAGATTTTGTGGCAGGTATCACCAGTGGCTGGGTCTCATGGGGTATGAGACAGCTGGTCGTCAAACCTCTCCGCTGGACGATCAGCTCCTTTCTAGGTGGACAGCCCAATGAAGATGAGCCTTTTGTGGTTCCTGAAGTCCTAAAGGTTAGTTTATAATCACTGCTGCAAGGTTAGAAAGGAGTCTGTGGTATGGGAATATGTGTCTCTATAGTAATAGACCATGAAAAATAATGTGTAGTCTGATCCTGCAGTCATATTTCCTTCCTTCTGTCCTTTACTTATTCCTTAGCTTTAGTGCACAGTCTACTGCACTATTTCATTCTGCAAAAATAAAGGCATATGGACATATACTGACCCAACAGAAGCCAAAAGGAAGTGCTTTTGGTCTCAGTTGAAATGAATGAGCTCTATGGATGGGGGTGATGTGTACGCCCAAGGCTTTTATTGGCATCTCTTCCAAATGTAAACTCCAATTGTGATCTCCGAACAGGGCCTAATGTAGTTTGGTAAGAAGAGGATAGATAGGCGTCTGAATACAGGATCAGACTACCAAATGCTTGTTCGTAGTCTGTAACCATGGAGACACAAAACTGACTATTGGCAAACTTGTATCGGTACAATAATATATGTGGTTGTTGATGACCTTCCTTTTAAGCTTTATTTACAATGCCCATTTTATCCTGACAACCACAATCAGACCGTGATTTTAGTTGTCATTTTGCAGCAGGTTGGAAATCACTGATTTACATTATAGTGCTTTCACTTCATGGTGGAGTTGGTGGTGGTCTCATAACACACTTTGTTTCCTGCTTCTCCCCCCAGGAACAGGCGGATCTGGTGTTCCAGAAGTATCGCTCCTCTCCTCTGAGCACTGTTCCCTTACTCTGTGAGGAGGATGTCCATGGAGTCTGCAAAGACCTGGTTCCATCTCAGTCTGTATTTCAGCTGGTCCTGTTGCAGCTGATGAGAGACAAGAAGGTCTGTCTTCTACAAAGAAGTGGTGAGAGGGTAAGTGTGTGTGATCGACCTCCATAGTTATGTCCTGTGACCTTTGTGTGGACGGCATATGGTAAGGGGCTTGTCCAAGACTGCATATTGATGGCCTACTGAGTGTTGGACCCCCACTGACCAGAGTACAGTGTATGGAGCCCAGAAGCTGATGACTCTGTACACTGTGTAGTGCCTGTGTCCTGTATTGCAGTTTAATTCCCATTCACTTCTGGCTCTGTACACTGTACATATATTCGCTGACTGGTGGGGATGTCAGGTGTTTGACCCTCACCCTCATATTGGTGACCTATCCTCAGGAAAGGCCATCAATATGTAGTTTTGAACAATCCCCTTAATTATATACAAGTTTAGTGTTACATCCCTTTAATATTTTATCGCCAGTCTTGTGCTAGGTAGTGGTTTCTGGGGGTTGGAACCTGTAGACTATTCCTTTGGGCAGTTTAAATACACTTAAATACATATTGGCCAAACCCTATTTCACCTGACAGCTTGTCCTCCTGCATGTATCTGATCCGGGGGAGAGGAGTAAACCGCTGCCAATCACCTCCAGGCTCACTCCCATTCACATTATATGATCAGCCAGTTCCTCTGAAAACAGCAGGTTTGGCTGAAATGTATCTAATGTGTACGACAACCTATAGGCTGAGACCTTGATTGTACCCTCCACTCTTAGGCTAGCGTCACAGTGAAGTTTTGGTACTGCAGTGCTATAATACCTACACCCCCTGCTACAGTTTGTACACGAGTGAGCACTGCGGCTCTGGGAAAGTAAACAATACTTGAATCCCTCTCTGTACAGCTGGTCTGGAGGGGTCCCAGGAGTCAGACCCCCCACAGTTCTAATATTGATGGCCTATTCTCAGGATATTTATTTTCAAGGAATTTTTCCCTGCTAAAAACACTTGTCTCCATAGGATAGAGGATAAGTGTCTGATTTCTGATGGTCTGACTGTTGGATCCCCCACCACTCATGAGAACAGGGTTCCCAGCGTCCTTTGTGAATGGAGCGCTAGTGTGCATGTGTGACCAACAGTCCATTCACTTCTATTGGACTGATGGGTGAATGGATTCAGGGTCCCAGTGATCTGACCATTGTCCCCTGTCCTATTAATAAGTGTTGCAAATTGCTACCTAGATGGGAGCAACTGCTTCCTGTCCCAGCCACTAGGCCACAAGCAATGCTGCTTTATGATGTTCCCCTAACTCTCATAGAGGAGAATAGGAGTTGCAGAAACATCGTAGCACCCGAGCTCTGCTGTTTCCCCAGCTTTGCAATTACGGAAACCGTGTTGCTAATGTCCTATGCTGCTTCTGTAGCTACCATTATCTTCTATGGAACTTGCGAACACAGCATAAAGCAGCACTGCTCGACTGTTTCCATAATTCCCACCGTAGGGGTCAGGACAGGAATCAGGTATTCAATTTGAGTCTATCCCTATATATCTTGCTATAGAATCTCTCCTATCCCATCAGTACCCACATACTTTCTAGTTGTGCTTAGTGAATAGATTTTCTGGCCATTACTGAGCCCCTAACCCTGTACAGACCACTCTCTTATGTCACAGCTTGTCAAGTTTGTCCAAGAAGGAAACAGTCATGTGACCCCCATAGGAGACACCGATCTGGGCATTTACGAATTACGGAAAAGTGAGAAGCTGCTATCGGAGAGACTGCAGAGTGCGTGTGACGAATCGACTAAGTAAGTAGCACAAATGCTGGTCACCTTCTTATACTGGATCTGCTTCACTATTAGATCAGATTAGATAGTTACCATCGGTCTAAAAGGAGATCTGTTTGCTCTGGCAAATTATTGGATTAAATAGAAATTCTGGAGCATATGTTAGAACTCTGTGTCCTGTCGTTTCTCTGTTATTCCTCCTGGAAACGTAGAAATACATCTACAACAGGGCTTTACCATTCCCCAAGACTGTAGGGTGTCAGAGTGTGTTTGGCATGGGGAATAGTTTGAACCAGGAAGAATAACAGAGGAGTTATGCAATGTAGCATTCTAAGAAACTGTGTCCTAGCATTGTTATTTTATGGGGAATTTTATTATTTCACTAAAACAGACATAGTGATATACAGTATTTAGTTATGTCTGTACTAAAATGTGTGCTGAAATGTAAAAAATTACTTTATTGGTTCAGTTTTTGAAATTATTGTTGTTAACCAATCACCTTTGCACAAGATTTTTGGGAACGATGGGAAATATTGTCCATATATTTTTTAATCTTCCATTATGAGCTTCCTTTTACAAACCCGAACCTGCCTTTGTACTGATAAGGAGCAGAAACTCTAAAACAGCGCCCTCTGCAGATGGGTTTCTGGTTTGACTGATATCTCTCGTCATGTTTCAAGGCTCTCCGCCCCCATGTCGAACAACATGTTGACTATTTACGCCTTGGTGGTCAGCAGTTAACTCTGCAAGGACCTACTGGTACGTCCTTGGAGAGTTTGCAGCTGCACAAGATTGTCTTGCTGCAGCAGCGGACAGAGGGCTGTCAGTGGCAGCCAGCCTCTCCACAGAGATGGCTGGGGTGGTTTATTACTGTTCCTGCTTTCCTGATTGCTGTATACGCAGCGTTCAATGAGCAGTGTGTATACAGCTGTATACCATGATGTAGCTTCTTCACAACCCAACAGTCAGCTGATCGCTGGGTGCTGGGAATCAGCAGGAGCTGCTGGGCACTAGAGGACCAAGATCAGCTCTGCAGTGTATACTAGGAGACTGTATTGCTCTTGTAACTGGGCCTAATATATCAGACCTAGTGCAGGAGAAATCACTGGAAAAAAAAATGTAATGTTGAAGTGATCCCATAAAGGTTTATTATGACCTTATGGGGCACAATACAGTATGTTAGAAAAAAAAGTAATAATAATTGACTAAATAAAATAAAAAAAGACAAAAGTAAATCTGCCCCAATATATATATTATGAATTTTCTTTTCCTGCAGGCTGACAGAAGAGGCTAGAAACTTTAATAAGGCCGGAAATAAGCCTCAAGTGAGTCTCATTCTTCATCGTATGATGTTTATTCTCTATTTATAGTCTTAAAATCCTGTAGTTTTCACACTGACCACTGGCTCCTCAGTGTGCTGACACTTCCTGTTTTGTAGAGATCACTTTTCAGCAGTCATCTCAATATCATCACAGGCAGAATGTCAATAAAAGGTATCTCCTCTATATAGATATATAACACAGGATTCCCATTTACAATAACTGATGGCCACAATTCACCTCCTCCCCCTCCCTGCGCAATGACCTCTGCATGGGTCACAGAGCGCGCCCACAATGTTCTACCATTAGTCAGAGTCCTTTGCAGACTACAGTTTCCTGTGTCCACATGGCTGCTGTAAAGCAAATCTCTGAATTATAATTTACCCAATTCTGTCCTTTCCTCAGCATATCCTTACCTTTAAATTTCTGTCATTCCTTAGGCGCTGCGATGTCTTCGTCGTAGGAAACAGGTAGAAAAACGGATATCAGCGCTGCAGAGCAAGTTGGACACAATACAGAGCATCCTGGAGAGAATATCAATGGCTGAGACTGACCGCAAGGTGAGAGAATAGTAAAATTTTATAAGAAAAAAAAAAAGTGTAAATACCATAAATAACACCGCAAGAAGAAAACGTTGATATTTGTATACTTTATCCGTACGGTAATGTACTTGTTTCTTTTAGGTGGTGTCTGCCTATCAGGTTGGGGTCTCTGCTCTGCGTTCAACACTGAAGGACGTCAACCTGGAGAAGGCAGAAAGTCTAGTAGAACAGATACAAGAGGTAATACGAGTGCATCATATACGGTATATGGCCTCTAATACTCACAGTGCCCATCCATGGCAGTCCTACTAACCACATGTAGCATCTGCTGCACAGTGCCATAGCCCCCAAATATAATATACACCAATCCCTGATGTAGTTGGTACATATACTGTCAGCTACAGCTACTAGGATCAGCTATACTCCACATATTTAGTGCCAGAAAGAATAGTCTAGAGCAGAGGTTCCCAAACTTTTTTTTCTCGTAGACCACTTTCAAAATTTTACTGGTTTCGGTGTACCCCCTGCTGCTACATTTCTACCATATCCCCAAAACTCATCAAAAAATGTGAAGATTAGATCTAACGTAGACCCCTGTCGAGTCTCCCCGTGGACCCCTGGGAGTCCACCTGGCCCACTTTGGGAATCACTGGTCTAGAGCAATGGTTCTCAAGGCGCGGTACGTCCAGCTATTACCAGGGGTACTCATAATGGATAGAGCCCTCCGCCCACCTTCCAATAACGATAGTTTGTGGGGTTCGCCACCCACAAACTATTATACTCTGGGGTCTCTTCAGACCCAAGGAAAATGAGTAAACATAACTAACCGGGTTACTAACCTCTCCTGACTCTGCACGGGGAGCAGCGCCAGAGCTCAGGGGAGATGAGTAACGTTGTTATGTTTACTCACCTTCCCCGAGTTTTAAGAGACCCCAGAGTATAATAGTAGTTTGTTGGTGATGAACCTTCAAAATTTTGGTTTCAGCTAAACTCCAGAAAAGGCGAGTTTGGTCAAACCTGTAATTGTTAGAAAATCTCTATATATGTTGGATTTTTTTTTTAATTTTATTAACATGGGAGAACTATATGATATTATACTGTGTAGAGGGGCCGCTATGGAACATTATACTGTGCGGAGGGGCCACTGTGGGACATTATACTGTGCGGAGGGGCCACTATAGGATATTATACGGTGTGGAGGGGCCACTAAGGGACATTATTCTGTCACAAAGATCTTTGGCATGAATTGCGGGGTGTGCTTTCTTAACAGCCTGAGGTCCACAGCTTACCACTCGCTCCTTAAACATCACTGAGAGTGGGGCCATTCTATGTGGGGGTCATTATACTACATGTGGGGACACTGGAGGCCATTATACTACATATGGTGGCACTGAGGGGGCCATTACATAACTGTTGACGGAGGCTCCAAACTAAGTCTTATTTTATTAACATTTAATAAGTGATCGCTACATTGAGGGTACTGGATTGGGACATTTTCTCACTTGGGGTTCTTCCCTTGAAAAGGTTGAGGGCCACTGGTCTAGAGCCTACAGTCTCAGTTTGTGGAGCTCAGCGGATAGCCATACTCCAGGGAGCACTTGTTCTGCCCTTGTCTTGTGCTTTTGTTGTGCATCACAGTATATTCTGGTAGTCTTTCGGCTACTTTGATATAGTTTATTTGACAGTGGGGGTTACTTGTCTTAGAGAGTGTGATAAATGCTGCTGTAGACCTAGGTCTGACTCATTAATGGTGTCCAACCCCATCAAAGTATTTGGGGATCACTGCTGCTTGGTCACTTTTTATTTTTGGTTATTTTCTAATATAATTTATTAGTCCTTTTTTTCCTTTTGATTATTTGTTGTTCGGGTGTACATAATTTGAAGATGGATTAATAAATAACGTATTATTCCTTCTTATATTATATGACAATATTTCTTTTCTTATAGTTCTGTGACCTGCAGGATGACATAAACCAGACCCTGTCCGAAGTAGGGACTAGCAATCTGGGTAAGTAAGGTACAGCTGTTGTACGAATAAGGCTATGTTCACACTACTGTTACCACAGTCCATTGCTGTCATCCGTCTTCTGCTGTGGGATCTCTGGTGTTTTTGCAGTTTTTTTCTAGATCTGGTTCCTCTCGCCTATAAAAGGGTTTTCCATTGGTAGATGTCTTTTGGTATATCAGTTCAGTTAGACATCCCATCAAAAGTGATGTCCCTTACTCTTGAATACAGGTCCATGTCCTCCATCTGTTTGGGATGATCGTATTCCATATTTACTTTGTACAGGATGCCTAGCGCTTGATAATAATGGTGATTTACAACATGGGATGTAGATTTCAGAATGAACACATCATGGAAGATTTCTGTCATGAACTCCTGGGCTGTGTTCACATTGTCTTTTTATGTTATGTTTGATTCAAAATCTTCCAATATGTGTATCAAACATAAAACTCCAAACATATGCCATGTGAAAAGTCACAGGGGTGCTTCAATAAGCCCTGCAGCTATATCACCTGGATCTGATTAGGACAGGATTTCAGCCTCGGGATGTGAACAGAAAGGTTTCCATTCATTGGCAGCAAGCAGAGATGTTTGAATTGAAGCCTAAAAAATTTAGAAAGTTGCATAACTTTTTTCATTATACAAGAAATGGCTTAAAGGCATAACATTGGGGATCGTGTACCAAACCTTAAACAAACTTTGCATAAATCAATAGGGTGTAAAACAATTTTTGGCCATTATGTGACTTCTGTTTTGCATCATTATTAGCATTTGTCCCCTGCAGTTCTGTCTGAGCTGGTGGGAGTAGACTAGCTGCCATACATTGCATACAGTTAGTAGATAAGAATCTGCTCCATCACTTGCTCTCTTTCTCTCAGCCTCAGCGCCATGCAGGGCATATATAGAGACAGACTGACAAGTACTGATGTGAATAAAGTACCTTGATTGTGAAAGTTCCTATTTGTGTTTCTGCTCACTCCTCCCCCTTCCCCTCTCCATAGATTTCTATAGTCATGAATAAATTTAAGTCATGTCACCTGCTGTCCGTCTGAAGAACAGAGTCGCCTGTACTATTGATGTATGCAAAGCTTGTTGAGAGGTTACTGACCATTTAATAAAACTTTTGCATCGTTCCAGATGTGGACACAGATGAACTGGAGAGAGAACTGAATGAAATTCTTCAGGAGGAAAAGGTAGACCTTCCAGACGTTCCCACCGGTCCATTAATTGCCTCTCCACAGCGCCCCCCTATTGGTCATCGAGCTGATAACACAGGTGAGCAAAATTTACTATTTCAACTTGACAGGTCTGGTGCCACTTAAACCATTGTAGCAGCCATCACAGGTCTTCTGGGAATACGTTGTGGAGAGCTGGGCATGTGCAGTAAGTACTGAGGCCATCGCCCACATCTAGGAAAGCCAATGTACTGCCTCTGAAATGCACGGTGCAGGCGCGGGATTGTAATGGCAATTACACTGACCCGTCAGTCACGTTGCAGTGGGAGGGATTGAGGAGAGAGTACCCAGTGGACACTTGCAGCCTATGCAGGTAGCAAATAAAGCCATGAATGGCTGCATAGTTAAAGAGGACCTTTCACATCCTCATGTATATGCGGTATTACATACCGCTAGAAAGCTGACAGCGCGCTGAATTCAGCGCACTGTCGGCTTTCCCGTTATATGCCCCAGGGCTGGAGATATCGGGGGGTCTAAATTTCAACGTTCACTGTCAGAAGGGCGTTCCTGACAGTCTAGCTGTGCTGTGAGGAATGCCCTCCATGACAGTATTAGTCCATAGACTTGTACTGGGGGGGCGGTAAGGAACGCCCCCTCTGACAGTACTCGGCTATGGATTAGGACAGAGAGGGGGCGTTCCTTACCGCCCAGTGATGACGCTGAGCTGTGAGGAACGCCCACCCCCCCCCCCCCAGTACAGTGCTATGGAGGAGTACTGTCAGAGAGGACGTTCCTCACAGTCCAGCTATACTGTCAGGTACGCCCTTCTGACAGTGAATGGTGAAATTTAGACCCCCGATATCTCCAGCCCTGGGGCACATAACGGAAAAGCTGACAGTGTGCTGAATTCAGTGCGCTATCAGCTTTCTAGCGGTATGTAAAACCGCATATACATGAGGACCTGAAAAGCCCTCTTTAATGATAATGTGTGTATTTATTAAGAAAATCTATCTAAAAATCTGCAGAAAATGTCCAGTGACTGGCTCCCTTCACCACTGCCACAGTCTTACAGTAGTAAAGATGTTCTTCATTGGACTTAGTCTGTGGTGCTTTCACTGTCTCCATTCCTCCTAGCTTTGGACATGAGCGGGTTGCTGTCTGCCCTTCCTGATGTCCCTAGTGGTCCCTTCATGGGTTCTCCTGTACGTCCTGCAGTGGGGCAGAGTAATCGAGGTGAGGATCTGTATAGACTTGACTATAACTAAACATTATACATGTACAGCATCCTCATTAAAGGGGTATTCCTACCTTAGACATTTATGGAATATCCCAGTCCCCAAGCTACAGACACAGCGCAGCACAACAAGCTCAACTGTTTCTGTAAACCAGCCATATCTATGTTCCGTTTACCCATATCTACCAGGTGGGAAAGGGTCAGGGGACCTCTGTTCTTGAAATCCTAGAGTTAGGACCCACATCTATCAGACATTTAAAGAAGCACTCCAGCGATTATACACTTTTTTTTTTTTTTTTTCCATTCTCATACTCCTGACCTTCTTGTCTTTCATTTCTTTTATGTATATTGCACTTATTTCCCTGCAGTCCAGTTTGTCCACTGTCCTGATCAGACATCTTCATTTTAGATTTCTGTTTCTCTCAGCACAGCTTGACATGGGCAGTTAGAGAGAGTACCATCTCTGCCTGCTGGGGGCAGTGTAATAATCCTTCTCTACAAATGTCTGTAATTGTCATTCTCTATAGTCTCCTAAATACAAAAAAGTATATACAGTAATACCTCGTACACTCGCGTTTCCGAATTTGCGAATTCACAGATTCGCGATATTTTTTTGGCAACTAACATATATAGATTTTGCTCTTTTTTCTCAGATCTGTGAAATTTAAAAAAAAAAAAAACACCTTCGCTATTGGGTAGTAGCGTCCTGTTCGTTACGTACCCGGTAATTAGTTTCATTTTACTGTGAGTGTATAAGAAAAATGAATGAATGTATTAATATACAGTACTGTACAGTATACTTTAGTATACTGTACAGTACTGTAGGGTAAAGTTTATTGATATTTAGGGGTTAAACATTAGAAATCGGTATTGTAAGCACTTCTAATTGCTTGTACCAAACATTCGTGATTCCTCATGATCCGCGACCGGTTCTGGACCCTAACCTCGCGAATGTACGAGGTATTACTGTAGATAGGGAGGCCATGCTGTGAGCTCCTTGGTTATAACTGTGTGCAGGAGCCTGTCCGATCATCAGCAGTAGCCTGTGTGATACAGTGCAAGAAATTGTGACTTTTGGAGGGAACAGAAAGACCTGCAATTCCCAGAAGGTCACCGTAAGATCACCAGAGTGCACAGAGGAAACCCACACAAACATGGGGAGAACATACAAACTCCATGTAGATGAGGTCCTTGATCGGATTCTTGAGCAAATAAAATGCAGTAACGCCATGTTGACTGATATCTTTAGTAAAATCCAACCCCCTTCCTGCTTCCAACCACTGCTTGGCCGCCAGCTGTATTCTACTTTGTATAGAACATTTAAGTCATTCTCCCGCGGCCTGGCAGCAAGTACAGAGTATTTATTTTTCTATTTCCTTATAGTTATTTCTGACCTGGGACCAGACGATAAAATTGTTATTATTATTGCTGTGGTCATAAATCCGAGATAAATATGCAAAACCTTTACAACACAATGTGCATCTTGAACTTCTACATTGTAGCCTACATGACCATTATTCTTTCATATTAGAACAGCCATATTTAATTTTCACTGCCTTCATAGTACCCCATGGATGTGTTTGTCACCACAATGCAACCACACAGTGAGAACTGAAAGGGCTATTCCAGGATAAACCTTCTTCATATCATTCAGTAGCCAAACCCCCAAACTATTACTTATTAAATTTCCCCTTTTCCTCCCATTTTGAACCAGGTATGTCACCCCCTTCCCCCTTGCTGGTTTGGCTGATGTGTACATCAGGTTGCAGGTCTTGTCAGCCCCCTAAACACTGCCCTGTCAATGTCTGCACTAGCATGATGCCCCGGGCCAGTGCTGGAGGGTCTGTTCAATGTGCATGCGCAGACCCTGCACACACTACCTGGAGGGGACAGAGCGACAGTGCACATGTCTAACACAGCAATGCCTCCTAGGATGTCATCAGAACGTCCCTGTAAAGCTGTGTTTTACCCTGCCAAGCAATGAGGCATTGAAATACAGAGGTAAAAAATAAAATAAAAAAGTAAATTTGAAAAAAAAAAAAAAAAATGAAACATAGAAAAAAAAAAATTTATTGGGTATCAATGTAAGTGTAATGACCGCTAGAGTAAAGTTAATGTTTCACTTAAAGAGCCAGAAAATAACCAAAAACAGACAACACGACCCACAAAAGTAAAAAGGTAAGGTTGCACAATGTAGTGCAGCAAATAAAGGAAAATAAGACTTAAAGGGATTGTCCAGGAAAAAATGGGCACGCAAATTATTTTTTAAATAGACCGGGTTCGGTGAAGGAAAAAAAAAAAAAAAAAAAAATCATATTCTCCTTTCTCAGGGCTTCCCCGTGCGGTCCGTTCCTGCAGCTCCGTTGTTGTCTTCTGGCGGAAGTACCTGCCACATGGCTGATTTTAAAAATAATTTATTTTCCCGGACGACCTCTTTAGCTTTGACCTTTAGACGGAGGTATCGTGTGTTTATACAGCACTGGGTATTGATAGAGGTGGCTTACACTGAAGTCTTCTCTGAGATAAGGTTATGGTTAAACAAAAAAAACAGGTTTTAGTATAGTTGTCTGGGATCTGCGCCGCCATATGCGGGGTACAAAGGTTATATCGGAGACCTTTCACATGTATGTTTTTAGATATTCCTAAATACATATAATATTATATTTCATTTAAAAGGGTCTCTGTGTCCTATTATTATTATACCCTACAGTTTCAGCAAACTGGGATCACCGCCAATTATAATAACGGGGGTTTCCTTGTATCCCCATCTGAATTAAGCGACAAGTGTACCGCCATTCATTTCTATGGGACTGCTGGAGGTAGCTGTGTCAGTGTGGTCCCATAGAAAGGAACAAAGAGGCAGGTCGTGACGGTCACTTCATTCAGCTGGTGGTACAAAGTGACCCCAGTTCTCAGATCGGACTTTCACTGATCTAGGAATAGGGGATATTTTGTATCAATAGGTAAACTCCATTAACACAACAAAAGAGGTCTTGAAGAAGTCGAATGTATTATGCAACTGTATATTAGTATATTACACGATCAGTCGTTACTATTATAGCAGACATGTAATACTACATTTGACCTGTAGTGGCCACTGTAGGAAAAATGTATGGCCAGCTGAAACTTCCTCTGTGATTACAGCTGATCGGCAGGGGTTTGGTAAGCTGGACCTACAGTGATCAGCTGGTTGCAAAGCTGGCTTCAGTATGTATATATAGGGGTTGTATCTTTCACAGAAAATCTTTTGTTTTGTTAATTTTTATTTTAATAAAATTTTATGTTTCTTTAAATCTGTTTTCACCTAAGTCATATACTACATATGACTGCCCTGTTTTGCTTTCCAGAGGCCTCTCCACAAAGACATCATGCACTTTTCCAATGATCTTGGGACGACTCACGGTCAGTTCTGTGACATCAAGGCTTCCTTGTCAGAGGAGACGTCTTCCAGTGAGAGTGTTAATGTGGGGAAAAAGTCACAATGAACCAAAAGGATCTACTACAGTCATGTAACATATCAGGCCGATCTTTCACTCTGTTTCCACTACTGCTAGTTTCTAGGCTGCTGTATACACTGTAAGTCCCTAATATCACAGAAGGTGACAACTACGACTACATGTTACTGGGCTGTACAGGAGAAATTGCCAAAATATGGCACAATCTCTGACATCACTTCCTGCTCTGCTGCTATTGGCTGATGTTGCATGTCACAGACTTCCTGTTCAGCATGTCCCCTGCATGCATTTTGCACACAATACTATTAATACTGATGGCTCTCTGCACCCTTTCAGGGCTCGCTTTCCTTGCTTTGAAGAAGGGAGTTCTCAATATTATGTACAGCGTGCATTCAGGGGCGAGCGGAGCAGGAAGTCAGAGAGGTAAAGCTTCAGCCAATAGCTGCAGAGCAGGAAATGATTTCAGAGAGAGCGTGTCAATAACCTGTAGATACTTTACAGCATTAAGGACCTATAGTGGAAACTTGCTATGGGTGGGGGCAGAATTAAGGAAGGCCCCTGGTATGTAAGATGATCTTAGTAGGTCCTTTTCATGGATTATTTAAATTTGTCTTATAACTTTACGTTATACCAATGATTATATTCTGTGGTGTTATAAAGGACTGTTGAATCGGTGGATTCTTGGGTTGTGATCTGTTTATAGTATGTGGTCAGGAATATGCTTTAAAGGAGAACTCCATTCAAACCTTAAAGATTTTAGTACTGCATGGATTTTCTGAGATTCTTCAGTGCCTGAGGGATTTATCTGGATGCAGAGGATATTGATACCAAGCAGCTGCACAAAGACAAGAGAACTTGTAGGTAAAAGCTGTTCCCTTTAACCAAATAAGCTTGTCACGTAAAGGGTTTTTTGGGCTTAACATATATGGTAACTATACCATATCATATTCATGTGGGTCTATCACCTGGCACCCCCACCATTCAGCTGTTCTCAGCAACTGCTTCATAGAGACAGGAAGAAGACAGTGCCGTTCTCTGTGTAGTGGCCAGACCAGATTACTGCAGGTCAGCTCCCATTCACTGGTATAAGAGCTAAGCTGCAATGACTAGGTTCAGCCACTGCACACAGAATGGAGCTGTCTTCCTCTTCTTCTGTGTTCTGAGAACAGCTGATCGGTGAGGGTCTTGATGATCTGATACTGATGCCCTATTCTTAGAGTAGGCCATTAATATTTTTAGCCCATTTAACTCCTAAATAGTGAGGGCGATATATGATTGGCTTAAAAAGCAACCACTGAGGGGGGAGCATAGGGGCTTACTGCATGCTGTTTTATTAATGATTTCATGTGTAGATGGATGCAGTGAGCTCCAGAGTTCCCTCTATTGGTGACTGCAGGAAGTTGAAATGTTATCATTTAACTTCTGTGCAGACAATTTGGGGCTATGTGTCAGAAAAAAGACAGATCTCTAACTGCTATAAATATGTAGTGAGGAGTAGTTTGGATTTTAAGAAATATAATTTAAAAAATTACCATTTTTTTACCCATTAAATCTCCCACACACCAGTACAATGATCCACACTGACCCTGCAGTAATGGCATCACATACATCATTCACTTGACTGCTGCAGCCAATCACTGAGCTCAGCAGTCGCGTGTCATACATGTAAGCATCACCACTGAGGCAAGCAGTTGGCTGCAGCAGTCATGTGAGTGATATCTGTGACATCATTGTGGCAGGACTGGCACAGGATCCCTTTTAATTGGCAACAATGTATATTGATTGACTTGTCGGGTTTCTATAGGTGATGGATGTTCCACAAATCCAACCATTTTCAAAGCTCATGTCTATAGTCAGCTTCACAGCTAGCTAGGCACTAAACTGTCCTTACTTTCCTGCCTTGCTGCAAAGCAGGGCCCCTGTTATGTTTAGGATTAGGGAGGAGTTCTGCTTCAGGCCCCATGCACATGACTGAGTGTGCACCCGATGTGTGGCCGAGTTTGCAGTGGAATGCGAGCCTATTCCATGATGCACTTACCTCCATGGGGGCTTCGATCCATTCTGTACCAATGACTCGGAGCAGGATAGGACCAGCCCTACTTTCAATGCCCCCTCGAAGGAGCATCGGATCGTGTCCAAGGAGGCTTAGAAGAGAAATGGCAGCGATGAAAGTGTTTGGTTCAGCGTCTGCCAAAATGGTTCTCACCCCCGAGTCCAGCTAACTGACTGGGGCTAAACACTATGGGGGCATGAAAGAAATACATGTGCTGTAGCCAATTTCTGCCCCAACCCCGCCATGTCTTCTACAATATACTGTTATCCAAGGAGACATGGTGGGCACAAAGAAGGAAGGGGGGCAAATATGCCCAAAAGCAATGAAGGAAACAGAAAGAAAGGGGCAAATTAAGAAGGGAGACACAACCCATATACAGTAAAACATGGTTATTCAACCAAAAAACAGACATACAGTTTAATAAGCCACATACGGTAATGCTAGGCAAAGACTCATGGCCAAGAAAACAGTAATACAGATAATCATTATGGCTACACTGACCTGTAAATATAGAATAGACTTTAGACGATGCAGTATACGACATACCGATACGTGACTAAAGTGCATTCCTAATATAGATGCTATACCTGTGATACACGAGGGGCAGGGATAGGAACCAGCCATTCCGCCATGTGAATATACCCTTATGTATTGCTGGAAGGCTGCTTTCTTGGCCAGGAGTCTTATTCTGGACCACCATGCCTAGTAACCAGGGCTGTGGAGTTGGTAGGCCAAACCACCGACTCTGACTCTTCTTTATCCACAGCCCGACTCTGACTTCTTCACCAATCGGCAAGGTACTCCCTATCCTTAGGATAGTAGGTAACTTGTTATAACTCGAATACCCCTTTAAATTGTCCCCGACTCCTACTTCACTGCCTTACTATTGATAGCATATATAACACTTTATATTCCATATCTGTTTTTGCCTCAATAGAATTGTGTTGCTGTATTTGGGTTGTGTAACTCTTCTCATTTGCCACCTTTTTGGGGTTTTTTGTGTCATTTTACTATATACAGTGATACCTCTTTCATGTAACCTCCCAAAATTGCACAGTGTTGAAGAATATGTTGCCATCTTAAAATTGACAATGTCTTAAAGCAATTGTATGAGATTAAGGGAACTTAACCAGAAACAGCGCCCCACTTGTCCAAGATCAATGTCTGGTATTGCAGCCCGGCTCCTTATAAAGGAGTTTAGGATAGGTCATCAATTGAAGATCAGGGGAGAACGACATGTGGGACACCCCAGGTCAGCTTTGTAAGTGCCACTTCTGCTTCACAGGCCATGTAATGTCACGTTCATCAGTCACATGACCTGTTTGCAACTCAGTCTCATTCAAGAGAATAGGCTGAGCTGCAATACCAAGCACAGCCACTATACAGTGTACGGTGCTGTGCTTGGTTATCTGTGAAGAGGCCGCAGCACTCGCCTGAACACTGCAGTGTCTTTAACCTGCTGGTCACCCAGGGGCCGGGTGTTGACCCCTGACAGTCTTCAGTGGATGACCTGTCCTAAGGATTAATACACCCATAAAAACTCTTTAAGTAAATGGGATGAGATGCAAAATCGGGACTTGTCTATGGAAAGAGTGGCGCTGTTTGTGGAGAGCAGACCCTTCTCCTAATGTCATGCGGCGTATGTAATATGGCCGATGTATTTCTTACTCTATTATGGCTGATGTATTTCTTACTGTATTTAATTAAAGATATTTGACTATATCTGGTTTCCTGGCTTCTCTTTATGGTCACATGCTACAAAGGGTAGGGAAAAAAACATTATACAGGCTGCCCCAAAACAGCTCTGATCTGCCAAGGTACCTGGCAAGCAATGGGCTATATAAGGCAGCAAGTCAATAGTCCGTTCTTGACATTGGGGAAGAAAAAATAGGCAAGTGCAAGGATCTGATAGCGACTGGGCTGGGTGCAGTAACCCAGAATGGCCACAGCAGTATATGGTGCTGTTTGCTTCTGGCTCTGTACGTTGTGGTAGTTCCCAATATGATTGGCAAGAGTGCCAGGAGTCAGACCCCCACTAATCTAAGGATAGGTCATCGGTGTCTAAAATCAAACCCCTCCCTGCCTAGGTTATGGCTCTATACAAATCACTGGTACGGCCGCACATAGACTGCTGTGCGCCATTTTGGGCCCCAGTATACAAGAAGGACATAACTGAACTACAAGGAACGCAGAGGAGGGCGGCCAATTATATAGGTTTTAGATTTTTGGTAAAGACAAGTTGATCCTGAGTTTTATATTGACTGTCAGATTTGGGGTCAGGAAGGAATTTTTTTCCCTTACATGGGGCAATTGGCATCAGCCTCATGGGGTTTTTTTGGGTTTTTTTGGGATTCTTCTTCTGGATCACACTGTAGGGTGATAAATTGGACTGGATGGACCTGGATCTTAATCCAACATCATTTACTATGTTACTATGATCCAGGGATTTGCCAGATTTGGAGTCTGTAAAGAATTTTTCCCTTAATACGGTTCAGTTGGCATTTATGGGGGGGAGGGGTGGATTACAGTAAGATAGTAGGTTGAACTTGATGGATCTTACTCTGTCTTATCTTCGAGGAAGTGCACGCTATTTGCTCACTGGAGTAAGTCCCTTCTGTTTATAGAAGGAAGTTTTTTATTTATTTATTTTTTTAACTTCCTCCATAAAGGTAACTGCAGATAGCATACAGACGTGCTCACAGCTCGCTCAGCATGCAGCTCTCTAGGGGTTACCTGTGTACATATGACCTGGGGTCTGCGCTGACCCTCTGCTGCTCAGTTCTGCTATATCTGGTGAGTATTTCTTACAGCTTGCACGTAGGAATTCAGGTGAGTAGATGGATGACCCGGAGGGATCTTACAATATTGGTTGGTCTTCAATTCTATCCATATCCGTTCCACCGAAGTGTGGAGCTGAGATATCACTAGTAGTGCTGGCCTCTCGTATCCACATCCTAAGTATCGAATAAGGGTTGCGTGGCGACTTTGGTCGCGCAACACGATATCACAAATAATGTGGTTGCTTTGCTACATCTGCCACATGGCGGCTGCTGGATTGTTGGATACCAATGACAACTTTTTCATCATAGAGTTCAATAAAAGTGTCAGACTTGAGACGAGTTTCATCCGTTTTGCACCCGTTTTTAACCCTTTAAGGGTGCAGGGTAGTTTGTACGTTAATGCCGACTTTTTTCATATTTTCCTTCCCCACCTTCCAAAATTCATAACTTTATTTTTCTGTCGACATAGCTATGTGAGGACTTATTCTTTGCATGATGAGTTGTATACGCTCAGCGTAACGTAATAGTATGGCAGGAAGGGGTTAATAGGCTGTTTTTTTAAAAAAAAATTCATTATGGGACCCAACCTACTAATCCATTTTTAATGGACGTCAATCCATTTTACATCTGTTAAAAATGGATCCATTGACTTCTGTGGGGTCCTTGTGAGATACAATAGGAATACGGCAAAAATTCAGTTTGTTGTTGTTTAGCCCAAATTTGGGGTTTCCACAATGTAGTTGGTTGAATGTTGCTTACTGTATTTGTCCCTATAGATCTTGTAGAGGTCTGGTACTCTTTTATGGTTTTTTTTATCTTCTTGAGATAATCTTGTCCCATTTCTTCTGGCTTTTGATCATTTGGCCAGGCCTAAGATCCTGGACTAGAGTTAAACATCTCATAGATTTAGAGTCACTACCTTTCCCATCATGTCTATGAGGTGGACCCAGGTTACAGAAGATAACATCCATGACTAAATGTAAATGATAAACTTTATGGAACTTTACATTGGCGAACTTTTGTCTTTTTGTCATTTTTGACACAATAGTGTTTAACATGACCCAACTTGCCAGGTACAGTACATGGACATGGGTGCTTTGGTCATGACCAGGTTTTCCCTTTCGCAGGTGAAAAGCATAGCATGTCAACCATATATCACACAAACTATGATGCATAATGGCTCATACTATAGGAACGGAAACACCTACTGTCTGAAATGTCCTGCAGGTGAGTTATATGTAAGACATTTCAACTATGAAGATCTGGGTTGTGAATATATTATATTGTAGTCTTCACTGGATCCTACACTGTATGGTTAAGTTGTCCAAGTTCTTAGAGAAATCCCTTCTATCCTGATCCTATTTGGTCTCATAAGCTGAGACATCTATAAAGAAATTTACTGTATGTGTCCCAGGAGCTCAGCTATGTCTCCCACTTACTCCTTAATGTCCTGTGTCTGGCTGTAAGACAATTGGCTGCAGCAGGAGCCTCCCCCCTCTCTGTGCCTACACTATGCGACCTTCTAATCCAGTAGGGAATTACAGTCTAAGAAGGCCGTTTTCTATATATAAATGGGGGTCATGGGAATCACTGGAAATTGCAAGGTGCCCTCGCTCTTGACTTGGCCACGTAGATTACGGTTGATCATGGATGCCCCTTTCATTCTTCAGCTCAAACTAGGAAAAATAATTTGAGGAACTTTTTTCTTTCGTGAGGTCTATAAAATAGCTTTCTCCATTTTAGGAAACTATGTGAAGAAGGACTGTGTGATATCTTACACGCAGGGGATATGTCAGATGTGCAATCCCGGGGTGACCTATAGTGAGCACCAGACTGGTCTGAATCGTTGCCTCACTTGTACACAATGCCGGGCAAGTATGTACCATCTTTTAGTAATTTAACAGATTAAAGGGGTTTCTCCGGGACTTTAATGTTGATGGTCTATTCTTAGACTAGGCCTCCAATGTTTACTTGTGGAGGTCTGATCTAGATCGCTGGTGATCAGAGATCCCTTCGGCAAGACGTGTTAACCTACTCTAATGCACATGAAAATCCAGACGTTCAGAATCTTGGGTCCTGAGTGATATAGCAGTATTATTTTAGCACAGCGCAGCACTATTGGAGCACAATTTGGCAGCATAATTTTAGCACAATACAGTAGTAGTATTTCAGCACAATATGGCAGTATTATTTTGGCTCAATATAGCTGTATTGTTTTAGCACAATTGGCAGTATTATTTGAGGGCAACACAGCAGAATTATTTTAGCAGAACACGGCCATATTACTTTAGCACAATATGGCTGTATTATTTGAGCACCCTACGGCTGTATTATTTTAGCACAGTATGGCAGTACTATTTTAGCACAACATAGCAAAATATGGCAGAATGTTTTTTTTAGCACGTGACCCTATTATTTAAGTACAATGCTGCAGTATTATTTTAGCGCACTTAATGGCGTGTATGTCTTTTTTTTTCATTATTCTCAGTTTATTTCCATCTAAAAAAAAAAAACTCCATTCACAAACCTTGATCCAGTTCCATATACTGTATATCCTCTTTCTTACACTAACTGTGAGACCACAAAGCTTACATTATTAAAGGAGACAATTGAGACTTGGGAGAGACTACCTAGTAGAGAATATAGAGAGGAGATATTTACCCCATGAGGACTGTATACATGTCTCCGGGGTTGACTATACTGTAGGTTTAATGGTTGTCTTTTGGTACATGTTTCTCATACCTCCATGTAGAATTTATGCACCAGCCGCAGAAGAAGATGGAAAAATCAAGATTCTAATTTTTGTAGTTCTTCACAGATCAGGATGTGGCATCACCGTGTAATATCACTAAAAACACCATATGTCAGTGCAAAGGGGGAACCTACTGCCCACCAGATTCCCCATGCAGTCAGTGTCTGCCATGCAGTTCAAGGTACGAGGTAACGTCCAGGAGTTGTATCCCAGCATATACACACTGACATACAATATATAAGATTATCATATGTATGGGGCAATAATAAGCACTTGCAGTGATAAGAATAGTGTATAGTAATGGTAGGATCTAATTCATTATATTAGATGGGAATACCCTCTAAACATAGAAAATATATAACAAAAGTAATATCCTCCTCTCTATATCCTATTCTGTCTCATGGTGCAAATTTGCATACGTGTACATTGTGTGCCTTTTACTAGACCGAATGGAAATCTCTCCAACAACTTCCTTACTTAGACAAATATATACCATAAGTCTTACAGGTCATTGTCTACAGCGTTTGCTTATTTGTCTTCTAGTTGCCCTGAGGGACAGATTTTACAACATGCCTGTAATGCAACGTCTGATATTGCATGTGTTACCGTAACATCTCGTCTTCCAGGTAAGACGGCAACTGGAAATGTCCATCTTAATCCTGGTAAGCAATCTACTTGTATCTAGGACTCCCAGCTGTCAATGAACGCAGTCTGGGACCCACTGGCATAGCTACGATAATGGAGGGGAGTTAAATGAATGTTGTGCTGCTTGGCCTTTCTTGCCGACATCCTCTCTCTGCCCGCTGCATTGTTCCTCCATCCTTATTATGGGTTCTATTTTTCAGTCCTGGCTCCCAGTTCTTGCTCCTGCACCTGTGAGAAATTTATGGCAGATTCTCCCACAGGAAACTGCCTGAGCAATAAAGGTTCCTAGCTTGCTAGTGGGTTCCAAAAGTTCTACTTTGTGCTCTGCCTGTTTACCTGTTTCTTGTACCTGATTCTGTTCCTCCTGCCCTGACCTCTGCCTGGGTTATCATGATGAACAAACTCTGCCTGCCCAAAGTTAAACCAGTTTGGTGACACAATGGGATCACTCCCGCTGCACTTCGACCATCTCCGGCATGAATGAGAGTGGGGGGCACATCTGCATCCGCCAGGGGGTTTGGCTGCTTTTCTTGTGGTTACATTAACAGTGGGGGTCACCCCCCTCGCTCACCTTTTCCAAGGTTAGCAATTTATCCTCTATCCAATGTCGGCATGTTCAGCCAACATTTACCTAATAAGCAAAGACTCCTTAAGACTCAATAATGATTCCAAGATGTTCTGCTCGCTTTATCTCCTCACAAGGACATGTCATTCTTTCATTTTCCAGCTACATATTTGATCATTCTCGCTGTCGGCATCATTTTCATCATTGGATGTTCTGCCGCATGTTTCGGTTATGTTGTTAAAACCAGACATTGCAAGGTCAGTGTGAACAGAAGGCTAATGCTCTTTTATTTTTAAGGGGAACCTGTCACACTGATCATGGAGTCCAATATATGGCCAGCAGGTTATAGAGCAGGAGTTTCTGGACATATTGATATTTAGTTATGTAGGGAAAGGTTTCAGTATTAGGCCCCTTGCAGACAAGCATCTGTTGGCTGCTGGCCATGACTGAACAGCACGGCCGGCACATGGATGACATGAATAGGAGCCACGGAAGCACAGCCACAAAACCAGACAGGAATAGGACCTGTCTGGAGTTTTGCGGCCCACACACGGGACCGTGTAAATCACGGTCGTGTGCGTGGGCCGACAGAAATTAATATACCAGTGTGCTATATGGGAATCACCCGAATAGCACAGTGAACTATGCCACGGTCGTCTGCAAGGGGGTTTAATTGTAGTTTTCACGTTGAAATCCCTGTTCTTATGGGGCTTAGTGGGCGGTCCAGTGGGCGGTCCTATCGGTGACTTACAAACTTCCTCATACGCATATGCACAGAGACATATCTGTCAGTCACAGACCGCCCACTGGACTCCTAATCTCAATGAAGAAAGTTCCCAATTAAAGGGGTTTTCCAGACCTAAATGAATTTTTAACATTGATGACTTATCCACAGGATAGGTCATTAGTATCTGATCTGTGGCGGTCTGGTACCAGGGCCCCGCACAGATAAGCTGTTCCGGCAGCCTCCAGATGCAGGAACTTAAAGCAGTGAACGGGAAGCGCATGCCGCACTGCTCTTACTCAAGTAATAGGAGCGGCGCTGTAATTCCCCGGACCTACCACTATGCAGTGGATGGGGCTGCTGTGCTGCAGACTGCACACATTCCTCATACACTACAGAAGTTTCCAGCGCCGAGAGGCTGCCAGAATAGCTGATCTGTGTGGGAGCCGGGTTGTTGGACTCCCCCTACAGATCACATACTGATGAGCTATCCTGTGGATCAGTCATCAGTATGAAAAATTCTGAAGATAGGCCATCAGTCATAGAAGAAATATAACCCCTTTAACCAAAAGGGTGGAGCTGAGACTATCTGGTGTGTTATGGCAGTTAGAACAGTTATTTTTGGCAGTGGGGTTACTTTCTACATTTAGGTATTCTTTTTAGGCTTAAAGGTGTTATCCGTGACTGATATTGAGCTCCACTTTCTCTTCTGAGGCCAGTGATTTCCAGTAGTTACAAATGGCCATGCTGCAGCTTAGTCCTATTCAAATGTTCTGCAATACCAAGCACAGCCACTACAAAATGGATGGCGCTGTGCGTGATAAGTAGTGAAGAGGCCAGAGGACTCGGTTTCCAAGCCAGTAGTACCTTAATATTTGTCGTAACCATCATAGCTCTTAGAATCCAGGCCACTGAAGTGCACAGAGTGCCATAGATATGAATGGAGCTGTGTGCATGTTTGACCTACTGCTCCATTCATATGCCAGGAAAATGTCCTGAAGGGTGACAGAGGTGTCGGCTACATCATTATTGCTGCTTATTGTGTGTACATGGTCCTAGAAGCAACAGCGGTGAACATAACTTTCCCCTCATATACATACAGGAGGCAGATGGGAATTCCAAACGAGGAAGTGTTAAGGAGAAGGCCAAGAACTACACTGAGTCCCCATATATGCGACATACAGTCAATAATAATCAGGAAATTAGGAAGATTTCTTCAACGATACCATTATTGTCTACATGACAGATCTTTTTGGATCACCACCATTACTTTGTAAGTATTCCATTTGTATTTGGCCTTGGTCGCCTTCATATCCTTGAAGAGTATGGAAACCGTTACAAACAATTCTACTAGTGACCCTGTATGAAAAAATTAAAAAGTTAAAATAATTTTAACAAAAAAATAAATCATGTACTGTTTTTGGGGTACAGATCCAGTGCAGACCTATATGCACATGGTATGTTTGTAGTATGTAACCCTATTGACACACAGATCTGCATATGAGCTGTATGCTCAAAATAGTATGATATTCAATTATCAAAATCAGAGGCAAAGCTAGGGGTTCAGCACGTGGGCGTGCATGTCCAAGTGGGACCCCTACCCAGGTATACCAATATTATCACTATACGGTGACCATATTCCAGATATCAGCTCTATACAGGGTTCTGCAGACCATGTAAGTGAGTACAGTACAGAAAACATATAGTTACATACAGGTGACGTCTCTGACTGTAATCATTCACATTTCCTGTCTTTTCCATCCAGACCGCCATGACCACTTCTTCCATCTGTGACTTGTCTCTGTAAAGTTTATACACAGACATCTTTGGCTCCTCACCTGCCAGCAACTTTTAAAATATATAATATAAAGATCTCCTGGAAAATACTCCCTGTGTGGATCTTTAAATTAATAATTTCCCTGTTTGCCCTTCAAAATAGTAAATTTCTTGTGTGCCCTTTTAAAGGGGACCTTTCACCACCTCCAACAAAACCAGCTCTTTACACGATTTAATAGGCGCCGCTCCACTGATTCCAGCACAGTTGGAATTCATTCTGTAGCCCCCACCATTCCCAAGCAATAAGTTCAGGTAGTTTTGGTGCCTGATCTGCTATTTAAGCTGTGTAATGTCAGAAAGGCGGTGTCAGGCAGGAGGTGTGATTCAGAGCTCCAATCAGAGGCAGCCAGTGTCAGAGCTCAGAATCACACCCCTTGTCTACTCCTGCCTGACAGCGCCCTCCCTGACAGTACAGAGCCGAAATAGCACCAAAACTAACAGCATTGATTGCTCAGGAATGGTGGGGGCAAGAGAAAAAATTCTAACAGTACCGGAATCAGTGGAGCATCGACTATTAAATGATGCAAAGAGCTGGACTTGTTGGAGGTGGTGAAAGGTCCTCTTTAAAAGGGTACACAAGGGATTTACTGATTTAAGGGGCACACAGGGAAATTATTAATTTAAAGATACACACAGGGGGTATCGTTCATTTCCAGGGGATTTTTATATTATATATTTTATAACTTGTTAGCAGCAAGATGGGGACTTTATGTAGGTAAGGAAAATGTGGATCAGGTGCCTGGAAAAGTGAGAAGTTAAAGATGCTAAGAACTAGAATTGGTGGAGGTGGTGAAAGGTCCTGTTTAAATAAAGCATCCTGTGTTTCCCCCTCATTAAAGGGATTATTCCATCACATTTCTATTGATGACCTATCCTCAGTATAGGTCATCAATAAAAGACCAGTGGGGGTCCAACACCCAGAGCTCCAACTGATCAGCTTTTTAAAGAGACCGTAGCGCTTGTGCAAGCGCTGTGACACCTTCTCTGTTAACACTATTGTTTGTTTCATAGCGGCTATGCTATGTAACTACAGCCACGTCCTATTCACTTCTATGGTTACATAGCACGGCTGCTATAAAACAGACAGCATGCATTTTGAACAAAGAAGAAGGCACAGCTGATTAGTGGGGGCCCCAGGTGTTGGACCCCCCACTGATCTCTTATCCTGATGACTGATCATAAATAAAAATCAGCTGGAAACCCCTTTAGTAAAGCCCAAGTACCATAAGTGGTGTGTATATGTGTGTGGGTGTGTGTGTATGTATATGTGTATATATATATATATATATATACACATACAGTGGGTACGGAAAGTATTCAGACCCCTTTAAATTTTTCACTCTTTGTTTCATTGCAGCCATTTGCTAAAAGCAAAAAAGTTCATTTTATTTCTCATTAATGTACACTCAGCTCCCCATCTTGACAGAAAAAAAACAGAAATGTAGATATTTTTGCAAATTTATTAAAAAAGAAAAACTGAAATATCACATGGTCATAAGTATTCAGACCCTTTGCTGTGACACTCATATATAACTCACATGCTGTCCATTTCCTTCTGATCCTCCTTGAGATGGTTCTACTCCTTCATTGGTGTCCAGATGTGTTTAATTAAACTGATTGGACTTGATTAGGAAAGGCATACACCTGTCTATATAAGACCTCACAGCTCACAGTGCATGTCAGAGCAAATGAGAATCATGAGGTCAAAGGAACTGCCCAAGGAGCTCAGAGACAGAATTGTGGCAAGGCACAGATCTGGCCAAGGTTACAAAAGAATTTCTGCAGCACTCAAGGTTCCTAAGAGCACAGTGGCCTCCATAATCTTTAAATGGAAGAAGTTTGGGACGACCAGAACTCTTCCTAGACCTGGCCGTCCTGCCAAACTGAGCAATCGTGGGAGAAGAGCCTTGGTGAGAGAGGTAAAGAAGAACCCAAAGATCACTGTGACTGAGCTCCAGAGATGCAGGAGGGAGATGGGAGAAAGTTCCACAAAGTCAACTATCACTGCAGCCCTCCACCAGTCGGGGCTTTATGGCAGAGTGGCCCGAAGGAAGCCTCTCCTCAGTGCAAGACATATGAAAGCCGCATAGAGTTTGCCAAAAAACACATGAAGGACTCCCAGACTATGAGAAATAAGATTCTCTGGTCTGATGAGACGAAGATTGACCTTTTTGGCGTTAATTCTAAGCAGTATGTATGGAGAAAACCAGGCACTGCTCATCACCTGCCCAACACAATCCCAACAGTGAGACATGGTGGTGGCAGCATCATGCTATGGGGGACAGGACGACTGGTTGCAACTGAAGGAAAGATGAATGCGGCCAAGTACAGAGCTATCCTGGAAGAAAACCTCTTCCAGAGTGCTCTGGACCTCAGACTGGGCCGAAGGTTCACCTTCCAACAAGAAAAGGACCCTAAGCACACAGCTAAAATAACAAAGGAGCGGCTTCGGGACAACTCTGTGACCATTCTTGACTGGCCCAGCCAGAGCCCTGACCTCAACCCAATTGAGCATCTCTGGAGAGACCTGAAAATGGCTCCACCAACGTTCACCATCCAACCTGACGGAACTGGAGAGGATCTGCAAGGAAGAATGGCGGAGGATCCCCAAATCCAGATGTGAAAAACTTGTTGCATCATTCCCAAGAAGACTCCTGGCTGTACTAGCTCAAAAGGAAGCGCCTTCTACTCCATACTGAGCAAAGGGTCTGAATACTTATGACCATGTGATATTTCAGTTTTTCTTTTTTAATAAATTTGCAAAAATATCTACATTTCTGTTTTTTTTCTGTCAAGATGGGGCGCTGAGTGTACATTAATGAGAAATAAAATGAACTTTTTTGCTTTTAGCAAATGGCTGCAATGAAACAAAGAGTGAAAAATTTAAAGGGGTCTGAATACTTTCCGTACCCACTGTATATATATATATATATATATATATATATATATATATATATATGGTGTATATTATATATATATTATATGTGGTATATTCTAAGCTATCATTTATAATCAGCCATTTGTAATATAATATAACACTTTGCAATTTACAAAACGCCGCTTATAAAATGCCATATTATAAGTGGCAAAGTGTTGTATTAAAAATGGCAGATTATAAATTATAACTTAGAATATACCACTCATAATATAATATGCATCTTATAAAATGGCACTTATAATGTCCCCCAGAGCATGCGACAAAAAATCCCTTGATGTATGGAACTGCCCCCGCCGCATCTTCTTGCTCCCTTGAGGGCACCCTGACCACTGTTCCAGTGCAGTAGGCGTAATGCTGTGACGGCATTGTGCCTGTCTGCTCTGGAAAGAAGACATCTTGGTTGTGGCTATAGCTACTTCTAAACCACAGGCCCCAAGTGGCTTGCGGCTTACAAGTACAGCGTGGCAGAGCAGGAAGCTGAATGCTTCCTGTTCTACCATGTATGTCAACAGTATCGGTGTCCAGCAGACGTCAATACAGTTGAAGGTGCTACTAGTGTTTGTGGTGGTCTTGGACTGGGCCCCGCTAGCTACCATTCTGATCAAAATTATGGGCAAGCTTGCTTCATTTCTTCTTTTTAGATGCACTGAAGCAATAAAAGTGAAGCCCTAAGAAGGGGAGGTTGTTTGAGATGACAAAAACATGGCTGCCGTCTTCCAAAAACAACGCCACTCATATCCACAGGTTGTCTCTGGTTTTGCAGGAATACTCCATTTAAAGAGGATGTTTCACCACTTTCACCAAGCCCAACTCTGCATCTTTCAATAGCTGCTGCTCCAGTGATTTCCATGCAGTTGGAATTTTTTCTCTAGCCCCCACCTTTCCTGAGTAATCAGCGCTGTCAGTTTCACCACTAATTAGGCTTCCTACTGTCAGGTGGGCAGTCCCAGACTCTCTGTTTCTGTCCAGGACCACCCACTTGACACTAGAGAGCCTAATTTGCACCAATAGTACTGATTACTTAGAAACAGCGGTGGATGGAGAAAAAATTCCAGCTGCATCGGAATCAGTGACACCTATTTAAGTATGCAAAGAGTTGGAGTTGGTGGAGATGGTGAAAGGTCTTCTGTAATGAAATATGTGCAATATCAGACACAGCCTATGGACGACACTGGTGATGTCTATGGAAGAAAGCACCCATGTTTTTTTTAAACCTTATACAACTCCTTTAGGCTCTGTTCACATTGTGCTCGCTCATTATAGCAGTGCTGGATCATGAGATATATCAACTTGACCCCCTTGACTACAATGATGTCCATTGGGTTTTACTGTCTTGGTATCTGTCATTTTAACAGACAAAATGGCGTGCTCAGATTGGTGCGAAAATTTTAGGGTGAAGCCACACCCCTTCCAGGCATTGCCTCGCCCCCTTTCGTGTGATGTGGCCACTGAACGTGCAGCCATCAGATGTGACCAGCACAGAAAATGCCCACATCATGTATAAGGCAACTGCTACCCTGGTAGCACGGGACATTTGCCTGCTCTTCCGGAAGTCCAGGAGGTCATCCCTTTTTTTCGGGAGTCTACTGGAGCTTCCTGGAGAGTTGGCAGGTATGTGTGAACACAGTCCAACCAGCCCATTAGTCATGCTGATAATAGTAATATATATACTCATGTTTTCTTTTTCGCTTTAACCCCTTTGTTGTATCTACAGTATATCTTTAATAACACACATAAATAAGTAATTTTATTAATGGCCTCTGTTTTTTTCTTGCAGGCACCTCATGGTCAAAGTGCAAGTACAAAAAAAACAAAAAATGTGTCCGGTCATGAACCAGGGATGAGCTGTGTGAAGAGATCATTGCTTACATCAATCAGTACACCACAGCACAGTACACCTAGTAGTGGCTGTTCTGGGTATTGCATGCTGTTCCTTCTTACTTCAATGCAGTGGCAATGCCTAAGGACAGGCCTTCAATGTTATGATCTTGGAAAACCCTTTTAATGACTAGACATAGTTCTTATGAATGTAGGTTTACTTTTTGTTAGTTTTTAAAAAAATATATTTATATTTTTATTATTATGTTTAAGGGTCTTCCTGCAATGACACTAATAAATGTCTGATCGCTGGGGAGTCAAAGACCACAGGGCTGACCAGAAATAGCTGACTACTCTGTTGTTATTGTTGTGAATGAAGCGGCGTGGCTCATGGACTCCTCTTTACTTCCATGCAGGGGAGACTTGGGACCCTCGTTCTGGTGATCGGTGGGCCCCAGCAGTCAGACATTTATCACCTATCCTGTAGATACTTGATACATGTTAATTGTATATTAGTTTTTGTTTTAAGCCTTTTTGGCCGGAGTAGAGTATCCGGCCCGTCCATATATTAGATGGTTGAGAATAATATGTATCTGGATTTAGGACAGGTTCAGGTGACTGTTTTTGGCCCAGGAAACATGGTCCATATTTGGGCTGCATTTCCTGGCTAAGTCGCTGCTTGGCTTAAAGGGGTTGTCCCACAAGGACCTTTCTCACGCTCCACAGTCAACGCAGCCAGGCTGAGTGTGGGCGGAACTGGTGGAGGTCGGTGCTCCCATTAACTTCAGTGGGAACACCAGAGATTGCCAAAGTGAATGGGAGCACTGACTGCCACCAGTCCTGCCTAGTCTGGCTGTGGTCAGATTGAATGTGGAGCACATGAAGGGTCCTTCTAACTTTACTTTGTGGTACAACCCCTTTAACTTAACTCTTATGTGATGCTGTGAGTTCACTTCAGCCAAGCTGCAGTCAGGCCTGAAATATGGCCCACACATGGATCGAGTTTCCCGGCCTAAAAACCGCCATCCGTGGCTGTCCTTAGAGCTGGTCCACAGCAGTAGCGTATATAGGGCACCCAGTAATACAGGAAGTGCCATTGCTTCTAACTGTACTATATACACAACCCAAGGGGATATTTATTAGGGCCGCGACATTGTGTGCCTATCTTAATACTCTGCACACTATCAGCAGAATTATTAAGCAGCTCCGACCCCTTAATAATTCTGGCACATCGTGGCAGGTCCCATGTGCAAGAAATGAAATGGCTGGCATAGATTTTACTATAACTTGCGCCAGCTTTCTGGTGTAAGATATAGTAAATCTGTTGGACCAGCGCTAGGTTCACACCTGCGTTCGGGTGTCCATTCTTCGGATCCACTTAAGGACCCGAAAAACAGAAACCTTATCTGCTTAATAAGTGGTTACCTGCGGAAATCCGCGGACCCCATAGACTATAATGGGGTCTGCTGGGTTTCCTCTCGGTTTCCACCCAAATCGGCTTGCAGAAATTTTATCTCTGCATATTTTAAGCAGAAAGTGGGACAGACTCCCCGAATGGTCACCCAACACAGGTGTGACGGCAGCCTGAACCACCCCCAACCACTTTTTTCAAAAGTGGTGAGCAGGGTGCAAAAAGAGAAAAAAAGTCATATTTTATTGGCGCATAACCTGACTTTTTGCAACCTTTTTCATGTCTTGTACACTATAAAACTGATACGGCATGATGCGTTTCCCCCACTAAGTGGCTCTATAGAAGGCAGAAGTTATATGACGCTGCCTACTCAATGTTCCTGACAGGCGGATCTCCCCTTCTCTTGTGCCGCTGTTAACTCTTTAGTGCTCTTTAAAGATGGCATTGTTATAAGAGGAGCGCCCTCATGTATAAAGCCTTTCAGTTGTCTATAAGGCTGTTTGCAAATGTCCCGTAATGTGCACTAGTCTATATAGAATTTAAGTGGACAATCTGTGTAACACCTCAGCTGTGCTAGGGGTTATCTGGTGAACAGCGTCATTGGATTATGTTATGGGGGTTCCGGATATTTTGGGGGTCTTATGACGTTTTCTGTTGAAAAATGATTTATGTAAAATCTCACAGATTTAGTGGTTGTTCTCTAAATTTCAGAGATGAAATAAAGAATACTTTGCGTTGTGCTTTGTATGAGGCCTCGGTGTGGTCCTTTACTATCATGTTCGTAGTCATGCCCAGTGTATTCCTCCATTTATGGCATCAGAAGAGTTAGGGGCCGTTCACATGCAGATTTTGCACCGAATCATTATAGATTCCGCCCATATTGTCTCCCATTGTTTTCAGTGGGAGGTAGAGATTGCAGCAGGAAGTTGAAAAAAATAAGCGTCCTGCTCGATCTTGCTGAGGTTGCTGCGGCTGATTTAGCCTTGGAGTCCGCGGTTCATGACTCCCCACCAAATAAATCTGTACATCTGGGGAGTCGTGACAGAATCCCAATGTCTTGCATCAGCATTCCGTTGCAGGTAGCCAGCGGTCAGAAAATTTTATTTTCCACCATGTGCACAACCCCTTAAAGGACAGATATATACTTTCTTATGTTGATAGCCTATCCTTAGGATGGGCCATCCATACTGGATTACAGTTCAGCTGTTCCAGGACAGTTTATGGGACAGCTCTATAGTACCTAAACCTGTGGCTACAACTTGTCCTGGGAGAGATGATGTGTAGGGGTCCCGGCTGTCAGACCCTCTCAGATCTAATATTACATAGGCCATCAGTATTGCAAAGGTGGATAACCCCTTTAAAGGGGTTGTCCTGGAAATACCATTTTTTTCCTGGACGCCTGGGAAGGTAGAAAAAAAAAAAAAACATATCTTTCCCTGGTGCTCCAGTGTCTCCCACTGCTGCCCAGGGCTTCTTCCGACGGAAGTCCTCGGCCTAAAGAAAGGACCTGGGACATCACTCACATTCATCACGGTCACGTGCAGCGAGGACTTCCGCCAGAAGAAGCCCTGGGAAGACACAGGATCACACAGTGGTGGGAGACACTGGAGACAGGTGAAAAAAAAAACCCTGTATTTCCTGGACAACCCCTTTAATAATCTCTCTGACTAACTGCACACATTTGTCTTACATAATGGTATAGTTTATCTTCATTGGCGCTGAGATTTTACACATAAAGCTCCAAATTCTCCAATTCCCTTCAATCAGACGTCCAGGTGGTGTCTGCTACAAACAGATGATTTTTCATTCATGTGTCAATGGAAGTGACTGATCAGAAGTCTGACAATTGTCTCCAATGGTCTCCAAGTCCTTGTCCTCTAAAAACAGACTGAATAGGATATGCTGCCACTTCTTCTACGCGGACAGTGAATCAGTGTGAATTGTGATATGTACTATTATGACTTATAGAAACAGATATCACATAGGCCAAAAATACAGACATCTGAATAAGTGATGTTGGGCCCCTGCAGATCTAATATTGATGGCCTATCCTAGGCCACCAGTATTAGAAACGGGGTAACCCCTTTAAATCATGAAAAAAATAATATATAAATTTGGTATCACCGTGATTACACATGGGAAGATGGGAAGGGAAAAAATGGAAACACAAATACAAATGATTGATGTGTCCACCAGGGGTTAAATGTTGTACCATCAATGATTCATTGAATCTTGGCAACTTGTTGGATGCATACATGTTACTTTGTATTAGTCTCTGTGATAAATCTGTTGTAGTATCAGACTGCCTAAATCTGCACTGTATAACTATTAGTAAATCTGGGCCTCTGCTTTTTTACTGCTCTGACACAACTGTATAACAGCGCCCTCCAGTGTCCAACATTCACAATGACATGTCCATAACACCCTGACTTGAATATGATTATTTTGTGAACACTAGGTGGCCTCATTTGTCTATGGATGGAATAAAGAATCCTACTTCTGTGTTACATCTACAAACTCCTTGTACTCCCAGTACTATACACCAGGACGCCTTCCATAGAAGAGCAAAATTGGCCAAACCTGTTGATTTCGGCGGGACTGGCTTTCCATCTTGTGTATGAGCAGTTCCTTACTCTTCCTGACAGATGATGTAAGGGGAAGGAAAGCTCAATAATTCTCTTCCCACAGGAGATATGTTTTCTGCCAAGATCCATGTGGAATTTTGGACCACATCCAGTCTAGATTCAAGGACCATGTGAGGACCTCAAGGGAGCTGACCCTACACTAGTGTATGAGGCATCCTGTTGGATTTTCTTCCACGCTTTACACCATTATCAGCACTGTGAATATTGCAGTAAAGTAGATCTTCCATGACAAGGTAACCTTCATACTGCTAGTTGTATCTGGGAGTTATCCACTCCCTTTTGGTCCTCAGCTGTGTCAGGTGACCACCACTCTCCACTCAGGTTCTCTATTCATTTCTCATATTGAGGCTTCCACAGAAACGAATAGCGAGTAGAGATAAGCGAACCATTTCAGATTACCCCAGGTTTGACCCAAATTTTGCAAAAGTTTTGGGCTTGACCCAAACCTAAAACTTTTGGGGTTTGCCACCCATGTTCAGACCCCAGAGCATAAGTGGAAGCCCAGTGCAAGTGTGCAACATACTTGATTTACGGGATGGAAGACTTTCGTAGGACCATAATCCCAATCACCCCCCCTTAAGAAAAAATATGACAACACTTGCCATGGTTAAAGGCCGTATTGGCCATATTCGTTATAACAAACATCCTGTTTGTTATCATTTCTTTATCAAAATTATACATGCAAAAATGCAAGATCAAAGAGGACTTTGAAGGTGGTCTCCTTTATCAGCTTGTATCATGTCCATTATTCCATCTTCACTCCCTCAGTCGCGCTCTCCGACCCAAGGGTACCATAAATCATTCCATCCACCAGGCCCTGCAGACATATGTCCGCCCAAGGGACCCCAATCTGCCTTACAGATCCTCATTCACTTCATGGCCCTTATCTCATGCACCAATTGTCCTGTGTTTCTGCCTCCAAGGAGCCCCTTTACTCCTGCCATACTTCCCCCCCATCTTCCCTTGTCTATCTTCCCAGATCTGTGACGTACTTCCCCTCAAGGCCGCCTTTATATCTCTCTCTCCTAACTTACCATTATTCTGGCCCCTCTACTAAGTCCTTAACCCTGTTCCGTTACTTTCCAAAGTGTTATACTTACCTTGCCTCACTGGGCATCCTTGTGGCGTCAGGTGGTCCCTCAGCAACCCCTTCTGGCGTCTTCTGACGTCACAGGTCACTGCTGAGGCCTGTTATTGGGCATCAGTGGTCACATGAGGCGGGCTGACGTCACAGGTTTGGCCTAGAACAAACCAGACTGACGAGCCTCACAAATATTTGTTGAAGCGAAACTAGGGTAGTTTGCCTATCTCTAATAGAGAGACTGACTTCCTTTCCACACGAGACAATGTGTCAGATGGAGATTCTTATTGCTAGTCATGTGACACAGCTGAGGACCAGAAGGGCGGATACATGACAGATACAACCACTGGTAGGAATATTACCTTCACCGCAATTTACAGTAGGTACCTTTCTAACAGGTCAGAGAATAAGATTTTTTGTACTACCAACTCATTGAGCTGGTAGATATGGTTTATTGGGATGCCAAATATGTCTATGTAATGGTCTGCCATGTTTATTTAATAATATGTAGTCCTTTAGGGGTCTTCTATTTTACATTTGATCCTTTATTTTAAAGCGGACCTGTCAGCATAATATGGTTCCCTATTTAATGCTGCATAATACTGCCATAGATCTGTACTCCTAACGGCCAAAACGGCACAAAAAAACAAGTGGTGCCATTTGGCTACCTAGTTAGTTATATTTCTATGGATTTTTCGCTTTATCTCAGTAGTGGCTGTATCTTTAAAGGGGTATTCCCATGAACATAATCATATCTACTGTATATTTGTAGATAGTTAAAAGTTAAACATTTTTGCAAATATAAGTAATTAAAAATTCTGCAGAGTTGTAAAGATTTTCTCTAATTATCTTAGTGGTGACATCCGTTGTCTTGATCGGTTGCCAATGGCTACGAGCATGAATGCAGAAACTTTCTATGGTCTGGGACTTGTCAGAAACCCAGCCATGATTTTCTTATTGTAGCTGGGTTATCAGGCAGGGACACTACATGTATCAGAAGATATCCTGGCCTCAATAAGCAAATCATAGCTGATTTTTTGACCTTAGAAAGGTCCTGCATTCATGGTCGTTTCCACTGGCAACCGATCAAGAAAACAACTTGTGATCACAAGATATTTAGAGAAAATCTTTAAAACTCTGCAAAATTTTTAATTACTTATATTTGCAAAAATGTTTAACTTTTCATTATCTAAAAATATAGATATGATTATTTTCATGGGAATACCCCTTTAAGGGAAATGGGTTAAAGGTTCCTCTTTCTAGTGACTCACAAGGAAGGATAAGATGAGACATCAGAGCTCCGACACAACTGTTATGTTTGGATTATATATTATAGGCTATTGTTGGTGTCCATGTCACAAAGGCAACTGCGGGGGGGGGCACATTAATGGGGTGACCGATACTTAAAGGGGTTTTTCAGGGATTTAGATATAGTTGACCTATCTGATGGATTGGGGTCCAACTGTCAGCACCTCCCAGTGCCATGTTATTGAATAGGAGCTGCTCTGCCGTAACCCAGCATAACCATTACATAGTGTACAGAACCGTCTGTCCTGGCTCTATACACTATCTACTTCTGTCCTCACTGACTACTGAGAACAGTTGATCGGTGGGAGTATCAGACTCCCACCCCTACCAAAATTTAAAAAGGTACATAATGTAAATTATAGTGAAGGTAACCTTCTGACCACTTTTGGTCCTTAGCTGCGTCATGTGACCGACACTCTGACTCTCCAATTGACAGCTTTTCTTATGTGTGGACAAGTCTAGGCTCTCATAGAAATGAATAGAGAAACTGACTTCCTGTCCAAACATGAGACACCCTGTCAGCTGCAGAGTCTTATTACTAGTCATGTGACACAGCTGAGGACCAAAGGGGTGGATAACTGACTGATACAGCCACTGGTAGGAATATTACCTTCACAACAGTCTATAACAGGTAACATTTTTTGTGGAAGTGCTACTCATTGCATTGGTAGATACTCTTTTTGAGATACCAAACATCTATGTCATAGATTGCCACATAATAATGTGTAGTTTTAGGGGCCTTTTACTTTACATCTGATCTTTTGTTTTATATCAGATCTGCCAGGTTAATATGGTTCCCTATGTAAGAGCTGCATAATACCGCCACAGATCTGTACTGCTAGCAGCCGAAACACCAATATATGTTATTTATACTTACATGGTGTTTTATCTACAATCCTATTAATGTGAACGTGGCCTTACTGTACCAGGAATGTTTGTCTTAGGATTGGCTGTGTCTTTAAGGGAAATGGGTTAAAAGTTTCTACTTCAAGTGACTCGAAGATGAAATGGCAGAGCTCTGATACGACTATCATGTTTGTATTATATATTATATGCAATTCTTGCTGTTCATATCATAGAGGCAACTGGCTTGGGGGTCATAGTATAAGAGGGTCTAGTACTTAAAGGGGTTTTTCGGGATTTTTATATTGATGACTTATACTTAGGATCAGATTAGTCAGGCTCCTGGCACCTCTGCTGATCAGCTGTTTTTAGCCAGTAAGTTATCAAAGCCACTACACAGTGTATGAAACTATCTGCTACCTGTTCCATATACTGCATAGTTTCGGGCCCGGCTGGCCAGTGACATTTCCTGTATGAGACCAGCACATAGAGACTGGCATGTGACCTGTAGGCATCAGAACAGGAGAGACAGAGTATTGGTGAAATATCACTTATTTTAATACGTCGCACCTCTCAGTCTTGTTTCAAAACTTGTAATACTAGTTGTATAAATCTACAAGCAGGTAGCTCCCTCTACTGGTGGTAGCATGCAGGCAGAATTATATCATGTAAAGCCCAATGTGAGTTAGGTCCAGCTGTGGCAGCTGATCAGCACATAACTCATGTGGCCTGTGTAGCTAGGGGTTAACCCTGGCTTGTGACTGTGTGGTCTAGTGACAGGCTCTTGCCTATGAGAATCAGGAGTGTCAGGGGATGTGATATCTACTGGTTTCTGGAAGGGCAAGGACACTGGTTGAGGCTCATTGTTCTTAGGCTGGATTCTAAGGCTAGGTTCACACTACCGTCACAGGATGAAAGCAACGGACGTTAAATGACAAAGGAGCCCCCTCCATTGGGTGTCCATCTGCATTCACCCCAATTTAAAAAAAAACACAATGGAAGTTTTCTTCGGCCATTTTTTTTTTACTGTTCTTCCATTACAAAAGTAAACAAACATGACAGTAAAAAGTGTCCGCCATGTTGTTTACATTAGAGTCAATGGGAATGGACACAGACGGAGGGGGCTCTGTCTGTGTCCATTACTCTGCTATAGTTAATGTCCGTTGCTGATGGATGACAGCAACGGACATTAACAACAGCAGTGTAACTGTAGCCTTACTGTCACACATTTTGGGCAGGGCCTAGTCGATATAGTTCAGATAGTGGGTGCCAAACTGGTACAGAGAGTGTGATGCAGTAAGGTACAGAGACTCCTTTGGAGCAAAGTGACTTGACATGAGAGAAACAGAGAGTCCATCCAAGCCTGGGGGACATTGGAATGGTGGCTCCTCTTATACAGTCACTGTGCGAGGAAGTGACTGTATACCATCTGGCGGACCACGAACACTGGAGCCTTTATCAGTGAGACACCATTGGACTGGCAAGAGGGCGGAGTAAAATAAGCAGACTGTCTCCTCCAGAGCAGTAGGTGCCATATTCCAAGCATACCTCTTCCTTCCCCATCTCCTTATGAGCCTGCGTTAAGAAATATTATAAATTCCAAGAGTCTGCACCTCCTATATAGTGCTAATGTGTAATATATGTACAATGGTTTTATGTTCTGCTGCACATCTGACCCCATTGCCCCGGCCAGCCTTATACCCGCCATCTAGAACAACCTGCCCTGTATAACACAGCAGCCTTTTGTTACTATATCTTGCTTTAATAAGGTCAGGTGATATGATGTAGTAGAGAGCGTTACATAGATTACGGGAAGCAGATATTTGCTTTTGGCTCAGTACCAGACATTGCCTAGGAAATCACCTGATCCCAGTGACAGTGCTTAAATTAAGGAAGTCGACATTCACACTAGACCACAAATTTCTGACAGCACACCCGCCCTCCACAGCAAAAGTCCAGACACCAAAACAACAATAAATGAATCAATCCCCATAAATGATTGAACGGCTGAACAGATAAAACCATATAAACTATAAGATCAATAGAGAGACTGGAGAATCGCCACAGGCATAAAGCTTATAGAGCAGAATACTAAAATAGTACATGACATCAGCATAATATCATGTAACATTATGGGTTTAAACGCAAACTGAATATAATACTACTAGGCAGTTTGTACTGATACCCCTGTGTTCAGGTGCACTAAATAGAACTGTTAAACAGAAGTGAAAGGGTCCATTACAAAGATGAATCAGTCTTGGACAGTTGATATGGCAGCTACATAGCAGAGTAACACAGAGGCAGGTGTCATTGACCGATGTTTGCAACACATACAGACGTGGGCAAAATTGTTGGCACCCCTCGTTTAATGAAAGAAAAATCCACAATGGTCACAGAAATAACTTGAATCTAACAAAAGTAATTTGCCAAACTACATGATGACAAGCCACAAAGCTTCTGGGATAATGTCCTATGGACAGATGAGACAAAAATCAAAATTGTTGGCAAGGCACCTCAGCTCTATGTTCACAGACGGAAAACTGAAGCATATCTTGAAAAGAACACTGTCCCTACTGTGAGACATGTCGGAGGCTCTGTTATGTTCTGGGGCTGCGTTGCTGCATCTGGCACAGGGTTTCTTGAATCTGTGCAGGGTACAATGAAATCTCAAGACTATCAAGGGATTCTAGAGAGAAATGTACTGCCCAGTGTCAGAAAGCTTAGTCTCAGTCGCAGGTCATGGGTCTTGAAACAGGATAATGACCCAAAACACACAGCTAAAAACACCCAAGAATGGCTAAGAGGAAAACATTGGACTATTCTGAAGGGGCCTTCTATGAGCCCTGACCTAAATCCTATTGAGCATCTTTGGAAGGAGCTGAAACATGCCGTCTGGAAAAGGCACCCTTCAAACCCGAGACAACTGGAGCAGTTTGCTCATGAGGAGTGGCCAAAATACCTGCTGAGAGGTGCAGAAGTCTCATTGACAGTTACAGGAATCGTTTGATTGCAGGGATTGCCTCAAAAGGTTGTGCAACAAAATATTAAGTTAAGGGAACCATCATTTCTGTCCAGGCCTGTTTCATAAGTTTTCTTTTTTAAAAAATTCTGTTGAAGCCTGGTTGAAAAGCAATGTCTGACTTTCATTTGTTCATTTTCATAGAATTTTTATATATTATTAGTTTTGTCAGATTCAAGTTATTTCTGTGACCATTGTGGTTTTTTCTTTTATTAAACAAGGGGTACCAACAATTTTGTCCATGTGTGTAGTTCCGCAGAACTTATAGAGATAAAGGGGCACTTGGCTTGAAGTTGTAAAGAGGTGTTAGCACAGTGTAGTCCTGCAAAACTTCTTTATCCCGGACTCAGTCCCTCCTCTACCCCAAACTGCTTTCTGCATCCCAGATAGTCTACTCTATCCTAGACTACCATCTTTTTCCCACGCTGCCTTCTCCATCCCATAATGCATTCTCTACCCCAGTCTACCATCTCTATCCCATGCTACTTTCTTTAACCCATGCTACTTTCTCTACCCCATGCTGCCTTCTCTACCCCATGCTGCCGTCATTACCCCATACGTTTGGAACCGAATGGATCCGGAAGCCCCGAGTGTCATCCAACTGCATTCAGTGATAAACTCAGCCCCCAACTCGGATGCACACACTGTTGTGTACAAGGACCCTAAGCTCTAGTGGTGGCTGCAGGCAGCTAATATTTTATCATATAATTCTAGCTATGCCCAGATTAAGAAAGAGAACTTCCTTGTACAAACGTGCTGAGTCTTAGGGGTGTTCAACCTAAAAAACGGAAAACCAATCCACTGAAAAAGCGGTTACTCGTGATTTTCCCTCTGAATTTTTCTAGCGGAATGATGGACGGAATCCCCGAACGGTCACTGAACGCAGATGTGAACCCAGCCTGAGGCTGTATCTGTCAATCTGATGGAAGACATGCTGACAACCCTTAAAATTTCTATTCAATTAGACATTACAACCTGGCTCATAAACTATCCTCACATATAGACGACCTTGGAGACAGAGTTAACCACATATAAGATAAAATGGGCGAATATGCAACAGCTCAAAACTCGCTAAATAACTTGGAAGATGAAGTTACAGCACCTTGACTCCAAATCGCAGATCATGTTGGAACAATGTAAAATTCAGAGGACACCTAAACCAAAAGGCCATACCGAAAAAATTCCCAAAGACTGTCTAGGATACACTTTTTTCATACAAAGAAGAAATTACTAGCTGCATCTCGGAAATCCGCCCCTCTGCCGATACCATTTAACATGGTCTCACTTTTCACAGACCTTTCATAAGTCACTATTCAGGAAAGGAAAAAATTTCATCCTGTTACTTCTATGATCCTCTATAAATGGGGATTTCCAACTAAGCCCATAGTGTTTCCTCTAAGTTAACTATTTTCACCATCCAGAATGTGGAAGACAGCATGTTGTTACTCAACAAATGGGATCCCGCCTTTCCAACTCATCGCAGTTTAACAGCAAATCTAAAGCCCAGACTATTCAAGAGGAGTGGTGGAAGCAACCAGGAAACTCGGGCCAAAAATTAAATAAAGAAAAGATGGGGAACCCGAACGTGCCAGTTATGAGCTCTTTACCCCGACTACGTACAACCCAGATGGTTGAATTTTCTTTGCAATTTCCATTGTATTTGTATTTCTAGTTTCCGTTTCCACGTTACCTCTGTTGGACGGAACATCAGATCACCAAGTTCTCTAGAAAGCTTATAAAGGGGGAAATCATTCAGAAAACCCGCTCAAGATAGAACAAATTCCAACAAACCGCAAGTATATACCACCTCAACACAATAAGTTAATGTCAATTAACCACCCCTATAAGACATATAACATTGACATTATATGCACTTGAAAACCCCACCTAATAGAGTCAGACACAGACTTGAACTTTTTCTCATTTTGTCACCTTACAACTACAAACAAATGTGTTTTATTGAGATTTTAAGTGATAACCAACACAAAGTAGCAGATAATTGTGAAGTGGAAGGAAAATGATACATGGTTTTCAAAATTTTAATCAAATAAAAATCTGAAAAGTGTGACGTGCAAAAGTCTTCAGCCCCCTGTACTCTGATACCCCTAAATAAAATCCAGTGCGCACAATTGCCTTCAGAAGTCACTTAATGAGTTAATAGAGTCCAATTATGTTTAATTTAGTCTCAGTATAAATGCACCTGTTCTGTGAAGGCCTCAGTGGTTTGTTAGAGAACACTAGTGAAAAAACAGCATCATGAAGACCAAGGAACTCACCAGACAGGTCAGAAATAAAGTGGTGGAGAAGTTCAAGGGGTATGAATACTTTTGCAAGCCACTTTATAAAGGCTGAAGATAACTCATAAACATAAATGAAGCAATAAAACAGTAATAGACATAAAATGTACTAGTATCCTTATTTTGCTGTGAAAGTTTTTCTGTGTGGGGGGCCATAAATCCAGGGGTGGTTTCACATTTCAATGTAATAACAGTGATCTTTTAGCATAAAGAAACTCAGCACTGAAGAAACCTCCTGATTTAGAGGTGTAACTTGAAGTTCCCAGGCCAAAGTGCAAAATCTGTAATGGGGCCCCTACCTACATTGTGCCATTTAGAATAGTGACATATTTTATGTGGCAGAGGGTCTTTTGGGGTTCCCCAGGGTCCAAGGCCCGGTTGGAAATGCTACCTCTGCACCCCTATAGCATACCTCCCAACTTTAAAAGGACTAAAAGGGGGACAGAATGTGCGGCACGCCATGGCAAGTTTATGTGTAGTAAGCTCCACTCCAATTTAGCTCTGCCCATTCCCATCCATGTGCCCCCTTAAAGTGTAAAGTCTCTATAGTGGCCTCAACACAGTATGCCCCCACATTATAATGTCCCCCTTCAGCTGCCCCCACAGTATAAAGTTCCCCTCCAGCTGCCCCCACAGTTTAATGTCCCCCTCCAGCTGCTCTCACAGTATAAATATTGCCCTCTCCAGCTACCCCCACAGTATAATGGAAAAAAAAAAATTAATACCTCACTCCGTTCTTGCCTGTCTCTGGTCCCAGAGGCTTCACGGAGTAGTAGGTGCGATGTAAGTGATGTCACCACATTGCACCTACTGCCCCCAAGACACCTGGAGCAGAGATTAAGGCCAAATGGTGAAGCAGAATGGGAACGGCTCCCTGCTCCACCATTGTATTCAACTCAGGAAGACAGGAGATACGTCTCGCTGACTGGGACAGCACCCACAATCTGGGACTGTCCTGCTGAATCCGGAGCAGTTGGGAGGTATGTCCTATAGCTACACCCCTGTCCGATTAAAAATCCATAATGTTTACTAGCAATCCATTAAAATAATATACAAGCCAAGCCCATGCAGATGGCTGACTTTTGACAGTGACAATAATATCTATACTATCAGACCAGCTGCCCTTTAGAGCTTCTTAGTAAAAGTTTCCAACGTCTTACATGAGACATCACTTCTGCTTAGTAATAATCTATACACAGCAGAGAAAATAGTGTCCTCAGGGTGTGGGAGCAATGCTTAAAGGCTTATCTCAGAGCCCATTTGTGCATATTGTTCTGCTATCGGAGATTACGGTGACAGGGCCTCAAAGCTACATGTTTACCACTATGCCGGTATTATTAGTACATGGTACAGTTCTGCAGGGGACCCAATAGTCGATGTCCCTGACCCACTCCCCTGATTGCCAGAAACCTTTGATATTACCCTCAAAAACTTATTAGCCACAGTGGAGCCACAGAAGGGAGCACTCATGTTCCCTGGATGGTTTTGCCCCATGTTATGTCACCATTCATTCTCAGGCCTTAAATATCCACTGTATCACTTTGTAGACATAGTTTGGAGTCCAAGGATTGCTGAACTATGTCCCTTTCGCACCTTAAAACTTATGTTATTGCTGATGTTGTTTACACCTTACGTTTTTCAAGATTGGTGTTCTCCCCAGTGATATCTTCACCATATTAATTTGCAGTACTCCAGAGGGTGGACAACAACACTTGACCTATTCTCTATTGCTGCCCCTCTTAGGGGCCCTTTATTTTAGGACCTACTACTGTAGTCGAGAAATTTGGCCGTGTTTTTTCCCTTCTCCAGGCATCACTCAAATATTAAAATAGGCACCTCAGAGACAATATATAGCAATGTAAGACACAAGTATACAGTGAAATAAGGGCCGGTTCACAACTGCGTTTGGTTTCCGTTCGGGGAGTCCGCTTGGGGACTTCCCCGAACGGAAACCTATATGCTTAGAAAAGCGGTTTACCTAAGGAAACCTGCGGACCCCATAGACTATAATGGGGTCCGTGTGGTTTCCGCTCGGCTTCCGCAGCGGACTCCCCGAAAAGGAAACCAAACGCAGATGTGAACCTGCCCTAACACAAGTGGTATAAAGCCCAGACTAGGATGCCAGCATCTATAGATAAGTGAATTGTATAGAATATATGGCATATGATACAAGACACTGGTGAGGAAGACAATAGAAGACAAAAACAATAGATGGCACAACAATACAATTAGAAAGTTACGGCTGTTATATAATATGCAAATAAACATGCCCTGGCATGAAGTGTTGCCTCATATCCAAGTTATGGGTAACCCTTATGAACTCTACAAATCTAAACAAAACACATAATACAAGCTAAGCCATACGGTCTCGCATTGGTATGGGCGGTTACATCATATATGTGGTGACTATTATAAAGTAGGGCACAATAGCTACATCAAAGAATAACAAAACCCTAACAAGTAAGGCTAAGATAGTGACAGACCTCAATGTACACACCCCGAATAGGTAAAGAAGTACAGGCCATTATATATGGAAATGGTCATGACCCACACAGGCACTGAAAGTAATAATCCTGGAGTTGGCCACCTGTGACATCATCACCTTTTGCATACCCAGCCTGTTCTCTTCAGGGTTACATGTTTACTGGGCAATAACATGTTCTCCCCGTGTTTGTGTGGGTTTCCTCCGGGTACTCCGGTTTCCTCCCACACTCCAAAGACATACTGATAGGGAATGTAGATTGTGAGCCCTATATGGTACAGTGACTGTCAATGTCTGTAAAGCGCTGCGGAATATGATGGCGCTATATAAGTAAGCATAAAATAAAAAATAAATAAATAAATAAAATACATAAATAACAGTGATCATTATGACATCATCACCCATGAAATCCCAGCTGGCTGGAAGACGCTGGTACTGGTACAGTTGATAAGGCCGTCACCTCTTTTGACCTCCTTGCCTGGAACACCCCCAACTGTGATGTCATCACCTCCTCTGGAGTCCTAAATGGATATTCACATTTTAGACATTTGTGTTGTAAATTTAGTTATACATTCCCAGGAGGAGTAACAGAGGAACTGAACAATAGTGTTCTAAGATAAAGTGCAGTTTATGGATATTCCTTAAAGGGGTTGTCCAAGACCAATGAATAATACATACTGATGACCTATCCACAGTATGAGGTTGGTGGGGGTCCAACATATGCACCCTTTACCGATCAGCTGATTTGGCTGCTGGAAGCCATATACAAGGTATAAGTCCGGAAGCAATTCTTCTTCTATTGAAGTGAATGGGAGAAGAGCTACAGTACCCCACCGCCACCGCCACAACATATGTCTCCATACACTGTATACAATTCTGGCTCTGTACACTATAGAGATGGTCAGAGAGCTGCAGCTCTGCTCCTATTGAAGTGAATGGTACTCTGCAGTCTGCCTGTGTACACCTGGTATTTGACTACTATATGGCCGTATTTTTGGCTATATTGGTGTTTGGATAGTGGCAGCGTATGCATGTCCCTGACGGAAAAAGGGAGTCTAAGTTGTCCCTGACCATACCATTAGGTTTTTCTATTTTTAAGGAAATTTTAAGTGACTCGTACTCCTTCTCACACAGTATATAAGAACAATCTTTGGTCTATAGGGCTTTCCATTTATGGAAAAAATATATTTGTCTGTGTCATTTAAGTCTATAATACACAAAATCTGTCTTTTATGTCATGAGTGTATATATATATATATATATATATATATATATATATTTATATAATGTATATATATATAATGTTACAGTATAATTTAAAATTACCTCTACTGCCAGCAGTGGGCGCTCTTACATCTTGGATTGTCTGTTGGAGGTGATTACGTCATTAAAGGGCGGAACTTAATCTCATAAAACTCTAAACACTGAGTGCCAAGCCCGACCAATTTAGTAGAAGAGTTCTCTGTGAGTTTCTAGTGGATTATACTCTCTTTGGATTACTTATCCATGGTCCCCCATGGAGGGCAGCCTGGATCCCTATTACTGACTATGACATCGGCACGGCGGACTATGAGCCCGCAATTCCTCCTGCTTTTCCTCCTGCTGGTGAGTTTATACTTACACTATATATACTATATAAAAATAATAGGTCCGATCACTGCGAAAAATGTAAAATTTAATTTTTTCGTAATTTTTTTTTTTTTTTTAAATATAATTTATTTTACATTTAGGAAATTTTGTAAAATTTATATTGATGTATGGGTGTAAATCCAGGCCCTACATTGGTATGACATCCATATCTTCTGTGTGGTAGAAAATATACATATAAAAATACTCGCTGAAACACACTGTAAAGTAAAAGACAAAAAAATGACGTAAATACAAACTAAATGCAGAAACGGCAAATAGAGGGTTCACGTAGATGACTGTAATAATGTTCTAAGTTGTGCAGATCCATTATAAGGCACCTGTAGAAATCTATGGCCCAATATCATACCGCCATAAACCGCCGATTTCATACAAAATTAAAAAAAAAAAAAAAGAATACAATGAAAAATTTATATTGTGACATGTTCTATGGGAGGCTGTAATGCAGAGCTATCCTCCCTCGGAATACCGTGCCGCCATGAGCTGTAGCAACTCTGGGCATCGTTGATATGGCTTTGCTGTATACTGTAAATGAAGCCTAAGTATGATACATAAAGTTTTTTTTTTTTAATTTATTATATTGTCTTTTTTTTATTTTATACCATTTTTGAATATGATTAATCATATTTTTTATATGATATGTGATCTGAAAAAAAATTCTATATTAAGTGAATATCTCACAACATTCAAATAGTAGTTTATGGTAGAGTTTTAAATAAAATAGTGAGATTAATACATTAAGATTATATATGTTATTTTTTATTTTTATTATTTACATTATTTTATTTTTTTTTCATTTTTATTTATTTTGTTTTATTTGTAGCAAACAATGACGCCATCCTATAAGGGTGCAGTCACATGATGTTATCTGCGGGTATGTAGCCACACTCCAGGCCAGGGCCACCGATGTTTTCACTTAAATAGGTGAAATACTGCTTTTGGCCATTTCCTTATTAGTGGCGCGGTCAATGTTTTACTTACTTATAAGTCAAAGCACTGTCATCCCGGGCCCGGAGTGTGGCCATGCTGTGGCTAGGAACACCGTGTGACATCAGCCTTAAATAGGAGAAATAAGGGCTTGTTTACTGAACCATATTATGTATGTGTATTGCACACCATGGGCCTATCCTATACCGTATCTCCATGTGCCTCCATGTATTGTCTATGAGAAATAAAACATGCCCGCCTCATCATATTCCTCATGGTGAAGACAGGGGCGTAGCTATAAGTGGTGTAGCGGTAGCAGTCACTGTCGGGCCCTGAAACCTGAGGGGTCCCTCTGCACAAAAAATATACCACTATTCTAAATGACACAAGGTACATTGGGGCCCCTTGCAGATTTGCACTGGGACCAGGGAGCTTGAAATTGTGCCTCTGGGTGGTGATATTCTCTTCTACAAACTTTGCTATCGTGGAGATCACCGTGCCTCACGGAGCTTTTAGGACACTATGGCAGAGATTTATCATGCCTTGTACACCAGTTTTATGACCTGCAAGACATTAAAAAAAGGTCATAATTTTTGCGTAAATCAGTTTTTTTGTGCAAAAAATTGCAATTTTTGTGCCACCTTCACCACTTTCCCGGAAAGGGAGTGCCATATTTATGATGATTTACTCTGGTTTACTGCCATAACTGATCCCTGTCATCCACGACAGCTACGTGCTAGGTGCACGGCTGGGCGGAGGTTGTGTTTGACATATGAGGAGAAGTCCGCCTTCTCATAAATGAGGTGCACGCTTTGATGGTCCCCGGGATATGAAGGCTGAGGTAGAACACACCAATCTTCATAAATCTGCCCCTATATGCTGCTATACAGGCCACAGGGTTGTGTCTCTGTTGCCCATGGCAACCAATCATAATACACCTTTCATTTTTCAAAAGCAGAATACAAAATGAAAGCAGCACTGTGATTGGATGCTATGGGCAACTAAGACCGTATATTGTATAGATAGATTCACAAATCTCCTCACAGTTTGTGTATTTCTCAAATCATAAATAGGGCTGACGCCGCCGGGGACAATAACCGATCATTGCTATCTATAATATATGAAATAAGTGAATATAGTTGTGGTGCTTACATACAACAAAACAATAAAAACTGGGTTAGTCGGCGACAGCAAATAGTGAGACTGACTATAACAATAGAGTGTCAGAGGCAGACTGATCAACCATTGTAAAAGATAATCCTCTGCGGCCTCAGGCTCTGAAACAATAATGGGCCCCAAGTTGACACCTTTGGGTGATGACATTGGATCCATTCGCTTGTCAATGGCGTCTATTACTTGGGAATTTCAGGAGTGTAGTTATAGGGGTGCAGAGGGCACAATCGCTACCGGGCCCTGGAGCCCCAGGGGGCCCATAGGCTTCACTACAACATAAGACACCAGTATTATAGATAGTACATAGTAAGTGGGGGCCCTGTTACATATTTTGCATTGGGGCCTAGTAGCTTCAAGTTACTCCTCTGCTGATCTGTTATATGTTATTGGTGCCATGACATGTCCTGTGTGTACAGTGACAAAAAAAGAGATTATGATGTAATTAAAGGGGATGTCCAGATTGGAAAAACATGGCTAATTTTTTCCTAAAACAGTGCCACTCCTGTCTTTAGGTTGTGTGTGATATTGCAATTCAGTCCCATTAGCTTCAGTGGAGCTAGAATACCACACACAGCATTTATCTATGGCATTGTTTGTAGAAGAACTTTCTGGACTTTCATATAATTATATCCTCCTGTCGGCGACTATACCAGGGATCCCCTGTCCCACCTTGATCTCTTGATTCTAGTTAATATATGGTCATGGGGGCACATTTCTTATTATTCTATGCCACTTTTGGATTTGTGAGTTTCTTTAAAAACATTCAAGACCAAAATGGTTGCAAGTGACGTTTTTACACCACTTTCACCACTTATCCTAAAAGGCCATGGCATGATGGGGCCACCAGCTTCGTCAGGTTTATGATCATTTACACCAGTTTACGGAAATCTATGCCAATTCTAAGCTGGTGTAGATTTCAGTGCGGGCACATGGAGGATGCAACCATGTGGGCCGCAGGCATACACCTCTTCGTAAATGACGCACATTCTCCGGCGACGAAGGGATTATCTGGACCGGCATACTACGCACTGGTCTTGATAAATTTCCCCCAATTGACTTGGGTATCTTCATAAAATCTTATAGACTTTAGTGAGGAGGGCCATGCACTTCCTCTATGTGTTTACAATAACCGGTAAGACTGACGCCCCTTCTAAATTTTTGCCTGAGGACCTCCATCTACCTGCTTACAAATACTAAAGCAAAATATTGACCAAGCTACACCCATGTAAGAGGCCTCAGTCTTGATTTCCAACATAACTTACTCAATTGACCTTAGGTACCCAGCAATGGGTGTAACGTGGGTTGCGACATGCTGGAATTTTTTTTTCACTTCTACAATGAAGAGAAAAATAGTTGAGTCATTCTTATTGCACAGTATTCAATGGAGTTTTTGAGAGTGAGGGTCGGGTCACGTGTCTGATACATGATGATGTCAGTATTGCTGGGAATGGTTATGGCAAAAATTTGTGTAGCCTAACAAAGTTATAGTCGTATATGGCCCCAACCCATTGGAAACTATTATAGTGGAAACTATTATAGTGGATAAAGACATGTATTAGAATTATATTCATTTTTTTAATATAATTACCATACTTCTATAGTAATTAAACCGCATAGTTAACAACATTGGGAAACTGTTTTTACAGTTAGTGGGTATGGTTTCAGGGGGTGTGAATTGTGGTAGACTGTCTTTCCTAGAATATTGCATTTTTAGGTAGGAAAGGGTCAGTAGCGTACGTAGCTTGCCAAAATTTTTACATGGCCACACCTCATGTTTACAGGTACCGCCCCCTAATTAGCGGTCAAAAAAGTTGGGTAAACTAGTGCAGTGTTCTGTGCTGTCTTGCCTGGTAAAATGCCAAGCTCCCCTATGCTGCACCCCTCTATATTTTACACAGGACTGCTCCACACTGTATATTGTCCCCTTGGAGGTCCTCACAAAGTATAATGGCCCCTTAATGATCCCCACACAGTATAATGTCCCCTTTGTGCCTCCACATGGTATAATTACTCCCACAGCCCTAACTATTGCATTATTCCAGTAGGTAATGGATGATAATATAATCCCAATAAAGACCAGGTCATGTCATTGATGAACATGACATCACATGGCCTGTGAAGAGGAAGTGGTGCTCAGGGAGCACTAGCTGATCCATGAGGGTTCTGGGTGTCAGACTCCCGCTGATCATTAATTGATGACCTATCCTAAGAAAATGCAGCTTTCTTTGCTGCAGTTTGTTGCTGCGTTTTTTTTAGCCAAAGCCAAAAGTGGCTACAAAAGGAATGGAAAATATATAGGAAATACTTATACTTCTCCCTTCTGCTCAATCCACTTCTGGTTTTGGCTCAAAAAACCACAAGAAAATCTTCAATGAAAAAAGCTGTGTTTCTGCAACGTGGAACCGACAAGCTTAAAGGGAATCTGTCAGGTCAATCTGGGACACTAAACCATCCACAGGTCCTTATAGACCTGGGGTTTAGTGTCCCAAATCGCCCTGTTGTAATGCAATCCGTAGGCGCATTAAAATAAAAAACCTTTATACTTATCTAGAGAAGGGTCCAATCGTCGCTGTTTGGTGAGAACAGTCCGGCTTATTCATGAGCTTCTTCGTTGGCATGCCTCCCCCATGCTCCCGGCGCATGCGCTGTTCTTCAGTGAAGGCAAAGATGGACACCCTGGCTTCACTACGTAATTGCAGGGCATGTGCGCTGAAGCCGAGGTGTACTCCTCTGGCTTCATTGAAGAACTGCGCAGGCGCGGAGAGTACAGCGGCTGGATGAGTATAAAGCTTTTTTATTTTTAATGCGGCCATGGGTGATTTGGGACACTAAACCCCAGGTCCATATGGATGTGTGGGTGGTTTAGTGTCCCAAATTGCCCTGACAGATTCCCTTTAAGGCAGACATTGTTAGTAAGAATGCAGAGGTGGCAACAGCTTTGCTTTTCCTGCATTTTCCTGTATGTAGATTGCTAGTTGTTTGTTGTTGTTGGGGGAAGTTCAGATTGGACATATATTTCCCTGTAGCAGCAACTGGACGGGATATCTAGGATTACACGCTGGCCATTCAATGGAATAGCTGTCCATCTCAATCATGAATAGACCTGGTCCACAATAGCTCCGGGCATCAAACAGGGTCTCGAGCAGGAGATGTCAATATGTTATAATAGGGTATATAGACAGGAATTGTTTTATAAGGAACTGGAGGATTTCTATGGCAGGTACCACTGGCAGTAATACACAGCTGACATTGTAGTTCAATGGTCAGAATCAGAGATAACTTTATTGGCAAGTTTTCTCATTTTTTCCCATTTCATTTGCAACTATTTGTTCTTATAGGACCCGTGGTAGGAGTAAAATATTCCCCATGTTCTACCAGCATTCCTCTACATACAGATCACACAAGTCAATAGGTCACAACCAGTGATGATCTGTCAGAGACAGGAAAATATGGATGACACAGATAATGTCTTCCCCGCCCATGTGACGGAGAGAGACCTGCGACTGACATCAATATGATGTCACTGGACTCCATGGCAAAGCCCCAGTTTGGCTGTGATAGTACTTTTTGTGACGAACAGTTTCAGCTCTCTAAATATCTTCTACAACCAGACTGATAACTTGAAGTTCTTGAGTTCACCAACTATCTGGTCTCCTCACATGGTGCACAGTGGGGGAGTGCTTAACTTAAAGGGATTGTCCACTTTAAAAAACTCATTTCCATACTCCCTATTATGGAAATATCTGATAATATGGATGGTGGTCCTAAGTTCAGGATCTTCATCTCTTGACCAGAGTGGAGAGGAGTTACAAAGAGAATCTCTTGTCTTGGAGGTCCTGCCCTGTCCTGCATTATAGAGACAACCCATTGATGTAAATGAGCACCATGTAATACTTGATGTGCCCTGAGGTGGCGCTGCAGGGAAGTGAACATTTATAGATAGGTTACTGCTGATTGTTTGGGGGGCTCAGCAGGAGGAGACTTATTGTCAAGAGATCCTTCTTCCTTGTAGGTACGGTCCAAAGTGTAACATGGTGCCTAAATGTTAATGGCTTGACAAGTTCAGCTCCGTTTTAGTTCTTTATTTTATTTCTAGTTATTTTTTATGATTATGTTACTATTGTTATGTCATGTTATGTCATATAAACCTGGACTGTAACAGGTTCATTGTGAAGCTGATGGTTTCAGAACTTCCGGGGTGTGAATTCTTCCTTCTGCTCTTCTCATGTCTTAGGAATGTAGTGTGACTACTAATGTTACGTCACAATCCCGCACTTATATTTTTTTCCAGAAAAAGCCCTTTCTAAACCATGCAAAGAGCCAGAAACCTGTGGGCAGGGAAACGGGGGCTATAGGCAGGGGCCAAAGTACCGTAGTAGCATCCATGGCAGCTGTACAGGGCCTGCACTATCATGGAGGCCTGGTCAAGTTTGCATCGTGAAGTCCCCTAGTGAGACTAAAAAAGTGAAGTCTAAATAGTAAAAAGTGAATATTTTATCCGGAAAAAGTGGTTTTAGTTTACAAAAGTGTTAACTAAGCAAAAGTGTTATCTAAAAGTGTTAACTAAGCATATTTTATTCCTCCAGTAAATGCCCATATAACACGTTATTTACACCGTTTGATGACATACATATACCTTAAAATGGTTAAAAATGAATCATTTCACATGTCACAGTTAAAATTTTAAGGGTCTTGAAATGCAGCGAAATTAAAAACAATTTTTTTTTTCTATGAAATGTGGTTATTTTTCTGTAAATGTATAAATACTATATTTGGTATAACCCAGACATACAGCTGTTCAGCAAAACAGGGCCCAAAGGTGTGAAAAGGCTCGCTCTGACCACAAACAGCAGTGGGCCAGACATCCTGTCTCTGCGGACTCTCCAGCTCTGGGTCACGTGACCGACTTTGCTCTATGCCTGCGCTATAAACCGAGTAGAGTGGGGTCATCCCTCTGAAAATGTAAAAATTGATTTGGCAGGGTGGATTGAACACATGGTGCAGTAAGTACACTGCAGAGAACTGTTATTCCCCACTTAACCCAGTCAAAGTACACTTTATGGCAAATAATGCGTTGTAATGCTGATATATCTTCTTTGCAGAATATCGCATGCACAAGCTGCCTATCGGTGAGAAATGACTATGATGCAAATGAGAAATTCTACATGAATGGAAACATCAGGTGTCTGAGATGTGCTGCAGGTAATCTCCTTCTTAGGAAAATATCTATAATATATATATAGATAAAAATATAAGCTCATATTTTGTGCGCTGTGTGTTTTACACTATTGAAGCTCCCTTTGCAGCCTATTCTCCTTGCTCCTTTGTAGTTGGTGAGTGGGTCACTTGGGGACCTGGGCACTGTGCCTTTAAATAAATATTAATGTGCAGCGCCCTAATAAGAAACCCTAAAACAGCCAGATGCACAGGACCACATAGCATTCAGGTGAACTGTGTTAAACAGAATGCAGATCTAGGGCATAGAAGGGGTTAATGTCAATATTCCTGGTGGTCTAGGGCAGTGAAGGGGTAAATGTCATACTCTCAAGTTTTTTGGGATTGATTTAGGATCTCTAGTGTTCTAGGGCAGCAATCGAGTTTATTTTAGGATCTTTGGTGGTCTAGGGCAGTGAAGTTGCCAACACTAGGATATTGATGACCTATCCTTAGGCTAGATCATCATTATCAGATGGGTGGTGGTCTGATATCAATCTGATTTGCTCATCCTACTCTGTAAGGTGATGTTAGTAGACTGGATGGGATTTTCATGGTGATAGGTTTGAGTTATTAGGCTTAAAGGGAACCAGCCTAAGGTCTGTTTGGGACACTAAACCACCCAAGGGTCCTTATGGACCAGTACTACACTAGCCTTATATATAACCTTATATATGTACCCATCTCCTGTACTCCCGATGCCAGCACAGTTGTTCACCTTGGCTTCAGTGCACAGATGTTGGACCTCAAGCACAGGATTCAGTAAAGCCCACGTGTACTTCTCCGGCTTCAATGAACAACTGGCAGGTCCATCCATCATGATATAAAATCATATGACCGTACTGTCAAAATGGTTGCTAGTCATGTGACACTGTATCTCTATAAATGCAATATGGGGGATGGCCCAGCAGATACATGGGACCAATGGAGACCAGCAGTGAGCAATGGCCAGGAAAGCGGAAGACTCTAAATGGCGTAAATTTTTGTCTCTGTTTAATTTCTGGGAATCTCACGAATTGAACCTGGAAAAACCCCTTGTATGAAGACTGAATGTGTATGAGTAATAACCCGAGTTACTAGGTGTGTAAAGGTTAACAAGGCACAAATGAAAGCACAATAAAGATAACATACTGTAGTACAGAGATGCCGACTAGATCTGCTGACTAAGAAGCCAACCAAGGACAATATGTGCATGGACTTTGTATATTTTCCCTTTGTTTGCATGGGTTTCCTCCCACATGCCACAATAACTCTCAGTTCACTTTAAGCAGTACAGTACACTTGGTAGTTACACTAAGGGTGGGTTCACACTTGCGCCGGCACTCGGTCCGCCGCGAATCCGACCTAAATGTCGGAAAACTGGATGGGGAAAGGTTTGCGATGCTTTGCTTAAAACCCCATTCACTTCTATGGGTTTTTAAAGCAATGCGCGGGTGTGAACTTACAACCTCTGTGCTGCGAAGCCAGTTTTTATCGTTGGAAACAAAGTCGGACATGCAGGACTTTGTGTCCAACGAAAAAACTGGCTTCGCGGCGTAGAGGGTGTAAGTGCACACCCGCACATTGCTTTAAAAACCCATAGAAGTGAATGGGGTTTTAAGCAAAGCATCGCAAACCTTTACCTATCCAGTGCCTATCCAATTTTCCGACATTTAGGTCGGATTCGCGGCGGACCGAGTGCCGGCGCAAGTGTGAACCCACCCTCACAGTTCCCTTAACAACTTCTTAGCAGTCCATTATGTTACAAACAGTCAGAACCACCATCTATTCCTCCAGAGGGTAATAGGTATCTTTGCCGTATTTGGAAATTGTACAGTTGTTACACTAGGTTAACATTACCGTTGTGGTCTATGTCATTTGACCTCAACGACAGAGAGCCGGACCACTAAAACAGCGGTTCACATGGACACCAACTATAATGGGGTAAGCCAGGTGTCTGCCATTTTCAAACTGAAAGCGGTGGAGAAAAAGTCCACCGGTCAGGACTTTTCTCTCTACCGATTTTTGGCGGTTTCTGCGATGGAGACTCCGACGCAGATGTGAACTCAGCCTTAGGGTATATTCACCTGTGGCAGATTTTACAGAAATTTCTGAAACTATCCCAGTCTCATGAATTGGGGTTTTGAGATTAATGGAGCTGAGAAATCTGCCACATGTGAATAAGGTCATGAGTATTAGGACTCACTTAGACAATGGCATTATGTCCAGCGCTCCTTACCTAAGAGCCCAGCAGTCCATACAGTAGAGTTTTCCTCCTATAATGGTACACAAGCGTTCCCCTATGCCACATATGTACCAGTGAAACCCACATAGCTATAATGAGATCAGCAAAAAGACCCTATTGTGAATACTGGTTAGGGCACGTTCCACACGCGCCTCTCCCTTGTGCCTTGTGATCTGTAAGTGAGGAAACTGCTGCTTATCAGGGGAATTTGGACATGAGACTGGAAAGACGTGAATTTCCTGTTTTATCAGTTGTATGGTCTCGTGCTCAGGGTTTCCATTGTGAAACCTCTTTCTTGAAGGTACATATAAAATGTGGAAACTATAACCAGATGCCAAATACACACTCTGCAGCCCGGCTATATATAATAGTAATGTAGGATTTCTTTTAACCCTTCATGGCAAATCCCTTGTTCTGCGTCATTCACTACGATCAAGTGAGATGTCATGTGACTACATGCCGCAGTGTAGCCTTAGCCTTTTTTGCACTATAATTTGCAACGTTTTAAGCCCCTTGTCCCTAAAAAAGTGGCAGTGACGTGGACGACACAAAAAAGTGGGGGTCTGAAATCTGGATTTGAAGTCCCACCAATGTATAGAACTAAGGGGCCACAATGCAGTTAGGCACTGTTACTCTTGCCCACTTGGAAAAGTCATGGCAACTGAAGAAGGCCGGAAGGACCATCTATATTATATTGTTACTAACCTGCATCGTAAAAGCAGTAAATTTCCAGTTGGTATGGTAACAAGTGTTATGTACTAAGACACATCATGCGACATCAGGGTGTGTTCTCTTCATTACGTGGATAGCTGTAAGATTGCCCAATTATCCTGAAAGCAACTGGCAAGGTGCCATATTGCACAGGTTACAAGTGTCTGATATATGGGGCATTGTTCACATTGCTTCTTATTGACACATTCAGTATCTAAGCCCAATAAATGTAATACATGCAAAGCAAATAATAACTGGTTCTATAAAATTTACTGGATTCCTCTGTGCCCTGAACTTCCATTAAAAGTTACGCCAAAGTTTAAAGGAGCGGCTACATTAAAGAAAATATCACCAATAAATGTAGATCCCTGAGTCATCCACTGGTGTAAGGTCAATTCATATTCCTTAGATGTGTCTGTTCCTGGGAAAGCTGGTTGGTAACCTATATGGTTGACATTGCAGCTGCCTCAGAAGTATGACGATTTTTGGCTAAACATTCCATAAAGTGGTCAGGACTCAATTTCTGATAAGAGGTGTTCAATATGACTAACATATACCTCAATCATTGACTAGGACCGCCCACTGGACTCCTACACCCAGAATGAACAGAGATTTAAAGGGAGTCTTCCACCACCTAAATCTCTTCTAAACCACTTATATACTGTTGTAGGGGCAGCTAGTATGTGTTAGTATATTCACTATGTCACTAAACACAACTACAACAGCATCTATAAGTGGCTTAGAAGCCATTTTGGTGGTAATAGACTCCCTTTAAATGAATAAATAACAAGTAATATTGAATCATCCCCACCATCTATATATCAATCTGCTCAGCTCCTCCTGCTCTATAACATCCTGCCTGTATATCATATATCATTTTAACATGACAGGTTCCCTTTAAGCTCTGTGATAGCAGCCATATTGGTTTTCATCCAACCTGCTTAGAGATATTAAGAAATGCCTACATTGGATATTCACGCTCAAGGATGCTCTTGCAGATAGGAAACTAATCATAATGATTTTTGGCTTTCGTAGGGCAGCCTTGTCTGTATATAAGAGCACCAGAATGTCTAATAGGGTTGGGTTATGATCTTTACCTATGGTGTCCTTCTCTTATAGGTACTTACGTATCGCAGCACTGCACCACCCCGGACTCTCTGGGCTCTTGTGCGCCATGCCACCCTGGATATACATACAGTGAGCACCTTACAGGACTAGATGAGTGCCTTCAGTGTAAAGTGTGCCGTCTAGGTGGGTTACTTCTCTCCAATTGCCCCCTCTTGGTTAGAGTAGTTGACCAGACAGATGGACATGCTCTGTCTGTGCACCCTAATATTAAGTAGACACTGTAGTTGTGACTAGGACTTCCTTCACCCTGGGCAAAGTTTCACCTTGTTGCACCGACCCTGTATCTAAATACCCTGGCCAGGGCAGTAAATCTTGCTTGCACCCCCCCTAATACCCAGCACCTATGCCAATGCCCTACCAGCCTCCTTCCAGCTAGGTTTCTGGTTGTCTTGGTAAACTATTAGTCTTCATAACTACATTTATCCTTTACAGATGAGGAAGAAGTGACTTCATGCACAGTCACTAAGAACACCGATTGCAGGTGCAAAAAAGGAACCTTCTGTCCTCCGGATGGTCCTTGTGAGATCTGCCAGAAATGTACAACCAGGTGAGGGCTCTTCATGGATCCTATGCAGCAGATCTACATTTACTAACAGGCACCACTTTGATCATCGTGAACCAACCCTATCTTATTATAGATGGATATATACATCACAGTAGCCCATATGTGCCAGTTGGCAGCCATTAGAGCACAAAGAGAAGACCAGTGGATTGTGGGACATATTTAGTTCTATGATTTATTTGGGAAAAATCCAACATTGCCAACCCCCTTTTTTAGGTGGCCTGCTATCCAGAATTAAGGAGATCAAGTGTTCTCCAAGGATAAACGCTACATCTTATGGGATAACATTGTGATGAAACGACCATGCTGAACCACAACATGCCGGATCCTTCTTTCCCTGAACATCTGTAGTTGGGAGACCTCCATACACATGAGATCATTGAGCGATCCCACTGTAATGGGCGGGTTTGGATGGCTCATCTAATGTGTATATAAAACTAGCTTTCAGATTGAGCGGTGAACATCAACATAATCGTAACCAAAACTTTTCTTTGTCCTTCAGTTGTCCCCCGGATCTAGTTGTACAGGAACCCTGCAATTCAACATCTGATACGCAATGTGGACCTCAGGACACTGACAGCATCGCACTAAGTATGTTACTTCTTTATTACTGTTTTCTAGTTATATTTGTCTTCCTCCTGCTGAACTGTATGTGTCCATCGTGTTATAAACACAAAAACAGCCTCTAAAGCTAAAGAGTTGTGATCTGCTGTCAGCTCTGTGTCCAGACAATACACGTGACAGCTCCCTCTCTCCCTTTCCTAGCAGGAAGTCACAGAGAATATAAATCACCAATCAGTAGGTGAAGTACATCCAGCAACTTTTATATTCTAGTTTCCATTAGTACTAGTCAGAGACAGCTCCTTCTCTCCCTACCCTAGCAGGAAGTCCCATAGGGCCTTAATACTTTATAAGCAGCTGAATTCATCCATCAAATAAACTGCATCTAGGTGAAAAATAGAATTGTAAATAGATTATTTTTATCACTTGCTAACAAGAAGTGAATGAAGTGATGTAAATCCCATGAATATTTGGTGCGACCTTTGCCCTTTGGAGGAGGAGTCCTGGAAGTGATTATATGGCCCACACAGAGCCCGATCTCAACATCATTCAGTCTGTCTGGGATGACATGAAGACACAGAAGGATTGGAGCAAGCCTACATCCACAGAAGATCTGTGCTTAGTTCTCCAAGATGGCGGGAACAACCTCCCTGCCGAGTTCTGCCAAAAACTGTCTGCAAGTACTGAGAAGTGATGGAAGGCAAAGGGCAAAGATCACACCAAATATTGATGGGGTTTACATTTCTCTTTTCTTCATTCACTTTATTTTGTTGATTGACAAAAATAAACTATTAACCCTTCTATTTCTGAAAGCATTCTTACTTTGTAGTATTTTTCCACTACTTTTACACAGTACTGTACATATTCTCTTTGGTGCTTGTCACCTTGTCCCTTGCTAGTCCAACTTTGACTTTCTGGAGGTTTTAGTCTTCATTGACAGGTGTTTTCATTCCTCATACATTAATATCCCTCATATCTAATTCTGCTCTACTCTTTCAGCTGCCATCTTGGTGCCTACATTTATTATCATCTCCGTCTTGGCTGCTGCCTTCTGTCTCTGGTACTTTTGCTGCAGGAAGAACCGTAATCGTAAGTGAAGGATGTAACCTCTATGTTATAATATAGGTGGACTGCAGCCTGCTACAAAACTACTACTCTCAGCATTCCTTACCAGTAGTTGTAGTGACTTGAGTCTTTGTAGCGAAATTCTGATTCAGATTTTTTTCTTCTTTTCAGAAACAAAATGGATGTCAAAACTTAATGTAAGTGCCAAAACCCTCCTGCTGTTCTCCTTTAGACCTGATGAGATATCTTGAATCTTGGTTTTCTTTCCTTTTGACATCATGTTATAAATTATTTGTTTTCTAGTTGTACATTTGTGTGAGGTTCTGTCATTGTGCCCAGAGACTCCGGTGCAGATATGTACTCAGCCTTAAAGGGTTTGTCCAGGACTATGATACAAAGATCCACTTCCTCTTCTCAGGAAGTGACATCACTTCCATTGGTCACGTGGGCATGCTGCAGCTCAGTGTATGGGGCGGAGCTGTAAGATAATCATATGACCAATGGTCGTGAGTAGGAGCATAGCTATCGGGGTTGCAGATGTAGCAATCGCTGGGCCCTTGAGTCTCAGGAGGCCCAAAGGTCTCTCTGCAACATAAGACACCAGTATTCTGGGTCCCGTTACATATTTTACATATTTTGCTTTGGGGCCCAGGAACCTCAAGCTACGCCTCTGGGCGTGAGGTCACTTCCTGAGAAGAAGAAGTGGAGCTCAGTATCATATTCCTGAACAACCCCTTTAATACATTTGAAAAACATGTAAGAGCCAAAAGAACACCTAATACATTTTGGCGACAGCCATGTTTTGGATATTTTTGCCATCTTTTGCAATTTTGCCTTATAACTTTACCCCTAATGGATGTTTTATTTTCCATACTACATCTCTTCTTATTTTATTATATATTTATTTGCTGTATACACTGTATATTTTTGCTCCTACATATGTGTATACAGAGACTAAAGAATATGATAAGTATGCAGAGACTAAAGGATATGTACTGTGTTTTACTGGCAGAAATTGGGATGTCAAGAGGCTCTGGCAGGAGACGTAGAGGCCCCTTTTCTATCAAAATCTAAGCTTCAATTGAGGAAAAACCTCCCAGAAAATGAGATGAATGAAGGTGAGTTGAAAATCTTTTAGTTTTAATTTAACCCCTTCCCACAAATGGATCTACCATTACTTCTTAACTACAGTCTTATTGCTGGATCAGTCAAGTTATCGACTCTAATCTATAGCACTATAAGTGTACAACTTCCCTACAGCGCCACCACAGGGGAAATGAATCATTACACATTTCCCAATCACATTAACAGGATGTTTCAGGTCCTCCAGAGTGAGAGATGCTCTTTGCAACCTCTCTCCATTGTAACCTCTCTCTACTCTGTGTGATGAGGCTTTTGAAAAGAAGACCCCCCTCAAGCGAATTTATGTCTGTGGCCCCCTAATACTGCCCCCACACATAGTATACTGCCCCCCACATAGCATACAGCACTCTTATTGTTCCCTCACAGTATACAACCCCCTTAGTGAAACTCATGGTTGTTATGTGGTCAGTGTGGGGCCTCCTGATATATGCAATTGCTTGGGTTGCTTGATGGGTAAACCCCCCCACCTGTTCCTCTAGTAAGGGTATATGGTTGATAAATACATTGGTTTTCTAAATTGGTCAGGCCTGATGCCCACGTGAAAAAAAGGATGTTAAAAAATGGATGCAATGGTCTGTTTTTAACGTCAGTTTTCCATCAATCTGTCACATATTTTTCATCCATTTTTTGGCCCACTGTCCATGTTTATCCACTGGATCTAAATCCATTTTACCGGACATTAAAAACAGACCCATTGACTTGCATTTGGTACAGCCTTGAAAATATACAAAAATAGGACAAGTTCCATTTTTTGATGGATGTTAGTCACGGTCTGAAAAAAAAAAAAAAAAAAAAAAAAAAAGGGCATGTGAATAGCCCCAATGTGAATAGCCTATGTTCTAAAAACATCTGTCACAGGCCGTGTGCATAAGGCCTTAGTGGTTGTCCCATTTGTACAAACCCTTTCTATCCTGCTGCGAGGACCCAAATTGATATACTGTAATCTGTGGAAGAACTTTACAGTAAGTGTTCAATTTCCTGATAGCATCTCCTCAGGCGAAATGAAGTATTACACCATTCCTATTGAAAGGAAGTGACAGTCGCCATAACACACATACTTGTTCTGGTTAAACAACTATTCATACAGAGCAGTGAGCTCATGAAACCATCTGAAACATTGTGTTTTTTTATCTTTACAGCCATTCACAAGATATTGACCTGTTTTGTGGATTTAGTCCCTTTAAGTGAATTTGAGAGATTTGTGCGGAGCCTAGGACTGACCCAAAATGAGATTGATCGGGCTAAGGAGGATAACACAACTTCCTACAACCAGCAATACTCCATGTTGTCACAACTGTACTGGGATCAAAGATTCGATGTGAACATCTGCTTGGACAAACTACGTGACAATAAAATGAGGGCAGTGGCGGAGCATGTAACTGAGAGACTGATTAAGGAAGGATTGTTTGAGAGGTTAGATGGATAGGGATTATTTATTTATTTATGTAAATACAAAAAATTTTTTGATAAAAAATATATAAAATGTTCTACAAAAAAATAAAAAGCAAAAAAGATACTACTAAAAAAAATACTCAAAAAATAAAAAATACCTAAAAAAATAAAAAATAAAAAAACTCATCATCAACTAACCGTGATGTATGTCTTATTGCGTCGCTGATCTGTGTAAATGTATTGGTTTTACTAAAACTGCCCAAATTATGGCAGATGTCAAACTTTTAGATATGTTTTATACATTATATAGCAGGGAGCTGGTGGCAGTGCCCATGATCAGAGATTTCTCGGACCATGGGCATTTAACTTCTCAGATGCTGGTATCAGATGTGACCATGGCATCTGTATTGGTTACATATTGGTAGCGGCCATCGCAGGCCTCAATAGCTATACAGGGATTTTGCCATAGACTGCAATACATTAGTATTAGTACAAGTGATTTAATGAAAAAATGGCTGAACTGCTGTTTTTTTCATGGCAAGGGCAACTCAAGTTTTTTCATTTTTCAATTCATTTTGAATTTTTGTATGAAAGGGGCACATAGAGGCCACCATGTCTGCCTGTAGGTTATGTAAGTTTCACCATGTGCATGAGGCCTGTGTGTGATCACAATCCTTTTCTTATAGGATAGTGAAGGGTAAAATTCTTTGGGCCGACTATAACTATGGGACCTCGCGGTCACACATAAGAGGCCCAAGGACAGATGTTGCTTACACTGAGGACACACCTCTGGCTGCTGCATGCGGTCAGTGCTCTCCCTGATTTTGAAGATAAATGGGCTAGGGCTGATACAATTAATAAGTCATCCATGGAAATCTATTGACAGCAAGCCCAATCATCATGGGTGCTACATGTATGGTATACACCTTGGTAATAATTTTTTATTGTATCAATATATCTAAAATGTAAAAAAAAATCTCACCAATAGTCTCTATTTAAAATCTCTTAGTTCCTACACAAACCTAAGAGTCTCCATGGTAACAGACTACAACCAACCCTGTGTAGTCATATTCCCTTACTTCTTTTAGCATTCATTTGCTGGGTTTGTATAAAATATGGGACAGATGAAAGGCAATATGTGTTCAGGATCAGATTACATAGGGTTTGTTTGTAGTCTGTTAGCATAGAGACACATAGGACTGCAAGGTAGCTGTAGATATGAAACAATATGAGTTTTTAATTAAAATAAAGGCTATTTGCAAAGTTACTTTATGTTTCATTTTAGACTTAGGGGCAGCAAAAATGGTTGCGAAAATTCCCTTTAAATATTGACTTATAAATCAAACCAAAATATGCTGCTTGCCAGATGCAGATGTGCTATATTGGCAGTAAGTAAGGTATAGGAAGGAAGGTAAAGAAGTAAGGAAAAGTGTCCTTCCTGACGCTAGGTTCATGCTAGCGATCAGGTCTCCGTTTGTGGGGTCCGCTTGGGGACCCCACGAATGGAGACCTAATCTGCCTAAAAAAGCAATTACCTGCGGAAACCCTCCGACCCCATAGTCTATAATGGGGTCCACCTGTTTTCCGCCCCAAAAGGGTGGAAAAATGTGGAGAGAAAAGTCCTGCTTGCAGGATTTTTCTCTCTGCATTTTTTAAGCGGGTTCGGAGATGGAAACCTGAAATGGAGAGTAAGCGCTGGTGTGAACCCAGCCTTACTTTTCCCCTTGCTGTGAGTTATCTCAAACCAGTTTGATGGCTGAAAAAAAAACTTTTTAGTTAATCACAGAGGAACATACAAGTCTTTTTTGTCAAAGCTGGTGATCTTACATCATTCATCTCGAGATATCTTGAGCCAAGAGGAAACATAAGGAAGGACACATCTGTAAGTGGTATTTATAGACTCCCTTTTATTGCTGTGCTATCTGAAGGCTACAGAGCGTAGAGAGGAAACATCAGTGTTAGTTCATGGAAGTAAAATCACATATTAGAGCTAAGGTGTATAACCCCCATTACTTTCCCAGAACTTCCTGCATTCATGAAGTTTTCTGGTTTCTGTAAAGAATAGTGGAAACAACTCCCCAGTCACAAGATTGCAAAATCTACAGAATGTCGGTCAGCAGAGTAGTCACTGCTAATATAGAGAATATACAGTACAGACCAAAAGTTTGGACACACCTTCTCATTCCAAGAGTTTTCTGTATTTTCATGACTATAAAAATTGCAGATTCACACTGAAGGTATCAAAACTATGAATTAACACATGTGGAATTATATACTTAACAAAAAAGTGTGAAACAACTGAAAATATGTCATATTCTAGGTTCTTCAAAGTAGCCACCTTTTGCTTTGATTACTGCTTTGCACACTCTTGGTATTCTCTTGATGAGCTTCAAGAGGTAGTCACCTGAAATGGTTTTCACTTCACAGGTGTGCCCTGTCAGGTTTAATAAGTGGGATTTCTTGCCTTATAAATGGGGTTGGGACCATCAGTTGTGTTGTTCAGAAGTCAGGTGGCTAAACAGCTGATACTACTGTCCTACTGAATGGAGTGTTAGAATTTGTATTATGGCAAGAAAAAAGCAGCTAAGTAAAGAAAAACGAGTGGCCATCATTACTTTAAGAAATGAAGGTCAGTCCGAAAAATTGGGAAAACTTTGAAAGTGTCCCCAAGTGCAGTGGCCAAAACCATCAAGCGCTACACAGAAACTGGCTCACATGAGGACCGCCCCAGGAAAGGAAGACCAAGAGTCACCTCTGCTGCGGAGGATAAGTTCATCCGAGTCACCAGACTCAGAAATCGCAGGTTAACAGCAGCTCAGATTAGAGACCAGGTCAATGCCACACAGAGTTCTAGCAGCAGACACATCTCTACAACAACTGTTAAGAGGAGACTGTGTGCAGCAGGCCTTCATGGTAAAATGGCTGCTAGGAAACCACTGCTAAGGACAGGCAACAATCAGAAGAGACTTGTTTGGGCTAAAGAACACAAGGAATGGACATTAGACCTGTGGAAATCTGTGCTTTGGTCTGATGAGTCCAAATTTGAGATCTTTGGTTCCAACCACCGTGTCTTTGTGCGACGCAGAAAAGGTGAACAAATGGACTCTAAATGCCTGGTTCCCACCGTGAAGCATGGAGGAGGAGGTGTGATGGTGTGGGGGTGCTTTGCTGGTGACACTGTTGGGAATTTATTCAAAATTGAAGAAATACTGAACCAGCATGGTTACCACAGCATCTTGCACTGGCATGCTATTCCATTCGGTTTGCGTTTAGTTGGACCATCATTTATTTTTCAACAGGACAATGACCACAAACACACCTCCAGACTGTGTAAGGGCTATTTGACCAAGAAGGAGAGTGATGGGATGCTACGCCAGATAACCTGGCCTCCACAGTCACCAGACCTGAACCCAATCGAGATGGTTTGGGGTGAGCTGGACCGTAGAGTGAAGGCAAAAGGGCCAACAAGTGCTAAGCATCTCTGGGAACTCCTTCAAGACTGTTGGAAGACCATTTCAGGTGACTACCTATTGAAGCTCATCAAGAGAATGCCAATTCCCTTACGTCCTACAGCAGCACAATATGGGGTATTTCTCCCCCTGTGTGTTGTTTAGGACAGGTGGAACTTTTAATTAGCACAAAAATGTGCTTACTAACCTGCCCTATAAGAGGGCACGAGAGACCTCCCTCGCCTGTGTTTTTTTCTGTCCTGTGTGGGACAGGTGGAGGAGGTCTCTTGTGACCTCTCTAGAGTTAAGGGGTTTTTTCTTACCTTGAGGTGGTCATTTCCTTCTGTTGCCGGCCTGCGTTCCTTCTTCTCAGCGCTTCTGTCGGTAATTCTTTGGCCGGCGGTAGGCTTCGGCCTACCCGGAGGGTACGTCGGACTTTGCGACGGCCGGAACCCTTCTCTGTGTCCGGGTTCCCGTGCGGACGGATTTCGCCGGACTCCTTCGCGCCTACTTCCGGTTCTCGGAAAAAGTGCGGTAAGTTTGGAAATTTTAAATTTAAAGGCAAAATATAGAATTGATTTTTGCTGCTTGTTGTTTGAGCCTCTGACTTAGGCTTTTTCTCCTCTATGTTTCATTATGGCATTTGACCCGTTTTGGTGCTATAAATCTCAGGAAGGTAAGTAATATTTATTTATTCTTGTTCATATATTATATGAATGGTCGATTCATATCACTGGCCTTGCTGCATGATTTCCTATGAATTTTTTCATTGTGGATTAGTTTTGTGTTTGGCTCCGCCTCCACTTATGGTTGCCTTTAAAATGTCCCATAGTCCATTTTGGTTGGGCTGTGATTTTCTGGCTCTCCTATTGCTAAGGAGTAGAATTCTCCTCTGTGATTCAGAGATTACCCTATTTGACTATTGCGTGTGCTGTTGCTACATTTTTTGCGACGACCGACCTCCTTAAGGTACCCCTCTCTTTCTGGTTCTGGTTGCGGTTTGTAATATTGGTATTGTTGTTGTCTGTGACCTTTTGTGGTCTTTTTAGTTGTCTTCTTCTGCTTCCGGCTCTGGTGATGGAGATTTTAGGAGGAAGAAATCCTCCAAGTGTAAACATTTAACCTGTTTAGATTGTAAGACTCCCTTGCCTGACGGCTATGAATTCACCCGCTGTCGCCAGTGTCGTGGCCCCCCTTCTGAGGAGCCATCCATACGTGAGGTTGTGACATGGGTGAAAGAATACATGGAGGACTCTCTCAAGGAGATCTGGAATTCTATCTCCCAGATCGCCAAGAGACCACGTCTTGAAAAACATCCTCTCTTGCGGGTCTCGGACGAAGATTTTCAGGTTGTGGATGAAACTTTGTCTTCTGATGACTCCGCTGAAGATACCAGCAGACCTCTCTTCCCACTCGAGAAAGTCAATAGGCTGCTGAAGTCCATCCGGTCTAAAGACCGTGATGTTGATGGGGAAGCCTCCACGTCCACCTATAGAGGGCCTAGGGTCTTCCAAGTGGACGTGACATTAAGGAAGTTAATGTCTTCAGAGTGGAAATTTCCGGAGAAACCCTTTATAACTACTGGTAGGTTTAAGGCCTTGTTCCCCATCACAGAGTCTCAACTGGATCAGTGGGGTCCTCCCCCTAAGGTGGATATAGCGGTAGCCAAGCTATATCGCCGCACTCTAGTACCATCTGAGGATGGAGCAAATCCGCAGGATCCTATGGACAGACGCATGGAGAGTACTCTCAAGAAGGCCTACTCAGCGGCCTCTGCTCAGACCTCTGTCGCTGTTGCGTCATGTGAAGTTTCAGCCAAACTACGGGCTGATTTGCTCCAGCTTGAGAGGGACATCGAGTCTGGTGTCTCCAGAGACGAGTTACTTTCCTTCTTAACTTTGACTTCTTTGGCGGCAGAATTCCTAGCTGAGGCCTCCCATTATCAATTAAGGCTGGCGTCAAAGTCCTAGGCGCTTTCCACGGCGGCGAGGAGACCCTTATGGTTAAAACCTTGGAGAGCTGATTTTATCTCCAAGTATAACCTTTGTGCCTTACCATTTGAGCCAGGAAGAGTCTTTGGCAGTAGCCTGGATGAAATTTTAGAAGGCTTGGCTGATAAAAAAGGCAAGACTTTGCCTCAGTCTTTTAGGGGCAGATTTGGCCCTGGCCGCGGCAGAGGTTTTTCACCTCGACGTGGTCAGCAGTCCCGAAGGGGCTCTAGGTATTATTCTAGAGGCTCTGGACGGAGATTTCCCAAAACCGAAGATAGAAGGAAGCCCAGTTTCTGACATGAGAAGCTGTCTTCCTGTGGCCGAAATTCCTGTCGGGGGTCGTCTCTCCCTTTTTCTCAGCGCTTGGGGGAAAAAAATTCAGGACCCTTGGGTCTTACAGTTAATTCAGCGAGGTTATGCAATCGAATTTCTCTGTCCTCCCCGAGATCGGTTCGTCTTAACTCGCCGTCTTCCCTCGTCTCAGCAAGGTATTTTGGAACGCTCCATTCAAGAGTATATCCGCAAAGGAGCTCTAGAAGAAGTTCCTTCTCTAGAAGAAGGTTTGGGGGTTTATTCCCCCATTTTTCTAGTTCCAAAGCCAGCAGGCAGATGGAGGATGATTATAGATCTGAGGTATCTAAACCGTTTCATCAGAAAAAGACGGTTCCGCATGGAAACCATAAGCTCAGTTTCTTCTTTTCTTCTCCAGGGCGACGTTTTTGTCACCCTAGATCTGAAGGACGCTTATTTGCACGTGCCAATTTACCCTCCGCACAGGAAGTTCCTAAGGATTGCGGTTATAGTTTCCGGCCACAGGAAGCATTATGAGTTCTCGGCCCTCCCTTTCGGGATCTCCTCGGCTCCCCACACCTTTACCAAGGTGGTAGCTCCCATAGTAGCCGCCCTCAGGCTTCAGGGACTCTTTGTGGTCCCTTATTTAGACGACTGGCTGATAAAAGCCCAGTCAGTGTCTGTTCTGCTCCAGCATTTACAGATTGCCATATCCCTGCTTCAAAGCCTGGGATGGCTCATAAATTGGGAGAAGTCAGAAGTCATCCCCTCAACCAAAAGGAAGTTTCTTGGTTACTTCGTAGATTCAGACCGGCTGGAAATCTCCTTGGCGACTGCAAGGAAAGAGAAATTAATTACAGCGGTTCGGCAACTTTTCAGGAGGCCGAGAGCGTCCATCAGAACTTTGATGAAAATCCTAGGTCTGATGTCATCTTCCATCATGGCGGTTCCTTGGGCCTTATGGCATCTACGTCCTCTTCAGATGGAAATCTTAGGAATTTGGGATCGCTCTCTGCCCGGTCTCAACAGGAGGATTCGACTCTCCCCCAGGACCCGTCTTTCTCTCAGATGGTGGTTGCACCTCAAGGACGGAAGGTCCACGGTCCAACCTCTTTGGACCCTGTTGACTACAGATGCATCCCTTACGGGATGGGGAGCCCATCTGGACGGAAACTCCATAAAGGGAGTCTGGAGCGCTCCAGAAGGAAGGACGTCATCCAACTGGAAGGAGCTCAGAGCTGTGTACCGTGCCTTACTCCATTTCTCTCCTCTTCTCAAGGGAAGAGCAGTCAGGATTCGCTCGGACAACATGACGACGGTATTATATGTGAACAGACAGGGAGGCACCAGATCATCATCCCTCCTCAGGGAGGCAGATCAGATTTTTTCCTGGGCAGAGAAAAATCTGACCCATCTATCCGCGGTTCACATCAAGGGCTCCCTGAACTCAATAGCGGATCGGTTGAGTCGGGGTCGTGCCGTATCAGGAGAATGGTCACTCAATCCAGAAGTGTTTCATCAGATTACCCTGAAATACGGTCTACCGGAGATAGACCTCATGGCAACCCGACTCAATGCCAAGGTGGAGACGTTCTGTTCCCTGTACCAGGAGGACAATCCCTTGGCAGTGGATGCCCTGTCCATCCCTTGGAGGTCCAGGCTGTCATACATTTTCCCTCCAATTCCTATGATACCCAGAGTATTGATGAAAATAAGACAGGACCAAGCCTCTGTAATAGCCATCATTCCATTCTGGCCAAAAAGAGATGAGTCCACCAAAAGCCGTACAGTATGAAATTCATACTCTGCACTTCCTGCGCCATTGTCCTGTGTGACAATAGAACACACACACTTCTCGTACAGCTAGAATAAGGAAGTGGCGACTGGCTCACTTCAGGGAATGTTGGTGTGACAGACTTTCCATTTCCTTTATACTTTTAGGAAATGCTTCTGTATAAAGGGAATGAGACGGAAACTTTGTTCTTAATGAACTTGCCATTGTCGGCCATTGCAGTCATGAGGATGAGTCTATGGCTAGCACCCTGCTGTCAGAGGCGGAACATGAAGACAAATCTGCGTCAGGGCCACAACTATCATGTATCATTTATAGTACTGGTCTCCTCCTATTGGGAAGAGACACCTTACGGGCCCCTAAGGCTCCTGGGCCCAGGTACGATTGTACCCTACGTACCCCCTTAGGTTACACCCCTGCTTTCTGTAGTCTCATTAGCAGATGGTATTACATAGAAAGCATAATAAGAATAACTTATGGTGACATCACAGGATGGCTTCAGTCTGATAGACAGCTGTGACATCACAAGTGGGTTTCACTTAGGAAATCTGACGTTTGGTTCCATCAGGACTGGACCCTTCCTTCTCTTCCCTGTCCTATCTACTCTACCCTTTACCAGTAAGTTGACAGAGAGAGGAATAGGGAGTCTGGATGTTTATTGTGTGGCCCCTGGTTGGATCGCCCCTCTATCCTGCCCTTATCAGCATCACCAGAGGGTATTATTTAGGGGGGATCAGACCCTTCCCCTTATTGTCCTTATAATGAACTTCCTTTCTTTCTGCATTTACTTGGAATAGGCAGATAGATTGAGATTTACCAGTAGGAAAGGACTATTGGGGTTGATGGACTACCCTTGTGAGGGTGCGTATCGAGGTTTTTGAAGGTGGTGGGTATAAACCATATAGGGATAGGGACAGAGATCTAAGTGACAATTGTCCTAAACTCCTTATCTAATTCTGCTATATACAGATGTAGGACTGTGTAACTTGACTTTCTACCATTGAAAGAACTGAGTTAGCACTTTGTGCCACAGTGTTGTTAACGCATTATGAGTTATGTTAACCTTTGCTACTGTATGTGTGTTTACATAAGGTTAGTTTTTCATAGGGTGAGCTGCACTAACTCGTCACGACCACTACACAGTGTATGGCGCTTTCTGCTTCTATTGTGTAGTTCTGGCATTGGCAGCTGATCATCTCTTGGCCCTTGCTCTCATGATCGGTGGGGGTCTTGGCTGTTACAAACACTTATCACCTAACACTAAATGCTACTTGTAAGCCTCACAGTTTGTGGCATCCACTTCTGGCCTATGCAAGCTGCTGTGGAAAAAAAAAAACATCAGGAATCAGGTTGCTTTTTGTGCGAGTCACCTTCAGATTTTTTGCAGCAGTCCCGCAGGTTTCATCCCTTACATTCAAAAGATTGAAAGCCATAGGTACATCCCCCTTCCCTTATCGATTGTAAGCCCTCGCAGGCAGGGTCCCGGCTCCCTCTGTACCAGCTGCTCTAAAAATGACTTTATTGTACTTGTTTTTGTATTATGCATGGAAACCCTGTTCATATGTACAGCGCCATAGAATTAACAATCCACGGCCATAATAGACATGAGGCAAGTGTAAAACCCGCAGAGTGGATCACTTTGTGCTGTACGTTTTAGTTGCACCATGTACAGTAGATGAGATTAATGTTATCTACTATGCGGCTACTGTAGGTCACAACGGGTTAGCTGCTGACAAGCTTGTTGGAGATAACCTGCTGCCAGTACTGCCTGTGGGCCAGAAGCCTTATTAAAAGGAGTCTATCAACAGAACCCAACATATAAACCCAGCCTTATAACTCCACTCTGATAATACTATACTCCTTCCTCTCCCAATATATATGGGGGCTATGAATAAGAAAGTCCCAATGGTACCCTGTCTACCTGTGTACTACAGGGTCCAGGCTGTGAAGCTCTGGTATACCTCAAGTTCCCTTCCATCTTACAGGGTCCAGGCTGTGAAGCTCTGGTATACCTCAACTTCCCTTCCATCTTACAGGGTCCAGGCTGTGAAGCTCTGGTATACCTCAACTTCCCTTCCATCTTACAGGGTCCAGGCTGTGAAGTTCTGGTATACCTCAAGTTCCCTTCCATCTTACAGGGTTCAGGCTGTGAAGCTCTGGTATACCTCAACTTCCCTTCCATCTTACAGGGTCCAGGCTGTGAAGCTCTGGTATACCTCAACTTCCCTTCCATCTTGCCACTTTCTTCCCTCTCAGGAGATGCTGGGCTAAAGCTCTAATAAGAACCCCATCACACTACTCTCAACTGAGGCTTGAGTGGACTCTCTCAGACTGGACTCCACCTAAAATCGGCAGAAAGAAAAGTCCTGCAAGGAGGACTTTACTCTCTGCCAGTTTCAGTATAAAACCGGTGGAAACCAGGTGGAAACTTGGCAGAACCCATTACAGTCTATGGAGTTTGCGGGTTTCCCCAGGTAACTGCTTTTTAAGCTGACAGGGTCTCCGTCTTTCAGGTCCCCATGTGGATGGAGACCCGTACACTAGTATGAACCTAGTGTCAGCGATGTCTGTTCAGCTGCTCACAGAAGACTCGGTGTCTCAGCCACAACTCCAGCCAACAGTTGGCTGGGCTGGACCAGGCTCCCCTTAAAGGAGGGGTGTATATAGAGGCAAATCTTTCACTATATTTGGACTTATAGAAGGCCTCAGATACAGAGACATATCATGTACTTTCATAAACAGTTAGGCCTATCTGTCCCTAATCTTTATAAGTACTGTCAAGACTGTCACAAATATGTTGCATACATAATACTATAGATGGTCCGCAGTGCGTGTCCTTAGAAGTGGCCGTGGTGACACCAACTTCACTTCAATCAAAGTAAACCGCCTGAGTAAACACTTACAAGCATAAATCTTTATAGAGTTACTAATAAAAAAAAAAACTAATAAAGCTATTCTTAGACATCGGCGTTTGCTTTGTGTGGTGACTTAACAGGTTGCCTTCAATATATGGTGAGCGACTGGTTTTCTTCTTTGAGAAAATACTTTATTCCTCTATATATTTCCCATGTTTCTTTTTTATTACAACATCACTCTGTCGCTCCCTATGAAGGACAAAAACTGTTTTCACTTATGTCTATCCCCTATGTATATGCCCAAGCACCTCAAATCATCACTAAAAATGTAGTTACAATGGAGGTCTATGGTTGGGTGGGACCTCCACCGATAACATCAGTGATGCATAAAAACGTTATTAGTGTATCACAGACATTGCCCTTCTGTTGGTCATGGGCTATTATCTATCTTCATGAACTTTGCATATTTTCCCAATATTGACTTGTAATAGAGGTTCATCCGAAATCAGTAGCCCCCAGCGTATGAAGGAAGATCACAATGATAACAGCGTGGATTAGGTTTCTATTCTCCCCATGTAAGGTGGTGGTTTTCTAGTAGGCATCTAAGGGGGGTTTCGCTGTTATAACAGAGTATTCCTATGCATCCGTACTCTCCCCTATCTAGATCGGCACTGATATTGTCCTTCAAAGGGAGCGATAGAGTGATGTTGTACTAAAATAGAAGCATGGCAATATGTATAGGTAGAGGAATAAAGTATTTTCCCAAAGAAGCAAACCAGTCAACAGGAAGCCTGTTAAGTCACCGCACAAAGCACACCCGGGTGTCTAAGAATAGCTTTATTATTTTTCTATCAGTAATTCAATATAGATGTAAGTGTTTAGTCAGGCAGTTTATTTCAATAATGGATATCTAAACACATTGTGTTATCACTTGGATCCATGTTTAGTTTGAGATATCAGCTTCAATACAAGCATTACTATGGTCCCCTCAGTCACCCATGCAATGACTTCCACCAATTGCCAAGGTCACCAGCCACACGCTTGAGCTGTGGTGGAAAACGATGATATTCTCCTATATAACATAGCTACATACTGGTGGTACATACTGGAAAATGGGCACCACCACTGGGCAGCTCTGCTTGAATGGTGCGTACCTGAAACCCTCCAAACCCTCAACTGGTCCTTCAGGACAGAGACAGCAGATAGTGGTTGTCACATAGCTGTGTTTGCAGAAACCGGGATTAGGCAACTCATATATAATTATGCCAGCAGAGGGAGCTATAGGTGAGTGGGTATAAGGGGCAAGGGGGACACAGAAAGGAATACTAAATGAGAGACAAATAAAGGCAAGAGGGTTGGTACTGCTGTGACTAAAGGAGGAACCCTGCTGTGACTATTGAAAGTGGAAGTTGAGGAACGTCTGTGACCACAGGGGGAAGGAAGGCATTGCTGGGACAATGGTGGGGGACATATGTGACTAGTAGTGGATGGAGGAGTGCCCAATTAGGGTGGGTTCACACTTGCGCCGGCACTCCGTCCGCCGTGAATCCGACCTAAATGTCGGAAAACTGGATAGGGACTGGATAGACAAAGGTTTGCGACGCTTTGCTTAAAAACCCATTCATTTGAATGGGGTTTTAAAGCAATGCGCGGGTGTGCGCTTACACCCTCTGCGCCGCGAAGCCATTTTTTTTTCGTCAGAAACAAAGTCGGACATGTGTCCGACGAAAAAAAAAACTGCTTCGCGGCCTGCATGCTTGGCTGTGCTATGTCGGTGTATGTAAAGTCCTTAATCCATAAATTGCAGTTTTCCTTCACGCTAAATTTTCAGTGACCCCGCTGCCTATCATTGTCCTGTACCTTGTATGACTTCTCTCATTGAAAAACCCGGAAGCCAATATGTTATTTATAGCAGCGGAGGAGAGAACGTCATAAAGCCTGACTCACCGCGGCTCCTATGAGAACAGTGACATCTAGGGACAGGCCATGGTCTGTCAACCAGTTCAGGTCACATTGGTCTTCAGAAGTCTGTTTCTGCCTTTCATGTCTGTATAAGGTCTAATCTCCACCTGTAGTGAAACCAACCTGAAGATATGTTATTGTGATATTACACCTAAACACATTTATGAACACTTTTGTTCTACCACATGTGCCGACCAGGTCTCGTTCTGCACCAGCCGGATTGCCTGAGATGTAAAAACTTAAAAAACATTCATACTCCCCTTCCATCACCTCTTTTGGACCTTTTCACGACATCTGGTGCTCTCTCAGTCTCCTCAATGACGTCATGTGCCCAGAGTGCCCATGTGACCACTGTGGCCCAATCAATGGCCTCAGTGGTGAACCCAGGCGAATGATGTCACCAGGAGAGCACCAGACGAGAGAGGCCAAAAAGAGTATAAATGGTTTTATTTTTTTTCTCCTCCCCTGAGCCTCCACCTATTATACTTTGGGGTCATGGTGGCCATTTTAGCTCATCCAAGACAAATCTCCAATTGTTCGGTTTCATTAAAAAACTAACAATTTGGGATATTCTGGTCGAACTAGACATGGGAGTATACATGTACGGCACAAAGACTAAATATCTACTTATCTGAATTACCTGTAATGCAGAATGAACATGGTAAAATGACAAAAAGAAAGCAAGGCGGGAGGAAAGTTCTTGAGGAGTCAACTTCATCTTGAGGATGTGAGATCAGACAAAGGCCGTGCACCTAAAATGAAAAACACGGAAAGCAAAACCGCCTAATATAATGACAACTCACAGGCTATACTGCGGGTGGGGGGGCATAGATAAGGAGCTCTGCTTTCATCCTAACTCAAGTTCAAAGGCTCTGTACAAAGTCCTAGAAGCTGTATAGTCATAAACACTTCTGTAGGATAACTATCTGAAGTATTGTGTACGTGGAGGTTATCACGAGCCTTTTAGGAAGGCGCGGATTGACCATGTAAAATACTGGGAAAATTCCCGCTAGGTCGACTGTAATATGGTCCTTATCCTGACTATTTTTGAAGGGTGCAGCCCGACGGACCCCACTGTATACTTTCAGAATGGAGGCCGCCAGGCAGCACTGAGAGTATGTGTTGGACGAATCTTGCAAGATTCATTGCGCAAGGCTTGGCCAGTGGTTTCGTTTGGACTGCACAGGTCCTAACCAAATCTTCCATTATACTATAGAGGGGACTCAGCATATTATATATATATATGCTGAGGCCCAGGGAAGGTGAAAAACATAATAACCAGTGTTACTCACATTTCCTGGGCTCCAGTGCGGGTCTTCTGGCTTCTTCTGTGCTTAAAGACACCATGAATGACGTCAGAGACTGCTGAGGCCTGTGATTGGGCCTCAGTGTGACCCACATGACGTTACGCCAGCGTCATTCATGACAACGCAAAGACATGAAGATACTGAAAGACAGGTGCCAGAGCTAGGAGAGGTGAGTTACACTGTTTATTATGTTTGTCACCTCCCCGGAGATCCCGCTCATTATACTCTGGGGTCTGAAGAGGGTGGCGATCTCCCAAAAATTTCGGATGAAAGCACGACATTTTTGGAACTTCATAAAGACAACCACATGGGGCAATATAGGACATTATAGTGTGTGGAGGGGCCACTATAGGGCATTATAGTGTGTGGAGGGGCCACTATAGGGCATTATAGTGTGTGGAGGGGCCACTATAGGGCATTATAGTGTATGGAGGAGCCACTATAGGGCATTATAGTGTGTGGAGGGACCACTATGAGACATAGGGCATAGGATATAGGGAGAACGGCGAGACCAGGATCGATAGATTCCCATGCCCTGCCACAGTGACGTAACAGTGGATGATGAGGATGGGGGACATTTAGAACACTAGGTATATCTGTGGCTTATGCCTAGACATACCTTTGGTGCTGCCATACAAGGTCAGAGGGATAGAGGACATCTCATAAAAGGAGCTCTTGTGCCATTAGCCAAGTGAGTGGTGATCACTGTGAGTGCTATTGGTCTACACATGTGATAGGACAAGGACCTGGGTAATGGCGAGTGGGTGGTTCTTCTACTGTGAATGGTGGTGACCGGTGGTCAAAAGATCATGACATGATGATTATGAAGTGACTAAGGAAGAGGTCACCTACTGAGAGTGAGCAAATCCTGAGAGGGTAATAGGGGAGATAGAGAGTGGATCTTGGAGTAGACTGTGGTGGTCAAGCAACTTATAGGTTCCATGTTATATGTGGGTTGCATCCTGGACAATTAGGGCAGTGAGGTATTGTCAACTCAAGCGTGCTACTCTTGGGTCTTTCTTGGGACTCGTAAATAGTCAGCCCAGTATGGGAGTGTTGGTGGAGAGATGGTGCATTCTCAGACAAGACTAAGCTGTGTGGACAGTGGAGGATGGTGGAGGCCTGAAGTGTGGTCTGAAATGCACTGTAGTGAGATCAGACTACTGGAAGTGATCATGGAGGACTGTCTAATCAAGAAGAGAACCCTGGATATGAAGGGAACTCTGACAGACTGGATGGACCCTCGAGGTGAAGGGAAATATCACCAGGAGACGGAGGCCTTGAGAGCAGGGCTTCATAGAGATTGAGAGTGATGCCTGACATGTGGTATGAAGATGTGTGAAGTTTGGGTATGGTCTCTGGGAGGCCTGACATAGTTCCTGCTACAACTGTTTAACCTTCTATTCTTTAATTTGCAAGAAATTGCATCACCTGGCGGCCACCAAGAATTATTGTGTCTCTTAAAGTGGCAGTACCCTTTGGGTGTCATTGCATGTGTATTTGTTAATAAAGATTGGTCTGCAACTGTGTTCTATAAAACAGGAAACATCACAAGGTAAATATCATCCCCTTAAGAAGTCTTGAGTGGTTCCCCTGACAGCACATGCCCTGTATTGTGCAGTGCAGTGTGCAGCACCATGCTGCCCTATATTGCCACAATATAGTCTTCTCTAGTGCTTTAAACTGTGCATACACTCATTGCTACAAGATAACACCACACACAGATAGAAATATCAGATAGATGCAAAACTCGTCCTGCAGTTCTATCTCAGGCAGATATGTAAATGATAACAGGTGTGGGCTGATTAGACACTGGGTCCTGCCACAAGGAGGTGTAAAAGTGCTTCCCAAACTTCACTATAAAATGGCTCTTAGACTACTTTTGGGTAGTTTATCTCTTAACGCTTCTACAACACACTGAAAGAAATTTTGCTCAGTTCACAGACTTTGAGAGGGGGCGCATCATTGGACTGGACTAAGAGAAGTAGGATGGTCATTTCAACTAGCCTGCCATCTATAGAATAATGTCCTAGCTGTGAGGAGGTGTTTTGAGCAGTAGATACATGAGGGCAGTCATACATAGCGAACTATTTTCATGTGCTTAACAGAAGGAAATTCAGTGTCACGGTGCCCATTACATGTCGTGCCATTGATGGCCAGCTACCATTGCCATTGATTGCAGCGAAAAATCTGGACTTCTACAGACTGGAACCGTATTGTCTGTAATGATGAATCCAGGTTCTGTTTGGGATCCAATGACGGTCAGGTCTGATTATGGAGGCCTTGTGCAGAACGCTTCAGCCATGTCTTTGCTGTAGAGCGACACAGTGCCGTAACTGCTGATGATCAGGGGAGCCATCGCATACGACATTGGGTTACCCCTAGTAGTTGTAGGAGGGACACTAACAGCTCAGTGATATGTACATGACATCCGGTAGCCAGGGCCGGTTTTAGACAAAGTGGGGCCCTGGGCAAAATTAAAAGCGGGGCCCCAAATGCTGATATGCAAACAACACTATCGTCTTCCAGTGGCAACCCTTATAATAACGCCTCCTTTCTGCCAACAAAAAGGTAATAACAAGTCCCATTTTACCACACACAATTCAAGTGAGCACCTTTGTACCGTGTAATAGATTTTTGCACGCAGTCATCAGTAATTATAGCACCTCCTTATAAACAATAGTCCCTGCTTATAAATAATATTACACCTTTATCAGTAATAGATCCCTTATAAATTATACATAGTGTCCTGTATCAGTAATATCCCCCCCTTATCAGTAACAGTCACCCCGTAAAAATAATACTGCTCCCTTATAAATAATAGCCCCCTCATAAATAATAGTTACCCTTATAAATAATAGTCCCCATTATCACTAATAGCCCCCTTTATAAATAAGCCCACTTAACAATTATACCCCCCTTATAAACAGTTCCCCTCTTATAAATAATAGCTCCCCCCTTGTAATGGATACCTTATATATAATAGTTCCCCCCTTATAAATAATAGCCCGTCTTATAAATAATAGTTCCCCTTTTTAAAATAGCCCCCTCATATTTAAGTTTCCCAATTATATATAGTAAACCACCCTTATATATAATAGTTCTCCGTTATACAGTGACGGACTGAAGGGGGAATGACATGGCCATGGGGCACTACACGTATGTGCAAGATTATAGTGAGGGAGCTGTGATGCAGACATAGCACACAGGGCTGCCAGCAGGAATTTTGAGCCCCTCCCCCACAGTATAATGCTCCACATGGTATATAATGCTCCACAGTGGCCCCACACATTATAAAATGCTCCCCTGAGCCCCCCATAGTGGCCCCACATGGTATATAAGGCTCCACACAGTATAATACTCCACAGTGGCCCACACAGTATACTCCCCCTTAGAGGCCCCAGATAGTACAATATGTTCCCCAGCAGCCTCACACAATATAATATGCTCCATTAATATGCACCCCACAGTGCCCCCCAGTATAATGCTTCACAGTGGCCTAACACAGTATAACATGCTCCACAATGGCCTTTACACAGTATAATATACTCCCCAGGGGGGTTCCCCCAGTATGATGTTCCACAGTGGTCCCCCACAGTATAATATGCTGCCCATAGTCCCCCCCCCCCCAGTGTAATGCTCTACAATGGCCCACGGAGTATAATATAATCCAGAAAAACCCCACACAATATAATACACTCCATAGTGGCCCCACACAGTATAACAGGCTCCTCACACTGCCCCTTCCCCCCAATATAAAGCTCCAGAGTGGCCCATAGTATAATATGCTCCCCAGAGGGCCCCCGCTAGTATAATGCTCCAGTGTCCCCCCCAGTATTTTGCTCCACAGTGGCCCCACACAATATATTATGCTCCCCAGAGTGTCCCCCCAGTATAATGTTCCACAGTGGCGCCACGCTCTGCTGATGCCCCCCCCAGAATAATACTCCACAGTGACCCCACTCAGTATAACATACTCCAGAATGGCCTCCACACAGTATAATATACAGCCCAGAGAGGTTACTCCAGTATAATGCTCCACGGTGGCACAGTATAATATACTGGAGGGCCCCCTCTGGAGAGCATATTATACTGTGTGGGGCCACCATGGAGCATTATACTGGGGGGGGCTCTGGAGAGCATATTATACTGTTTTGGGCCACTGTGGAGCATTATACTGGGAGGGCCCCTCTGGATAGCATATTATACTGTGTGGAGCCACTGTGGAGCATTATACTGGGGAGGGGATCCTCTGGAGAGCATTATATAGGGGCCACTTTGGAGCATTATACTGGGGGGCCCCTCTGGAGAGCATAATGCTCAAAAGTAAACCCACAGAATATAACATGCTCTCCAGAGCCCCCCCCCCACATTATAATGCTCCACAGAATATAACATGCTCTCTAGAGCCCCCCCCCCCACATTATAATGCTCCACAGAATATAACATGCTCTCCAGAGGGTCCCCTCCCCAGTATAATGCTCCACAGTGGCCCAAAACAATATATATGCTATCCAGAGGGGGCCCCCAGTATAATGCTCCACAGTGGCCCTACAGACTCCGTCAGTGCTATTATTATATTGTACTCTGGGGTCTCTTCAGACCCCAGAGTATAATTATCGAAGGCCCGGGGAAGGTAAGGGAAAATAACAAACAGTTATACTTACCTTGCCTTACCTCTGCTGCTCCGCTATTCCCGCCGGCAACCGCTTCCTCTTCTCTGCGGCTGACGTCACGCATTGTTGACGTCACCGCTGAGGCCTGTGATTGGGCCTCAGCGATTACGTGAGGCACGTTGTCAGCACGCCCCACGTGATCGCTACGGCTGAGGCCTGGCCTCAGCGGTGATGTCCGCAACGCCAGAAGATGACGTCGGACGCAAGGACAGGTGAGTAAAAATGTTTGTTATTTTTACTCACCTCTGAAAGGGGCCCTGCGGCACATGACGCTGGATCCCTTTCTGTTATTGATATGGCCGGGGCCTGACTCCGGAATCCGGAGTCATCAGGCTCCGGATCCCGGGGGCCCCTTTGGGGACGGGCCCTGGGCAATTGCCCAGTTTGCCCCCCCCCCTAATGCCGGCACTGCCGATAGCCACATGTGTAGCCGCAGGATAATGCTCGCTCATACATAGCTAGGGTTTCCCAGAAATGTCTTACAACACTACAACACTTCCTTGGCCTGCTCAGTCGCCAGATTAATCACAAATCAAGCATTTATGGGGCCAACTGGGACATGGTAACCTACAAATGTGGAGGATCTACAGGCCCAGCGGTAACATGTGTGGGCACGATACCATACGAAACCTCCATATCCAACCGTATCTCATCTTGTATACAGGCTAGAGGTGGCCCACTAGGGTCCTAGAGCCTCCACTCAATTGTACAGTTTTCCCCAAAAACCTTCTCCTTTTACTGTAATTGTTATGACCTGGTCTTCGCAATCTCAGCCTGTTAGGTTCAGGCGCGGAGTGTCAAAACGGCATTCTGCGCATGAATCGTCTGATGTGCGGCAGGGAAATGTTCACACTGAGCGTGCGGTCTCTGCGATGGCACTCACTTGTGGATTGCGTGATGAGTTGCATCGCTGGTTAGTGCTCTAGTGTGTCTTTGCCTCTGAAGGGGTTAAGTATTTCTGCAGTGTTAGGACTCATTACAGGCTGTGGGTGGCTCAGAGGTTTGCTGTCCAATTGCCTTTCTGACTACTGCTCCTGGCTATATAACTCTGCTTTGCATGTTGTCAGTTGCTGGTCTTAAGCTTCAGTTGCCTGAGTTTTCCAGAGTGATCTGTCTGTCTGTCTGTCTGTCTCAGTCCTGGTCCATTCAGTTTGACTTTCTGCCTATTCATCCTACTTGGACATTTGATAAGTATTTGAGCACCCTGTACTCAAATACTGTTTCTCTTGCAGGTGAGTTATTTCTCTGGCTGTGTTTGTGCCCTCTCAGGTTAGTTAGTCGGGCCCACGGCTACTTCTAGTGTGCAAGGCAGGGATTAGGAGTATCACACACTACAGTCATGGCCAAAAGTTTTGAGAATGACACAAATATTCTATTTTCACATGATCTGCTGCCCTCTGGTTTTTATGTGTGTTTGTCAGATGTTTTTATCACATACAGAAATAGAATTGCATTCATATTATGAGTAACAGAAGCTTATATTGACAGTTAGAATGAGTTAATGCAGCAAGTCAATATTTGCAGTGTTGACCCTTCTTCTTCAGGACCTCTGCAATTCTCCCTGGCATGCTCTCAATCAACTTCTGGACCAAATCCTGACTGATAGCAGTCCATTCTTGCAGAATCAATGCTTTAATTTTGTCTGAATTTGTTGCTTTTTGTTTGTCCACCCGTCTCTTGATGATTGACCACAAGTTCTCAATGGGATTAAGATCTGGGGAGTTTCCAGGCCATGGACCCAAAATCTCTATGTTTTGTTCCCTGAGCCATTTAGTTATCACCTTTGCTTTATGGCAAGGTGCTCCATCATGCTGGAAAAGGCATTGTTGAGCGCCAAACTGCTCTTGGACGGTTGGGAGAAGTTGCTCTTGGAGGACATTCTGGTACCATTCTTTATTCATGGCTGTGTTTTTAGGCAAGACTGTGAGAGAGCCGATTCCCTTGGCTGAGAAGCAACCCCACACATGAATGGTTTCAGAATGCTTTACAGTTGGCATGAGACAAGACTGGTGGTAGCGCTCACCTCTTCTTCTCCGAATAAGCTGTTTTCCAGATGTTCCAAACAATCGAAAAGGGGATTCATCAGAGAAAATGACTTTACCCCAGTCCTCAGCAGTCCACTCCCTGTACCTTTTGCAGAATATCAGTCTGTCCCTGATGTTTTTTCTGGAGAGAAGTGGCTTCTTTGCTGCCCTCCTTGAGACCAGGCTTTGCTCCAAGAGTCTCCGCCTCACAGTGCGTGCAGATGCACTCACACCTGCCTGCTGCCATTCCTCAGCAAGCTCTGCACTGCTGGTAGCCCGATCCCGCAGCTGAAACACTTTTAAGAGACGGTCCTGCCGCTTGCTGGTCTTTCTTGGGCGCCCTGGAGCCTTTTTGGCACCAATGGAACCTCTCTCCTTGAAGTTCTTGATGATGCAATAGATTGTTGACTGAGGTGCAATCTTTCTAGCTGCAATACTCTTCCCAGTTAGGCCATTTTTGTGCAGTGCAATGATGACTGCACTTGTTTCTTTAGAGATAACCATGGTTAACAGAAGAGAAACAATGATGGCAAGCACCAGCCTCCTTTTAAAGTGTCCAGTGGTGTCATTCTTACTTAATCATGACAGATTGATCTCCAGCCCTGTCCTCATCAACACCCAAACCTGTGTTAATGGAGCAATCACTGAAACGATGCTAGGTGGTCCTTTTAAGGCAGGGCTGCAATGATGTTGAAATGTGTTTTGGGGGATAAAGTTCATTTTCTAGGCAAATATTGACTTTGCAAGTAATTGCTGTTAAGCTGATCACTCTTTATAACATTCTGGAGTATATGCAAATTGCCATTAGAAAAACTGAAGCAGTAGACTTTGTAAAAATTAATATTTGTATCATTCTCAAAACTTTTGCCATGACTGTAGTTATTCCAAACTTCTCATTATACTAAGTTTTTGTTTTCTTTAGTGTTTTTCTTTATACACTTGACTGAGAAGTTATGAGTCAGGGGCCAGTCCCCGGTCAGAGATCCCCACATGATAACAGTAATATTATAACCTCTTACATATATCATCATTAGAACGCTCATTCCATTCCAACAACTCCTTGGTGCGGTATCTTTTCGTCAATGAGTGTACTATATTTATGCACTATAGTTTCCTAAGTATGTTTGTCAGAGGCTTTCTATTGTAATGCGGCCTATGAATTATGTAATACTTACCACATATCCTTTCCTAAAAATATTACCCAAGCTAAAAAACTGTGCTGCTCAGACATTACAGCCAGGACACTTCTGCTTTATAGATTTATGCAAAATGTGTGATCCAGGTCCCCATATAGACTGGTGCCAAAGAGTTGTGTATGTATATGGGTGAACATTGATGTGGATGTTCAATTTACACTGATAATACAGACTTTACTAGCAGCAAAGGTAATGGAGACTTCAGTCACCTGCTAAATATCACCCAACAACACCAAAATAATGTGTTGCCAGCTGATATCACAATGCCCTGACATGGTATTCAATACAATATTACCAAACACTGCAGGATGAACCAAAAGAAAGAAGAGTAGGAGAAAAAGATACAGTACCCCATTGCCTATATACAGTAAGACACTAACTCAAAACTATGGTTTCCTTTAGGATTGTTGTGAACAGTACCTGAAGATGGAGGTTGTAGACTAGCTGTCATACACTGCTGACAGTAAGTAGAGAAGAATCTGCTCTATAACTGGCTCTCTGACTCAGAACTTGGACCTTGCAGGACATATACAGGAGCACTGATCTGTACTGATGTGAATAAAATACTTTGGTTGTACTTTGAATAGAAAGCTCCTATATAGCTCCAGCATCAAAATAAACCTGCGTTTCTGCCACTATTATCTTTCCTCCTCTAATCACTCCTCCCCTCTTCATAGTCTTCAATAAACACGTAATCTGAGTCATATGACCTGCAGTCAGATATTGCAGAATTTTCCGAGTGAAAGTCATTTTAACAAAGGAGAAGGGCAGGGACAGGAAAACTGCCAGACAGGAGGAGAAATAAGCATTTCTCTCTGATAAGATATACAGTATTATATAGCTTTTTTTTAAATCGCCTGTGCTATTTATTTATGCAAAGTCTGTTGAGAAGTTACTGACCGATTAAATACAGTCATGTAATCTCTATTCACACTCCTGGGACGATACATCATGAAAGTGGGTTAGTCAGTCACAGTACACTGACACTATGATTGACATGACCCTGCATCGGGCTGGGTGGCCAGTAACTGGTCCAATCTGACCATATATCAGAGATGTTAGTACACTTTGGGGAAGATTTTTTTAAGACCATAATAACGTAACCATAACATAATAACCATAATTTCTAATACCATATAACAGAGATGTCAGTGCACTTTGGGGAAGATTTTCTAAGACTAATATACCATATAACAGGGATGTCAGTGCAATTTTGGAAAGATTTTCTAAGACAAATATACCTTACTTCTGTATAGGGAATGACAATGATAAGGGTACAATGTGCAGTACTGAAATCATCTCTTCTATTGGAGTGTTTTCCTTTACTTACCCCTTGGGGCCATTTACCTGTGTAGTTTTTAGTCATGTTCATGATCCATCTGTAATGTCACAACACAGAAGACCGCACACCACATACAGATAGATACGAACCCAAATAATTTGACAGTTTTATTATAAAACAGGAAACATGAATTGTCCGTAAACAGAATGATCAGTTCATTTAGCCCAAAATATACAAGAAGCTTTATATAGAAGCCCCCCCCCCCATGAAAACAGCAGCCATAGACCCAAGGGGAGGTATATAAACTGTAGTACCTACACAAACGCACACACACGTACACAGCTCTGCCCTGAACAATATATACACATTCTGGTTATAATCTGCACACTATATAGATTGATACAGACTGATAGCGCTTGGTTTATAAGGTGATTATCGTCCTGGTCCAGGCTACACGTGTGATATAGAAGGCCATGTACTGCACACAGGTATCGGATACCTTACTTCTTTGCTGGGTAGTCAGTGCTTGATGTCTGAGGCACTTCTCACATGTCCCCGTGAGATGTATTCTTTCTGGTGTGATTCCTCTGAGTCAAAGTCCTTGTTCATTACTGTAAAATGGCCAGCAACTTCTTACAGAGTGTTCCAGGTCTGTTATTATCCATTTTTTTTAACTGATTCATTAAATAAATCCGTTAAAAAGAAAACAGACGTATTAACATCAGGTAGTGTCCGTTTCCTGCCCATTATGATAGGCGTCCATTTTTTTTTTTTTTTTTTTAAACAAATCCTATCATAGTGGTCTTCCCATGGTAGTGTGAACCTACCCTTCGAGTAAACTATGTACACTATCCTTTGGTAGTCCGAGCCACTCCTCTGTTCTTGGTGGACCAGTCAAGAGCAGGGATGAATGTCTTAGACTACCAAAGAGTACTGTGCGTACAGTCTGAGAAGTTGGTGGCCAGTTTACAGGAATGAAGAAGGAACTGGGAACAGGAGGAACCACACCAGGAACATTAAGAAGGAGGGCAGCAGGTATTTTATCTATGATTTATGTAGTTATTGTGAAATCTGTATTTGTGAAATGGAGGATCGCTTTAAGACAATTATTGATCTGGCTGGTGATTTGGATCCACATGTCCTGTGATTTTCTTTTTTTCTCTCTGTATTTATTAGATGATTTGCAACAATGAAGTACAACTACAGCGACACAGCACCTTGAACTTGATGCAGTAGATGTAGTCGTAGTCATTTAAAGGAGTTTTCCCATCTCAGGATTTCAGCTGCCCTCCTGTCTCCCCTCCCCTCCACTGGTCTTCAGCTCAGTCCAGCATCACTCCTGCTTACTGTAAACTGCACAGTTATCTCTGGATTTACATACACAGATAACAATGACACTGATCAAGGGACTTTTCTATCATTTATCAGGGCTCAAAAACTGAAAGCAATATGAAGAGAGAGGGAGAGAAGAGAATATAGGTGGCCAGGAGCAAGGACTGAGTCATCAGTCCGACCAGAGAGGTGGTCTGTAACCTAGGCAACCAGCCGTAAACACTGAGGAGACATATTTAGCTGTATCTGGTAAACGGAGCAAGACAGATAAAGCAATGTATTGGGTAAAACACTTCAGTTAGCTTAAGTTACAAGTCTGAATACAATCCTTGAGATGGGAATACCCCTTTAAGCACCTCTCTGTGTTTGTCTATGCTAACTTCTTAAGGGCAGTGAAGAGATCACAATTCTGGTCCTTTAGAATACAGATGCACTATAGTATACAGCTAAACTCTCCTGTACGCACCATACAGTGTCAGGAATCAGCCATGCTTATGAAAATGCCCATAAGATCATTGCCCAACAGCTCTTTGATGTCTGCTGAAGCAAGGATCAGACATGTTGAATTTTAACATGCTCAATCCTGGAGGTACTGGATGTGCCTAGCAGCAGATAATCTCTTTCTATGGCAAAAAATGGACTTGCTTGGTTATTTCAAGCACGCATATATATGGGGAGGTAAGAGTAGGGTATCATGCCAATTACATTGAACACTATGCTGGTAAAGTTTCTTGGGATTTGTGACCTGCAGCCAAAAATCCAGCATGTATGGAATTTTTGTGACCATCATGGTCAGAAATACAAACATTACCTTGTGTCAGGAGACCAAAGGTACTGTATACCCCTAACCTAAGTTATCCTGGCCTTGAGTATGGACACATGCGACTGTGCTGACCTTACAGATATATTACTACCTGCTAGATATCGATCTGTAGTGAAAGGACAACACTGGACCTTGTGATATGGGGTCATTTGACTGGTTTCTGCCCAAATACCAATATAGTCTGCACCCTTATAAACCAAGGCACCCATCAGTATGCAGCAACTACATATACACTTCTCTGACTTACTCACATATCCATATATACACATATTTACACTGATATGCACCTATGGTAGCAGTGCACAACACCCTGTATTAAGTACTCAGGCTATAGATGAGCACACAGTGTCCACAATGATGATGAGGAGCATGCTGGACACCCTGCTGAAACCCCGTTCTGACACCCACACCCTCATTAATAGAATATACCAGGACGGAAATGTCTCTGTGAAGCATGGACTATACTTATCAGTGCCATAGAACTACATAGTTCAGGATTTATTCCTTTTTTTTTTTTTTTTTTTTTGCAGTTTGTGTCTTATTAAGGTTTTAATGCTCATTTATAAAATTTTATTCCTAAGACTGATAAGCTGGAACTAATAGTCATCTAGACCATGGGCTGGTCGGTAAAGGAAAGCTCCAGTAGACTCTACATGTTTTATGGCATGGACTAATTCCTATATACTGCACGCACTACTGTGGCCATGGCTGATGTTATACCTATAGAGGGGTAGGAGTGCCTAATAAAGGATCACTTTGCGAGCAGCCTCTTTGGAGAACTCAAATACAGTCCATCCAGATGAACAGTCCAGGAGTCACCTCCATAGACATAGTCCATCTAGATATTCCCCGAGATTGAAATCAACAGTAAGCCTGGCCAGACCTGGTGCTGTTATTTGGAAGAAGAGACATATTTTTTTGTCCATTGTGGAGAACAGAGGGGCAAAAAATAAAAGTGCCATGGTTCAAAGTACAACCAATGGAAACCAAATTCTGACTGAAGCCAGCTAGTGGTAAAAATAAGCGCCATGCTCGATCATCAGACGGATCTCACCTGAGAACTCACATTCAAGTGAATAGGAATCAGAAAATTTGCCAAGAAGTTGTGGAATTGGATGCAGAATTTGGGTAAGTGGAAAAATTCAGCTACAAATTCTTGAAGCTGATTTTTTTTCAGCTAGGAAAAAAGGGTTCTTCCAGGCATTAAATATAGATGACCTATAGTCAGTATGTGATTGGTGGAGGTATGATACCTGGGACCGCCACAGATCAGCTGCTAGAAGTGGCACTTAGGTGAGCACATGATGTCATGTTCATTTGTCATGTGACCTATTTGCAGCTCAGTCCCATTCGAGTGAACGTTTTTAGAATGCAATATCAAACACACACTCTATATAATGTACAGTGCTGTGCTTGGTATTGAGTGAAGAGTCGGCAGCTCTCGTCTGAATGTGGGGGTCACTTCAAGCAACTGACCTGTGGGGGTTCTGGGTTTTGGACCCACTGATCCTAAGGATAGGTCATCAATATTACTATCCCAGAAAACTTCTTTAATAGAACAATTAGTTGAAATTTGCATTGATTGTATTAGGCCATATGTTTGGACTACATCACAGAAAAGGGTGTCAAAGCTAAGGTCTCTATCCTGTTTCGAGAAATCAGAACAGAATAAAATAGAACCCCCCCCCCCCCCATTGAAATCAATGGAGGACAGAAGGCACTTGGATGACACTCGGATGTTATCTGAGTATCATCCAAGTGCATTCCATTAAAAATGTGTACATGTGCATGAAGTTTCAAACCTTACTTTTAATAAATACTCAAAATCACAATGGAGGAGTCGTAAGGATGGCACCAGGTTCACCCTACATAGTAGACCCAACCTTTACTCCAAGGTGGTACCGCTGAAAAAAAGACAGTCCTTCTCAGTGGCTAGTCTTAATAAATGCCTTAAAGTAACCCTATATATCTCCCTATGTCACAATGTCTACAGCCGCATCAGGGAAGTAAGGGTAGCATAACTAAGGACTAGTGTAATAACCAATCCATAAGTATCTGGGCAAACTCAATGCATATGGACATGCCATATAGAGTAGGGTGAGGTGTTCTTCATAGGGTGAACAGTATTATCCCTACCCATGACTCCTCCAGAAACGCTTCACCACATGGACAAGGATCATTACTGTCAGAAGTGGTAAGAACACTTGTTTTTGCTTTGGACACCCTTTTTGTGATACGGTCTTTACTCTTCGGGGTGTTGTGTGAGAATGTCCTATGATAAGAAAGGATGTCCAAAGTGAACAAGCTCTTTACAAGCAGATAGATATTGCAACACAATGGAATATTTTTGGTTATTAACCTTTTCTTAGGGTCCAAAATGCACAGTTCTTCCTCCGATTGTCACCTCTGTCCAAAAAATGCACCACGAATGGCCACCTTATGGTTGATGCCTTGTCACAGTCTTCCTGAGAGTAGACTCACACATTAGCATCATTAATTCTTAACCACACGGTCATGTATTGTACAGACATTGTCAACCAGACCCAATATTCACAGCCAGATTATAAGCTCACCCATAATGTGCTACTGTGTAGAGCTAAAGAGAACTGGAAAATGGCGACCAACCAATAATATGAGGAAAATCCCATTTCTATATTGTATATTGGACGTCCCCACATCCAGAGGACAGATAAAGATGTTCCAGGATATTTTGCAGGGTTGCACTTCACTGATGTGTGGCTGTTTATGGCAGCCTGAGGTCCAGGACCTGTTTACAGGGCCGCCATAAAACAGTCTCTATGTAATGAGTGGAAAAGTAAGGCTAGCTGCAACAGTATGGCTGAAAACTGTGCGGACATGGAGCTTTACCCCAAATCTTAGCGTTTCAGACAGATTGTTAATGGCAGGTAGACAGCAGGTTTACCCATAAACAATAAAAATGAAAAATGTGCGGTAAAACCGCATGTCATTATAGTTTTCAACCTGCAGCTATTTATAGACTCAACCTAATGGCTGGGAATGTGAAACTCCCAGCTATGCTACATATATATAGTCACAACTGTCCCTTGTTTAAAGGGGTTGTCTTATGTGGACTTCATAGAAGGGAACCCCGCTTGGTACTCTCCTCTATAAACTAAACGGAGAGCTACTATGTATGAGTCGCCAAGCCACCCGCCATTGTATTACTTGGACAGCCAATCGGTTAAATGGCCGCCATGTTAATACTACATTTCCCCTGTAGCAGTGAAATCAGATGCTTGTCAGGATCGGGACCTGGGGCGACCATCTGATTTCTCTGGTTTTTACATTTGGAAACAGATTGTCTCTGATGAGAAATTACATATTTTAACACTACCGGATGGAACTGGTTGTGCTCCAACCAGTGATAGCGAAAGGAGATTTCCACATATCAAATATTTCTATGCACAGTGGTAGAAAGTTCCTGGGAAAGATTTTGGAGTTTGCATTGCTGAGGCGGTTGTTACTTATAGACAGTGGCTTATTGTGCCACCGTCTAGATATGATTTGTCATTGAATACAGTTCAGTAGATAGTAGGCAAAACAGTAGTAGTAGTGCACATTCACTCCGAGATACACCAACACAAGACACACACAGACTCTCGTATCCTTGCATGCACTCATAGCTGCCGGAGGGAGGTTATACAGGTGTGGTACCAGGTCTTAGCCCACCGCAGAGGAAGAAGTTGTAGAAGAGGCGGGAGATCCTGCACTGGAGCTATTCCAGAACAACCAGCGTCTCTTGGGCTGTCTTTTCTGGTGTAGGGCTGTCTCTTTCTCACGTTCTCTCTGTGCTCTTTGGAAATGGTCTTCTTCTTTTAGATACCAGACAGGGGGCCAACGCTGCATCTCCAAGGTCTGCTGATTCTCTGCAGAATATATATCATATATAGTTTATGTTAAGGAGAAGATGATCACTATGCCCTATATGTTTATATATGGCAGCATTTATTGACACTGTTTACTTCATCCCCCCCCCCCGTTTTCCTTTGAGTCTCCTCTCACTGTACTTATTGTTTGCAGTATATCTATTGCTTTGGCTTACGTCACATTTATGGCTCCATATATCCAGAGACGCAATTGGTTAAGCTGCTGCAGCGTGATATCTTATCACAGAAGACAACAGTAACCAATGAAAAGTCATGGCCATACTGTATACGGCTCATGGCCATACTCACCTGGTGACACCAGTTTGATTTCCCGGGGGAATTTCCTGCACACGCGATTGTAGTTTGTAGAGATGTGATGTAAACACCAGGCTGCCAGCTGCTGCGCGCCATGAAACTGAAAGACACAAAGCATATATTACATGCACAATACAGCAATTGTCAGCAGATGATCCCAGAAGTACGTGCGGCTTGAAGGTCTAGGATACAGGGAAACCGCTCCAGCCCAGACTTTTCTAATGCCAGACTTTAACCCTTTGTGCCAGTTTTAATTTTTCTTTCTATGGTGACATAACCATATGAAGTCTTGTTTTTGTGGGAAGAATTGTCTTTTAATGGCATAATTTAATAACTCTATAATTCATTGTAAAACTTAAAAAGTCTTTTATTGTATCAAATAAAAAAAAACAAAAAACTGTGCAGACAATTCTGCTACATTTGGGTTTTGTTTTTATGGTGTTCACTGTGCAGTAAGAATCATATGTAAAATATATTGTATGGGTTGGAATAATAATGGCGATAAGAAATTTACATAGTTTATGTTGAGAGGGCTTGTTTTTTAATGGGGCAAGCCAGGGGCGTAATTATAATTGGGGCACAGGTAGCAGTCGCTACTGGGCCCTAAAGGTCCCACTGCCACTTCAAATTTGCCTCTATTCTAAATGGCACAAAATAGGCAGGGCCCCCTTACAGTTTTTGCAATGGGGCCCAGAAATTTCAAGTTATACCTCTGTGGTAAGCTGTACTTTTTATTGGTACTATTTAGGGATAACACAACTGGCACCCTCTGCAATTGGAGCAGGCTCAGCTCCTGAGCCTGCTTTATGTACTCTCTACGCACATCTGATGTACATATATGCCACATTTTGCATATACCGTCATATCCTATGTATAGTGGTCTCCAAGAACAATTTTCACTACAATTTTGGGTGGTTGTCACTGTAAATGCTGAAGGCAGGTATTCCTGGCTCTGTATACCATATGCCAGGACCGTGCCGGTTTGACACACGTGGCAGAAGACTCTGTGTGCTGACAACTTGGCAGATATAGCTGTGGCTCTTTGGGCGTTGTGACCAATATGACCTTGGCACAGGAAGCAAGGCATCTTCTAAATGAGGTTAGGGGGTAAAGAAGTGATGTTATGCCAGGTCTTGACCAAGTAAAGAATAGATGTTCCAGGGCAGTTACCTGAGCAGCTTCCAGTAACACAAGTGCTTCACCATCAATATCCTTATTATTCAGAGAGGCATCCATCATGACCGACACTGTGTGTTTCTCTGCAAATACAAAATTACAAGTTCATTACGTGAGGCTGAACTTATCCATGAACATATACATTGTAATATTAGTACAATCCCTTTATTTTACTCTGCTTACTTGTATAGCGCCATCATATTCCACAGCACTTTACAGATATTGTCAGTCACTGTCCCATATAGGGCTCACAATCTACACTCCCTATTAGTATGTCTTTGGAGTGTGGGAGGAAACCCACGCAAACATGGGGAGATCATACAAACTCCTTGCAGATGTTCTCCTTGGCAGGATTGAACTCAGGACTCCAGCACTGCAAGGCTGACATGTTAACCACTGAGCCACCATGCCACAATCCCTTTAATGTAAGTCTCCAATAAATATATTTGGTGCATAATTTGTGTCCCCATAATTATTAACCCCATAATGATTTTGAGTGGTGAGGAATAAAAAAGATGAGTATATATATATATATATATATATATATATTTTTTTTTTTTTAAATTCTTTTCCATACCTTGCTCTTGAGTCAATTTTTCTCAATCCCAGCCAATCCTATTAAGGCTCATATGTCTCTCCAGTGCCACCTATAGGTAGATGCCCTATAAGTCAATGTCCGACTTATTAAAGAGCCTTAAAACATATCACGGCGTATGAGGCAAACCAGAGACACGTATCTGTATTGGATGAAGTTCTTGCTCCACGTCGGTGGTTGTCTAAGGCCTCCTGCACACATACATACTTTAGATCTGTAATTGCAGATCAAAGTACGGACACATGAATTTCTATGGGCCCATACATACAGCAGCTGTGTGTTCGGGCCTAAAGTGAAGAGCTGCAAAATATGTAGCAGGTTCTATACTTGTCTGTACTTGTGATTTGGTCCATTCAATACATTGTATGGGTCAGTGCACAGCATGGATGACACACGGATACCAATTATCCGTGCCATTTTTACTAACCTGTACATTGCACATGGACGTCTTGTGCAGGAGGCCTAAGGATTGTTCAAGGATTCTTGCAGGCAATGCTCCCTACTCTGTACAGACAAGGAGCAAGGGCTCCGAAACTGTTTACTACTGATATTCCCAGTCTTGTTTGAAGTCTCAAGTCTTTAGGGGATTGGACATTGACTTACAGGGTAGCTACCTAAAGTGACACAAGAGAAATGGATTTTCTTCTGCCAATACTTTTACCCAGGGACCATGACCTGTAAGACTCCCTACATTGCCTGGATCTGTGCAGTACCCCCACCACTAATTTCCAGAATAGAAGGGTTCATTCCCCTTTGGCACTGCTGAGAGATTTCTGCTATTTGTAATCTTATACAAGGCAGGACTTATTGAGGCTTCTGTGAATCTATGATGGAAAGACAAGACTGCTAAGTGTTTTCCTTTCCCATTACACATAATGGCGGTAATTATTTATAAGAGGTCAGGCGTCGCCTCCTATAGTAACAGTAATAAAAGTAATAAACATAACTTTCCATTACTTACCTGTCAATGCTACCAGGTGTGGCAGGCAGAGCCTGTTTGCCAGTATAATGAGGTCTAAGGGGTCAAGATCTGGTCCTGTGGTGAACTGTCCGGTGTACAAATACTCAAGCACCGCCCGCATACTGCCCCTGGAGGTGTACGGAAGAACTACCTGGAGAGACAGAACATTGTAAATATTAATATACTGTTATTGCCTTGCATTATGTGAGCCACATATCTCAAAGTCATTTACTAATGATCCAATATGTTTTTGTTCAGACCCATGGGACACCTAGGACTGGGATTTTTCAGATTTGACAGCATTGCAATTCATGACAGATTAACTCCTGGGGGTCGCCGTGTGACACCCCCACAAGCCTAAGAAGGAGCAGGCTCCGGATACCCTTTCTTAGCATACAGGTGACTATACATGTGTAGTCACTCTCTTTCTGCAACATGAACAGGATGAATAACTTTGGTTGCTATGAAGTGGAACAACCGAGCAATTGGTACTCAATGTCAGGCAGCAGCTGCAAAAGTATAAGACATTTTAGTACATAAATGTGGCTAAAGTACTGTATACATTGCCACTCTATAAATGACTTGTAAGACCTGATATTTAATATGGGGTTTAGTTTCAGACATCATAATGAAGCTGGACAGGGTGTAAAGGTGTGCACCTCGCTTTATAAGGTTGGAGGGTGTTGCTTGCAATGAAATTGGACATTTAGGCTTGTGCAGTTAGGCATGTGACACATTACACAACCTAAATGAACATCCATAGATACAAAAATAGCCATGAGTTATATAAGTACTGTACATATAGGGAGTGGACAATACAAGTGTGATTATAAGGCGGCTCGGTGTCGTGATGAATTCCTCAGTAAGTCCACGTGTTTCTACATGCTGGGCCATTCTGTGGGAAGAGGAGGAGGGGAACAGTAATGTTTCCCCAAAAAATGATTGAATATTACATACTGGTAAACTCCACAGCCTTCACTGTAGCTCCACATCTCCAGACTATATCCCTGGCTGACTACTATTCTCTGTTATCACCACTAGTCATCTTCTAGATTCTCATTTTGGCAGCTTTAAAGCTAGGACTACACGGCAACCTATGTCATGTGACAAATAGTTGCACAACGAAAATTTCAATGTATCCCTATGGCGTAGCATTGCAACATGCAATTGCGACACGACAGTTGCAGAAAATACAAATGCAACTTTTTTTTACCATAGATTTCAATGGAAACCACTTGCAAATCACATGTGACATGTTTGCGACTTGACAGTGTTTTTACAGCCAAATCTCAACTCTAAAAAAAAAGTTGCGTATCATTAAGGTTAGGGCTAGACGGCAATTTTGACCACAAGTTACAAGACTGCCAGGTTGCGGCGAATCTTTCATTAATGTGAATGGAGTCGCATTGCGGCCCTGAGGGTGCCATGACCATCAAGCAACGTTTGACTTTTTTGCAACTAGAATTCGCGGCACTCTCAGGGTCACAATGCAACTCTATTCACTATCATTAGTTACAGAGATGCAGGGTGAACCAGTGAGTTTTGGTCACACGATCGGAGTCGTGGCCTATATTGCTGTGTAGTCCTACTCTAAATCGTAGACAAGTAAAACACCTGTTCTAGTTGAGCGACTAGTTCCTAGTTGAGGGATTTTTTGTAGTGTAACATAATTTGTACAACAAAAATTTCAATGCATCTCTAAGGTGTGACATGCTACATCATACGACTACAACATGACAGGTCACAGAAACCCCAAATGTGTTGGATTTTTGTTGCAGGTTACAAAATCAGCCAAATCTCAGAGCTAAAAAAGTTGCTCAGACAAGTCGTACAATTGTTTTGGTCGCAAGACTTAGGCTAGGTTCACATCTGTGTTGGGCTCTCCGTTATACGAGTTAGCCAGAGGACCCGAACAACGGAGAGCTGGAACACTAAAACAGCGGTTACCCGCAGACTATAATGGATCCGCCATTTTCATACTGAAAGCGGCGGAGAGAAAAGTCCTCCATGTAGGACTTTTCTCTCTGCTGATTTCTGCGGCGGAGTCTATAACAGAGACTCCGGCGCAGATGTGAACTTAGCCTTAGTCTGACTTTTTGTCACATGACACATCTCGCCGTGTAGCTCTAGCCTTATGGATAATATTAGGCTACAGTTCCTTACTCACCTCAGAGGTGCTGCTTTCTAAAAAGGGGCCCCCAAACATGGCAGCCATCCAGTCACAACCAGAGATGAGCAGCGGTTTATGGGCCTTTATACTTCCATCATCCAGAACAAAAGTGACATCTAATGAAGAAGAAAAAGACAATGTAAAAGGAGGACAAGTTTGATAGAAAGTAGACACACAAAGGGCCTCGTAGGATTCCTGAACAGACTTATGGGATATGTGAGGTTGCGAATGGGGTTCAGGTAACATAGTACTGCAGACAACTCTATTCCTGGTGTCATATGTACTGAAACCCTTGGTGAAAAGATATAATTCAAGTGTGAACAGAGCCTAAAATACATGCAGTGTTTGTGGAGATGATATATAGACACCTCCTGGAAGCAGTTCTCACCAGAGAAGATCCCTTTTGCCAGACATTCCTTGATGCGATTGCTCCTCCTGACATGGAAAGCTCTAGTGATCTCTTGGTTCATGAAGGCTTCTCGATTCAGGATATTTGCCACCATCATACGCAAGTCGAACACCTCCAAAAGCTCCGCAATGTGGGCCACCTCCATCAGCTCAGGCTCTCTTTCGTCCAGGCGTCCAGTGTACAAATATTTCAGCACGGCTCTGAAGGGTCCAGACCTCACTGAGCTGTCCATCTTTACCACAGTTACCCTTCTGGCCCTGTAGCCCGGTGGCTCCTCCAGAACTCCACTTCGTATGCTTTCAAAAGCTCTGCTCCACCCTGACAAATCTCTATCACCTTCCCTTCCCAAAGTACCATCGCTAGCTGAGGTTCTCATCCCTCCCCCTCGGTTTCCCCTGAACCCTCACAAGCATCAAAACTTGAGGCACGTAGAAGAGGATCCCTGGCTTGAGATGGTGGATCTCCATCATCCATTAGGAAAAGGTCACAAAATTTGGAGGAAGCAGTGGAGAGGTAGATGCGGTGGGCATAGATACGAATCCTTTCTTGGACCACCAGCACCACATCGGCACAGGATGCTTCCTCTAGAAGGTGTCCAGGATGATCTTCACTCTGAGCAGGAGGATCAGGCACTATGATAACAGGCGGAGGGGGCCGAGGAGGAAGAAAAGGGGCTTGTGGGAGAGGCTTGCGTACGCTTCTCAAGTGTGACTTCCAAAACTGTAAGTGGCGACGAGATATGAGCGCTGAACGAATTGCATTATCAAAAACTTCCTTGATGCCACATTGTGCCACCACACTGGTTTCATAATATGGGATGCCAAGTTCTTTGGCTACTTCCCGGCCTTTCTCAGGTGGAAGAATCTCCTGGGGACGAATTGGTCTGAAAAAGGAAGAAATGGTTATTAGAACATCTAAGAAAAGTCTCACTTTCTGTATGAGCAGTTTGGGCTATTAGTGTCTTGGACCTGTCTCTATACTATATCACCCTTTAAGATGCATTCCTACCTGCAAGATAGTGGAAGAGTGAAGAAATCAGGCGATACCTTTTAGAGGCTAACTGAGTATATTTATAAGTAAGCTTTCAGGAGTACTAGCTGGCTCCCTTCATCAGACATGGTGTGATACAAGAACTGAAAATTCACAGATTTTTATACACATGGTTTTCAAAGCATTTTAGAGTCCTTAAAAAAATGCAATCTAAGTAGAGAAGTTATTTACAACAGGTCATTTTTTTAAGGACTCTAAAATGCTTTGAAAACCATGTGTATAAAAATCTGTGAATTTTCAGTTCTTGTATCACACCATGTCTGATGAAGGGAGCTAGTACTCCTGAAAGCTTACTTATAAATATACTCAGTTAGCCTCTAAAAGGTATCGCCTGATTTCTTCACTCTTCCACTACTTTCAATGGCTAACACGATACAACATTATACTACTACCTGCAAGATAGGCTATAAATATACAATAGACGTGGGTCCCATGGTTGCTGAGGACAGAGAATTGCCCACATATGCACAGCTCATGTCTACTTCATGTATATAAAAGTTCTGAAAATAGCCAGGAGGTATTTCTATTCTCCAACTCCCATAGACAAGAATGGAGTGCACCCCGGCTGTCTGTAGGCAAATTAGGCACCGTCCCTAGTGCACTCGCAGGGGGGTTTACACATCCATAATAAGATACCGTAGTTATCTCAGCATTGCTTCATGAGTTTGTGGTATGTTTCTGCTCCTATTACAGGCCTCTACATGACACTATTTTTGGTTTAAACAGGTGATATTTTGGAGCCGATTTATTTAAGGCTATGAACACCTGCATTGGGTGACCATTTGGGGATTCCGTCCCCTGTTCCGCTCTAAAAATGCAGAGAGAAAAGTCCTGCAAGCAGGATTTTTCTTTCCGCATTTTTCAGACAGAAACCCAGCGGACCCCAGCAGACTATTTAGACTTTTTAAGCGGATTGGGTTTCTGTTTTTTGGGTCCCCAAGAGGACCCAAAGAATGGAAACCCACACGCTAGTGTGAACCTAGTGTAAATTCATTTTTCTTACATATGAAGACTTGTTTTTGGCAGCTGCGGCTGTATTTTTACTTTTCGCTCATTTGTTTTTGTGTTGCAATAGTCTAAAAACCATAACTTTTTTATTTTTCTGTTAGAAGGTACATGGGGGCTTGTTTTTTGCAGGATAAACTGCAGTTTTTCCTGGTGTTATTTATATTATTTCTGTTTTTGGGCCACCATTGTTCTTTCTTTCTCTGAGATAGATTTTTCAGTACTGGTTGTTATGCTTATGGCAATAGAAATGATGATTATTATTATTATTATGAATTAGTAATTAATACAATTTTATCATTTTTATTTCTTACACAGTAAGAAATAAAAAGGAAACTTTTTATTCTACTTACGTAAACATTTAATAATCCAGCGACACCCTGCTGTGTAATCACTTTCTCTCTAAGGCTAGGAATGTACAGCGACTTTGGCCGTGATTCCCGCTGTGCGACCAAAGATTGCTGGAACGCCCTGCGATTTCTTTGCAAATGTTAGTAAATGGGATTGCATTGCGACCCCTAGTGTGCATTGACTGTGACTTTGAGTCAAACATTGCTCAACATTTTTGCAACAAGAAGTTGCAGCTGCAGCACACTAGGGTTCACAATGTGGCTCCATTCACTAACATTAGTTTATCAATAGCAGTCATAGTATAAGAGGTTATACAGCAGGGTGTCCATGGATTATTAAATGTTTGCACCACAGGTATCACAGCCAAAAGCATTATGAAGCCCTAACCTGAATCCAACAAATGCAGCAGACTGCATATTACAGCTGACACCCTGCTACGGGTGGTGAGGGTACAGTTTCTATGCCCACACCATTCCTGCACCATATATTTACAGAGCTTGGTGTTACCTATGTAGTACTAGTGCAGTTAAAATGTATGGCGCCTCAAGAGTTGAGCAGGGCAGCACAGTATGACGTCAGATGTTTTTTTTTACCCTGACTTTGTGGCTCCTTTTTTCTCATGGCATAATGCTAATGCCCTGATAGCAGCGCCATTTATGTTGTGCAATGTACAGGGATAAGTTGTAGTTTCGTGAGTTGCTGATATACTGGGCGCACTGCTAAGATGGAGAGCCATCTGGAACATTTCATGTCTATTTAAAGTTTTTGTCTACCAATTTACTTTCCTGTAATGAAGTAAACAGCTAAGCTGCGGAAAGACGGATCTTTAGCACTGCCAAGCCGCTTCACATTCTCTGCTCTGTGCAGCCCCAATGACATGACATTTAAGATCGGACAGGTGTAAGACAAGAGCTCTGCTGGGCTCACTGGGCAGCATTAGGGTCTTGTTCAGATTAGGTCAAATGTCAGGCCAGCTCACTGATGGATTGGCATTGATATTAGACAGGCATTATTCATGTCATTACAAATAAGCCTCCCACAGAACTGCGAGAGGTCTCTGTCAGAGTAAACAACTTAAAGACCACCTGGCCAGGGGGCGTCGGGCGCGGTTCACTGCTTCCAGATCAGCATAGCGAAGGTCCAATTGGCATCCAACCAAGATGACAGGTGCTCGGGGGCAGAAGTGCTTTATCTCCGGGTACCACATAGTCTGAACATGCTGTAGTGAGTTAGGGTTGGCAATGGAAAAACAGAGGACAACAACATCTGACCTATGAAAGACAAGTAAAAGACATGAGCATAGGGTTGGGGCTACAACTGGGGTGCAGAGGTAGCAGTTACTCCCTAATACTAGTGTCTGAGTGGGTTAATGGGTCATATAAAAGACACCAACATTATAAGTGCTATATGTTGTGATTTTGCATTGGGGCCAAGGAACTTCAACCTTTGCCTTCGGGTTATAACATTTTTCCTGGGTGTTGCTTGACTAGCAATTCCCTTATAGTATAATAGAAATGGCTCCATTTAGCTTTGCTGTCCTATAGTCTCTCAATGCATTCCTGTGCCCTACTATTACCCTATAGACTAGTCAGCACTCACAGTTAAGCAATGGCTATACAAGGTTTTCACTTGCAATCCCTTTTATGAGGCACTGAGGAGGCTTTAAGAATCAGCGGCTCCTGCTAGAAATGATCCATCCTTGTATTATATTGACAGTTGTTCATTTTTATAGCCATCATGTAATGCTATATTTCCCTGCAGTAACAGCTCCAGGGGAAAAGTATAGCTGCCCCTGTTACTGCTGACCTCCCCTGGCTGACTTAAGGGGTTAAAGGGAGTCTGTCACCAGAAATCAGCATATCATCCCAACCCAGCAGATAGATAGGTTAGAGCAGTGTTTCTCAACCATTTCAACTGAAGTACCCCGTAGTGAGAAAATGTCCCCTCTCAGTGCCCCCACATTCAGTATAATGGTCCTCACACTCAGTAGCATGGCCCTTTCAGTACCGCACATGTAATATAATCACCGCCACAGTGCACCTACATATAATAAAATGGCGCCCCCACTCAGTGATGTTTAAGGAGCGAGTGATAAGCTGCATTCAGCTGCACCGGGATTAAGGGTACTATGAGCCTTAGGCTGTTCTAAAGTGTGGCTCTCTCCCATTCATGCCAAAACCTGGGACAGAATAATATCCCATAGGGGCCCTCCACACTGTGTAATGTTCCATAGTGTCCCCCATACAGTATAATGTCCCATAGTGGCCCCTCCAAACAGTATATTGTCCCATAGTGACCCAATACCGTATAATGTCCCATAATGGCCCTCCACACAGTATAATGTCCCATAGCGGCCCCTTCATATCTACGCTCATTGAATGAAAAAATTCCCACCACATACAAGGGATAACAAATGGTTCTTGTTATGAATTTTAGATCAATATTGGGTTCTGCCAAACACAATTTTGTAGGTTCACCACCCATGAACTACTATTATACACTGGAGACTCTTCAGATCCTCAGAGTATTACTAGCAGAGGCCCAGAGGAGATGAGCAAACATAACAAACAGTGTTACTCACCTCTCCTGAGCTCTGTGTCCTGTTCATGCCTCTTACGGCCTTTTGAGTGATGTCAGGGACAGCTGAGGCCTTTGATTGGGTTTTAGTGGTCATGTGGTGAAATGACACTATGTGTCATTATGCTATATGACTTCTGAGGCCCAATCACAGGCCTCAGTAGTCCCTGACATCACTCAAGAGGCTGGAAGAGGCCAAACCAGATGCGGACCCTGCACCGGAGCCCTATCTATATGCCATATTATCTCCCCTCTTTAAGCCAGCATGGAGAGTCTGTATGAGCAACCCCTGATCTGAAGATCTCAAGATGTCCTTGTACTACTTGAATGACCATTCATCTAAATCATCACAATGTAATATTACATTTTCCCTGCAAGGGAAAGTGTCTGGCTTTCCTGGAAAAATTAGCTGTAAGCCAAGGGATGTCAGAAGCAAAACATGGAGTGGTGGTTATTCATGGCAGCCAGGGGCCATTTTGCAAGTAGTAGTCTCTGATGAGACAGCCCTGTTTAAGGTGGCTTGAACGCTAAGTTTTACCCATATCATACCTTCCATATGCAAATCGTCTGTCTTTATGGTGGTCTCCAAAAGTATCCCACAACCGCAATGACACACTAACATCATCAACGACATCACGGGAGCGCTCCAGTACCTACAATAAGGAGAAGAGGAAGACGTTAAGGGTATCTCAGACAACTGCGCCGTGCACTGGCCGTTTGGATAAACAACAGGCTGTACATCATTCATCAAACATATCTCCCTCTGACCTGTGTTAAAGATGAAGACTTGTGGCACATGACTTGGACATACCCACTGATAAGCAGGCTCTGGGCTTCAGTAGTAAACATTCTGTCTACCCACATTCCAATGTCAATCTCCTTTTCCACCCGGCCATCAAATCCTGTTGTGTGAATGAGCAGTGGTGTTTGCTCACTTTCTATGCGAACCGCATTCACACTTAGCTGTTCTATCCTCATAAAGCTTTGTGATATACACCATTACACATCCCTTATGAGTCCACTTATTTATAGGGGAATGTATTCACTTACGTCCTATGCATCAGTGGTCTTTACAACCTAATAACCTATTTCACACATGCTCATGGATTCATTGATCAGTTGACCTTATAGGATCGGTGAACATGATATGCAAAGAAACGGGAATGCACAGGAAAAACCGACCTCCATGAAGATGTGATCTTGGTTTCATTGATGATAATACCAAGCTAACCACTATGCTTGCTTGTTCCATGGCCATTGTGTGAATACATGTAAATGAATACTCACCTCTTGGCAAACACGATACTGATCTATGGCCCAGACGGTGGGCACATGTGTGGCAAGAAGCTGGTACTGTGTCAGGGTGGCGTTGCATGCCCGTGCACAGATCAGGCGCGTTTTGCCAACGGCGTTGTCTCCGACCACCACACATTTTATCGTCTCAACATTGGGACGCTCATAATCCATATCAGTGTCCAGCAGCTGGGATCTGTATGTAGATGGAAGGAAGAAGGATAACATGAGGGTGGGAGGCGGATTTATATAGGATCTGCTAACATTGGCCTTGTACAACCTGTAATATAAACTTCACATCCAACAACAATGAGGAACAATTGCCTGAGCCATCAGCGAGCCAATAAATCTAACAGTCTGTGGCTGGGCAGAATACAGACACAATGCAGATGAGGCCAGGTTGGATCTGATCCCAGTGCAGCAACAATGTTAGACACTACCACGGTAAACCTGGGGTGCACAGCACCATGCACTCAGCAGGGGGCGCTGTCACATTTGTAACTAGGATATTCATGTCAGTCAACTCAAACTTGGTCACAGTGCAGACTTGCATTTGCATTCAGCCACATATTATGCAGGTCGTGGTACATGAATAGGCCAAATCACGTAAAAGTGCAAATGGACAACATGCAAATGTCTAGCAGGAACTGTGGTCCTGTAGCCCAGGCCTAGGGGACAACAGAGCAGAAGGATCAATAAGTAAAGGGGTTCTCCAGTTTAGAAAACCAATTTTATACCCCTATTACAGAATTCTGAGTGGATAGAGGGCCCGTCCTCTATTCAGGATCCTCATGTCTTGGCCAGAGTGTATAGAAAACTGTCTCTTGTTCTAGAGGACCTGTCCTGTCCAGCATTAAGCAGATAACCCATTGATCTGCATGGACACTGTGTACTACTTCATATCTCCTGTGGTGGCGCTGCAGGGAAGTTCAGCACTTACTCCCAGGTTTCCCCACAGATTATAACTGATCAGTGGAGGTCCCAGCAGGAAGACACTTTGTGATCAGATTACTGGGGGGTTTTCCTATCCTTAGAATAGGTCATCAATTGAAGATTAGCAGGATTCTGACCCCTGAGACCCCCACCAATTGGTTGAAGAGTTTAGGTGACTCTTCACTACTTACAGTTCATATAGTGGCTGTGCTTGGTATTGCAGCTTAGCCCATTCACTTGAATGGGACTGAGCTACAAATAGGTCATGTGACTGAAAAACCCATCACATGGCCTGTGGACCTGCAGCGGTGCTCTAGGGTATCAGACCTCCACTGATTTTCAAGGTGAAGATTAGGTCATTAATTAATAAATTCTGGAAAAGTCCTGGCCCTGTAAAGAGAACCTTTCACCACCTCCACCAATTCTAGTTCTTAGCCTCTGTTTATAGGCGTCGCTCCACTGATTCCAGTACAGTTGGAATTTTCTCTCTAGCTCCCACCATTTCCAACCGAAAAGCAGTTAGTTTTGGTGCCTGATATGCTATTTAAGCTCTGTAATGTCAGAAGGGCGGTGTCAGGCAGGGGGCGTGATTCAGAGCTCCAATCAGAGGCAGCCAGTGTCAGAGCTCAGAATCACACCCCTTGTCTGCTCCTGCCTGACACCGCCCACCTAGTATAGAGGCTAAATGACATATCAGGGAACAAAACTAACAGCAGTGATTGCTCAGGAATGGTGGGAGCTAGAGAAAAAAATTCCAACTGTGCTAGAATCAGCGGAGAAGCGTATATTAACAGATACTAAGAATGGGAGGTGGTGAAAGGCCCTTTTTAAGGAATGTTTTAACAAGAAGAAATTGTCCAATTTCTTGATCGTCTGACACTTTACAGGGCTGTAGCTGCAGGGAAGTGCAGATATAGTATTTGCATCTCAGGAGGCCCAATGATACCAGTATTATGAATGGCACATGGTAGGTGGGGGGCCCTGTGACAGATGGGACTGGGGCCCAGTAGCTTCAAGCTACACCTGGACACCAGGACTATAAATCTAATCCCCCAAATTACAGAACAACTATACATAGGCGTTTCCTTATCACATAGCAAGGGCCATAAATAGACCCATAATAAAGCAATCTGATAATGTGCCTGGGAGATGTAGCTGGTTCTTGGCCAGTTGGTAGCTGGAAATAATATAATGGCTATTGATTGTTATCACGGCGCCGCTCTGCCATGCCCTGCTCTCCGCCGGACACTTGACAGATCCCATTAAAGTTAATAGAGTCCGTCGGGCTCAGTATGTGACCGCTGTTGTAGGGGTCCGCCTATCTGTTGTTCTGATCCTCCGACGAATGAGAACAATGGAAAGGCCGATGCTAGCGTGAACCTAGAGTAAGGGCGTAATTTACATGAGTTGTTTTTGTGGCAGTTTCTGGTACGCTGCTTTGTTGCTATTTTCTAAAAATACATTTTGTTTTTGCCAAAATTAAAGGGGTTTTCCTATATTAGCCTTTCATGGGTGATAAAGAAATAATACTCCTCTCTGTGGTGGCCAGGAGTATGGAAACAGACAAGTGGGCTGTACTAGGCCCTTTGCAGATGGAGGAATCTGGGCTGGATTGACAGACTCAGATTCACTACATCATAGTGATCTTTGTTGCTGGGAGTCACTGTGTACTGTCCTATCCTATATACAGTACAGCAGAGGTGCGGGGAGCACTAGAGATTACTACTATGTAAGGAATCGTGGTCTCCAAATCTGATTCAGGCCGGGAAACATCGGCATAATATGGTCGAGTTTTACCAAACTGTATCTGCCCATGGGCAGGAGCCTTACACTGTTTCTGTAACTCTCATAGAAGTAAGTAGGAGATACGGTAACTGCATAGCACACTGTTATAGCGTTTCTGTAAGTCCCAGTCACTTCTATGGGGGGAATAGCATAGAACAACCTGATCAGCTGTTTCCATACTCCACATGACACAGAAATACCCCTTTACCTCTAAAAAAGAACAGCACAAAAACAACCAAAATTCATCCTATGGGTGACCATACACCTCCAACAGCTGTCAGCTATTCCTACCAACACCCTCATACATATGTATGCAGTATACGTTCCAAAATGGGGGCTAACTCGCTGCCATATACCTTATATCCCCTGAGAACAAAAGGATCAGACCTTGAAATTCAATATGTCCTATACTTTGTTTCTGACATCACCTGCCTGGAGAAAGTGAAGACACCCCATACACATAATATAGTTGGTCGGTCCTTCCGAAATCAGCAGGTTGGGCGGACTTTTCTCTTATGTGTATAGGGACCTCAAACATTCCTTTAATTCAGATTTCCAGGGAAAATCTGGATAAGGCCAAGTTCACACCTGTGTCAGTCTCTGTTCTTCTGGTCCATTGGAGGAACACAAAAATCGTCCATGTAATAACAGGCAAGAGATCCCGAGGAGCCCCATTGACTATAACGGGGTCTGTTAGGTGTCCATTATTTTTTACAGACCTCACCAGATGAAAAAATCGGACTTGTAAGATTTTTTTCGGCTGGGATTTCTGCCGGAGGCTGAACATAGCGCCATCTATGCATGGCAGGATACCAAACTACAAGTCTCAGAATGCAATATACTCACCTATACATCTGTTAGAGCCCGTTCACTTCTGTGTCATTTAATGCGCTCTTCAGGTCCGTCATAAGACGGGAAGAGCGAATTCATCAATAAAAATGATCTGTTTAATAATGGATAACAACGGATCCTGAGGGACTCCAATGACTATAAATGGGGTCCGTTGGATATCCGTTATTTTCTCACTAACATCGCCGGATGAAAAGTCGGGCATGAAGGACTTTATCATCTGTGATATCAGATTGATTCTTGGCCAGATGGACGCCAATGCAGGTGTGAACATACCCTTATATTTACAAATGTAGCAGAGCTGTGTTGGTAATATGTAGCAAAGCTGAATGTATCCGATACGGCTGCGCTATGATGGTGAGATGAAGCAGAGCTGTGTTGGTAATATGTAGCAGAGCTGAGCAGATCATCGAGCTGAGTCTGACACAGCTCATGATGATATCACCAGGCCCAAAATATTAGTCTGCTTCATGACACCATCACTGTAATTCCCACGTTACAGATTTTGCATAGGGCTTCCATTTACCTGTTTGTTTATATCAGTGGTTTTACATAGGACTGCAGGTAAACTTATGCTAAGTTCACATTAGCCTCAGCTATCTGTTGTTCTGGTCCATCGGAGGACCAGAACAAATGATAGATGGACTACTAAAATAGTCTGGCGGACCCCACTGACTATAAAGGGGTCCGTCATTATAAAACTAAAACTGTTGGACAAAAAAGCCGTGTGCGCAGGACTTTTTCATCCACCCATTTAGAGATAGACATAGCAATGGAGTCACCAGGGAAACTCCGGCACAGATATGAATGTGGCCTTACGGTATAGGTAAAGTAGGAGAAGTAACACAGTCCATAAGAGCTTACTACAGCACCCGATCACTAAGTATACTAAGTATATATGAAATACGCCACCAAGCCCTTACAGGATTAAAAGTCACAACATTTCAAGCTCAGCGTTTCTAAGAATAAGAACTATCAGAGCAGCCGAGAAAACCAGGTCATAGTAAGCTGCAGAATACTATGCCCCCGGGGCACGGAGCCTGGTTAAAAAATAATAACTTTCTCGCCCCATTTAGATTATGCTGAGAATCAGGTCACATTCTTATGACTAAGGATCAAAGTTCAGGAGAACACAAACCACAGCGCCATTGTGGCTGGAAAATCACCTGACAAGTGCAAGAAAACGTGGGCGCATATTATTATACAGTCATATTAACGATACCCCCCCAATAAGATATATAAGAAGAGCAGCATACAACACGCACATGACAAGACCCCAGATAACCCAGCACCCACCAACATCACACCAGTCACACACACACAGCTGATACTACACCCAGTCCCAGTAAGTCTTGTCCCATACATGGCAGCCATGTTGTCACCCGCACATCCTCTCTGCAGATCGGAAATCGACAGGCCGAGGCTATGGGTATATGTGCCTAGCTATAAATACACATGTATGCTGCTGGTATGTGCATCTATCCATCTATACCCTGCGCCCGCCTTCATCTATGCCTGCACAGGGCACATATGCCCAGGAGATAGAAGCTGCAATGTGTGCGGGCACAGATGTGCGTCTATGTGAATGCCGGATGATTTGTGTATCTTGCTATAAATAGATTTGTCCTTGCAGATCTAATAATAAATCCTGTGCCTATTTGTGAATGGGATGGTACCGTCTACCTATGACGGTGTGCCTGCTATGCCACATTATCAGTGTGTGTATGGTGCAGCCTGGGTGTCAGCGTGTGCAGCTGTCTCTGTGTATCCGTCTGCTGCAGCGTCTATAGCCCTGTGTCATTATCAGAGTGTCTATAGCTGTGATGGGCGCAGGTTGCGATTCCTCATTTCCAGCAAGGAGGTGTGTGTATATGTATGTGAATATGTGTTTCCAATGAAGGGGAGGAATTTCATTTTAACTGGAAGGGAAAGTCTTGAGCGCCACCTGCAGGCACCATTGTGTAATAGACATTTTGGATAATCCAGATGCAGCTGCTGCTAGTGATCTGCATGTTCTATATATGAGATGCTGAAAGGGATGGAGGGGATCATGGAGAATTCTATCTATCGGCAGTAAACATGGGGATACACGGACAAGTTTGTAAAGGGTTAAAAAAAAGAGCAGATCCTGAATGTGGAGTCTACTGTATATCTATATCTTCCTTATTACCGTTATGTTATGGCACGCTGTGTGCCACTATACGATGCCTCAGTCTAGCATTGTCTTAGGACACTACACTAAGATCGCAAAGTTGCGACAACTTGTATTTTCGGTTGCAGGTGACAAGCAACTATTCCAGTATAGCGATCAATATAAGGCTATGGCCACACGTTGCGGAAACGCAGCTTTTTTTGTTGCGTTTTTTTTGAGCCAAAGCCAAGAATGGCTACAAAAGGAATGGGAAATATATAGGAAGTTCTTATACTTCTACCTTCTGCTCAATCCACTCCTGGTTTTGGCTCAAAAAACCGCAACAAAATCTGCAACAAAAAAAGCTGCGTTTCCACAACGTGGGGCCTCAGCCTAAGTCACATTTGCAACATGTCTGATGGGTGTCGCAACCCTAACTCATATACCTCTTGGAAACACACACTAAGGCTAAAGCCGTACGTAGAGAAACCCAGCTAAAAATACAGAGAAGAAAAAACATAGCAGAAATGCCGTCTGAGTTTTTCATTTTTGTCGCCCTCTATATGTCTTTTTTGGTTTTGCGTTTTCTGCAACTTTGCATCAATTATGGAATTGCTATATATAAGTGAGCGCTTACACATATAATACTGCACATCTATGCCCGCCGCCTCACCCTTTGCCAGTTTATGCCCCCACACCTAACACTGACATTCCTCCACTCCGCACCTACTAGTATTTACACCGCCAGCCTGGGCATGTCACCCACCCACACAGTGCCAGACAATACCCCCTATCACTCACAGATTCATCCTGCCTGTGACCTCCGGCTCCCACTGTGGATGGTCAGGATTTATTTCTGCGGACGCTGTGCCCTTTAGGCTTGATGTGTTACCTGTATTCCTCTGGATATAACTGCAGGCTTGGCGAGATGGCGGGTGTTCCCCAAATTATATAAATGAGTCTCATGTCATACAGTATAGGCAAAGTATATTGAGTGGCAGCATAACACTCTTAAAGGGACAGCATCAGTAAACAAACGGTCTGCTTTTATTCTGAAACAGCGCCACCCTTGACCATAGGATACACTTGGTATTACATTCAATGAGAATGTGCTGCGGTATTACACACGGCCCATGGACTAGAGTGGCGCTGCTTCTGTAAACACAGCAAACCTTATTTTCCAATCCCAATATCCAGTCATACAGTAACACAACTTTTATATACACTATATACAGTATATATTAGCCCTACCCTGTCTGCTTGCAAATATAGTTGACCCATATGACATTACGTCCTCCAGGGAATAAGGCTCTGTACACACAGCGTACAGCGACCCTTCTGTCATATACCTCTGATACAAGACTGTGACATATGCCACTGTATAGGCACACATTGCCTATTGACTGCCATTGTAAAAATATAGTATACTGCATGCTATATGCCCTCACAAAGCAAAATGTATTCCAGGTCCCCATCTCTAAGTTACTATTCATAACATGGCTGTCCTACATTGCCACTAATGCTACATTGTACAGCGGCTGTGCTTGGTATCAAGGTTCAGCCCCATTCACTTGAATGGGACTGAGCTGCAAACACGACATGTGACGAATGAACATGACATGACATGATGTGTGAATTAGCTCTAAATGAGTGCGGCTACTTCGAGGATCTCAGGCTGGGTTCACATCTACATCCCTCATAGAGAAGGGCGAAAATCGGTGGAGAAAAAAGGACTACACAGAGGACCTTTTTCTCCGCCGCTTTTGAATCGATGGACCCCATTATAGTCAATGAGGTTCACCGATGTCCAGCGTTTTGGGTCCCCTGAATGACCAAAGTCCGGGGCTAGTATGAACCTGGCGTAAATGCTGACAAGTATGCTTACATACGTGTAGAAATTTCTGCAACAAATCTGCGTCGTGTGTGCATATACCCTTGTCTACCTTTCTCATGTGCAGCTGCAGATAACTTTAGGCCGAAACACAAATCTACTTCTGACTTTGGCTCAAAAACTGCATAAAAAACTTAATGTGTGATTCCAGCCTCAAAACAAAGGCTCCAGTGTTTCCAATTATGGTCGTATTACCATGGAAAACAATGAAATTAGCAGAAAACCTCTCAGTAATTTCCTCCATTAATCCCTACTTAGAGCTTATTGGACTCCATTACACGTAATTATGTTACATACAGGTCCCCAGAATAAACAGCGCAGGTTACATATTACACACCCAGGTCATGTGATGTGTCCTGGGATGGCTGGGTCATAGGCCTGGGTGCACGGCTGTCTCATTGGCATATTCCTGCATGTAAATATGGGCAAGCAGTGCATTATGGGAGTCATATTGACAGCGCTGAGTTGCTTAGGAACGTACAGTACAGCTTGGAAGGAGATCAGGAGAGTGCGAGCATGTGAGAGAGGCTGGGCTAGAGGAGAGCAGGATACGTGACGTGGGACACGTTATATAACACCGTGAGCAGTTCACGTAAGGTAGTCCAAGGCGGTCTATTGTATGAGAACAAAGCGACCGTAAAATCTGCCACTTAATGTAAAAACTCGCCGGTAGCTACACGTCCTTGAGTCGTCCTCCTCAGCAGAATAAATAGCTCTTTCTTAATTCCATCTCTTTCTGGGAAGACTAGATGTCAGTCATAATGTCCTTAGCTGCTACAGCAGCCGTCATCCAGCTTTCTCAGCATCCTGAATGGCAGACATGATGACTAGTTACACATCTTACACCTTTGTGTTGTATGGGTAAGGTCAGCGACTCCCATGCGGGTGCTGTCATGGTGGCCGCTTACTACTGTCATTGCAGCTCTCCTCCAGAAGGAAGAAAATTTGTCTTGTAGCGCCACCTATAGGTAGCTACTCTGTAAGGGCTTATTCTGCGCTGTGAAACTTAGTCCGTGTGTGTGCCGGATTTAGCAGCCTCAACAGAATGGGGGGAAACAGACTTTTAGCATTGTAGTCATCTGTGATGCTCCTTGCAAAATACTGACCCTGTAAAGGTTCATGCACATGACCGTGTGCAGTCTGCGGGTCAGTGAAAATGGCGCGGATGACGACCGGATTGGTATCTGTAGTTTTCACTGACCCATCCATTCTATTGAATGGGCCGAGTCACAAAGGCGGACAGGAATAGGAGCTGCTCTAGTATTTGTGGCTCTTATATACGGCCCGGACACGCAGCGGCAATAACTATGGCTGTGTGTATGGGCCCGTAGTTTTATCTGCAATTGCATATAAAACTGCATCAGTGTGCATGAGGTCTTATACTGTAATCTGGTAAACTCAGCACACACAGATCGACTTTCATGGCCGAGTTTGTTCATGTGAATTTGGCTAAAGTCTACGTCCAACCCATTAAAGAGCCTTGCAGCACGAGTAGGTTGTCTATGTGCTTTGGCTAATATTACTAGTCATGTGATAATACCGACGTCTGATAGGTGGCTGCCTCCACCTTTTATGAGTGGGGGTCTCACATATATTCCTGTTTCCATCCCTCCCATACAGTTTCCTGAAGAGAGCTACACTCATGCTACTACTACATCCAATCTTCATCCTTCTGGTGACAGACTGGGTTGTGGTCGGCTATGTACAGGTTCTACAAGAGTAGTTTTTTCCTTCTGGAGGAGAGCTAATCTGCATACTTATCGCAGGGTGCATTGCCTGTAAGACTTCCTATGAGAGGGGTCCCGACTCAGCCCTGGTTATGTAACAGGAGTTGCTGTGTAGCCCGAGCCTTATTTGCAGCTATATGTAGATGATATTTTTTGTAAAAAGATACAAGGGCAGAATTACCATACTGTACAGTTATATACTACATATAAAGGTGTAGCCGAGTTAACCCGAACTTCTACAACTGGTTAAACTGCTGCAGTGTGATATCTTATCACAGAAGACAACAAAAAAACAATAAAAAGTCATTAGAAAAACATTTTTCAATGACATTTTATTGATTTGTGTGATATGGGACACTAAATTTTTTTTTTTTTTTTTTGCAAAGTCTTGGATTTTTGTTAAGGGGTTAAAATGTAAGAAGAACTATATAAATTTGGTATCCCCGGAATCGTACCAACACATAGAATACAGGTGACATGTCATTTTGGCTGCATAGTGAACGCCGTAAAAACTAAGCCCATAAGAAAGTCGCACAAATGCCCTTTTTTCCAATTCCACCCTATTCTTAATTTTTCCCAGTATATAGTACAGAATAATAAATGGTACCATTATGAAGAACAATTTGTCCTGCAAACATTAAGCCCTTATATGGCTCTGTGAACCGAAAAAATAAAGTTATGGGGTTTGGAAGGTGGGAAAATTGAAAAATGCCACCGACAGGAAGAGGTTAAGATATCACGCAGCAGCCAGAAGTATAACTTGAAGCTTCTGAGCCCCAATGCAAAATCTGTCATGTGGCCCCTACCTACATTGGGCCATTTCTAATAGAGGTATATGTTATGTGGAAGAGGGACCTTCGGGGCCCCATCAGGGATGCCCTGGAAAAACATTTTTCAATGACTTTTCATTGGTTACTGTTGTCTTCAGTGATATCTCACTGCAGCAGTTTAACCTATTGCAGAAGTTCGGGTTAACCCTGTTCCATCTATAGATGCATGCTGGTAAAAATAATAACTCCTGGGCATGAAGATCAAGGTGTGAAAAATGTTTTTGCTGCAGGCTACACAGCTAGTTCAGGTCAGCTGCACACAGGCTCTACACAGGCTTTTTCTGGTCCATATTTCCTAGAACACATCTGTTAGGAGTCTCTGCCTCACCGTGTGACTACTGTCCTAAAACAAGGTGACAGTACAGGACAGCAGTCTTATGGGGAGAGAGGGATTCCAAGCATCATACCGTGAGCCGGGATCTCACAATAGGGGGCAGACAAGGGTGCCCCATTAGAGATCAATAGATAGATGTTTATAGATAGAATACCCCTTTAACTGCTAATCCATCTCTAGACCACAAGACTACGACCACTAACACTAAGGCAATGTTCACACAGGGCAGACATGCTGTAGCGTCCTCTTCAATAAACCCCATATCTGTACATATAGATTTTTTCTGCAGATTTATCCATTGTTATCATCTTTTGTAGCAAGGGCCAAATCGTATGTTTTAAATCCACTACATACTGTAATCTGTCCTGTGTGAACATGGCCTACACCACCCTATCTATGTAATGTGCACTATAATTTATGCAGAACGTTGTAATATTCAGTTTGTCTGTGTCAATTCTGCCGCCAGTATTGTGGGCACATGCATTTAGACATTTCCCTACATTTTCCTATCACCTGCAGACGTGCAATGGCGAGGAGTAGATGGCACCAGGTACCACTGCGACATTAGATAAGTCTCCCTATCGATGGTGTATAATCGTCTTATGCGGGTGCTTCAGATCCAACCTACAGGACATGGAGAATCTCAGAGATTCCCCTTCAGTCTGAGACACTTGTAATCCCATTCTGGAAGGAGAACACGTATCATCTTTCATCCAGATCCTCCAGCTGTACAGACCAAACATTGACTTAAGTAATATGAGTGTCCTGAATAAGGCGCGCTCAGGGCAGAGACTGCTCACTACTTCTACATATGGTGGGATTATTTAATAAAATGATGCATGTATTATGGCCCATTATTACTTTTTTCACCAATTTATTCAATATTTCTGGTGTTTTGTTAAAGTGGTTGCATCCTGAAGACAACCCCTATCCATATATCCTATTAGAGCATTCGGCCTTCTTAGGCACCGGTGCCCAAGCCGTCCATATATTATAAATCAGAAGCTGTGGCATCAATCATATAGACATGTATGGCTTCTATTAAGTTCAGGTGCTATACCAGGTATAGTAATATTGTGTAGGCCCACCGTTTGCCACCCATTGAGGCATGGACTTGACAAGACCTCTGCTGAAAGAGGCCGCTGCCATTAGTCGGTGTCACAGCCATGAAGGGGGATACTTGGTCTGTACTATGTTTACGTGTCACATAACACCCACATAAATGCCAGGACCCAAGGATTTACAGCAACATCCGTAGGGGCCCCAATTACCCTGTACTATATATAATACTGGTGTCTTATGCCTCTGGTAGCCTGAGGCTCCAGGGCCCAGTCGCGATTGCTACCTCGCCTCAGACCAGGCCGTCTTCTTGTATTGCTCCATGGTCCAGTTCTGATGCTTATGTGCCCATTGTGGGTCCTTTCAGTACAGCAAGGGTTTAACATGGGCACTTTGAGCACTATGTGACTATGCAGCCCCATACACAATACACTGTGATGCCCTCTGTGTACTGATATCTTTCTATCAGACCCAGCAGGAACTTTTATTTCTATAGGATTGGCTGGCTATCTATCTCCACATACATCATTGAGTTTTGGGAGCCCATGACCCTATCTCCAGTCTGTCTCTGGACCCCTTTTTGTGTACTGAAAACTACATATCAGGAAGACCCTACAAGACCTGTTGTTTTGGATATCCTCTGACCTTCTTGTCTGGTCAGCACAATTTGGCCCCTGTCATAGTCGCTCAGATCCTTCCACTTGCCCATTTTTCCTGCTTCCAACACATCAACTTCACAAACTGGCCTGGCAGGCGCCATTGTCACCAGATAGTCAATGTTATTCATTTCAGCACAAGGTTTTATAGCTGATGGGTATAGATGTATTAAGTCATATTTAAAGGGAACCTGTCAGGTCTATTGGGACACTAAACCACCCACGGGTGCTTATGACTGATAGTTTAGTGTCCCAAATAGCTCTGTTGTAACCCTGTCAGTGCCTGCAGTAAAAAAAAAAAAAAAACCTTTCTGCTTACTCAGCCCCTGTACACATGTGCAGTTTTTTTTTTTTGTTTTTGATTTTACTGAAGCAAGAGTAATACACCATGGTTTCAGTGCGTATGTACCAGACCTAAGACGCATGCGCGATGAAGCAGAGATGTACTTAAGAACTGAAGTCACTGAAGATCATCATAGGCGCAGAGAGCACCAGAGAGACTCATCAGACTCCTCTCTAGGTAAGTATAATGTTTTTTTCACTGCAGGCATGGAGGATAGAAACATGACTATTTGGGATACTAAACCACCAGTCCATAAGGAGCTATGGGTGGTTTAGTATCCCAAATCGACCTGACAGGTTCCATCTAAAGTGTAACTAAACGTTCAGACAACTTTTGATTTTCTGGTAGTATTTGTGTCATTAATAAATTTTGTAATATACTTTATTAACAAATTTTGTTTCCTTGCTGTGAAATCCTGCATTTTTCAATCTTTCCCTTGTTTCTGTATTGAGAGCTGTTCCTGCCTCTCACTGAATGTTACCGTGTCTTCTTTCATATGACAGGTTGCAGTGATGTCTATATTATTTCCAGAGATATCACTGGTTGAAAACACAGTCAGGATTGGGATTTTTATATCACATATATTATACAGTTGCATATAAATATCCTAATCCCGGCTATGTTTTCAACCAGTGATATCTCTGTATATAATATAGACAGCACTGCAATCTTAGTGTCACGTAATCTCCTCTTTCATATGACACCAAAAGCAAGTTTGTGGGTTTTATAATGCCCAAGATATAACTGTATGAAGTGACCCCCTCGCCCTGATTTTCTCTACATGTTACACAGCCCCGTACTCCATACACAGTAACATTCAGTGACAGGCAGGAACAGATCTCAATACAGAAGTCAGGGGAAGAGTGAAAAATGCACAGAAAGGAGACAAAATGTGTTAATCAAGTATATTACAAAATGTATTAATGACATAAATACTGCCAGAAAATCAAAAGTTGTTGGAAAGTTTAGTTACGCTTTAATGCTTTTGTAGTAGGGGAGCTGGAACTATGTGACACTGGACGTAGTTATCATGAAGGCAGAGCTGGCAAAAGATGAGCACTTAGCACATCCCCAAATGTGGGTCAATAATCTGGTATTTTACACTTTCCTCACTTTTGCTGACATCACACATTTACAAAACCTGCTCCGCCTTGGTTTCTTCTCCTGTTACGTATATGTAATTCTAAGAGACGTGAGGACCATACACCCTTGTCCTGCTCCATCCAGAATATGCCAGTTCTCTCTTGTACCACACAGGAGAGGGACAGGGAGACGCTGAGAACAGAAAGTCCTGAGGTATAATATAACCCGGGGTGACGTGTTCAGGTCAATGAAAATCAGTCAGTCAATACACAGAGATTTGTGTATACAGGGTTGTGGCATGGGGGTAATTCATGCCAATGATCAGTGTGGGAATATGAAGGGGTGCCCACAAAGTCTTAATCTAGCATTATAGCAATGATAGGGCTTCCTTGTCACTTAAAAACCATATTCTTCTAATGGTGGAGATTATATACTCACCGCTGGTTTGTAAGACTAATGTATAGAGTGGGTGCTTGGAAAATCTGCTTGAAAGTATAGTATAATGCATGTGAGTGAAATTTAAAGGGGATGTCTCATGAAGACTACCTCTGCTCGTATGCCCTAGAAACCCCTTCAGGACTCTCCTCTATAAGCCAGAACAGAAAGTTGCTCTGCAGGTGCATCTCAGACCCTGGGGGCCTCGGAATCACTTGAATGGCAGTACTACATTTCCCAGCAGTCTGAGCTGCCACTGACAAAATCAGTGCAGGATGCAGCCGATGTGCTGGTTTGCCTGGTGTCCACATTCTGTAAGAGGTTTGTCTTTGATGGAACGGCCCCATTAAAAAAAAAACCAAAAAAAAAAAAAAACCTTTACACAGGGGCAGACATATAGTACCATGTCTGAAACCTGTGCAGCTTCATAGGGTGCCTATATGCAAAGGGGGTCACTGCTACCTGGTGAGGGTCTTTCCTGAGGGTCATAATGTAGATGAATGCTTACGTAAGGGGACCCATATAATGTACTTGGCCCCTGATGTATGTGCCCAGCCCACACACATGCTGCAGAATAAAACCACATATATGTGCGTACATGTCCACATACGATCGGTCACAGGCTGCACCTATTGCTATGGGATCTTTCTTCCCAAAAGAGATCTATAGCATCTAAGGTGTGTATTGTACCCTTGCTACAAATTGTCCCAGATGGGTCCCAGAAAGTAAAAGAGGATAAGGCTATGGCCCCACGTTGCGGAAACGCAGCTTTTTTGTTGCAAATTTTGTGGCGTTTTTTTGAGCCAAAGCCAAAAATGGCCACAAAAGGAATGGGAAATATATAGGAAGTTCTTATACTTCTCTCTTCTGCTCAATCCACTCCTGGCTTTGACTCAAAAAACCGCAACAAAATCTGCAGCAAAAAAGTTGCGTTTCCGCAACGTGGGGCCTAAATCTTGAGAAACTTTTACACTTCAGGAGCCGTCTCCACATCCCGGACAACTTTTAAGGGAGATTCACATTTGGTAGATTTTTCTGCCATGGATTTTGTCACAGCAAATCTGCTGAAAAATCCGTATGTGACTTCTAATGCGGATTTGGATACCTATTACCATGGATATCATGTTTTGCAATGCAAAGTGAAAATCCACCACATGAGAATTTCCCCTAATCTGGAGTCCAATGGCTACCCGCACAGTGCCTCATACCTCAGGGTACTTCTAGTTCTTTGTGACTGACAGGCTGAATATTGCTTCAGATGCCTCGTCCATTTTTACACTGTTTTTCTTCATCTCCAGATCTTATCTGGCGCAGAAGTAGCTCAGTGACATTCTGTTACCTGCTGAACTCACAACCTGTTCTGACCGCCTGTCAATAATGTTGGTCAGCCGCGAGGTTCCACCACAAGGTCGCTATGTTCAGCTCGTACAAGAATTATATATGAGTACTTGGGAATTTACTACAGTTTACAAAATACCCTCAGAAATCAGTCTGTTTGGAATGGAGGTTACATCATGTGTGAATGATCCTCATCGCTCTATCAGTACGTTGGAAGGGTGCAGTGCTTCACCAAACCAATAGCTCATACCTCAGACAAGATGTATCACACATGTCCGCTATGTCTAAGTTTACATTCTGCAGTTTGATTAACTTAATACAGTACAGTATTTATCCTAACCTGTATTATACTCCAGAGCTGCACTCATTACATCACTTATAGTGCTGGCCAAAAGTATTGGCACCCCTGCAATTCTGTCAGATAGTACTCAATTTCTTCCAGAAAATGATTGCAATCACAAATGCTTTGGTAATAATATCTTCATTTAATTTGTCTTCAATGGAAAACCACAAAAAGAATTGTCAAAAAGCCAAATTGGATATAATTCCACACCAAACATAAAAAAGGGGGTGGACAAAAGTATTGGCACCCTTTGAAAAATCATGTGATGCTTCTCTAATTTGTGTAATTAACAGCACCTGTTACTTACCTGTGGCACATAACAGGTGGTGTCAATAACTAAATCACACTTGCAGCCAGTTGAAATGGATTAAAGTTGACTCAACCTCTGTCCTGTGTCCTTGTGTGTACCACATTGAGCATGGAGAAAAGAAAGAAGACCAAAGAACTGTCTGAGGACTTGAGAAGCAAAATTGTGAGGAAGCATGAGCAATCTCAAGGCTACAAGTCCATCTCCAAAGACCTGAATGTTCCTGTGTCTACCGTGCGCAGTGTCATCAAGAAGTTTAAAGCCCATGGCACTGTGGCTAACCTCCCTAGATGTGGACGGAAAAGAAAAATTGACGAGATATTTCAAAGAAAGATTGTGCGGATGGTGGCTAAAGAACCTCGACTAACATCCAAACAAGTTCTAGCTGCCCTGCAGTCCGAGGGTACAACAGTGTCGACCCGTACTATCCGTCGGCCTCTGAATGAAAAGGGACTCTATGGTAGGATACCCAGGAAGACCCCACTTCTGACCCAGAGACATAAAAAAGCCAGGCTGGAGTTTGCCAAAACTTACATGAGAAAGCCAAAAACTTTTTGGAAGAATGTTCTCTGGTCAGATGAGACAAAAGTAGAGCTTTTTGGGAAAAGGCATCAACATAGAGTTTACAGGGAAAAAAAAGAGGCCTTCAAAGAAAAGAACACAGTCCCTACAGTCAAACATGGCGGAGGTTCCCTGATGCTTTGGGGTTGCTTTGCTGCCTCTGGCACTGGACTGCTTGACCGTGTGCATGGCATTATGAAGTCTGAAGACTACCAACAAATTTTGCAGCATAATGTAGGGCCCAGTGTGAGAAAGCTGGGTCTCCCTCAGAGGTCATGGGTCTTCCAGCAGGACAATGACCCAAAACACACTTCAAAAAGCACTAGAAAATGGTTTGAGAGAAAGCACTGGAGACTTCTAAAGTGGCCAGCAATGAGTCCAGACCTGAATCCCATAGAACACCTGTGGAGAGATCTCAAAATGGCAGTTTGGAGAAGGCACCCTTCACATCTCAGGGACCTGGAGAAATTTGCCAAAGAAGAATGGTCTAAAATTCCAGCAGAGCATTGTAAGAAACTCATTGATGGTTACCGGAAGCGGTTGTTCGCAGTTATTTTGTCTAAAGGTTGTGCTACCAAGTATTAGGCTGAGGGTGCCAATACTTTTGTCCGGCCCATTTTTGGAGTTTTGTGTAAAATGATCAATGATTTGACTTTTTTTTTTCATTCTCTTTTGTGTTTTTTCATTGCAAGCAAAATAAATGAAGATATTATTACCAAAGCATTTGTGATTGCAATCATTTTCTGGAAGAAATTGAGTATTATCTGACAGAATTGCAGGGGTGCCAATACTTTTGGCCAGCACTGTATCTTGTACTGATCCCGAGTTACATCCTGTGTTAGGCTATATATGATCAGTGGGGGTCCAGTACCGGGACCCCGCTGATCAGCTGTGGCGCTCATGCATTTGATGTGACTCCTTCTGAATTTACGTTGCACGCCATTTGTTTTATAGCGCCCGTGCCAGGTAATAACAGCATCGTCCCATAGAAGTGAATAAGAGGGGGCTGTAGTTACATTGCAAGGCTACGATAAAATAGATGGCATGTGACGTAAACAGAGATGGAGTAACACTGTGGCGTAAATACCGGGGTAGCTGCGGGAGCGGCTGCCACAGGGCCCAGGACATTAGGGGGCCCAATGGGCCCCTGATGTTTCTTTTTAATAGGCCGTTACCTGCTGAAGTAACCCCAGCAGGTAACAGGCCGTATTTACTTACCAATCCCTGCTCCTGCTCACTGCCACCTGCGCTTCCCCTTCTGCGGAAGCGGAGGTGGCTGTGAGCAGAAGCGGGCATCGGTAAGTAAGGCCGCAGGCCAAGAACTCCACAAAAACTGCTATCATTATACTCCGGGGTCTTTTCAGACCCCGGAGTATAATGATCGGAGGCCCAGGTGGACGTGAGGGAACATAAAAAAACAATGTTACTTACCTCTCCTGTGCTCCAGCAGGCTTCGGGCCTCCTTGGTGACGTCCCAGACGTCACATGGTCCAGGCCGACGTCATTATGCGTCGCGACGCCGGACTGGCTCACGCAACATCTGTTCCAACATTGAAGAAGACCAAAAGTAGCGGGGAGTGTGTCTGAGCCAGGGAGAGGTAAGTAACACTGTTTTTTATGTTTGTATCCTTCCCTGGGTCTGCGAACATTATACTCTGGAGTCTGAAAAACATATCAAATGTTCGCCTTGGGGCCCAGCCATTCCTAGTTACGTCACTGGAGTAACAGATGGATCCCCTCTAACACTAGCACTTTTGGTTATTATGACTGGAAATGTTTATGTTTGTGGCTGAAAATGGCGCAGACATGTAGTGCTATGTAGACAATCTGACAACACACTAGACTCTACGCTTCAATTAGAATGTGACAGATGTGTGTATTGCGCTATGACGGATACACAATAAGATTTCACACATTCCTATCATACCTGCAGGAACAGTACGGTATGTATTTTTGCCGCTGCCATTTTTTAACTGTGTGCTGTGCCCCAAATCTCAGTCACTGATCAATAATATAGCTGAGTCTCATTCACGCCATCTCTATGAATATCTGTAAGCTACCCTAAAACCAAGGACCTGTGCACACCACTTTAAAGTCTTCAGTAGGAGTTATGTGCCTGAAAGATTTCCCAATGGAGACAGATGGAAGGCTCCGACATATGCCACTGTATAGACATACAGCGTCATACATCGTCCATTGGCCACAATGTTAAAACATATACTGCATGGTATACATTTATTGGGGTGATCCACTGCATTGGAAAGAGCTGACTGCAGCACATTTCTATACAACAGAGGCCAAAAGGGCACTACTTCAGTCTCTGCTGGGTGCATGGAGTTCCAGGGATATACTGCAGATATATTTAAAGAGGACCTTTTGCCACCTCCAACAAGTCCAGCTCTTTACATCATTTAATAGGAGCTGATCAACTGATTCTGGCAGAGTTGGAATTTTCTCTCGAGCCCCCACCATTCCTGAGCAATCAGTTTTGGTGCCTGATATACTATTTAGTCTCTGAACTGTCAACGGGGCGGTGTCAGGCAGGAGCAGAGAAAGGGTGTGATTCTGAGCTCTGACACTGGCTGCCTCTGATTGGAGCTCTGAATCACACCCCCTTTGACACCGCCCTTCTGACATTACACAGCTTAAAGGGGTTGTAAAGAATAAAAAAAAAAAAATTAATTATGCCACGGGACGTAAAAAAAAACAAACAAAAAAACAACCATACGCACCTGCCCCTAATACTCCGGTGCTTCCCAGCACGGTACAATCCTGCTGCTCAAATGTTTTCTTCCGGTGGAAGCCCCCGCCGCATGTGACTTCCCCAGGTCCTTTCCTTAGGCCAATGATTGTCCTTAGCGGCCACGTGACCGACGTGGCCAAGGAGGGATTCGGGGACGTCACTACCTATGGCGCTCCTGGTTCTTTTCCTGAGGCCACTATTTGGCCTCAGCAGTCACGTGACCACTAAGACCAATCAGCGGCCTCAGCGGAAGGGAACTGGGACATCACAGCCGGGGAGAAATTCATCAGCAAGAAGGAAGCCAACCAGACCAGACCGCTCTGGGAGGACACCGGAGCATCGGGGACAGGTGAGTATGTTATTTATTTTTTTTTTTTTACCTCCCCTGGTCTAATGATAAAATATTGTTAAGCCTAGCCTTTGGATGGTAGTTCTATATTGATACCAAAGTCCAGTTAAAAGGGGATCAAAAATAAATAAATAAACAAAAAAAAAATAATGATCACTAATGTCTACCTATAGAGGTATACACATTACATGAACAAAGTCTATACCCACTACAAGACTGGAAGATCTTCTAATGTGTTTAGGGTTGTCCTGACTCTTCCCTGGCAGTAGATGTTGTAGGAAAGAAGGATCAGGCATGTTGGTTTTCAGCATGACCAATCCTTTGTTCTCACTCATATCATATATGTTATACCATATGGTTATGTGGGTTCAGGTAATGGAAAGGTCATTGTGATTCTGGTCTTCACCCTGTCACTTGTGCATTTATTACATCTATTCCATGGTTTCCCAGTGCTCTGCACACCTAATGGCACGACCCCTGTCAATATGAACTATGAGGCCATGAGGGATGGAATTTATGGCTGTCTGAATAAGGGCTAACTGTTTGAGTTTATTTCTACTTAAGGCTATGGGGAGGATTTGCTAAGAGTGGTGTTTAGCTGCCCACGTGCCACAAAATTAACTTTATGACAGTTTCAAACTAGCACAGACAATAATAATAATTTTATTTTACATGGTGCCAACATATTATAAATGTCCTATGAGGTGGCTTTAAGGCTAAGGCCTGACGTTGCGAGCAGCAGCCAAAAATCACTGCAAGGAAAACCAAGGCGGAAATGCATCAGAGTTTTCCTATGCAGACTTTCTGCTTCCATTATACCTAAACGGAAATCGCCAGCTTTTCGGTAGATATAATCGACATGCTGTGATTCACAAAAACGGAAGTGTTTTTGAAATCACAGCATTTCCGCAGCAGATTATTTTCTGCAATGTGTGGATGGGATTAACCAGAATTCTATCCATTTTGCAGTTAATGTAAAATGCCGCGTTTTTTTTTTCTGCCGCGGCCAAATTGTGGCGTTTATGCGTCATGGGACCCCGTCCTTACTGAAGTTACAAGCATCTCTAAAATTGGTGTAGAGTCACACAGGTAGAAGAGTCTGGAAAAAATGCAGTAAAATACTCACTCATCATAATCATAGTCTGTCAACTCCATCAACTCTCTCATGCCTTCCTCCATTTTGTAGGGGGTCTGTGCAGAAACAAAAAGAAATAAATAAATATTAGGCAACTGGTCGGTAACATGCAGGTCTATGTACACCCCTATGGATTGTTTCGTACCTGATTTTCCCTGCTGAGGATTCCAAAGTGTCTGCCGAAGTCTTCTGGCTGCACAAAAAGTTTCTACCTCTGCAGAGCTTCACTGCCTTGTTTTGTAACTCTACAGATGTATACAGGTGTGTACTGAAGCAAGGAGAATGTCAGGTGTATTGTGTACTGTACAACCCCCCCCATTCCTCAAGACGTCAGGAAGGTGGGAGTCAAACAGTCTGACCAATGGACTTGAGTGGGTGTGAACAGCCCTTAAATCTAACCTGATCTGCTACAATTCTCTGCACTACACCACCATGCAGGACAGGACTGTGTGCCTTAGAGCAGGTACTTTTCCATCTACCCTTCTAATATACCCCTGACGGGATTTCATTATTTAGTACATAGGTGAATGGAAATACCAGGCCAGTCATAAAGACGTCTTGAAAATGTAGTAGTGCATTAAGCAGCCATGCACACGACTGTGTTTTTCATGACTAGCATACTGACCCATTCTCTTCTCATAGCCCTATACACACGACCATATATTGTCATGAGTCTGTGTATGGGGCCGTGAGTCTGGAAGCAAAACTCAGGACAGGTCCTATTTCTGTCCATTTTGCAACATGGGTTCATAAATGAAATGTATAGGTCCATGAAGCTCACTGATATCATCCATGTGCCATCTGTGCCGTTTTCTCACGGACCCGAACATGGAAATCTATGCCAGGCAGGAGGTCGGGATGCATATTGTTCCAGCCGAGGAATGAAAAGACAGTCTAAATAAATACCCCACTAGGAGTCTGTACAAAACCAACCCTGGTCCTCAGAGGAATCACAGCCAAACGGGCACAACACCCATCTCAGCATTTCTGCCCCTTTTTTCTCAGCACCTGGACCCTCACTGATTAAAATTTCACCATGACACAACTTTTTTTTTTTTAATAATGGAGGTATACTTAAAGAGTTAAAGAGCATTTTCCACACAAGGTAACTTCTAGTACTACTAATGGCAGCCATTACGAAGGGTTACTTTCCAGCTTTCCACAGTAGCGGGGATCAGAAAGCCAAGCATGTTCAGAATTTGCACACAAATTTTGTCATGTATTCTGTCCTATGGTTCGATGCTATTCAACCAGCTACAGATTTTTTTTTAATCCATGTCTATATGGGACATGTCACTTATTATAGAGAGCCTATCATATCTCCCAAGTATATTCAGCTGTCACCATGTTACAGAGCACATTACAGTGATAACCATCATACCTCTGCTATGTATGTCACTATTGTAGATTTTGAGAAAAACAACTTTGGAGTCTTATGCATATGAGGTAGTTGGTGCACTGGGGGCGGGCCTTCGGCTCCCTGGAGCACTGCTCTTGCAGCTCAGTCCCCTGCCCATGCAATAACAGTTGATCCTCCCACTTTTATGACATTACCCATCCTACTTGAGCAACAAAAGAAGTGCTCCTGGGGCTGGAGTCCCGCCCCAGTGCTCCACCTGACTTATTTGCATAATATTTCAATGTTGTTTTTCTCCAAATCTGTGCAGGTCATCAGAACTGTGATAGAAATCCAAGGGGCAGCTGCAGATTTCGGCACCGGATTCTCAGAGCATCTTTGGAACCCGCACTATGACTTTCTATTATTTTAACCCATTGTGGATAGTTTTGTTTGGCTGGACAAAACCTTTAAAGGGGTATTCCCATGAACATAATCATATCTATATTTGTAGATAATTAAACGTTAAACATTTTTGCAAATATAAATAGTTAAAAATTCTGCAGAGTTTTAAAGATTTTCCCTATCTAAATGGTGACAGTCTGTTGTCTTGATAGGTTGCCAATGGATACGACCATGAATGCAAAAACTTTCTATGGTCTGGGACTTGTGAAAAACCCAGCCATAATTTTCTTATTGTAGCTGGTCATCAGGCAGGGATGCTACATATAGGAGAAGATATCCTGGCCACAATAAGGAAATCTTTGCTGATTTTCTGACCTTAGAAATGTCCTGCATTCATGGTCGTATCCATTGGCAACTGATCAAAACAACAAGACTATGACCATAAGATATTTAGCGAAAATCTTTAAAACTCTGCAAAATGTTTAATTATTTATATTTGCAAAAATGTTTAACTTTTAATTATAAACAAATTTTAAAAATGGTTATGTACATGGGAATACCCCTTTAAGAAAAGCCCCTGTGCTCACCTAACTTGTGCGAGATATGGATGTCATCCAATAGTCAGTAACATAATGGCGCAGGTACTGTAATCTTATATCTTTGTCTGTTTACACTTACTTAATACCATGTGAAAGTTATTCATGCATGAGAACTGAGGACATGTCACAATCTCTATGACTGCCTCAGGCTCAGCGACAGCATTAGGACATGTAATAAAGAGAATTGAAGCTCTGTGCACAGCCCCATCTGCAGTCCTATCACATCTAATAGCAAGAGCTATTATGATGGGATCCAGAAGGCCCCTTTTAAAATCAATAGGGTCTGTCAAGTGTCGCTGGGATCCATCCCACAATAGATATGGCACCAGTCCTGGCATAGGTTGTAGAGATGTATAGTTAGTATATATTTATGTGAGATTTTTCTTTAAGGAAGTTGTCGCTTTCCAGAATTACAGTAAAGTTGCAATATTTCACTGATTACAAAAATTGCATGAAAAAAAAGCATTAATACAGTGGGTACGGAAAGTATTCAGACCCCTTTAAATTTTTCACTCTTTGTTTCATTGCAGCCATTTGCTAAAAGCAAAAAAGTTCATTTTATTTCTAATTGATGTACACTCAGCACCCCATCTTGACAGAAAAAAACAGAAATGTAGATATTTTTGCAAATTTATTAAAAAAGAAAAACTGAAATATCACATGGTCATAAGTATTCAGACCCTTTGCTGTGACACTCATATTTAACTCACAGGCTGTCCATTTCCTTCTGATCCTCCTTGAGATGGTTCTACTCCTTCATTGGAGTCCAGATGTGTTTAATTAGATTGATTGGACTTGATTAGGAAAGGCGCACACCTGTCTATATAAGACCTCACAGCTCACAGTGCATGTCAGAGCAAATGAGAATCATGAGGTCAAAGGAACTGCCCAAGGAGGTCAAAGACAGAATTGTGGCAAGGCACAGATCTGGCCAAGGTTACAAAAGAATTTCTGCAGAGCACAGCGGCCTCCATAATCCTTAAATGGAAGAAGTTTGGGACGACCAGAACTCTTCCTAGACCTGGCCGTCCAGCCAAACTGAGCAATCGTGGGAGAAGAGCCTTGGTGAGAGAGGTAAAGAAGACCCCAAAGATCACTGTGGCCGAGCTCCAGAGATGCAGGAGGGAGATGGGAGAAAGTTCCACAAAGTCACCTATCACTGCAGCCCTCCACCAGTCGGGGCTTTATGGCAGAATGGCCCGAAGGAAGCCTCTCCTCAGTGCAAGACATATGAAAGCCCGCATAGAGTTTGCCAAAAAAACACATGAAGGACTCCCAGACTATGAGAAATAAGTTGGTTGCAATTGAAGGAAAGATGAATGCGGCCAAGTACAGAGATATCCTGGAAGAAAACCTCTTCCAGAGTGCTCTGGACCTCAGACTGGGCCAAAGGTTCATCTTCCAACAAGACAATGACCCTAAGCACACAGCTAAAATAACAAAGGAGCGGCTTCGGAACAACTCTGTGACCATTCTTGACTGGCCCAGCCAGAGCCCTGACCTCAACCCAATTGAGTATCTCTGGAGAGACCTGAAAATGGCTCCACCAACGTTCACCATCTAACCTGACAGAACTGAAGAGGATCTGCAAGGAGGAATGGCAGAGGATCCCCAAATCCAGATGTGAGAAACTTGTTGCATCATTCCCAAGAAGACTCCTGGCTGTACTAGCTCAAAAGGAAGGGGCTTCTACTCAATACTGAGCAAAGGGTCTGAATACTTATGACCATGTGAGATTTCAGTTTTTCTTTTTTAATAAATTTGCAAAAATATCTACATTTCTGTTCTTTTTCTGTCAAGATGGGGAGCTGAGTGTACATTAATGAGAAATAAAATGCACTTTTTTGCTTTTAGCAAATGGCTGCAATGAAACAAAGAGTGAAAAATTTTAAGGGGTCTGAATACTTTCGGTACCCACTGTAATGTTTCATGCTGACCCCAAATGTTAGGACACCAGGACTGAAATGCCTAAAGCACAGGGTAAAATTGCACCATATACTTGTTTTTTTACACGGCTGTGGAGTCTGAGTCGGGGCCAGTTTTGGGTAGAGTCGGAGTCAGAGTTGGAAACTTTGCAAATAAAATGATGAATTATATTAAACAATTATTAATATTATATAATGAATTAGATGTATAGTTTGTTACATGTTGACTTTCACAGGAATCAATCACTTGTTGTCAATTAGAGGATCTTTACTGTTACCGACTGACCATGACTCTTTTTTTTTTTATTTTGTGGCGGTCGCAATGCAACTCCATTCACTAACATGAGTGACGGGGTCACAGGGTAACATGGCGATCTTTGGTGTGATGGCCAAAGTCGCCTTGCAGCCCTAACCTAATAGTCACAGCACTACAATACCTCGCTGCCATCACTACTGAGTGGACGAGACTCCCGCTCTGGCCCCATTACTTGAATAGGTGCCTCTGACTCCACCATTCTCTGTAGCTTCCCCAGGTGGCAGCCACCTCAGCTGAGCAGTGCAAAGCACCGGGCAGATACTGATGAGCACATAGATAAGTCATCAGTACGAAGAATGCTGGAGACCAAAAAAACCCGGATAGCACACTGACCAGTCATATGGTCGTCTACAAGGGGGCTTAGTCTCAGGCCCTGCTGAATTTGCTATGATTTTGAGCCAAAGTCAGGAGTGGCTACAAAAGGAATGAGAAATATAAAGAAAGCTCTTAGACCTTAAATACACTACTAACTTTGGCTCAAAAAAACGCAGTAAATTCTGCAAAAAAGCAGCTTTTCCTCAACTTGGGGCCTCAGCCTTAACTACTGCAAAATGGATTTGTTTTACAAGAACACCTACCTCGGATTTTTACTGTCGCAGTCATTTTTTGCTTATTAAACCTTATGGCTTTCCATTGAGTCACAATTGTCCTCCTGAAGCCTTGTGCTGTGGGACTGAATCTGCAGAAAGCATGCTGTGAGACGTCAATTCCCCATAAAACAGAAAAAAAGAGAACATAAGTCAATTCACCACATGGGGGCAGTAAATATCATAGAAGAACTGCTTGAGATTACAGGACAAGGTGTCTCGACATCTATGCAGGGGATTTGGATCTCTGTTTTGTAAAAAAAAAAAAAAAGCTGTTTTACAGAACACATTGGAGCAATTTTATTGGGTAATAGGAGTGGACCATACAGTGGTCAGGGCTGCTGCTGTGTGCCTATTAGGAGAAAAGAAGCAGACTGCACACGCTCCCTGTCCGCTCCAGCAGCTGATCTGTGCAGGATGTGGGTATCGGACCTCATTCAGAATTTTTTTCCAGCTTCCCAGTACATTGCACAGAATATTGAATGGAGCCATTACAAAGTACAATTTGTCCCGCAAACAAAAAGCCATCATGTGACTCTGTGAACTGAAAAATTAAAAAATTATGGCTTTTGGAATGGGGAGAAGGTAAAACGGAAATGCAAAAACAAAAATTGATAGAGGCATGAAAGGGTTAAACTGTTGAGGTAGCTGGAGGAGGACATTAAACAGTGGGATTAGCTGGAGGGGGACATTACACAGTGTTCCAAATTATTATGCAAAAAGTGTTTAGGAGTGATAAGGTAAGAATTTTTTTGTTTGTCAGTTAAACTCATTGATGGTGATGTGTGTCAGGGCTCTTTATATCACTGAAAGCAATTGCAGACACCTGTGCTAATTAGTTTGGCAGGTGTGTCCAATTAAAGGCAAGACTACTTAAGAAGGCTGTCCCACATTATTAAGCAGCCTACATTTTCAGCCAAAATGGGAAAGAAAAAGGATGTGTCGGCTGCTGAGAAGCAACAAATTGTGGAGTGTTTAGGTCAAGGCATGACTACAATCAACATTGCCAAGACACTTCATCGTTATCATCGCACAATCAAGAAGTATGTAGCTGATTCACAGCACACACGTGTGCGTGCTGATAAGGGAAAATTGAGGACTCTTTCCAACAGGCAATTACGTCAGGTTAAAAGAGCAGCTTCCAAAATGCCTTGTCATAGCAGCAGACAAGTTTTTGAAGCTGCTGGTGCCTCCAACGTCCCCCGAACAACAAGATGCAGGGTCCTTCAGAGGTTTGCAGCTGTGCGTAAGCCATCCTGTCGAACTCCTCTATCCACTGCACACAAGCAGAAACGGCTCCAGTGGGCCAAACAATACATGAAGACTGACTTCAAAACTGTTTTGTTCACCGATGAGTGCCGTGCAACGCTCGATGGTCCAGATGGATGGAGTGGAGGATGGCTTGTTGATGGACACCCCATGCAAACGCGGCTACGGCGCCAACAAGGAGGAGGTGGAGTAATGTTTTGGGCTGGAATCATGGGGAGAGAGATTGTCGGCCCCTTTAGGATCCCTGAAGGGGTAAAGATGAACTCCATAATGTATGTGGAGTTTCTCAAACAGCACTTCCTGCCATGGTTCAAGAAGAAGAACCATGCATTCCGCAGAAAGATCATTTTCATGCATGATAATGCACCGTCTCATGCTGCAAATAACACATCTGCATCTCTGGCTGCTATGGGCATAAAAGGGGACAAACTTATGGTGTGGCCCCATGCTCCCCTGACCTCAACCCCATTGAGAACCTCTGGAGCATTATCAAAAGGAGTCTATGATGGCGGGAGGCAGTTCACATCTAAGCAACAGCTCTGGGAGGGTATTCTGTCCTCATGCAAAACAATTGAAGCAGAAACCATCCAAAATCTGACAAATTCAATGGACGAGAGAGTTCAGAAGCTTCTTTCAAACAAGGGGTCCTATGTGCAAATGTAACATCACCTCGAATAAAGTTTTGGCTTGAAAACTGTTTGATTTCAGTTTGTAATAACCTGCTAATGCTTATAATTTCACAATGACCATTTTTTTGTTCTTAATAAAAATGAAAAGGCTGCAAATTCTGCTGTGCATAATAATTTGAAACATGCATTTTTGAGTGTTTATTTTTTTTTTTAAATATACTGTTATCATAGGCAGTTTGTTCAAAAACCTTTCAATTATACTCGAATAGTTGATGACTGGAAAATTACAATGACTGCAATTCATATAGGTAATTTTGGAAAATATGACAAAATATTATTTGCATAATAATTTGGAACACAGTGTATACTGGGGCACCAGGAGAGGGACTTAATACAGTGGGGGCAGTCGGAGGGGAACATTACACTGTGTGCAGAATTATTAGGCAAGTTGTATTTGAGATGATTATTTTTATTATTGAACAACAACTACGTTCTCAATCAACCCAAAAGACTTCTAAGTATCAAAGCTTAATATTTTTGGAAGTTGGAGTGGGTTTTTTTTAGATTTGGCTATCTTAGGAGGATATCTGTTTGTGCAGGTAACTATTACTGTGCAGAATTATTAGGCAACTTAATAAAAACCAAATATATACCCATCTCACTTGTTTATTTTCACCAGGTAAACCAATATAACAGAAAATTTAGAAATAAACATTTCTGACATTCAAAAACAAAACCAAAAACAAATCAGTGACCAATATAGCCACCTTTCTTTACGATGACACTCAAAAGCCTTTCATCCATAGATTGTGTCAGTTGCTTGATCTGTTTACGATCACCATTGCATGCAGCGGCCACCACGGCCTCCCAGACACTGTTCAGAGAGGTGTACTTACTGTTTTCCCTCCCTGTAGATCTCACATTTTATGAGGGACCACAGGTTCTCTATGGGGTTCAGATCAGGTGAACAAGGAGGAAATGTCATTATTTTTTCTTCTTTTAAACCTTTACTGGCCTGCACGCTGTGGAGTATTTGGATGCATGCAGGGCCGGTTTTAGACAAAGTGGGGCCCTGGGCAAAAATTAAAAGCGGGGCACCAAATGCTGATATGCAAACACCACCATCGTCTTCCAGTGGCAGCCCCTATAATAACGCCTCCTTTCTGCCAACAAAAAAGTAATAACAAGCCCCATTTACCACACACAATTCAAATGAGCACCTTTGTACCACCTAATAGATTTTTGCACCCAATCATCAGTTATTATAGCGTCTCCTTATAAATAATAGTCCCTGCTTATAAATAATCTTACACCTTTATCAGTAATAGCTCCCTTATACATGATAAATAGTGCCCTGTATAAGTAATATCCCCCCTTATCAGTAACAGTCACCCCATAAAAATAATACTGCTCCCTTATTAATAATAGCCCCCTCATAAATAATAGTTACCCTTATAGATAATAGTCCCCATTATCACTAATAGCCTCCTTTATAAATAAGCCCACTTAATTATACCCCCTTACAAATAGTTCCCCTGTTATAAATAATAGCCCATCTTATAAATAATAGTTCCCCCTTATAATAGCTCCCTCATACTTAAGTTTCCCAATTATATATACTGTAGTAACCCACCCTTATATATAATAGTTCTCCATTATACAGTGTTGGACTGAAGGGCCCCAGTATAATGCTCTACAATGGCCCCACAGAGTATAATATGCTCCCAAAAAGCCCCACACAATATAATACACTCCACAGTGGCCCCACACAGTATAACAGGCTCCCCACACTGTCCATTCCCCCAGTATAAAGCTCCACAGTGGCCCATAGTATAATATGCTCCCCATAGGGCCCCCGCTAGTATAATGCTCCACAGTGCCCCCTCCAGTATTTTGCTTCACAGTGGCCCCACGCAATATATTATGCTTCCCAGAGCGTCCCCCCCAGTATAATGTTCCACAGTAGGCCCCACGCAGTATAATATGCTCCCCAGAGGGCCCACTAGTATATTGATCATTAGTCCCCCCCAAATAATGCACCACAGTGGCGCCACACAATATAATATGCTCTGCTGATGCCCCCCCAGAATAATGCTCCACAGTGACCCCACTCAGTATAACATGCTCCAGAATGGCCTCCACACAGTATAATATACTGCCCAGAGAGGGTTCCCCAGTATAATACTCCACAGTGGCCCAAAACAGTATAACATGCTCTCCAGAGCCCCCCCACTTTATAATACTCCATAGAGGCCCTGCAGAATATAACATGTTCTCCAGAGGGCCCCCCCCCAGTATAATGCTCCACGGTGGCCCCGCACAGTATAATATACTGGGGGCCCCTCTGGAGAGCATATTATACTGTGTGGGGCCACCGTGGAGCATTATACTGGGGGGGGGACTCTGGAGAGCATATTATACTGTGTGGGGCCACTGTGGAGCATTATACTGGGGAGGGGGCCCTCTGGAGAAAATGTTATATTCTGCGGGGCCTCTATGGAGTATTATAAAGTGGGGGGGCTCTGGAGAGCATGTTATATTCTGTGGGCCACTTTGGAGCATTATACTGGGGGCCCCTCTGGAGAGCATAATGCTCCAAAGTGGCCCCACAGAATATAACATTATGTCCAGAGCCCCCCCCCCACACATTATAATTTTCCACAGAGGCCCCACAGAATATAACATGCTATCCAGATATCCAGAGGGCCCCTTCCCCAGTATAATGCTCCACGGTGGCCCCGCACAGTATAATATACTGGGGGGCCCCTCTGGAGAGCATATTATACTGTGTGGGGCCACCGTGGAGCATTATACTGGGGGGGCTCTGGAGAGCATATTATACTGTGTAGGGCCACTGTGGAGCATTATACTGGGGAGGGGGCCCTCTGGAGAATATGTTATATTCTGCGGGGCCTCTATGGAGTATTATAAAGTGGGGGGGCTCTGGAGAGCATGTTATATTCTGTGGGGCCACTTTGGAGCATTATACTGGGGGGCCCCTCTGGAGAGCATAATGCTCCAAAGTGGCCCCACAGAATATAACATGCTCTCCAGAGGGCCCCTTCCCCAGTATAATGCTCCACAGTAGCCCCACACAGTATAATATGCTATCCAGAGGGGGCCCCCAGTATAATGCTCCACAGGGGCCCTACAGTGCTATTACATTATATTCTGGGGTCTCTTCAGACCCCAGAGTATAATAATCGAAGGCCCGGGGTAGGTAAGGTAAAATAACAAACAATTATACTTACCTTGTTCTTACCTCTGCTGAGCCTCCTTGCGCTGCTCCCGCTATCCCCGCTGGCGCTGGTTTCTTCTTCTCTGCGGCTGATGTCACGCGTTGTGGACGTCACCGCTGAGGCCTGTGATTGGGCCTCAGCGATTACGTGAGGCAGGCTGTCAGAACACCCCACGTGACCGCTGTGGGCAGGTCTCAGCGGTGATGTCCGGAACGCCAGAAGATGACGTCGGACGCCAAGGACAGGTGAGTAAAAATGTTTGTTATTTTTACTCACCTCGGAAAGGGGCCCTGCGGTCCCTTTCTGCTATTGATTTGGCCGGGCCTGACTCCGGGATCCGGAGTCATCAGGTTCTGGATCCCGGGGGCCCCTTTGGGGACGGGGCCCTGGGCAATTGCCCAGTTTGCCCCCCCATAACGCCGGCCCTGCATGCATGTGATGGAGCATTGTCCTGCATGAAAATCATGTTTTTCTTGAACGATACCAACTTCTTCCTGTACCACTGCTTGAAGAAGGTGTCTTCCAGAAACTGGCAGTAGGTCTGGCAGTTTAGCTTCACTCCATCCTCCACCCGAAAATGTCCCACAAGTTCATCTTTGATGATAGCAGCCCATACCAGTACCCCACCTCCACCTTGCTGGCGTCTGAGTCGGAGTGGAGCTCTCTGCCCTTTACTGATCCAGCCTCAGGCCCATCCATCTGGCCCATCAAGAGTCACTCTCATTTCATCAGTCCATAAAACCTTTGAAAAATCAGTCTTAAGATATTTCTTGCCCCAGTCTTGACGTTTTATCTTATGTTTCTTGTTCAAAGGTGGTCGTTTTTCAGCCTTCCTTACCTTGGCCATGTCACTGAGTATCGCACACCTTGTGCTTTTTGATACTCCAGTTACGTTGCAGCTCTGAAATATGGCTAAACTGGTGGCTAATGGCATCTTGGCAGCTTCACGCATGATTTTCCTCAATTCATTAGCAGTTATTTTGCGCCTTTTTTTTTTTTTCAACACGCTTCTTGCGACCCTGTTGGCTATTTGCCATGAAACGCTTGATTGTTCGGTGATCAGGCTTCAAAAGTTTGGCAATTTCAAGACTGCTGCATCCCTCTGCAAGACATCTCACAATTTTTGACTTTTCAGAGTCCGTCAAATCTCTCTTCTGACCCATTTTGCCAAAGGAAAGGAAGTTGCCTAATAATTAAGCACACCTTATATAGGTTGTGGATGTCATTAGACCACACCCCTCCTCATTACAGAGATGCACATCACCAGATTTACTTAATTGGTAGTTGGCTTTCAAGCCTATACAGCTTGGAGTAGGACAACATGTATAAAAAGGATGATGTGATCAAAATACTCATTTGCCTAATAATTCTGCACACAGTGTAGAATGTGCAGACATATCATGTTAGGGTAACTGTAGGAGCATTATACTGTGTGGAGGCATGAAGAGAAATGGATGGGTGGAGCCAATGTAGAAGTGGGTGGAGCCAAATTTGCCATGGCGTGCTATGCGCACCGCACATTCTGCCCCTCTTTCTGTCCTTTGATAATTGGAGGTATGCATAAGGTAGCCTGCCTCCCTGGAACAAAATACAGTCCATAGCCACAGCACAGTCTGTATCCAAAAACAATCCCCTAGGAGAACACACAGGGGATGAATCCCAGTCCCCCAACTCTCCAGGCCACTCACAGGAGTGAAGGCCGCAACAGCTGGTCCCCAAACAGATCCTTTTCCAGGCTCCCTCAGAAGGGGACCTTTACTCTTCAGATGCAGGGCTCAACTCTGCCGCCTTTCAGGTAGAGCTAACTCTCTCTGTCTCCTTTTGGGTTCTGGCCTCAACTCAGCTGCCCATCAGGGGATAACCTGAGAAGTATCTGACTCCCTCCCTCTCTCCTCTACCTCTTCTTATACCCATATGGGTGACTAGACAGGCAGGTTCCAGTCTCCCTAGAAGGAAGTGAGGACATCACCAGCAGACCTGGAGTAAAATCTGGCACAAAAGGTGGATCTCCACAGGTGGTCCTCACAAAGGGACCAGTACCATTCAGGCCAAACTGATTCCCTCTTTGTGCTCAGTTCCTGGTCTGGCAGGCAGGACATGGGACAATACACATCAGTACAGACAACACAAGAGAGACAAAAACCAACATCACAAGAAACAGTAGGAACATGACATAGCACACCATCACTCGCCTGGTCTGGCAGTCACATGATCTCTGGGTATCAGGGAACTTCAGGAGCTGCTGGGTCTGAGAGGACCAGATCAGCACTGCAGTGTATACCAGGAGGCTAATGTATTATCCCTGGTTACAGGGAATAGCAGACCAAAAAATAAAGTAATGTTAAAATAAAGGTCTATTATAACCTAATGGGGTCATAATGTTAAAAAAAATAAATAAATAAAAAACCTGAGAAAATGTTAATAATAAAAAGGAAAAAGAATTTGTAATGGAGAGGGAAAACTAGTTAAAAAAAATGTAGTAGCATTTTGTACTGTAAAAAAAACAAAACACAAAAATTGTGAAAACCAGACATGTTTTCCTCCCTTTCTTTAAACATTTTCCAGGACATAAAAAAATGCAGAAATAAAAATGACATAAACATAAAGCCCTATGTATCCTCCAAAAGATGGAAAAGCACAGCAAACAAAAAATCTCAAAAATGTGTCCAGTCATGTACCAAGGAAAATGGCGCAGCCATGAAGTGGTTAAAGAGAACCTGTCATCCCCTCTCCTGACATGTCTGTTTCAGTAAATACTTGTATTTTCCGTATAATACCAATTCATGTTTTCTTAAGGCTATGTCCACATCTGCCTTGGAGTCTTTGTTCGGAGACTACATCGCAATGTGTCTAAAATCGCCAGATTTTTTTTTTTTTTTTTTTTTTCACCTGCTGCGGCCTCCTTGCAGAAGACTGTACATCCTGGACAACCCCTTTAAGGGGTCTATCAGTCTCTGTATTTGACCGCTGTGGAACCAGAACAATGGACAGGCTGACAATAGTGTGAACCTAGCGTAACTCTGTTGTGCTGTTCCTCTGCTATTCCTCTTGGAAATTTATGAATACATTAACACCTTCTAGAGATAAAGCTTTCTATTCACTGCCAGCAAGCAGAGACCTTGAAGAATGGAAGTCTAGTCTATCGATCATACACTGGATTTGTATTATTTTCCCCCTCTACTTCCTGTAGTAATACAAACCGCTGTAGGACACTACAATCAGCAGCTCTATACATATAGCATAAAACGCTATGTGTGTATTACGGCCTGTAAGCCTCAGCACTAGTACAGCAGCTAGGCCATGACAATGATTGACAGTAACCGCTGCCAATCAGACAGATGATCCGTACAGCCAATCAGCTCTTAGCCACGTGGAGGGGCGGGACCATCATCAAAATAACAGAGTCAGCTGAGCGGGTTAGGTGGGCAGAACCTGAGAGACGGCCGAGAGGAGTGGAGTCGTGTCTGTGGCCTGTGTGTCTGTACAAGGGGTGAGCACAAAAACCGCAGGGGCCACCAGAGAGGACACAGAACTGCAGAAGACCTGCATGTATCGTAGTAGACATTACAGGGTCCTGGCTGGTATATACTAATGCACTGTCATTGTATATGGATATGGGGGGAACATGTGTCATATAACTTGTATTGTTACACCGCATATTATGCCATCTAAGGGACACAATAGCACTTGTAGCTTTCAGGTAACTTTTGGAAAGGAGTGTGGTTGGTGCAATTTCTGTAAGGGCGTTGCCATATGGTCACTGAGACTATATCCTCTATAATATATATAATTCTTGTAATAGTAACATCAGAATCCTCCTCTGAAGATAAAGATACTTATCTCAATAATTAAATATATTAACTGTGAGAGGGGTGCACTTTGAAGGAGTTGTCCAGGGAGTAACATTTCCCTTTCTTCCTCCAGTGGTTTCTTTATGTTGGCCTGGGGGGTTCTGACCCTGGGGTCACATGATCAGAACCAGTGCCTGACCCCTGAGTTGCTCCGCTCAATCCCACTGTAGTAAATTCAGCCCCAAATGACCTGTGCAAATGGGAGGTGGGTGACCCTAGGGTTGGGGACTGGTTCTGATTATGTGACTTGTGGTCAGAACCTAACCAGAACTCCTGGATGCAGCATGAAGAAACCGCCAGAGGAAAGAAGGTAATGTTAACTCCCCAGATAACCCCTTTAAGAAAGGGTAACTGCAAAAAAGAATGGGTACTCTAGTGGGCACTGAGATTGCCCACTGGTCCAGCATCTCTTTGGATAGCTGGATGGTCCAGTTTAAAGGGATTTCCATTAAAGTGTATTCATTGTATAATAATGAACTGGTGGGGGTCCAACTCCTGGCACTCCACTGAAAATCTGTTTGAAGCAGTTATGTCAGGCAGGTGACCAGGTACAGCGCTGTCCATTTTGTCGCAGCTGTGTGTGGTACTGAATATTTGTTCTATTCAAGAATGGGACAGACGTGTAGTACCAGGCACAGCCACTACAGAGTGTGTGGCACTGTGCCTGGTAATGAAGAGCCTTGAGTGCTGCAGCCCCTCTATGTGATCGGTTGACCTTCATTGATCTGATATTCATTTATAGACCATAAATCTTAAAGTCAAGGAAAGCCACTTTAATTTGATGAAAATGGAATATTCCTTTAAGCGTCACTATAACTGTTAGTGCCTGACAGACAGGAAGCCATGTCACATGTTCAGGATTTGATGGTGCAAGGAGGTGTGGGTGCACACCTTGAACAGTTGGCCTATTGTACAAGGAAGGGTTAAACTCCTGTCCCTAGTGCAGTGCTAGCAGTAGGAAGAGCAGTGCCGCGTTGCCACCATCCCAATGGCAGCAGCTGCTCGCCAGTGCCTATTACATCTGCAAGTAAATTTGCTAATACACCAGTGCCACTGACATGCCCAGAATGAATCCACGCAAAATGGTGCCCATTGTGAAAAGAAAAGAATTAAAATTCTGCAAAACATACTTGCAGATTCTATAAAGAAAAGTCATGAATGACAATGGGACTAAGTTTAGGAGGATCTGTGGCATATCCATGGCAGAATTCTGAGTGTCAGCCTTAGATTTCTGAGGCACATCCTCCTGTGAAACGCGTTGGATTTAATCCCAACCTGTGATAGTCTATCGGGTCTGTGGGTTTCCGCGGGTAACCGCTTTTTTTAAGCAGATTAGGTTTCCATTCAGGGGGTCCCCAAGCGGGTGTGAACCAAGCGTAATGGTGATTGCCAGATACTCCAGAATATAATAAGGATCACTCAGTAATAGTGATTGCCAGATACTGAGTTATTCATGTTATATCCTGGAGTAATAATAATAATAATAGTCCTTTAATAGTCCCACAGTGGGGAAATTCAGTGTGTTACAGCAGCAAAGATAAGATAAGATAAGCAGATACAAATACAAATACAACATGTACAGGAATGTTCCAAGGTAAGAGGCATTACATTAATAGCAGACAGACAGATAGGACGTAGCAGAGGGGGGGGGGGTTTAACAGGCAGAGAGATATTTCAGTTCTCTGTATGTAATGATCTCCGCTTAGGTCGGTGTTGGTTGTACAGCCTAACCGCGGTGGGGAGGAAAGACTTCCGATAGCGCTCCTTCTCACACCTAGGGTGGAGCAGTCGGTCACTGACAGTACTGCCCATCGCTATCACAGTCTCATGCATGGGATGGGAGTTATTCTCCCGCATGGAGCTCACCACGGACAGTATCCTTCTGTCACCCACCACCTGCACTGGGTCCAGTGGGCTCCCCAGGACAGAGCTGGCCCTTTTAATCAGCTTGTCAAGTTTATTTCTGTCCCTGGTTGATATACTGCTCCCCCAGCAGGCCACTCCAAAGAAGATGGCTGATGCCACTACCGAGTTGAAGAAAGTCCTAAGAAGTGCCCCCCGGATTCCAAAGGCTCTCAGCTTCCTAAGCAGGTAGAGCCTGCTGTGGCCCTTCCTGTACAGGGCCTCCATATGATCTGCCCAGTCCAGCTTATTATTAAGGAGCAAACCCAGGTACTTATAGGTGTTCACAATCTCGATGCCCGTCCCCAGGATGTCCACTGGTTTTGGAGGGCATCTGCCTTTGCGGAAGTCCACCACCATCTCCTTGGTCTTCCCCGCGTTAATCTTCAGGTGGTTCTGGTGGCACCAGTCCACAAAAAACCGGTTCAGTTCTCTGTACTCCCTGTCATCATCGTCTGTGATGAGACCCACTATTGCAGAGTCGTCAGAATACTTCTGTAGGTAGCAGCTGGATGAGTACTAGTGATACTCATTATATCCTATAGTACTAGTGATATTCGTTATATCCTATAGTAATAGTGATACTCATTATATCCTATAGCAGTGATGGCGAACCTTTTAGAGACCGAGTGCCCAAACTGCAACCCAAAACCCACTAGTTTATCGCAAAGTGCCAACACGGCAGTTTAACCTTAAATTAACCAGGATCTGTTTTATAGTGACTGTGCAATGTTATTACAGCCTGTAATAATATCACATGTCTGCTATAAAACAGATACTGTGTGATATAAATAGTGAAGGGACCCCACCAGAGGCGTAGCTAGCGGGGGGGGCAGTGGCCCCGGGCCCACTGAATCTCGGGGGCCCACTTTGGGGCCGCCGCAATAAAGGTTACCCTCACATATTAACTGCATCGGCGTCTGCATGACACCGATGCAGTTAAAATACATTCTCTGTTCGTACGTAGCTCGTAAACCACAAGCCACTTCAGGCCTGTGGCCTACGAGCTGCCCTAAGACGTCTGCGTCCTGGCACGGACGTCTGCGCGATGACGTCATTGTCCTGCGCCGTCCGCGCCAGGACGCAGGTCCTGCGTCTTCAGTAAGCGGCGGCAGTGCCAGCGGTGGAGACTCCTCCTCGGGGGATCGGAGGTAGGTGAGTAGCATCGACTTTTTTTTTTAACTCACTTTGGGCATTGTAATTGGGGATGGGGGTAATACATATAAGAGGTCAGTTGGGAGCATTGGGAACTTAGATAAGAGGCCATAAATAATATAAGGGGTATTAGGGGGCTTTAGTAAAAGAGGATATAAATTATAGTGAGGATAATATTAGGGGGCATTGGGGCAGTATTAAAGGGGTTTTCTAGGGAATAATAAAGTTTACTGGTAAAGATTGTATTGAGCAAATTGGAGAGGAGGCGGGGAAGGTGAAACATAAAAAAAAAAAATACTCGCTTGTCTCCGGGCTACCGATGTCCTCAGCCCTCTGCTGCTGTCAGTCCAGGCACACACACGCCGCTTCACTGCCAAGTCCTGCACTGCATGTGATTGGCCTCAGCGGTGGCTGGAAAGGACTCGGTGATGTCACTCATATACATGACTGGGTCCTTTCCAGCCAACACTGACACCACTGATGGCCTCAGCAGTCACGTATGGCACGTGTCTGAACAGACAGTGGCGGCAGACACCAGAGCACTGGGGACAGGTAAGGCTGGGTTCACACTAGCGCTCGGTTTCCGTTTTTCGGGTCCACTTGGGGACCTGAAAAACGGAAACCCAATCCGCTTGTAAAGCGGTTACCTGCGGACTATAATGGGGTCTGCTGGGTTTCTGTCTGGTTTCTGCCTGAAAAATGCAGAGAAAAAAGGCCTAGTTGCAGGACTTTTCTTTCCGCATTTTTCAAACGGAATGGGGGACAGAATCCCTCAACGGGGTTCAAGTGTTGGTGTGAACCCAGCCTGAGTATGATTTTTTTTTTTTTTTTTTTTTTTTTTTTTTAATCACCTACCCCACCTCCACTGTGATTTGTCCACTTCCTGGACAACCCCTTTAAAGAGGACCTTTCATGTCCTCATGAACCTGTGATTTTATATACAGCTAGAAAGCAGACAGACGGCTTTCCCGTTATGTGCCCCGATGGAGGAGAGATCGGTGCCGTTAGTTTCGGCATATATCTGTCCCCACTGTCAGAAGGGCGTTCCTGACAGTCTAGCGTCATCGCTGGGCTGTGAGGAAGGTTCCCCCTGACAGTAGTCTAACATAGCCTTGTACTGTCAGAGGGGGTGTTCCTTACCGCCCTGTGATGACGCTGAGCTTTGAGTAAGGCCCCCCCTCCCCCAGTACAAGTCTTGGGGGGGGGGGGGGGGCGTTCCTCACAGCCCAGCAATGACGCTAGACTGTCAGGAACGCCCTTCTAACGGTGGGGAGAGATCAGTGCCGAAACTAACAGCACCGATATCTCCTCCACCGGGGCACATAACGGGAAAGCGGATAGTGTGCTGAATTCAGAGCACTGTCGGCTTTCTAGTGGTATATAAAACCGCATATGCATGAGGACGTGAAAGGCTCACGTCTTTAATACAAAGGGCTTATTAATAGGCATTATTAATACAGAGGGGCATTTATGAAAGAGGGCATAATTTATACAAGGAGACATAAGAGGGTATAATTAATAATAGGGGAATTGGGCAATATTAATTTTAGGTGGCACTCGGGCATTAAATTGATTTAAGGGGGTACACAGGGCATTATTAATTAGGGGGAATTATTAATTGAGGGGCAGTATTAAATAAATGGGGCACATAGGAGCATTATTAAATTAAAAAGGCACATGGGGTTATTATTCATTTCCAGGGGATTTTATATCATATATTTTATAATTAGGGTAGCAGAAGGATGGAGAGGTTATGTAGTTGAGGACAATGTGGGTCAGGTGCCTGGAAAAGTGAGGAGCCAAAGATGTCTGTGTTACAAACTTTACAGTCACAGCTGGAAGAAGTGGTCATGGCGGTCCAGATGGAAGAGACGATAAATGTAAACCTTCAGATATGTCACCTGTAAGTCACAACATTGTTCCTGTACTGTATTTACGTAACTGGTCTTCACAGCCCTGTGTAGAACCACTATCTACCAATAGACGGTCACCGTATAGTGATAGTGTTGGTATTCCTGAGTTGGGGGCCCACTTGGACGTGTTCTCCCCCCCTGTGCTGAACCCCAAGCTACGCCTCTGGACCCCACACAGTACAATTCGATCTGAAGTGGCCCCCAGATAGTACTATATGCTCCAGAATGGCCTCCAGACAGTATTATATGCTCCACAGTGGCCCCCGCGCAGTATTACAGTATATGCTTCACAGTGGGTCCCACACAGTAGTATATGCTTCACAATGGGTCCCACACAGTAGTATATGCTTCACAATGGGTCCCACACAGTAGTATATGCTTCACAATGGGTCCCACACAGTAGTATATGCTTCACAATGGGTCCCACACAGTAGTATATGCTTCACAGTGGGGCCCCACACAGTAGCATATGCTTCACAGTGGGGCCCCACACAGTATTACAGTATATGCTTCACAGTAGGCCCCTACACAGTATTACAGTATATGCTTCACAGTGGGGCCCCACACAGTATTACAGTATATGCTTCACAGTAGGCCCCTACACAGTATTAGAGTATATGCTTCACAGTGGGTCCCACACAGTAGCATACGCTTCACAGTGGGGCCCCCACACAGTAGCATACGCTTCACAGTGGGGCCCCACACAGTAGCATATGCTTCACAGTGGCCCCCGCACAGTATTACAGTATATGCTTCACAGTAGGCCCCTACACAGTATTAGAGTATATGCTTCACAGTGGGTCCCACACAGTAGCATACGCTTCACAGTGGGGCCCCCACACAGTAGCATACGCTTCACAGTGGGGCCCCCACACAGTAGCATATGCTTCTCCTCCTCCTTCTGCTCGCGTGCGCTGATGACTTACGTCATCACGCCTGCGTCGGGGCAGAGGTTACCCTCTGCAGTCAGTGTAGGCCGCGGTCCGGACCGCGGCCTACACTGACAGCTCAGCCGAAAGATGCGATCGCTCACTAATAGGGAATCCTGTACCGGATTCCCCATTAGTGAGCGATCATGGCGACGGCGCGAGTGCCAACTGAGAGGGCTCTGCGTGCCCTCTCTGGCACACGTGCCATAGGTTCGCCATCACGGTCCTATAGTAATAGTGACACTCATTATATCACTATAGTAATAGTGATTCTCATTATATCCTATAGTAATAGTGACACTCATTATATCCTATAGTAATAGTGATTCTCATTATATCCTATAGTAATAGTGACACTCATTATATCCTATAGTAATAGTGATTCTCATTATATCCTATAGTAATAGTGATTGCCAGATACCATGTCTGAAGAAGAGAGCTAGCACTCTCGAAAGCTCACCATCAAATATACTCAGCCTCTAAAAGGTATCGCCTGATTTCTTCACTCTTCCACTACTTTCTATGGCTAACACGGTACAACATTATACTACTGCCAGATACTTCAGAATATGAGAATTATTCAGTATCAGGCAATCACTATTACTCCAGAATATAATGAGAATCACTCAGTAATAGTGAGTACTATCAGGTACTGAGTGATTCTCATTATATTCTGGGACAATAGTGATACCCTGATACTGAGTGATTCTTACTATATTGTGAGGACACTGATTTCTAGATACCCCAGAATATAAAGTGAATCCCTCTGTAACAGTGATTGACAGGTCTTAGTGTAGGATTGTGGGCTCTCGTAGATGTTTGATATAACACAGCACATTTTACTATACCTTATCTTTAAAAAATGGTTTTTGAATGTAGACTTTGTAATTGTACGGTGTACCAAAACAGACTTTTGTCTCCTGTTGTACCCCTAAGAGAAATGTCAGTCTAAGTTCAATATAAAATTTTAAAGGTTGTGTGAACAGGCACATGAGGTTCTGTATAGTGTAAGTGTGTACTTTATATGGGAGTGGAATGGTTGTTAAAGAGGTGGAGCACCTAGTAAGTAAAACCAACTGTGCTATCAGAATACTATTATTGTTAACGTCTCTTTGACAATTTCCTTTATTTTATAATGTGAAAGAAATCTCCATGTAGTATGGGCCTTAAAGGGGTTATCCACCTTCTGAAAATCAATGACCTATTATCATAAGCCATCAGTTTTAGATCACAGGGATCTGAGCATCGTGATCTCTGCCGATCAGCTGCTTCCCGCAGGGTGCAGCACCTGGCAGTGTTTACATGCCGGGGGCTGTGCTACTCACTCACTGTACTTTTAGTAGCAGCAGTTATTAGTACTGTATTGGTGTCCCATTCAGTGCTATGGGACGCTGCTGCAGTACTGATAACCACCACTATCAAGAATATAGCAGTTGCGCAGCACCCAGCATGTAAACAATGATGGGAGCTGCATACTTTCAGAGGCAACTGATCGGCAGGGGTCCCGACAGTCAGATGCCCACTGGTGGTCTATCTTATATTTAGAAAGTGGATAATCCCTTTAAATGGGTAGTCTGGTAATAACATGTTATCTGCTACCCACTGGATAAGGAATTACTGTTAGATCGGTTGGGGCTGACCACAGGGACCCCAACTAGTCACAAGAACAGGACTCCTGAGTCCCCCTCATTTGATTGGAGTGAATGGGCTAACTAGTATGATATAGACTAAACCTTTATGTACTTCTAGCCCCCTCCCTAATGTTTACAACTGTCCACAAGTTGACATAAGTCTCTGTGTTGTGCGCATGAGCTAGAACTGAAGTGGAAGAACCATCAAGAAGCAAAATGAACCCTTTCCAATACAACGTGATATAGCCAAGCTCTCTGGTAGTCCCATATAGATGAATGGAGCAACAACATGCATGCACAACCGCCATTCCATTTAAACAGGGGACTTGGGACCCCATTCCCATAAAAGGACAGACCCTCACCGATCTAACAATGATACAGTAGATATATCCATAAAAACTGACATTTCAACTACGGCCAGTTTGGGTCTGTGAACAGTAGTGGGACTGTCATTTATCACATACCACAGGTATGGCATATCCATGGTACTATCGGTATGTAATACGACGACTACTGTGCTTTCTCCAGGTAATAATGTGGAAGGTGGTGCTTCTTCATACGTGCCACTTGTCATTAGTGGGCCTCTTCTCTGTAATCCAAGCCACGTGTGATATTCAGCCTATTACTGGTGACGATGCTGAGTTTTGTAGGTAAGTGGAGAGAGGTTTTATCATTCACTAAAATTACGGCTATACATTATTCCAAGTTAGACAGCTATACCCTCAGGTCAGTAAATTCGGTCCTGAACCCAGTTAGGAGGCCGGGACTCCATATATCATACAGACCCATGATGCTGGGAGTCTCTGCCTCCTTGTGACTGTGCTGTCTGTGCTATGTACAGTATGGGACAGTGAAGTCACATGCAGGGAATCCCTAGATCACTATGATGCAGAGAGTCCTGGTTTCCTAACAAGGTCTGGGCCAGGAAATCAGGCCAATACAAGGTCTGGATTTTCTAGTCCAGGTTCCCCCATGTGCATGGCGCCTTAGGCTGCAGTTATCATTCCTTCATACACTTTCAGGCTCCCTGATATGAAGTTTACAACCTGCTCCTATTTTCAGACTTTAATAGTCCTTTTTCTTGTATGGTTATGCCCCATCCAGTAGACAGCCCAATAATTGGGCCAGTTATTGGGAAGTGTTCATGAGAAACAAGGATGTGCTGTGAGAATCTGTGCAGCAGGAGGGCAGAGAATTATTGTGCTAGCTACCCCATATCTTTACACAGATATGCAGCCTGTGTGATTCACTTCCCTATCTACACCCTGATACTGATAACTTGTGTGATCTGCGCTCCCTGAAGACTTGGCTGTTTGTTTCCCTGTCCACTCTCTAATCTGTAGTGTACATAGTCCTCCTTCCCTGCTGGTATCTTCAACACTGAAAAAAGGATGGAGATGGCAAAAAGCCAACTAAGACATGACAGTCAGAAGCAACAGGACAGCCAGCTATGTAAAGGCGTTACACAGGCTCTACAACAACATGGTAGATGTAGTAATGAAGAAGCATTTAGAAAATTGCTCAATATTGCATTTAGGAAACAAATGAACAATAAAAGGTGCCAAAGTGTCCATGGCCTTTGAACAATGGGTAAGATTTATGGAGTTCTTCAAAACACACAGTGCATTGCAGCCAACTGCATAACTGAAGGCTGGTCAAAGTGCCCATACTGATTCTGTCCATCATCAAGAGGGATATGCGAGCATCAGAACTGTATCATGGAGCAATGGGCCTGGTTTGATTAATCTCATTTCCTTCTACATCATGGGAATGGTCTTGTGCACCTCTGTCACTTACCAGAAGAACATATGGCACCAGAATTCACTATGGGAAGGGAGCAAGCCATCAGAGGCAGTGATACTCCAGGCAATGTTCTGCTGGGTACGCTTGGTTTGTGGTATTATGTGGCTGTTACTTTGGCATGTATCACCTACCTAAACATTGTACATATCAAGTATCCCCCTTCATGGCCTTGCCACACTGCAAAAATTGTTTAGTAATAGTTTGAGGATCTTGACAAAGAGTGGAAGGGGTTTTTCAGGACTTACATATTGATGGGCTAACCTTGGGATAGATCATCAATATGTGATTGATGGGGGTCCGACACAGATCAACTGTTTGAAGAGGCCGTGGACTCTTTCCTGTGCCAACGACGTCATGTTCATCGGTCGTATGGACTAAGCTGCTGCTGTAGCCATTCAGTTCCCCTACAATATGTATAAGTACTGCCCCTACAATATGTACAGTGATGTGCTTGGTATTCAGTGAAGAGGCTGCAGCGTTCTCCTAAATTCTACAGCTCCTTCAACTATCTGATCTGTAGGGGACTTGTGTATCTGATGACAACTGATCACATATTGATGACCTATCATAAATATAGAAGTCCTGGAAACCCCTTCCTTCCTTTATATGTATGCACAGTGGCATGCAAAAGCTTGGACACCCCTGGTCAAAATGACTGTTATTGTGAACAGTTAAGCAAGTTGAAGATGAAATGATCTATAAAAGGCATAAAGTTAAAGATTAAACAGACTTGTCTATAATTTTAAGCAATATCAGTGTATTATGTTTTGAGTACAATTTAGAGTGAAAAAGGAAAAGTTGTACCTTGCACAAGTTTGGGAACCCTTGTAGATTTGTGTGCTTAGATAACTATGATCTAGGTCTCAGACCTTCATTAGCCAGATAGCGTTATGGCTTGTTCACTATCATGTTAGGAAAGGCCAAGTGATGCAAATTTTACTGCTTTATAAATTCCCAGCCTCCTCTAACCTTGTGCCAAAAAACAGCAGCCATGGGTTCTTCTAAGCTGCCTAGCACTCTGACAATGAAAATGGTGGAGGCCCACAAAGCAGGAGAAGGCTATAAGAAGATAGCAAAGGGTATTCAAGTTGCCCTTTCCTCAGTTCCAAATGTAATTAAGAAATGGAAGTTATCAGGAACAGTGGAGGTCAAGATGAGGTCTGGAAGACCAAGGAACATTTTAGACAGCTGCTACTAGGTACTAACCATGCAGGGTGCCCAAACTTTTACATTGGGCCATTTTCACTTTATTTTGAAAATGTAAAATATGAAAATATTTTTTTTTTTCTTCCAAAAAATACATTGGGAATGTGTCATCTTTAATGTTATGTCTTTTGAAGATCATTTTATCTTCAACTTGCTTAACTGTTCACAATAACAGTCATTTTGACCAGGGGTGTCCAAATTTTTGCATGCCACTGTATGTTGGGGAGTATGGATAGTTACCACATTCCCATGTACATATACATGATTGTGATCGCAGAGGCTCAATAGCAGAACCAACAATCACCATAGATGCCTGGCTGTAACTAACAGCTGGGATGGTGATCACACGGATCCTGGCACCATCAGCACCCTCAGTGCAATCCTGGGGTGCCAATAGGTTCTTATGGCAACTGAGGCCTAACAGTAGCCCACATGGCCCTGAAACACTTGATTTTTCTGGCAGTATTTGTGTTAATACTAATATTTTGTAATATACTTTATTAAGAAGACATTTTGGCTCCTTTGTGTGAAATCCTGCAATTTTTTGTTGTTGTTCCCTGCTTCTCATTGTGTACAGGCTGTGTGAAGTAAAGAGAAAATTGATGGTAGGGGAGGGTCAAGGAAAAAACATGGCTAGCACACTGACAATGCACATGATAGCGTACATGAGACCTATGGCATATTTTTTTGCATATAGTCTGCTTACACTTTTTTTTTTTTTTTTTTTTTTTTTTTTTCCCCTCAGTGATGAACTCCATGTTGAGTATCCAGGCATAGGCGATGTGTCTTGCAAACATATTCCGCACTGTCAAAACTTTACCCAAGATCTGTTTAAGAAGTGGGACGCCCCAGTGGTGACTTACTCTAACGCCCAGGAGGTAGGTTGTAGGAGTTACAGAATGGAGCCATTGATCAGTAACAGGTATTTTATTGAGGCAGACTTTAGTCCAAGCCTTCTTTCTGTAACAAGGTGAAGCTGCATTGTCTTTATTGTGCTAGGTTCACACTAGTGTAGGGTTGTCCATGTCCGGAGGACCAGAACAGACCGCTAAAATGGCGACACGATAGACTGTAATAGGATCCATGGGGTGTCTGTTCTTTTTAACGGAAACCGCCAAATGAAAAATCAGGACTTTTTTTGTACTGTGAGTTTTGACAGACAATGTGACAGGACTCAGACGCAGATGTGAACCCAGCCTTACTCTAATATTTGATGACAAGAATAACACCCCCACCCCCGACAGTATTCTTCCATAGACTTGTACCGTCGGGGGGGAAGGCATTCCTTTCTGCCCATTGATGATGCCAGGCTGTAAGGCCCTCCTTTTTGACAGTGGGTAAACATCTGTGCCAGAATTGGCGAACTGTCAGCTTTCTAGCTGTATATAATAGCGGACATGCTTCTTCTGTAAGGCGTAGTTCTCCAGCGTAGGAACAGGAAGTTGGCTGTGAGCAGATGCTGATTGGCTTCTCACATGTAACTTCCTGCTGGTGGGGAGTGCGAGAACACCTTTTGCCAAGCTAAGTGTATTGTTCTATTTAGGGGGTACTACATTTGTATTAAAGGGGCAGTGTGGTAAAAACAAATTATTCCCTATCCTCTTAGAGCAGTGTTCACACATACACACTGCCACTCTTTTCATCTCTGTGGGCCTGCTGAAGATAAGTGAAGTACAAGTGAGATAAAAGGACCGTTCCCAAAAGGGATAAGGATCAGCACTTGCTCCAATTCAGTCAAACGAATTCCTTTATTAGATACCAACACAGACGCGTTTCGGAGCATCTGCCCCTTCTTCAAGTGCATACAGTGGATGTAGCTGCTGTTTCTATCCAATATATTTGATAATTTAGGAGTTGTGACCTACTCTTTCACAACTTCTTAAGGTGAGCGGCCATTTTTGAATAACTTTTGGTATTTACGTGTTTAAACGGTATAACACGAGGTTTTTGCTCGGTGTCGTATATTTTTTTTTTCTGCACTGAGTCAAGTACAATGTCTGGCTATCTCCTACAGTACAGACCCATTGAAGTCAATGAAGCATCAATGTGCATGTGCAACTGCTGCGTCATTCCTTGGTGGGGACCTGCTGGATGATTCAGCTTCTGGACCTTCCCCATTTAGAATAGAGGTAGCATAGAAGTGTACAGTTTTGCTTCTACAGCTTTTATTTCTTGCTCATTTCTTCCAAAAACAGTGCCCCACCTGTCTACAGGCTATGAATTGTATTACAGAAGATCCCGGAGATTTGTCTAACATTATAGTCTATGGGGACCGCGGGTGTGTCCTCAGATAACCCCTTTTTAAGTGGACAGGCTCTTTGTCTTACAGATCCTCATAAGGAGCCGAATGACGGAGAGCAGAATGCCAGTGTGAACCTAGAGTTAGCTTCATTGATGTCTTTAGTGCATGAATTAATTGATAAGTGAAATATTGATCTCACAGGCTAAGGCCCCATGCACATGGCGAGTGTGTCGTCTGAGAAGGGGGCTGATTTTTGTAGAAGAAAGCACTCGGATGACCTCTCAAATGACACATCGTCTTCCATGATACATGAATAGGACCTGCCCTATATTTATCGTAATTGAACAGAGCATCAGACGCCCCCCTTGGGAGAGCCTCAGCCTGCACACTCACTTATGTGCACTAGACCTAAACTGTACATAATGTGCAGGATTCCTCAAGCAGTAATGTATAATACTCCACTTTATGGACAATATTTCCATCTCTCCACTGGATGGCAGTATTGGTGTGCCTGCCAGAGCACTATAAATGGATAATTAGAGATATAATGTAAATGCCAGCCATGTATATAGTTTCTGTACATTCTTACATGCCACATTTAATGGGATGTCAGTGTGGATGTGCTGAGGGCTGCTTTTATACCTTTTATAATACAATGTGTACTACAAAAATGATACAATTACTTTGTTTTTCCTACATAAATCCCAGTGCGTGTAACCCTGTTCCAGACATATTTTATAGTATAACAATGGAATAAAGGTGGATATAGCTATGATAAGGGGAGGGGGACTGAGAAGCTACGAAAAGCTAAACACTACACGTGTGCCAGTAATAGTGGTGTGACTGAAAGTGGTGCCACTACCATACAGCAAAGGCTATAGCAAAATCGCACTTAAAACATGTCAAGGCTGCTGCTTTTTAGAGACTGTTCTAAAGATTTAGTACTTGTGATATTCAGTAGTGAAACTGGCAGTGTAAAGTATAGTGGTGAGCGGGAGCAGCACCCTTAAGATGGCCATACATATTAGATGAATGTTGGACCCCCACAATTTTGGTGTGATTAGTCGACCATCTAATGGGGGTTTCTGTGTCTCTCTTCATGGAAGATGTCAGGGCGGTCAAGGAATCTGTAACTTATGGTCTATCCACAGGATAGACCATAAATATCTGATTTGTGGGGGGCGAAAGGAGGCCCCACATGGATCAGTTGTAAGGGGCCGCTTCTGACGCTTGTTCTATGCACAGCACAGAGCTGGAAGCAGTTGGCTTCTGACTGTGCTGCAGTACTGGTGCCTGGCCGCTATACAGGGGTGTCAGAAGTGACATCTTAAGGTTGATCCGTGCAAGGGCCTAATGTCAGCCTCACACCAATCAGATGTTCCTGGACAGCCCCCTTAAGAGTGAATATGTCTGGAGAATTCAGAAGAAATAAGGCCCCATGTAGACGACCAAGTGTACATCCACAATGGACAATACAGGTAGGCTGTAGACCAGGGATCACTAACCTTTGGCGCTACAGCTGTTGCAAAACTACAGCTCCCAGCATGCACAATCTCTTGTGTGTTTTTTGGAACTCCCATAGAATTGAATAGAACATGCAGGGAGTTGAAACTTCCCAATAGTGCTGAAGGTTGCTGACCCCTGCTGTAGTCCCTGGTCACACTTGTATCTTCCTACAAGTACGGCTGATCTCCACAGAGACTACTTTTAATATTAAAATGGAGTCCGCACGATGGTCAGCGGATTACCACAGGTCGGACTTCTCTTTCTGCAGCATCCAGCTGTGTTCGCAGGGTTAAACCACTTCTAAGTCAGGGGAAATGTGGCATTTCATGTAATACCAGAGTGGGAGCTGCTCCCCATTTGCACATATAGTGGGGTGGGGGATTCAAGGGAAGGCTCTTCTCTATGACATACATATGCCTTAATGGATAGCAGATGTCCTCATGATGCAATACTGTTTAATAAAAGATAATTGCCATACAAAAAAGCACGGTGTTGTCGTGAAGATTTCACAAAAGATCATATTGCTGTTCAATGATGCTTTAAAAAGGGGTGGAGCTGTGACTACTTCTCAGGATTTTTCTTGAAAGTAAAATATTGCCCCCACCCAAAAAACTAAACATTCAGAGCCGATTAGGAGTCAGCTGGGAAATTTTCTGCTCAGAAGTAGTTATTCTGTTTGTAGATGTGATACTTCTGTCATACTACCTGATCGTGGAGATATTGGTAAGTACTGTGTTTCTTCTTGTGGATATCCAACTGGAGTAGGAAGTCTTACAGGCAACACTTCCTGGGAAGAACTTCTCAAATTGGCACTTTTCCAGAAGGAAGACTGTCTCTAGTGCCACCTATAGGTAGCACTCAGGTAACTCAATGGCTGACCCTTTAAAGGGGTTTTCCATGATGGCTGCAGGATAAGTCACCAGTATGCGCTCTGTTAGGATCGATACCTGGACACTGCAGAGATCAGATGTTGCAGTAGCCTCAGGGTGCTAGAAGCTGCTAGTGGATTCAAGTAATAAGAACAGCGCTGCAATTCCCCGTAAGCACCACTACCACTACACAATGGATGGAGTTGATGTGCTGCTCCTATTGCTTGACTAAGAGCAGTGCTGCAACAGCTGATCTGTGCAGGGTCCAGGTGTCCTGTGCTTAGGTCATCATGGAAAATTGATTTGGGAAGTTTAAGTCCAAAACAGGGCTGTCAACAGGGTGTCTCTGATTTAGCTACTAGCCCTATAGGTGAATGGGGAAAAATGTATTTCCCATATACAGCTGCAACTACGTAGACAATATGCATACAAGCAGCACTCACATAAATAGCTGAATCCCATCCACTTTGCGGGGACTGTAAAACGCTGTGGTTTTTGCTATGACATTTCCACCGTGGCCAAACCGTGGAATTTACGCCACGTGGGGCCCCTGCCTTAAAGGGGTTTTCTGGCCCAAAAGGGATTTCCATACTGATGACATATCTGATCTATGGGGGTCTGACATACAACCCTGTGCAAATCGGCTGTTCCGGCAGCTTCTAGGCAATGGAAGCCGCTGCAGTGGATGGGGAGTATGTGCAGTCCACTCCTATATTAGTAATGGCAGCAAAACTACAGCCCTGTGCACTGTATAGCGGTGGTTCTGAGGAACTGCATCACCACTTCTTTGGACTGCATCGCAGCCAGTGTTGACTAAGGTACATTGGGTCCCACAGATACAATTTTTGGGGACTCACCCTCCATCAACCTCTAGGAAATAAATCCTAGTACTCTTCAAGTCTGTCTTGTGCTGGACCATTATTATGTTAGAGCCTGGGCCCACTGGAGGATCCCCTGGTACACTGGTGGGGCTGTCCAATACTGACTGCAGCAACTTCCAGCAGCCCCAGGATCTGTGTGGGGTCCAGGCGTCTGACCTCCACAGATCACATACAGATGACCAATCCTTTTCATAGGTCATCAGTATGAAAAATCCATTTGGGGCCGGAAAACCCTTCAGAATTATTTTTCACACTCCCTAATAAAATGGTGACCGATTACCTTTCAGTCACAGTGAGTGACATCCCCCCTTTTCTAGCACCGCTCCTCCTATGCAGCTCTTGGCGCAGAGCGCTCAGTATATGGGTTAATGATGAGTTCATCCTGCCGGCCTTGCCAAGCTCAGCAATGACCACTCAGTACTGATAAATGGTACCGATTCCCGACGTCCGCGGCCTGATGTATGGATCATATTAACACAGCTGCTGAGTTTACTTTATTCCTTGCTGGACACTGACACAATCCGTCTGCACAAGGGGAGCCAGGAGAGGCTGGAGATGGAGGGAGAGTGATGGTTGGGGCCTGTGCGGGTCAAAAGAAATGGGGAAAAAACTTAAGGTACAGTCGGATCATTCATCAATGAGAGTGCTGGGTGACATTTCTACTGTTTTGTGATCTAAACACACGGATCTCTTCAAAAGGGTTGGATTGCGATGGTAAATGCTGCCTCAATAATGAACAGACACAGATGCAAGCACAAAAATCTAAAGTTGTCAACTTGGAGATTTTTCCATTTATGAAACTTGCTCCTTCTCCTGTGGATAGGGACAAATGTCTCATTCCTGGGGGTCTGCAAGTGCCCCGTGTGACTAGAGTGAAGGTGCACATGCTTGTCCTCCACTCCATTCACTTCATGTGGCTATCCCTGGCCTTCCTATAGATCAGTGTTTCTTAACCTATTCAAGCGAAGTGCCTCCTAGTGAGAAAACGTCCTAACAGAGTAACCTTGATGTCACTCGGGGAGGTGAATAACAACACTATTTGTTATGTTTCCTAACCTCGCCTGGGCCTCCACTAATTATACTCTGAGGGTCTGAAGAGACCCCCAAGTATAATAGTAGTCCATGGGTGGCGAACCCCACAAACTACCATTATGGGATGGGGCTCTCACTGCAGGGGAAACCCCCAGGGGTACACGTACCACTGCTATAGAATTGTGTGGTGGCCTACCATATCACCACTCCATTCACATGCACTTGCAGACCCTCGAAATAGATGGGGGTCCTGGCCCCACAGCAATAAGTCATTTATCCCCTGTCCAGTGGATAGCAGATAAGTGTCATTGTTGGGAAAATCCCTTAAAGAGGTTGTGCCTTTTAAGGACACTTATTCCCTATCCACAGGACAGGAGATAGGTGTTTAGTTGCTGGGGCCTGACTGCTGGGTCCCCCAGTGATCAGGAGAACAGGGAACCAAAAGTTCCCCTAAAGCCTCCTTGTGAACAAACACAGCTTTTCCACAAGGGTGAATTCACAAGTGGCAGATTTGTTGCAGACATTTCTGCCACTGTCCTATTTGTCTACATGGGGCTTGCAGAAATCCAGGTGCTTCCTGCCATTGAGAGGAATGGAACTAAACTTCTCTTCTACTGAAAACCAAATCTGCTGCATGTGAATACACCCTTATAAGATGAGAGGCTGATATCAGTCACACAATTGCATCTGGAGATAAAATTGGTGACCACCGTGCCAGGGATTGTTTTGCACTTCCGGTGAGTTATCCAGACCTGGGGTCAGCAACCTTTGGCACATCAGCTGTTGTTACTCCCAGCATTCACTTCCATGGGAGTTCCAAGAATAGCCAAGCATGCATCCACGCTGGGAGTTGTAGTAATGCACCAGCTGGAGTGCTGAAGGTTGCTGACCCCTGTAGTTAGTCTCTTTTTTATTTTGTGTAAAGTGGCTGATAACAGGGAACAATAGACTGTATTCAGCAGATGGGGATAAATTAAAGGGATACTATGTCGGCTGCTTCTGTACTGCTTGAAAAGGTAAAGTGGGTTAGTTGTTCTAGAACTACAAGTTCCAGCATTTGGTTGGGCACAGTCAGCTGAGGGTCACAGCGCTGGTCAGCTTATACACTACATCTGCGGTAGGCACTAGAGAAAGTTTTAGTACATATCTTCCATGTCCTTTAACCCATTTTACTATGAAAATCATTCTTGATGTAACAAAGCCTTTATTAACATAGCTTCCCCTTTCCCATCCGCACTTCTCTGGTATCTTCCCTACAGCCCCCGCTGGCAGGGGGAAGCCCGAATGGTTTTCTCCATAGCGGGGGAGGATGGAAAGCATGAGATTGAAGGGAGGGGGCAGTGGGTGGAATTGGGGTCCCTCCGCCTCCACCCGGACAGCACACCTAAAGGGGAAAAAAAAAAAATCAATACACCCTTAATAAGCTGTATCTTTCCCTGCTGCTGCCACTGATGTGATGAGCAGTGTAGTACAGGCGTTGTGACAGCAGGGGGCCCCTGCAGCTGTACACTCCAGCCGATAAATGCCATTTACTAATTCATGCCTAGCAAAAACCCTTTCAGAGACTGTATAGATCCCATTAATGTGCATAATTATAAGCGGCTCCTAATCCTGAGCACCGTGCAGTGGTACATACAAGTAATATTTCTATTTGAGGTATGTGCCCCTACCCCATCAGACCAGTGTACAATGATGATGTGTAGTGTACAAATGTACACTCCTCAACATTGAAATCCCAGCACTAAGAAGGACAAGCCGTAAGGTTGTGCAAATCGAAGAAGTAGCCATTGTCACTAATATCTGCAAATGATCAAATATTCAAGCACCTAGCTCCAATCTGTGAAAGAGGCGTAAAAGCCATTTTTTTTTAGCCACGTAAAACCTCAAAAATGGGATCAAGTAGTGTGGGATGGTTGTTCGGTGTCTCCTATTCATCGACATGCCGGTTATCACCACTTGTCACAATCCGAGAGGGACAGAATCCTTGAACTGAGATCTTGGTTTATCACACCAGCAGATCACTATGCGCCTAGGCCGAGATGTCAGCTCTGTTCATCATTGAAGAAGAACCACAATGAACTGGAATGACCGCGAGAGGTGCGCGGAGCTAAACCTGTGCATGGACGGATCATGTGATTGGAGAATGGCGCGGAGTGATCCATTCTGTACGTAAAGAGAAACCTCACATTCCAAGCCTTATGTCAACATAAATCATCAGAAGGCGTTTGCACAACATTGAACTAAGAAACAGATTCCCTGCTACAGGTGCTCCATTGACCTCGCTGCTCACACAGGTTATGGTGCGTGCACAGTAAGATGGCAATGGAAGCTGGAATGAAGGTCTATCCTCTCACGCAATGAGTCTTGCGTTTGTCTCCGATGCAATGATAGCCAGATATTGATATGGAGACCACATGGGCAATACCATGAAGAGGCCTTCACAAGAGAACATCACATCAGTGCTACTCCCAGCATTATGGTGTGGGTTGGCATAATGTATGGTAGCAGGACTCCTCTAGTCATCATTTCAGGTACACTAACAGCTCGGGTGTTACATTATTTTGGGCATGGAAACAATGGTACGGTCATGTCTTGTGTCCCAGAAGCTGTTTTTCAACAGGACAACACCAGGCCACATATTGCATGTGCTAGTGTGAGCAGCCTGTGTGGCCTAGACGGCAACCATGGCCTGCAGCATCTCTACACTTGTCTCCCATTGAGCACATCTGGATCACCATTGGTAGGCAATTGCAAAGGGAGCGGCCAGCAGCCAATCTTTGACATGCATGACAGTGTGGCATAACATTCCTTACACTACATTAATAACCTCATTGTTAGCATGTCGTGCAAGTGCGTGCATTTCTGACCGTGATGCTGAAACAATTGAGATGTTTTCTTTTCATCATTTGCATATCCTTAACACATGTATCAATCTTGTCATTTCCATAATTCCAAGACTTTTCCTTCTTGGTGTTGGAATTTCAATGATGAGGAATGTTCCTTTTGGCAACCACCAAACCGGAGGCGTATTATTGTCCGGAGTGCCCTGAAGGCCCCAACTGAAAATGGCGCCTGCAAAACAGGTGCAAAACCTGCAAGCACATCCACACCACTGACAGTGTACCTATCCCACAGTCACAACAGGTGCACAGAATTAGGGGGACATTCTCCTGCAGGTCTTCCAATGTGGTGTACCTCATAATGTGTGTGCAATGTCCCACCACAGGCCTCTATGTGGGGGAAACGGGCAGAGACTCAGTCAGCGAATGAACTCACACAGATCCAACATTAATAACAGCAGAACCGATCTCCCAGTGGCCGCACATTTCTCCAGAGAAAACCACTCTATTGAAGATTTGCGGGTTGTGGTTTTAATGGGATATTTTAAGACGCAGAGGGACAGAAAGGAATGGGAATATAAGTTAATGCAAAAATTTCAAACTCTGCAATTTGGACTTAATATTCATGCCAGCTTCATGTCACACTATGTATGACCTGTGAGGGTCACAAATCACCTCCTGATAGCAAACAGATAACAGATCCCTCTGTCACACCCCACAAATTTCCAGATTGTTTGTTTATTTTTTGACCTGTTGTAAATAACTTTATATTGCATTTTTGTTTTTTTTTAAGGATTCTAAGATCCTTTGAAGGGCCATGTCTTTAGGGTATAAAAAAAAAAAATCTGTATTTTCAGTTTCTTGTATAACACCATGTCTGATGAAGGAAGCTTGTACTTCCGAAAGCTTACCATCAAATATACTCAGTCAGCCTCTAAAAGGTATCGCCTGATTTCTTCACTGTTCCACTACTTTCAATGGCTAACACGGGACAACATTATACTAATATACCAAAATACCTTTTTACATAGCGTAAACTTGTAGTACTGCAATATAATGACCTGATAAGAGCCACACAGTGGTCAGATTGGGCAGCTTTGTGTGGATGCCTGTCCTGTGTGGAAGCCATCAGCTTTCACAGAAGTGGAGAGGATGACCATCAAAGAACTGACAGGAGACTAGTTGTAGCTGATGGTTGATCTGAGATAGGGATTGTAGTATTAACCAGCAGAGATGTTCCCAGCTGCCTGGCATCTGACCAGGGGGACCATGAAGAATGACGGGCCCAAGTTGGAGTACCACTTGGGAATAAGTCCAAGTTCATGGGAAGAAAGGAACAGAACTAAACACTTAATGTCCTGGAATGGAGAATCATCACCCAGTGTTGTTGCAGTTGTGTTGCCTTTTGCATAGGTATGTATGTGTGCTAGTTGTGAGACAGAAAGGGAGACCAATGTTGTTAGACTAAGTTTAGAGAACCATGTTGGGATGTTTGGAGGTCTCCATAGTGTGAGGACATGTTAGTTGCAGATGTGGTGTAGGAGCCCCATCTCTAGTTACAGTCATATGAAAAAGTTTGGGCACCCCTATTAATCTTAATCATTTTTAGTTCTAAATATTTGGGTGTTTGCAACAGCCATTTCAATTTGATATATCTAATAACTGATGGACACAGTAATATTGCAGGATTGAAATGAGGTTTATTGTACTAACAGAAAATGTGCAATATGCATTAAACCAAAATTTGACCGGTGCAAAAATTTGGGTACCCTTATCATTTTATTGATTTGAATACTCCTAACTACTTTTTACTGACTTACTGAAGCACAAGATTGGTTTTGTAACCTCACTGAGCTTTGAACTTCATAGCCAGGTGTATCCAATCATGAGAAAAGGTATTTAAGGTGGCCAATTGCAAGTTGTTCTCCTATTTGAATCTCCTCTGAAGAGTGGCATCATGGGCTCCTCAAAACAACTCTTAAATGATCTGAAAACAAAGATTGTTCAACATAGTTGTTCAGGGGAAGGATACAAAAAGTTGTCTCAGAGATTTAACCTGTCAGTTTCCACTGTGAGGAACATAGTAAGGAAATGGAAGACCACAGGGACAGTTCTTGTTAAGCCCAGAAGTGGCAGGCCAAGAAAAATATCAGAAAGGCAGAGAAGAAGAATGGTGAGAACAGTCAAGGACAATCCACAGACCACCTCCAAAGAGCTGCAGCATCATCTTGCTGCAGATGGTGTCACTGTGCATCGGTCAACAATACAGCACACTTTGCACAAGGAGAAGCTGTATGGGAGAGTGATGCGAAAGAAGCCATTTCTGAAAGCACACTACAAACAGAGTCGCCTGAGGTATGCAAAAGCACATTTGGACAAGCCAGCTTCATTTTGGAAGAAGGTCCTGTGGACTGATGAAACAAAGATTGAGTTGTTTGGTCATACAAAAAGGCGTTATGCATGGCGTCAAAAAAACACAGCATTCCAAGAAAAACACTTGCTACCCACTGTAAAATTTGGTGGAGGTTCCATTATGCTTTGGGGCTGTGTGGCCAATGCTGGCACTGGGAATCTTGTTAAAGTTGAGGGTCGCATGGATTCAACTCAGTATCAGCAGATTCTTGAGAATAATGTACAAGAATCAGTGACGAATTTGAAGTTACGCCGGAGATGGATATTTCAGCAAGACAATGATCCAAAACACAGCTCCAAATCTACTCAGGCATTCATGCAGAGGAACAATTACAATGTTCTGGAATGGCCATCCCAGTCCCCAGACCTGAATATCATTGAATATCTGTGGGATAATTTGAAGCGGGCTGTCCATGCTCGGCGACCATCAAACTTAACTGAACTGGAATTGTTTTGTAAAGAGGAATGGTCAAAAATACCTTCATCCAGGATCCAGGAACTGATTAAAAGCTACAGGAAGTGACTAGAGGCTGTTATTTTTGCAAAAGGAGGATCTACTAAATATTAATGTCACTTTTCTGTTGAGGTGCCCATACTTTTGCACCGGTCAAATTTTGGTTTAATGCATATTGCACATTTTCTGTTAGTAAAATAAACCTCATTTCAATCCTGAAATATTACTGTGTCCATCAGTTATTAGATATATCAAATTGAAATGGCTGTTGCAAACACCCAAATATTTAGAACTAAAAATGATTAAGATTAATAGGGGTGCCCAAACTTTTTCATCTGACTGTACAGGCAGGACTCAGAGCAGCACCCACGTTAATGCTGTGTTACCCCCAAGTATACGATGCTTTACTCTTCAGACAAGTGGAGTCTTGGTGGCCAGTTCGAATTACCTGTATTCTGTCTTGCGATATGCAACATGTCTTCTTCTGAGATTCTGTCTGCCCGCCACCTGGAACCTGGTCTTTAGGGGATCACTTACTATCCTGGACGGTTGTTGGGTTTCATTCTCCTTCTCAGTGGAAATTTGTGTATTCTTAAATAATCCAACATAAAAAGAAATTATGAGTTGCTCTATTGGTTGCCATATTCTGATGCCATTTTATTGACATTTTTATATATACAGTCATATGAAAAAGTTTGGGCACCCCTATTAATCTTAATCATTTTTAGTTCTAAATATTTGGGTGTTTGCAACAGCCATTTCAATTTGATATATCTAATAACTGATGGACACAGTAATATTTCAGGATTGAAATGAGGTTTATTGTACTAACAGAAAATGTGCAATATGCATTAAACCAAAATTTGACTGGTGCAAAAGTATGGGCACCTCAACAGAAAAGTGACATTAATATTTAGTAGATCCTCCTTTTGCAAAAATAACATCCTCTAGTCGCTTCCTGTAGCTTTTAATCAGTTCCTGGATCCTGGATGAAGGTATTTTTGACCATTCCTCTTCACAAAACAATTCCAGTTCAGTTAAGTTTGATGGTCGCCGAGCATGGACAGCCCGCTTCAAATTATCCCACAGATGTTCAATGATATTCAGGTCTGGGGACTGGGATGGCCATTCCAGAACATTGTAATTGTTCCTCTGCATGAATGCCTGAGTAGATTTGGAGCTGTGTTTTGGATCATTGTCTTGCTGAAATATCCATCCCCGGCATAACTTCAAATTCGTCACTGATTCTTGTACATTATTCTCAAGAATCTGCTGATACTGAGTTGAATCCATGCGACCCTCAACTTTAACAAGATTCCCGGTGCCGGCATTGGCCACACAGCCCCAAAGCATGATGGAACCTCCACCAAATTTTACAGTGGGTAGCAAGTGTTTTTCTTGGAATGCTGTGTTTTTTGGACGCCATGCATAACGCCTTTTTGTATGACCAAACAACTCAATCTTTGTTTCATCAGTCCACAGGACCTTCTTCCAAAATGAAGCTGGCTTGTCCAAATGTGCTTTTGCATACCTCAGGCGACTCTGTTTGTGGCGTGCTTTCAGAAACGGCTTCTTTCGCATCACTCTCCCATACAGCTTCTCCTTGTGCAAAGTGTGCTGTATTGTTGACCGATGCACAGTGACACCATCTGCAGCAAGATGATGCTGCAGCTCTTTGGAGGTGGTCTGTGGATTGTCCTTGACTGTTCTCACCATTCTTCTTCTCTGCCTTTCTGATATTTTTCTTGGCCTGCCACTTGTGGGCTTAACAAGAACTGTCCCTGTGGTTTTCCATTTCCTTACTATGTTCCTCACAGTGGAAACTGACAGGTTAAATCTCTGAAACAACTTTTTGTATCCTTCCCCTGAACAACTATGTTGAACAATCTTTGTTTTCAGATCATTTGAGAGTTGTTTTGAGGAGCCCATGATGCCACTCTTCAGAGGAGATTCAAATAGGAGAACAACTTGCAATTGGCCACCTTAAATACCTTTTCTCATGATTGGATACACCTGGCTATGAAGTTCAAAGCTCAGTGAGGTTACAAAACCAATTTTGTGCTTCAGTAAGTCAGTAAAAAGTAGTTAGGAGTATTCAAATCAATAAAATGATAAGGGTACCCAAATTTTTGCACCGGTCAAATTTTGGTTTAATGCATATTGCACATTTTCTGTTAGTACAATAAACCTCATTTAAATCCTGAAATATTACTGTGTCCATCAGTTATTAGATATATCAAACTGAAATGGCTGTTGCAAACACCCAAATATTTAGAACTAAAAATGATTAAGATTAATAGGGGTGCCCAAACTTTTTCATATGACTGTATATATATATATATATATATATATATATAAATATTATTTTACAGGTTGTGTGGCGATTCCTAATATAAATAGTTAATAAAAATTATTTATTTACAATGCTTGCAATATTTATTTGTGCTGTTCTTATTTATGCCCATTGGGTACTATAGAAGTGAATGCAGTTCAGGTTACGCAAGTGCACTGATGCTTCAATCACATAGGGGACGCAGGGGGACTTTTGGACCCCCATTCTCCTGATCGCTGAGATTCCCAGAGGTCGGACCACCAGCAATTTGAGATTTATCCCAATCCTGTGGATAGGGGACAAGTGTCTGAAATGACAAAATCTCTTTAAAGAGATTGTCTGGTCAAAAAATATACTTTTAAAATTGGCCAGGGGTGGTGAAATTTAAAAAAAAAAAAAAATCATACTCTCCTGTCCTTGCTGCTCCGGTGTCCTCCCAGCGCAGCCATTTACAAAAACACAGTTATTTTTCAGATTGCAGCATTTCTGCAGTGTATTTTTTTTTCTGCAATATGTGGATAGGATTAGCCAGAATCCCATCCACTTTGCAGGTACTGTAAAACGCAACGTTTTTTTGCCGCTGCGTTTACACTACATGGGGCCCCGGCCTAAAAGTACAAAGCTTTACTCCGAAGTGGAATGTCCATTCTATGATAATTATTTTTCTTTATGCCCAATCCTTCTTTTCCCTTCCCTGTGCTCTTTTTGTTTTCCTCAACTTACTAGTCAATGCCTAAAGTGTTTGATGTTTTTATTGGAAAATTACCTAATAAAACATAAGTGCAAAGCTAAGGTGTGCTGTAACAGGCATTAATGCAGGACAGACCTGGGGACCTTTCCTAGACTCGAGGCTGTCCATATTTAAAAAAAAAAAAAAAAAAAAAAAGAATGTTGGTCTTATATAAAGTCGATTAAAGGAGACCTCTTTATTTTTTCATGGTGTTTCAGTGGTCAAACAGGACTGAGGCGGTCATCCACAGCTTCCATCCCACTGGTGACGGGCACAACTTCTGTGCCCAAGCCATTGTTTTGACGTTCATCACCGTGCTGCCATTACTCCCTGCTTGTGACGTCCATGTATGTCCATTTACAGAAGGGCTTCTTCATCAGTCCATGTCTTACTGTTTCAAAATGGTTCCCAATGTCAGACCCCCATCATATTATTCCTGTAATATCTTACATGTTACTATGTTACGTAATGTTATGATCCTGTTTTAACAACTGAGGATTTCTGTATACCATGTTATTTGACTATGTAAATAGTGAATGATTTGTTGCGGGGTTTGACATGACTGTTAACTATTATACGTATAAGCGTCAGAGTGGGTGGCGGTATAGATGGTTTGTCTGGACTGGGATTTGTCTAGTGGCAACTCCCACATTTACTAAAAAGGCAAAAGTAAAACTTTGCATGGACATAAGCATCTGGGGCCTCCCATTTCTCTTGGAGTCCACCGGTGGTAAATTTAGTAGACTGGATATGATTTGGAGAGACACCCTCCTCTGTCTGTATAAGGTCTCACCGAGCCATGAGGAGGAAAGAACTGCCTGTAGAGCTCGGAAGTGGAAGAGTGAAGAAATCAGGCGATACCTTTTAGAGGCTGAGTAAATTTATAAGTAAGCTTTCAGGAGTACTCGCTCCCTTCATCAGACATGGTGTGATACAAGAACTGAAAATTCACAGATTTTTATACACATGGTCTTCAAAGGATTTTAGAGTCCTTAAAAAAACCAAAACAAGATGCAATCTAAGTAGAGAAGTTATTTACAACCGGTCAAAAAACAATCTGGAAAGTTGTGGGGTGTGACAGAGGGATCTGTTATCTGTTTGCTATCAGGAGGTGATTTGTGACCCTCACAGGTCATACATAGTGTGACATGAAGCTGGCATGAATATTAAGTCCAAATTGCAGAGTTTGAAATTTTTGCATAAATTTGTACTCCCATTCTTTCCTTTTCTCCTGCGTCTTAAAATGTCCCATTAACACCACAACCCGCAAATCTGCAATAGAGTGGTTTTCTCCGGAGAAATGTGCGGCCACTGGGAGATCGGTTCTGCTGTTATTAATGTTGGATCTGTGTGAGTTCATGCGCTGACTGAGTCTCTGCCCTGTTTCCCCCACATAGAGGCCTGTGGTGGGACATTGCACACACATTATGAGATACACCACATTGGAAGACCTGCAGGAAAATGTCCCCCTAATTCTGTACACCTGTTGTGACTGTGGGATAGGTACACTGTCAGCGGTGTGGATGTGCTTGCAGGTCATGCACCTTTTATGTAGGCAAGGTGAGGTGCCATTTTCAGTTGGGGCCTTCAGGGCACTCCGGACGATAATGCGCCTCAGGTTTGGTGGTTGTCGAAAGGAGAGGAGAGGGGGGACTGGAAATATGTCCTTGAGTCTGTTGTCCCTATGTAGTACAGGTTGGAGCTCCTTGGCAATCCTTCGTAGGATCTCCAGCTGTGGGTTGTAGGTGACAACTAGGGGCACTCGAGCTTCATTCTGGGTCTCTCTATATGTGAGCAGACTGTCTCTGTTAATGGCTGCCGCTTTGTTTAATTGGTTGTCTGTTACTTTTGGTTTGTATCCCAATCTGAGAAATTTCATCCTCAGATCCAGGAGGTGCTTGTCCAGGTCTGTTTTGTCGGAGCAAATACGAATGTATCGTATAGCCTGGCTGTAGATGATAGATTGTCTTGTGTGCTTGGGGTGGAAGCTGTCGTTTCTCAGGTAGGCCGTTCTGTCTGTAGGTTTGTGTAGAGCTCAGAGACAGGATTGTGGAGGCACAGGTCTGGAGAAGGGGGAAGGAGACAAAAATTTCTGCTGCATTGAAAATTTCTAAATGGAAGAAATTTGGGACATCCAGGGCTCTTCTTAGAGCTCCCGCCCCACCAAAGTAAGTAATTGAGGGAGAAGAGCCTTGGTAAAAGAAGTGAGAAGTACCCAATGGTCATTCTGGTTGAGCTCCATAGATCCTGTTTGCAAGTGGGAGAAATTTCCAGAAGGTCAACAATCACTGCAGTACTCCACCAATCTGAGCTTTATGGCGGAGTGGCCATAAAGAAGCCTCTCCTTAGTAAAAGACACACAGAAGTCCATCTGGAAATTACAAAAAGCACCTAGAATTCTGGCCACAAAGTTGAATGCGTCATGACACCAGGCACTGCTCATCATCTTCCCAATACCCTCCCTATAGTGAAGCATGGTGGTGGCAACAGGCTGTGGGGTTGTTTTTCAGCAGCTGGGACTGGGACACTGGTCAGGGTTAAAGGAACGCTGAATGGAGCAAAGTACAGAGATATTTTTAATAAAAACTTTATCAAGAATGCTCTGGACCACAGACTGGGCCGAAGATTCACCTTCCAGTAAGCACACAGCCAAGACAACACAGGAGCGGCTTAGAGGCAACTCTGCGAATGTCCTTTTAGTGGCCCAGCCATAGCACTGACTTGATCCCGATCGAACATCTTTGGAGAGACCTGACAGTCCCCTTCCAACCTAACAGGGCTCTAGAAGGTCTGTAGAGAAGAATGGCAGAAAATCTCCAAATCCAAACTTTGAGGCATCATACCCAAATAGACTGGAGGCTGTAATCCCTGCCAAAGCTGCTGCTAAGTGTTCAGTAAGGCTGGGTTCACACCAGCGCTTAAACTCCATTGTCAGTATGGGGTATTCAGTGCAGCCTGATGGGAGGGGGGGAATAGAATTTTTTTTTTTTTAAGCACAAGGCTGCAACACAACAAAATGTGACAAGGTTTGAAAAATTTCTGAACACATTATCTGTATTAGGGCTTGTTTTTGGCAGGAGAAGATGTATTTTCAAATATTGTCATTCAGTTTTCCATATAATATATTGTGAAAAAGTAAAAGATATGGATGTGGTGGAATGGGAATTGTTTATACTTTACTACTTGCAATTTACATTGAGAGATTCATATTTTTTTATATTTTTTTTGTCTACAGAGCTGTATAAGGGCTTCTTTTTTTGCAGGGGATGCTGTAGTTTTTATTGATCCCATTATGGGGTACACATGAGTTTTTCTTTTTTGGGAGGGAGGGGGGAGAGGTGTCTAAAAGCAGTGATTTAAACATTGTGATTTATTTTATAATTTTTTTTTTCTCCATTTACAGGTTTAATTATTTTAATAATTTGACAATTTTTGGATACAGCGACAAGTTTATTTTTTATTTTCATATTTAAATTATTTTTTTTATGGTTTTAATTAATGTGTTTTGTTTTTTTTTGTTTTTTTGTCCGCCTTGGTGGTTTGAACATGTGATCATTTGATCTCTCATACAATATGTTGCAATTTTTCTGTATTGCATTATATTGTAAATATACTGACTCTATTGCCCATTTACTCATGTTCTTTTGCACCCCACCTGTTAGCACGGCATACCTGGGTGCCTTCAATAATCGAGTAGCATACATACTTCTAATGACACCCCCTGGTGGTGTTATGAGGTAATCTCAGAATGCCCACCTAACTGGGGCAGATAAACTAAAAAGACTGCACCAGAATTTTGGCGTAACTTGCACCAAAACCCAAATATGCCAATATGCCCAAATATGTTCAGTGCTGTGAGAAGGAGCATCAAGTGATTGTTATTGTCTGGCTGCAGAGCAGAAGGAATCTCATCACTACCTGCATACAAGGGCAGGACAAGGGGACACCCTTCAGGTGATGCTCCCGATTTGCTTTTCATGTGTACTGGACAGGGAACAGACTGTCTTTCTGCCACCTGCTTGATGACTCAGACTTTATAATAAGCGTTGGTTTTTGCAAGGACAGTCCTGAAACTTTCTGTACTCTTGATGGACAGCAGGAACGTAATGCATCAATGTCTCCAAGCCTGCCTTCCAAAATGAGGATTGGTCTTCACCATGGCTCGCTGACTTAGATTTAACTTGCATCCATATGTTTTTTTACTTTTTATTTTCCTGGTGTTTCATACAGTATGTGCAAGCATAGACCCTACTGTCAGTGTATGTCACTGCAATAGTAACATCTTTTCTCCAGTTTGGCTAACCCCAACTTTAGATTGAGGTTTTGCCTCCCTTACTGTCTGTTGGTTTATGTGTCGTCTTTTCTCCCAGTCCATTTACCTCCTATATACAGTGCCTTGTGAAAGTATTCGGCCCCCTTGAACTTTTCAACCTTTTGCCACATTTCAGGCTTCAAACATAAGGATATAAAATTTTAATTTTTTGGTGAAGAATCAACAACAAGTGGGACACAATGGTGAAGTGGAACGAAATTTATCGGTTATTTTAAACTTTTGTAAAAAATAAAAAACTGCACAATAATATTGCACGCCCCACTTTTCAGTTTTTTATTTTTTACAAAAGTTTAAAATAACCAATAAATTTCGTTCCACTTCACGATTGTGTCCCACTTGTTGATTCTTCACCAAAAAATTAAAATTTTATATCCTTATGTTTGAAGCCTGAAATGTAGCAAAAGGTTGAAAAGTTCAAGGGGGCCGAATACTTTCGCAAGGCACTGTATCTCCTAGATATAGAGATATATACCTTCCTATACATGCCATTCAATAACCTTATTGGCTTTCCTGTCTGGGTATATCCACATGTTCTTATTTTATTTTTATTTTTAATTTCTACTACTTTTATACAAAAACACGTTTCGCTTTGTTCTGCCACATTTGAATGACATAGCATTTTTTTTTTTTTTACATCCACGTAACTTTGAGGGTTTGATTTTTGCAAGATGAGTTATAGTTTTCATTGGCATTATTTTGGGGTACACAGGATTTATTGAGTAAATTTTACCCCTTTTTGTAGTGGTGTACCTCCAGTTATAAACAATTTCTCATAAATGAATAGTACAGGTGAAAAATAAAAACCATGTAATATATGGTTAAAGAAATCTGTTTTCTTCTCCACTTTTTAAGCAAAGTTGCTTTGTACATATTAGTTTATGAAGAGGGGAGGGGTAGGATGAGATGGCTACAGAAGACACTCAGATAATTGCTGCTGTTACTCTGCTACTCTGTACTAGTTTAACACTGCTAGATTTGTAGATAAGAGGCTACCAGTGCACAGAATGACGCAATAAATCAATTCACCAGCTGGCAGCAACCTTCTCCTCCCTTCTCCATAGCCTTTTGTGTGTGAGACTGAACACAAGGAATCTTATTTAACAAGCAGTGAGATTGAAGATAAGGAGCAGGACAACAGCTTAATAAGAGAAGGAAACAGATCTCCTTAATAAGATATATTACAAAGTTTCTTCTAGTCACCTGTACTATTCATTCATGAAAAGTTGTTTGTAACTGATGTTTTTTTTTTTTTAAACACCTGAATAACACATTTATTTTATAGAACAAGTTGTACGGTTGCAGTGATACCACTTTTATGTATAGTGTTTTTTTTTGTTGTTTTTTTTTTTACATAATAAAACATTTTATAAGGTGGGGGAATGTTTGACGATTGGGTATGAAATTTCAGGCAATGGCCATTCCTGAGGCCAAATACAGATTGGATATTTTAGGCCAGTAGTCAACTGAAAATAAGAGCGTTTGGCCACTTAGCTGATTTGTGCAGATTCACTCTGAATTGGTCGTTTATTGGCCAGTTCAGTTGATGTTGATGGTGGAATCTTTCGTCCGAATGACCCCTGCATGGATTGAATGCAGAACAGCCATCAAAAATGACAGTGTATGGCCAGCTTTACAGGCAGCCTATTGGAAAAGGACTAATGGTCTTTGGTGCATGACAACTGGCTGCCCAGCCAACCCTTCAGCAGCACATGATCCCTGTGGCAGCAGGATGTCTGCTGTATGTCATAGCTTACGGCAACTGTTCAGGGGGGCAGGAACTTCCTGTTCTACACTACTGTTGTGGTACAAGAAAAGGTTAAAAGGTTGCTTTTGGAAACTTCAGAAATTTCTAGAAAGAATAACAAAGACTGGCAAAATACAGGGTTAGGAGAATAGATGCTGCAGAATTGGTATAGATACAAGTATTTACTAAAACAGACATGTACAGGTGACGGGTGGTGACCTATAAGCCATACCCATAGGATATGTCAGAAAAGCCCAACCTCATGGGACCTGCACCTATCTGAAACAAGGGTTCTCTGATCCCTGTCGAGTGGTGAGGTGTGTGCTGTTTTAACCATAGGGTAAACTGTGTACCTGCACCAGGCCCTATGGCAGCATGGAGCCCTCCTTCCAATTGTCCTGGATCCAGCAGGAATTCACACATTTCAGGGGCTGATTTCAGATAGAGTTGAATAAAATGGTGGAGTCTTTCAGGCCTCGGCTAGTGCTGTTGGTGGCAGGGAGTCACAATGAGCACAGGACTAGACATGGCAAGAAGCTCATGGGAATGGGGCTAGGTCAGTATTGTTTTTTCTTTGTATTGTTGATGGGCAACTTATGGTATATTTACCATACTTGACAACTCTTCCCAAAAAAGAGGGGACACCCTAGACTCCTAAAAGATCAAGCAAGTCTCCCAAGCCACTGGAGTAGCATTCACTTTATATATGACTTGGGCACTTTATGTAACAGTCATATCCAAAAAGAGCGTCTGTAGCAAAATTAGCACCCTCATCATCCTCATCACAAGAAGGGGTGTCTCTCTGACCAGATGGGGTGTGGCCAAATCCATAGGGGCTGGCTTTATTTGAAAATTTTCACATTGCATACTGTTATCCTGGACACAGTCAACCAAATGTTGGCAGGTATGTTTTATACTGAATATGGCTAACTAGGGAACATTATATTGTGTGGAGCCATTTAGGAAGTATTATACTGTGTGGGGCCACCTAGGTTATATTATACTTTGTATGGTCTCTAAGGTGGCATTCTACTGTGTGTGGTCGCTTAGGGGACATTATATGTGTGGCTTCCTCCATTCACTTCTATGGGAGTTCCAAGTATAGCCAAATAAGCAGGCACCATAACCAAATGCCTAGTGGTTCCTTCTTCTTTCTGGTTATTGTCTATATCACAAAATTGTTCTATAGGAGTTTTAACCTTTTAGTGCCCAAAGCACAACACCTGGAGGGCAGGCAAGTGTACAGCAAGTTGGAATGCTGCAAGATTAGCACCTACCTATAGCGTAGATTGTTCTATAAAGAATTTCTCTTGAATTCCTCACCAGCTTAAAACCAGCAGATAAGTGGTTAACACTTCTACTCTAGCAAGCATGTTAGCGGGTGAGACAAAGGAAAGCATGCTGTAGTGTCTCCCAGAATCCTTTGCAGTGTTGCCATGCACTGCCTGTGAGCAGCACGCTCTGCATGTGTCAGGTTGAGCAGTTGTCACAGAAACGCAGCTTTAAATAATGCAATTACTGTAGAACAAGGAATAAGAAGTAAAGACCGATACCCCCCCCCCCCTCCTCCGGCTCCAAGGAACGTCTACTCTCCTGCCTAAGTGTGGTGTCTTTACTTCTATTATATACTTATCACAGGGACCAGCTGGAATTGAGTGTTTCCCGCATACCAACACGGCTGGTTAACCATTTCTGTGCTTTAGTACAATGTTGTTTTCCTTCAAAAAGTTAGTCTACATTGTCTCTAGGCTTATGTATATTTCTACTTTTATCCGTTAGGGTTCTGTTCAGATTGCCTTTGAGTTATATGTTTGCCATACAAACTGGGAAAGCTACCGGTGCTTGTTACATGGCAGTTAAAAACTGTGGCTGCAAGCCCAGCATGCCCATGTGTGGCCTCCAGCCCAGCATGGCCACTTGTGGCCTCCAGCCTAGCATGGCCACTGGTGGCTTCCAGCCCAGCATGCCCATGTGTGGCCTCCAGCCCAGCATGCCCATGTGTGGCCTCCAGCCCAGCATGCCCATGTGTGGCCTCCAGCCCAGCATGCCCATGTGTGGCCTCCAGCCCAGCATGCCCATGTGTGGCCTCCAGCCCAGCATGCCCATGTGTGGCCTCCAGCCTAGCATGCCCATTTGTGGCCTCCAGCCTGCCCATTTGTGGCCTCCAGCCCAGCATGCCTATTTGTGGCCTCCAGCCCAGTATGCCTATTTGTGGCCTCCAGCCTGCCCATTTGTGGCCTCCAGCCCAGCATGCCTATTTGTGGCCTCAAGCCCAGCAGGTCCATTTGTGGCCTCCAGCCCAGACTGTCACACACTTTTCCTGGTTGGGCACAGGATTTGTGCATTGACTTGAATGAGGCATAACACCACAGTGAGTATCGCACTGAACAGTCACTTGAAGGCTATATTCAGACATGGCTGATTTATTGCAGAGATTTCTGGGACTGAAAATCTGCCCCACACATCTGAATGGAGTTGTTTCTGCAGCACTTGCATGGCTTTCTACAAGCCGCCCTCAAATTTCATCAACAATTTTTGCTTTCTGTGAATTGACCCATAAATATTGAAATTTCTAGGATTTTTCAACAATGTCTGATGGTTCGGGAGGTAACCACTGCAAACCCCACCAAGCTCTAGAACAAAAGGTGCAAACAAAACGTCACAGCACCACAGGCACTACATTCTGGTGATTTTGGGGGCCACAAGGGTTGGTTCCCCTCTGATCAGACATCACTAGCATATTCTGGCCACATCTGTTTGCATTTCATTGTACGGCAGGCACACTTCGCCGTGTTCACGGTGTATGCTGCCAGTATTTGTCTTCCTGTTTATTCCCAGCAAGATAGCTGTGTGTTCCCCGACTGTGCACTTACTGATTGGGGGTGGGGTGGGAACAGATGGAGGTCTTTAATAGTTATTTTTAGACAATATGGTATTTCAGCACCAGATTCAGTTTGTCATGGGCCACCATCTTCTTATGACAGTAAAGTACCATTGTGTCAGTAAGCAGGGGCATGGCTTACTAGCCCAGACAATGACAAATCAGCCTAAGTGGAAAAACCATGTATAGTCTATGTAAGGCAGAAAGAGAAGAGGAATTTGAGGTGGTCTTCTGTATTAGATTCCTCTCCACTTTTGCAGCCCTGTGCTTTCTGGTGTGGCTGTACTTGTTAACCTCAGGCACAATGGGGTTACCCCTGTTAAGATCGAGCAGGACGCTATGGCGCTACCTCCCATTGAAAATAGTAAGGGGGTGTTCACTCATAGGAATCTGCCTCAAATTCTGCCTGAAATCTTCCTCCCATTTATTTCAGTGGGAAGCAGAAGCTGAATTTATCAGTAAGTGTCCTGCTTGTTCTTCAGGTGGATTCCGGCTGACAACTCCCATTGAAATTATTGGGAGGCGGATAATATACCTTTTCTGTAGGAACAGAATTGGATGTGGAATTTGTCAAAATCCGCTCACGGAATTTGGCCCTGCCCAGTAAAGGTAATATACAGCAGTACTCTTCTGCAAATTCTGCTTCAATTTTCACTTCAAATTCAGCATCAAAATCTGCCTTTGTTTTTGTCCTGCAGAAAAATTTTCAAATTCCTGAACCTGAAGTTTTCTGCTTGTCAAATTCAGCGTCAAATTCCTACATGTGCACACCCAGTAAAGACAGATTCTGGGCGGAATTTGGAGCTGACTTTGGGGCAGAACTCTCCTCAAAATCAGAACCCACTCTATACACAGTCAGCCGGATGCTGAACCTCCGCACCTCATGTACAGTGCCTTGCGAAAGTATTTGGCCCCCTTGAACTTTTCAACCTTTTGCCACATTTCAGGCTTCAAACATAAGGATATAAAATTTAAATTTTTTGGTGAGGAATCAACAAGTGGGACACAATCGTGAAGTGGAACGAAATTTATTGGATATTTTAAACTTTTGTAAAAAATAAAAAACTGAAAAGTGGGGCGTGCAATATTATTCGGCCCCCTTAAGTTAATACTGTGTAGTGCCACCTTTTGCTGCGATTACAGCTACAAGTCGCTTGGGGTATGTCTCTATCAGCTTTGCACATCGAGAGACTGAAATTCTTGCCCATTCTTTCTTGGAAAACAGCTGGAGCTCAGAGAGGTTGGATGGAGAGCGTTTGTGAACAGCAGTTTTCAGCTCTTTCCACAGATTCTCGATTGGATTCAGGTCTGGACTTTGACTTGGCCATTCTAACACCTGGAGACGTTTATTTGTGAACCATTAAAATGTAGATTTTGCTTTGTTTGGGATCATTGTCTTGTTGGAAGATAAATCTCCGTCCCAGTCTCAGATCTTTTGCAGACTCCAACAGGTTTTCTTCCAGAATGGTCCTGTATTTGGCTCCATCCATCTTCCCATCAATTGTAACCATCTTCCCTGTCCCTGCTGAAGAAAAGCAGGCCCAAACCATGATGCTGCCACCACCATGTGTGACAGTGGGGATGGTGTGTTCAGGGTGATGAGCTGTGTTGCTTTTACGCCAAACATATCGTTTTGCATTGTGGCCAAAAAGTTTGATTTTGTTTTCATCTGACCAGAGCACCTTCTTCCACATGTTTGGTGTGTCTCCCAGGTGGCTCGTGGCAAACTTTAAATGAGACTTTTTATGGATATCTTTGAGAAATGGCTTTCTTCTTGCCACTCTTCCATAAAGGCCAGATTTGTGCAGTGTACGACTGATTGTTGTCCTATGGACAGACTCTCCTACCTCAGCTGTAGATCTCTGCAGTTCATCCAGAGTGATCATGGGCCTCTTGGCTGCATCTCTGATCAGTCTTCTCCTTGTTTGAGATGAAAGTTTAGAGGGACGGCCGGGTCTTGGTAGATTTGCAGTGGTCTGATACTCCTTCCATTTCAATATGATCACTTGCACAGTGCTCCTTGGGATGTTTAAAGTTTGGGAAATCTTTTTGTATCCAAATCCGGCTTTAAACTTCTCCACAACAGTATCACGGACCTGCCTGGTGTGTTCCTTGGTCTTCATGATGCTCTCTGCGCTTTAAACAGAACCCTGAGACTATCACAGAGCAGGTGCATTTATACAGAGACTTGATTACACACAGGTGGATTATATTTATCATCATCAGTCATTTAGGACAACATTGGATCATTCAGAGATCCTCACTGATCTTCTGGAGTGAGTTTGCTGCACTGAAAGTAAAGGGGCCGAATAATATTGCACGCCCCACTTTTCAGTTTTTTTTTTTTTTACAAAAGTTTAAGATAACCAATAAATTTCGTTCCACTTCACAATTGTGTCCCACTTGTTGATTCTTCACCAAAAAATTAAAATTTTATATCCTTATGTTTGAAGCCTGAAATGTGGCAAAAGGTTGAAAAGTTCAAGGGGGCCGAATACTTTCGCAAGGCACTGTATACCCAATCAGCTCGGCTCCTGTATAGACCTCTGGCGGTAGCTTCTCTTCCCACAGAACAAGAGTCGGGCATGACAAAATCCTATAGCCTTTTAATTCCTGACAGCTGCATCAGGTTAGTGTCACTTTAGTTGTTTGGCCAGAATCATCAGACCTTAATCTACTGTACGTGCCCAGCTTAGTGTGCTCTAGATCTGCCCAAAGCAACCAGAAACAAAAAAAAAAATAGCAAAACAAAAAACCCCTCTGGTTGCTATGACAAGACCAGATTTTCTATTAGATTATTTTAATAAATGAGGAACGTTAAAGGGGTTTTCCCCGGCAAATGATATTGATGACTTATCCTTTACATGGAATTTATCAAACCCCTTAGGCCAGAAAAGTGGTGGAAAAAAGTTGCAAAGACAGTGTTTGCTTTTTCCGCTGCCCTTGCCACTGTTTTGAAAAGTGAACGCAGACCGGTGTGTCCACCTGAATCCCAACAAATTTACTATAATTTAATGTCAGAAACTGGCAAAAACTTCAGTTCTAATTCACAACTACTCGTAAGCAGTGTGAATGTGACATTCTGGCCACTAAGAACCAGAATGTACATAATGGTTTTCCTATCTTTAGAGTCTTAGCATGTCAGGAGTCTGACAACCGGGCCCTGGCCCATCAGCTGTTTGAAGATGCTGCAACCTCTTCAATACTTACAACGCACAATGCCATACACTGTACAGCGACTGTGCTTGGTATCACAGCTCACCCTGCTCCCTTGAATGGGACTGAGCTGCGATGAGGCCATCTGACTGATGAACATGACATCACATGGCTTGTGAAGCTGAAGCAGCTCTCAGGGAGCACTGCAGCTTCTCCAAGCAGCTGATCCATCGGGTGATCCCAGGTGTCAGGCCCTGAGGGTCTTCAATGGATGGCCTATGCTAAGGTTTTCAATTAAAAAGTGCCAGAAATCTCCTTGAGGCGAAGGCCCCACGTAGCGAGCTGGAGCCAACTCATTGCGGTTTTTCCCGCAGCGCTTTTCACTGAAAGTCCGCGGAGGTTTGCTGCTTCTGCTTCTATTATACCTATATGGAAAATGCCAGCATTTCTGTAGGTATAATTGACATGCTGCGATTTACAAAAACACGACGGTTTTTGAAATCCCATCATGTCCGCTGTCGATATTTTTCTGCAATGTGTGGATGGGATTAGCCAGAATCCCATCCACTTTCCAGGTAATGTAAAACGCAGTTTTTTTAGCCATGGAGTGAAGGAGGAGTTGGAGTGAAGAACGGTTACAACCCCCCCCGCATTGGTGATGTGAATGGGCACGGTGTAATGCTTCATTTCTCCTGCGGTGGTGCTGCAGGAAAACTGAACACTTGCTGCCAAGTTTCCCATCACACCACCACTGATCGCTAGGGGGTCCCAGCAAAAGTTCCTTTTGTGAGCAGCTTCTTGTCAAGGGATGCTTGTAACAAGTAGGGGTTGTTTAAAGAAGAGAACCCCTTTAACTTCTATGTTACACTGCCATCTTACATGTGTTCTCTCCTTCTAGGATAAGAACTATGTTCTGATGATGGTCGACCCAGATGCTCCCAGCAGAAACAATCAAAGATTCAGGCACTGGAGACATTGGTTGGTCGCTGATATACAGGTAACTGGGAAGTGGTCCACTAGTCTGTCTAGTATTCTGAGCAGGGGGACTACGACTACAAGTACTGCATATTTGTTATTCTTACTTTTCTGTGAAATTGTAAAAATGTGCAGTAAAAACACAATTTTACAAAAAATGTCCATAGTGATGGCAGCATCTGTGCTGGAGTTAGGAGGCCTCGGCCCCTTAACAACTCTGGTGCACAGCGGGAGGTCTTTTTTTGTTTTTTTTTGTATTCTGCCCTCTGTTATTGAGTTATTGTGTTGACCAATCGCAGGGTGCAGTAGTCACGTGCCAGCATGTCATTGCAGGGGAGCGGGCAAGTGTCATCACACGAACGGCAGAAGTTTGGAAATGTGAATATGCTACTATTTAGCAGAGACTTGTCGCCTACACACTTTGGTGCAGATTTCCCCATAGAAAATCTCTGTAGCCAACCTGAAATGTGTGAAAATGCCTTTAATAAACACTACAATTAATTGTAGCAAAATGCTCTGTGTAAAGACACCCTTAGAGACCCAGAAGACACCGAAAGCATAAAAGAAGCAGACAAGTAGAATAATAGATAGTAGCGTGACATACTGCATCCCTCTGATCACATATAATAGATGGGGGAAGGTAATACCACAGATCACTGCGATTATTTTTACATTTCCCCATCACAAGCTAATAATGACAATGGATGATAATAGCTTCTAATTGTGCCAACCTGTTAACCCCTCTCCTTATTGTCTCTCCCTGCAGTAATTACAGCCATCGCTCCTCCCATCGGGGGTTAATGAGATATTCTAACGAGCTGACATTACTAGAATAATTGGGCACCCGCAAATTAACATTTTTTCCCATTAAGACATTATAACATAAAAAAAATCCGGTTCTATGTAAATCCCCTTCACGGCGCACATAGAAGGCATCTGTCGTAGATATCGGTGATCTCTATGACATCTGTTCCTGGCAGGAAACCTAAAGTTGGCACCTTATAAGACGATCTGCTGATATCATGTATGAGAAGTACACTACATGGCCAAAAGTATGTGAACACCCGGACGCCATATCCATATGGGCTTGTCAGAGTGGTATTCCAAGTTTAGACATTTATGGCACATTCACCTTCCAGGTGAGGTGCCAAATGGCTAGAGAGGTGGCCATGCACTTGTGCAGCTCTCTCCATTTACTTCTATTGGTGCAAGTGTACATGAGTGTTTCCATGATCCCCACAGAAGTGAATGGAGAAAGCCGTGTACATGCATGGCCACTGCTCCATTCATTCTCTGGAATGGATAGGTCTAAGGGCCAGTTCACATCTGCGTTCAGCTTTCCGTTTGGGGGAGTCCACTTGGGGACCCCCCGAACGGAAACCTATACGCATAGAAAAGTGTTTACCTAAGGAAACCCGCGGACCCCATAGACTTTAATGGGGTGTTCCGTGTGGTTTCCGCTTGCAGCGCTTTTCTCTCCGCTTGCTTCGTGTGGAAACCACATGGACCCCATTATAGTCTATGGGGTCCGCGGGTTTCTTTAGGTAACCGCTTTTCTATGCGTATAGGTTTCCGTTTGGGGGTCCCCAAGTGGACTCCCCGAACGAAAAGCCGAACGCAGATGTGAACAGGCCCTAAGATGGGAATACCTCTGTAAATAGGTTTTCTGGGACTTGTCTAATGATGACCTGTCCTCAGGAAAGATCATCAATATATAATCGGTGGGAGTCCAACACTCAGGGCCCTTTCAGATCCGCTGTTTGAAGGGGCTGTGGCGCTCTTCCCTATGCTGATGATGCAACGTTCACATGGTACAACAGCAACTCAGTCCCATTCCAGTCAATGGAACTGAGTTGCAATGCCAAGCACAGCCATTAGTATAGGTACAGTACTGTGCTTGACATTCAGTGAAGAGGCCGCAGTACTCTGCAGCCTCTTCAACCTACAGATTGCTGAGGTTCCTAGGTGTCGGACCCCCACTGATCATATTGATAAGCTATCCTTGGGATAGGTGATAAATATGAATGCTGTGGAAAAACCCCTCTAATCATTCTACTTCTGAACCATGAGCATTTAAAGGGGTTTTCCAGGCTAAAAATATTGATGACTTGTCTTCAGGACATAAGTATCAGACTGGTGGGGTCACACCCGGGACCCTGATCAGCTGGTACACAGAGAATGGAGCAAGCAGTAGACGGCTCTGATCTCTGTGTAGTGGCTGAGCTGAGTGGGAGCTGATCTGCCATGCTTCATATTTCAAGACTTCATGCTGCAGATTTGTTTGCGGATGGGGTTTGCTTAAGTCCCATCTATTACACCGCTATGTACTAACCCACCGCACGTACACAACCTGTGTCCCCAGCCTTAAAGAGGTTTTCTCATGATCTGAGGTACTCCCTCTATGGGCCAGAGCAGAGACCCGGCCCATCCATCTATTACGTGGTCTTCCATCACTTTGAAGCCTTTCCTTGCAGAGTGCAATGACGGTTTGCTTTGCAATCTTCCTGATGTGCAGCCTTGTGCATGGTGATCTATGGCTTGTGTATGTATGCTTCGCCATGTAGGTACAGCAATGAAGCTCCCGCCTATTGCCGATTTCATACGGCTATAATATATGCCATGTTTCCTAAGACTGGCAATGTGAAGGAGGCAGGAGGAGTGATGTGCACCACATGTATTAAATGGTATTTGCCTCTTAATAATTTTCATCTCCTGCAGCAGTGCTGGCACATGATCGCTGAGGCCAGTGACTGGCTGCATTGGTCATTTGCACAGGTATGGCAGATGCTAGTGGCGACCAGCGGAGCGGTATTGCTGGAGTGGCGGGGGGATTAAAGGGGCGGGTAAAGTTTTTTTTTGTTTGTTTTTTGTATCTTATCCCATTCCCTGCTCTTGGGCATGTGAAGGGGTCTGTAACCCTAATCAGTTTATCCTTCCTTTGCAAAAAGATGTTCTGCAGCAGCTAGGCTGTATCACCTAGCACGATATACCTCCTAAGTGATTGTGTAATCTCCTAAGAGTTCTGTGCACAGAGTATGATGCGGCCGTGGAAATCCCCAGTGACTTGTAATATTAATATAGGTGGGTACATTATATAAAAACTATACACTACCACACGATCTGGGAATAGCTCTCTCGTGTCTACAGGCTTCTTTCTGGACATATGTTAGATAGAGCAAAAAAAAAGCTGTGGGATGAGAGAGATGATGATGATGATGATGGCGGTGGTGGTGATGATACAGAATTGTCCTGTCCCATATGCAGGAGCAAATCTCACAGCACCAACCTGACTCATCCCAAAAGCCGAACTCACTGCAGTTACCAAGGGAACCATCAGGATAAGTGATGTGGAGAGTGGGGAGTGCCTCAGAGGGTAATGGAGGGCTGAGAGTAGTCAATAAGGAGTTTTAACATTAGGGTAGATGATTAAATAGCCGAGATGGACAGGGGTATGGTCAGGTAGGGACGGGTTTTGCAGGACGTTGTTCTGCGGCCTGTTCTTGGCACTTAAGGGGCCACCTTCTCTTCACCCCTTGCTTTCCCCTGTCTCTCCGTGGTCCTCTGCCTACCTCTCCTCACTCTCCCTCTCCCCTGTGTTCTGCTTTCCACTTTCCCTGTCTCCCACGCCTGGTCTTCCTCCTGTTTCTCTTACGTGTCTGAGTGGGAGATTCCTTGTCACACGTGGCCTGGGAGTGGGAGCCTGAAAGAGCTTCCCCAAGATCCAGCTCATCGGTATAACACTCTGCCCTGTGCAGCTTGCACTTTAATAACCCAGCCGAGCCAGCTGTGACTTCTGATTATGAGACAGCTGGATCCATTGTTACACCGAGCCTGATCTGTGCGGCTAATATTAGAATATGTGCCTGGCGCCCTGCGCCGCTGTACACTTTATTCTGTGTACCCTCTAGCAACTTTAACTACTTCACAACCACAGGTGCCAAGTGTCAACCTGTTGCACGCTCATGTGTCAAGTGCACTGCGGTAAATCTTTACTTCTATGCTCCTATTTGCGTAGAATGACACTAGCACATAAGGTGTCCATATTGTCAGCTAAAGACGACTATCGGGATGGTCTGCTGGAAGACACTGTTTTACCCTTTAAGTATAGCTATATAATCTACATAAAAAGTAGTTGCCTAACTTTGTAGATCCATCACATCACTTATATTACACTGATCCTAAATTAAAGTCTGTGTTATACTCCAGAGCTGCATTCTTAATTCTTCTGGTTGTCATTGGAAACCTTTGGAACTCTTTGTGTCAGAACCAACCCTAACTACTTAGCTGACATTAAAAACTGCTATATACATGCAAGCTAAATGTAATCTTCCCTCCTCTAGTGACTTCTGCTATATCCAAATCAGCCATCAGTGATCCATTTTTCGAGATTCCCCAGGCCCCATGCGAGGAACTGTGTAAATCAGAATCCTCCACAGCGCGGGTTATTTCAGACTTTTATTGCATTCTGTCAGACCGTCCCCCCGGAGCAGTATCCTAGACACCCATATATGAGAGGGTTACTTGGGAGAGACACTGTCGGATCTGTTCTGGACCATCATTTGGAGACAAGCGGCCAAGACTTCTTGCTGTATTGCTTACAAGGAGAATATTTTCAAGCTGCTACTCCATTGGTACCACACCCTGGCATTGCTTCATTCTTTTGACACTGCTATCTCAGATGCTAGCTGGTGGTGTGGTGCCTGTCATGACCTCTAATCCAACCGTTTTGGCGCCAGATCCAGATTTTAATAGAGAGGGTGCTAGGACTCTGCCTTGCGCTCACCCCCGTACATATCTCCTCAACTTCCCCACGGAAAAACTAAGGAAAAAACCCTTCCAATTATTATTATATATCTTAACTTCTGCACGATGCCTTATCACTAAACATTGGAGGCAGACCCCCCTCCCAGCCCTGGAGGAATCTTGGAACATCTGACCTCCTTCTTGAACGATGAGGAGGAGCGGAGCCAAGCAGTATGGGAACCCTGGGACAATTTCTGGGTACTCCGTGACCTCTAGCTAATGGAGTTCTGATTTTTCTCTGGCCACTGTCGCTGGGGCACATCCTTCTACCTAATCCCTTCACATTCTTTCCCCTTGCTTCTTGTCTTGTGTCCCCTGCCCCCATTTTCCTTATTATTGATGTATACATTGTAATTTGGATTTGTATACCTTCTCATGAGTCTCTCATTGTATTAGCTTGCTCTCATTGGCTTTATATACTTATTTTGTACTGTTTCTTTTTTGCCTTGTCTTTGGCTTGTCTGTTTTATACCTTTTGATAAAAATTTCAATAAATATTACAATGAAAATAAACAGCACAATCTAACATTGTGTAGCTCCTCCTCATACCACAAAAAAAAAAAAAACTTTAAGTCACGGCATGGACTCAGAAATCCCTCTGGAGGTGTCTTGTGGTGTCTGGCACCACAGTGAACCAACTTTGCCTGCAGTGTTCCTTTAACTCCTGTAAGTTGTGATGTGCGGCCACCAAGGACCAGTCTTGTTTTTGCAGCACATCCCACAGATCCTTGAGTGGATTGAGATCTGGAGAGTTTAGAGGCCAAGTCACCACCTTGTTCTTTTTGTCATGTTCATTAAAACATGTTTTGCACTGTGGCAGAGGCATTATCCTGCTGATAGAGACCACTGCCATTAGGGGGCACCACTGCCATGGAGGGGGTACTTGGTCTGACAGGTACCAGTACTACCTACCTGAACATTGTGCAAAGTAACATCCACATGAATGTCAAGAAGCTACACTGTTTTATTCTCTTCCCATAGTGCCTTCTCTTCCCAATGTCAGTTACACTAGATTCATACTAGCGCTTGCTCTCCATTGTTCGGGTCCATCAGGGAAACAGAACTACGGAGAGGCGGACTGCTAAAACAGTGTTTACACACGGACCCTGGTGTAACCCCATGGCGATAACTGAGCCTCCAACAGAGACTCCAATGCAGATGTGAACCTAGCAACTGGCCATCAGCATGACGTAAAAGCCTGATTCTTCAGACCAGGTCACCTTCTTCCACTTCTTTATGGTCCAGTTCTGACGCTTTTGTGCCTATTATAGGCATTTTTGGCATCAGACAGGAGTCAGCATAGGCACTGTCAGTGGTCTGCAGCTATGCAACCTTGAAGGATCTAGTCCTACCAGAACCTGCTTCTGGCACACTTGAGATCGCTTCAATTACCTCACTCCCACTTCCAGTGAGTGTGTTGGGCCTCTGAGGATAATAAGCAAGACAAGCCTTCTAAATTTTATATATTTATTAACCCCTAAACTGGTCGGCACTAGACACTTAACACATACAGAGAATAGATGCAGCAATTAGCAAGCAGATACAAGTGAAAAGCAGCATAACACGATACATAAAATAAAAATGGGAATAACAGAAAGAAAAGAACATATATTACCAACACCAGATTGTGATGGTTTCTCTGGCTCCAGGTGATGAGGATGATGAGCCAGGGCACGTATCTTATAAAAGTCCAGTAGCAGATGAATCTTAGCAGAGCAAAAGGCAGGAGACTTTCTGGAACAAGTAGTTAGTCCATTTCTCTGAGCCCATGTGGCAGGTTCAGGGTACATGCGGTTAAACCTCTTCTATGTTAACAAAATGACCTCAAGCCTGGCTGTTTAGGCCGCATGGGAAGCACATGGTGAGCACATGGCTGAAGTCTCCCACTTGACTTCCCCCACACCTCTCCTCTAGGAATAGCACATTACCAAGGCCAGAAGTCAAAAGAGACTGGTTCAGCCTGGGCAGAGACCTTTTGTCTCCCCTTGTCTCCTCCCTAAGTGAGGTCACCAGGGGAGGAGCCCCGTCCCCCTCTCTACATCTCTTAGAATCATTTTTCTGTATAATTCTTTGCCCGATGACTGTAGAGTTGGGCTGGTGGTATGATCGGGTTCATGGCGAAATCCCCAACACATAGACTTCAAGGTTGACACTCCATTTTCCTTTGGGTAAGGAGATCAGTGCCTGGACCTTTCCCGGGCTTTGAACTGTGACATGTGTATATTCTGAGCGTGCGTCTTGACCTGACGCATCTGGGGAATTTATCAGGGCGACTGTAAGATGTTCCCCAGGCCAGATATTGTCATAGAACCATAATCCCTCTGAAGTATAGGTGGTGCCGGTCTGTCTACGGAAGATATGCAGATCGTTTCCCCAGCACATCCTTTCTGCATGACCTCCCGCTGGGTTAATGAGGGTTGCAGTCTTATGCAGATACAGGCCTGTGACCAAATGACTGAGAGTAGTCTGACCACATTCCAGTTGCCCCACTAGTCCTGATTCTAGGCACCAACCCCCACTGTGCAGTAATATAGACCAATATTAATACCATAAAACCATATCTGAGCCTCATATTATGACACAACCCCATACACAACAAGCTGGGATGCCCTGTGTAATCTGACACCTCTGTGTTATAGTCAGCTGTAACATTTTAAGCTCTTTTATAGGACCAGTCAGGCTAGTCTTTCATCCCTATGCCCATCAATGAGCTTAGGATGCCCATGTGCCTGCCCTCCTTTGGACCATATGTGGTAAGTCACTTGGATCCTTTCATTTGTCCAATTTTCCTTCTTCCAATACATCAACTTGAAGAACTGACTATTCACTTGCTGCCTAATAGATCCCACCCATTAGCGCTGTCCATAGATAATTCGTTGTTATGCACTTCACTATTGTCATGGTTGTTCGGTGTATAATGTGTTGGGACGGTCAATTTTTGCTGACATCAGACTTCAATATACAGGTCGAGACTATAATACAGGCTGTAACAAGATGCCATGAGCTCCAATTGTGAAGGCCTGGAGTGGTGAACCAAGGGTGCCTAAAATGGGGACGGTAAACCCACTTAACCACATAAACATGCACTTTTTCATTCCTTCATTTTGAGTGCACTTACCACTGTTCTAGCCTGAATCTGATGACTTGTTGTCCTGACGTTCATCGTTCTCCTGCTACATCATAAAACTACCCAGTTCTAGAACCATGTTGGGACGCCTGGGGGCAACCAGGCACAGAAGGGCTCTTTAAAGGTAGAAATATGCATTACATTAAAGTTGGTCAAACACGACCATCTGATCTGTACAGAGGTGTCCTGACCTCTGACAGCACATGTTGAGGGGGCAGGAGAAGGGTTTGGCAAGTTGGATTCCTGAAAGATGAGAGAGCACATGCATGCTCTGTTGTGCCAAGCATGCATGTATATAGGGGGTCAGGAGGGATAACTAACAGTAGACTTATCTGAAATGTGTGCCACCTTAAAGGGAACTTGTCTCCAAAAAATGACCAAGTTTTTATGTTAAGAATTTAAAATTGTAAATTTTTAAATATTCTATGTCACTATCTGTATTTTTTTTTTTTTTTAGTACTAAATCCTGCAACTTTCACTCTGGCCCCTAAGCCCAATAATAGACTAATACTTGCCGATTTCTGTCAGGGTTTTCTTTGCTGCAGTCACCTCATTTACATCACATGTCAGGCAGACAGGATTACAATGGAAGATAACACCTCTATAGATAACACCACTGACCCATCATTGCCTCCACTACTGACAGTAGATGATGTCACAGCTTATCTCCTCTCCCATAGACCTCAATGAGTCGGCGCCAGACTATTGGTGCCTTTGGCCTTGACTATTCTGTAAGATGGCCGCCCCCATAATCGTACAAAAATCTACAATCAGAAAATATAAACAGATTAGAAAAAAATATTGAATAAAAATGTAAAAAATAAATAAAATTTAAAAAATTGGCTCCAGCAAGTATAGTATTGGCAATTGACCCTTGCAGAGCCTTCTCACTGAAAGAGACAGAGCACCTCAGCGGCCCTTTATCCTATCAGAGAGGGCTGGTAATAAACAGCATCCTCGTGCATTTATAGCTTTCCATCACTTTTTTGTACTTGGGTAAAATAAAGCACAATTTCTGGTTTTCAATGGAATAAAATGTTTATGTCCATAAACTACAAGCGGAGATTTTGATCATGTGGAGAAACTGAAGCACAAACTATCTTTACTTTATTGAACTAAATGTAAATTATCTCACAATCTATTGAGAACCTTCATGATCTTGATCAAGGGGCTTTCCCACAAGCCCACCCACACAGCCAGTGTCAGGGATCCCCTGTGTGCCGCATCCTCTGCCCCCTCAGCCCAGCTCTCCTACACTCCTGTGACTCCTCTTCACTTCCTGCGTGATGCTGCTGTTTTGTTCTGCCTGCATTAAATACTTTCCATCCTCCAGTCTTGTTTGCCTCTTACTTCTACTTCTCATTTTTACTTCCATCACTTTCTTTGCTGTCTCTCCTGTTTCTTTTTCTACTCTCATTGTTTTTAAAATACACCAAATATAAATTGATATGTAGTCTATACACTGACTGGCCACTTTATTAGAGACCCTTACTCATATATGTATATACACTAACTGGCCACTTTATTAGAGACCCCTACTCATATATGTATAGACACTGACTGGCCACTTTATTAGAGACCCCTGCCTCTTCATGACTGGAGTCTTCCCTGTATGGACATTAGACATGTGACCCTGGAGTGCAGCATAATAACAAGTGACAAGATTTCTGTGGATGAGTTTCAGGGATCTGAGTGACTGCTAACAAGTCCAGGTCATTGTTGCTAGACTGTGACATACACTGTTAGCCTTGTGAGGTTTTCTCGTACAGTGGTGTGGAGAGTATACCGAGAATGGTGTGATCGAGGATAAACATCCGTAGAAAGGGGATTGTGTGGACACAAACAAGTCATCGACAACAAGGGTCAGAGGTGGATGTGCCGAGGTCGAAGCACAGGCAAGGAAACAGCAGCCGAATACAATGCTAGTGTCAGAATAACATGTCTGAACTGACACCTCGCTATTTCTTAGCACAGGTTATAACGGCATGAAACCAGTTCCAGTGCCATTACTAGGCAAAAAAGTGCAGAAATGTTATTACCAGGCAGTATGCAAATAATTCCTTACCCAGAATTCTTAGCAAAGCATGCATGGTCTAAGTAGTTCCAGTATCGCCACTTGGTGGCGTCTCCCTAATGAGACATGGTAACCCTTCTATCACCAAGCAGAGAAGGAATCTGGCCTCGTCTGATGAACCCAGATTTCTGTTCCACCATGCTGATGGGAGGGTAAGAATTTGGCACAAGTATTAGAATCGATTCCGGTACGGACCATGGCAGACATGCAGTGGGTTTCAGGGCCAAACTCTAAGGGCCCATGCACACGACCAAGTGGGCATCCTAGTTGGGTCTTCTGGATCCATTCCGTTTCGATAACACAGATGATTATAGAGCAGGTCCTATTCTGCTCTGTGTTATGGGAATGGAATGGATCCAGAAGCCCCATAGACGTGAATGTATCACAGAATGCTCTCAGGTGACACGCGGGTGTCACTCTGACTGTCATCTGACTGCATTCAGTGATAAACTCCACCCCCAACTTGGGTGCACACTCAATCATGTGCATGGGCCCTCACTGATAGTGAGCTTTGCATTGAAGCATCTGCCAGCCTAGTTAAAGGGGTTATCCAGCTTCAAAAAATGATCTGCAATGCAATGCTAAATCCTCACTGTTTCCTTCTACACCCTTTGCTTGGCTTTATTTTACTTGCTGCTCTTTGTATCACTGTTATTTATATGCAGTGAATCTGTGGACAAACTACATTTCCCATGATTCATCTGCCTGCTTTCTCTCACTCTGTGCCCCTCCCTTCTCCACTCTCCCCTGCAATGAAATCCCAGATAATAAATCACTCCCATATCTGAGGTCACATGATGCTGTGATGTTTCATTTGCAAACTCACTCCCCCTCTGGGAGCAGCAAACATAGAGAGTGAGAGCAGGCAGATGCATCATGGGAAATGTAGTTTGTCCACAGATTCACTGCATATAAATAGGGCCTATGCACATGATCGAATGTGCATCCAAGTTGGGGGCCGAGTTTATCACTGAATGCAGTCAGATGACACTCAGTGACACCCGCGTGTTACCTGGGAACATTCTGTGATACATTCACGTCTATGGGGCTTCTGGATAGTTGTAAACCCCTTTACCTCCGAGCATGTGTGTACATTGTTCTGAACTCTAGCCATTTTGAGTGTTGCACCTCTGTGCTTGTCAGGTAAAGAAGTTTGGTTACCCTTTGCAGTCAGACTCTTATTTGTTGCACCCTTTCCTCTGTCGGCGGTCAGCCCTTCCTGAGTCTGTGCTAATATTGACATCTCCTTCTGAAAGGATCTCCCTCCTTAGACTTGATGGAAATACTCCTCATGCAATGAACACTTCCATCAGTCCAGTCCAAGTGAGGAGAGAAGCGCTCAGTGGTACAGGAATGAATATGGCTGCTAGTATCACTGCCTGCCACGGGGTCTCCTACTGCTCAAAACATGGTGTGTGGTGGCACCTGGAATAGAGATGGTTCTGTCCTGAGGTCTGAATATAGGTGCATTTTTCCTCTGGTCTGGAGTCTAATTAATTCTCATTTATTATGTTAATTATTTTTTTATTACATTTGTTTTTAAAATCTGTTTAAGGCTGAAGCCCCATGTAGTGTAAAGGCTGCGGTTTGGCTGTGGTGGACATGCTGCGGCAAAAACCGCAGCAGTTTACAGTCCCTAGCGAATCCCATCCACAGAAAAATACCCCCAGCAGAAATGCTGCGATTTCCAAAACCGTTGTGTTTTTGGGGAAATAGCAGCATGTCAATTATACCTATAGAAAAGCCAGCAGTTTCCTTATAGGAATAATAGAAGCAGAAAGTCCACAGTAGAAACCTCTGCACTTTCTGTGAAAAGCCCTGCGGGAAAAACTGAGATGTGTTTCTGCCGCTATTTTTCCCACAGTGCTTTTTGGCTGCGGCCCTCTACATGGACCCTTAGACTTAATCTTTTTCTTTTCTAGCAAGTAATTCTGAATTTTTCCGATCTACATCAGACACCTGTCTGGATTATGAGAGCTCGTTAATAAGTACTGAATACTTTAGGCCTTGTTCACACAACAGTGCCCTTTTTCATGGATCTAACATCAAGTCCACAGAGGGGACTTATTCAAATAGCAGTGAATAATGGCCATTGTACAACCCTTGTATGTGATTGGATCTATTCACACGGCCCTATCTGTGTCTGGTTTGATGGACAAAAATAGAGCATGTCAGGTTTTTTGACAGTGGTGTGAACAGACACATTGACTTCAATGGCCATTTGATGGACATTACAAAAACAGCAGTTAGACGTTTTTGTGTGAATAAGGCCTTAGTTATTAACAGGATCTATTTAGTGTATTAAAGGGGTGTTCTGGGATTTTTTTATACTGATTGGTCTATCCTTAGATCAGTGCGGTTTGACACCCTGTACCCTCAGCAGTCAGCTGACTGAAGGGGCCCTGGCACTTGGGCGACTGCCGCAGCCTCTCTTATTGACTGACATCACGCCTGTCATTCATGAGAACCTAATTTAGATCAATGTCCTTCAAGTGAATGGTTGTATATCTCTGTTTTATATCAACATATACACAAATTGTTCTTTTTTTTTTTTTTTTTTTTTTGTTCAGGGTCGGAATCTTTTATATGGAAAAAGTCTCAAAGGAAGAGTAATAACAGGTAAATCTAGTCGCTGGAGAAAACATCTGGATGGGAGATGAAGAAGGAAAACATCAAAACTAGTGCAAAGGAAAGTGGAGCAGTTGCATATGGGAAACAGTCAGCTTCCTGGCTGCAATACGCAACTCCTCCTGCTGGTGGCCAGTATTAGTTCATGGTGCCAGCATTTTTGCTCTGTAGTGAGTGACCCCTCTTCACCTCCATGGATGACCTGTAGGCTACTTATTCCAGGCTCATAGGCACAGTCATCACTGTTTGAAGAATTGCCCTTTAATATACGACCCACTAATATTCTCTGGTTTTCTGAAAATGACATCTATGTTACATAATATGATATAAAATACTTGTCGATCTCCGGGCTTCTGATGGAGCAATGATCGACTAGAGGAAGGCAAGAGAAGCCAGGATGCAGGCTAAAGTTACACTTCAGATACATAGTTGCCTACAGTCCTGACTTCAGGGGACATCCCTGCAAACCAGGCTACAAAATGGGGCATTTCTAAAGGTTTTGCAGGTGCTCTTCTGTATAACTAGGGTCAGCCCTGCAATTTAGTTTTCACATGCAGTGTTACCTCTAGTTGCATTATTAAAGAACCTTTCACCTCCTTCACCAAGCCCTCTTGTCTGCTCCTGCCTGACACCGACCACCTGACAGTACAGAACTTGAGTGGCAAAACTAACAGCACTGATTGCTCGAGAATGGCGGGGGATAGAGAAAATTCCAGAATCAGTGGAGCAGACCCTATTAACAGATCCTAAGAGCTGGAGATGGTGCAAGGTTCTCTATAACTGGCTCCAGAATGACCATTCATTGTAAGATGAAATAAGTTGAAAACTAGGAATTGGTTACCTGATTATAAAAGTCAGAAAGATCTGCTGTAAATTGCCTTCTGTATTGAGGACAGGAGCCTCTGCAGAGTCCTATATGGTATATAGTACACCAGATAAATAACATGGAGCCGCTCTCACCTGGTGTCCAAAGGTGCAGCTCCTCCTGGCACAGGCAAAGAAAAGTACCCAGCATGTAGTACTGCACTATACTGAAGGGGGCGCTGCTAGTCAGCCACTCAGTGTATGTACTTCACCCATACCGAAGGTTTTACTAGAGAAGTGTTCATGATCATCCAGTCAGTGTCTGGACTGTCTGTGGCATTGTATGTTGAATGTGGTTTTAGGTTACAAGGCTCATGATATGCTACAAATATTGTGATCTAAGGCCAGGGTAACTCAAGGGGATGAGAATATGAGTTCTTAAAGTGCTTGTCCATTTAGTTTTATTGATGATCTATCCTCAGGATATGTCATCAGTAATAAACCAGGGGGGTCTGACACCCAAGACCCCTGCTGACCAGCTGTTTATATTATCCCGATAAAGTGCCAACAGTCAGGCCAGAAGTGAGCCCTTACTCCACTTTTTCCCAGGATTGTCCCGGTTTTCAGTAACAATTCCAGCAAATTTGGGCTGTCCCCCGTCTTTAAAAAGGGGCATGGTTCGTGAGAACCTCACTTTCAAATGGTGTTCCCAGTGGTTGGACCCAATATTTACTTACCAGAAGTTGTAAGGTGTGAGAAACTTGACTCTTTCAGTGAGAGAGTCATTAAGGAGGAGTCTATATGACAAGCTACGTTCCTGTCTCCAATAATTTTGGATTGTGGTGTTTGTCTGTGGGCAGAAGTCCCTTCATGTTAGGAATAAGTAGGGGTCTACGGTCTGTACAGTTAATAGATCAACACAGATGTTGGAGATTGAGCTTGGGGTCTGTACACATCTTTGCATATTCTTTCCCCAGATTTTTATGATAAGACTTGTCTTTCTCTAATCAGAATACAAAGGTCCGTCTCCCCCTGCGAACACTGGATATCACCGCTATGAATTCCTCCTGTATCTGCAGCCTCCAGGGTCCGTCCCTTCTCTTACATCATCTGAGGAGGAATTTCGAGGTACCATCTCCCCGCCACATGACAGTGTTATAATGTACTGCTAACTTGCATCCCTAATATACTCTCTGTCAAGATTGTGCTGCTGTGCACTGGTCCGGGCAGCCGCAGATGACAGGAGAACAGAGATGGCATAGGGCTGCGATGTTGTGTACTGGTCTATAGATGGGGAACTGAAATTGTATGGAAGGTCATGGAATGGGGGGTAACCAGAAATCCAATAGTCATGGCATTCTCCTAATGAATGACTCTGCGCGAATTGTGGGAATTTTAGTTGTTGTGCATTAGTCCCTTAATAAAGAGGTGATGAAGCAGCTAAGCTCAGGACTATGTGAGGGTCTACTGGGGACAAAAAAAATCCAGGTTTTAATAACGCCCACCGGTGTGCAGACCCATTAATCTCTTGTGCTACTGCCATAATATTAATTGAATTTCCTGAAAAATGCGGGCAAGGCAAAAAAAAAGTGCAATATCCCCACCACACTCTCTCTTCTATCAGAGGCAACATTATTAACCCCTTCTGTACTCTACACCAGTGCTGTGACTCCAACAGGATACCCCCCTTTATGACAATCTCTTTAAAGAAAACCTCTTTTAAAGGGCTTGTCCTGGATTAGAAAAATATGGCTGTTTTGATCCCATTGACTTCAGAGCAGTACAAGGTATATCGTGTGGACGGGTGTGGTGCTGTTTCAGGATGAAAGCAGCCATGTTTTTTAACCCTGGACAACTCATAAAATGATAGTCGGTCCTCTCTAGTGATGCCTGGAAAGTCGAAGGCAGGGGTTGGGCTGACAGCATGGAGGATGTTTTCTTGTCAGATTCTTGTAGACAACAAGCAATCCAATTGACAACCATTTATGTAATGCGTGGATATGGCAATGGGAGCCTTTTAAGGCTGACAATAGACTGGGTGGGTGGCCAAACACTTGTTCCATTGACCACTTTCCCTCCTAACCCTCTCATACACATTCACACTTAGCTCAGCCAAGTGTGCACGTGTTCTGAATGGGAAGGTAAGATGTCTTTGGCAGTGGATTATCTTTTCAGTCTTTACAAAAGATTGGGCATGTTAAAATCCAAGAGGCCGATCCTCCTTTGTCCAAGCACATGTCATTGGGGGGGGAGGTACACATTAGACGGTTGGCCTGTCCCACTGATATTGGTGGATTTGGCTGACCATAATCTAATGTGTATGGCCAGTTTTACAGAGCAGCTTTCCATGTAACGGAGGACCCCTGAATAATGTCCTATTGGGCTGTCATGAGACAACCCATTTATTAAGGTCAGGATATTAATATTAATCTTCTCTCTTACAGGTAGCTTTGACCCTGCGTCATTTGCATCACGCTTCGACTTAGGAGAACCAGTGGCCACCACTCAGTTTATGGCCCAGAATCCCCAACAAAAGGATCTTTAACATTTACGAGGGATGGTCCATCACGTCAAACACCATGGCTGCCGCACCAAGCCCACTACTCATTTCCCCCATGTCTGAGACTAGTATATATAATAAGATAGATGTACTGGTATTGCGATGGTTGGTCAGTGATTCGCTTTAGCCTGGCGCCTTCAGTCTGAATAAAATGAAATGTCCTCTGCCTTGCGTGTTCGTTTTCTTAAATTTTTGCTCCTGTACGAGGTATTATCATTACTGACTGTAATGGCCTAAGGTATTGTGAGGGTCTGACACCTGTAACCTTTTTTTTTTTTTTTTTCTTTCTTTAAACCCAGGTTTTAAAAATGTCTTGCTAATTTTACAAAATCATGCAATTTTCACTCTGGCCACCAATCCTTACATCCACTACTGACAATAAATGATGTCACCGCTTATCTACTCTTCCTCCCTGCAAAGAGCATGCCTAGAAAACTCTCCCATAGATCTCAATGAGTCTGCTCCAGACTATTGATCCCTATGGCCATGACAATGCTGTAAAGCATAGCACTAAAGGCTGTTAACAGAGCAGAGGAAAAGCTCAGACAAGATGGCCGCCCCCATAATCATGTACAGAAAATAGAATAAAAAATTTACAATAAGAAAATATAAACAGTGAAAAAAAAGTGATATTTCACTGTCTGCTTTTAATAAATATATTGGGGACACATTCCTTGTAAACAATTTATTAGACACCCTGACTCTACAAATATCAGTAAGGCCATCTACTACGGAGAGATGGAGAGGGGTGACCAAGTCCCATTGTTGGTTTGTAGTGGTCTTGAAGCCTAGAATCACCAGTTGACACAAGTAGGAAATATCAAAAACCAAAACTGTACATAATATATTCCTAAGGTTTACACAGGAGCTATAAGCAACACCCAAGAGGGAATTGGGATCCTCGGAGAAGGGATGAGCAGCCTACAACAAATGGTGATGTTTCCTACCTGTAAGGCCGGTTGCAGACGACCGTGCTGTGGGTCAGTGTGCTATCCGTGTATTTCATGGATAGCACACTGACCCATTCTTTCTATGGGCCCGTACACATGACTGCGATTTTCACGGTCCCATGTGCGGGCTGACAGTCCTATTCCTGTCCTATTTTGCGGAACGTGCTTCCGTGGTTTCTATTCATTTAATGAAAGGAGCCGTGTAAACATGACCCGTATATGGGTGGCACATGGGGACATCCTCGTGTGTGTCCCCGTGTGCAGCCCGTGCTTTTAAGTCACGGCAGACCGGTTGCAGCATGGTCTGCAACTGGCCTAATAGATACATCCAGCCGTGGTTGCCAAAGTTTTAGTAAAATTCTCATGTCAATCTGTATGGGTATCGATTTCCTGTCTGTACTATAGGGACACATTTCCAGCCAGTCCTGAGTATTCCCATGTAAAGTCCTGGCATAAGTCTTCCATTATGTAGTCTAGGTACAGTGTAGTACATATATACCCCCTCTACATAATTGGGGGAGACCATCTTCGGGGTTTCTATAGCTAGGCTCCAACATCAGACTCTGACCTCCATCTGGTACTCCGATGAATAAGCATTGTTTTTAGTAGGAGGCAGAGATCGCAGCAAAACACTGAAAAAATAAGCGTCCTGCTCGACCTTGCCGTGGATTCCGTGGCTTATTCAGCTGAATGGGCCTCAGCAGCAATGGAACTGGGGGGCGGAAAGTGAAGTCTGAACAAGATGTTTCCTCTTCATTTTCCGCTGTGTGAACTTGTCCATAGTGCATAAATATCACCTAAAAATTGAGGCACTTGCCCAATATAGTAAAATGTGTGGCCAGGAGGGGCAAAAAATTTAGCTTTACACAAAATGTTGCAAAGTTCCCAAAAGTTCTGCAGGCAACAGAACAGTTCCAGAAACCTACGCTTCTTTCCTAAAACCAGCATCTATGTCCTTGTTTGACTCTTAAAAACTGACAGACTTAGCAAATTAGAAAAACAGAAGTGATCTGAGACATTGGCACGCATGAAGTTTCTTTCTCGGTTGGAAAACTGAACCAAAGGAGTTATGTTATCCATCTGGAATCATGCAAGCTTTAGGGTCGATGTACTTTAGTAAGTTCTCTCTGCTCAGGTCGGTACAACCTGGCTGCATCATACTCTTGGGCAGGCCATTGCCTTGGTTGGATGGTGCACTTGCACTCCATTTCCTTACTTACTTCCTTACTATGTGTTCTTGTGTCCGCATTGGCGTATTAGAGCAGTGGGCATTGGAGGCATGAATTTTCGTGAGGAAAAAGGCGTTACATTAAGGTGAGTCTGACCTATCTGTGTTGCTGGTGATAGACTACCTTTAAGGAATGAATGGGGAAGCAGTGGGTATGCTTGATCTTCTGCTCCATTCAGATGGGGGGGCAGGGAGGTTAGACCCCACTGATCAGACAGTTATTCCCTCATCCAGTAGATGGAGAAAACATTAAATCAATGGAATACCCCTTTAATGTTTGGAAAATGGTTGGTTCCCAGATACATTTTTATGTCTACAGTAGTCATATGTATGCAGGGCTGGGGATACCAGAGAACAAAAGATGGCTGCTCAATTTATTGTCTCTTAAAGTTACATTTGAGTGATATTTTTTATACTATACAGTCATGGCCAAAAGTTTTGAGAATGACACAAATATTATATTTTCACATGATCTGCTGCCCTCTGGTTTTTATGTGTGTTTGTCAGATGTTTTTATCACATACAGAAATATAATTGCATTCATATTATGAGTAACAGAAGCTTATATTGACAGTTAGAATGAGTTAATGCAGCAAGTCAATATTTGCAGTGTTGACCCTTCTTCTTCAGGACCTCTGCAATTCTCCCTGGCATGCTCTCAATCAACTTCTGGACCAAATCCTGACTGATAGCAGTCCATTCTTGCAGAATCAATGCTTTCATTTTGTCTGAATTTGTTGGTTTTTGTTTGTCCACCCGTCTCTTGATGATTGACCACAAGTTCTCAATGGGATTAAGATCTGGGGAGTTTCCAGGCCATGGACCCAAAATCTCTATGTTTTGTTCCCTGAGCCATTTAGTTATCACCTTTGCTTTATGGCAAGGTGCTCCATCATGCTGGAAAAGGCATTGTTGAGCGCCAAACTGCTCTTGGACGGTTGGGAGAAGTTGCTCTTGGAGGACATTCTGGTACCATTCTTTATTCATGGCTGTGTTTTTAGGCAAGACTGTGAGAGAGCCGATTCCCTTGGCTGAGAAGCAACCCCACACATGAATGGTTTCAGGATGCTTTACAGTTGGCATGAGACAAGACTGGTGCTAGCGCTCACCTCTTCTTCTCCGAATAAGCTGTTTTCCAGATGTTCCAAACAATCGAAATGGGGATTCATCAGAGAAAATGACTTTAGCCCCAGTCCTCAGCAGTCCACTCCCTGTACCTTTTGCAGAATATCAGTCTGTCCCTGATGTTTTTTCTGGAGAGAAGTGGCTTCTTTGCTGCCCTCCTTGAGACCAGGCCTTGCTCCAAGAGTCTCCGCCTCACAGTGCGTGCAGATGCAGTCACACCTGCCTGCTGCCATTCCTCAGCAAGCTCTGCACTGCTGGTAGCCCGATCCCGCAGCTGAAACACTTTTAAGAGACGGTCCTGCCGCTTGCTGGTCTTTCTTGGGCGCCCTGGAGCCTTTTTGGCACCAATGGAACCTCTCTCCTTGAAGTTCTTGATGATGCGATAGATTGTTGACTGAGCTGCAATCTTTCTAGCTGCAATACTCTTCCCAGTTAGGCCATTTTTGTGCAGTGCAATGATGACTGCACGTGTTTCTTTAGAGATAACCATGGTTAACAGAAGAGAAACAATGATGGCAAGCACCAGCCTCCTTTTAAAGTGTCCAGTGGTGTCATTCTTACTTAATCATGACAGATTGATCTCCAGCCCTGTCCTCATCAACACCCACACCTGTGTTAATGGAGCAATCACTGAAACGATGTTAGGTGGTCCTTTTAAGGCAGGGCTGCAATGATGTTGAAATGTGTTTTGGGGGATAAAGTTCATTTTCTAGGCAAATATTGACTTTGCAAGTAATTGCTGTTAAGCTGATCACTCTTCATAACATTCTGGAGTATATGCAAATTGCCATTAGAAAAACTGAAGCAGTAGACTTTGTAAAAATTAATATTTGTATCATTCTCAAAACTTTTGGCCATGACTGTACTTCCCCCTTTAACACCACCATCATCTTATAACATCCCAATAAGATATATCCATCACCATGAGGAATAAAAATCAGACCCGTTCAGTGTCTTACTATTGGAAGAATCTTGTGGTCTTTTCTTTCAGATTTTCTGCACATTACTATTTTAGAAAGGACCCTGGTATGGAGTGGATATGACTCACCGGTCAACAACATCTACATGAAGGTTCCTGTTTTTTTTTTTTTTTTTTTTTTTTATAGAATTTCTCTAATAAAATGTTTGTACCTGATGGTCTTGTAAACTGGGTATTGTCACTAAGGAATTTCATTAATTTTAACATAAAATTGAGGTAAACAGAGAGCCCAACAGCATAGCTCAGAAATATGGAAGCCTACAATCTACGTATAGGCTAAAGGGGCATGATACTCCGAAGACTGCTCTGGTCCAGCCACTAGGGGCGCTATCAGTAGTTGCACTCCACCAATAATGCCTTCTAACACTGACATGTCCTTGATAAATATGTACATAGCTTCTAGTACATATGAATCTATTGTATACTCCAATGGATGACATATTACAAGCTATACACGTCTAGGAGATGACATAAGACGCCTCCATGTAGTACTTACTCCATGTGCCTCTCTGTACCTTCATACAAGGGATGGCAAGAAGGAATGGAATGTTCTTGAATGGAAAGTCAGAGATGAATCTCAATGTGACGCTGTGGAGGGACTTTAAAATTTCTGCTGTCTGAAATGTCATAAAGGGAGTCCACTACCACCAAAATCTCTTCTTAACCCCTTATATGCTGTTGTAAGGCTGGTTAGTGACATAGTGATAATATCTTTTATGAACTGTTTGGTGCTCCCAAGGTTCGACCATGCACCCATTTTTGCCTGTGGTTGTCCCCTAACATAAAGATTAACAGGTCCAGATGTGTAGTGACCACAGGCTAAAATAGGTGCTCTGGCAGAAGCGGGCACAGCCCAGGTGCACCAGACAAGCCATTCACAAACACATTAAGACCAGGGCCCCACGTGGCAGAATTACCACTTTTTGGCCGCAGCGGAAACACCACAGCAAAAAATGCAGCGTTTTACAGTCCCTGCAAAGTGGATAGATAGCAAATCCCAGCCACACATTAGAGAAAAATACATGCTGTGGAAACGCTGCAATTTCCAAAACCAGTCCGGTTTTGGAAATTGCAGCATGTCAATTATACCTATGGAAACGTTGGCGGGTTCCCTATAGGATAATTGAAGCAGAAAACCTCAGCGGACTTTCTGCGAAAAGCGCTGCGGGAAAAACTGCGATGCCTTTCCGCTACGTTTTTCCTGCATTGCTTTTTTGCTGCGGTCTGCTACGTTGGGGCCTTAGCCTAAAAGTTTTTGGGTTTTTTTATGGTAGTAACATTGCACTTTGAAACCAAAAAGGAAGTTCACTATGTCACCAACTGTCCCTACATCAGCATATAAAGGGTTTAGAGGAGAGTTTGGTAGTGGCAGACTGCCTTAAAACACTGAACACAGAAACATTTCTGCCATTCAATATCAGATACAGTGATGAGAACTGCCTTGAGGATCAGCACCAGATATTACAGCTAATTTTTCCCCAAAACGAAAGGGAATACTTGTGCATGTTATCTTTAAAGGGGTTATCCAGGCACTGTCTAAAAACTTACTTTCCCCGGGTTCTACTTGAGCTGAACTTCACGTTTCCAGACTGGTTCTAACTCTGGTTACATGATCTAAATCCATTTGCCTCCTCTCTCCTTTCCTGTTTTTATTTGGGTATTAAAGGGGTTCTCCGTCCCCAAACAGCTTTATCATACTGATAGCGTATCCACGGCATGAGACTCTTCTCTGATCAAGCCTATTCATCTGGGCCTAACCAGCGGTGGAATGACAATGCTCTGCATTGGGAGCTGGAAAATGAAGAGGAATGTGAGACGGATGTCCACCTCAAATTTCTCTTCATTTTCCAACGTGTGAACGGGGCCTTACTAAGCCTGACTGTGGAGATCAGCAAAGAAAATTTGGACAGATTACAAGCTTGGTTGCATCTCCAGGTATTTGACCCTATTGTCTTGTCCATAACCAATTTTTGGACGAACCATATTCCAGCCCCATTTTGGGAACCTCCCACCTGTAACTGGGGCTGGTGACTTGCATGCACCAATTCAACAGTGATATGATTTATTTTTGGACTATGTCACAACGCTGTCTGTGGACACTTCATATAGGAACGATATGCCCAGCAAGTAATGCAGGATGTTTTTACCAGTCCAGGCATACCAAACATGAAATCATAAGCTTTTTGGAACAGAACAGCCTAGTTGGTGGGCAATTCTTTGAAATAACCATGCTGCTTCTCTTGTCCAGTGATACACCTCCTCTCAAACTCTGACAACAGGGCAAAATGCCTTCAAGAGTGTCGCACAGATATATATAGCAGCCAATGATCTCTCATCAAGAGGTACACTACCTAAAAGTAGCCTCTAAGGGCCTTTTTATTGGGAAGCACTTTTATGCCCACTTGTTGCAAGACTCAGTGTCACATTATACTGTATTACATTATAGTCATTTACATGACTGCCTGACATTTTGTTTTTTTGCTCATCTGTCGGCTGATCATTGGACTGTTTACACGTGGTGATGGTTATGAGTGCAGTTAGCAATGGATGCAGCTACGGCAATGTTTGGAACACTGTGTGGCAACATATATTTTATCCAATATTTTCTGAGAAGTTTGCATATGAAGTCTATCCACCTTGCTGGTCTCAATCATCTTGAATATGGTCAACAAACTCATATAACCTCGAATATATTAATAAGGTTATCTACTCTTAAATCGATTTGTGTATACTGATGACCAGTCCACAGGATAGGTCATCAATATACAGTGGGGAAAAAAAGTATTTAGTCAGCCACCAATTGTGCAAGTTCTCCCAATTAAAAAGATGAGGCCGGCCTGTAATTGTCATCATAGGTAGACCTCAACTATGAGAGACAAAATGAGAAAACAAATCCAGAAAGTCACATTGTCTGAATTTTTTAAAGAATTTATTTGAAAATTATGGTGGAAAATAAGTATTTGGTCAATACCAAAACTTCATCTCAATACTTTGTTATATATCCTTTGTTGGCAATGACAGAGGTCAAACATTTTCTGTAAGTCTTCACAAGGTTGGCACACACTGTTGCTGGTATGTTGGCCCATTCCTCCATGCAGATCTCCTCTAGAGCAGTGATGTTTTGGGGCTGTCGCTGGGCAACACGGACTTTCAACTCCCTCCAATGGTTTTCTATGGGGTTGAGATCTGGAGACTGGCTAGGCCACTCCAGGACCTTGAAATGCTTCTTAAGTAGCCACTCCTTCTTTGCCCTGGCGGTGTGCTTGGGATCATTGTCATGCTGAAAGACCCAGCCACATTTCATCTTCAATGCCCTTGCTGATGGAAGGAGGTTTGCACTCAAAATCTCACGATACATGGCCCCATTCATTCTTTCATGTACACGGATCAGTCGTCCTGGTCCCTTTGTAGAGAAACAGCCCCAAAGCATGATGTTGCCGCCCCCATGCTTCACAGTAGGTATGGTGTCCATTTTCTAATTATTGTTCCCACAGGTGATTTCTTCACACCAAGCTGCTTGCCTATTGCAGATTCAGGCTTCCCAGCCTGGTGCAGGTCTACAATTTTGTTTCTGGTGTCCTTCCACAGCTCTTTGGTCTTCACCATAGTGGAGTTTGGAGTGTGACTGTTTGAGGTTGTGGACAGGTGTCTTTTATACTGATAACAATGTCAAACAGGAGCCATTACTACAGGTAATGAGTGGAGGACAGAGGAGCCTCTTAAAGAAGAAGTTACAGGTCTGTGAGAGCCAGAAATCTTGCTTGTTTGTAGGTGACCAAATACTTATTTTCCACCATAATTTGCAAATAGATTCTTTAAAAATCAGACAATGTGATTTTTTGGATTAGTTTTCTCATTTTGTCTCTCATAGTTGAGGTCTACCTATGATGACAATTACAGGCCGGCCTCATCTTTTTAAGTGGGTGAAATTGCACAATTGGTGGCTGACTAAATACTTTTTTTCCCCACTGTATGATCTTTGGAGGTCTAGCACACAGACCCTACACAGATCAGCTGTTGCCGCAAACAGGGGGCAGCAGCCCCGTCCACAAGATAGCAGTGCTTCTGGGGAATGGCAGTGTCACTATTACTTGAATAGGAGCAGTGCTGCAGGTGCTGCTCGTGTACTAGCAGCTTCCAGCACCCTGCAACAGCTGATTGGTGCAGGATCTGGGTGCTGTACCCGCACAGATCACATATTCTGGATGTTTATTGACTGAAAACAATTAATAAACTGCAGTTGACTGATCCAGTGGTGTCCCTTTTTGTATTTAATAACATAGTAATTCCCCACCAATATTAAAAAAGCATTAAAAAAAATCAAAAAGCCAAATAAAATGAATCCTCTCCAATATTACAAATGGATGAAGATGACTGCCGCTGCCTAGCTATGCAAGTGATAGCTAGGTAAGTAAACCCTTCATCTTTTAGCACTACGATACTGATGACTATGGAGGGCATTCAGCAGTGGACTTCACATCTCCTTTAACAAAGCTGATAATACAAGCACAGCAAAGTGAACCACCTGACCATGGGTAACACACATGAAATGCTATTGCCTAGTAACCATTTTCCTACCCTGTAGCAATCAATTTTTACAAACCTATCTATTGCTGACAATAGTAACTAACAGCTGGCAAGCTGAGCGTACTTTACAAATTTCACTATTTGGCTCTGTGTCTTATTTCACTTTCATTATTTAAAGGGAAATTACTAATCGTGGGAGTTGAAGCCGTTCTGGCTATATCATCCACTGTCTGGGTTGACTCTATAGTCATTAAAGGGAGTCTACTACCACCAACATCTTTGTAAACCCCTTATATGCTGACATAATGAACATACATTTATGCGTCAGCATGCGACCTTGCTCCTGAGAAAATCAACTTTTAATCAGTATGCCAGGGATTGGACGTGTCTGCCCGAGCTGCCACTTATTGGAGACTGTCAACAAGAAGGGTTGTTTTTGCCTCCATTTACAGACTTCAGTCTACAAGGCTATGTTGCTGTAAATAGGATGTGTATCTGTTAATAGACGCCACTCCACTGATTCTAGCACAGTTGGAATTTTTTCTGTAGCCCCCGCCATTCCTGAGCAATCAGTGCAGGTAGTTTTGGTGCCTGATCTGTGGGGCAGCACCTAGAGGTGATGAAAAGTTCTCTTTAAAGGGAAATGCGTCACCAGAAAATAACCTATGGCTTAAGCCTCATGGACATGACTGTGTGCACAGTTAGTGTGCTAGCCTTGTTTTTTCACAACTAGCACACTGATCCATTCATTTCTATGGCCCCATACACATGACCGTGTATTTTCAGGAGCAAAACTGAGGACTGGTCCTATTCCTGTCTGTTTTGTGGACCGTGCTCACTGGCCTCAATGAATGGGGCTGCGAAGGCATGGGCGGTACACGGATGTCTTCAATTACAGCCTGGCGACACGCACACCGTGGTGTGCTTGTCGGCTTAAACCAAGTTTTTATGTTAAACACATTTTAAAAGAATTATACTTTTTAATTTTCAGGTCACTATCTATATTATAGTCATGGTCGTAGCTCTCAAGTATCTCTCCCTGTTTATTTCCTTTGTGTGTACTGGAACAACACTAAAAACTGAGAAAAAAAGGCAAATTGGATATCATTTCACACAAAAGTCCTAGAAATGGGCTCGACAAAATTGTTGTCATCTTTTTATAATTGTGGGTAAATAACTTTGTTTCAAGCATGTGATGCTCATTCACACTCACATGAGGCAAGTAACAGGTGTGGGCAATATAAAAATCACACCTGAAACCAGATAAAAAGGAGAGAAGTTGACTCAATCTTTGCATTGTGTGTCTGTGTGTGCCGCACTAAGCATGGAGAACAGAAAGAGGAGAAGAGAACTGTCTGAGGACTTGAGAACCAAAATTGTGGAAAAATATCCACAATCTCATGGTTATATCTTGATGAGATCTTGATGTTCCCATTGAACACCTGTGGAGAGATCTTAAAATTGCTGTTGGGAGCAGGCGCCCTTCAAATATGAGAAACCTGGAGCAGTTTGCAAAAGAAGAGTGATCCAAAATTCCATTTGAGAGGTGTAAGAAGCTTGTTGATAGTTATAGGAAGTGATTGATTTCAGATATTTTTTTCCAAAGGGTGTGCAACCAAATATTAAGTGTAGGGTGCCAGTAATTGTGTCCGGCCCATTTTTGGAGTTTTGCATGAAATTATATCAGTTTTGGCTTTTTTTCAGTTTTTTTGTGTTGTTCCAATACACACAAAGGAAATAAACGTGTATAAAAAAACATGTAATTGAAATAATTTTCTGACAATAGATGATGTCACAGTTTATCTTCTCCATCTCCCTACATAGAGCATGTCTAGAAAAACTCTCCCATAGACTTTAAAGGGGATATCCAGTTTCTAACATTGATGGCCTATTGTTAGGATAAGCTGACAACATTAAATCTACAGGGGTCCGACACCGAGACATGGTGGCTCTCAGTATTATTTACATACTGTGAGCCACACTGCTCACTCGCCATACAATCTGTAGCGACGAGTGTAGGTACTGCAGCGCTGTTCCATTAAAATCTATGGGGCAGAGCTGCAATACCTACCTTACAAACTGTAGTGCGGCTCGCGATGTATAAACAATACTGAGAGCTGTGCTGTCTGGGTACTGGTGATCTGTGGGGGTCCCAAGTGTTGGACCCTCACAGATCTAATATTGATGGCCATCAAAGTTAGAAAAAGGATAACCCCTTTAAAGAGTTGGCTCCAGACTATTGCTGCCTATGGCCATGACTATGCTGTAAAGCATATCATTTAATGCCGTTAACAGGCCAAAGGAGAAGCTCAGGCATAATCATGTACAGAAAATAAAATAAAAATATCGACAATCTGAAAATAAATAAAAACAGATTAGAAAAATGTGATATACTGTATTTCTCCATCTGGTTTTAATAAATAATAAAAATGGCGTTTTAATGCCCCTTTCTGTCCGCTTACCGCTTTTTGCAAGCCACAATAATTAATGACTAGTTGGTGGCTTAGTTGTCTCAGCCATGGCCACACCAAATTTTTCAGATGTAATACTTGTGCCAATGTGCCTACATAGTCTTTACAGTATCTACCTGTCAGTGCTAAGAGGTCATTATACTTTGTGGGAACCACTAAGGGGCATTATACTATGTGGGGCAGTCCTATGTAAAATATCAATGGGTGCAGCATAGGGAGCCTGGCATTTTTCAGGACAAAGTAGTGAAGTTTACTATTCTGTCCAGATTTTTTGACCCATAAATAGGGACATGGCCTGTAAATAGGGGGTGCGGTGTAACAATTTATTCAGTGTAAATTTTTGTCTCCTTGAAAATTAAATATTGTGGGAAACCTCCGCTTACTGCAGGCCACACCCTCTGAAAACCACATCCACCATTCCTAAAAGAAAATTTAAATGTTGGAAACTATGTTTTTGCACATTTTCGTTGTGGATTTTAACCATTTCAATGTAGTTGAGTGAATTTCTCAGTGAATAAATCCAAATGTAACAAATGTACAGTAGATTTTGTTGAAGCAGGAATTTTTCTGGTACCTGTTGCCATACCTTAATACTCCAGCCTGCACGATCGAATAGCCTCTGTACAGTTCCTACCCATCAGTGTAATACTCCTGCCAGCCTGTGTATATAGCCTACGTACAACACCCACCTGTCAGTGTAATACTCCTGCCAGTCTGCTTACATACACTCTGTACAGTACCTATGAGTAGTATAATGTTGTACTGTGTTAGCCATAGAAAGTAGTGGAAGAGTGAAGAAATCAGGCGATACCTTTTAGAGGCTGAGTATATTTGATAGTAAGCTTTCGAAAGTACTATGTCTGAAGAAGAGAGCTAGTACTCTCGAAAGCTTACTATCAAATATACTCAGTTAGCCTATAAAAGGTATTGCCTGATTTCTTCACTCTTCCAGTACCTGTGAGTGTAATACTCCTTCCAGCCTGCCTGTATAATCTCTGTACAGTACCTACAAGTTAGTGTAATACTCCTGCCAGTCTGCTTACATAGACTCTGTACAGTACCTGTCAGCGTAATACTCCTGCCAGCCTGTCTATACAATCTCTGTACAGTACCTACCTGTCAGTGTAATATTCCTGCCAGCCTGTGTATATAGACTATGTACAACGCCCATCTGTGAGTGTAATACTCCTGCCAGTTTGCTTACATAGACTCTGTACAGTACCTGTCAGTGTAAGGGTATGTTGACACAGAGTTTTTTGCAGGCTGATTTTGAGGCAGTTTTTTAAGCGACATGACTTATCTTCAGGTGGATTCCGCCTTGAAAAACCCATTGAAATCAATGGGAGGCAGAAAAACTGCTAGCTTTTTTTAAAGAGAAGTTGCCAGGTCCATACAGCATGCTGGAGCAAAAAAAAAAAAAACACGGCAAAAGCCGTGACAAAAACTGCGACGAAAAACGCGACAAAAAACCTGAAGCAGATTTTTCAGCATGCAAAAAACTCTGTGTGAACATACCCTAATACTCCTACTAGTCTCCCTATATAGTCACTGTACAACAAGCTCAACACAGCTGCAAGTCTGCCTATATAGTATCTGTACAGCACCTACCTGTCATTATAATACTCCTGCTAGTCTGCCTATATTGTCTCTGTACAGTACCCACCTGTAATAATCCTGCCAGTATACCTATATAGTCTCTGTATATTACCTACCTGTCAGAGTAATACTCCTGCACACCTGCCTATATAGTCTGTGTACAGTACCCACCTGTTAGAGTAATACTCCTGATAGCATGTCTAGTCCGTGTATAGTACCCACCTGTAATACTCCTAACAGTATACCTATATAGTTTCTGTATATTACCTACCTGTCAGAGTAATACTCCTGAGAGCATGTCTAGTCTGTGTACAGTACTCACCTGTCAGAGTAATACTCCTGCCAGCTGCCTATATAGTCTCTACATTACCTACCTGTCAGAGTAATACTCCTGCCAGATGCCTATATGGTCTCTGTTTAGTGCCCACTACTCCTGTCAGCCTGCCCACCTAGTAGTATATACTTTTCTAGCGTGTCTGCCTATGTATAGGTATACACAAGGACTTGGTCCCAGCCAGCAGCTGCTTCCTGCATTCTCTCAAGGTTCCATTATGAGGAGGTTCCATTGTGACGTCACAGCAGTGTGTGTCCATATATGGACAGTTACGTCACTGGAGCTTCCCGAGGCGGAGATAAAAAGCAGCCGGAGTCCCCGGACAGAGCATCGGGATTCAGAGAGGACAGGAGAGACAATTCGTAGAGCATCCCCCTGCAGGGAGGGAAAGAGGGCTTGTTAACCCCTTAGCTGCCGCCGCTAGCCCTGATCTTAGGGGGCATCTCAAAGAACCACAGCCTATAAATGCCACCCTAATACACCCAGCTGCCCACTTTCCAGGGTAGGTGCAGACGTCACCCCCATCCCGGACACCTGTTACCCACCTCATGCCTCATCCTCACATCCCCAGATGCAGTACACCTATGTGCCGCCTTTACTTGCCCCTTCTTAGTGCACCTTTGTGGTGAGACCTCATTCCACCATCTTATGGGGTAGCATTTTATAGCCTCCTTCCATCCATTCCATTAACTCATTGTACACCGTCATCCATCTGAGCAGCCCCCTGATTTATATGCTGATGCCAGGGGTGGCTGTATACATGGGGCACCTGTGAGTCCCCCCTGTCCACCATGGAGCACAGTTAGTCCCCCCTCTTCTTCCTATCGGGGGCTGTAGCGAGAGGCTGCTGCTAAGAATCCAGCATTGCTGAGGCTGGGCTCACATCACAGGCATCTCTCTCTCTATCTCTCTATCTGTGGTGCAATAGCAGGTGGGCAGCCCTTCACTCCTGTGCCCTGGCCGGTGCTATGACCGGGAAGCTGCTGGATAAACTCCCCGCTAATATGACATCCCTTCTGCCGGACACTCTGTACTCCGAGGAGGGGCAGGATCTGAGCGGAGCTCTGGCCATCTACCCTGGCGGGGGCAGCGAGCAGCATTACTCTGCCATGTCTGCAGGTGAGTGAGTGAGTGAGTGAGTGAGTGAGTGAGTGAGGGGGCACACCATACTGGAGGCTACTGACATAGCCATGTATCTAATCTGATCCCAAGCAGGGAAGCTAGCCATGGAGCTGGTGTTAGCACAAATACATCAGCTAGTGACGTATCTAACAACTAGAGGAATTAAGGATGTACCTGAACACGAGGAGATATAATAGTGATGTATCTAATCTGATCTAGGCGCTACATGAGCTAATGATGTATCCAATCTCAGCCAAACTACATGATCTAGTCATGTATCTAATCTGATTTGAGCCCAAACAGATAAACTAGTGACGTATCTAATCCGATTGAATTAGTACCAGATAAATGAGTGATGCATGTAATCTGACGGTGACGTATCTCATCTGTTTTTTAAGGCCTAGACCCAGTGGTGTATCTAATCTGACCTAACGCAAGTAGATGAGCCAGTGATGTATCTAATCTGTTCTAAGGACTAGATGAGCCAGTGATGTATCTAATCTGACCTAACGCAAATAGATGAACCAGTCATGTATCTAATCTGTTCTAAACACAAGTAGATGAGCCAGTCATGTATCTAATCTGTTCTAAACACAAGTAGATGAGCCAGTGATGTATCTAATCTGTTCTAAGGACTAGATGAGCCAGTCATGTATCTAATCTATTCTAAACACAAGTAGATGAGCCAGTGATGTATCTAATCTGTTCTAAGGACTAGATGAGCCAGTGGTGTATCTAATCTGTTCTAAGGACTAGATGAGCCAGTGATGTATCTAATCTGTTCTAAACACAAGTAGATGAGCCAGTGATGTATCTAATCTGTTCTAAGGACTAGATGAGCCAGTGATGTATCTAATCTGTCCTAAGGACTAGATGAGCCAGTGATGTATCTAATCTGTTCTAAGGACTAGATGAGCCAGTCATGTATCTAATCTGTTCTAAACACAAGTAGATGAGCCAGTCATGTATCTAATCTGTTCTAAACACAAGTAGATGAGCCAGTGATGTATCTAATCTGTTCTAAGGACTAGATGAGCCAGTGGTGTATCTAATCTGTTCTAAGGACTAGATGAGCCAGTGGTGTATCTAATCTGACCTAAGGCAAGTAGATGAGCCAGTGATGTATCTAATCTGTCCTAACACAAGTAGATGAGCCAGTGATGTATCTAATCTGTTCTATGGACTACATGAGCCAGTGATGTATCTAATCAGGTTGGTCTAAACACAACTAGATGAGCTAACGATGTATCTAATCTGGTCTAAACAGTAGATGAGCTAGTGATGTATTTTATCTGATCTAAATACAACTAGATACACTACTGATGTATGTAATCTGACCTAAGAACTAGATGATCTGGTGATGTATCTAATCTGACCTAAGGACTACATGAGCTAATGATGTATCTAATCTTATCTAAACACAACTAGATGAGCTACTGATTTATCTGATCTGACCTAAAACAAGTAGATGAGTCAGTGATGTATGTAATCTGGTCTAAACACAACTAGATGACCTAGTGATGTATCTAATCTGACCCTACCACAAGTAGAGGACCTGGTGATGTATCTAATCTGGTCTAAACACAACTAGATGACCTAGTGATGTATCTAATCTGACCTGGTGATGTATCTAATCTTGTGTAACACAACTAGCTGACACAAGTCTGCTGCCGCGTGTGATGTATCTGTAGGAATGTTACACTGTGCTACATGATGTCTCTGCCGCATGGCACCTATTCAGACACGCAGACAGTGCATTTTCCTTTGTCAGTAGCAGTTAGTAGAACTAGTTCATTACACCGGCCAGCCTGACCACCCCGGGTACTGTGTCTGACTTGGGGGTAGTGCGGGTGTTATTAGTGAGGGGTGCAGGTGTGCCCAGCTGTTTACCCTGTGATGGGTAGAGGGTTACCCATCAGCAGAGTGCCCCCACATGCAGTGCCAGATGCTCCTCTCCCCTCCTCAGACACAGAGAGCGTCACATTGTGGGGGAAGGAAGTCTTTAAATATGGTTGCGGAGGTGGGGGAGCTCCCAGCCCGGTGTGTGGGGGTGGCAGGCGACTGAGTTGGGAGGTGACACGTGGGGGCAGCTGGTGACAGCTCACAGGATAGTGGGTGAGTAGGTGTAGTGTGGGGGGCAGGGGGAATTCCGGGTTTAACGCCTTAAAATGAAGATGACCTTTAAAAGTTGTGGAGAAAACTTCACCTAACTCAGCCAGTATAGAAGTGGCACATGCAGTAAGCATATAGCGACTCTGTACACACGTCACTGTCCTTATAGACAAGGCTGGGGTCTGATAGATGGCATCATTATCTACAGAAACATAACCCTCATCTGCTATAGCCCTGGCATGTAAAGGGTGTCCATTTATAGGAATGTCATCTATGGGGCTGTGATGTCATAACATCAGTATGGCTAAGCCCACCTTAAGGCTGAGGTCACACATTGTTGCATATTGTGTGCAGTTTTAGCATAGGGGAGTAGTAGAAGCCCTTCCTTTGTATGTCCTATTCCTTTTGTAGCCACTCTTGGCTGTGGGGCTAAAACCACAGCTAAATGTGTATCAGGAGATGCAGCTTTTCTGCAATGTGTGGCCTCCGCCTTCAGCCCCGTTCACACTTGCATATTGTGGTTAGCATACTACCCAGTATTAGTATTGGGTCCACAATACAGAAAGTGTACAAAGCGTTTTATATCACCTTCTCTCTCCATTATTTTCTACTCCTCGTAATACACAAGTGTGAAAGTGGCTTTATAGGACTGAGGGGCTTCTATGTGGCCACGTGATACTTGTAGTGCTATCTGCTGTGTACATATGACAAACATGCTTATTTCCAGCACTGGGATACTTATCTGACGTAGAAGACCCCATTAAAGAGAATTGCGAGGATTGTGTTACGTATGCCAGCAATGAATGTCAGCGTAGAGCTGGGTCCTCCTCGGGAATATCAGAATTTTTGACTGGGGACAGAATCTTAACCTGCTACATAAGAAAGCCAAAAAGCAGACCCAATGTAAATCTCTGTGTATAGAAACACTGATATCTCTCTTGCCATTTGTACATGGCCAGGGGCCACATCTGCTGAATCTTTTGGAATAAATATGTCTACTTACATATGTTACCGCCTGACCAGACGTAAGTGTAGAAATACCTGGGGACTGAGCAGTAAGATAATATATTAGGGGTGTGGGTAGTGTCGTGTTATTTATGGAGGCTCAGACTGTCATTTCAAGGGATTTTTGGAACTATGATATTGGTCACCGATCAGATCAATATCAGATCAGTGGGGGTCCGACACAAAGAGGCCGCAACGTTTGGACAAGGGCTGTGGCCTCTTTGCGACTTTCAAGCTGTCATTGGTATTGCAGCTCAGCGCCATTCATTTGAATGGGACTGAGCTGCTGCATGGCCATGTAACCAATGTACGTGACTTCAATGGAATGATAAGAGGACGTGGAGCTTACCTAAGTCCCACAAGCTCTTCAGACAGTTGATCAGCAGGGGTCCCAGACTTTACCATATTGATGGTCTATCTTAAGGATAAATGATCAATTTCATCGTCTCAGAACCCCCCTCCCATCGTCTTCCACCCTAGACACCCACCCATATGTTTATATGTATGAGGGTGCTGCTAGCATTGGGCACCACTTTCATCTATCCTTTATGAGTGAGGGTGCAGAGTACTGTGTGTATTGTGAGGTCCCAGGTCCTTCAGTCACTTGTTAAGGTTGGGTTTACATGTAAAATGCTCATACACAGAAGAGCATAGTGGTCTGAAACTCCCAATTATTTTATGTATATGGTGGGTGGGCTGACTCTCCCTCTACTGATGATGTTGGGGGTAAGAAGGATTGGGTATGTTGGATTTCATAGGAGAACATTTACCACCAGAGGTGTGTGCCAGCAGTTTACTCTGCTCAGTTCAGCCGAGCATTCATGTACATGGCAGAGTCAAGAGAATTGGTGGTCACCTGAACAAATGTTTGGCCCCCAGTTAGTGAAGGCGTATGGGCACCTTTAGATTTTTATTTTATTTTTGCCGCTAGAAAAAGATGGAATGACTCCCAGAGCAGAGAGGAGGAGAAATAGATGCTTTATCCCTATTTCTGTCTTGGATCTGTTCCCTGTTGGGAAAACCACATATGAAATATAATATGTGAACCCACTGAATCTGCTCTTTCTGTTGGAGCCTAGTACAATACACCTCATGTCACTGTACATCCACAATAAAGCGAGGTGCTCTGTCTTCCACTTCAGTAGCACACTGTGCATCCACAATAAAGCAAAGTGTACCGTCCTTGACTTCCATGACGTACTGTGCATGCACCAAGACTGACCAGAGATAAGTCTGGGAGTCATCTATTGCAAACTGACTATTATTAAAGTGGGCAAAGGATGGGACTGAAGTTACCAGGTTGGGGGCTCTAAACCACAGTGACATAAGGACATGCTGCTGGTTTAGGGGTCCCAAAGGTGACAGGTTCCCTTTACGCATCCTAAATCAAAGATTATGGCATATTCCATTAATCCATTACTTCTAGGCAGCCTGGAGAATACGATTCCTTACACAGGCAGTATATGGTGACACATAAAGGCATAATACTGACACACAAGGACTGCTTGCCATGAAAGTGCATCACATAACTGTATAGCAATACTATATAGCATAGACACTATACTCAGTATGTTACATGTATATACCCTTTACAAGCTCCTATACACTAAAGAACAAGAAAGCCATGTTGCCATGATTTCTTGAAGCAATTTCTCCGTACAGATTCCCCCACATGGAGTACTTAGTATACATCTAAATAGTGAACGGTACTAACAATTTACTAGTGAAGCCGCCTGTCTGCTTTATCACTGAATTACCCGCACATTTCCTCTGACTTCTGGTGCTATGGAGATATATTAAAGCCCTGTAACTCTCTCACTGCTGGGGCAGACTCAAAGGATACAGTTTACCAGAAAAGGATACATGCAATAGAACTGAAATGATTACATTGTTTCCTAAGGTGGTCTTTTGGTATCACAATGTACAAAAACAGTAAAAGAATATCAGGATGGGTGATAAATGTGTAATTGTTGGGGACCTAACCACTAGGACCCCACTAATCACTAGAGGTAGGGGTCCCAAGCTCCCCATTCCTCCTAACTGGCATTGGCTTGACTAAGGTGCTGCCTACACATGTCCTGTACTATCTATGGTGCTGACAGAAATAGCCAAGTATTGTTTCCACCAACCTCATGGACTCTGAATGTAGTGGTAGATCACATGTTCCACCAGCAGTAATGGAGAACAAGGTGGCCCCGGAAGTCCCAGTGGTGGGGGACACACATTCATTACCTATATTGAAGAGAGCTCATAAGTCTCCATTGTGGGACTGCTTCTTTAATAATAGAAGAGAGGGGTCTTCACTGTTAAAACGTGAGACAAAGTGGGAGCTGATTGATGCCGTCCATATAACATGGAAAAAGAGGGCACAACACTTTATATCTCCTTCACTTCCATCCCAGCTTGCAGGTTTTAGGAGAGGATTGTGTCACGCACAGGGGCATCCTGTACGTCTGGAGGAGAAAAGGTTTTACCTTAGTCACAGGCATAGCTTCTTTACAGTAAGAGCGGTGAGTCTATGGAGCTCAGTGTCATAGGATGGATATCATATACTATGTCATAGTGGATATCTTGTATAAAACCATCAGAAGTTATGGGAACTAACATTTTTGGGATAGGATGTTGATCCAGGGATTGAGTCCGATTGCTATATTTGGCGCTGAGAAGGAATCTTTTTTCCCTGTTGGGGCAATTGGCGCCCTCCTCATGGATTTTTCGTTTTTTCTTTGCCTTTCTCTGGATCAACATGGCAGGTTTTTAGGTTGGATTTGATGGACTTGTCTCTATATCCAAACCTTATTAACTGTGTTACACTTTGGTCAGTCTCTTCCATTATTTGCTAATATTGCCATGGAAAGCAAGAACCTATGACAGGTTAATACTGTGATACTGGGTACTTACTCTCTAAGCTGCTGCGGGGATTCCTGTATGATGCTTTTAGGATAGTGTGACTACATTGACCATGTATTTATGTGAGCCCCTTATACTCTTTCTTTCTCTCTCCAGATAATGTCATGGATTTAGGTTTGTCAAATGACAAGACATCCCAGGACCTTTCTTACACAAGTACATTCCAGCCAGGGAACAAGACTGTCACCTATCTGGGAAAGTTCTCTTTCGATTCCCCTTCCAACTGGTGCCAAGAAAACATCATCAGCTTAATGAGCGCAGGTATCCTCGGTGTACCCACTTCTCAAGCCCCCACTGGCGGTGGAGGAGGAAGTAGTGGAAACAGTGGAGGCATTATGGGTCAGGGACAAAGTGACGTGGAGTCTATGTTCCACAGTCTTCCACCTTATTCTAGCTGTGGGGACCTATACCACGATCAAGTGGGTTTTCAAGGGGGTGGTATGGCCCCATACTCCTCACAGGAGTACCCATCAACTAAACAAAGTTTAGACTCTAGTGTATTCCCAATGATACCAGACTACAACTTGTTTCACCACAACACAGAGATACCTACAGTGGACCAAAAACCTTTCCAAAATATGGAAGCAATGCGGGTTAACCCACCACCCATCACTCCACTGGAAACCATCAAAGCTTTCAAGGAAAAACAAGTCTTGCCAAGCTTTGGGGGTATGAACCATCAACCTCCACTTACCCTCAAACCTATCCGGCCAAGAAAATACCCTAACCGCCCTAGCAAGACCCCATTACATGAGAGACCTCATGCTTGTCCTGCCGAAGGGTGCGATAGGCGCTTTTCACGCTCTGATGAGCTGACCCGCCATCTTCGAATCCATACAGGCCACAAGCCTTTCCAGTGTCGTATCTGCATGAGGAGCTTCAGCCGTTCTGACCACCTGACAACCCATATCCGCACACACACAGGGGAGAAGCCTTTTGCTTGTGACTTCTGTGGACGCAAGTTTGCACGCAGTGATGAGAGGAAGCGACATGCCAAGATTCACCTCAAACAGAAAGACAAGAAAGGGGGGATAAGGCAGTCTGCTCACCCTCTGTGGCACCAGCAGTAACCACATGCGCTTGATTTCTCACCCAGCTGACTTTCCTTGAAGGAGAATGCTTGATTCAGTGTCCTTGCAATGGTCATGAAATGCTCTGCAGACTATTATTCTACATACAGTACTGGTTATTACAATAGTACATGGCTAGTGAGCACCAGAGTATCACTGAACTTCGCATTGTTACTCCTTCAAGTTCCATTATCGGAGCATTAAACCATCACACTCCTGAAGACCTTTTTAGCCCACCTTGATAAATATGCAGAGAATGACTTTCCTTTGTAGGTCTACTCCAATTGCAGAGCCCTATTGCTCTCTCTTGTGCATAACCGCTCCCCTATACCCCATCTGCAATCCTCTATGACTTGTATAGCCTCACTGATGTGAATCTGGCGGCAATGGGTCTCAGGGTACACGGGATTTGGAGAAGCTAAATCCTTAGTTTGAGGCAGGGTCGCTTACTTGCTGCTATGGCAAAAAAATTTCTGCTGCTACGTCCAAATGTTAAACCCTCACGTGCCTGCTGTCCTTGTCACATGGCTTCACTCCTTTTCTATCTGTCTGTCATTCCTTCCATGCTCATCCTGCAATCATCATTCTTCTTGGATCACATCTGACAGATTTCACATCCCTTCCTTAAAGATCTTTTCTCATTCTCTTTCCTCTCCATCCCCCCTGCTCTGTTTCTTTCTCTCTCTCTCTCTCAATCCCCCCCCCCCCCCCCATCGCCACCACCATTTCTTTTCAACGTCTGTCACACAATTTTATTACGGGAAAAAAAAAACAACTACAGCTTGAGTCAGTGTGTGCAAAAGCGTGCGTGCATGATAATATAGGATTTTTATCAGTAGTCCAAGTTTCATGGTCCTCCGCTGCAGAGGGATGGGAGAATAGGAGGAGTACATGGATATTTTTTGACCAAAGAGCCACCCAGTTTGGTGTCTTTCTGCAATTTTGTTGCTTACTCAATAGTTGTGGAAAACTTGTATTGCTTGCCAGGTCCAGACAGGTCAATCATACATAAGGAGTCACTTTATCACACATGGGTCGTGTGCCATCAAAAATGTTAAGAAAGGGTGTTTTCCAAATCTTTTCTAAAAGGGCTGTGGTTATGGCTTCCAGCTTATAAATGGCAGGACTGACCAGACCAAACCAAACTACACACACTTGAAAATAAAACACCCCTTTATGATGTCCCTGGGTCTAACGGGGTTTGTCCATGTGAGACAACCCCGTTAAGACACAAGAAGACCTAGGGTTAAGAACATGGTTGAGCACAGAATGGAGTGGTTAAAAGAAGATTCCCTGGTGTGGCATGTATCCAGTAGGCCGCCCACCAGTCCGTCACAGCTAACACACCCTCTGCCTTGGTATTTGTTGTTTAATATGCCTCTCCTAAATGCACCCCTAACCTGCCTGGTTTGATGTGGACACAAGTCATAGTCGGATGCCAAAGCCGAGTCAGCGACACCTACTGGAACCAAGCCAGGCCAAGTAGAACCACTCCATTAGCATCTACCACCACAAGAAGAGGAACTATGTGAGCCTTGGCTCTCCTCTTCTTGTTGCGGATGCCTGGGCAAGTTTGCATTGCCCCTGTTACAAATTTTGCATAGTGGCCTGGGATGTGATTATAGGGCTAATGTAAGCTGTGGCAACCATTCTTCAGAGGACATACTGTGTGTGCATTCTTGACATAATGACTATGGCGTCTGTGAAGGAATACCCTCTCTCTCCTAGGTCTGCTTTGTTTCATAGGCAGCTTTTAGATTCCCATAGGATCACAGGTATTTCTACCAGTTTTCTCTTGATCACTTTCAGTCTGTGTCAGCGACTCATCTCTAATTCACTCTTCTAATTTCTTTTCTCTCCGTATATTCTCCTTGTCACTTGTGCTTTCTCCACTCACTGTCATCCTCCCTCCTTCCCAGATAATCCTGCCTGTGCTTCAGCCCTCTCCTTTTATAAAATGACATGTGTTTGTCACGTTGAGAAGAGTCGGTGGGGGCAAGGTTTGGGGGTGAGCCATCCCACCTCTCTCTCTCTCTTGCATGTCTCTGCATGACAGTCAGGTCTAAAAAAAAAAAAAAAAAAGATTTTTTTTTTTTCTGATGATCTTTTTGCTGCTAGGGTAAAATATACTATTATAAAAAAGAAAACAAAAGAAACTTCTCGGTCAGTTCTAAAATGGAAAATACTGCCTGTGTGTGAAACCATACATATGTATATTGACGAGACAAAGGCGCTAAATTTTACAGCAATTTACTGACCGTGAACACTCAGTCTGAAGTGAAAAGCTTTAAAGGGGCAATGGGCTCAGTTAAAGGTCAATGCCATCCAATGTGCTTTTATAAATGAATGAAATCGCCAGTTTAATTTTAGGGGTAGCAAAAGGCCTTAAAGGGGTTTTTATGGGACTTTTATTGCAATGATCCTTAGAATAGGTCATCAATACGTGATCGGTAGGGGTCCAACGCCCCGGACCCCTGCCGATCAGCCGTTTAAAGAGACCACAGCAATTATGAGCTGCAGTCTCTTCTCTGTGCCAATGACGTCATGTTCATCAGTTAGAAGCTTGGTTCCATTCAAGTGAATGTGGCTGCGATACCAAGCACAGCCCCAAGAATATGTATGATGCAGTGCTTGGTATTCAGTGAAGAGGCTGAAGTGCTCACCCAAATGTTGTGGCTTATTTAACCAGCTGATCTATAGCGGTCCTAGGTAATGGACCCCCGACGATTACATATTAAGGGCCTATTCTAAGTAAAAGTCATCAATATATAAGTCTTTGAAAACCTTTGAAGGGTTTTTCTGGAATAATATTGAATGTCTGTCCTTAGTTCGGGGTCTGACTCCAGGCACCCCAATTGATCAGATGTTAAAAGGGGCAGCAACACTTTGGCAAGTACTGCAGCCTCTCCTTTACCAGAAACAGCACTGTACAATGCCTAGCACCTATACATAGCCCCGTCTCATTCACTTAAATGGGATGGAGCAGCAGTACCATGCACATTTCCTACATGGTTGGAACTGTGCCAGGCTGACAATGATGAAGTTTTACAGCTCACCAAAACACTGTGGTCCCTTCAAACAGCTGATCGTTGGGGTGCTGATAATAAGACCCCCACCGATCTGATACTGTATAGGCTATCAATATTAAAGTTCTGAAAAACCCCTTTTTATGTGGTGTATATGGATGTCAGTTTTCCATACTATAATGCTTTGCATTAAGATGATGCTTCTGAGCTTATGAACACCCATGACTAAGAGTACTTACTCCCTTATTGTTATGTGGGCTATGGAAGTGAAGACCCCTTGCTATACCACATTTTTACCTTGTCAGATTATACGGTATGGATTCTGTATGCAGTCTGTGCAGACAGCATCTGGACAGTGGGCAAGAACCAGATGGCAGGAAGTACCACAGGTCCCCCCTATCCATCCTGTGCAGTCTACTAGACTTGTAGGATAATTTTCTGATCTGACAGCTTTTGGGACTCAACCAGCCAATCCATTGACCTGACTGGTCCCATCTCAGAAGATCATTCCCCTACCTTGAGCTCATATATGTAAGCCCTGCAAAAACATGCCATATTGCTGCACAGATGAAGGAAAGGAAGGTGCAAACAGCTTTTCTAGCATGCTGTTCCATTTTTCCAGTTAATAAATGACCCCATATGTCCAAAATTATATTTTTAGGCTGGTTTCACACACAGCGTTTTTTGGAACAATGCCACTGCAATTTTTGATGCAGTTTTTTTGAGCCAAAGCTGGAAGTGGATCTAGCAGGCAAGAGAAGTATAGCAAGTCTTTCTTTTATATATCCCATTCCTTTTGCTCAGAAAACAGCAGCCTTTTTTCCCCTAAAGCAGCTGTGTGTGAAAGCACCCTTAATATATTGTAAAGCACTCTTACCTATAACACTATTCTGCAATGCCCACCTTACTGACTGGTCCATAGGTTTGCAAATTTAGTAGGAAATTGCAGTTCCTGTCTATATTAATGTCAGACAACTACGCAGGTTATGGTATTCTTGGTGAAACTGAGACTGACAGTTCTGTGTTCAGAGCCTAACATATTAATATCTTAAACATGAGATTCGATAAAAATCTAGTAGGGCCCCAAGGAATTAAGCTCTGTCCACATCACGTCTGAGCTTTCTGTGAGATATATATACACTGGGAATATTGGCAGATAGGCATACATCGCCAACTAGACTTCCATGATAAAAAAAATACTGGTGGTCCATTTTTTTTTATTTGCAGGAGGCCTCTGCATAGAAAAGCATAGTATATGTCACTTTTATACACAACGCAAAAAGGTTTATTGATATATACTTCCCCCATAGAGGCCAAAAGAACAATCTTCTGTCCTTGGATGGGTAAGTAGATGCATTTGGCTCATATGCTGGGAGCTTGTTTTCACATATACAACAAATGTAGGGCTCAAATGTGATGTGAACAGAACCTATATTTATCAGAGAATACTGAAAAAGGCAGCTGGTATAATAGAGCAGGCTGTCATGAAGCTGTACTCTTGCTGATGGTCTGACTTGGATGACAGGAGGATTTAGGCTTGCATGTAGATTACTTGTACTATTGGAACTCTCCCACTTGCAAAAGGAGAAATTCCAATATTAATAACATCTTATGGAATTGTTATTCATACGAAGGCACTTTATTGACTGGGTACATTGCTCCTCATATCTATGGTCGCTGCACTATCTTCTTAAAGCAGATCTATAGTCAAAGTTTAACTCACCTGTGCGGAGAACGCCGGGTCAGTCACTACGTGCTGTGTTTCCAGTTATACTTCATTCCCGTCTTCCTCTTCCAACTGAGTTCAGGAAAAATGTACAGCACCCCTTGTTTGGCAGCTATGAACTCTCACTTATTTATAGAGTTACCCTGGTTTTAAAGACATGAGCAGATTATACTATCTCCCCACTCTCTCTGGGACTACTCAGGTTTACACTGGATTAAAGGGACGTTTCAGAATGAGAATATTAATGGCCTATCCTTAGGATATGTCATCAATGTCAGATCAGTGGAGGTCTGGCTCTTGGCACTCCCTCCAATCACGGGGCTTGTGTTAGCGCTGTTTAGCTATGTGGTCTCTCTACCCATATGCTGTCTACTTGGTATGGCATTGCAGGGTACTGCAGCTACCTTCCAATAGCTTATCAGCAAGAATGGTGAGAGTTGGACCCCAGTAATCTGATACTGATGGCCTATCTTAAAGGGTTTTTCCTGGACTTACATATTAATGACCTATCCCTTAGGATAAGTGATTGGTGGAGGTCTGACACCTGGGACCCCCACAGATCAAATGGTTGAAGAGACTGCAGTGCTCAAGAGTGCTGTGGCCTCTTCTCTTTGCCAGCGATATCATGTTCATTGGTTACATGGTAGAGCAGCAGCTCAGTACCATTCAAGTGATTGGGACTGACTTGCTATACCAAGAATAGCTCCTACACAATGCATGGCACTGTGCTTGGTATTCACTGAAGAGTAGGCCTCTTCAACCAGTTGATCTATGGGGGTCCTGTGTGTCAGACCCCCACCTATCACATAGATCATCAATATATATGTCCCCATAAAAAGAAAGACCATCAACATTCAATATAAAGGATACCCCCTTAAATACAGTGTCTAATCGGTGGCACCCTGGGAGTTAAAATCTGCAAAACTTAGATCATTTTTAAATTTTACAGCAAAATGATTTTGTTTTTATCACAATGTCCTAAGGGATATCTGTACATGAAGTTTTAGCGCAGTGACTGTACATCTGCTTTAAGCTATGCTCGCATGCAGATATCTATAACACTTCTAGATGCAGCAGGTTGAATGTATATTCATGTGTAATACTGAAGCACACCTTGCTCTGTAAAGTTAGGAAAAAGGTAAAGGCAATGGACAGAGTCTCTTTTCTATGTATGCATGTAACAAAAAGGGGTAAAACAGTATGAGATATGGAGGGGGCAGCATTTCCACTCCCATTCCTGCCCTTACATATCACGACACTGCGTGTTTTAATGACGCTGGTGCTGTTACATGGCTGGTAACTGATGTGATGCACTTTATAGTGGTGTCAAGTATACAGATAGTGAACATGCTGCATTGTATAATGATACTGACTATCTCTATACACTGATAATGACACTGAGTACCTCTATACGAGTAACCTCTACACGACTACATGGTACAGATCATACTTGCCACTGCTTTTATGTGCGCACTAAATGTTCATAATCATGGGAGGGGAAACTGTTGCTTTTGTGGGGAAATTTTCCAAAATGGCGGCTGTTTTAATACACGCTTATTATTATTATTATTAATTTTTTTTTTGTACAAAATTGTAAAAAAGTGAAAGCAGATGTCCTATATATTTTGTGGCTGTTTATATTCCCAGAGAGATTTCTATGTACCTTATAATAAGGTGAATAAATATATATATATATATAGCTATATTTCCAGGAACCAGTGGCTTACCTTGATCTTAGGCAGAGCGTCCTTCTGTCTGGGAGAGAGATACTATGCTGCCAGTAGGTCTGCCGGATCCCACGTTTTTGCTCCCTCTGTAACGTGGACGTGTCAGGCTGATATATAAAAGCATTTCAATTGAAGACTGGTAAAATTTTCATCTCTATGTATGTGTCTTGTCTTTATTCAGTTTGATGCTTGATAGATGAGTGATGCTTCATGACTGAATGAGGGCAGAAATATTAGATATTATGGATCAAAAAAAAAAAATCAATAATAAGTATACGATCAGTAAAATTCTATGCACAGCTATCACATTACATGTTATAATGAAAACCTGATGACATGCATGTTATGTCCAGATACCAACATGTTACGCTACCAACTCAACATTAGTATTTGAGTATTTGCTGATTTGCTCTCTATGGACAGTAGAAAGTTTCTGATGCACATCTATGTATCACTTCTAACCTTCACTAGTGATAAAATGTAATGCATGGTATTTTAAGACTTGGTCCACATGGGACAAACATGCAGTAGATTAGCCGCTGCAGATTTGCCAGTGGTTAACCCATTGTAATGTACAGTAGTAGCAGAGTGGATGAGATTTAGGCTGAGGCTCTTTTATTGTTGCGGTTTTTTGAACCAAAGCCAAGAATGGCTACAAAAGGGAAGGGAAATATATAGGAAACTCTTATACTTCTACCTACTGCTCAATCCACTCCTGGCTTTGGCTCAGAAAACCGCATCCACACATTGCAAAAAAATTCACACGGTGGGAAATGCTGCAATTTCTAAAACCATTGTGTTTTTGGAAATCGCAGCATGTCAATTATACCTACGGAAACCATGACGGTTTCCCTATAGGTATAATTATAGCAGAAAGTCTGCAGAGGAAAACTCTGTGGACTTTCTGTGAAAAGCGCTGTAGGAAAAACCGTGATGTGTTTCAGACGCAATTTTTTTTTTTTTGCCGCGGCCCGCTACGTGGGACCTTAGCCTTCAAGGGGTTTTCCATATATTGATGGATCAGGTGGTTAATTGAATAGGGATGACCTTTCCTTAAAGCTAGGTAATCATTATGTAAGTTCCATACAAACCCTTTACCAAATCTCATAGCCACACTGCTCAAAAAAACTGCAAGCTGCACCACAAAAAAACACCCCATTTCAGCCTTTTTTTATATATTTTTTTTTTGCTGTAGTGGAATAGGAAACGTCTAGAAAATCCCACAGCAGCAGACACGTTGCCACTACTCACCTTTATTACCTATCCAAAAGATAGTGCTTTTATGTAGAATAAGATATTTGTAAAAATAGCTAAAGATAATTTTTAAAATATAAAATAAATAAAATGTAAAAATAAACAATAAAACATAAATAAAATGTAAAAATAAAAAAAAAATAGAAAATTACTATAGAAAATTCAAAATCTCTACCTCATTTTGCTTGTATTTCTATAAATAACCTAATGCTAGGTTCACACCTGCGTTCACATCGCTTTAGGACCCCCCGAACGGAAACCTAATCCGCTTAAAAAAGTGGTTACCCACTATAAATGGGTCCGCCAGGTTTCCTCCCGGAAGGGGCGAAAAATGCTGGTTTGGGGATGGAAACCCCGAACGTGTACCAGGCGTAGGTGTGAACCCAGCCTTAAACATTATATTTGTGTTCACATCTGCAGTTGTGTAACTGGGTTAGGCAAGTATTACAACAATGATTGGTGGAGGTAATTTTTAGGGGTGGCGGGGTCTATTTTAAGTGTTTCTTTGTTTTTTACTTTATTCTTTTATTTCACTTTTACTTCCCAAAGGTCTGAAACTCTCATTGGGGGACTTTCACCACCTCCAACTCTTTGCATCCTTCAATAGATGCTGCTCCACTAATTCCAGCACAGTTGGAATTTTTCTCTAGTCTCCACCGTTCCTGAGCAATCAGAAAGGTTAGTTTCAGCACTCAATATGCTAATTAGTCTCTCTACTGTCAGGTGGGCGGTACTGGGCTTGAGCAGATAGTCTAGGACCACCCACCTGACAGTAGATAGCCTAATTAACATAGTGAGTGCTGAAACTAACAGCACCGATTGCTCAGGAATGGTGGAGGCTAGAGAAAAATTTCCAACTACTCTGGAATCAGTGGGGCGGCGCCTATTGAAGGATGCAAAGAGTTGGAGTTGGTGGAGGTGGTGAAGGATTCTCTTTAAAATGTATTTACACTATACTGCTCTGTGCTGTTGTAACCCCAGTGACAATGGGTACTTGCCCTGTTATTGTAAAGGTGGCCATTTACTTTAGATTAGTGTCAATTGCCTAGTTGGGTTTGCATTGTATGCATGTGTCCTCTATGGGAAGAGGGGAGTAAGCTGCTGCCAGGCACCGTGGAGGAAGCTTATCTCCCATTAGAACAAAGGATTGGGCATATTAAAATCCAATATTCCTATCCTTCCTACCTGTGTCATGTGCCGTTTAGGCAGAGTTGAGACACCACCATACACTTAAGATGTTTGGCAAGCCCCACCAAAATTGTCAGGTTTTCCCGACATTGCTCTAATGTCCATGGCCATCCATCCGGCTAAGCAGACCCAGCAACTCCAGACAGTCACTGGTAATCACATATCTGTCACTTTGTCACGGGGACCATTGAGAGAAGTGTATGTGAAATCAGAAAAGACAAGCAATAAAACCCACTTCTGTCTTGTTTACTAGGTGCCTATCCTTAAAGGGGTAGTCTGGCCTCAAAACGATATTTTATACTGATAACCTATCCACAGGATAGGTCTTCAATGTGTGACCTGTGGGAATCCAACATCTGAACTCTGCATAGATTGGCTTCTCTAGCAGCCTCCGGGCGCCAGAAGTTGGGCACATCCTCTGAATAGTTCATCATTGTCCAGCACCGAAAAATCATTTTGGGTGCTGGACAACCCCTTTAAGATAGGTAATCGATATCAGATGAGTGGAAATCTGTCTCCTGGCAGTACTGACTGAAGGGGCTGAGGTAGCACAACTCTGTCTACTAGGCAGTGGCCTGCAATGGTACTGCAACTCTCTCCTATTCCATGTAATGCTATGTCCACCACTGACACAGGCCTTACAGTCACCTGATGGCTGGGTTGCCAGGATTTGGATCCTTACCGATCTGATAGAGCCCTTTGAAGTCATACAAAGAGGGCAAACACACCTTAACTTTTCAGAAACTTATATAATAATGTATATAAATGTGTAAACTATCGTACAATTAGATTATCATTTCATTTAGGTCCAACATTCTGTGTGCGGATTCAACATCTCATTCTATGGTATATACTACTGCATCCCACCTCCGCAGTGGACAATGCACAGTAAGCCAACACAATGTGGCATTAGACTACTCTTCGTGAGTATAATATACAGACATGTCTAATGCTCACAGTTATACATTACTGCTTGTGTGGCCTGACCCATAGAAGGATCCACTAAAGCTATTCATAAAGTCCACAATCATTTCTCTTCTAGAACAGAACATACATTTTCACAGATTGCCAGTGTTTAGTAAATGATTTACATGATCGGAGGACCAGACGCAGATCCCAGGTTTATGATTGGCTGGGCCTCATGCAGCGAAAGTGAGGTAAACAGATCAGAGTTACCATAGCAACAGAAGCAAACTGCACAAGAAGAGAGCTCAAATAATTAACATTTGTGTCTAGAATGTGTGTAAGGAGCGATATGTGTGTGCGCGTCTTAGTGTATGGGAATGTAAGCAGGTGCATAGCTGTGAAAGGCTGGAAAAAGGGAAGGGAACCTGTACATTATAGGACCAGAGGGATCGATTCTCCCCCCGACCACCTAATGCTCATAGAGGTCTCCTGACTCATCTCTAAATGCAGAGGTCAGGGGAAAGAACATTTGGCCATGATGGATTTCAGCATGTTCTCGAGAATGACAAGCCACCACAGAGGTGTCTGTCAGCAGCCTATTCACTCCCATGCTCAGCATGCCTGTGTATGTGGGGGTCAGAAGGAATAGCTGTTGCCTGAAAGAGTGTTCAGCCAACAGCTATTGATGGTGTTTGCCTCCACGGCATCTGATCCTGCACAGTGTCCATTCTTACTGCTGGTATTTATTTCAGCATATGGATCCATGTTGACACAAATAGGTGGTATAAAGCAGAGATGACTTTACTGAATGCAGATTCCTAGCAGCAGGGACTGGGAGCTGGAAGGATATTCTCATCATGCGGGACTACAAGGAACTCTGTATGAGTGGTACCTGCAGCTGCCCTGCGTAAGTGTCCTAAAGACAACCCCTCAATACTGGTATTATACGGCACCTGCTATAGAAACTAAGCCCCCATGCTTTGTCAGGGTGCTAGCCGACTTGCACACTGACCCATTCTTTTCTTATGACACCATACACACATCTGTATATTATCAAGGGTCCGTAGCCTGGGACAAAACTAAGGATAGGCTCTATTCCCTTTCCATGAAAAATAGGAGCAGTCTTACACTAGGTTCACACCTGCGCCTGGGTTTCCGTTCTTCGGGTCAGCTTGGGGACCCAAAGAATGGAAACCTAATCCACTTAAAAAGTGGTTAATAATGATAATAACTTTATTTACAGTACAGACCAAAAGTTTGGACACACCTTCTCATTCCAAGAATTTTCTGTATTTTCATGACTATAAAAATTGTAGATTCACACTGAAGGCATCAAAACTATGAATTAATACATGTGGAATTATATACTTAACAAAAAAGTATGAAACAACTGAAAATATGTCTTATATTCTAGGTTCTTCAAAGTAGCCACCTTTTGCTTTGCTTACTGCTTTGCACACTCTTGGCATTCTCTTGATGAGCTTCAAGAGGTAGTCACCTGAAATGGTTTTCACTTCACAGGTGTGCCCTGTCAGGTTTAATAAGTGGGATTTCTTGCCTTATAAATGGGGTTGGGACCATCTGTTGTGTTGTTCAGAAGTCAGGTGGATACACAGCTGATAGTCCTACTGAATGGAGTGTTAGAATTTGTATTATGGCAAGAACAAAGCAGCTAAGTAAAGAAAAACGAGTGGCCATCATTACTTTAAGAAACGAAGGTCAGTCAGTCCGAAAAATTGGGAAAACTTTGAAAGTGTCCCCAAGTGCAGTGGCCAAAACCATCAAACGCTACAAAGAAACTGGCTCACATGAGGACCGCCCCAGGAAAGGAAGACCAAGAGTCACTTCTGCTGCGGAGGATAAGTTCATCCAAGTCACCAGCCTCAGAAATCGCAGGTTAACAGCAGCTCAGATTAGAGACCAGGTCAATGCCACACAGAGTTCTAGCAGCAGACACATCTCTACAACAACTGTTAAGAGGAGACTTTGTGCAGCAGGCCTTCATGGTAAAATAGCTGCTAGGAAACCACTGCTAAGGACAGACAACAAGCAGAATAGACTTGTTTGGGCTAAAGAACACAAGGAATGGACATTAGACCTGTGGAAATCTGTGCTTTGGTCTGATGAGTCCAAATTGGAGATCTTTGGTTCCAACCACCGTGTCTTTGTGCGACGCAGAAAAGGTGAACAAATGGACTCTACATGCCTGGTTCCCACCGTGAAGCATGGAGGAGGAGGTGTGATGGTGTGGGGGTGCTTTGCTGGTGACACTGTTGGGGATTTATTCAAAATTGAAGGAATTCTGAACCAGCATGGTTACCACAGCATCTTGCAGCGGCATGCTATTCCATCCGGTTTGCGTTTAGTTGGACCATCATTTATTTTTCAACAGGACAATGACCCCAAACACACCTCCAGACTGTGTAAGGTCGATTTGACCAAGAAGGAGAGTGATGAGGTGCTACGCCAGATGACCTGACCCCCACAGTCACCAGATCTGAACCCAATCGAGATGGTTTGGGGTGAGCTGGACCGCAGAGTGAAGGCAAAAGGGTCAACAAGTGCTAAGCATCTCTGGGAACTCCTTCAAGACTGTTGGAAAACTATTTCAGGTGACTACCTCTTGAAGCTCATCAAGAGAATGCCAAGAGTGTGCAAAGCAGTAATCAAAGCAAAAGGTGGCTACTTTGAAGAACCTAGAATATAAGACATATTTTCAGTTGTTTCACACTTTTTTGTTAAGTATATAATTCCACATGTGTTAATTCATAGTTTTGATGCCTTCAGTGTGAATCTACAATTTTTATAGTCATGAAAATACAGAAAACTCTTTGAATGAGAAGGTGTGTCCAAACTTTTGGTCTGTACTGTATATAGCGCCAACGTATTCCATAGCACTTTACAAATCAGAGGACACATGAATAGACAATACAAGACATTACAATGTGACAAAGAAATAAGCATATCAAACAATAAGAGTGAGGGCCCTGCTCGCAAGAGCTTACATTCTATGAGAAAAGATAAACTATAATGGGGTCCACCGGGTTTCCGCCCGAAAAATGCAGAGAGAAAAGTCCTGCTTTGCAGGATTTTTCTCTCCGCATTTTTCATGCGGATTCGGAGATGGACACTCCGAACGCAAAGCAGGCGCAGGTGTGAACCTAGCCTTAGAGGGCAGAAAGTGTTGAATTTTTAGTAGGAAAATCAGTCCACTACCGATCAAGTTGAATTTTTTAATGGTACTATTCCATTTTCAATATAATGTATTGCAAAATGTTAAGACAAAAATATTATTGTGGTGGAATGGAAAAAAAAAAATAGCTATTTTGCCATTGTTTTTTGCGCTTTGTTCATACAGGGTAGGTGCTTGCTGTATAAGGCTCTATGCACACAACCGTAGTTTTTATTCGCAGTTGCAGGTCAGCAATAGATAAAATACGGACCCATTCACTTTTATGGGCGTATACACACAGCTGCAGTTTTTACAGATGTGTGATGACCCGAAAATATGGAGCAGGCCCTATACCTGTCTGTATACCAGCTCAGCACATTCATTTTAATGTATGGGTGAGTGAAAACCAAGGATGAGACACGGATACCAATCTGTTGTCATCCATGCAGTTTTTACTGACCCGTACACTGCACATAGTCGTGAGCATGAGGCCTTATACATCAGATACCCACTTCCAATACTTGCGATTGGTTTCTGAACTGATTGCGGCTGCTAAAGGGGTTGTGCAGCTATGGCCACTTATCCCTTGTCCACAGGAAAGGGGATAAGTGTCTGATCGCAGGGTCTGCCAGTGATCAGGAGGACGAGGACCCAAAGTTCCCCTAAAGCCTCCTTGTGAGTGGAGCGCCAGTGCACTTGCGTGACCAGAACTTCATTTACTTCTATGGGGATGTGGGTGCATTGCAGTGACGGGCCCCCAGCCATCGGACACTTATCAGTCCTATATCCCTGGCCAGACTAAATAAAAAAAATTGGTAAACCATTAATAAAAAAATATACATACAAATATATATATATATATATATATATATATACAGTATATATAGAGTGTTTAGATTTACACTAGGTTCACACAAATACGTTCGGGCTTCTGTGTTCGGGGGCTTCGCTTGGGGAAAAAGTGGTTACCTGCAGAAATGGAATGGAGTCCACCCGAAAAGGGCAGAAAAATGCTTGCAGGACTTTTCTCTCCGCATTTTTAAAGCAGAATGGGGAATGGAATCCCCGAGTGGAGACGGGCGCAGGTGTGAACCCAGCCTTATTTATTTTTCAATATAAATTCAATGTAATTTTTTAAAGTTTTTAAGCCATGAAAAACTACAGCCTGATAAACTTCGTAAAAACTAAACCCATAAGAAAATGGCACAACGTTCTGAATTTTGTCCCATCTTCCCAGTTCATTCTACAGAATATTAAATGGTGCCAGTATGAAGTAAATTTTGTCCTGCAAAAAATAAGCCCTCATACAATTTTGTGAACCAAAAAATAAGTGTTATGACTTTTGGAAGTCGGGGTGTAAAAAAAAAAAAAAAAAATAATGTAAAAATGGACACCATAAGATTTATACTTAAGGTATCCTTATATCATACCTCCCAACCGTCCTGGATTTAGCGGGACAGTCATGGATTACTGGATTATTATACTGTGTTAGGGCAGGTGAAGGGGGGATTAAATTGTGTGGGTAACTGTAGGGGGGCTTTATATTGTGGGGGCCATTAAACTGTGTGGCAGCTGCACGGAGACATTTGTATTGTAGGGGCAGCTGCACGGAGACATTTACACTACCGTTCAAAAGTTTGGGATCACCAAGACAATTTTGTGTTTTCCATGAAAACTCACACTTTTATTTATCAAATGAGTTGCAAAATGAATAGAAAATATAGTCAAGACATTGACAAGGTTAGAAATAATGATTTTTATTTGAAATAATAATTTTCTCCTTCAAACTTTGCTTTCGTCAAAGAATGCTCCATTTGCAGCAATTCCAGCATTGCAGACCTTTGGCATTCTAGCTGTTAATTTGCTGAGGTAATCTGGAGAAATTTCCCGCCATGCTTCCAGAAGCCCCTCCCACAAGTTGGATTGGCTTGATGGGCACTTTTTGGGTACCATACGGTCAAGCTGCTCCCACAACAGCTCAATGGGGTTGAGATCTGGTGACTGCGCCGGCCACTCCATTACAGATAGAATACCAGCTGCCGGCTTCTTCCCTAAATAGTTCTTGTATAATTTGGAGGTGTGCTTTGGGTCATTGTCCTGTTGTAGGATGAAATTGGCTCCAATCAAGCGCTGTCCACAGGGTATGGCATGGTGTTGCAAAATGGAGTGATAGCCTTCCTTATTCAAAATCCCTTTTACCTTGTACAAATCTCCCACTTTACCAGCACCAAAGCAACCCCAGACCATCACATTACCTCCACCATGCTTGACAGATGGCGTCAGGCACTCTTCCAGCATCTTTTCAGTTGTTCTGCGTCTCACAAATGTTCTTCTGTGTGATCCAAACACCTCAAACTTTGATTCGTTTGTCAATAACATGATTCAAACTTTGTCCATAACACTTTTTTCCAATCTTCCTCTGTCCAATGTCTTTATTCTTTTGCCCATATTAATCTTTTCCTTTTATTAGCCAGTCTCAGATATGGCTTTTTCTTGGCCACTCTGCCCTGAAGGCCAGCATCCCTGAGTCGCCTCTTCACTGTAGACGTTGACACTGGCGTTTTGCGGGTCCTATTTAATGAAGCTGCGAGTTGAGGACCTGTGAGGCATCGATTTCTCAAACTAGAGATTCTAATGTACTTGTCTTGTTGCTCAGTTGTGCAGCGGGGCCTCCCACTTCTCTTTCTACTCTGGTTAGAGCCTGTTTGTGCTGTCCTCTGATGGGAGTAGTACACACCGTTGTAGGAAATCTTCAGTTTCTTGGCAATTTCTCACATGGAATAGCCTTCATTTCTAAGAACAAGAATAGACTGTCGAGTTTCACATGAAAGTTCTCTTTTTCTGGCCATTTTGAGAGTTTAATCGAACCAACAAATGTAATGCTCCAGATTCTCAACTAGCTCAAAGGAAGGTCAGTTTTATAGCTTCTCTAACCAGCAAAACTGTTTTCAGCTGTGCTAATATACTTGCACAAGGGTTTTCAAAACATCCATTAGCCTTCTTACACAGTTAGCAAACACAATGTACCATTAGAACACTGGAGTGATGGTTGCTGGAAATGGGCCTCTATACACCTATGTAGATATTGCATTAAAAACCAGACGTTTGCAGCTAGAATAGTCATTTACCACATTAACAATGTATAGAGTGTATTTCTGATTCATTTAATGTTATCTTCATTGAAAAAAAACTGTGTTTTTCTTTCAAAAATAAGGAAATTTCTAAGTGACCCTAAACTTTTGAACGGTAGTGTATGCTGTGAGGGTAACTGGAGGAGGTCATTAAACTGTGGGGGCAACTAAAGAGGGGCATTATACTGTGCAAGCGCCAGGAGAGGGACATTATAATGTGGGGGACATTGGAGGGGGACATTATAATGTGGGAGCAATTGGAGGGGGACATTATAATGTGGGGGCAATTGAAGGGGGACATTATAATGTGGGGCAATTGGAGGGGGACATTATAATGTGGGGCAAGTGAATGACATTATAATGTGGGGGCAATTGGAGGGGGACATTATAATGTGGGGGCAAGTGAAGGATATTATAATGTGGGGGCAATTGGAGGGGGACATTATAATGTGGGGGCAATTGGAGGGGGGCATTATAATGTGGGGGCAATTGGAATGGGACATTATAATGTGGGGGCAATTGGAGGGGGACATTATAATGTGGGGGCAATTGGAGGGGGATATTATAATGTTGGGGCAAGTGGAGGGGAACATTATAAGATGGGGCATACCGTGTCAGGGTTACTACAGGCGCTATACTGTGTGGGGGCACAAAGAGACATGGGTGGGGCAAAGTAGAAGTGGGTGGGGCTGGAGGTGGGTCTTAGCTTGCACATTCTGTCCGTTTCAGTCCTTTGCCAGTTTGGAGGTAAGGTCATATCAAATAAAGCATACAGGGACCCCCAACTATATTATGGAAGCTCCTCTGGCATAGTTTCAGAATATTGGTGACTAAGTCAAGACCAGGGGTCCCCAAACTACGGCCCGCGGGCCGCATCCGGCCCCCGGAGGCCATTTACCCGGCCCGCGTCACAATTTCCTTGTGTTATTTCAATTGTGAGCGCACATGCGCTTACAATTGTAATAACCCGCCGAGCGCTACACGGGAAGTCTCGTTCCTGTGTAGACGCTCGGCGCTCGTCGTCCGGACCTAGAATGATCACGTCATGACGCACGACGTGCTCATCTAGGCCTTACAGCCGAAGACAGAGGAGCCGAGACCACAGCGCGGGAGCGGCTGCAGTGCTAGGTAAAGTATATTTTCACTTTTTTTTTTTACTGGGCATGGAGGGGGATCAGAGAGCTGGATCTATATGGGGGATTGATGGGACCTATATGGGGGATTGATGGGACCTATATGGGGGAGAGCTGGACATATATGGGGGAGAGACCTGGACCTATATGGGGGAGAGAGCTGGCCCTATATGAGGGAGACTGCATGGGGCCTATATGGGGGAGAGCATGGGACCTATATGGGGGGGGCATGGGACCTATATGGGGGAAAGAGCTGGCCCTATATGAGGGAGACTGCATGGGACCTATATGGGGAGACTGCATGGGACCTATATGAGGGAAAGAGCTTGTTACGGCTAGCAGTGACAAGTATGGAACTGGACATTGACCATCTCATTAGCCAAAAGCAGGCCCATACTTCACATTGAAATAATGGTGAGTTTGTTGACTTAAATTTACTATTTCTTTATTTTGAATGTTGTATTTGTTCCCTTTTTGTTTTACTTTAAAATGAGATACGTATAGTGTGCATAGGGATTTTCATAGTTTTTCTTATAGTCCGGCCCTCCAACGGTCTGAGAGACAGTGAACTGGCCCCCTGTGTAAAAAGTTTGGGGACCCCTGGTCAAGACCATTCACTGAGGTAGAGGAGCTATATATTATCATAGGTTTATGGGTAATTTAGTAAAACAACACACCAATATACTGACGACCAAGGCGCTAGACACACGACGCCATTACTACCACAGTCTGCGCATTCTAGTCTACTGACAATTCCCGCCTTCTGCTCACCCATGCGCACTAAGCACAGACAAGTCACTATGGAAACGCTTACTAGTATCGGCACAGCTTTACGCCGCGAAAACCACGCCTTCTGCATGACGTCATATCCGCTCCAGGCGTTTCTGGAGATGTCAACTTCCTAGAGACCGACACAAACCCGGAAGTTATAGAAGGAAAATAACTAGAAGGACGACGGAAAACGGGAACGTGCGTGAGTGAGTCCCGGGGGGAAGATGAGCTGGTGAGTGCTGACATGTTATAGAGACGTCTCTGTAGCTGTGTGTGAACTGTGCTCAAGGGATGCTCATCCTTACTCTGCCACTTGTTCTGGGTGTGACTTGTAGTCCTACTTCACACTTCTAGGAGTGACGTTGTAAAGTTTGCAAAGCCGTGTAATGTATCTGGATGTGATTTTGCTTGGTTGCCTGAGCATCAGATGGGTGGCGCCCCCTATGTGTGTTGTGCTGAGGGTCATATTGGTTGTCAATCACCTGTAACAGAAACCCAGTCTTCTGCCATATTAGTGTTGTAGAGCATCTTTTCTTGGAACAGTGTGTCATTCTGTTCCTCTGTTGTTCCTACTGGAAATTTATGAATAAAGTGACAGCTGGGGGTGTTCATACAAAGTCTAATACTTTCTAGTGAGAACTACCAGTGGTGGACTAAGTGTGTAGACACCTTTTTGGGTGAATGCTCTATTTATTTCATTACTTCTATATTTCCATGAGGAATAACAGAGGAACTGCACAGCAAAGAGTTATAGGAACATATGCGGTGTATTTCCTTCCATGTCATGTTTCAAAGCACCTGCAGTAGACATAGGGAGGAGGCCCCACTGTGATGTCACTGTGGGGTGCTGAGTTTTTTTCATCGGCCTAGGAAGGTCCCAATTCCTGCCATCTAAATACTTATTATCCGGTGCCAGTGAATTGTGTATACTGTAGTACAAGCCATCACGTGTTGAAGTTTCCTAGTGAGGGGGAAAAAAACAGATAACCCCCCCCCCCCAAAAAAAAAAAAAAAAAAACTTAGTGTAAGTAAATGTTTATTTTTTTCATATATCTATACTGCAGGTGACGGGAACAAACTTTGCAATGTATTTCACTAAAGAAAGTGTCTGTGTCTTTAAGTATTTCTTCTGTCGCTACACAATCTCTCTGTTTACAAGGGCTCTATGGAGAGGGGAGAAGGAGGAGTGAGACAGAGATATGAGGATGTCTACAGCAGTAAATGAGTCATTTCTGACAGGAGAAGGCTGGATAGTAATTCCTAATAACCCCGTTGTGTTGTGAACTGTCTCTCTGTTTTGCTCATGTCTCTTAGTTTGAAGAGCTCTCCCCCCTCCCATCTCCATAGAGTTCTGTTGTACAGATTAGATCATTGATAGAGTCCAATAAGAGAAGTAACGGGCATTTTTTTTATATATATAAAGTATATTACAAACTTGTTATCTTCACCTGAACTATGGTTTTATGAAAAGTTTATACTTAAAATATCACAGTATATATCCCGTACAACAAATACTGGAAAAACGTTGTCAGCGTACCATGCAGAAGTGGAATAAAATGTAGTCTGAAAGTCATATGTACTCCAAACCTATACCAATAGTCTACACCACTGAACAATTCACTCACACTGCTCTATCAACAAAGCACTGCAGAATATGTTGGCGCTATACAAGTAAGATCAATACATTAAAGTTATGGGTCGGGGGGAAAAAAAGACTAGAGAAGGAAAATGAAGTTGGCTATGTGAGGACGTTAAAGCGGCTGTCCAACATAAGTTGAGGCCCCACGTTGTGGAAACGCAGCTGATTTTGCTGCGGTTTTTTGAGCCAAAGCCAGGAGTGGATTGAGCAGAAGGGAGAACTATAAGAACTTCCTAAATATTTCCTTTTGGCTTTGGCTTAAAAAAACGCAGCAAAATCTGCAACAAAAAAAGCTGCGTTTCCGCACCGTGGTGCCCCGGCCTAATTGACCCTTATCCCTTATCCACAGAATAGGGTATAAGTATCTGACCAGCTGAGGTTCAGCTGCTGAGACCCCCAAAGATTAGACCTTTGTCCCATCTTGAAAATTGTACTGCGGATTCCATGGCAGAATTTGGTCAAGCATAAAAATTCAGCTTCAAGATCCTGAAGCTGAAATTTTTTTTTTTTTTTTAAGCTTGTACAAATTTTGCTGTGTGAACATACCCCAATAAAAAAGGTGTGGTTTGTTTTGCTTAACCCTTTCTTTGTTACAGGCAAAACTGGTTTGAAGTGGAAAATGTTAAAAACCATGACGTTAGAAAATCTCACCTCCATTTTTCTCTCATTCCTGTGGAACACCTAAAGGGTTAACAAAGTTCCGCAACACTGTTTTGAATAATTTAAAGGGTACAGTTTCTAAAATGGGGTAATTTATGGGGGGGGTTCTGTTATAGGCCCCTTAAAGCACAGCTGAATAGGTCCCTAGAAAACAGAATCCTGGAATTTCCTTGACAATGTGCTATTAGATTAATAAGACTTCTGCCTTTGAGGTCATTGAGAAAGTGATGCAAACATATGGAAAATGTTATTTATTAATCTTGTCTGCATTTTTACCATTTTTTTGCGTTTTTGGAGATGCTTTAAGCACATGCAGAATTGTTCATTAATCTGTTAATGACGTTTTAGGGCTATCCATCCATTTGCTTTATATATTAGGTGACATGTACGCGACCACGTGCGTGTCGCCGGCCGTGATCGAACGGAACAGGCGTCATCATGGATGTCATACGTGTGCGGCTGTGCTTCCACGGCCCCATTCATTGAGGCCAGTGAGCACAGTCCACAAAACAGACAGGAATAGGACCTGTCCTGAGCTTTGCCCACTGGCCCATACACCGGACCGTGAAAATACCATAGATAGGGGCCATAGAAATGAATGGGTCAGTGTGCACACAGTCGTGTGCATGAGGCCTTATACGTAGATTTTAGTTGATTGTTATAATAAATCTTAGGTTTTATTTAGATTTCCGCCCCTGCCTTTTCTCTTCTCCTTATTACATAGTGATCATCTTGGCGGTGTACGTCGCCGTGGTGCATGATATATGAACTGCTGGGAAAGAGCAATAAGCTGTACCTCATATGTTACTGCATTTTTACCATAATGTCTGAAACTTTCCAAATTGATTGTTAAAACAGGAAAATGTACTAAAAATTCAGATGTAAAGTGTAATGACCAAAATTTACCACCAACACGAAAAAACATTCTTGAAATCACTTGGATATTGTATAAAGTAAAAGATGTCAGATTTGATAAATGGGATCTGAGCATTAAAGGGGTTGTCCATAATTACAGAGACAGGGGAAGCTGATATATTAAAAAAAAAAAAAAAAAAAATCTCGTTTGGTTTGTGCATGTGACCGCTGAGGCTAATCAGCAGCCTATGGGAATGAACCAGTGATGTATGTGAGTGATGTCACCGGTTCCTTTCTTGTGAATACTGATAGGCCTCAGAGGTCACATGCGCAAGGACATCTGCCAGCTTAATCTCTGGATCCTGCTGGACCGTACAGCAGCAGAGTACACCAGAGTGCTGAGCACAGGTGATTTTTATAGTTTTGGGGGGGTTTTTTTCCCCCCGCCTCCTATCTAAGTACTGTAATTTCTGGACGACCCTTTAAGGCTGGGTTCACACCAGTGCTTAAACTCCGTTTGGGGATTTCATCCCCAAACCCTTTCGGGTGGAAACCCAGAGGACCCCATTATAGTCTATGGGGTCCGTGGGTTTCCTCGGGTAACCGCTTTTTTAAGTGGATTAGGTTTCCGTTCAGGGGTCCACAAGTGGACCCCCCAAACAGAAACTCGAACGCAGGTGTGAACCTAGCGTAAGGCCCAACGTCCATAACAGGGTAAGTATATGTCACTAGCTGATACTATCAGTTTAGGTTTACTGCAGGTCTAGTCAGGTCTTAGGAGTCAGCTATAGGTCCCCTGCACACAGGCTGATACAGACAGGAAAATCAGGACTGTATTATGCCCGCGTTTTCCAGCCTGAATCCGTGACTCTACTGTCGTGTATAATATGGAACAGTAGTGCCTAGGGATGGCAGGGAGTCCTTGCTTTATAGATCATTATGTTGAGGGGGGCCTTAAAAGTTTGGAGCCAAGAGTGTGCATTTTTGCTGCACAAAGTTTCATGACCCTGAATAATGGGGCTGTGTGGGGCATCCTCAATATTCCCTGCCCATGAAAGGTGAATTCACACATAATGAAGATTGAGTCGATTAGAAACGCGTCCACCTGGCCTGACTCGTCACTTGCGTCTTACGTCATTGAAGTATACCTCTACACCTTCCATCGGTGTTCTCTCCTCTACAGTCACATCTTCATGTCCTTACTTAGGGGACCAGCTTTGGCACACAGCCAGTGTTAGAATTGACCAACCATTGTGTGCCCAGCACAAGCTGTATGTGTCCATGTTGAAGTGGGAGATGGGTATCTCATAGATATCTCGTCTAGGCTGATGTATTCGGCACCAGGTTGAAGTACTCAGGCACTGAATACATGAAGGGCGGGGAGCAAAACTGCTTGCCGCCTTTTTAGGATGAGGCTAGATTCACAACAGAGTCCATCATGCCAACTGGATAAAATGGCGCAGCACAAGGCACTGTTTCCCTTCCAGTAAAATGACACACCCCATCACAGCCAATGGGGTCAGTTGAGTGCCATTGGTGTCCGTCATGTCATAGATCCCGCACTGTCATGCAATAAACGGTAATGTGAATGTATGTGTAAGGCTAGCCTATATGTGTTGTCTTCACCTATGTCTCCCAAACCAATAACAGTGCTGTGTACGGGCCATATATAGGACTGCATTGTCACAAAGCAATGGGGGGGGGAGTGGGGAGGTTCCCCAAATCCCCTCCACTCAAAATACCATAAAATGGTAACTATTTAACACCCCTTGAGACTAAAATAGACTAAGCAAGTCGCTTTTTTGCCCTAGCCTATTCTCTTTTCCAGAAGTGGTTAGGGGCCCGATGTTTTTATGTATATGCATATTAGCCAGCAAGTGCAACAGGGGTGGACCCTCAAGTGTGCTGGTCCCCAACTCCTCCAGCTATCTGCTGGTAAGCTTTAAGCATGCGCTTGTCACTTGGCAGCCGAATCCTGCGTGATAAGGATCGTGATGATGCAGCCAGCATTAGTCGTAGTACCGCGCATGTGTCGCCATAATAAAGGTGCAGGCCCTAGATTGTTCTACAGAAAACTATGACACAGCCGGAGGCTAAAGGCAATGGCGATTCAAGAGGAGAGCCGGAGCGCCTGTGGCCTGCCCTTGTTGCAGTTGCTGGCTACAAATGTATTTTACCAATAGCCCCTACATGATGGACACTTATTGTATTGGGAGGAATTTTGGTCTAGACCAGCTCCCTGAAATCTCTCCCTGTTTTGCCACAGATTTTCTGGGGCTTAGAGCCACTCAGTTTTGGCAACAGTGGAGGTCCCAGACATTATAAAATGAAAAGGGGGTTGTCGTGGGACATCCCTTTAAGAACTGATCCTGTAGCTGATCAGTTAGTAACAGGGCCTGGTTCCATGCCTGGAGATGTGCGTTTCCTGGCAGCACAAGAGTTACACAGCTTTGACAGCGCAGAACTCTCTGCACAGCCCATTCTTGGGTATTTTTGGCCATCCTCCAGCTCCTAGAGAAAAATATCTTATGTAGCCAAGTATGCTCTGCAAACAGAACCCATGTGAAGCGCCCTCCTCCCTCACTCCTCTCCGAGCCCTGACTCACCTTGTTCTACATTCACCAGCACCAGATCATCATCATCATCATGTCCCCGTTTCTGGCAGCGTTACCTTGGAAGGAGTGAGGGCTGGTGACTTATTCACAGGGTGGTATGGCAGCACATACACATGGAAGATACAGTGCGATTTTTCCCTGTAATACTTGATGGCTCTTAAAATATTTCATTCATTAAGGAGGTCCAGATCTAACACGCAGCATAAATTCATGGGGATAGAGTAAGGGATATAGTGTATATATCTGCACCCGCAGCCCTAGAAGGACTGCCCTGCCGATGGCGAATGGGCCAGGGCATAGACTGTTATGTTACAACACACATATATCATCTACCCACAGCATAACAGCATTAATGATGAAACCCACCAATCACTAGAATAGGGGACCCAAGTCCTTATACAGAAGGCGCTTGAATAGAGTGGTGGTCCCGTATGTTCACAAGTCTGATGTTAATGGTCAAGTACAGCGCTCATCTGTCATAGACATGGAATGGAATGGCCGCATGCGTGCATGACCACAGCTCTGTTCAGTTGCCTCCACAATGGGGGGCTCAGGCCCCCCATTCTGCTGGTCAATGCAGGTCTCATTGATCGTACATTTATCATCTAGCTTGTGGATAGGCGATATGTATTTGTAGTGGGATAACCAGGGCTGTGGAGTCGGAGACAGTTGTGGGTGCGTTCGGAATAGGGAAAATTTACCGACTCTGACTTCAAAATAAAAAGAATTATATTGTACAATTATCGATATTGTATAATTAGATGTATAGCTTGTTATATATTTACTTTCATAGGAAACAGTCACTAGATTTTTGTGAATTGGAGGAGATTTACTACTTCCGTCTGACCATGGCTGTCAGCTGTTTCAGAAGGAGTTGGATTTGGAGTCGGGGTCGGTGCCCTTCTGTTCGAAGCACCTAGTCAATGTTCTAGACTCTCCTCACACAGGCATCATAGTCAGATTCCTCCAGGTTCCTGTACCTTTGAAGGTCAGTAGAAGACAAGTGGTTAACACTGTATGTTAAGTTACACCTACTGTACCTTGTAGGAGGAGAATACAATGACAGTTTTTCATCAATCCAGTATACAGTAGTAGAAAAATTCACCTGTTGTACTTTCCCCGATCAGTTATATATTGTAGACACACCACCATGATGTGCGATCTGTTGTAGACACACCGCCATGATGTGCGATCTGTTGTAGACACACCGCCATGATGTGTGTGTGAAGTACAACTGAGGACACTTCTGTAAAGGGAGTCTGTCACCAGGAAACTCAGTATCACACTAGCCACAGAGAATGGTAGGGGACCTTATGCTGATAACTATGATCACTGTCATACCTTTAGTCTGCTAGGCAGGGCTGTAGTGTTGGGGCCAGTTTTGGGTGCAGTCAACGTTGAAAAAGTTACCAACTCCAACTTCAAAATAAGATGAAATATTACTTTATTATAAATGGTATTGTACAATTAGGAATATTATATAATTAGATGTAAAACTTGTTACATTTTTACTTTCATATAATTTTTTTTTTTTTTGTGAATTAAAGAATCTCTAATATTTATCTGACCATGGCTGTCAGCCATTTATGAAGGAGTTAGTCAGTCTGTGGGAAAATAGCAGTCTGAGTCAGTGGTTTGGCCCATCTCCATAGCCCTGTTGGTAGATGCACCTTTTCCTTGAAAAAAGTGGTGTCTTGAAATGTCAGTGAGGCTATTCTTAGGGTACCATCAACATCGGGGTGGCGAAGAGCCATGCAAGATACATTTAGTGCATTTCTTGCAATGATAGTTAAAGAAGACCTTTCTTGTGCTCCTGCACATGCGGTTTTATATACCGCTAGAAAGCCGACAGTGCGCTGAATTCAGCACACTGTCGGCTTTCCCGTTATGTGCCCCGGGGCTGGAGATATCGGTGCCGTTAGTTTCGGCACTGATCTCTTCCCACTGTCAGAAGGGCGTTCCTGGCAGTCTAGATGGGCTGTGAGGAACGCTCCCCCTGACAGTACTTGTACATAATCCTGTACTTTCAAAGGGGGTGTTCCTCACAGCTCAGCTAGGCTGTCAGGAACGCCCTTCTGACAGTGGGCAGAGATCAGTACCGAAACTAACGGCACCGATATCTTCAGCCCCGGGGCACATAACGGGAAAGCCGACAGTGCGCTGAATTTTGTCGGCTTTCTAGTAGTATATAAAACCGCATGTGCTTGAGTACATGAAAGGTCCTCTTTAAAAGGAGTCTGTCAACAGGAGAATCAGTATCAGACTGACAATACCTTGTAGAGCAGTTTCTACACTTTCCTCAGATGTCTTTATTTATTCTGCATTGCAGCTCCATCTTCATGAAAATCAGGATCTTATTCTTATACAAAGGGCTTTAGGGACGTTTCTTCTTCTGCCGGGGCGTCACTCTCTGCTTCAGATAACCGCCCCTAACTCCCACCCATACCCTTCCCCCATTATTTGATTGACATATCCCACTTTGTCTGCAGTTTGGGGTGGTTATCTAGAGCGGAGAGCAAAGCCTTTGCAGGAGAAGAAACACCCCTAAAGCCCTTTTCAGCTAATTTGTATAAGAATAAAACCCTGATTCTCATGTAAATGAAGCTGCAATGCAGAATAAGAGCAGCATCTTTGGAAAGTGTAGAAGCCTCTTTCCTGCTGACAGACTCCCTTTAAGCCGCTGCAGGATTTTACTGGAGATAAGATGTCTCTTCTGAAGAACCTTGTGGCCATTAACAGTCTGGTCTAGGACTTCATGGTTTTGTGGGTAAAACAGCTTCTTCCTGGGAAAATCATGTGACCACCTATCGTCAGTTTATCGAAACACACTGAATGTATCTCAGGTGGGTCTCAGCTGTACCACTTGAGAAGGAAGACCCCAGAGTATAATATTAGCACTTTTGGTTCATGCCAAACAAGTGTGGCCCAAAACGACTCCGGGGGAAGGGGGCTGAACCTCACAAATATCATAAGCCAAAACAAATCTGGTGGGGTTTGTCCATCTGTGTACACTAGTTTTCATGGCCCTGTTCGATCAGACTGATCTGCTTAGTCCACCATGTTGCTGGTGGTATTGTTCATCCAAACATGGGCAATCTATCGACCACTTTCTCAACTATCAAAATTTCATGGCGCTCAGCTGTGTCTTATTGGGCGTAACTTTACCCTGTCCATTTAATGCCATATGTTCAATAACATTCATACCAATCTGTACATTCCCAGTTATAGGGAAATGAGCTAATGGTATGGATGCCTGGTGATCGTACAATTGCAAGTTGATGTAGCACTGCTTTTGGGGCTGTAGGGGAAGCTCAGTTGGCTGACCTCTTTTCTAAAGCTATCCATACTTTTAGATAGCTGTTGGACAGAAGTTAATTTGGCTGACAGCTATTCCTCCCAACCCATCCTTACACATGCACACTCGGTACTGTAGAGCATGCTTATGTTCTTAAAGAGGACCTTTCACCACCTCTGCCAACTCCAGTTCTTATAATCTGTTAATTGTCGCTGCTCTTCTGATTTCAGCACAGTTGGATTTCTTTCTCCATCCCCCACCATTCCTGAGCAATGGCAAGTGCTGTTAATTTTTGTGCCTGATATGCTATTTAGGCTCTGTCCTGCTCCTGCCTGACAATGCCCACCTGAAAGTAAAGGGGTTGTTATTCTGAGCCCCAATCAGAAGGGGACAGTGTTCGAGCTCGGGATCACACCCCTATGTCTTCTCCTACCTGACACTGTCCACTTCTGATTGGAGCTCTGAATTATGCCCCCTTGCCTGCTTCTGCCTGACATTACCCACATGGTAGTATAGAACCTAAATAGCACATCAGGCACCACAACTGAGACTGGGTTCACATCTACGTCACAGATTCCACCGAAAATCAGCGTAGAGAAGGACTTTTCTCTCTGCCGTTTTTCATATAAAAATTTTGGAAACCCAGTGGACCCCATTATAGTCTATGGTGTGTGCGGGTAACCGCTGTTTTAGGGGACGGACTCTCCATCCTTCGGGTCCCTCAGCAGACCCAAATGACAGAGAGCCCAGCGCAAATGTGAGCCTAACCTTACTGTGCTTGTTGCTCGGGAATGGTGGGGGCTGGAGAAAAAAATCCAACTGTGCCAAAATCAGTGGAGCAGCGCCTATGATGCTAAAAACTGATTTTAGTGGAGGTGGTGAAAGGTCCTCTTTAAAGGGATTTTTCGGGACTTGCATATTGATGATCTATACATGTGATAGGTGGCAGTCCAGCACCCAAGACCCCTGCTGATCAGCTGTTTGAAGAGGCCATGGCACTCACCAGTGCTGTAGCCTTTTCTCCGAAATATTGATGATGTCATGTTCATCAGTCACAAGGTACAGAAGCACCTCAGACCCATTCAAGTGAATGGAATTGAATTGTAATACCATTAACTGTCCCTTCAATATGTATGGCATTGTGCTTGGCATTCAGTGAATACTGCAGCCTCTTCAACCAGCTGATCTGTGGGGGACCCACCAAACATACATTAATGACCTGCCCTAAGGGCAGCTCATCCATATACTGATATATATGTCCCGAAAAATACCCTTTAATGGACAGAGGAGTAAAAGTGCTGTCATATACCTCTGATGGGCGCCTGGTTTACCGATCCTTCACTGCCCCAACATCTACCGTCAGAGATGGGGCACCGCCATTCACACGAGAGGTTTGCCAGCGTTCTTATAATGTATATAGGCCTCTGACTTTGTTGCTTAGCAGTGCGGAGCATTGGACCTCAGTCTCTGAGTTTGCAGGTAGGACACTTAGGATCTGAGTGAGGAGGGGAGTCCCTTAGCCTGAGGTCTGACACTCTCTGCTGCTTAGCTGGTAGTCTTGCACATGCACCTCAGATAACCTTGCACCTTGCTGGTGCCAGACATGTCACATTAATGACATGTTCCTCAGCCCTTGCAGTAAGATATTGCATTTCTCCATACATTAGTACAGATCCCACCAGCTGCTATATTCTTATCTGCTCAGTGAACAGATTGCACAAATCCACAATGCCAAAAATTTCCATGGAGAAACCACACGGGTCCATTTATATATTACACTGTTTAAGCCTCTGTTATTTGGGCATACCCCGGATTCGGAGAGACTGGCATCAGGCTGTCATCCTTCATCCCTGTGTAGATGAGCCTATGACTGGCCTACGAGTCGGACTGACATGAGTGTCATATCTGTCATGTACACCCGTGATCGGGCTGCAGATCTCCTATCACTGCTAGCCATTTAACCATGTAGTGCCCATTTTCTTGTGTAGTCATGGTATTTCTGCACTGTGCTAAGGCATGCAGTAGTGGGATAGCATGAAAGGGGTTAACGGAGCCTTCGTCTTGAGATGTTAAAAAGCAGTAATATATCTGTATATTTTCCCTGCAGTGGATTGTGCTTTCCACGAGTCCATCTGGAGATCTGTACTGTAAACAAGCTGTGAGTCAGGCCTTCTAAATATACCGATGCATAGCCAGCCTCCGAAAAGCGCTCCAGCCACTGCTGCCATCCCATTGGCTGACGGGGAGATGGTTGCCATGTGCATATCTAGTGGCTTTTTTTTTTTTCATAATTATTTTTTTCTTTTTAATTATCCTCTGCTGCCAAAGAACCACCGGTGCCAGATCTCTGGCACATCCCGATTGTGGGGAAGAAAAGTTAGGAGAGGGAAAATGAGGACCAAACTTGTGAGAGATGGCATGGATGGAACGCGAGTGAGCTAGCGGTATATACTGATAATGTACACGGTGTATAATGATGAGGACTATATATATACTGATAATGTACACGGTGTATAATGATGAGGACTATCTCTATATATACTGATAATGTACATGGTGTATAATGGTGAGGACTATCTCTATATATACTGATAATGTACACGGTGTATAATGATGAGGACTATCTCTATATATACTGATAATGTACACGGTGTATAATGATGAGGACTATCTCTATATATACTGATAATGTACACGGTGTATAATGATGAGGACTATCTCTATATACACTGATAATGTACACGGTGTATAATGATGAGGACTATATATATACTGATAATGTACACGGTGTATAATGATGAGGACTATATATATACTGATAATGTACATGGTGTATAATGATGAGGACTATCTCTATATATACTGATAATGTACATGGTGTATAATGATGAGGACTATCTATATATACTGATAATGTACATGGTGTATAATGATGAGGACTATCTCTGTATATACTGATAATGTACATGGTGTATAATGATGAGGACTATATATATATATATATATACTGATAATGTACATGGTGTATAATGGTGAGGACTATCTCTATATATACTGATAATGTACATGGTGTATAATGATGAGGACTATATATATATACTGATGTACATGGTGTATAATGATGAGGACTATATATATATATATACTGATAATGTACATGGTGTATAATGATGAGGACTATCTCTATATATACTGATAATGTACATGGTGTATAATGATGAGGACTATATATATATATACTGATAATGTACACGGTGTATAATGATGAGGACTATCTCTATATATATATATATATATATATATATATATATATGAAAAAGTTTGGGCACCCCTATTAATCTTAATCATTTTTAGTTGTAAATATTTGGGTGTTTGCAACAGCCATTTCAATTTGATATATCTAATAACTGATGGACACAGTAATATTTCAGGATTGAAATGAGGTTTATTTTACTAACAGAAAATGTGCAATATGCATTAAACCAAAATTTGACCGGTGCAAAAGTATGGGCACCTCAACAGAAAAGTGACATTAATATTTAGTAGATCCTCCTTTTGCAAAAATAACAGCCTCTAGTCGCTTCCTGTAGCTTTTAATCAGTTCCTGGATCCTGGATGAAGGTATTTTTGACCATTCCTCTTTACAAAACAATTCCAGTTCAGTTAAGTTTGATGGTCGCCGAGCATGGACAGCCCGCTTCAAATTATCCCACAGATGTTCAATGATATTCAGGTCTGGGGACTGGGATGGCCATTCCAGAACATTGTAATTGTTCCTCTGCATGAATGCCTGAGTAGATTTGGATCATTGTCTTGCTGAAATATCCATCCCCGGCGTAACTTCAAATTCGTCACTGATTCTTGTACATTATTCTCAAGAATCTGCTGATACTGAGTTGAATCCATGCGACCCTCAACTTTAACAAGATTCCCGGTGCCGGCATTGGCCACACAGCCCCAAAGCATGATGGAACCTCCACCAAATTTTACAGTGGGTAGCAAGTGTTTTTCTTGGAATGCTGTGTTTTTTGGACGCCATGCATAACGCCTTTTTGTATGTCCAAACAACTCAATCTTTGTTTCATCAGTCCACAGGACCTTCTTCCAAAATGAAGCTGGCTTGTCCAAATGTGCTTTTGCATACCTCAGGCGACTCTGTTTGTGGCGTGCTTTCAGAAACGGCTTCTTTCGCATCACTCTCCCATACAGCTTCTCCTTGTGCAAAGTGTGCTGTATTGTTGACCGATGCACAGTGACACCATCTGCAGCAAGATGATGCTGCAGCTCTTTGGAGGTGGTCTGTGGATTGTCCTTGACTGTTCTCACCATTCTTCTTCTCTGCCTTTCTGATATTTTTCTTGGCCTGCCACTTCTGGGCTTAACAAGAACTGTCCCTGTGGTCTTCCATTTCCTTACTATGTTCCTCACAGTGGAAACTGACAGGTTAAATCTCTGAGACAACTTTTTGTATCCTTCCCCTGAACAACTATGTTGAACAATCTTTGTTTTCAGATCATTTGAGAGTTGTTTTGAGGAGCCCATGATGCCACTCTTCAGAGGAGATTCAAATAGGAGAACAACTTGCAATTGGCCACCTTAAATACCTTTTCTCATGATTGGATACACCTGGCTATGAAGTTCAAAGCTCAGTGAGGTTACAAAACCAATTTTGTGCTTCAGTAAGTCAGTAAAAAGTAGTTAGGAGTATTCAAATCAATAAAATGATAAGGGTACCCAAATTTTTGCACCGGTCAAATTTTGGTTTAATGCATATTGCACATTTTCTGTTAGTACAATAAACCTCATTTCAATCCTGAAATATTACTGTGTCCATCAGTTATTAGATATATCAAATTGAAATGGCTGTTGCAAACACCCAAATATTTAGAACTAAAAATGATTAAGATTAATAGGGGTGCCCAAACTTTTTCATATGACTGTATATATATATATATATATATATATATATATATATACATATATATACACTGATAATGTACACAGTGTATAATGATGACTATCTCTATATATACTGATAATGTACATGGTGTATAATGATGAGGACTATCTCTATATACACTGATAATGTACATGGTGTATAATGATGAGGACTATCTCTATATATACTGATAATGTACACGGTGTATAATGGTGAGGACTATCTCTATATATACTGATAATGTACATGGTGTATAATGATGAGGACTATCTATATATACTGATAATGTACACGGTGTATAATGGTGAGGACTATCTCTATATATACTGATAATGTACATGGTGTATAATGATGACTATCTCTCTCTCTCTCTCTCTCTCTATATATATATATATATATATATATATATCTATATATATATATATACAGTACAGACCAAAAGTTTGGACACACCTTCTCATTCCAAGAGTTTTCTGTATTTTCATGACTATGAAAATTGTAGATTCACACTGAAGGCATCAAAACTATGAATTAACACATGTGGAATTATATACTTAACAAAAAAGTGTGAAACAACTGAAAATATGTCTTACATTCTAGGTTCTTCAAAGTAGCCACCTTTTGCTTTGATTACTGCTTTGCACACTCTTGGCATTCTCTTGATGAGCTTCAAGAGGTAGTCACCTGAAATGGTCTTCCAACAGTCTTGAAGGAGTTCCCAGAGATGCTTAGCACTTGTTGGCCCTTTTGCCTTCACTCTGTGGTCCAGCTCACCCCAAACCGTCTCGATTGGGTTCAAGTCTGGTGACTGTGGAGGCCAGGTCATCTGGCGTAGCACCCCACTCTCCTTCTTGGTCAAATAGCCCTTACACAGTCTGGAGGTGTGTTTGGGGTCATTGTCCTGTTGAAAAATAAATGACGGTCCAACTAAACGCAAACCGGATGGAATAGCATGCCGCTGCAAGATGCTGTGGTAACCATGCTGGTTCAGTATTCCTTCAATTTTGAATAAATCCCCAACAGTGTCACCAGCAAAGCACCCCCACACCATCACACCTCCTTCTCCATGCTTCACGGTGGGAACCAGGCATGTAGAGTCCATTCGTTCACCTTTTCTGCGTCGCACAAAGACACGGTGGTTGGAACCAAAGATCTCAAATTTGGACTCATCAGACCAAAGCACAGATTTCCACAGGTCTGATGTCCATTCCTTGTGTTCTTTAGCCCAAACAAGTCTCTTCTGCTTGTTGCCTGTCCTTAGCAGTGGTTTCCTAGCAGCTATTTTACCATGAAGGCCTGCTGCACACAGTCTCCTCTTAACAGTTGTTGTAGAGATGTGTCTGCTGCTAGAACTCTGTGTGGCATTGACCTGGTCTCTAATCTGAGCTGCTGTTAACCTGCGATTTCTGAGGCTGGTGACTCGGATGAACTTATCCTCCGCAGCAGAGGTGACTCTTGGTCTTCCTTTCCTGGGGCGGTCCTCATGTGAGCCAGTTTCTTTGTAGCGCTTGATGGTTTTGGCCACTGCACTTGGGGACACTTTCAAAGTTTTCCCAATTTTTCGGACTGACTGACCTTCATTTCTTAAAGTAATGATGGCCACTCGTTTTTCTTTACTTAGCTGCTTTGTTCTTGCCATAATACAAATTCTAACACTCCATTCAGTAGGACTATCAGCTGTGTATCCACCTGACTTCTGAACAACACAATTGATGGTCCCAACTCCATTTATAAGGCAAGAAATTCCACTTATTAAACCTGACAGGGCACACCTGTGAAGTGAAAACCATTTCAGGTGACTACCTCTTGAAGCTCATCAAGAGAATGCCAAGAGTGTGCAAAGCAGTGATCAAAGCAAAAGGTGGCTACTTTGAAGAACCTAGAATATAAGACATATTTTCAGTTGTTTCACACTTTTTTGTTAAGTATATAATTCCACATGTGTTAATTCATAGTTTTGATGCCTTCAGTGTGAATCTACAATTTTTATAGTCATGAAAATACAGAAAACTCTTGGAATGAAAAGGTGTGTCCAAACTTTTGGTCTGTACTGTATATACACTGATAATGTACACGGTGTATAATGATGAGGACTCTCTCTCTCTCTCTCTCTCTCTCTCTCTCTCTCTCTCTGTGTATATATATATATATATATATACACACTGATAATGTACATGGTGTATAATGATGAGGACTATCTATATATATACTGATAATGTACATGGTGTATAATGGTGAGGACTATCTCTATATATACTGATAATGTACACGGTGTATAATGATGAGGACTATCTCTATATATACTGATAATGTACACGGTGTATAATGATGAGGACTATCTCTATATATACTGATAATGTACACGGTGTATAATGATGAGGACTATCTCTATATACACTGATAATGTACACGGTGTATAATGATGAGGACTATATATATACTGATAATGTACACGGTGTATAATGATGAGGACTATATATATACTGATAATGTACATGGTGTATAATGATGAGGACTATCTCTATATATACTGATAATGTACATGGTGTATAATGATGAGGACTATCTATATATACTGATAATGTACATGGTGTATAATGATGAGGACTATCTCTGTATATACTGATAATGTACATGGTGTATAATGATGAGGACTATATATATATATATATATACTGATAATGTACATGGTGTATAATGGTGAGGACTATCTCTATATATACTGATAATGTACATGGTGTATAATGATGAGGACTATATATATATACTGATGTACATGGTGTATAATGATGAGGACTATATATATATATATACTGATAATGTACATGGTGTATAATGATGAGGACTATCTCTATATATACTGATAATGTACATGGTGTATAATGATGAGGACTATATATATATACTGATAATGTACACGGTGTATAATGATGAGGACTATCTCTATATATATATATATATATATATATATATATATATATATATATGAAAAAGTTTGGGCACCCCTATTAATCTTAATCATTTTTAGTTGTAAATATTTGGGTGTTTGCAACAGCCATTTCAATTTGATATATCTAATAACTGATGGACACAGTAATATTTCAGGATTGAAATGAGGTTTATTTTACTAACAGAAAATGTGCAATATGCATTAAACCAAAATTTGACCGGTGCAAAAGTATGGGCACCTCAACAGAAAAGTGACATTAATATTTAGTAGATCCTCCTTTTGCAAAAATAACAGCCTCTAGTCGCTTCCTGTAGCTTTTAATCAGTTCCTGGATCCTGGATGAAGGTATTTTTGACCATTCCTCTTTACAAAACAATTCCAGTTCAGTTAAGTTTGATGGTCGCCGAGCATGGACAGCCCGCTTCAAATTATCCCACAGATGTTCAATGATATTCAGGTCTGGGGACTGGGATGGCCATTCCAGAACATTGTAATTGTTCCTCTGCATGAATGCCTGAGTAGATTTGGATCATTGTCTTGCTGAAATATCCATCCCCGGCGTAACTTCAAATTCGTCACTGATTCTTGTACATTATTCTCAAGAATCTGCTGATACTGAGTTGAATCCATGCGACCCTCAACTTTAACAAGATTCCCGGTGCCGGCATTGGCCACACAGCCCCAAAGCATGATGGAACCTCCACCAAATTTTACAGTGGGTAGCAAGTGTTTTTCTTGGAATGCTGTGTTTTTTGGACGCCATGCATAACGCCTTTTTGTATGTCCAAACAACTCAATCTTTGTTTCATCAGTCCACAGGACCTTCTTCCAAAATGAAGCTGGCTTGTCCAAATGTGCTTTTGCATACCTCAGGCGACTCTGTTTGTGGCGTGCTTTCAGAAACGGCTTCTTTCGCATCACTCTCCCATACAGCTTCTCCTTGTGCAAAGTGTGCTGTATTGTTGACCGATGCACAGTGACACCATCTGCAGCAAGATGATGCTGCAGCTCTTTGGAGGTGGTCTGTGGATTGTCCTTGACTGTTCTCACCATTCTTCTTCTCTGCCTTTCTGATATTTTTCTTGGCCTGCCACTTCTGGGCTTAACAAGAACTGTCCCTGTGGTCTTCCATTTCCTTACTATGTTCCTCACAGTGGAAACTGACAGGTTAAATCTCTGAGACAACTTTTTGTATCCTTCCCCTGAACAACTATGTTGAACAATCTTTGTTTTCAGATCATTTGAGAGTTGTTTTGAGGAGCCCATGATGCCACTCTTCAGAGGAGATTCAAATAGGAGAACAACTTGCAATTGGCCACCTTAAATACCTTTTCTCATGATTGGATACACCTGGCTATGAAGTTCAAAGCTCAGTGAGGTTACAAAACCAATTTTGTGCTTCAGTAAGTCAGTAAAAAGTAGTTAGGAGTATTCAAATCAATAAAATGATAAGGGTACCCAAATTTTTGCACCGGTCAAATTTTGGTTTAATGCATATTGCACATTTTCTGTTAGTACAATAAACCTCATTTCAATCCTGAAATATTACTGTGTCCATCAGTTATTAGATATATCAAATTGAAATGGCTGTTGCAAACACCCAAATATTTAGAACTAAAAATGATTAAGATTAATAGGGGTGCCCAAACTTTTTCATATGACTGTATATATATATATATATATATATATATATATATATATACATATATATACACTGATAATGTACACAGTGTATAATGATGACTATCTCTATATATACTGATAATGTACATGGTGTATAATGATGAGGACTATCTCTATATACACTGATAATGTACATGGTGTATAATGATGAGGACTATCTCTATATATACTGATAATGTACACGGTGTATAATGGTGAGGACTATCTCTATATATACTGATAATGTACATGGTGTATAATGATGAGGACTATCTATATATACTGATAATGTACACGGTGTATAATGGTGAGGACTATCTCTATATATACTGATAATGTACATGGTGTATAATGATGACTATCTCTCTCTCTCTCTCTCTCTCTCTCTATATATATATATATATATATCTATATATATATATATACAGTACAGACCAAAAGTTTGGACACACCTTCTCATTCCAAGAGTTTTCTGTATTTTCATGACTATGAAAATTGTAGATTCACACTGAAGGCATCAAAACTATGAATTAACACATGTGGAATTATATACTTAACAAAAAAGTGTGAAACAACTGAAAATATGTCTTACATTCTAGGTTCTTCAAAGTAGCCACCTTTTGCTTTGATTACTGCTTTGCACACTCTTGGCATTCTCTTGATGAGCTTCAAGAGGTAGTCACCTGAAATGGTCTTCCAACAGTCTTGAAGGAGTTCCCAGAGATGCTTAGCACTTGTTGGCCCTTTTGCCTTCACTCTGTGGTCCAGCTCACCCCAAACCGTCTCGATTGGGTTCAAGTCTGGTGACTGTGGAGGCCAGGTCATCTGGCGTAGCACCCCACTCTCCTTCTTGGTCAAATAGCCCTTACACAGTCTGGAGGTGTGTTTGGGGTCATTGTCCTGTTGAAAAATAAATGACGGTCCAACTAAACGCAAACCGGATGGAATAGCATGCCGCTGCAAGATGCTGTGGTAACCATGCTGGTTCAGTATTCCTTCAATTTTGAATAAATCCCCAACAGTGTCACCAGCAAAGCACCCCCACACCATCACACCTCCTTCTCCATGCTTCACGGTGGGAACCAGGCATGTAGAGTCCATTCGTTCACCTTTTCTGCGTCGCACAAAGACACGGTGGTTGGAACCAAAGATCTCAAATTTGGACTCATCAGACCAAAGCACAGATTTCCACAGGTCTGATGTCCATTCCTTGTGTTCTTTAGCCCAAACAAGTCTCTTCTGCTTGTTGCCTGTCCTTAGCAGTGGTTTCCTAGCAGCTATTTTACCATGAAGGCCTGCTGCACACAGTCTCCTCTTAACAGTTGTTGTAGAGATGTGTCTGCTGCTAGAACTCTGTGTGGCATTGACCTGGTCTCTAATCTGAGCTGCTGTTAACCTGCGATTTCTGAGGCTGGTGACTCGGATGAACTTATCCTCCGCAGCAGAGGTGACTCTTGGTCTTCCTTTCCTGGGGCGGTCCTCATGTGAGCCAGTTTCTTTGTAGCGCTTGATGGTTTTGGCCACTGCACTTGGGGACACTTTCAAAGTTTTCCCAATTTTTCGGACTGACTGACCTTCATTTCTTAAAGTAATGATGGCCACTCGTTTTTCTTTACTTAGCTGCTTTGTTCTTGCCATAATACAAATTCTAACACTCCATTCAGTAGGACTATCAGCTGTGTATCCACCTGACTTCTGAACAACACAATTGATGGTCCCAACTCCATTTATAAGGCAAGAAATTCCACTTATTAAACCTGACAGGGCACACCTGTGAAGTGAAAACCATTTCAGGTGACTACCTCTTGAAGCTCATCAAGAGAATGCCAAGAGTGTGCAAAGCAGTGATCAAAGCAAAAGGTGGCTACTTTGAAGAACCTAGAATATAAGACATATTTTCAGTTGTTTCACACTTTTTTGTTAAGTATATAATTCCACATGTGTTAATTCATAGTTTTGATGCCTTCAGTGTGAATCTACAATTTTTATAGTCATGAAAATACAGAAAACTCTTGGAATGAAAAGGTGTGTCCAAACTTTTGGTCTGTACTGTATATACACTGATAATGTACACGGTGTATAATGATGAGGACTCTCTCTCTCTCTCTCTCTCTCTCTCTCTCTCTCTCTCTGTGTATATATATATATATATATATACACACTGATAATGTACATGGTGTATAATGATGAGGACTATCTATATATATACTGATAATGTACATGGTATATAATGATGAGGACTATCTCTATATATACTGATAATGTACATGGTGTATAATGATGAGGACTATATATATACACTGATAATGTACATGATGTATAATGATGAGGACTATCTCTATACACTGATAATGTACATGGTGTATAATGATGAGGACTATCTCTGTATACACTGATAATGTACATGGTGTATAATGATGAGGACTATATATATATATATATATATATATACACTGATAATGTACACGGTGTATAATGATGAGGACTATCTCTATATATACTGATAATGTACATGGTGTATAATGATGAGGACTATCTCTATATATACTGATAATGTACATGGTGTATAATGATGACTATCTCTATATATAATGATAATGTATATGGTGTATAATGATGAGGACTATATATATATATATATATATATATATATATATATATACACACTGATAATGTACACGGCGTATAATGATGAGGACTATCTCTATATATACTGATAATGTACATGGTGTATAATGATGAGGACTATATATATATATATACTGATAATGTACACGGTGTATAATGATAACTATCTCTATATATACTGATAATGTACATGGTGTATAATGATGAGGACTATCTCTATATATACTGATAATGTACATGGTGTATAATGATGAGGACTATCTCTATATATACTGATAATGTACACGGTGTATAATGATGAGGACTATCTCTATATATACTGATAATGTACACGGTGTATAATGATGAGGACTATATATATACACTGATAATGTACACGGTGTATAATGATGAGGACTATCTCTATATATACTGATAATGTACATGGTGTATAATGATGAGGACTATCTCTATATATACTGATAATGTACATGGTGTATAATGATGAGGACTATCTCTATATATACTGATAATGTACATGGTGTATAATGATGAGGACTATCTATATATACTGATAATGTACACGGTGTATAATGATGAGGACTATCTCTGTATATACTGATAATGTACATGGTGTATAATGATGAGGACTATATATATACACTGATAATGTACACGGTGTATAATGATGAGGACTATCTCTATATATACTGATAATGTACATGGTGTATAATGATGAGGACTATCTCTATACACCATGTACATTATCAGTATATACAGAGATAGTCCTCATCATTATACACCGTGTACATTATCAGTATATATAGATAGTCCTCATCATTATACACCATGTACATTATCAGTATATATAGAGATAGTCCTCATCATTATACACCATGTACATTATCAGTATATATAATGATGAGGACTATCTCTATATATACTGATAATGTACATGGTGTATAATGATGAGGACTATCTATATATACTGATAATGTACACGGTGTATAATGATGAGGACTATCTCTGTATATACTGATAATGTACATGGTATATAATGATGAGGACTATATATATATACTGATAATGTACACGGTGTATAATGATGAGGACTATCTCTATATATACTGATAATGTACATGGTGTATAATGATGAGGACTATCTCTATATATACTGATAATGTACATGGTGTATAATAATGAGGACTATCTCTATATATACTGATAATGTACATGGTGTATAATGATGAGGACTATATATACACTGATAATGTACATGGTGTATAATGATGAGGACTATCTCTATATATACTGATAATGTACATGGTGTATAATGATGAGGACTATCTCTATATATACTGATAATGTACATGGTGTATAATGATGACTATCTCTATATATACTGATAATGTATTTGGTGTATAATGATGAGGAATATATATATATATATATATATATATATATATATATATACACACTGATAATGTACACGGTGTATAATGATAACTATCTCTATATATACTGATAATGTACATGGTGTATAATGATGAGGACTATCTCTATATATACTGATAATGTACATGGTGTATAATGATGAGGACTATCTCTATATACTGATAATGTACATGGTGTATAATGATGAGGACTATCTCTATATATACTGATAATGTACATGGTGTATAATGATGAGGACTATATATATACACTGATAATGTACACGGTGTATAATGATGAGGACTATCTCTATATATACTGATAATGTACATGGTGTATAATGATGACTATCTCTATATATACTGATAATGTACATGGTGTATAATGATGAGGACTATCTCTATATACTGATAATGTACATGGTGTATAATGATGAGGACTATCTCTATATATACTGATAATGTACACGGTGTATAATGATGAGGACTATCTCTATATATACTGATAATGTACATGGTGTATAATGATGAGGACTATATATATATATATATATATATATATATATATATATATATATATACACACTGATAATGTACACGGTGTATAATGATGAGGACTATATATATACACTGATAATGTACACGGTGTATAATGATGAGGACTATCTCTATATATACTGATAATGTACATGGTGTATAATGATGAGGACTATCTCTGTATATACTGATAATGTACACGGTGTATAATGATGAGGACTATCTCTATATACTGATAATGTACATGGTGTATAATGATGAGGACTATCTCTATATATACTGATAATGTACATGGTGTATAATGATGAGGACTATCTCTATATATACTGATAATGTACATGGTGTATAATGATGAGGACTATCTCTATATATACTGATAATGTACATGGTGTATAATGATGAGGACTATCTATATATACTGATAATGTACATGGTGTATAATGATGAGGACTATCTCTATATATACTGATAATGTACATGGTGTATAATGATGAGGACTATCTCTATATACTGATAATGTACATGGTGTATAATGATGAGGACTATCTCTATATATACTGATAATGTACACAGTGTATAATGATGAGGACTCTCTCTCTCTCTCTCTCTCTCTCTCTCTCTCTCTCTCTCTCACTCTCTCTCTCTCTCTCTCTCTCTATATATATATATATATATATATATATATATATATATATATACACACACACACTGATAATGTACATGGTGTATAATGATGAGGACTATCTCTATATACTGATAATGTACACGGTGTATAATGATGAGGACTATCTCTGTATATACTGATAATGTACATGGTGTATAATGATGAGGACTATATATATACACTGATAATGTACACGGTGTATAATGATGAGGATTATCTCTATATATGCTGATAATGTACATGGTATATAATGATGAGGACTATCTCTATATATACTGATGATGTACATGGTGTATAATGATGAGGACTATATATATACACTGATAATGTACATGGTGTATAATGATGAGGACTATCTCTATACACTGATAATGTACATGGTGTATAATGATGAGGACTATCTCTATAATATACTGATAATGTACATGGTGTATAATGATGAGGACTATCTCTATATACACTGATAATGTACATGGTGTATAATGATGAGGACTATCTCTATATATACTGATAATGTACATGGTGTATAATAATGAGGACTATCTCTATATATACTGATAATGTACATGGTGTATAATGATGAGGACTATCTCTATATACACTGATAATGTACATGGTGTATAATGATGAGGACTATCTCTATATATACTGATAATGTACATGGTGTATAATGATGACTATCTCTATATATACTGATAATGTACATGGTGTATAATGATGAGGACTATATATATATATATATATATATATATATATACACACACTGATAATGTACACGGTGTATAATGATGAGGACTATATATATACACTGATAATGTACACGGTGTATAATGATGAGGACTATCTCTATATATACTGATAATGTACATGGTGTATAATGATGAGGACTATCTCTGTATATACTGATAATGTACACGGTGTATAATGATGAGGACTATCTCTATATACTGATAATGTACATGGTGTATAATGATGAGGACTATCTCTATATTTATATATATTGATAATGTACATGGTGTATAATGATGAGGACTATCTCTATATATTTATATATATTGATAATGTACATGGTGTATAATGATGACTATCTCTATATATTTATATATATTGATAATGTACATGGTGTATAATGATGAGGACTATCTCTATATACACTGATAATGTACACTGTGTATAATGATGAGGACTATCTCTATATATACTGATAATGTACATGGTGTATAATGATAACTATCTCTATATATACTGATAATGTACACGTTGTATAATGATGAGGACTATCTCTATATATACTGATAATGTACATGGTGTATAATGATAACTATCACTATATATACTGATAATGTACACTGTGTATAATGATGAGGACTATCTCTATATATACTGATAATGTACATGGTGTATAATGATGAGGACTATCTCTATATACTGTACACTGATAATGTACACTGTGTATAATGATGAGGACTATCTCTATATATACTGATAATGTACATGGTGTATAATGATGAGGACTATCTCTATATATACTGATAATGTACATGGTGTATAATGATGAGAACTATCTCTATATATATATATATATACACTGATAATGTACATGGTGTATAATGATGAGGACTATCTCTATATACACTGATAATGTACATGGTGTATAATGATGAGGACTATCTCTATATATTGATAATGTACATGGTGTATAATGATGAGGACTATCTCTATATACACTGATAATGTACACTGTGTATAATGATGAGGACTATCTCTATATATACTGATAATGTACATGGTGTATAATGATGAGGACTATCTCTATATACTGTACACTGATAATGTACACTGTGTATAATGATGAGGACTATCTCTATATATACTGATAATGTACATGGTGTATAATGATGAGGACTATCTCTATATATACTGATAATGTACATGGTGTATAATGATGAGAACTATCTCTATATATATATACACTGATAATGTACATGGTGTATAATGATGAGGACTATCTCTATATACACTGATAATGTACACGGTGTATAATGATGAGGACTATCTCTATATATACTGATAATGTACATGGTGTATAATGATGAGGACTATCTCTGTATATACTGATAATGTACACGGTGTATAATGATGAGGACTATCTCTATATACTGATAATGTACATGGTGTATAATGATGAGGACTATATATATACACTGATAATGTACACGGTGTATAATGATGAGGACTATCTCTATATACTGATAATGTACATGGTGTATAATGATGAGGACTATATATATACACTGATAATGTACACTGTGTATAATGATGAGGACTATCTCTATATACTGATAATGTACATGGTGTATAATGATGAGGACTATATATATACACTGATAATGTACACGGTGTATAATGATGAGGACTATCTCTATATATACTGATAATGTACATGGTGTATAATGATGAGGACTATCTCTATATATACTGATAATGTACATGGTGTATAATGATGAGGACTATCTATATATACTGATAATGTACATGGTGTATAATGATGAGGACTATCTCTATATATACTGATAATGTACATGGTGTATAATGATGAGGACTATCTCTATATATACTGATAATGTACATGGTGTATAATGATGAGGACTATATATATACACTGATAATGTACACGGTGTATAATGATGAGGACTATCTCTATATATACTGATAATGTACATGGTGTATAATGATGAGGACTATCTCTATATATACTGATAATGTACATGGTGTATAATGATGTGGACTATATATATACTGATAATGTACATGGTGTATAATGATGACTATCTCTATATATACTGATAATGTACACGGTGTATAATGATGAGGACTATCTCTATATATACTGATAATGTACACTGTGTATAATGATGAGGACTATCTCTATATATACTGATAATGTACACGGTGTATAATGATGAGGACTATCTCTATATATTTATATATATAGATAATGTACATGGTGTATAATGATGAGGACTATCTCTATATATTTATATATACTGATAATGTACATGGTGTATAATGATGAGGACTATCTCTATATACACTGATAATGTACACGGTGTATAATGATGAGGACTATCTCTATATATTTATATATATTGATAATGTACATGGTGTATAATGATGTGGACTATCTCTATATATTTATATATATTGATATATTTACATGGTGTATAATGATGAGGACTATCTCTATATATTTATATATATTGATAATGTACATGGTGTATAATGATGAGGACTATATATATATACTGATAATGTACACGGTGTATAATGATGAGGACTATCTCTATATACACTGATAATGTACATGGTGTATAATGATGAGAACTATCTCTATATACACTGATAATGTACATGGTGTATAATGATAGGGAGTATCTCTATATATTTATATATATTGATAATGTACATGGTGTATAATGATGAGGACTAGCTCTATATATACTGATAATGTACACGGGTGTATATATATGTGGGGAGATATATATATATATATAGATATATGTATAGTGTATATATATGTGGATGTGTATATATATATAGATATATGTATATGGTGTATAATGTAAATATATATATCTATATACACTGATAATGTACACGTGTGTATAATGGGGAGGGCTATCTCTATATATACTGATAATGTACATGGTGTATAATGATGAGGACTATCTCTATATATACTGATAATGTACACGGTGTATAATGATGGGGACTATCTCTATATACACTGATAATGTACACTGTGTATAATGATGAGGACTATCTCTATATATACTGATATATGTACATGGTGTATAATGATGAGAACTATCTCTATATATACTGATATATGTACACGGTGTATAATGATGAGGAGGGCTATCTCTATATATTTATATATATTGATAATGTACATGGGTGTATAATGGATGTGTACTATCTCTATATATTTATAGTATACTGATATATGTACATGTGTGTATATATGTATGTAGATCTATCTCTATATATATATATATATGTACATGGGTGTATATAGTGATGGGGGTGTACTATATATATTTATATATATTGATAATGTACATGGGTGTATATATGTATGTGGACTATCTCTATATATTTATATATATTGATAATGTACATGGTGTGTACAGATGCGGGCTACTATCTATATATATATATATATATATATATATGTACATGGTGTATGTATGAGTACTATCTCTATATATCTATATATACTGATAATGTACATGGTGTATAATGATGAGGACTATCTCTATATATACTGATAATGTACATGGGTGTATAATGATGAGGACTATCTCTATATATACTGATAATGTACACGGTGTATAGGGGCTATATATGTGTACTATATCTATACACTGATAATGTACACTGGTGTATAATGATGGCTAGCCTCGCTCTATATATACCGATAGATGTACGTGGCGTGGTGTATGATGTGAGGAGGCTATCTCTGTATATTTATTATATATTGATAATGTACCTATGGTGTATAATGATGGGGGGCTATCTCTATATATTTATATATACTGATAATGTACATGGTGTATAATGATGAGGACTATCTCTATATATACTTATAATGTATATGGGGGGTGTGATATTTGTATTGGGTTTTTAGGGTGGGGTTTTTTTTTTTATATATTGTTATTGTTTATGTTTAATGAGGAGGAGATTTTTTTATATATTATTATAATGTATGGTGTGTATTATTAATTATTTTTTTATATATTGTTAATATGTACTGTGTGTAAAAGGGGGGGGAATTTTTTTATATATTGTGATTGTATACATGGTGTATAATGGTGAGGACTATCTCTATATACTGTACACTGATAATGTACACTGTGTATAATGATGAGGACTATCTCTATATATACTGATAATGTACATGGTGTATAATGATGAGGACTATCTCTATATATACTGATAATGTACATGGTGTATAATGATGAGAACTATCTCTATATATATATATATACACTGATAATGTACATGGTGTATAATGATGAGGACTATCTCTATATACACTGATAATGTACATGGTGTATAATGATGAGGACTATCTCTATATATTGATAATGTACATGGTGTATAATGATGACTATCTCTATATATTTATCTATATTGATAATGTACATGGTGTATAATGATGAGGACTATCTCTATATACACTGATAATGTACACTGTGTATAATGATGAGGACTATCTCTATATATACTGATAATGTACATGGTGTATAATGATAACTATCTCTATATATACTGATAATGTACACTGTGTATAATGATGAGGACTATCTCTATATATACTGATAATGTACATGGTGTATAATGATGAGGACTATCTCTATATACTGTACACTGATAATGTACACTGTGTATAATGATGAGGACTATCTCTATATATACTGATAATGTACATGGTGTATAATGATGAGGACTATCTCTATATATACTGATAATGTACACGGTGTATAATGATGAGGACTATCTCTATATATACTGATAATGTACATGGTGTATAATGATGAGAACTATCTCTCTATATATATATATATATATATATATATATATATATATACACTGATAATGTACATGGTGTATAATGATGAGGACTATCTCTATATATACTGATAATGTACATGGTGTATAATGATGAGGACTATCTCTATATACACTGATAATGTACATGGTGTATAATGATGAGGACTATATCTGTATATACACTGATAATGTGCGGTCTCTCTGTCCTGTAGCCGGTGTATACCGATGTTCGGTCTCGCTATACCCTGATGCCAGTCCTCCCTATGACACAGTATTATAGATGGTGTGTGTCGGGTTGGCTGAGGGATAGAAGTAGTCATTAGTGGTTAGACCTCAGTCTGTTCCTGACACCCGCACTTCTTCCTGTTCTCCTCCTCAATCTTTCGTTCCCCTTCCTGTCTGCTATAACTATACACTTGTTATCCACGGTGAGCTGATCTGATGTTTATAGAAAATCTATTTCCAGGTGGCAGTGACATGTATTATAAGTCAGGGGCCACAGATGCCCTGTATAATGGAGGTACAGCACACTTGATGTTACAGTACCATGTCATTCTAGCTGCTGCCATTTCTTTCACTTGCTGTCCCAGAAAGTGCCAGTACTGTAGCCTGCTTCTGGCCGCCATTTTTCGTGCAGACCTTACGCGGTTATCCTACATGGGTATGGAGTGGGCAGTGTTCTTACTTGGCACCCTTCCTCGTCTTTGTAGAGCTTTTTTTCGGCAGTGACACAAATCAGTAGAGGTCTGCCGTTGCCACCTGATGCATGTATGGACGGTTGCTAGGCAACAGATTCCAGCTAATATCTTATGAAAATGTACTGACTTCAGACATGATCAGGGCTGCATTAACCATAGGGCAAACGGTGTACTTACACTGAGCCTTGTGAAAGTCCTAGGGCCGCATCTTCCATGAGGCCTCGGGCGTCAAATTGCCGAGTCCGTGAGGGGGTCACACTCCGTATTTGTTGGGTGAGGTTTGCCCAGCGGTTTCTTTCAGACCGAACATGTCCGAAACGGAATTGCTATTATTATACTCTGGTAACAACGATGTAACCCACGTGACCGCTGACGGTCTCTGGCGTCATTCGTGATGACTCTGGGGCCTGAAGACCGGCAGCAGATTCCAGAGGAGGCGAGTAACACTTTGATCAGCTCCTCTGGGCCTCTGCTTATTATACTGTTGGGTCTGGAGAGACCCCAGAGTATAGTAAGAGCTTGTGAGTGGCAAAACACAAAAATTCTTGGTTTGGCAGAACCCAAATTTTTTGTCAAATTTGTAGGGGCCACAGTGAGATACTATATTGTGTGGAGGGGACACTATGGGATATTATACTGTATGGAGGCAACCTGGAAGGGGGCGTGAAACAGTGAGGGCCACGGGAGGAGGAAATTATACTATGATGTCTGGGGGGGTCACTGGGTGGGAACAGGGAGGGAATCCACTTATTAAACCTTTGCACTGGGACCACCAATGCGTGAATACAGCCCTGGACATATTCTTAGGTAGTAATTCACATTGGAAACGCTCGATTTTTGTTGGCGTTCGCTATTTTAAAGTTTCGTGCCTTGCAAAGAGTTTAATTTTTAAAGGGGATGTCCAGGCACCCTTAGCTGACATTTGGGGGTGTGGAGAGATGCAACTACATGCTAGTTGGTTAGATTGTCAAGGCAGCTGCCCGGCACCCTGTTAGTATAGTGTATAAGTTCCAGAAACTGGAAAGGACCCATGCACCATACCCAATTAGCATAGGATGGTTACTGTGGCAGGCCGACCACCCCTATGACCCTAGTGTCAGATCAGCTGGACTATGATACTGATTCCTACAGCCTCCTCACTACTTACCAGGCGCAGCGCCATACATTGTATGGTGGCTGTACTTCGTATTGCAGTACAGCCCCATTAATTTGAATGCGACTGAGCTGCAGCATGGCCATGTGACCAATGAACACAAAGTCACTGGCCTGAGAAGAGGAACTGGAGCTGAATATCCTAGTCCTGTATAACCCCTTTAGGGCTTCAGTTGGACGACCTGTATATAATATTACAGTATATTGTGTATTGATGTAGACCTGTCACAGCGAGTAATGAGTCAATGCTCACATATAAAGAACACGTGTGAACGTGCACCCAGATGCGTGTCATTTCCGAGTCTGACCTCTGTAGTCATGCTGTAGAGAAGTGCTTTCCTGGCTTCTGGCAGGGGAGGAGTTAATGGCACGATGCTCTCATAAATGGTGTTCCTGACATTTTGGCAGTGCAGGAGTGTGAGGATCCAGGGACAATCCTCTGTGCAGAGAAGTGATATTTTATTTAGCGTTCCCCATGAGTGACGTGGTCTGTGTCCTCCTGTGCTGTAACAATAAACAGGAAGGAGTCCAGGCCGCAGCCAGTGATTACCTGCCCATAATTGTATGACTTGTGGGCACAGACGGAAGGAGGGGGGAGACTAGGCCAAGAATAAGTAATCGGAAGTCCTTGGCCTGCCCGGAGCTTATTCTACTACATAGAGGTCTTAACCCAGCAAAACTACGAGAGGAGACTCTGGTGCTGTAGAGCTACACATCCATCCATCCATGTATGCGATTTGGTGCCGGGGGAGGCAGAAGGCTGCCCTGGCATCTTGGAGTTTGTTGCTCTACAACAACTACATGTTGCCTGTGCTTCCTTAAAGAAACGCCTGACAAATCTTAGCCAGATATAGGATCCAGTCCCAAAAGTTAGTAGCCGGCAACAAACACCCTGTAGGTCTGCAAGTGTCCTGGTCCTGCCCATCACTACTGGGTTATTAATCGATGACCTATCCTTTGGATAGGTCATCCATTGAAGATCAGCAGAGGTCAGACGGGGACCCTCACAGATCAGCAGATTGAAGAGGCAGCAGTTATCCCTGCTCATCGCTCATAAGGGAGTCTCTCGAAATATCTCAAAACCAGATCTGGTCTATAGAGGGAATGCCTCTCCACTACTCCAGGGTGGGAACTCTGCTTCAGGCCTTATTCACACTTGGTGACCTTTTTGTATTTTGAACCTGCACCAAGCTCTGTTCACAAAGAGCATGGCCATATCCATTGCACAGTGACCCCGCTCTTGTGCTTTTCGCTACTTATTACCTACTGTTGATGGGATAGAGCATCATCAATGGAGGTCTTTGATGCCGTGGTGCGTGTGTGTACACGGCTCTACTCATCTTCTCATTCACCCATGGTGCTGGTGTGTGTTGCACTGGCTCTCGTCTTCCTGTGGGTGTAGCGGCATCACTATATCAGCTTATCGCTGTGTGACCTACTTAATATATAGTGAGTAATAAAATATTTCTGTACAATCTGAGGGTGGCATCTCATCAGTTTCTGCTTCATTTTATCTGAAACACTGGCATCTGTGCCCAAATACTGAACCAGAGGACCTGAGAACTGGAGAAAATGACCAGATGTTGGAGAACGTACGACACTGGTTACTGTGATGATCTGGCTGGACAGCTATGATGGAACGCTCTAGATCAGTGATGGCGAACCTTTTAGAGACTGAGTGCCCAAACTGCAACCCAGAACCCACTAATTTATCGCAAAGTGCCAACACGGCAATTTAACCTTAATACAGTGCGGATCCACAATTGCGGATAGTTATGGACCCGCAAAATACGGTTGTGTGAATGGGGCTTTACAGAACTTTAAATAATGCAAAAACTTTGTACTGAAAGGTAATAGTTTGCATTTGGTACTTTTGAACAATTAATGTTCACTATTTACATCGCACAGGATCTATTTTTTAGTGACCGTGCAATGTTATAACAGCCTGTACTAATATCACATAATATCACATGTCTGCTATAAAACAGATACTGTGTGATATAAATAGTGAAGGGGCCCCCACACAGTACATTGTGCTCCACAGTGGCTTCCACACAGTACACTGTGCTCCACAGTGGCCCCCACACAGTATAACATGCTCCTGTACTTACCTGCACTCCCACGAGGAGCAGCCGGGTGGCCTTCTTCCACCGCAAAGCAGGCACTGATCAATGACATCATCGCACCTGCATCGGGGCAGAGGTTACAATCTTCTTCTACAGTTTTCAGGTGTATGTGCATTTGCAAATACACCTGAAAGAAGCGCTCGCTCACCGGGAAGCTGTCACAGATTCCCCGTTAGTGAGCGATCTAGGTTGTTTCCTTGGGGCATGTTAAACAGAAATGTGTTCCGTATCGTGCCCCCCCCCCCCACGATACGTAGAATTGGATGTCCCTGTGACATGGAGGATAGCAGGACACATCCTCAGGGCCTTGTGGCTGGACCCCACCAGTGCCCTATCCAATTGCTCTATGCTGTGGTCCTTGGCTTGGTCTAGACTTCCATGGGATGCAGACCTGTCGATGACTAAATAAATCCAATATGGCAGATCAAGTTTTCAGTAGATATCTCATTTGCTTTGGCATCTGTCCTGCTCTTTTGTATCACAAAAAGGTACTGAAGATTGGAAATAAATGCTCTGAGTCTGTCTTGTGTATGGCCAGTTTTATATAGACCATGTATTGATGTCAATCAGAACCATGTAGTGCTTCAGTTCACCTGTGGTGGCGCTGCAGGAGATAGAATACTTGATTAATAGTTCCTTAAATGCTTATTATTGGACTCCTTGTGTGTGTATATGAGGGGGGCAGCTTGCAGTTATCTATTTCTTGAACGGGGGCAGCCATTGTGAGATGTTGCTGATGTAGGTAGGGCTGTAATGACCACTACAACTACACACCTGACTGGATAATCTCACGTAAGCTTCTCAGTGTGCAGTTCTGAGTAGATGTCCGGTCACATAGATGTCTCACATGGAGGAATGTCATCTGTCCTGTTCTTTTGGACGTTGTACTAGTGCTATGCATGTGATTCAGAAGGAGGACATCTGAGATACACGTGAAGTCACACACTTGTCCAGGAAGCCGTTTTAGTTCATAACCGATTTGCAGTAATTCCATGACCTGCTGAAGGCTAACAAGTCACCTTAGCGGGCCACCTTGTAGTAGGAGGAGGAGGTGCGGAGCCTGTTCTTATGGCATCAGGCAACCAAAGAGTGTTCATTTTGTCTGTATGGTGACATCATATGTCTGTCTTTCCTCTGCTGTGATGTCACAGTGCGCACATTGACCTTTTTGTGTGTCTTATTTCTATGTGCTGTGATATGATGTGCATTATCCTTGTATTGTGACATCACTGTGTATTATCCCTGTACTGTGACATCACTGTGTGTATTATTTCTGTACTGTAACATGACATCACTGTGTATTATCCCTGTCCTGTGACATCACTGTGTATTATCCCTGTCCTGTGACATCACTGTTTATTATCCTGTACTGTGACATCACTGTGTTTATTATCCCTGTATTGTGACATCACTGTGTGCATTATCCTGTACTGTGACATCACTGTGTGCATTATCCTGTACTGTGACATCACTGTGTGTATTATCCCTGTCCTGTGACATCACTGTGTTTATTATCCTGTACTGTGACAACACTGTGTGCATTATCCCTGTACTGTGACATCACTGTGTGTATTATCTCTGTACTGTGACATCACTGTGTGTATTATCTCTGTACTGTGACATCACTGTGTGTATTATCCCTGTCCTGTGACATCACTGTGTTTATTATCCTGTACTGTGACAACACTGTGTGCATTATCCCTGTACTGTGACATCACTGTGTGTATTATCTCTGTACTGTGACATGACATCACTGTGTATTATCCCTGTCCTGTGACATGACATCACTGTGTGTGTTATCCCTGTCCTGTGACATCGCTATTCTATAAGGGTATTGTCCATGAGCGATGTATGTATTAGGGCTTATTCACATACCTGTAATGCTTCTACATATTGGAGTCACCTCCCTCTCTGTTGACAGTGCAGACACATACATATATTAATCTCTTTAGTTTGAAGCCTTAATGTAAATCCCTATAGTAGACAGCGTGGATCTTATATTAACACCCTCTTCTTTTCTCTACCCTATTAGGGCCTATAGATGTCATAGAGAGGTTTCACTCTAGCAAGCCCCATATAAGGCGGGGAGTAGATCCTACCTGTCCATGCATTTGACAGCATGTACTACTACATTTCTCCTGTAGTGGCCGCTGTGGGGAGATGAGCAGATAATGGCAACTTCTCAGTAGCCTTACCCATGTGTGATCGTGGTCCTCAGTTCACTTCTATGACGATATGTCATCCGTTCTGAAGAAATGTCACGTGACCGCGGCAGCCAATTGTATTCATGTGTTAGGGTGTCTTTCAGGCTATTCTCTTGTACATGGATTTTTTTTTTTTTTTTTTTGTTCCGATCTTGCAGCAGTATAGCAGTATTTCCGGACCATCTGTCCCCAGATTAAAGCACTTTTCCTTTATATTATTGTTACCCATGTGTGCAGAATATGTTGCTTGGCATAGACATGAGTGCATCTCTCCTGTGCCATATTTCCCGACTTCTAAACTAGCAGATAGAAATCTTGTTTATGGAAATCAGTTCAGTTACATTACATGGCATAGGCACATATATTAATACATAGCGTATGCGCCCCTTTATAGGGCTCTTCTGGTCCGGGGGGTGTTTTTTTTTTTTTACTGATGACTTATCCTCTGGGTGGGTGATCAGTATGACCTCAGTGGGGGCCCGACATCTGGACCCTGCACTGATCAGCTGTACAGGCAGATGTTGGGTGCCAAATCTATACAGTGTACAGAGCCAGACGCAGAAGGCTCCATATACTGTGTAGTGGCCATACCAAAGTACTTCATCCCTTCTGCCATTCACGTGACCTAAGGGTTGGTAGTCGTATCAAAAACACCCCCAGGAGCAGAAATCCAGAGAAATCCTCAGATTAGAGGATTAAATGTCTAATCCTTGGGGATCCAACGACTGGGATCTCCAGTGATCATGAAATCAGGATTCCCTGCGTTAAAGGGGACCACGATATTGATGACTCTCAATATTAGATCTGCAAGTCTGATACTCGAGATCCCTGCTGACCAGCTGTTTCAAGAGCTTTTGACGTTTGGGTGAGCCCACTTCCTCTTTCGGCTGTCATGGCCATGTGCAGCTCAGCCCTATTCAAATGAATGAGGCTGAGCTGCAATACCAAGTACAGCCACTATACAGTCTATGGTGCTGTGTCATGAAGAGTCCACAAGCTGCATCCCCTTCAGTCATCTGGTCTGTGATGCTCCCGGGGGTCAGACCCCCAATGATCACATATTGCTGACCTATCCTAAGGATGGGTGATCGGTATCATAGTCCCAGGAATCCGCCTTAAATGGAGTCCTATTTAGTGCACATGCAGATCTACTACTCCATTGACTTCTATGGGACTAGTGAAGGGTTGACTACATTGCTATCCTGGGGATGTATTTTTAGTGGTTAAACCTCTTGTATGGAAAAGGTCATTTTTGGGCTTCAAGACAACATTTTTGGAATTTCTATCTTTTCATTTTGCAATAGACTTTATGTGGTGCCAGCCTGTCTCCATAGACGTTGTACATTGCTGCCTCCTGTCAGTCCGGATCATGGCACTTAGAGGGTTAATTGATGGCATTGAAGAGTTCTCGCTGTATTACAGCTGGCATCGTGTCGGCACCCTGGCAGTGACCACATGATCACCTCGATATACTATGTTATCAAGGTCTGGGAAAGAGTTATTGGGGTTGTCTCATGAAGATAACCCTCTTCCAGGTGCCGTGTTGGGACATCATAGACAGAAGCCCCCACGTAACGTAGTACAACCCCCGGCATCCATGCAGTACTTGGTTAGTCATTTGATGGGAAATGTTCTTCTATCGTTTGTAGTTTTTGGATTTTTTTTTTATGTTGTCAGTAAAGCAGTCAGTAAGCCGAGCGTGTGATCTCAGGGAAACCCAATCTGTTCCACTGGTCTGTATACTGCAAACAGGAAAAGAGAAGCGCGGGTTAAATTTAGCTTATCTGTGCGGTAATACTTATCTTCCTCTTTTTACACCACTTGCTTTGCTTTTTATTTCCATTTTTACGCTTATTATAATATCCATGTAATGGAAATGGAAGTATTTATTGTTACTTAATATGCAGGAGACACGAGTATAGATATTATAGGGGTATTCCTAGGTGTAATGTGTAATACATATAGTATAGCTATTATGGGGGTATTCCTAGGTGTAATGTGCCCATATATAAATGTAATATATATAAAACTGAGCACATTACAGTGATGATAATAATAAATTATATAGCGCCAACATATTCCGTAGCACTGTACAATTTGTAGGGTTCAAGTACAGACAAAAAAGATACATTACAAAGAAATAGTCAATTCACACACTGAGACTGAGGGCCCTGCTCGCAAGAGCTTACACTCTATGAGGTAGAGGGGGTGACACAAGAGCTTACAATCTATGAGGTAGAGGGGGTGACACAAGAGGTAGCAGGGGCGGCATCGGGTGTAGCATTGCTTATACAATGGTCAGACAATTCTGTAATAGAGGTTACTGTCATTACACATATATAAGGCTGTATGAGCCGTCACCAGTCATGTCCTTTAACGTGCAAATGGTGCCTGGACATATAAAGTTAGTCTGATACGGCATCATATCCTGTGGTGTAATGCGGGAGCGTGAAAAGAGGAAGGTACGTTTTAGGGATTCTAACTACGGCAGGGTTTACATTAGGAGTTGTGATAGCCCTGTCTGAAAATATGTGTCTTTAGTTTGCGCTTGAAGCTGTAGAAATTGGGGGTTAATCTGATAGTCTGGGATAGAGCATTCCAGAGAAGTGGTGCAACTCGGGAGAAGTCTTGTATACGAGCGTGGGAGGTTCTGATAATAGAGGATGTTAGTCTTAGGTCATTAAGTGAACGGAGAGTACGGGTTGGGCGATAGACAGAGATGAGGGAGGAAATGTAGGGAGGTGCAGCATTATGGAGAGCCTTGTGAATGAGGGTGATAAGTTTATATTGTATTCTGTATTGAATAGGCAGCCAATGTAGTGACCGGCACAGACCGGAGGCATCGCTGTAGCGTCTAGACTTATAGATGAGCCTGGCCGCCGCATTCAGAATAGATTGTAGAGGGGAGAGTTTAGTAAGGGGAAGACCGATTAGTAAGGAGTTACAGTAGTCAAGGCGAGAGTGAATCAGGGCAACAATAAGTGTCTTTAGTGTATTTGTTATTTATGTCACTCTTTTAGATTTGGAGAAAAAACAACTTTGAAGTCTGATGCAAATTAAGCTGTAGGTGCACTGGGGGCGGGCCTTCAGCTCCTGGAGCACTGATCTTGCTGCTCAAGTCGGATGGGTGATGGGGAAGATCAGCACCCACTGTACATGGTAGTCAGGCAGGAGATGGTAGGAGTCTGCATAAGACTTCAAAGTTGTTTTTCTCCAAAGCTAACAAAGGTATGATGCAAAGCTGGTGACCTGTTCTCATCCCCAGTTATACTCCTCCACCTGTCAGTTACCCACATATACTACAGCACACGTTTTTACATACTGTAGGGGGGTAGCTGTTAGTGATGGCTCACCTTGTAATATACTTTGTGGTGTAGGTGATAACTAAATACCTGGTGGTGCCCTTGGGTTCTTATGAGTTAATACCTAATTTCCTTGGAGGTCTGGGGTGGGTTAGAGGTCAGCATCATCTTTCTGGTGGTCTAGGATGGTGATGGGGGCAATTGAATTGGTTGTAGTGTACAATACACTGTGCAGATTAGTGTAAGAACATTTTATATTCGGTCATTGCTCTCTTCTTTTTTTTTTTTTTTTTGTTTTTTTTTTTCTCTCTTTCGCTCTCCCTTCCTGACTCTGCCCAGGTGCCCAGCTGGTCTCTGCTTCCTCATCCCTCCTTTGGTCCAGCCAATCAATGGTAGAGGCGTGTCCCCTCTGCAGACAGTGATTGGCTGAATGGTTATTTCCTGTGTGTCAAGGAGGAGGTGGGATATAGAAACCAGCAGGGGACCTGAGCAGTGGGGAAGGGGTGAGGAGAGTTTTGTTACTTGTATATATTTTAAACATTTTGAACCATTTTTTTTTATTAAATTGCCTATTTGGAAAACACTTTCAATGATAAAATGTTGGCTGCCTGCAGCCACCTCTAGGGGGAGCTCACTGCATGCAGAGTTATACAGCTCACTTTGAACTTAATAGAAGAAGGTAGAAGATATTCTTATTGTGTATCTTCTTGTACATGTAGTGTCCCTGTCTGAACCTGTCCACAATAAGGAAATCGTGGCTGGGTTTCTGACCATAGAAAGTTCCTGTATTCATGGTCGTATCCACTGCCAACCGTTCAAGACAATAGACGGTCATCACTAAGATGGTTAGAGAAAATCTTTAATATTCAGCATAATTTTAACTACTTAAATCTGCAAAAATATTTTAACTTTTAATTATCTACAAATGAAAATCTGGTTATATTCATGGGAAAACCCTTTAATGGTTGTTTTAGGTCAAAAGACTCTTATCCTGTGTTACTGCTGTGTAGTTTTAGGTTTGCAGGAAGTCTGCCCTCTACTTGTAATGCTACGTAATGTTTCTTGTCTATTTTCTCTTCAATATGTGTAAAGGTTATGCCTTTTATGTCTTCTAGGAACCCCTTTAAAGCTGGGCCAAAAAAGCAGATTGTACCTAAAACAGTAAGTGAATGAGTGAAGAGATATTAAATAAAGCTTACCTTAGCCGTACACAAAGATTAAAGTGGTTCTCCCGGCATTGTTACTTCCCCGGGATCTGGTTGAGTTGATCCTTGGGCTGGTTCCCACCATGGGTCATGTGATCAGAGCCAGCATCTGGTTGCTTTGCTTCCTCTTCTGTTCTCTCTAGCATAAACTGTACTATGGGGGCTGGCAGATTAGATCATTGTCATAGTAAAGCCAAACCCCCCCCCCCAATAATACAGGTAATACCTGTGAACATGGGAGAAGAGGCTGAGCGTCACAGATGCCGGATCATGGTTATGATCATATGTCAGAACCAGCCTGGAAAACTAAAGTGTAATCCAAATAGAACCCATGGGAAGTTCCAGTCCTTGGATATCCCCTTTAATGTTGGCTGAACTCATTGTTTTTTACGGGAGCAGCCGACCACCTATTGTGAATCACTTGATGTTTGGCCGACATACCTGATCCTATATTGTCAAGGAAGATAAGCCGCCGCCAGAGGTGTTGGGCAGAAGCTTATCCCGCTTTCACAATTGACAACACTTGCTGCTCAGCCAAAGTCTAAGTTTATGATGAGGACTGGAGAAGAGTAGTCAGCCTGCGACTATTGCATGTGTATGGCCATCCCTAGGCCTGATGATTATTTTTATCAGACCAGTTCGGGTACTGTATGATTTTCCCACCGACTGTATTACAGTGTAAGGCTGGCCATACACATGACATACCTGTCGGCCAAATCATTCAGCTGACAGCTATCCCTTTAGTTCCCCCCCCCCATACACATTACATAAATATGACATTAACCAGTTGCCAACATACAAGTACACATCGGGCAGAAACCGCTTCATGATGGATGATGAACATATTGTCATGCTGATCACACCGGCATTGCTGCTGGCAAGACAAACACACATTTTCGCACTAAATATACCTTATTATTATAATTCCCAGGTTATACAATAATATACACTTACTTTGTATTGTTACAAACTGTGCTCACATCTCCGTCGGGATTTCTATTGCTTTGTTCCCTTACATACATCAAAAATCCTGACGTGAACAGATCCTTCATAGATAGACCATATTGTATAAGTTACATTTTAACATAAATAAATTAGTAATGCAAAGGTATCTACAGAAAGTCTACTTCATCCTACTAAATTGTTAACCTACACAAATAGGGCTTATATGGAAAAGCTAAGAGAATACACAGCCAAAACAATTTACACCTATGTAAATTCATCTTTATTGAAAGCCAAAAATACTATCAAAAAGTTTTTACATTAAATGGATCGGCCTCATGAAACCACACTAAATGGGGCTCATATAATGGGTAATAGTGGTCGGAGTATTAGCACTGCAATGCGTATATAAAGCACCCTACATCACATAGTGTCAGACAGGATACAATAACCTATAAGAGGCACAAAGGCATCAAAATAGTACAAAGTAACCTGTACAGTAGGATCTAACCAGAAACACATAGGTGTGTATATCCTACTGTACAGGCAGTTTTGATGCCTTTGTGCCTTCTTATAGGTAATGGTAACCTGGCTGATACTATGTGATGTAGGGGGAGTTATATACACGTCTCCATGCTAATATTCTCACCATCCAGGTCGGCACACTATTATCCATTATGTCAGCCCCAGTTCATGTGGGTCTGTTTTATATAAAAACTTTTTTTTTTTTTTTTTTTTTTTTTAATACTATTTGCAGTTTTCAATAAAGATGAATTTCTATATTTGTAAATTGTTTTGACTGTGTATTCTCTTGATAGGAGGATTTTGTCCCACAGAGACTGATACAGCGGCATAAAAATGAAAAGAATCATGGGGCTAAAAAAAAAATAAATAAAAAATGTTCATTGTTAGAGACAAATATTAGGCTGGTCCTCAAGGGGTTAAAAGCATTTCCTCCTCACTGACATTTATTACGTATCCTGATCACTTGGGCCCCCTGTACTTCCCAATGTCTATGGGGCTGACAGTGACGGCTGAGTGCTCTACTTGGCTCTCTACCTCAGGCCCATAGGCTTTGAATGGGGCAGCACCACACCTACACCTCCATTAAAGCTGTTATCAAGGACTAGAAAACATGGCTGCTCTCTTTCAGGAAGTGCTCCACTTTCACTTGTCAGGAAGTGACATCACATCCATTGGTCTCATCAAGTGTGACCTCACCTCTACAGTCCTTACCTATCTACGTAACTGTGATTCTCTGATGCTGCATCTGTAAGGCCTAATGCACACGACCGAGTGTGCACACCAAGGGAGTGTCCGATGGTCCGTTCTGTTCTGATGACTATAGAGCACATTCTATCCTGCTCCGTGTCATTGGAACAGAACGGATCAGAAGCCCCTATAGGTGAGTGCATCACGGAAGGTCACTCCAAAGTGTCATTAGAGTGCTTTCTGCTGCAAAATCGGATGGCACACTCGGTCATGTGCATGGGGCCTTAGGAGAATACATAGAGAGGTAACTGCCCATCTAAGTCCATGGGAGTGGCGAAAGCAGCCTCTTCATTTATTCTCTGCCTGGTTATGACTCCCACCTTGGTTGGTGGAACAGGGATCAAGGGACCTCCTCATCAAAATAGCTCCTGGTTCCTCAACTGGGACCATCACCAATAATATCCAGATTGCTTATAGTGTGAAAATCCCTTTAATATGGTACAAGATCCAACGAAATGGTGTCCGCAGCTGGCATCTTGTATAAATACTGTCCATGAAATGCGAATATAACGTCTTGGAGGCCTCTCAGACCTGATGTTTCCATGTCTTAGCATTGTGATCATTATATATATATATATATATGTCTGCCCATGATGAGCAGAGTCTGCTGGAGGCTTGCCCTTCTGCCAGGCAGAGTGGATAGATGCTGCCGTCTGTATGTTTTGGGATTTTTACTCCCCTTCTCCACAAAGCCTCCATTGTGTCTGCCTGTGTACCTTTGCACCCACATCATCTGCATAAATTCCATCTTTTCTTACGCTGGAGTGTGGGCAGGCACTGCGCTGACATCATGGACACAGAGATTTAAAGGCACTTCCCATTCCCTCCAGCCACCACGAGGTTCTGCTTTCCACCGCTGTAAGAGACCCGAGTCATGGAACATAGATATTTACTGATCGGAGAGTTACGACACAAGCGGGATTGTGACATAATCCATGTTATTGTGCTTCTGGCGGCAATCCTAAATATATCTGACAGGATGTAAGCTATACAGCAATGAGCACGTCCTTGGTTCTGTTCCAATGGTGAAAAAAAAAATGGTGTCCCTGGAGGCATTTGCATTGTATTCACCTCCTTGTCTGCTCCAGTACTACTACATGTGGAACAGGGAAAGGGCGGGGCCTAGACTACTTCACTACAAGACAACTGAGGCCAGGCACTGGAGGCCACACCCATTACATTAAAGGCTGCCCAACTTCTATTCTTGTGCCAAAAAGTGAAATAACTTTGCAGTAACTCAACTAAAAAGTTCTTATCATTTTAGGTTTACAGTTATCTTCAGAACTATATGTTTCCATGGTAATGGATAACAAACAAGCCCTGACTTTATCCTAACATACTCTACATTCAGTATATTACAAAGAAGTAGCGCACTGCAGGATCAGACTACACAGTCTGTTGTCTGTTACCATGGAGACACACAGGTTTGCATATGAGCTGTATAAACAAGGATACCTTTTCTTGAAACAGACTAAATGAAAAGTTACAGACTATGTCTTCTACATCCCCAGTTAATATTGTAAGAATAGTGCCTGCAGTGCACCAATATACCGCCACATATCACACAAAGCATAAGCACTGGACATGTCAATTGTATTTATGATTTCCTGGATCCGTAGAATGAGCATATCCATGTTTTTATTCTGTCTGTCCACAGTGAGGCGCTCATTTGTTTTTTTTTTGTTTTTTTTTCCCTAGGTTGAAAGGGACTTTGAGCGAGAATATGGCAAGCTACAACAGTGAGTAATCTAACCTAAACAGCCCCTCCCCCAGCCGTCCAATTCATTCGCACCTATATGACCATATATATCTTTCTTCATTGATCCACAGGTTGGAAGACCAAACCAAAAAGTTACAAAAAGACATGAAGAAAAGTATAGAGGCAGACCTAGGTACCTAAGACTTTGCTATTGTTCTTTTCTTTAGTTTCTAGGTTATGGGGTCTGTATTTCTACTCTAGTGTTTCTGTGTCTTCCTCCAGCCATGTCTAAGTCTGCTGTCAAGATCACCTCCGACCTTCTAGGGAATCCACTATGTGAACCGGACCCAGATTTCTTGGCTATGGTGACTGCACTGGACACGGCGATGAAACGTATGGATGCGTTCAACCAAGAAAAGGTACCCAGAGAGTAATGTACTAAAGATGTAACGGTATGAGCGGCCGTGGCATCTGTTAAGAATTGGGTGCATTCTTTTAACCAGGGCAATTTATCCTGGCTCATGATCAGGCACATTTTTGGGTTTTTTCACACATGCCCTTTTGATGGTTGTAACTTTTTTTTTTTTTTTTTTTTTATTTGTTTGGGTTATTCCAATATTTTTTGCGTCTGTTTTTTGGTAATATGTAGGGCTATATATTTAAAAAAAAAAAAAAATTATTTATTTTTTTATAATTACGTGGGAAAGTGTAAACAAATAACAAGGGGAGAACTTGCAATTGTTAGCCATATAAAAATGCGGAAAAATTCGATTTTTGGGGTCACAATCTCCACTGTCCTTTCCATTACAAGTGCTCCACTAGGTGAGCTAACGTAACCCCTTGGATAGGTCGCAGGTACCTGCGTCTAGAATATCTAGGAGGGAAGAAATTTCAGGAAGTGACTTGTTGCAGTGATGACTTATTACAGAACCACATTGGAATTCGGTGAGCTCCGGATAACCAGCCATTAAGTCATGGTCATAACTGCATGGCAAGGGGCGAGGGGCTGGATTTTACACACTGGGGGCAATGGACTAAGAGCAGCACCTGAATTCAGAGCTGAGACCAATACGTCTCTCCATATACTATTGAATTAAAGGGATTGTGCAGGTTAGCTGTTTTCTTCCAGACACAGTGCCACTCTAGTCCATGGGTTATATCTGATATTGAAGCTTTGTTCCATTGAAGTGAAGTTTAACTGCATTGCCACACATGACCTGTAGACAGTTGGGGCACTGTTTTTGGAAGGAAAGTCGTGTTTTTCTAGTTGTAGTTATATCTTTGTGGACTTATTTGATAACTGTATATTTTAGGGTGCTTAAGATGTTTACTTTACATGCTTTTACTGTTTTCAGGTGAACCAAATTCAGAAAACTGTGATGGATCCTTTAAAGAGGTATACACACCGATGTTGTTCCACAAACAACTTTGCGAGTAGTTTTCACTGAATGTCTTCTATGTCTGCTGGTTGTATGAAAGGCAATGTGTTTCTATGGTTACAGACCGCAAACAAACCCTATGTAGTCTGATATGGCAGCTGTGTCTCCTACTAACTTACTGTATTCAGTTTTATAACCATGAGTAGTGGATAGATGGAAAAAGTATGATTGGAGGTTCAGACTACACAGGGTTTGTTGTCTGATCCCACAGAGACACACAGGAATGCATAGGAGCTGTAGACTCTAAACGGTAGAAGATTTTTAAGTAAAACTGATGTCAGACTTGCTTTATTTGTCATTTTAGGTGCAAAATATTTGTTGCAAAGGTGTATGTATTTGTGTATATTCATATATTCTGTAACATGGCACAGGGACCACCAGTCCATGTGATAGATGTACAAGTAGGCATGTGTATAGTTTTCTTTGTATATGTTCCATGTAGGTATAGCAGTGTGTTCCCCTCACTAAACATGGCCGTGAAGCGCAGGGAGCAGGCATTACAGGAATACAAGAGACTTCAGTTAAAGGTTGAGAAACATGAAGAAAAGGAGAAGACGGGGGCAGTGATTGCCAAGTTACACCAGGTAAGTGTGTGATGGTGTGGTCACCGCAGTATGATCCGCACCCCTCCTCATGACTGTTTTGTCCAGTAGCCGTCCCTATCTGTACACATTGTACAGCCATAGATGTCATTTTTGTCTAGTGCCACTATGTCCTCTTGTATGAATTGTCATCTGAAACGTGTAGTTATAGTTTCGGTTTCTACCACTTCCTTTTCAAGTCTATTTCAAGCAGCCCCTTCTTTTTTTTTTTTTTTTTTTTTTTTACAAATATCCACTAGAGTATCGGCTGCATGTGACAGGAAGTAGTCAGCGGGCATGGTATCAGTATCGGGTAGGACACCAGGGTTGTGCGCACTATGGGGTCCCGTCTACGCCTGCTTCAGGGTAGCCCTGGGGCACATTGCACACACTGCTTTCCCCTTCTCTACATATCTCTGTAAATGTGTGAACCCTAATACATTGTGATGATCTTGCCCTATAAGTTTATTTTGCAAGCAGCTGCCCAAAATACTAACACTCATTGTGCGACTCATCGTAAGGGCTGACAGGTTCTACCTGGGATACACGGGGGAGTAATCTGTATGATATGTGGGGGCAGCAGTAGTGATATGCGGGGTGCATCTATATTATTCCATATATACAGTGCCATTTACCTTACTTGTATATTATTTACGGCTCAGTAATGGGATGTGGGATAGATAGTCGTGATGTGGAGCACCTTCAAGTACAAGCATTCAGCTTTTAAAGAGAAACTGTCAGCAAGACGGACCCCATTCAGATTAAAAATAATAAATAAAAAAATTAGTGGCAGTGAGAGAAAAAAAAAATCATAGTGTTGGTGGCTCCGCTATAATTTTTTTTTAATATTTTTTTTTATATATACTATCCCTGTACTGTGACATAGTGTCACAGCACAGGGATAGATTATGGCAGGACCACCGCCGCTATTATCAGTGTTGACCCCGCTATCACAGAAGAGCACATGCAGAAGTGGCTCTGATTGGCCCACAGGAGCGTCAAATTTTTCTAGTAGCGTAGCGAGCCGCAGCCAAAAAACACTGTAGAAAAAAACCACGGCAGAAACGCATCACGATTTTTTTCTGCAGCATTTTTTCCTGTAATGTGTGCATGGGATTAGCCAGAATCCCATCCACTTTGCAAGTAATGTAAAACGCACCTTTTTCACAACATAGGGCCCTGGCTTTTAAGGAGTTTTCGAGGCTAAAAATATTTACGACCTATCCTTAGGATAGGTCATCAATTAAAGGTAAGCAGAGGTCCAACACCCGGACCCTGGACCGATCAGCTGTTTGAATAGGCTGCAGTGTTGAGGTGAGTGCTGCAGCCTCTTCAATACTTACTAAGCACAGTGCGGTACATTTTACAGTGACTGTGCTTGGTATCGCAACTCTGCTCATTCACTTCAGTAGGACAGAGCTGTGAACAGGCCATGTGACTGATGAAACGCCACTTCAGACAACTGATCTGCAGGGGTCCCAGTTGTCAGACCCCCACAACTCTTCAATTGATAACCTATCCAAAAGATAAGTCTTCAGTTAAAAAGTCCCAAAAAGCTTTGTAGTCAGGACTGATTCACAGCGATAGTGGTGAACTACAACATGGTGATATAGCTTTTAATTGTAGAATGATTAAGAATGTGCGGAAAGGGAAGTATAGATGACACAGTGCTTAGGGAAAGTACCCTCTTAGGAAGTAAAGTCAGATCTGTTTGTAAGCCGGTGTGTCGGCGCCACCTCACATCCCAAAGTTCAGTCTGTCACTGCAGCCTTTTATACCTGTGAGATTCTGTAGGATGCACAACACTGCCATCTAGTGTCATGATGTTGAACTCTCTGTTATGTTTTGTTTCACATGGTATGTCCATATCCTCAGGCCAGGGAAGAGTTGCGCCCCATTCGGGATGATTTTGAGGTGAAGAACCGCCAGCTGTTGGACGAGATGCCGAAGTTTTACAACAGTCGCATAGATTTCTTCAAGCCTAGCTTCCAGTCATTGATCAGAGCTCAGGTATACGAGCAGATCTTTTCTACATTATCATTTTCTTTCATTATAGATTTGTGATTCATCTTCAGGTACTTTTACATACAGCCCATACACATTAGGTCAATGTTGACTGAACTCTGCAGGATGGCCGGCTATCTAATGTGTTCTGGCCCTGAAAGAAGGATCGGGCATATTGAATTTCAACATGGCTGATCCTTTATTCTCATGGCAGAGGTGTCTGGCAGCAGTTTATTCCCCTCTCATTGAAAACACTTGCACACTTAGCCATGCCCAACATGCATGTGGATGGGGGATGGTGAATCAGCTCCTGACTAACAGCTATTTAAAGGGATTGTCAGTGGATTATTTTGTGCCAGAATCCCATCCACTTTGCAGTGACTGTAAAACGCTGCGGCATTTCCGCCACATGGGGCCCCTGCCCAATTCTCATGATCGTTGGGACACCCGTTGATCTGAACATTACTCTCTATTTTGTGTATAAAGGGTAACCTGATGTAACCGGATAACCCCCTTAAAGACTCCCTAGATAACTCCTCTAAGATCTATGTCTAGCTTTTTTGTAACCCTGCTAATGTCATGTCCTCTCCGCTAGGTGGTGTATTACACTGAGATGTCCCGGGTCTTTGGAGAGCTGGCTCAGCAGGTGGATGAAGTGCAACTCACAGACGCCGAGAGGGAGAGGGAAAACGAGGCAAAATTAGCCGAGCTCCGTGCCTTATCCATTGTAGCCGATGACTGACCGTGAATAACACAGACTGACCAATGATACGGTTATAAAGAACATCAGGTGATGTCCACAGAACTGGGTTCATATGAGGCATCCAGAATATAACCATGTCTGGTGGACACTAACCACTGATACAGGAAAGTAATGCTACTGCCCCCACATCTTCCTTCAATGGCTTCCCGCATGGACCTGCTAAATACTTGATAAAAGTCAGTGGGGAGGAAACTGGGCAGTATACTTGTGGCTATGGGCTACTAGCTATATAAGTGCCTTTGTTTAAAAAAAAAAAAAAAACGCCCACAAATTTTCGTATATATTTTAACATTTAGATATCTCAAATCTATCAGCCAGCTTTTCTTTTTTTCTATTTTTTTTTTTTTTTTGCTGCACATAATACAGTAGATCCCTTCTGTATGACCAGTAAGTCTCATAGCATTGTGTAGGCTAGACATGTGATATAACTTATGTCCTGTGTACATCCTTCATTAATGCCTGCTGCTGGCTTACAAGGCTCTCTCCTGGCCTCTGTTAGGTGAATGGTGATTTATGGATATGTGTAACACTTATACTGGTGTATAAGCTAAATTTAGGCCACAAATGCACAAATCTGCTCCAGTGACTTCATTATATATATCCATTTGCAGTGTAATACACTGCATTGTATTCTTTTGGGCTATTATATGAACACCTGTTTACTACCACATCTAAAACTGGGGCAAAAATCTCTTTACAATTGATCAAGCACAGCGCTGTACTTTGTATAGTGGTGATGCTTGGTATTGCAGCTCAGCCCCGTTCACTTGAATGTAACTGAGCTGCAGATAAACATCATGTTACTGGCCTGCAGAGCAGGATCTGTGTTCACCCAAGTATCCCTGCCTCTTTGAAAAGCTAAACCGTGGGGGTGTTGGTCCACCACTAATCTGATATGGATGGCCTATCCTATACATGGTGCACTTCTAAGACTTCATTCACACCTGCAATGTTTTTTCCATTGTTCTGCTTCGTTGTAGCAGCAGAACAATGAAAATAATTGAAGATTTGTATCAATTGAATTGCAGACAGAAATGGCGCCCAACAGACCCCAGTGATTGATAGCTACGGTACATACATACTCCCTCTAGTGGCCAGTCTTAGTCTCACCTGGATATGGATAAGTCTCTACACATTAGGGGTCAGAATTAGCTCTGACTGTGGGGATGCACTTGGCAAATCTCTCCGTAAAAGCCATTTTAGTCATGTAAGGCTATATTCCATCCATTATTTATGCCTTTTTATTAAACTGGTTGTCTTAAGAGTTTAGGAAATAGCAGAAACTAGTCTAAAATTAAGAGATCCGTTACTAGTTAACCACTGCTGCTCCAGTACGCCACTGGCCCCCTTGACCTGTAGTGTTGATTTTTTTTTTTTTTGGACTGGGCTGTCAAGTAAAATTCATTATAGAGGTGCACTATATAGCTAAAGCAATTATTACCTGACACCCATTGGGAAATTTCTAAAATTTCCCTAACACGCATTATTTCCTGTAGTGTGTTGGTGCCTAATCCTTGCCTTGGACTGTGCCTGTCCTGGAGCCCTGTCGGTGCTCTGCAGCCTGGCTCTTGTCTTGAATTAGGGCCCTCTTATCTGTATGAGCCAGCGATTCTTGCTCTGAGGCAGTAGCGAGACTCTGCAAGATGATAGGGTCTCCGCAGGGATGTCAAGAAGGCAGGGCCCAGGGAGGCAGGATCCTGGTCTTTGCAGGTGACTGTGGGCCCACCCTGGCTCAGAGCCCGCTGGGAGATATACCTGCTCGCTCATGGGCCAGTCCAGCCCTGTGTGCTATACATCCATGGGACTTCTGCAGCCAGTCACTGACTTCAATGGCGACACTAGCTGGTACGACAGTGAGGTCTGTTTATTAGCGGTAGAGTAAAGTGTTCCCCTATCGGGCAATCCCTGGAATTCCTTATTTTAGATGTGGCAGTATGCGAAACAGTTTCATTGTGAAGCCAACATGACTCCTGCAAGGGCTTTACATATATATCTATATCCATTATGTATTTATATGTTACTGTCACTTTAAGTGGGCTGCAGGCAGAAGTTCACACTGATATAAGGAAGATGAAAAGATGAAGTTTTTAGTTCTAGGAAACCCAGGCCATACTCCAAATTATCTGGTATACTCTGTGAGTGTACAGTATACGTATAGCCCATTAACCCTGTACGCTACCTCACCTTCGGCTCCATTTACCAAAGATATACATATACGTGTATATATAGTCATGTGTCACTCTCCGTCCATTAGTACCACTCAGTTACATAGGCTAAGACTTGACAAAGATTATTGTGTGTCAGCTGCCCTCTAGTGGAAATAACATAATCGTTCATACGTTATACGGTTTACCTTTAACCTTGTAATATTCACCTACAATAAAAATAAAATGCCATATCCAGATGTAGCAGAGTACTTGACACGCTAACAAAGTTAGCTCTGCTGCATCTCTGCAACTTCTGTTACAGTGACAGCCATATTGAATGTCACCTTGTTTTAATATTAAAGATTTTTGGGCTGTGTGCAGTCTGTAATGGACTTCACACGTACCCACTGTAATGAATGTTGCATAATACGGCCCATGTGGAAAAAAAAATCGCAGCGTGCACCGTTTTATATGGCATTGCAGAGGACACTGACTTGGACAATTTCCTCTGAAGACATACAGGCATGCTCAAGGATGTAAAGTCATAGCTTAATAAGGGTTTATCTGTGAATAGAAAAAAGGGCTGCAGAACAGCGCCACTCCTGTCCATGGTCTGGTATTGCTGCTGAGACCCATTTAAGTGAGCTGCAGTACCCGGCACAGCCTATAGACAAGAGTGGCACTGTCTCTGGGGAAAATTAAAATGATACCCTTTTTTCCTACCTGAAACAATCCCCTTAATATTACCAGCCGCCCGCTACCCATCTGTGATTTTGGTTAATCATTTTCAAGGGCACATAGCTCAGAAGCTGCTAACAGGCTGGGTCTTCTGGTGCAGACACTATAAGGGAAGACAACTGAGTGTCATGGCCGAGCACACACTCCTTACTGTGTGACCTGTCTTTATTTTACACTGAGCTCTGCGCCCATGATATGCACCCGGTACTCTGACCATATGTGAGCCTGCAGGTGCCTGACACCAGAGATTGTAGCATACCTGGAGATGGATCTGCCTGTGAGGGGGGATCCAGTACAGGCTATCCTCCTGATGAAGGGGGTGCTCAGAGCATACTCACTATTGTCTGTCTACTTATTTTAATCTATGTAATAACCTGTATACTGGAATCATGTCTTTTAATACTGTAGGGCCTGTGCTTCATAGGTCTCTATTTTAATAAAAATATCAAATATGTCCTACTTTTCTCTCCTTTTATGACCCAAGTTCAATCAGCTGTTCCATAGACTTACTAATGACAACCCGGTGAGCAGGTGAGAGGCTTCACTAAGAGGGAGTGACTTTAAAGGGGTTGTCCAGCGTCCAAAAATGATCTGCAAATACATCCACAGTAGTGCTAACTCCTCACTGTTCCCTTGTGCACCCTTTACTTGGCTTTATTTTACTTACTGCTCCTTCAATCGTTGTTTACATGCAGTGAATCTGTGGACAAACTACATTTCCCATGATTTATCTGCCTGCTCTCACTCTGCACACAGGAAAGTGGAGAAGGGAGGGGTACACAGATTTCCTCTTTGCTACATGGTCTGTTTTGTGTCACAGTATCTGTCTTGTGTCTCACTTCTTCAGTCCATGAAGCCGCTCTCTTCTGCATATTTGACCAATTCAATAAATCACTCCCATGAGTGACTTTCAAGGGGAAAGTAGGTTATGTGCTGCTGTGACGTTTTCTTTGCTGGCTGAACTGCTAACAGGGAGGGGTAGTGAACTTGCAAATGAAACGTCACAGCTGTGGTTAATGACGTCAACATAAGTCAGATAAACCGTGCCAAATTTAAGCAGGATAAATATTAGTTAGTGTTCTGTATTGATTCATTCTGTTATTTGGCCCATACGACCATGAATGAACTTTCCATACTTTGAAACCCAGCCATGATGTCCTTATTGTGTACAGGTTATCAGACAGGGACACTACATGTATAAGAAGATAACCCGACCACAATAAGGACATCATGGCTGGGTCTCTTAGTATAGAAAGTTCCTACATTCATGGTCGTATCCATCAGCAACTGCTCAAGACAATAGATGTCACCACTAAGATGGTTGGAGAAAATCTTTAAAACGCTGCAAAATTTTAAATGATTTATAATTGCAAAAATGTTCAATTTTTAATGATCTACAAATGTATATATGGCTCTGTTGATGGGAAGATCCTTTTAAGATGATAATGGGGGGGGGGGAGGCTCCTGCTGCAACCAGTTTTCTTACAGTCAGACACAGTGCAGTGAGGAGGAAAAGGACATGGCTGATCTCCTCTAGCACAAAGATATGATTTCTTAGCTTGAAAAGTATGATATAAAATAGGACCAAGGCCAAGGAAGCGATGAAGTAAGGTTGAGGAAGGAAGTGCTGCAAATTTTTCAATTTTTTTTTTTTTTTTTTTGGTATTTTGCTTTGAAACTCCAGTGAAATCCATCGTTTCCCTTAAAATTCTAGCTAGCTAACTTTTTACTTCATCTTCTGCTTTTGTGATATTAATGGAAAGTAAGCCGTGACCTAAACAACCAATACATTACATGGTGACATGTGGGTCTATGACTGAAGTGGATGTTCCATCAGCAGAAGACAATAAACAGGTTTCAACCTGAAGGATCAGAAAATGTTGTCTGAAGAATCTTTTTTTTCTTCCGTACGGTGCACATGGTATGTCTGGACTGGGTGAAATAAGACCTGGTCATAGTCTGAGATCTACTTTCTCCCAAGGCGCTGAGGAGCAAACAACTCTTGTTATTCAACCTTAGTTTAAGGCGTAAACGCCATCGATTCGCCCGTGGCGGAAGCGCTGCAGAAAAAATTGCGGCGTTTTACAGTCACAGCAAAGTGGATGGTATTCTAGTGAATCCCATGCCCACTTTGCGAAAAAAAAACGTGCTGCGCACATGCAGCGATTTCCAAAATGGGCACAGTTTTGTAAATCACAGCATGTTAATTATACAATTATACCTACGGAAATGCCGGCGGTTTCCCTATAGGTATAATGGAAGCAGAAAGTCCACAGAGGAAAACTCTGCAAACTTTCTGTCTAAGCACTGCGGGGAAGAACCGCGATGCGATCCTGCCGCGGTTTCTCCCGCAGTGCTTTTTTTTTTGCTGCGGGAAGCCACATGGGGCCTTAGCCTAAAATGGACAAAATCCTTCTCCTGCCTAAACTGTTGGCACAAAGTTAAAAAGGCACATTTGTCCTGAATGCTGAAACCTGGAAAAATGTCAAAAATCATTTTCTGCTCTGCCATACATTACAATGGGCAGCATGCCTTCTCCTGAAGTCCATCGATGGTGTCTTTCCACCGCTCCCGCGAGCTCTTGGGGCATTGTAGGGAATATACCATGGTGGCTACATCTGAATTCTGGTATATACAGTAGGTGCACAAAAATATTCACAGCTCAGTCTCATTAAAGTGAACGTGCTGAGCTGCAATACCAAACACAGCCACTATACAAGGTACAGCGCTCACACTAAAGCTGCAATCTGTTGAAATCGCTGATCGGCAGGGGTCCAGGTGTAGGACTCCCCACCAGTCTTCAGTTCCCTATCCTAAGAATAGTTCATCAATTGATTCTCCCTGAAAAGGGTTTTCTGGGCTTCTGCACTTTGTAATTTCATCAATATAAGATAGCCTATTACAGATTTATAGTACTTAAAGGGCATGTCCAGTTTAGAAAACTACTCCGCAAGTATCCTACTAGGGATTTCTGTAATAAAAGTGCAGAGTCCCTCTTTCAGGACCCCATCTAAAGAACAGCTCTTACTGGACCTAGCACATCCATGAAATACATGGACAGCCCACAGACCAATTAAAGGGGTTTACCCTTGAAAACCTCTTCCCCTTTGTATAGGGAGTAAGTTATAGATCAGTGAGACCCCTACCAATCATGAGAACGCTGTTGCTCCATTTCTCTCTATGGGAGTACTGTACTCTATCTTTATGAGTCCCATAGATATGAATGGAGCAGCAGCAAAGTCTACAAGACCATCTCTCCATTCAGATGACCCCTCTTTCTCTTTATCAGTGGGAGCCCCAGTGGTCAGGCCCCCACCGATCAGATACTTATCCTATGTCTTGGTGTGTAAATTTCTTTAATGGGTACTATACCATATTATGCTTCACTTCTCCCAAGGAGGTGCCCATATTCACTAGATGGACAGCTGGTCCCACCAAAATTGGCAAGCATGGCCAACATTTTTTTTCACGCTTAAGGTTTTACTCATCATATTGTATCTTAAGAGGCAGAATGGAGAAATCTAGGAAATACAAAGCTGTTTCCATACTACTATTTAATATTAGAGCCTTTAGTGAATGGGCTTTCAGGGCAGAGTTACTTTCAACCCTAAAGGGGTGATCCTATTAATAAAGACCTGTTAAACCATATAGATGTCATAAAGGGGTTCCCCCGACTTAGAGCCATCCCCTGTATGATACAGAATGGAGAGCTGGTAACGTGGTTTATGCTAGAGTGATTGTTAGAAGTAGGTTCTCCCTGGTGTGGCATGGATCCAGTAGGTGGCGCTGCCTGGGTCCCAGGCATGTTAGCTGTGTGGCATAGTGGGCTCTACCTGCTAGATTGTCACAGCTTTTGTTGTTGGTGCACAGTCCTAAATGTAACCTTAATCTATGCTCCTTGGTTTAACATCACAGGAGGTGATGTGGACCCTGGAGCTGAGGCAGCACCACTTACTGGATCCCTACCCTACTATTAACTAATCCATTCTAGACTCCGCCATGTAATACAACATTGACCCTCCTATCCTTACCCTTATAGAGATATTGCTCTATCACTATGTTGTATATAGTGCTGTATTAGTGCTGCGCCCTGGCAGACAGGTTGGTCTTCTGATCTCTTAGATCTCTGCTTATTTCATTTGCATCTTCCCAAGCCACAAATGCTCTTCCTTCTCCTATAGAAATGCATCACACGTGTGGCTGGAGCGGCTTCCTGTCTACCTGCTCTCCACCATATATGACCTGTCTGGGAAGATGTCCTCATACTACATAACAAAGAAGGTGATGGCACCAGCTCAATGGGGAAGAGAAGTCTCAGACTACAGTTTTGTGCAAATTTATGGACATTATGGAACCTGTTGGACAGGTTATGTCCTCTACCATCTTGATGTCTCCTATGTAGCTACGAGGCTGATCTAATCCTCGCTCCTCTGCTTCCCACCATTGTCAATGTTAATTTTTTTTCCTCTCTGCCTTCCAAAGCCATAACCTTTCAATTTTTCAATTCACAGGGATATAGAACTTGTTGTTGTTTTTGGTTTTTTTTTGGACAAATTGTTCTTCCTTTAAAGATGGCATTCAATATTTCATACAACGTATTGGGAAGCTGTGAAAAAAATAGGAACTGGAAAAAACGCAGTGAGATCACAGGGATAGCAAATTTATAAGTTTTTGTTTTTTACAATTGTTTTTTATCAGATTTGTAATATACAATGAAAGTAGAAGATGATACAGCGTACAGGATCATACTATAGAACGAAGTATAACTTAGTCCTAAGAAAGAAATGACAGACGTAAAGTTGTGAACGGCAGCAATGATCCTTTGATTTTTGGGACAGCTCTTTGATGAGGTTGATCAGGAGATCCTTAGGAAAGTACTTACAGGTTATGTGCCAGAATCTCTCGTCAGAAGGGAACAGAAGAGAAATGAAACTCATAGAGAAGAAGACAAGAGTGGGATGGGGGGGGGAGATTAGTTTGGTTCGTCGACCCCTGTGGGTCATGACCTCGCCAGAACCCCCTGGTTCAACAAAGGCGTTTCGCTGGACTAGGTAAGTAAATAAATGCTCCCCAGACAACCCCTTTAATAGGCAATGCTCCACTGATTCCAGCACAGTTGGAATTTTATCTCTACCCCCGCCATTCCCAAGCAAACCGTGCACTTAGTTGTGGCGTCTGACATGCTATTTAATCTATATATTGTCAGGTGGGCAGTGTCTGGCAGGAGCAGACAAGGGGGTGTGATTCAGAGCTTCAATCGGGGCAGATATCGTCAGAGCACAGAATCACACCCCTTGCCTCTCCTGACAGTACAGAGCCTAAATAGCAAAACTAACAGCATTGATTGCTCAGGAACGGTGAGGGCTAGAGAAAAAAAATGTAACTGTGCCGGCATCAGTGGAGCAGCAGCTATTAAATGATGTGCAGAGGTGGTGAAAGGTTTCAAGCATTAGAGTATTTTGTTGCCTCCCAGATTTGGGACCACTACTCACCTGTTAGAGTGGAGCTCAAATCCGTTTCCTATTTTAAAACCTAGGAGAGCAGGGAGCGGTGCGAGGAATGAATTAGATTTGTCTATATCTGTGTTATGAGTCCCGTGGTCTGCAGGGATTTCAGACAGTAGCTTTCAGAGTTAGTGAGTCTCAAGGGGGAAGTCCTGGTCATGAGAAAGGTGTTATTAAAGTATTGTAGTTGCAGATAATGGTGTGTCTCTGAAGGGGGCAGGTTATAGCAAAGCCGAGTGCTATAACTTTTTTATATTTCTAGCGACGGACCTCTGTCAGGGCTCTTTTTTGTGGGAAGAGCTGTCCCCTTAGTGAGTTTGATCCCTCACACAATATACTGCAATACAATTCCAGGCTGCATCAGCTTATTGGTTCGGGGGATCCGGTGACCAAAGTATGGCAGTATAACAGATCGCCTCACTTCTAGTAATAGAAGATCTATGACTAAAGGCTCCCAGCTGTTATGTCCCCCTATCATCGCCTCCCTAAAACATTGAAGGGGTAGCAGTCGATTCCAAGATGTTATCACCAGTGCACTGCAATGATTTACGCTAGGTTCACACCTGTGTTCGGGCTTCTGTTCTGGGGGCCCACGAACAGAAACCTAATCCGCTTAAAAAAAAGAAACCCGCGGACCCCATAGACTATATGCAAACATAAAAATGACATAAAAATAAAGTCCTATGTGTCACCTAGGGAAAGCCGCCTGTTAAAAACAGAACCAAAAATGTGCCCAGTCCTGAAGTGGTTAAATAAACAAGCTCTATCTTTTTTTGATCCTCTAAGGTGAGCCAAGACTGTAAAATGTGATTCCTCCTCCCCCGCCGTTTTAATTGTTTACTAAGGAAATGTTTCAAAATTGTGATTTGTACTGTGCCAAAAAATCGGAGTTTGGAATTGTCACATTTATCAAAAATGTGCTTATTTTTGACAGAAAATATAGGTTCATGTGTACACCAGTCTAGTGAATTGTGCTTGATATATTCTGCCACATGCAGCACTTGGATATACTTGGCACAGTTTCAGGCGTCCTGTGATACTCTTGATAAACCTCCCCAGTGGTTGGTACCGTTGTGTATGTAAATCAATAACACAGCCACTAGATGGCGCCATTGATCACATTTGACTCTGCAGTTGCAGTCAGATTTCCTAATGTACTACAAATGTGAGGTTTAGGCTATCCATGCGTACAATACTCTACTCATATCAGCAGAAAAGGGGCCACTATTTGTAATAGCATCCAAGGTCATCCATAGGGAAGAAAGTCGATAGCTGGGTGTTATCCTCAGAGAGCTTCTACTTGTAAGGATGGGCTCACACTTGCGTCGACACTCCATTCACTGCGAATATGACCTAAATGTCGGAAAACTGGATAGGGAAAGGTTTGCGACGCTTTGCTAAAAACCCATTCATTTCCATGGGTTTTTAAAGCAATGCGCGGGTGTGTGCTTACACCCTCTGCGCCGCTAAGCCGGTTTTTTTCGTCGGAAACAAAGTCGAACATGCAGGACCTTGCAGCTCTATAATAACGTGCAGGGAGATGTATTCCTCCTGCAACTGGGGCTAAATGTACCAGCCCCAGTGTGAAAGATCCTCAGTGCGCCAACACCGAGTTGGTCCACACCTGAGTCGTCTTTCATATAAAACCACACTCACCGCCAGTGAGTGCCGGGTTCACAAGATAAATACAAGACAAGCTTTCTAAATTTTATATATTTATTAACCCCTAAATGGGTCGGTATTAACATCTAACACATGCAGTTCAGAACAGATATGCAGATGTATGCAAGCATAACCCAGTTACAGGGGAAATCAGACCCCAAAAAAAGTGATCAGATGTCCCCAAAGGTCTATTATGACCTTCTGGGGACGCAAAGTAAAAAAAAATAAAAAAAATAAAATACGCCAATAACACGCCCTTATTAAAGGTTATAGCCGCACCCCCGATGACACCATACAAAATAAAAATTACCGTAACGGAGAGTAAAAACTATTTTAGGCTCAGGCCCCAGGTTGTGGAAACGCAGTATTTTTTGTTGCAGATTTTGCTGCGGTTTTTTTTTGAGCCAAAGTCAGGAGTGGCTTTAACAGAAGAGAAATGTAAGTATTTCCTTTATATTCTTCCATTCCTTTTCAAGCCATTCCTGACTTTGGCTCAAAAAACGCAGCAAAATCTGCAACAAAAAACGCTACGTTTCCGCAACGTTGGACCTCGGCCTTAAAAAGTTTTTTAGGAGCACTTTGTGTTATTAAATAAAAAAAAAAAAAATGAAAAGTGAAAAACAGACACAGTTTAAAACACAGGTAAAAATAAAAACATAAAAATAAAGCCTTATATATCACCGAAAAAAGACGCAGAAATTACGTTGAATAACGTAAATGATAAAAATGTTACAGCCCTCAAAACCGCACATACAAATAACCCAAAAATGTGTCTGGTCTGGAAGGGGGATAAAGCATCTGGTGTGGAAGTGGTTAAATGAGCGCTAACATTTTAATTAAATCAATACTAAAAGTGAACAGAAGAAACATTGTAATATATCAGAGAAAAATGCTTCTTTCTCCACTTATCTGGTTCTATTCCTCACCACCATCTCCTAAATTGACATTCACTCTGAAATCTCTGTTGAACAAGTCTTAGTCTCCCAAGACAGACTGCAGCTCGCTGAAGTATCAAATTACAGCTGCCAATAGAAGTCTATGGAGAGAAGAGGAGAGGCACATTCACTGACACAGGCTGCTGGAGCAGTAACGTCATCCATAAGGTCAGTGCTTAGTACCGTAACCTTGCAGTGTTGGAGTCCTTGGTACAAATCCAGCCAAGGACAACATCTGAAAGGAGTTTGTATGTTCCCCATACTGATAGGGAATTTAGATTGTGAGCCCTATATGGGACAGTGACTGACAATGTCTGTAAAGTGCTGCGGAATATGATAGCGCTATATAAGTAAGTGAAATAAATAGGTACACTTAAAATACTTTACCCCCTTGAAGGATGGAGTAGATGTGTCCTGGAGCAATATGGAAAGGGGTCAGGGCTAAAAATAAATGTAAAAATTAAGTATTAAAAAGTCAAAATGCCGCTATCTCCCATCCCTATTTTACATTTACAGAAGGTCCTCGATTTACATTATTAATTGGTTACAGGACGACCATTATAAATTGAAGCCATTGTAGCCTGAGAGCATAGAAAATTAGTAATTTGTTCCAAAATGTCACCAAAAATCAGAAAAAAAATAAGATTAAAGAAAAATAATCCAATAACTAATGTAGATCTAGCAAATACTTACATATAAAAATCATTAAGATCTGATGGAGGCTGTAAATCACTTTCTATGATGGTGACAGGAGCTTATACAGGGTCCTGAAAGGTATATACAGAGTGCACCCAAAAAATATGGAGCCGCTCACATCTGGTATCCAAAGGGGCAACTTATCCAGGTAAAGATACATGTAGTGCTGCACTATACCATAGAGAGGCGCTATTAGTCAGCCAATCAATGCCTGCACTTCACTAATACAGGGGTTTACCAGTTAAATGACCATGCTGAGTTTGTAATATTACAGTACAAGGGCGCCCCCTAGTTAAATTGTGGTAATAGAAAGCCTATACAACACTGCACTGAGTAGACAGGGGCTCCCTAGACCGTAGAGTGGAATACAGCGTGTCTTACGCTAGGTCACACTAGCATCGCCTCTCCATTGTTTGGGTCCGTTAGGGAACCTGAACAACGGAGGAGAGGCAGATCCCTAAAACAATGGTAACACATGGAGTCCAACACACCCCATTGACTATAATGGGGTCTGTTGGGTGGCCATTGTTTTTAAACTGAAACTGGTGGCGGAAAAAGTTCTCCGTGCAGGACATTTTCCTCCAGCGATTTATGGCAGACACTGCGATGGAGTCTCCAACGGAAACTCTAGTGTAGATATGAACATAGCCTTACGGGGATTTCACAAGCTGCAGCTCACTGCTCTCTGTCCCTGCTGGTCTCATAGTAGTGTGAAAACTCTAAAAAAAAGAGAGTCCAGGAAGCACTTCCTGGACCCTCTTGTTTTTTGTATTTTTTGGTGTGTTCACAGGCTGATTTGTTGGAGCCTCCAGCCAAGCATTGTATGTTGAGTCTGGCTTCAAGTTCAGAAAAGACCACTGTATGTAGAAAATATTCTATCCTGTGGCCATTGTAACGGGGGATCAATGTAATGCATAAAGTAAGTAGGAATCCTATATATATCCTATATGATGCTGTAGTGGGAAAAACAAATCACAATGCATCATCTCCCCCACAAAAGGAACTAACTGGAAAGTGAAGAAGGTAAATGTATCCCATAATGGAGCCAACAAAAACTACAGCTTGTCCTGCAGAAAAAAAAGCCCCTATACAGCTCTGTAGATAGAAATATAAAAAAGTAATGGGTCTCAGAATATGGCGTAAAAATACATATATAAATTTGGTATCACTGTAACATTAGGCTAGGTTCACATCTGCGTCGGAGTCCGCTGCAGAATCTGTCGAAAATCGGCGGAGAGAAAAGTCTTGCATGAAAGACACCCAGCGGACCACATTATAGTCTATGGGGTCCACAAGTAACCACTGTTTTAGCAGACGGGTGCTCCGGCGTTGGGGGTCACCTGACCCAAGTTTGAACCTAGCCCTACTGATCCACAGAATAAAAGTTATATCATTTTTCTACACAGTGAACACCATAAAAACTAAACCTAAAAATAATGGTAAAATTGCTATTTCTTTTTCCACCATTCCACCCCAAATACAATTTTACTGTTTTGAAATATATTATTGTTGACAGAATACAAAAAATGATGGCTTTAGGAATGCAAGGAAGGATTAAGACAGGAAAATGAAGGGGTTAAAGAAGTTATTGATCGTATGATATTTGGACCGTGGCCATATAGACGGTTCCATTACATTTGTAATAACATATTAAATATTAAACTAATATATAACGGTAATAGTAAAGCGTACCTCCAGTTATAAAGAACTTTCCGTAAATGAATAGTACAGGTTCATATATAAAACTTTGTGATATATCTTATTAAAGAAATCTGTTTTCTTCTCTGTTTTTTAGGCAGTTACTTTCTCCATATTAATCTATGAAGAGGAGAGGGGGGGTAGAAAAGACACCCAAATAATTACTGCAGTTACACTCTTCTGTTTCCTGCTTGGTTAACACTGCTAGATTGTAGATAAGAGGCTGCTAGTACACAGAATGAGGCAATAAATCAATGAATTAGCCGGCGGTAGAATCCTGTACTATTCATTCATGAAAAGTTGTTTAGAACTGGAGGTACACTTTAAAGGGCTCTTCTTTTCTTATAGTAATACAGATTATTTAGGATCTGCCACCTTTCCCGCCATGTCTGTTCTAGTAAATAATTGATTTCCTTATGAAATAACAATTCTACAACATATTTTCTTCCTCCTAGAAATTTATGAATAAATTGACAGCTGGGTGTAACTAGTTGGGGGTGTGTCCCTGCGCACAGACATTGTCCAATCAGTGCTGAGAGTGCCGACTGTATAGTAGGAGAAGGAGAATAGTAACACTCCAGCTACATTCACATCTGTGTCGGAGTCTCCTGTGCAATGTCTGGCAAAAGCCGTGGGATGAAAATGTCTTGCAAACCTAACTTTTTTTTTTTTGTCTGGTATTTTCAGTAAAATAAAAATGGATTCCTGATGGACCCCATTAAATTCATTAGGGTCCAATGGCATCTGTTGCTGTCCATTTCGCCTGTCATCTGGTCCTGCTATGCGTAGATGTGAATGTAGCTTAAGTTGTCAATTTATAGATCGATTTCTAGGAGGAATAACAAAGGAACGGAAAAGCACAGAGATGCTCTAGAAATGTTATTACAAGTATTTGTTAGAACAGACATGTTGGGGTCAGGGACAGATCTGGGATATACTGTTATACATGGCACAGGGCCTAGCACACCAGATAAAGGCCACCTCCCCTTCAGGCCCTGCACTAGGCATAACATAGCATTGCTTAGCTTGTCCCTCTGAATAACACTGCGCATGCAGCTTTGCTAACATTTGGTACATATGAACAGCATCCAACATACTTATGTCACATCTATGTCATAAATAATCCCGCCACCCTGTATTATTTTAGGAGATTTATCACACGGGGACTTATTAAAGTCAGTTTTGCAGATTTGCTTTTCAAAAGTGAAATGAATGGCCATGAAATTTGTGCGCAAATAAAACTAAAAAGTTGAAAAAAAAAAAACTATTGATTTCAGAATTCCGGAGTGCAGGAGTTGCTAACTCTCCCCCTCCAATCTGTGTGTCAACATATATTAAGACCTGAGTCACACAGTGCAAACATACAGCTGAATCAGGAAATCTAAGCAGTGTGTTCTCCTGCAAATGTTTGCTGAAATTGAGTGTATTTGTGGCGGTTCCCCCATGCAGGAATCTCTGCAGAATTCCCACAGCTTTCAGCCTTTGCACTGAAGCAGTAGCCGCCACGCTCCGGGGATAACCTCTAGTGTAGGTCATTTTGTGGTGCGGTTTTTAGTAGCAGCATATTGAGAAGATTTGTTCAGACTCATCCACTTTGCTGCAACTGTTGATGGCGGTAGTTAGTAGCGGCTTACCTGCTATGATACCTTCCTGCGTGTCCCCAGCCTAAGTAGCCATGCACACAACCCATCTGGCAAAAACAGTCCATGTGTGGGCCGTGTTCCCAGACAGCTGTGTACATAAAACTCACTGCATGGTAGTCAGTGAGCGACTAAACGGCCTGGTCGCTACTGTACTAAACTCACATCTTTATGCTAGGATCACACTAGCGTTGACTAACTGTTGCTCTGGTTCATCGGGGGACCAGAAAAACAGGCGGACCACAAAAAAAGCGGCTACACACGGAGTCCGATGGACTCCAATGACTATAATGGGGTACGTCAGGTGTCCGTTGTATTAAAACTAAAACCAATGAAGAAAAAAAGTCCTTTGTTCAGGAGCTGGGTAAGGAGTGGCACACTTAGAGATTATCTCCTTCACCTCCCAAGTATGTGGCCACATTATACCTTTTAGCGCTAAGATCAACAACAGTATCTGGTGAGAACTACATATTGTATGATGCAATTCACATGTGTCATGGTTTCTGTATTCTTCTTCTACTGTTGCTCTTTTTCCCTCCCATAAGAGATAATAGAAAGTCACATGCAGTGATTGTGCAAAAGACACATTATTTTCTCTAGGCGCTGGTTATCGCAACAACCTGGAGACCGAAAAGCCGCGCGTTACAGATGAAAGTACATTGTAGATCTTGGAAGTATTTTGCCGAAATGTATTTCTTTAACCACCCTTAGACTATATAAGGCTGGGTTCACACCTGCGCCTGATCTCTGCTTGGGGTTTCCATCCCCGAATCCGCTTTAAAAATGCGGAGAGAAAAGTCCTGCAAGCGGGACTTTTCTCTCCGTATTGTTCTGCCCTTTTTGGGCGGAAACCCGGCAGACCCCTTCATAGCAGATTTTAAGCAGATTAGGTTTCTGTTCGTGGGGTCCCCAGTGGCTACAACAGCTGGACCATACAGAGAGAAGGCAAGGACGGTTTATTACTCAATGAACGCTGTGTATACAGTAATGGGAGCTGCCATGTTGTGGCTTAACCCCCACACCCAGCAGTCATGTGATCTGCCAGGAGCTGGGTCCTAGAAAACCGAAATGAGCTCTGCAATTTTTTTTTTATGAGGCTGCATTCCTCCTGTGACTTGTGGCTAATGTATCAGCGCAAGCTACAGAGCAAAAAAATAAGTAAATGGAAAAAATTTTTAAAATTAAAAGTCTTCCCTTATTTTTTTTGTTTACATTTTCCCAAATATTAAAAAAATGAAAAAACTAATATAATAATAAAAATAAAATAAATAAAATAAAAATGACATAAAAATAAAGCCCTGTGTATCACTGAAAAAAAGACAAAAATTATTTGAATAACCAAAAGGAAAAAAAAATGTTATAGCCCTCAAAACTGCATGTACCAAAAAAACCTAAAGGCTACAGCCCCAAAGTTGCGGAAACGCAGCTTTTTTGTTGCATGTTTTGCTGCGCTTTTTGAGCCAAAGCCAGGGGTGGATTGAGCAGAAGGGAGAAGTATAAGAACTTCCTATATATTTCCCATTTCTTTTGTAGCCACTCCTGGCTTTGGGTCAAAAAACCGCAGCAAAATCTGCAACAAAAAAAGCTGCATTTCCGCAACGTGGGGCCGTAGCCAAAATGTGACTTTAGGCATGAACCATGGAAAATGGCCTGGTCTTTAGGTGGTTAAAAAATCTGATTAGTATGGCAGTAGGAGATGTAAAAATATGCACTGAGTACTCTCCAGCATCCTTGCCCCTGCACATTACGACACTGCAGGTAATGATTGTGAATGTGGGAACGATGCATTAGGACAATCAAAGGAAATCCAAAGCTACTGGATTTTTTGGCACATATTGCAATACTGCACATGTGACACTTGCGACACATCTGCAAATCATTTTTAATGTCTAATGGTTGTTGGACATCCCAAATTGGATGTGACTTGCAGCCTAAAATAGTTGCGCAACTCCAATGCAACAGCAAGCTGATGCAAATTGCAAAAACTAGATTGTACAACCAAAATCGTTGTGTGGCCCACCATATTGCACCATGGACAATCCAGTCCGTACACGAAACCAGCCAGAAGATCGGGACTCTGCATAGTAATGACTCATAATGTTAGGAGTCCCTGCCTTCTGGTGCCTTTACTGACGCCTTTACTGACGTGTGCTGCATATACTATTGGGTGAAATCTGGCCGGTGTACAGACTGGATATATATAGGCATGGGCCTTTAGGATTTCTAGCAACACCCATAAGACAGTAAAAAAAAAAAAAAGTAATCTGCAGTCGCATGTGCCATTCATTGATTTCTGTACTAACAAAGCCACCTATAACTTGCAGCCTGCAAATGAAAATCAAACAAAACTGGATTGTTGTCACCGTCCCGTGTAGCCATATGACCACATGTAGCCAGTCCCGTGTAGCCGTATGACCACATGTAGCCAGTCCCGTGTAGCCATATGACCACATGTAGCCAGTCCCGTGTAGCCATATGACCACATGTAGCCAGTCCCGTGTAGCCGTATGACCACATGTAGCCAGTCCCGTGTAGCCGTATGACCACATGAAGCCAGTCCCGTGTAGCCGTATGACCACATGTAGCCAGTCCCGTGTAGCCGTATGACCACATGTAGCCAGTCCCGTGTAGCCGTATGACCACATGTAGCCAGTCCCGTGTAGCCATATGACCACATTTACAATCATTACTTGTAATGTCGCAATGCAACAATGTGATCTTAATGTAGCTAAAGCTAGACCAGTACTTGACAGCATAGAATGGAGACGCAGCCTAGAGACGAGTGAAGCCATCCCATTCCTGAGTTTGCATTATTAGGCTAAAGCACCATGTAGCAGGCCGCAGCAAAAAAGCGCTGTGCGAAAAACCGCCGCGGCCACACCATGTTTTTTCCTGCATCGCTTTCTGCTGCAATAACGCCTATAGGTATAATTGACATGCTGCGATTTCCAAAACCGCAGCCTGTCCGATATGCGTATTTTTCTGCAATGTGTCCACTCTGCAGGGACTGTAAAACGCCACATGGGGCCCCGGCCTTAATCAGACTTTTAGTTGAGTTTTGTGCAGTTCTCCCTCTCCAGAGGGCGCTATCTGTGGGTGTAATGCTGCCTGGTGATACAGGTGCTGTGACTCTAACACAATCGTTTACAGAGCAATCTGTGCAGACAATGGCTTGTTCTGTGTCTCTGTAGGGGAAGTGAGAACTTTACACCAATTGTCAAAACAAACAAAAACTAAAGAGTTAATTAGTGGCTGATCCTAAGGTAGGGGTTCCCATTACCATACAATAGTGCCGACTATACACAGAAGTACATATGTGCGGCAGGTAAACGTTATTCATGGCGGCGACCAATCTGATTCCTCCATCCAAACACCTGTCTACACATCCTAATGGAATCAGCTGTTTGTTCCCCTTCCGAAATCCACTCACAGCCTGTCCAGATAACTCTTCTTGTCAGATATCAGCAGGAGCCGTGTGTGGCTTTTATCCCCTGACATCTAAAGGCGTTACTATTGTATATATGTCAATTGGTCTAGGTAGGGCAGAAGAATGGCTCCGATATGATGGCGTATGTAGCCGTCAGCCATATTTACTGCCATTATAGTAGGATAAAGGACATGGCCCCCCCAAAAAATCTCGGTTTATCTGTATAATCAGATTTAGGCCCCATGTGCACAAACATTGAAAAAAAGTCCATTTTTTTTGCACCCATGGGCACTTGTTTTCAAGGATCCCTCGTAGACTTCTATCTATAGAGCGATCTGCAAAAATGGGACAAAAATAAGACATGCCCTGTTTTTTGATCGTCTGTTAGGGACCATCAAAAAACGAATGGCCCCATTAAAATCAATGGGGAAAATATCTTAATAGGGTCTAGAAGCAAAACTGTCTTAGTTACTCATAGCCACCAATCACAGCACAGCTTTCATTTTCCAGGAGCAGAATACAAAATGAAAGCTGCACTGTGATTGGTTGCTATTGGCAACTAAGGTGGTTTTACTAACGTTAATAAATCTGCCCCAATATGTTCTACAAACGGCCATGAGACGGCCGCTACAAAAATGCTCACGTGCCATGTGCACGAGGATTTACTACTGCATAGGTAGCGACTTGTCTGAACTGACATGCTGTGTTTAGGTCAGGTGACATGGTCTGTTTTTCCCAGCTTGGAATCAACTTGGTCTCGATCGGTTGGGTCCAAATGGGGACCCGAAAGACAGAGAGCCTGTCTGCTTAAAAAGCGGTTACCTGCGGACACCTGCGTATCCCATAGACTATAATGGAGTCCACCAGGTTTCTGCTGGTTTTATACTGAAACTGGCGGAGAGAAAAGTCCTCCTTGCCGAATGAGAATCCCAGGAACTGTAAAACACGACATTTTTTTTCCACAGAGTTTCTGCCGTGGCCAAACCGCGGCGTTTACTCCATGTGGGGCCTCAGCCTTAGTTTTGGTTGATGAACTTTCTAATAGGAGTTCAATACAAAAAGAATCAACATAAAAAAATTACATTCTAAAAACCCACCATGTGAACTCAGCCATAGGCCTCATGCACACGACCCTATATATTGTCAGTGTGCAAGGCGTGTTTTTCACAGCTAGCACACTAACCTATTCACTCTTAAGGCCTTATACATGACTGGGGCAAAACGCAGACAGGTTTTATTCCTGTTCATTTTGGGGACCGAGCTTACTGAGAGCAGCGAATTGGGCCGTGGCCGTACAGGGATGTCATCCAGGTGCTGTCCATGCCATTCAGTCATGGCTCGACTACATGCACACGGAAGCCTTAGTGTGTTTGCAAACACATTCCATGTTGGTCAATAGGGCTTTATTAAATCCCCTACAAATACTGCATTTTTGTAAGGCTGGATTCACATCTGCATAAAATCAGCAGAGAGAAAAGTCCTGCAAGGCAGAAACCCAACAGACCCAGTTATAGTCTATGGTTTCCACAAGTAACTGCTTTTTAAGCGGACAGAGTCTTCGTCGTTCAGGTCCCCATGCGGACCCAAAAGACAGAGACCCGAACGCTAGTGTGAACCTAGCGTCATGGAGATTATTTTTTTCTTTTGTGTTTTTCTTTTAAAAACATTTTTTCACCTGCCTGGTGTTTTTTGTTTTTAAGTGTTTGAAGTTTTTTTTGCAAATTGCAGCATGCTCTAGCGATTGTGTTTTTTTCCAAGCATTTCATTTCATAGCATGTCAAAAGATGTGAAACCATAACATTCTTGGAAAAAAAAAATGCATGAATATTTATGGTATTTTCACAAGCCCATAAAAAGCCAGGCAGAAAAACCTAAGTGCCCAAGAAGCCTAAAGCAGTATCAGTGCACAGACCAAGACAGTGTGAGAGCCCCACCATATATCCCCATATATTTCGGTTTCCTGGGCTTTCAAATTGATAAATTGATTTGGGTTGGCTATTATTTCACTGGTGTCCACCTTTAGGACACCAGTAACTGCAGTTTTCACTGTATTTACTCTATCTGGCTCAACCTATCTGTGACTATCCTCCTGAAGACACCCCTGGAGCCATCGGCAAAGGGGGACATGACTTTGGAATGGGGGAACCAATAACTCCTGCAGTTTCATCTTTGTGCAGTAGTTGTGTAGATTTATACAGGCTGGTTCAGATTTAAGAGTATATGTGTATATTGAGCTTTAGGAGTATATAGTGCCTAGTGTGTTACTGTAGGGAGGGAGGAGTTTAGGAATAGATGGAACTTCCTGTCTCATTCATCTCTTCCTCACCACAAGGACTGGAGGAAACATTTCCCTCCCACCCGCCCTCTTTTAATCACTATTTTACAATTGCTTTTTTCACATTTACCTGTATATTGCATCTATTATTGTATAATTTCTTTGTTTGATACTGTAATTGTGTATCTGGTCTCGTCACGACAGCCGGAGGTAGGAAGGTCTGGCAGGGCACACTTCAAGGTGGAACTTTCATGGAAAAGGGGACCGTTGGTGGTATGGTACCCCTGGGCGTTATGGTGTTTGTCGGAAGGTTAGTTATAAAAGGACATGGCAAAAAGTTATGCAGCACCCGGGACATATTTGTCGGTGCGATGCGGCTGGGAGAATTGTTAGTTGGGCGCTGCTTCTGACAGGCTCCTGCCAGACCTCCCTAAAAATTTTGCAAAATCTGTTTTTTAAAAAAAAAAAAAAAAAAAAAAGGTGTTACATATACAATTCTAAGATGACTTTTATGAGTTAAAGTTGGCGTTCTCCTTCTAAGCCCAAGGGAAGGGCAGTCCTCCAGCCATGGTTCCCTAGAGGTTTCCTCCACAGGGGGTTTTTCCTCTCCTGAGTGCTGTAGGATGACTCTTCGTGAGTCGGGGGTTTGCCGGGTTTAGTCCATATTTCATAGCATTTGCCTGAACATTTAGTTTTTAAGTTATTTGTTCGTGGCAATGGCAATAAGTGTACAAATAAATAAATTGAAATAATATTAAGTTAAAAAAGAAAAAAAAAAGAAAAATTATAAAGAGAGTCAGTTAAATCTAAAAATGTTACATGTCACATGGTCCATTAGTAAACTGTCACAGCTTTACTTTGGCGGTTGAGGAGTCAGGTGGAAGTTGCAGGCAAGTTATTGTGGACTTATTTTAACTAATAGAGGAGGTTAAACCTCATGGTGGTGAACAGGCTGAGCTTTGGAAATGGCCAGCCTGAAGGATGTCGTAATAGTAACGTCATCCAGGGGCGGCCACAGTGGTTAAGCACAGGGCTGTTGGTACCCTTAAAGTGTACTGGCTCTGCTAGAATTGCAAGCTGGAGCGTGCCGCCCCTTTATTGCTGGCTGGCCGGGTGCTGTATGTCAGACAGCTGGGGATCTCACAGTATTTGTGAATCCCAATGGTCTAGCACTTCACCTGACTCCTTCTGTGATTATATTTTAGTTCTGTGATTTAAATAAAGCTGTGGCTATTTTGACACCCAAAATAAAGTGTTTTGTGTGCTTATTCCAAAGTCAATGTTTACTGTAGTTTGGATGGTTTTAGGAAGGAGTGAGGGTCCATCCCATATCCAAAAGTCATGCCTACTAGACTATCAAACCCTGGGATAACTTTGTAATTAACAGGTTATACTGCAGGTGAATTATGGGAGTGCTAACTAGCTGCAGCAGGCAATGACTCATTAGCACTGAGGGATATAGTTAGAACCATGCTACTGATTGTGTAGTGCGAACACTCACCAATGCTACTAATGCCTACTAGATTATCAAACCCTGGGATAACTTTGTAATTAACAGGTTATACTGCAGGTGAATAATGGGAGTGCTAACTAGCTGCAGCACGCAATGACCCATTAGCACTCACTATTCTGCTATCCAGATATGCATATGTGATAGTGAGGTGGTTTTATTACTGACACCTGCCTTTGCTATAATAAATCTCCTATATGACTTCAAGTCCCTGTTACATACAGCAGGTGACTCTATCACAGAGCCGATATTTCATTGTTCTGTAGTGACAATTGAATTCACACATATGAGATTCTTTTAAACTTTGGATCTTTGAGTTATAGGAGCAACACCCATTCATTAGGGGTGCAAATATATTCTGCGCCCTTTACTAATACTACAATATATGGGAAGAACTCCTTAAATCATAGATGCACTATTCTGTCTACATCTACTAAAAGTGTCTTATTGATAACTCCACGGCAATCCTAGTTACTAGAGATGAGTGAAGTTTTCAAAAATTTGATTCGGAAACTTCGACGAATTTTCCGATATGATTCTCTTTGATCCGCATTAATTCGCGGCGAATAAACAGCTATTTGCTGTCTGCAGAGAGCCGGGGTTGGCGGCAAAATGGCAGAAGCCCTTGGATGCCGTGGTCATGTCTCTCTCTTTCTCTCTCCAGCACAGACAACTTTTATTCATATGGAAGGATCTGCTAACAAGCAAAGACACGCCTACCCAATCACATCACTAGAGAATATCATGTGACCATCTGATGTCACAAAGGTCCTTACTAAATATTCGTTAACGTGAAGCATCAGGAAATCCGGATTCCATGTGAATCAAAGATTTCCTGAAATTCGGATTAAATTCCACTTCTGCAACTTCGATTTGCTCATCTCTACTAGTTACATATAAGGATCGGTGGATTTGATTTCATTTATGATAGGATGACAGTTTTTGTGCGTTCAATTACCTACATTTTATTACTTATATTTATGCGTACATACGCCTATAGGTTGTAGTCTACACCAATGTAGGTTTTAAAATATCAATGAAAGTTATATTTTATTTTGGTGCTATTTTTTGTCTATGATAAATTGATTTGGTGCATCTTTTATTCCAGGACCTCTGTCCTAGAATTTTGTGAAACTGCGACAATTTTTTTTTTTTTTTAATCACATCGATAAATCTTGCTACACAGACTAACCATGCCCATTTTCACACCCACTTTTTAATTTCAGAAAAATGGAAAAGTCACAAAATGCTTGTGCACATGGGGCGTAACTACCGGGGTAGCAGTGGTAGTGGCTGCCACAGGGCCCGGGACATTACGGGGCCCTGCGCCCCCCGATGTTGTTGGTTTTTTGGGGGTTTTTTTTTATAATAGGCCGTTACCTGCTGGAGTAACCCCAGCAGGTAACGGGCCCTATATACTTACCGTTTCCTGGGGTCCTGCTCACAGCCGCCTGCGTTTCCCATTATGCAGAGGCGGCTGTGATCAGTCGTGGGGATCTGTATGTGAGGCCGCGGGCCAAACCCCACACAATCACTACTATCATTATACTCCGGGGTCTTTTCAGACCCTGAAGTACAATAATCGAAGGCCCAGGGGAGGTGAGGGAACATAAAAAACAATGTACTTACCTCTCCTACGCTTCTCCAGGCTTCGGGCCTGCTTGGTGACGTCCCAGACGTCAGCCGACGTCATTTTGCGTAACGACGCCAGCCCGCATTACGTGACGCCGGCCTAGTCCAATATTGAAGAAGGCCGAAGTAGCAGGGCGTGGACTGGAGTGAGGGTCAGGTAAGTAGCATTGTTGTTTTATGTTTCTATCCTCCCCTGAGTCTCCAATCATTATACTCTGAAAAGACCCCAGAGTATAATAATTGTTCATGGGTGGTCCACAATGGGGCATAATACTGTGTGCAGGGGCCACTATGGGACATAATACTGTGTGCAGGGACCACTATGGGACATAATACTGTGTGCAGGGGCCACTATGGGACATAATACTGTGTGCAGGGGCCACTATGTGACATAATACTGTGTGCAGGGGCCACTATGTGACATAATACTGTGTGCAGGGGCCACTATGTGACATAATACTGTGTGCAGGGGCCACTATGGGACATCATACTGTGTGCAGGGACCACTATGGGACATAATACTGTGTGCAGGGACCACTATGGGACATAATACTGTGTGCAGGGACCACTATGTGACATAATACTGTGTGCAGGGGCTGCTATGGGGCATAATAATGTGTGCAGGGGCCACTATGGGGCATAATAATGTGTGCAGGGGCCACTATGGGGCATAATAGTGTGAGCAGCAATGCGTTTTTTTGGTGGAGGGGGCGGATGTTCAGGGGGGGCCCCATGTCAAATGTTTGCCTTGGGGCCCAGCCATTCCTACTTACGCCACTGCTTGTGGAAATGAGCCAAAAAGTTGCAAATCTGTCCTTTTGATTTGCTAGAATTCGGCAGTGCAGGGGTGAATGGATTGGTATATCTCCCCTTATGAAATTTCACAATATATTGGAGATTTTTGCAATATTTTTTTTGACAGACACCAGATTAACGGACTGTTATAGAAAATATAAAACCATAACTGAAATGTGAACAGAGGCTTATCTCATACCTGGTATACAAAGAACTATGTAAAGTAAGTAGAATATGATAAACACCATGAAAATGTATTTCTGGTCAGAGTCACACCCTGGATACCAGCGTTGTAAGTCACTGGGGACAAGGACATGGGAGAGTGAGCAGGTTCTCCATGCAGCGCTGTGGAGTATGCCTGCACCATTGCCACAGGACATTGGACTCTGCTATTTTATGAGCTGGCCTGTAACAATGCACTTCTCCATTCATTGACATGACCGAGGCATGAGGCACATTGTTGTGATTCATGTGACAATTATAGTAATCCATACCCTGTCATTTCAATAATTTCTAGGAACAGTCCCAGGTGTTGGACGTTTTTCCCATGGAATTTCCTGTCCCTGGGGACATATGGGCTAGGACTAAGTTACTATAGGTGCTTCCACCTGCTTTATGGATGATGTCTCCTCCTAAGAACTTCTCTTACTGGGATATTGCGTAAATGGCCGTTCCCTAAGGTTGAACGTAGGGTTGGGATTTCCATCATTGCTGTGTTTTATATTTAGGACAGGGCTAAGCCATTGACTAGGAAATGTTCTGCTCATCCCTGTTACTATATGTCAGGATATAACACACCTGGACATCCAGTAGACATGATATCTGCTCATAGTAGAGGTCAATAACCTCCAGGTCAACAGCGTTTCCTGCCAAATTTTTACATTTTTATGTTGAAAGTAGGGCAGAGTGGAGAAACAACACTAGCTTTAATTCCTGAAGAGGTGAGCTCTATTTCTGGGTATTTTTACCCCCCTGCAGCTACTAAGAGGCCTGGAGGCTTGGGGCGGAGATGACATCTATGAATAGGCAATGCTTAGGTGAAGCAGGTATATAACTATGCAGCTAAAGGGAACCTGTCATCTCTCCTGACAAGTCTATTTTAGCGCTGCCCCTCTGTTATTCCTCTTAGAAATTTATGATTTGATTGTGAATTATTGACAGCAGGCCGCTACCAGTTAGGGGGTGTGTCTCTGTACACAGGCTGACATCGTCCAATCAGGGCTGATGTTATCAAACTGTTTAGGGACACACCTCTTTGTCAAGGGAAGGAGAAACACCCAGTTGTCTGTACATTCATGCACTTCTGGGAGGAATATCTGAAGAACAGCACAACACAAAGTTATAAGGAAAGATGTCCCAGAATGATGTGATTGAGAATATAAGTAGTTACTGAAATAGACATGTCAAGAGAGGTGCCCTTTAAATCCCTATCTGGAGAACAACATCCTAGTGATAGCTGCCAAAACACTACCATTTAAAGGGGTTGTCTTACCATGGCACCTTTAATAAGGAAACCGTTTTTGGCGGATGGCTACTGCAGGGGAAATATAGTGTTACATGTAATACAAGGAGGGACTGGGTCTGCCAGAGCAAGAGCATCATATAGAAGATAGAACAAAGCAGAGGGACCCCCTTCTACAACGTCCACATGTCATAATCCCTTTAAAGGGGTTATCCAGGACACATGTCCCTTTCAAATGTATGGGGCAGCAGTTTCAGCATCAGTATTGTCACCTATGGACATGATCTCAATTCCTGAAAAGAGAAAGCACACCTCAGTAACATAGTTCTGGATAGCTCCTTTATCTTACCCCTGGCCTCTCGGAATGCTAGTTATCAACCCAAATCAGAATCCACATCAAGATCGAGCAGGGATCCTTCTTTTATCAGCATGATGAAATAAGGAAGGATGCATTCCTGACGCAGATGCCGTATGGAATCGGCTCCAAATTCCTCCATGTGAACATACCCAAACAAGTTAAAGGGCAGCAGATGCATTGGTGTGGATGATAACCTGCTGGCACCAAAAGGAACTCAGGCTGGATTCACACCTGCGCTCATTGCCCATCCGGGAATTCCGTCCATCATTCCGCTTAAAAAATGCTGAGAGAAAAATTCTGCAAGCATTTTTCGGGCAGAAACCTGGCGGATCCCATTATAGTCTATGGGCTGCGCAGATTTCTGCGGGTAACTGCTTTTTAAGCGGATTAGGTTTCCGTTGTTGGATCCCCAAGCGGAACCCACGAAAGGAAACCCAAACGCAGGTGTGAACCGAGCGTCAGCCAGGTCATGCATCATTTTGATGTACAGTACTTGGGATAGAAAAAAATTACGTTCTGGTGACTCCTCACCAGATTTTTCACCCAGAGGCCTCTGCTAATCCTGGTGAAATGTAATTGGCAATATCATAGAATATATAATATCAGGATAAATATCATAAAACGGGCGCCACAGTCTGCAATGAATAACCGGGCTTCACACCAGTATAAAATCATTATTTTCTTAATATATAAAAGAATAAAGCCAATGTCCATAAAAATAACTTTAATATTTTAATTGCAATAACCCATACATATGTAATAAAATATAATACAATATTCTTATGTACATATAAATACACCTCTCTGCATAGTGATACGGATGGTAATGTCCTTTGGCTGTATACTTCCATTATTAGATCCATTGGCAGGCTTTATGTGACACTAGGCATTACCAATGCCTAGTACAGTGCACAATATGACTACAGTAGGTGTTGGTATCTTCCTTGGCAGTGACACTTAGTGCCAATGTTAATCTTCCCAGATACTGGTGCGTTTCTTCCAGACTCCTCTCAGCATGCTGCTGATGTGAATCCTTCTTCTATAGTGCATTCTAGTGTATCAGTCCGTGACAAAGAACTTACTCAATGAAACTGGCGCCCATGTTTTCGGGGTCTGATGACCAGTCCAGGCAGGAATAACCTTCTTGGTTGTTTCCGATTTCCTTCTAGAAGTGTCTGTGTTCTGTGGAAGAAGGGACCATTAGACACGGAAACTTGGTATATTTAGGGTCATATATCAGTTTTCATGTGAAGGTCCGTTACAATACCTGTAGTTGTTGCCTGGTTCTGCTGCCTGGCTTCTCCCATGAATTGACCCTGGACCTTTCCCTGCCAGCCTAGAGAGCATATCCTTTACCTTATACCACTGAGGTGCTTCTGCCTGTAGAGACAAGAAAGTCCAGTGTTACAATACATATAAGGATAGATCAGTATATAGGAGCATGTATACAACAGTATAGGCCTACCATAAGTCATGAGAATCATTGACTACATCTTTATTATTCTTCTCCTACCTATCATCTGTGCTGGTTGCCGGCCGGCAACTGTTGGAAAGACCAAATATATCTATTGATATGTAGGGTTTGGGCAACAGACCAGCTAGATGTTCTCAATGGGAGTCTAGTAGTAATGGGTTAAAGAAGTGTTCCTTGAAAATAAACTGACCATAAAGTGACCCCAATTTAGCTGTAATCTCGAGAAATAAGGCAGTGTTCCATTTCCCTGCAGCGCCACCACATGGGAACTGTAGCATTACACAGTGTCCATTCACATGAATGGGTTATCTATGTAATGTAGGACAGAACTAGTCCTCCGGAGAGAGAGACGCTCTTTGCAACCTCTCTTCACTAAGGCCAAGAAATAAGGATTCTGGACAGATGATCCCCGTCTACTAAATGGGTTTTCCGGGAATTATTTTTTACTTACTGCTTGCCTGAGCTTCCAGGTTGGTTCCAACACCAGATCATATGATCAGAAGCGGCATCCGACTCCCTCCTCTGTGTGGTATTACCTCTACTATGGGGGCTGGCAGACTCGATAAATGTAATAGTAAAGACAGCCCCCATATACACATAATACCACTGAACATGGAGAGGAGGTGCTGGTTCCTATTATGTGTCAGAACCAACCCGAAGCCCAATGTTCAACAGATAAAGAACCTGTGCTAGCAGTAACTAACAAATAGTCTCTAGAAAACCAGTTCTCTAATATGGTACATGAAAATAGGGTTTTTTAACCTCGATAGCACTGTTGAAATTTGGTATCACTAGTCTATGTTCCTTCATATTAGCAGCAGGTCCTTTTATAAGCTAAGACCTCCCAGTTCTAGGTATATCACTGCACGGAAATCTTGAGCATATGCTCTAGAACATTGTTCTCTAGCCTGTGGCTCTCTAGCCATTGTAACACTTCTCTATCACTTCAGTGACTGCCGCAGAGTGCAATGAACGTCTGTCAACTATAGGTCAACAGGGACCAAAGACAGGTCACTAGTGGAGTCACCAGCAATAGATAGTCTGTCTGTTCTCTCTGATGGGAGCTGATAGACATGTACATGCTCTGCTAGGCTCATTGCTATGGCACTGGGTGTCTCTTAGTATCGGTTTCATCCCTAGAACAATAATTATGCAAATCACTTTGTCTTTCAGTGTCTAAGGCAGGGTTCACACTACCGTTGATGTCTGTTCTGATAGTGTCCGTTAACACTAGAAGTCCCAGAGAGGGGTCATTTAACATTTCTACCTTTGGAACCCAGAGACGGGTCGAATGACCTGAAGGATTTTATCTAACATCCTATAATCATCGTCTTTTGTTCTGTAATTAAGGCCATTACTGTCACACCACAGGAGGTTGTTGTTTTCCATTGAGTTTAGCCATTTCGTGTCTAGTTAGTTCTATTCAGTTTATTGTATTTGATAATATAAAGACTATACATATTGTATTAAGTTTAGTTTTATTTGAGCAAAAAAGCACTGAAACAATTAATCATTTTTTATATATTTTAAATAGAATTAGAAATTTTAGAGCAAGGTACAGCTGTGAGTAATGACCAGAAGCATTTGTCTAAGGCAGGGGTAGGCAACCTTTTTTGTTCGGCGTGCCGATTTTAATAAAAAAATCAAAGATGAGGTACTCGGAGTGCCGGTCAATAATTGTAAGTCTGACGACCCCTAAACTAAAGTCATATACCACAAACCATAACACAGAAGTGCTGCCACCAGATGCTTTAGGACACATGCGTTTACTGCTATTTCCTGGGACACTCCTGTACTTTCTGATTAGAAGCAATGAAAGTCCATGTGCAGCCCCCAATTAGTGGTAAATTTATTGTGTCCAGGAGCCCCGTATGGCGGCATCCTTATGGTGAATACACACTATGTATCTGGATGCAGCTATATTTGGAACTTTTTCATTCAATGTAAAACTGGTGCATTTTTGCACAAAAAAAAACAAAGCCGGAGTTTTCTGTGCAAAAACACATCCTTAATATAGAAAACACACCGTTATACAGAATAATGCCCCATAGTGGTCCCTGCACACGGTATTATGTCCCATAGCGGCCCCTTCAACATGGTATATGTCCCATAGCTGCCTCTGCACACGGCATTTGTCCCATAGCTGCCTCTGCACACAGTATTTGTCCCATAGCGGCCCCTGCACACAGCAATATGTCCCATAACGGCCCCTACACACCGTATATGTCCCATAGCAGACCCTGCACACGGTATATGTCCCATAGCGGCCCCTGCACACGGTATTATGCTCTATAGTGGCCCCTGCACACGGTATTATGTCCAATAGCAGCCTCTGCACACGGTATTTGTCCCATAGCGGCCCCTGCACACGGTATTATGTCCCATAGCGGCCCCTACACACGGTATTTGTGCTCTATAGTGGCCCCTGCACACGGTATTATGTCCAATAGCGGCCTCTGCACACGGTATTTGTCCCATAGCGGCCCCTGCACACGGTATTATGTCCCTAGCGGCCCCTCACAGCGGCGCCCATAGCGGCCCCTACACACGGTATTTGTCCCATAGCTGCCCCTGCACACAGTATTTGTCCCATAGCGGCCCCTGCACACGGTATTGTCCCATGTGGCCCCTGCACACGGTATATGTCCCATAGTGGCCCCTGCACACGGTATATGTCCCATAGCGGCCCCTGCACACGGTATATGTCCCATAGTGGCCCCTGCACACGGTATTATGTCCCATAGTGGCCCCTGCACACGGTATTTGTCCCATAGCGGCCCCTGCACACAGTATTTGTCCCATAGCGGCCCCTGCACACGGTATTTGTCCCATAGTGGCCCCTGCACACGGTATATGTCCCATAGTGGCCCCTGCACACGGTATATGTCCCATAGTGGCCCCTGCACACGGTATATGTCCCATAGTGGCCCCTGCACACGGTATATGTCCCATAGTGGCCCCTGCACACGGTATATGTCCCATAGTGGCCCCTGCACACGGTATATGTCCCATAGTGGCCCCTGCACACGGTATATGTCCCATAGTGGTCCCTGCACACGGTATTATGCTCTATAGTGGCCCCTGCAGGCAGAAGCGCCCGAAGAGTACAGAGCGGCTGCGGAGCGTGGAATAGTGAGTACATTGTTTTTTATGTTTGATCATCTCCCCGGGGGCTCCGCTTATTATACTCGGGGGTCTGAAGAGACCCCACAGTATAATAATAGCAGTTTCGTTTCGGCCGTGTTTGGTCCGATCGAAACTGCTGGGTGAGGAGTCCGCTGCCGTGCCAGGGGAATAAGCCTCGCGTGCCAAGAGTGGCACGCGTGCCATAGGTTGCCGACCCCTGGTCTAAGGCCTCAAGCACACTAGCGGAAAAAAATTGCGCGAAAATCGCATCGCAATGCGATGCAATTTTTTTCTGCGATTTGCCAATGTATTTCAATGGCACCAAGCACACCTGCGATTTTTTTCATAGGTGCGATTTTCCTGCGATTTTTTTTTTTTTTTGTGCGATTTTTTTTCGTGCGAAAAAATCCCAGAGGAGTGATCTATATGACCAATGGGACAGATCACAAAAATATCGCAAGTAGCTGTGATTTTTTTTTTGATTTTTTTTTTTTTTTTTTTTTTTTTTTTTTCTGCACCCATTGACTTGAATCTAAATATACAAAAATGTAAATATACAAAAGAACAACTGTTATTTGTTTCTATGCTTTTTATTTTTGTTATGAAAATAATAAAAAAAATACAAGGAATAAAACAATTCCACACATATTTACAATAGGCTGCTGTGGGGGGCTGCGTGTGTGTGTGTGAGTGGCATGTCCTTCTTGTGTGACTAGCATTTCAGCACTCGCTCAGCAGTCTGTCTGCACTGTCGGAACATACCTGGCACTGCCTGGGTATGTCCCTGGTACATTTGCCACACGTGTATTTGTAGCAGTAAACACATCTCTCAGTTGCACAATTGTTCGTGCATCGATGGTTGACCTGACACTTCGCCCTTTTGCCAGGGCTGGGTGTGGAAGGTTGTTGCCGAAGGAGTTTCTCCTTGCATGCCTTCTTTTCAGTCACATGAGAGCCACCTAACTCTTTTGCAAGCTCAACCAGGAAGTCCACCCGTCTCTCCTGCACCCCAGTGCATGCCTGATAAAGAACATGAGCATTCAGTGCTGCCATGTCAATCATGTTGTAGAACACGGCGACTGGCCATCTCCGTGTTCCTGCATGCAGGCTGTACTCCCGCACCATTTGGTCCATTACATCCACACCGCACTTTGTGTGGTTGTATTGTGTGACTGTGTTTGGCTTCCTTTTGTTGGTATCCTTAGTCTCAACCACGCTATGCATGCTGCTGAGAATGTAGACGGCCTTCTTTCGTTTGGGTGCATACACTGTCAGTGTGGCATCAGTGGTTGAAAACACCTGAGTGGTGAATTCAGTGCGGTCCATCTGTCTAGCGGATTGAGGAATTTCCCGGCGACTCTTGTTGACTGTGCCGAGGATAGTGGTTTTCCGGCTAAGCAGTCATTGTGCAAGTGACAATGATGTAAAGAAATTGTTCGTGGTTACAGTTCTGCCCTTGTCCATGAATGATTCCATCAGCCTCATCACTACAGTTTCGGACAGTCTCTCCCCGCTGGGACGACTGGGGTCCTTGCCAAGATATGGGAGGACATTACAGATGTACTTTGATTTCAAGTCGCAGACTACTTTGAGAAGCAGTCACATCCCCCACAGCACAAAAGGCTGCATGCAAATTTGCTAAGGTGTTAGCAAATATTCCCAGCACAACAATGCAGCTGGGGGGTGGGCAGACACTCAGGAGCAGCTTATATTCTTTTCTTTACACTCTCTTACAAGACCTGAGGTGGATCAACACAATTCCCCCCTGCAGATTCCTCAGACAATGGCCACATTTACAAATGAAAGGAAATGCTAATTGGAGCCATCAGAGTTGTCAGTTTGGACTAAGGGTCATTTGACCCTCTTTCAGGACTTGAAGGGGGAGCTCGAAATTTCTGGGACTTCTAGTGTTAAAAAAAGAAAAACAAAAAAAAAACAGACACATATAACAGACATTAACGGACAGTAACTGATGTTAATGTGTCCGTTTTTTTAACTGATCCAATTAATGGATTAGTTAAAAAAACGGACACATTAGCATCAGTTAGCATCAGTTAATGTCCGTTTTTTAACACTGTCCGGTTTTTTGGGTTTTTTTTTTTCTGCTTTCTGAGCATGCGCAGGAAAAAAAACGGACATAAAATAACGGACAGTAACTGATGGCTGTCAGTTGCTGTCTGTTATAAGTCCGTTACCTATAGACTTCAATGTTAAAAAAATAACGGACACTTGCTGTCCGTCAAGAATCCGTTTTTTTCAAACGGACAAAAAGTCCTGCATGTAGGATTTTTTGTCTGCGAAAAAATAACGGACTTCGGACGGATTTGGTGTAAACGGACACAAACGGACAAAACGGACATTAACGGACACAATATAAAAACCCATTGAAATGAATGGAAATTTTAACGGATTTCTGACGGTTCAGCTAGTGTCCGATGCTAAAATCTTGTAACGGACAATAGCAACAGACACTACTGACGGTCACCGACGGTCACCACCGTGTAGGTGAACGCCCCCTAACACATCAGAGCCTTAAGACACATTGACCTGAGATAGTACTCACTTTGTAGTTTCGGTGTAGTCTCTGTTGCTCCCCTTCTTGCAGGTTTGGCACACTCACATATTTGGGGTCCATTTTGTTTGCTACTTTCAAGTCATTGTCTGTAAAGGCAACATACATTTAGGATTTCATTCATCTCGCAGAGTCCTTCAGATTAAGCCCCCCTATATCTAGATAGACTATATATTTACCTGTGGGTTTGGCTATGCTGAGAAGTACCCCAGCATGGGAGCCTGATCTCTTCCGATAATGCTTTGGTTCCCAGGTCTTCTCATTGGGATGGGGGTTATCTGTCACGTCACTATCTGAATCCCTAGAGTTAGGACCGGAGCCGCATACACAGGAATCTAAAAACATTACCTGTAGAAGGAAACAGGTCACAGATGAGCACCGCCATCAATCACTAGGGTGACAGATCATTTCGGAGAAGGTATTTTTAACCATGTTAAATGAACACAAATAACCTCTAAAATACAAGTGCTTTGTCACATCACCTGCAGGGGGCTATTCATGTAGATGTGCATACATTTCCCTTGGCCTTACAATCTATGTCAATAACAAGGGGCAGAAGTCGTATGTGCATCTTCTTACTGTTACTCACTTGGTTGTGCATCCTTCTTTCAGCTTCTTTTTTTCTCATGTTGAAGTCTTTGATTATTCTGCTGAAGCTCTGCAATCTTCTCTAACATCTGACATAGGTTTTCCAGATAGTGGAGACCATCTCCTGGGAGATGAAGTGGGTCCTGGTCCTAGTAAAGATAAAGCAAGAGTTATCAGCCATGTTCCCTGTGTGTCTACATGACAATTGTATGGTCCCTCCACGTTTTCATTGGTTTCTTCGATCCCTGTTATGACTATTTGGTTGCATTGGCCATGGCGTGTACATATAGTATATTGTAAGATGAGATGATAGAAGTGCTGTCTATGTAGACTCTATATAATATTATTAGGGCCATCCTATAGCTAGTGGTACCCATAAATTTTATCTATAGATGCACCCCAGGGTCACATACCTTATTATCTTGACAGTGACGTGTTGGGCTTCTTGCTTCGCAGGAGAAGGTCCTCCCTCTACGTTGTTCCTTCAATGATCCCACATACTGACGACTACTTCTTGCTGTTCTGTTCTGAATTGACTCTTTGCTAGAGCTGCGTTGTCTCCTGCTCCTGATAATGGCCTGTTCCAGCTTATGGGGCACACCTGATGTTTCTCTTTCTCGTTGTTGGGTAAACAGACGTTCCATTGGGTCTACATTCTTATCTGAATGGATTCTAAAGCTCCCTGTTGAATGTTCCAATATGGCTGTCTCCTCAGATTGCACTAACGGGGCTTGGTTTTCAGTAGTAGTCCTTTTTGGACTTTCTGGATCCTCAGAGGTAGGACTATCTAGACTCTCAGAATACTCAGGGGTGGAGCTTTCTAAGCTCTCTGACTCTTCAGGACTGTAGCTACTTTCAGATCCATAAGGAGAAGGTGGTGGTAACTCCACACCAGAATCTTCTGACTCTGATTTCTCGAAGCGTTTACGTCCGATTATACATCCTCTGCTTACTCCATGGTTAGCTGTTAATTGAATAAAATGGGTAACTGCAGGTCCAGTACAATGTAAGGTGGAATCCATGAGGTGCTGATCTACAGGAGTTCTTCTAAGCAGTACACAACCCTCTGAATGCTCTGTAAAGATACAAGACATGTATTAGATATATTATACATTATTACGTTATATATTATTACTGTGTATATAGAAATATTCACAGTCACTTATATAGAATATAAGATGGTGCTTTGTATAGTACTTCAATGCTACAATGCAGGTTCTTCTTCTGACCAAGTGAAATGTCTTACTACTGATGTCTGAGCATTTCCACTGTCTCAATAGAGTCTGACTACTACTCGACAACTGAGTAATGACACAACTGACAGGTGACAATGAAACGCTATAGCACCATAGACAGAATCGACAATAATACATGCCGTTGTGTAGACAAGTACATTGTAGTATTAACCTCACGCAGTGATCACTGACACAATAACAGCATTGAAAGAATATTGTTCTAGTACTATTATATAATATAATACACCTGCCACAAAGACAGTCACGTACCTGCCAGTGGATGAATGCAGACTGAGAATTAGGACAGGTCTATCCAGGTATTATACATATTCCTCGATCTACACCCTTGGACGTGCTCAACTGAAACTGAGCTGTCCCAGCACTATCCATGTCATACCTGGCCGCTCTCACCTGTACTCGCTCCTCCCTCCGGTGCCTTATATGGTGCCTTATATGGCTGCTAAGTCAGATTCCTGCCATAGCACACACACACTGACACTATCCACAGCCGGGATGTGGGAATGCAGCATAACTAGCTCTGCTACATTCCACTTCTCATCTGATAGGAGCAGGTCAAAGATTCACACAATGGGGCACATGCTGGGCTCCACATACACCTGAATACTACCCACTTAGGACTAAATACACAGGATTAGGCCATAGACAGAGCTAGGTATAGTCTGATGGCCACTTGCATAATCCCTGCTTTCACAATACTGATACGCAGATGTAGCAAAGCTGAGTTAGTCATTTAACTATTGGTGCATTATATTATCCATAAGGGAGTCATTTAGATCTTAATCATTCTTTGCTCACATAAAGATTGTCGCCGACAGTATATTGTAGAGTAGATGAGGGGTAAAAAGTTACAGATATATGAGCTATCAAGTTCTTTTATTTCCCTGCCTTTTCTGAAAACAGCGCCACACCTGTCCATGGGGCTGTGTTTGGTATTGCAGCTCAGTTCCGTTAAAGGGGCTGTCCGGGCAGTTGAAATTGACTTACCTTGTTCGGCGAATGTGATGATGGAACTTGGGGTTCTGGCCACGTCATGACTCCTGGGTCATGTGATTGGAAGTGCCATACCCTAAATCCAAAATTAGCTATAACTGGATTATGACCAGTGGCCTCCACCACCATTAATGCCAGGAGCATGGCGCTACACAACACTCAGCATATTATAAAAGGCACACAATGAACTTTTTTATGCCCCTTTATTAGACGCCCACATAGAGCTCGTAGAGCTCTGCTTCATCTACCCAAATGTTCTTTATGGAATTTATCAGATTACAGAAGCCACATACCAGAGGCATGACGCCTCGTACCAGGATATGAGCGAGATATTTGTTCACAAGAGGACAGAAGTATTCCGGACTGTGTGCACTGGTCGTGGGACAGATCTATACAGTCCAGGGACAAAGGTTACTGAATTATTGATAGGTGGTTCGCTTTAAAGGAACAGTCTACCCAAAAGAGCTAATAATGGCCGCCATAAATAGAAGGTATTTGCAATAATTGTACATTAATTTTAATTATTTTGACCTTAAAGTTGAGGATTGTTCACATTTCCTAAAATGTCATATGTCACCAGTACAGACTAGTTGAATTTAGTACAGATACCCTAAGACATGGCCACCGCGAACCATAGAAAGCGTATTCTGTATTCTAAGCATAAAGCCATTTTTTGTTGCAGATTTTGTTGCATTTTTTGAGCCAAAGTCAAGAAAGTGGCCTCGAAAGCAATGGGAAATATACTTCTATTTGTACTTTATACTTCTCTCTTGGCTTCCACATCAAAATCTCAACCAGAAAATGCCTCAACCTAATTGGATTTGCTGCAGAAAAAAATAGAAACTCATTGCACAGATTTTGGTGCAGATTTGGTGTAAATTTAATGATGTGGGTTTTTCTGCAAATTATGCAAAAAAAGATAAAAAAAAATTAATAGCAAAATCCGCAGCATAGGGTTGAAGTCAATGAGAAAATTTGCAACCAATCCACAAAAGAAATTGACATGTTCCAAGTTTTAGCACTGGATTTTGGCTATACAAATCTACAGGGAAAATCTGCATCATACATGGGTTAAAATGCATCACTCCAAATCTCCATTCTGAATGATGGGACCAATTTACATTGGTTGGAACTAATCTTTTTAGATCTTATCTGGTGGTATCAGCAACCAGGGACATGAAACCAATGGCAGATACTAGATACATACATATCTAATTACCCCCCTTCCCCCGAGAGATGTCTGGGGCTCCTGAAATGGATGTATTGGTCTATAGGACAACCTCAGCTAATTGAAGGGTAGGGCAATGCTGGGTCAGTTATTGTTGTTGCATAGTTGTGTCACAGAAGAAGCTTGAGAGTAGATTATATGGGATAATCAGCATTTACTTCTTAGAACATGTTCATTTATGAGCACTTCAGTGATTTTATCATTCCACGCTTTAGCGGCTTGTTTTAAACCGTATATACTTTTCTGTAGCTTACAAACCATGTTTGGTTTCTCTTTATCTTTGAATCCTGGAGGTTGTTCCATGTAAATTTCTTCTGTTAAATCTCCATTCAGAAATGCTGTCTTTACATCCAGATGTTTCAATTCCATTCCTTTAGTAGCTGCAACCGCAAGCAAAGTTCTGATTGTAGTATGCTTGACAACCGGAGCAAATGTTTCATCATAGTCTTCTCCGTATTTTTGAGAATAACCTTTAGCTACGAGTCTTGCTCGGTATTGTTCAGCGGTGCCATCTGTTTGGTATTTAACTTTAAAAACCCATTTACATCCTATAGCTTTTCTCCCTTTTGGTAATTCTGTCAGTGTCCATGTCTTTGAATCATGCATGGATTTCATTTCTGTTTCTGTAGCCTTTATCCACTTATTGGCCTCTTCTTCTGAGAGTTGAGATATATCCTCCCAAGATGTAGGTTCATATACTTTATTTGTACTTGCCTTGTATGAAAGACGTACAGGTGGTTTTCCTTTGTTTTCTCTCATTGAACGTCTTGGTTCTGTGTCTGTCTGTAGTTCTATCTCTTCACTTTCAGTATTTTGAACTTTATCAATTTCAACTTCTTTTTCATCAGATGTTCCTGGACTTATATCACTGTTGTCTCTCTCATTTCTCATTTCCAGTGATGTCATAATGTTATCATTTAGATCTTCAATGAATGTTACACTGTTACTCACCGTAACTCTGTCTTTTTTAGGATCTAGGATTCTGTATCCTTTGCAGTTGTCACTATATCCAACAAATATTCCTTCTATGGCTCTGTTTTGAAGTTTGGAGCGTTTCTCTTCTGGAACAAAAACAAAAGCTTTGCAACCAAAAACTCTTAAATGATTCACACTTGGTTTCTTACCATGCCACAGTTCATATGGGGTTTTTTCCAGTTTTCTTGAAAAAAGTCTATTTTGCAGATAAGTAGCTGTCATTGCTGCTTCACCCCAGTACTTCTCTGGTAGTTTGGAATCTGTTAGCATGCATCTTATCATTTCAGTCAGAGTTCTGTTTTTCCTTTCTGCTACGCCATTTTGTTCAGGTGTGTATGGAACAGTTTTGTGATGCTCTATGCCATTCTGTCTTAAATAGTTCTCTATTTGGTGTCCTGTGAATTCACCTCCATTATCACTTCTAATGATGATTGGCTTCCTCTGAAACTTATTATACGACTTTGACACGTATTCTTCTAATTTACTGAAAACTTCACTTTTGTTCTTTATTAAGTACGTGACTGTGTATCTTGAGTAGTCATCTATAAAAGTCACCATATATCTATTACCTCCTGATGTGGTTACTTTCATGGGTCCACATACATCAGTATGCACCAAGTCAAGTGGTTTTGTGCCTTTTGTTTCACTCTCTTTAGGTATACACACTCTTGTAGCTTTAGATTTTATACAACATTCACATCTTACAATAATTGAGCAATCAGATATCAACAGATCTTTTGTCAAATTTTTGTTCTGTAATGCCATGATACTCTCAGGATGTCTGTGTCCTAAGCGTCTATGCCACATGTGAATACAATTCTTGTGATCATGTGTACATAACTTCATCTGTTCCTTTAATGTGTCTAGATGATATAATTGTTCACCTGCTTTTACATTTATTATTATCTTGTCTCCTGCTAGGATTGTACATTCATCATCTTTGAATTTTACAGTAAGTCCTTTAGCTGTTAGACGTTTTACAGATAATAGTCCTCCATCTAGTCCTGGAACATATAACACATCCTTTACTAGTATCTTTGAATTATGCCCAAATTTATCAGAATAGATTAGCATTCCTTGTCCAGTACCTTCCGCGGTTATTTTGCTCCCATCTGCAAGGTAAATAGCTTCCTTCTTATTTAGATCAAGTTCAGTAAAGAAGCTCTTATTACTTGTCATGTGACTTGTTGCTCCTGAGTCAATATACCAACTCATTGATAACCTTTTATTGGTTACTTTAAATGTACCATTCCAGTGATCTGCATGTGGGTTATATATTCTGCTTTTCACCTTCTGTTTACTTTCTTTATGGTATAACTTCTGTTCTGCTTTCCATATAGTACAGTCTTTCTTTAAATGTCCCTTTTTCTTGCATCTGAAACATTCTCTTGTTTCTGTTTTATAGGTCCTCTTATCTGTAATTTTAAGAGCATTTACACTGTCCTTTTCTGTGGAATCATTTGTTTGTTCTTTCCTTCTCTGGTATTCATCTATGAGTCGTGTTTTTACAAACTCTAGTGTAATGTCTGCTTCAGGTCTTGTTTCTAGTGCATTTATCAAAGCAGTGTATGAATCCGGCAAGCTACACAATACTATTGCTGCTACATGACTTTCTTTAATATCTTCACCAACTGATCTCAGCTGTGTTATCACTTCCATCATGGAGTTTATGTGCTCCTGCATGTCTTCCTGTGCACTTAATCTCATCTTGTAAAGTTTCCTTAGCAGAAACAATTTGTGATTTAAGCTGGATCTTTCATGTAACTTTCTCAATGCTTCCCACATTCCCTTTGCTGTATTCTCATTCCTTATGTGGATTAACTGATCATCTTCCACTAATAAGCTGATAGTAGCTCTTGCTTGTCTGTTTTTCTTATCCCATGTCTCATTATTATCATTGGGTCTATCTGTAGTGATTACATCCCATAAATAATCTTTAGACAATAACATCTCCACTTTGAACTTCCATAACTGATAGTTCTCATTGTTCAGCTTTGCTACTGTAAGTCTGAGTTCTGAATTGCTGGTCATTTTAACTTGTCTTACTTGTTTGGAGAAAATTGTTCTGAAGAATCCTTTTGCATTCACTGGGTCTTTTTGTCTTCTATGCCTGGGCCCATAACCTGTTGCATAGTTGTGTCACAGAAGAAGCTTGAGAGTAGATTATATGGGATAATCAGCATTTACTTCTTAGAACATGAGGTAAACAGAATCAAAACGTTAACACAGCAAAACTTGAAAGTAAAAAGGACCTTTTCCAATAGAGAGATAAAAAGCAAGGTACAGCAAGTCTCACATAGCATACCATTACACTCTATTCAGCATATAACACTAATAACATCGCCATCTACTGTCAGATAGATGTAAACTTCTGCACACAAATAAGTCTATCTGTTGCATATATATATGTATATAGTATATACCAACAATTGTAACTCCACCCGTCTCGATTATCTACCAAATCATGTCTACAACTTCTTGGACATCTGATAGAGACAAACATGTCTCCTGTCTCGTCTTGTGCTCAAACTGGTCTGTTTCTATACACAGACCACTAGTGGTTGGCCCTTGGCACACCCGTCTCCAGCCGTCTACAGACTAAACATGTCTGCTACGTATTATAATGTGTGTCTGGAGTTTCTAGTTATTCCCAAAAAAAAAAAAAAAAACAGGGGACCTAATGTCAGCCATTAAAATGCAAACAAGGCCTGACTGCTTTCTGTTACCCACAAGCTTATGTAGGGAACTGCCATTTCTACTAGTATATAATGTATCTGGCTTCTTTGCCCCTGTAGTTTGGCTTCAGAGACCCCAGGCATTTAGTGCAAGTTTTGTTTTGTAAATACAGTGAGTCAGACACATGTGAGGCAGAGCTGCTGGGGGGAGAGATGTGAGCAGAGCTGCTGAGACAGACATGTTATGTCTGGGGGAGTCTAAGAGCCACTTGTTCCTCTTTACTTCACAGTATATAGTTAGGTATGTGTTACCCCCTATATACTGACAGGACCTAGCTAGTAACTGTAGTTAGGGATCCATATATATATATAGTTCAGGGCAGTGATAGGTTAGGCTTCCGAAGGCCAACTAGCTAGTTAGAGGCCCGGTGGCACTAGTAGTTTAGCTGGCAGGTTAAGGACTCAGTGTTAGGGTAGTCAGGCCTGCATGTACTGCCGTCACCGTCGCCCTGTTTGCTGCCTGTGAAGAATCTCACCATCATCATCATCTCCTGATCGGCTGTCTGTCATCTCCTGGAAGAATCCGAGGATCCACAGTCATCCACAGGGGCCCCTGCATCTCTTCTGTTGCCTGGAGGTATTGTGCACTGGACTCTTGCTATATATCTATATATATACCCGGGTATATAACCTAAGACGGTTGAGGACTTGCTGGTTGTTGTAGTATTGCTGTGTTCTGAGTATATTTTATGTATGTATTATTACCCTGTTGATTCTTATAAAGCTACTGTTATAACCTTATGTGGTATCTGTATGTATTCTTCAGACTGTGAGATTAGTACAGTGATCCTTGTTAAGGCTACTAACTGTACCTCATGGGTAAGTCCCAGGAAGAGATCCTCCCTGTAATACAGAGGCTCTATCCTGGGTGGAGGCACTGATATATTTCATACATGTTCCCACTCTTCCCTTCAGCGAAGGCTTCAGGTCCCATTATACACACAGGTCAGCGCCAGAGTCTGTTGCGGGAGGGATAATACTCATACCCCCCCCCCAAATAGGGCTACACTTATCATAGATGTCTCATCTTGATAGACTCCCTTTCCATTCTACATAGCACTGTAGATGTTGTCGGCATGTGACTTTTCCACCAGAGGAAATTCCACCAGAGGAAAGGAAAAGTCCAATGTACTATTACAATTCAGTAGGATTTCATTATTTCTTAATTTCCCTGGTTGTCTAGAGTTTGAAAGCGATAAACTTAAGTTCCCTGGTGGTCTAGGGTTTAATAGGGTTAAGCATAAGTTCCCTGGTGGTCTAAAGCAGTGAGGAACTAACTTTACATTAACTGGTCATCTAGAACATCTCAGGGTTCTCCTGGGGGTCCACTGCTCAGGCCTCCCCTGGGTAATTGCCCAATTGACCACTCCCTAAAAATGACCTTAATCACATTTAAAGACATAGCAAAGTTAGTTGGACCAGATGACTATCTAAAGCGTATTGGGACGCCCTGATCATTGGGTAGACAAAAAAAAAAAAAAAAAGACTATTGAGCATGTTGAATTTTAACGTCTGAATAGAGCATGCATGTGCATGGAGAGAACAGAGGGAATAGCTGTTGGACAATCAAGCATTGAGTCACTGAAGCTATTGAAGGTGGATTACCCCCAAATACACCATCTAGTGCTACTGCTAGATCCCAGCCATCATCTTGCTGTGATACTGCAGGATCTTCACAAAACCATGGAGAACCAGCATTGTCACCCAGGTGCCATGTTCTCAGCAGCAGCCTGAATATATTGAGATCACTGATGTTAACATGCACAAAAGTCCCTACAACTAGTATTATATTGCTTTATTTTTTTTTACTACCCCCATGTTCCTAACGCAGAATCACAACATATGAAGTGATCCGAAAGTGGTATTTACCCTAAATGAATACTAAAAACTACAACTCCTCTCACAAAAAACAAGCCTTAAGTCAATGGAAAAATAAAGTTTTAGCTCTCGGAAGGTGAGAGTGCAAATACAAAAAGTACATAAAATGCCGTACCATAAGGGTCAAAACTGTCTCCGGCGCCAAGAGGTTATAGCAGTTTTAAAATTATATATAGCAATATTTCTAACATGACGTCCTCCGTTAACACAAGACGTGCCTAAAATTCTTCCTTTGACAGCTGATTATTATCATGTCAGCCATAATATGTGATAATAATCAGCTGAGACTGTCCTGTATAGGGGTAATGTATATCGCAGTCTATATCTGTGTATGTGTACTGTTCAGACAAGCCTGTTCCTAGAACTCAAGACTATGTGAGTTTTTATGAGACCAGGGGAAAACGATGCAATTTTTTGTGTGCGGTTGGAGGACAGAGGCCTTTCAGGAAAGCATAAACCACTTGACTACCATGTGTCGGCGCCTTGACACCATTGTCAAATAAGTGGGGGAAATTTATGAAGCTGTCTAAGGCCCCACGTAGCGGGCCACAGCTAAAAAGCGCTGCAGAAAAGACCGCAATGGAAATGAGCTGCTTTTTTTTTCCGCAGTGTTTTTTTTCCACAGCGTTTTTCACAGAAAGTCCGCAGGAGTTTTCATCTGCAGATGTTCTGCTTCTGTTATACCTATATGAAAAATGCCAGCGTTTCTGTAGGTATAATTGACATGCTGCGATTTCCAAAAACGTGACGGTTTTTGAAATCCCATCATGTCCGCTGCGGATATTTTTCTGTAATATGTGGAAGGGATTAACCAGAATTCCATCCACTTTGCAGGGACTGTAAAACGCCACGATTTACACTATGTGGGGCCCCGGCCTAAAAGAAAGGCTGCCTATGTTGCCCATAGCAACCAATGACAGCGTAGCTTTAATTTTTCAAGAGCGCTATATGAAATGAAAGCTGTGGTTGCTATGGGCAACATGGTTGCTATGCTGTATGACAGTTTTATAAATCTGCCCCATAATGTTCAATTTCCTAAGAGTATATTCACATGGCCGTGCCAATTCTCAGCCAGGTTTTTCACGGATTTGTTATTTTTCACAGACCCATTCACATCAATGGGCGAACAGGGTCCATAACACACTGCACACTGCGATTGGAGACTCCAACGCAGAGGTGAATGTAGCTTGAGCTGCAATATCAGAGATCTCCTATGGGCAAAAGTGGCGCTATTCCCGCCAAAAAAATAAAAAAAGCTGATTTTTCTGATCTTGGACAAGCCCTTTGTACCAAATGAGAACAGATAAATGGACATGGGTAACCAGTCTGACTTGTCTCCGGTTTTGCAAACCTCTCCTGTACATCTGCACCATAGAACCCTATGAATAAGAAATGCATCTGAATACCTAATCCCTGAAGCTAAACTGACCGTGCGTCAACTGGACATCACTGACTATAGAAACCACTACAAATTATGGTGTGACCACTAGAGGCGCTATCACCTGGAATCCCATGTTAATTTTATATATTATTGACAGGAGTTTAGTAATTTCTAGACAGGGCATAGCTATAGTGAGTGCGGAGGTAGCAGTCACACCAGGGTAAATGGGAAAAAAAAAACAAAAAACATTTTAGGGATGATTATACAATGACGTCTATGTCACTGTCAATGAGACTTGGCTTAGTTGTGGTTTTCCTTCCCACCCTTCAGTTTAGCACATAATAATGTGTCTGGAACAATCCCTATTATTGTATATAGGGACACTCATCCCAGGGACACTCCCAGGTTTAAGCCTTATCCAGATAAGTCTAAGATTTGAGGTTTTATCTCCATTAGAGATCTGTACACCAGATAGGGATGTTAGCATTAAGATGATCACTATACAGATGTAGTAAAGCTGAGTTTGTCATATAACTCTATGAAGCTTACAGGCAGTCCTATGCAAAACCAAAGATGAACTATTGATATATGACAATGGGTATAGTCAAATGACAAACTCAGATCTGCTGCATATGACAAATTCAGCACTTCACATCTGCCATTGGGAAAAAGAAGTTTATGGGTATACTGACCTGACAACACAATATAAATCATCTGATAGCAGGAATATCTTAAGAAATAAAAGGGCCCCTGAACCCCCAACTCAACATTAGCTCAGCATAAGAATATATGACATATACTGTATATAACCTTTATATATATACCTATCTATATATAGTGCATGCTCTTACCTTCATTGCATAGTGTCCCAAAGGTCAACTTCCTATAGCGGCCCAACATCATAACCCGACTTCTGAAGTGCACTTGTGTGCCTGAGAAGAGACTAACCCAGTAATGTGGGAGAGAGTGTGGGGAGCCTGAAATAAAAGCCCCTGTGTGTGACTATGGGAGGAGACTGCTGGCTGGACATGGTGGGCCTGGGATGGGAGGGGGTGTTAAGCAGTTAATGAGGTCTTAGTTCTTTGATAAAAGTCTTTTGTCTTTCTTCACACCCTTAAGAAAAGAGTAAAACTACTGGGATCTATAGAAGGTGTTAAAGTGTCTGCTACTGTTCTCATGGACTGAACCTGCAGAGCTGACACTCAACAGATACCAGTCAATGAATGTATCTGTAATTCTTATAGATTAGACAGGGCGAACGGACAGGATTTTCCATCTCATGGTTACGCAATGTGGAAGGCCATAGACACATGAATAATCCAGGTGATCCTATGGACCTATATATATAGTAGTTTTGGTCCAAAAATTCACAAAACATACATAAAAGTGCACCCTTGAATAATGGAGGTATATACCATAGAGTTGGTCCAAAAATGTATATATATATAAGTTTTTGTCACAACTGTTGGTGGGTTCCTATTTAGGACACTGCAAAGAAGAGAAATAATGTAGAAAAATGGCACAATATGTAATACAATAAAGCCATACCATTTATAATCTTGTGTCTTGGCAGGTACAAGATATTAAAAAAAAATCTGGTGGCCCAAAAATTCCTAAAACTTATCTAAAAGTTTTTATGATGTTTACTATTACAGTCATAGAACTTCACAGCTGTCGGTGGATTTCCTATTTAGAACACTGCAGGAGTGAAGAAGAGAAACAGTATAGTAAAATGGCATAATATGTAATAGGATAAAGCAATACCATTTATAATCTTGTTTTTTGGCGTGTACAACATATTAAAAAAATTGTGAACTTGCGCCATTTTCAAGAGGGGAAAAAAATACTGGAAATGAAAGTAGTATACGCAGCAAAAGTATTACGAGATCAGTTTGGTGCAATAAGTAATAGACTTGTCCTCTATTTAATGTCATTTTTGCCTCATACATTTGAGGGTATTTAGGTCCCTATGGTTCGACATAGTACCTAAAGGAGTCTAGTGCCGCCATATGGCGCCTCCTTTAAAAAAAAAAAGTGATTTTGGTGGTTTTGGAAATCGCAGCATGTCAATTATACCTACGGAAACGCCAGCGGTTTCCCTATAGATATAATGGAAGCAGAAAGACCACAGACTTTCTGTGAAAAGCGCTGCGGGAAAAAAAAACGCAATGCGTTGCCGCCACCGTTTTTCCCACAGCGCTTTTTTTTTGCTGTGGCCACTACGTGGGGCCTTAGCCTAAAGTGTTTTTTCCATGAATATAGCCATATTTAAATTTGTAGGCAATTAAAAGTTAAACATTTTTGCAAATATAAAATTTGAAAAATTTGCCAAACTTTAAAGATTTGCTCTAACCATTGTGAGAGTCTGTTGTCTTGATTGGTTGTCATTGGATACGACCATGGATGCAGGAACTTTCTATGGTCTGGGATATTTCCTTATTGTGCACAGGTTATCAGACAGGGACACTACATGGATGAGAAGATAATCCACATTATGGAAATCAAGTCCCAGACCATAGAAATTTCCTGCATTCGTGGTCATATCCAGTGACAACCTATCTAGACAAAAGACTGTCACCACTAAGATGGTCAGAGAAAATCTTTAAAACTTTAATATGGTTATGTTTATGGAGAAACCCCTTTAAGGCATGTGTCCAGCTTCAGATTCTAACCATTATGTGCAGATGTATAGAAGTGTGAGGTTTCAGGATATGGGCTACTGTTCTCAGGGATATAACTTGTAAAGGTGACATTAGCACGTAGACAATAGCGTGCTGATGATTTTCCTTATACATAGAATTGTTCTTTAGAGCGGATATTTTAATATGAACAGAAGGATATAGGAAAGTGTTAGCTGGGTATCTGCTATGCTTCCTGGAGCCAAGCAATAAGCCTGGGTTGTCCCACATCCTGTTTGGGTAAAAGCATGATGGGCACCCCTCCATAAGTCAGTGGCGAAGGCTATGGTAAAAATGTCTGGCTTGGAACAACTTCCCCCAGGCAATGGTAGCCGTATGATGAGAGTCTTGTTTATGGGTGGTCCATAATGAGACTATCCCTTTAAGAATATATTCCATTGTTCTTTACGCTGATATCTTGACTGTATGACTTTGATGCATTCACCATATCTTGCTATTAGTTTTACTTCCAGTATTTGCCTCCCTAGGACCTGTGTCATCTTCTAAAATGGTTTTAGTATCCCTTAGCCAGGTCATTGTCCACAGGGTGTCATTTTTGAGACAATGTGTTTCTGCACCTACTTTGGTAAGCCGTCTATCACTAAATTCATTCTATGAAATGCTATAGATAAGTGATATAGATAACAATATGGACTCTAGAGATTATAAAGTGTGCCAGACCCCAGGGAATAAAACACATTAGACACATTAACATTGTCTAGTAAAAACATTAAAGGGATTGTCTGGGTTAGAAAATTTGTTTTCAATATCCAATTAGACAGTCTGAGGGAGTCCTTGTTTGGGACCCTCATCTATAAGCTAAAGTATCTACAAAGAGGGTCCATCTTTCTGGAAGACCAGCACATCCATGGGCTTCACAAATTTTAATTAGAACTATGTAATGCTTCATTTTCCCTGTGGTGGCGCTGCAGGAGAATTGTACGCTTGCTATCATGTTCACCTACAGATTGTAGGTGATCACTGGGGCCGCCAGGATAGGTTACAGTTTATTATTGGGGAATTAAGCTAAGAAAAATAGATTTTCCAAAGACAAATATTACTAATCTAATTATACAGAAATAGAAAAATAAGCCAATACTAAAGGTGTAGAGCTGGTGTCCAAATCTAGTAGCCCACTTGTCTACTAGTAGGGGCCCCAAGTGCACTCAATGGAAGTAGCCATGTTAAGGTGGCCACACAGCGATGGGTTTTTAAAATTGTTGAGACTTTTACTCATCCAGATGGTGGGAACTATATACAGTTTTCCTACAAGACTTAGTTCTTGGCCCTATCTTTGGGCTGAAAGTTTGTCCAAATCATCCACCACTTTATGACGTCCTGACCCACACCAATCCGGAGAATGAAGGTGCTGATTCAGAACTGCATCCCCTTCTAAGAGCCTATTCAGACGATGACTTCCTTGGCCGTGTGCTGTCAGTGATTTGTATTTTTTCACAGATGGCTGTCTGAGACCTCAGGGGGTGTCTTATCTTTAGTGATGTGTCCCCCCTACATCTGCTGTTGGGAAACAGTCAGGACACATTATACATTAGATGGTCAGCCAGTCCTGTCCAACTAACATCTAGTTGATATGTATGTCTTAAATGTTAAAGGGGCATTATAGCTGATTCAAGTTACCACCTATCCACAGGATCACGAGAACAGGGGTCCCTTGTACCTCCAAATGAATGGAACGGCTGGTTGTACATGTGCGGCCCCTCCACTCATTTTGGAAATAGCAATGGGCCAGCTCTGGCTGACTATAGGGAATGAATGGAATGGCGGAGCACATGCTCAACCTGCCGCTCCATTCAGATGGGGAAAAAAGGAGTCCTGTTCTCATGAGGGAAAGACACTGAAGGGTAAACTAGAGCTTATTCTGAGATTAAGTGGGTTTCACAGAGGCCCTATGTCCCTATGTCATCTCTGAATGATTTGCGTAGAGGACCATACATGTTGTCATAGGAATTGTCTAGTGTGTATGGCTACAAATGTGACATTCTTTGCTCTTGGATCCCAATACCATGTGTCAGTTATAATACTGGAGCCCTCATATGTGGTGGGGGGCATGTGAGCCCACTCAGACTCCAAGGGCTGAGCATGACCGCTACCTCTGCACCCCCTATAGCTAGGCCCTGGATGCAGGAAATATCCGCCTTGTATTATTTGCTCAGCTGCCTTGTAGTTGCATCTTCTGGTTCACCAGAGCGGAGGTCCATGTACACATTCCAGTGTATTCCTCTACGGTTATTCCATAGGACGCACACTCTCACTACATTGCATTTACTAGTACTGTACACAAATCAATATATGGCCTTATTATCCAATGCGCTCCTGTAATGTTGACATTGTGTATGGGTGTGTAGGAATCACAATACAGAGATAATACATCACTCCGTGAAACCTGCTTTCTTATTCTTCCTTTACCTCAGGGGTCTTGAGTTCCTTCCCTCTTATAGAATGGAATATTAATGACGCCCCCAGGAGGTTGAGGAAGAAACCCATTATCATGAGATAGGACCTCCACAATGACCAAGAGCTCACCTGCTCCTCCTACTGTTCTCTCTGAACTTGAGGATGTGCAGCTAGTCACATTCTCAGGATTACCCCCCCAAACAGCATTATCCTAATCCCACCTAAGCACAAATGTCCACAGATTTTAGTATTGAGCAGCTGAAGGTGAGACAATTGGGAGAAAAAAAGTCAAAAACTATGCAAACTAATGCAATGGGGTACATGGGGCATCCTCAGCGATTATCAGTACAACTTCTGTAATATATCAGCTGTAGATCACGATAATATCAAAGCTTAGGAGATCTCCTGAGAATCAAAACATTGCCATGTATAGTCGAAGATGGAGTACAGGCTAAAGATTGCTTCATCCTACGTAAATGTGCACCCAGATGTCAGCTGTCCATCACACTATAGCCTTACTCACATTAAAGGGGTTGTCAAAGACTAAAAATTCATGACATATCCTTAGGATAGTTCATTCTTTTGAGATTGGTGGGGGTCTGACATCCAGCCCCTGCACCGATCAGCTGTTCTCTGCGCAGCTCATCTTCCATTGCCATCTTCTTCCGGCTGCGTACAAGGGGGCTGATGTATTAAGAATGGCCCTTTGTACGCTGGTCTTAATCACTTGTACGTTGGCATGAGTTCCATTCTCTTAATAATGCAAGAGGTTCAATGCATCAGAAATGAAATTTATGCTTGTCTGAAACTGGAATAGGTTTCAGCTATAACTTATCTGGCTTAAGTTAAAATAAATTTCTTGGAAAGTGGCATCTACTTCCCGGTCCACCTTCATCCTTGTCCTAAAAAGTGACCCGGGCGCGAAATGAAAGAAGTCGCAAATTTTGCGCAATAAAATCAAAGTCCTTTGCAACAAAAATTGCGACTTTTTCATGCCTTGTAGCCAAGAAATGGGCCCTAAAACAACAGATCAGTGTGGGGGCTAGGTGTCAGACCCCCACGGACTTCAAATGAATAACCTATCTTAAAGGGGTTTTCCTGCCTCTCCAGTGGTTTTATCATGCTAGCTTTTTTTTGCAGTGAAATGCCGGTTCAGTATATGTCGTACACCCACAGAAACTCCTGCATATAGTTAAGTATAGGCAAAGTACACACAATAATATAATGTAACATAATGGCCTTAAAAAGTACAGATTGTCTTAAAGGTAACTGGAAGAAAAGTCCCTTTTTTTCTCAGTCTTAAAAGGGAATTTTTTTTTTTTTTTTTTCACAAATTACATCTAACAGCTTTCTACAGTATGTGTCTGATCTGTACAGGATCCATTGTTGGGACCTCCACAATCACTACAATGGGGAGTCCCCCATTCCTCCTCGCTGTGCGACCATAGTAGACAGGACATTGAATAGTGTTAGATGACATCACGTGGCCACCATGAACATGTCCGGTATGTCCTATACTGTATATGAATATTGCCATTCAGAATTTCCACATGCCGTAAGGCTCTTTCTTATGCTCATTTAAAGACGTTCTTCATTTCCTAGAAGTAATGGTGTAAATGTCTTCAGAGCCTCAGGGATTTTAGACCTTGGTTTCTTTGTGTTTTGCTGCAGATTGGTCTGAAAAACTTGTTTTTTTTTTTCATTTTCTTCTCAGTTTTCATGATATTTAAAGAAAACCTGTTATGCAGATGGGGTTCCAAATCTTTGTGCCTCAACTCTGCTGTGCCCCAACGTAGCCTATATCAGAAGAAATCTTCTTCAGGTCAGTATTCCTTGCTTTACTGTACGTGATCTGCACGCCTGTGCAGTAATGTAAGGTGTAGTGACCCCGGCTTTGCTGTGTGTATGTTCCCCATTTCCGACATGTCCTGATTTCAACTAAACCTACATCCTCGGGACGCAGATAGATTTGAAAACACAAAAAGGAAGTTTTTTTTTTGGGGGGTTGTCACATGTGGGGGCCACAAGGGGAAATTAAGGGTCATTAAACAGTGTAAGGAACACTTAGGGGACATCATGCTGTGTGGATGTAATAAGGTGTCATTATACTGTGTGGGGGCTAATAAGGGGCCATTATACTGTGGGAACACTAAGGGGCATTACACTGTGTGGGGTCACTAAGGGGGCAGGCATCATACAGTGTGAGGGTCAATAAGGGTGGGCCACTTGGGGCATTAAACTGTGTGGAGTAACTAAGGGGTCACTATACACTAAGGGGCATTATAGTATATGAGACACTAATGGAGCATCATACTGTCTGGTGGATAGTAAGGGGGCATGAAAGGAAGCATTGCTCTGTATGGGGGCACTTATGGGCATCATACTGTGTGTTGGTAACTAAGTAGGCATTATTACTAAGAAGGGCATTATACTGGGGTATTGCTGCCCAGATCCCATTGAACTGAGTTGAGTTGCCACTTCCACTACACAGCATACTTTGCAGGCTTGGCCCTCTGTGATTTTATATGGATTGCCTATTCTAAGGATAGGCCAGCGATATCTGATCTTGGACAACCTCTTTAACTTCTTAGCTTCTTCCACTCTTCAGCAATATTCTAGAAGTGTTACAGTCTCCCTATGAAGACATCCTCATCGTAGTAATGGAAGATTCAGACAAGCTCCTAACTCTGATACCTGGCTGTAGAACCTAATGGGAATAGCTGACTCTGACGCCTGACTCTGATACTTGACTCTTAATCCTTTATCCGACCCCTGACATCTGACTTTACTATGTGACTAGTTTGGATATACACTCACCCAAAGACATTATGTTTATTTATGATGATGATGATTATTATTGGTTTCATTTTATTATCATTATTACTTCATTTGCGACCCTGAGTATAATTTTCTAATTGGCTAACAGATTATGTATGGCACCCTATATAGCTATGTGACCTATAGGGTACTGCAACTCTGGTCCTATTAGGCCAAGTACACATGGCGGAATTTTTGCATTGGAATTCAATGGGAGGCAGAAAAAGTCGGCTAGTGGAAGAAAGAAGCATCCAACCCGACCTTCAGGCAGATGTTGTCTGAACCATCCTTGGAAGTGAATGGGAGTAGGAAATCTTTCTGCTGATAGCAGGAAGATTTCTGCATTCTATTCTACATGGTGGGTCCTGCCATAGAATCTACAATGTGAATTTACCCTTAAGCTGGTTTCACGTGAAACTCGGCGACTACTATCCTGTAGTTATTACAGTACAGTACAGTATTTTGGGGTGAGGCAGGATCTCCTATTGTCATACATAATTATAATCCTAGGAGTCCGTCTCCCCAAAACGTTTTAAGGCCGGTAAATCAGGTTCATACACAGGCCAAGTTTCATGGACGAAACTCGGTCATGTTCATCATGATAACTTCCAGCACCTGTAGGCTGCAGGATAAGCAGATTGGTGCAATGTTCTGGTGTTGAACCCCACCAATCAGATACTGAAGACCTATCCTATATTAAACCAGAATTCAGACACAGCCTCAATGAAAAACACAACTAGCACACTGACCATGCGCAGTGCATGGAACCTTAGGAAAAGCCACGTGCAAATCACATCTACTACAGAAATTTCCAACTATTTTGAAATTTCATGTAGACCCAGTATGACTTTTTTTATGGTATCTGAAATCCTGGACAACCCCTTTAACATATACCATATAACATACAGTGCTGGCCAAAAGTATTGGCACCCCTGCAATTCTGTCAGATAATACTCAATTTCTTCCAGAAAATGATTGCAATCACAAATGCTTTGGTAATAATATCTTCATTTATTTTGCTTGCAATGAAAAAACACAAAAGAGAATGAAAAAAAAAGTCAAATCATTGATCATTTTACACAAAACTCCAAAAATGGGCCGGACAAAAGTATTGACACCCTCAGCCTAATACTTGGTAGCACAACCTTTAGACAAAATAACTGCGAACAACCGCTTCCGGTAACCATCAATGAGTTTCTTACAATGCTCTGCTGGAATTTTAGACCATTCTTCTTTGGCAAATTTCTCCAGGTCCCTGAGATTTGAAGGGTGCCTTCTCCAAACTGCCATTTTGAGATCTCTCCACAGGTGTTCTATGGGATTCAGGTCTGGACTCATTGCTGGCCACTTTAGAAGTCTCCAGTGCTTTCTCTCAAACCATTTTCTAGTGCTTTTTGAAGTGTGTTTTGGGTCATTGTCCTGCTGGAAGACCCATGACCTCTGAGGGAGACCCAGCTTTCTCACACTGGGCCCTACATTATGCTGCAAAATTTGTTGGTAGTCTTCAGACTTCATAATGCCATGCACACGGTCAAGCAGTCCAGTGCCAGAGGCAGCAAAGCAACCCCAAAACATCAGGGAACCTCCGCCATGTTTGACTGTAGGGACCGTGTTCTTTTCTTTGAAGACCTCTTTTTTTTTCCTGTAAACTCTATGTTGATGCCTTTTCCCAAAAAGCTCTACTTTTGTCTCATCTGACCAGAGAACATTCTTCCAAAAAGTTTTTGGCTTTCTCAGGTAAGTTTTGGCAAACTCCAGCCTGGCTTTTTTATGTTTCTGGGTCAGAAGTGGGGTCTTCCTGGGTATCCTACCATAGAGTCCTTTTTCATTCAGACGCCGACGGATAGTACGGGTTGACACTGTTGTACCCTCGGACTGCAGGGCAGCTAGAAGTTGTTTGGATGTTAGTCGAGGTTCTTTAGCCACCATCCGCACAATCTTTCGTTGAAATCTCTCGTCAATTTTTCTTTTCCATCCGCATCTAGGGAGGTTAGCCACAGTGCCATGGGCTTTAAACTTCTTGATGACACTGCGCACGGTAGACACAGGAACATTCAGGTCTTTGGAGATGGACTTGTAGCCTTGAGATTGCTCATGCTTCCTCACAATTTTGCTTCTCAAGTCCTCAGACAGTTCTTTGGTCTTCTTTCTTTTCTCCATGCTCAATGTGGTACACACAAGGACACAGGACAGAGGTTGAGTCAACTTTAATCCATTTCAACTGGCTGCAAGTGTGATTTAGTTATTGCCACCACCTGTTATGTGCCACAGGTAAGTAACAGGTGCTGTTAATGACACAAATTAGAGAAGCATCACATGATTTTTCAAAGGGTGCCAATACTTTTGTCCACCCCCTTTTTATGTTTGGTGTGGAATTATATCCAATTTGGCTTTTTGACAATTCTTTTTGTGGTTTTCCATTGAAGACAAATTAAATGAAGATATTATTACCAAAGCATTTGTGATTGCAATCATTTTCTGGAAGAAATTGAGTATTATCTGACAGAATTGCATGGGTGCCAATACTTTTGGCCAGCACTGTATACCCTAACTATACCTGCTGTAAATTAGTCACCCCTTCTGAATACAAGCCTACAATTCCATCTTTGCTCTTGACATTAGTGTACAGGTATCTATTGAACCTTAAGAAATTCCCTAAGGCGAATATACTGAAACCAGTAAGTGGGAAGATGATATTTTACATAAAAATAGGGGCAAACCAGGACCAAAACAAGCTTTTTGCTGCCTCATGAGGTCCAGATGTGTATTTAGGGCCTGACAATAGGCCAAGTGAAACTCTGCTAGGTCTAGACTGATACTGCCATGTTTGTGGACATATCTCTTACCTGGACCAATGACAACGCCCTTGTTGCTCCAAAGAGCTCATTTGCATATTGACAAAAATGGCAAAATCTCAGCAATGGACACAGAGATTCATAAAGGGAAAAGACTCTTTGATTCAGGTGACCCTAACCTATCTATCTGTGGGGATGAGATGCTGGGCTCTGGTGATAGACTTCATTAAGGGCTCCACCAGGACCTCCCATTGACAAGTTTCAAGATTCTCCCATTCCCCCACAATGGGAAGGTTAGAACAAAGCAATTTTTGCATGCTTCTTAACCCAAATAATTCCGAGAATCAATTTTTACAACTTTTTTACTGCAATGGGCCGCCTCTAAAAACAATACAAAATAATAGAAAGCATATTAATCCTAGCAATCCAGGAAAGTGAGATATGATCCTATCCTTAAGATACTCTTGGTATTGTGTACTGTAGCGGCGAGTGTGGATACTGCAGCGCTGCCCTACAGATTTCAGACAATCGATTTCCACTTTCAGAGAATATATATCCAGCTAATATAAATAAGCATATAATATGTGCATATATAAACATATATCTAAAAATGTATATATCCAAGCTAATGCAAAACAAACTTTTTACTATCCTGCATTACACATTGACCAGGATCTAGGGCCGGTACATAATACAAAAAAAAACATAAAAACCTTAAAAAAATAAAGAAAAAAATAAGAAGGGTAGTAAAACACAGCATGGAAAAACCCATGATGAAATACTGTATGGGGAATGTCCCCTATAGGGGAAAGTTGAGAGAAAAAATTTACTGACCCATATCTATAAGAAAAACAAAGAAAAAAAGACATTTCTATAGGTTTTGTAGAGGATATAAACATACTATGAATATGGGCTAAATTCATAGTGTCTATTCTGTATATATATATATAGTGTATAAATTCACTAAGACCTAGAAGTTTAGAACTTCAAGCCTTCTCCCATTCAACATGTATCTTAGTTGGGTTCTATCTTCGCTTTGTCACCGATTCAGCCATCCCTGACCACAGACCAGCCCCTTTATTTTATTTATTTTGTAGTACAGCATGAATATGAGTTCTTGTCCTTACTGATATACACTTAAATGGTGACCCCAGCCTATAGTGTAGATTGGTTGTATATTCCTTGAAGACCCTCTGTTTTGTGAAGGTGGCGGGGAAAGTCTTTATACTTTTTTGGAAACTCTGGCCTGAGGCCTCAAAGCTATTACTCTAGGAGCAGATAAATGAACCAGACGGATAAGAAGTAACAGGAACCAGATGGACCAGAAGAGTGGTTTATTTTAATCTTTCAGACTAATGGCACCAACATGAACATGATGTCCTGCCTGTAGCTACATAGAAATGGGAGGATCTCCATTTCAGAGATCGACGGGGACTCTACATCTTAGACCTACATTGCAGTACTAGACTGGTGGAGGACCCTGACTTTCTCCTTATTGGTGGAGGTCTTGGGTCATTTCCCTATAATCTGGCCCTGTTAGGACAGGGCATATGTACAATGTGCCAAATGCAATGCCCAGAAGTGGACACAGCTTAGGGCCAAAATATTAATAGTTTTGTCAGTTTCAACTTATTTCAGTGACCATTGTGGGTTTTTCGTTCTTTACAGAAGGGTGCCAAAAATTTTGTCCATATATGTCCATAAGAATGAAGGGACTTTTCTCGTGTTGTGTGTATATATATATATATATATATATATATATATATATATATATACTATATATATATACACACAGTTAATCTGTACCTGAATGAACCAGTTCTTTCCTACTTGTCTTCCAGCTACAAATAAAGTGACTTGTATTATAAATTTCTAGTGCCTGAAGGCGGTGGAGGACGATTCCACTTTCATTGTCGTCTATTATATCTGGACCAGCTCTTTATTGACTTTTGTAGGGATATTGGTGTCACCATGTAAGCCCATCACACATAGCTCGAGATCCATCTTGTCCAGTTGGCAGGCTAAGCTTTTTGCACATTATATTCTTGAGTGTACGAGCACTTTGAACTATCTTATATAGATATACTGTATGTAAATTTATATCCATAACTACAGGCATCTTTGACTATTTCCATAACTCCCATACAAGTGAATGGAGAGATGTTCACATGCGTGGTGCTTTGGCAAGCACTTGCGGGCACAGATGGGGCCCCATCCTTGAGAGAGGTCTGGGCAGGGCCATTTTAACACACAGTGGGCCCAGTGCAAAGGTTTCATATGTGGGCTCCACCCATCTCTACCACTTAGACGTGCATTACCAACTTTCAGAGGACACAAAAATAGATAAGTGTGGTGGCCACAGCAATTTTTTTGTGTTAAGCTGTGCCCCTAAACCCACTTGTGTCTCCTTTGATTCCCTGCCATTCCTATCATGCCCCTTTGTGCACAGTAACAGTGAACTTCAATTTATAGAATATAGTGATGATGCCTCCAACACACAATTTAATGCCCCCTCAGTGTCCTCCACATAGTATAATGGTCTCTTTCAGCCCTCACACTGTATTATGCCTCCTAGGTGCCCCCATGCAAAATAATGCCCCCTCAGTGGCTCATCATACAGTCAAATGCCTCTGCAAAGGATCTTTATATTATAATGTCTCCTCAGTGGCCTAACTCACAGTCAAAGGCCCCTGCAGAGGCCCGATACAATATAATTCTCCCTCAGTGGCCCATCACACAGTCCAATGTCCCTGCAGTGGCCCTATACAATGTAATGTCACTCTAGTAGCCTATCATACAGTCAAAGGCCCCTGACGTGGCCCGATACAATATAATGTCTCCTCAGTGGCCCATACCCCCCCCCCCAAAAACCCCCCCCCCCCCCCCCCCCCCCCCCCCCCCAACCCCCCCCCCCCCCCCCCCCCCCCCCCCCCCCCCCCCCAAAAAAACCCCCCCCCCCCCCCCCCCCCCACCCCCCCCCCCCCCCCCGTGCCCAGATCTATGTATGCCCGGCCTTCACACAGTCCAGCCCCTGCGTGGCCCGACATTATGTCCCTGCAGTGGCCCACACACGGCCGCCCTACAATGTAATGTCACTCTAGTAGCCTATCCCACAGTCACAGGCCCCTGCAGTAGCCCAATACAATATAATGTCTCCTCAGTGGCCCATCACACAGGCCAAGGCCCCATACAATGTAATGTCACTCTAGTAGCCTATCCCACAGTCACAGGCCCCTGCAGTGGCCTGATACAATATAATGTCTCCTCGGTGGCCCATCACACAGGCCAAGGCCCCTGCAGTGGCCCGATACTATGTAATGTCTCTTCAGTGGCCCATCACACAGTCACAGGCCCCTGCAGTGGCCCTATGCAATATAATGTCTCCTCAGTGGCCCATCACACATTAAAATTTCTGCACCCTGGTCTATTGGACAATATAATACATTAAAACAACAACAACAAAAACATCTAGCCTCGTACCCATGGAGTTGCCTGCATTCTCAGGCTCTAGTGCTATCTCAGACAATACTAGTCAAGGCCTGACACATATACAGTTGAAATTGGGACTCGTTGTGGGACAGCACCCGAAATGCAGGACTGTCCTGCTGAATCCGGGACAGCTGATGGAGAGCTCCGCTGCCATAGCACCCTATGCAAGTGCACCATTTGCCCTGTGGTTAAAGCAACCCTGAATGCAGGTCCCAGAGGTGTTTATGACATATCCTATGGATATAGCCTTAGATACAAAGCTAGGAATACCCCTTTAACATGTTATTTGCTGGACTGTATTCTGACTTAGTTTGTGCTGTGCATTGGATATTGTCTGATATTATATTTGATGGTGGTAACTAGAGTCTACCACCTACAATCTAGCAATAGTACAGATGAAATCACCTCTGGAATATTCAGCTAAATTCATTTTTTAAGGACCAGGTCATAATGGAAGCAGAGTAAGGTTCTTTGTAGTGTGGCTCATTCTCCTCTATTTCCGGAGTAGTCTTTCCCGTGCCCCCATTACAAGGTTCACCGCACATATATACCTCTCATTGAAGGCTTCCTTGCACTCAACTGTTTTCCACACGTTTCTTAACCAGATTAACCAGTGTGTGCCATGTGTAATCCTATCCTGAGCTCTACAAGAAGCCGACATCCGTACTATTATTATTATGGGGTTGTATTACAAAATCTTCTAAAAATCTTATTAATAATGTGGGTTTAGACTGTGTATGGCAGCTTGACAGCTTCTCCCTTAAGTGCCCCACTAGCCAGGCTCCAGAACTTTTTGCTCCTGTCACCAGCGATTCCTACCTTTAATCTCTAATGGCCATATTAATCAGATTTTTAGGACGTAGATTTCAAGGACCTCTGTAATGACCGCTGTTTGGGGACTATATAATAGAAGGGTACCAGTACTGATGTTTCTTCATGTGCCGCCATTCCCATTATGGTATTGGCTGCAGAAAAAGCTAAACTTTGGGGCCTGGGAAAAAGGTTTTAGGACATTCACCTAGAGCCCTTCAAATACTGGACAGCAAAGGGGAGGAATTATGTGAAGAAAAGGCCATTCATCTAGTCTCTTTCCATACCACAATGGCTTTACCCTTGATACATTCCTGTGACATTACTGTCACCACATTGTTCCACATTCTTGATGACTTTCTCAGAATTTTCATCCAACCCCATAACAAACAAAAAGATTCTCAAGGTTATAAATGAAATACTTGCACGTTTTGTAAGCATTCCTCAGGATGTGTATTTTACAACATTTTTACAATAAGTACCCGATGGCTCAGAAATTTTTTTCATGCACTAATGATTTTAGTATTCTTTTGTGAAAACAGGTGATTGTTAGAATCTTGTATGGGATTCCAAACTGACTGATCTGGAGGGTGCGAGGGGGGTATATATTGTACAATTTGAGAATCCAGACGATTATTGGGATGTGTACTATATGTTCGATTTTTCGACACAAAGAACTTCATGGTGCCATTGACAGTTCAAGATCAGGAACATAGTTTACATCTGTATGTGCTGGCGGACATCTTCCATGTATGGTAAATTTTATTATACACTAAAGCCCCAATATATTAATAGTTTTTTTTTATAAGATAATGGAAAGAGTTTGACCAGCCACGGCTTGGGTCCAGTTAGCTGCCTTCATTCCTCTACTGGGTAAAACTTTAATGAGTTTTCTATATGTATAGATAAGTCTATAGAACTATAGATATTTATGACCTATTCTTAGGATAGGTCATCAATATCAGGCCGGTGTTGGACCAGCTGTTCACCGCAGAAGCCGGTGCTGGAACTAACATGAAGAATGGAGCCCAAAGCCAATTTAGTCCAGTTTAGCTGTTGAACGTGAGCTGAGCTGCAGTGACTCAGCTCGGCCACTACACAGAGAACGGAGGTGTTCTTCTGGCGCCATCCTCTGTTCTGGTGCTGACTGCTGCTGTTCTGGGGGTTGTTTGCTGTTGGACCCCAACCTATCTGATATTGATTTAACTTGGAAAACCCCTTTAACTTTACACCTGGGGTCTGTCTTGGGTCTGTATAGATATAAGTTTGGGCTTGGGGACCATATAGATGAGTCTAATCTGGGGTCTTCATAGATGTGGTTTCTTGTCTAGGGTCTGTATTGAGGGCTGGTCTGGGCTCTGTATATATAGAGGGCCTAGTACATGTATACAGGAGGAGTATGGTCTGGGGTCTGTGTATATAGAGGGCCTAGGGATATACATTGAAGAGGTCTGGTCTGTGGTCTGTTTAAAGAGCTGGTTTGGCCTCTCTAATATGTATGGGAAAGCCTATTCTGTGCCCTTACCCTCTACAACATATTAGGATCTTTGCAGGGGGTAATCCCCAGGCTATAATCCTCAGAATAGTTTCCACTGGAATATTCCTAAAATCAGACATAAGACTATAAGAACAAGGCAACTTTCTTCCAAAAATAGCACCACTCCTGCCCATAGGTTGAATTTGGTATTGCAGTTCATTTACACTGAAGTGAACTGAGATGGACTACAATACCACAACCAACCTGTGGGCAGGCGTGCTGCTGTTTCTGCAAGAATAAAGCCATATTACACAACACCTTTAACTGATGTATAAGCCGAGCCAAGAGTGTATGTGTTTGGGGTGGTCAGGAGGAATAGCTGTCAAGTGAACAAGTGTGACCACTTTAACATATCATCTGGGTTAGGCCAAAGGACATCTGATCTGTTGTATAGATAGTACATAAGTTGTATATGAGAAGTACTACCTAGGACCCCGGCACCCTGAAGTCTTCACTTATCTGACAGACATGCCTGACATACATGGCATAGTTGTATTGGACAGCTTTTCAGATTTTGTATGACTTACCGCTTCGGTGAAAAATCAGTGTTTGTCATCTACAACAACCAGATAATCTGGATCCTCTATGAGGGACGAGCAGGATACGTGAGAAGTTTCCCGCACAGAGTGAGTGCACATCATGTACAAACCCTGGGATTCACAGCGGGATATTCGTGTGCCCTGATGGGGAGTGTAGACGTGTAACAATGGCTGGCATGGACGCACATTTACAAACAGTGCGCTGGCGCCCATAGAGCACCACCAAGGAATGAATAGGGGTCAGAATTTGGAGAAAAGCCAGAACAGGCAATTACGTGTCCAGTAGAATGGATAGGATTGAGAGCGACAAATACCAAAGTAAAGCACAGCAAGGAAAACAAGTGATTCACCGCAATGGCGCTTAGTCACGAGTCCATCAGCTCTCTGTGCCCTTGTTATATTAAAAAGGGAACAGTGAAAACCTTTCCCTTATCCGCTATATCACAAAAAGTTCTGAGTTATTCTCACGTGACTCGAGTTTTCAGGCTCCAGAGATGAACAATGTTGGTTTCTATTTTATATGAACAAAGAGAGATATTGAAAAAAATTTGGCATAAAATGTAATAAAAAATTGCCACATTTTTCATTATACAGCGATCCAGCGTATGTTCACATGCAGGATTTTGGGGCAATCTTCCCACATCTTCCCTAAGGAACGCCCCTAATAAGTGCACTGACGAAAGATGAGGTCCTGATGATGTCATGTCCGATTGTGCCACCAGGTCTACAGTGGAATCACTTTTAAAGCCGCAGTACATGGCCCCATGCTGGTCAGCCCATTGTATGAGGCTAATCCGCTTGCACACCTGCTCCAGAAACCCAAGGCTCAACCCTGGCTCCATAGGGGCATTCCTGGAACTCCAAAATCCTCTGTGCAGGGATTGTTTAAAATAATAAAAGAACTTTACTGATACCCTACAGCTCCTATTCCACTGCTTCAAGGTCCACCTATGGTCTCTATATCCTGTCCTGTAGCAATGGCATTCCAGTGCGGACTTGAAAAAGATTTAGTTTTGACCTCAAGGCCAGAGCACCACCCTGCTTTTTACATTACATGCAAAATGGATGGGATTCTGGCTAAAATCTGCTGCAGAAAATCGCAGCATGTCAATTATACCTAAGGAAACGCTGGCGTTTTCCATATAGGTATAATAGGGGCATAAAGTCCGCAAAGGAAAATTCTGTGGATTTTCTATATAATTGTGACGGTGGGTTCACACTTGCGCTGGCACTCTGTCCGCCGCGAATCCGACCTAAATGTCGGAAAATTGGATAGGCACTGGATAGGGAAAGGTTTGCGACACATTGCTTAAAAACCCATTCACTTGAATGGGTTTTTAAAGCAATGCGCGGGTGTGCCCTTACACCCTCTGCGCCCCAAAGCCGTTTTTTTTCATTGGAAACAAAGTCGGACATGAAGGACTTTGCGTCCAACGAAAAATATTATTGGGGTCTTCTTATGTTGTGGGAGGCTCCGGGGTCTGGTAGCATTGGATTTGTTAGGCCCAAGGTACAATATTCATGGATATGGCCATGGTCGATATATTTAATATATATGAGATTTATTAACCCCTGAGTGATTCATCACCCAGGGATAAACCTACATAGCAATTATACAGGGGATTCTAATGTGTTATGGGGAGGGGTCCCTGTGATAGAAGTCTGTACAAATATTCCCTCTCTTGTGTGAGAATACCAGGGCGTTACTTTACTCACCTCATCAGTAGAGCCCTATTTACTAATGATGCATAATCATTATGTTTAGCTCCACCTACCTACTTTACATGCGTACCATTATTTACTAAGCCCCTTCCCCTTTTTCTAAGGAGAACGTGAATTCATTGAAGGAATCATGGAAAAAAGTGAAATAAAATGATCACAAACTAAAATTTGTGACGTCATCTGCTGAGTTTTCACCACCTTGCCACTTTCACCACAATATAGAATTTTTTGCGACACACAATACTATTTGGGGATGAATTCTGTTTTTGTGACTATTTTGTTGTACAGATTACACAGACATTCTGAGCTATTCCTCCTTGTGTCTGTGACTAGTTGCCATGAAAGGTTGCGGCATCCTGCAACTTTAACTATAACTTGTCTGCCACAGACGTGATCTACAGAAGGTAATGACAAGTAGTCTTCATTGACTATGAGAATATGGAAGAAAGTTGCACAAGCTTGAGTTGGATTTTTCAGAGGGGAGAGTTCACCAGAGGGACAGTTCCCCATCCACAGTATTATACTGCCTTAATGCCCCTATGCACCTTGACCATGTCATAGACCTTTTCTTTATTTACCAGACACAGCGCCACTCTCATTCATGGGTGGTGTCTGGTATTACAGCTCAAACATATTAAAGTGAATGGGGCTGTGGAATAATCTTATATACAATGCACAAATGAGTCCTGCATCTGGTAAAGGGTGAATGTGGTTCCCTGTGGTCTGGGTACCTGTTGAAAGCAAGCTGGCATTGATATGAGCACAGGACCTCTTTTGAAAGGGTTTTCTTGGACTTGCATATTGATGATCTATCAGATCAGTAGGGGTCCGACACCTGGAACAGCTGTCAGCTGTTTGAAGAGCCTCTTTCTGTGCTGATGACATCATTTTCATCTGTCACATAGTATACCTGAAGCTGAGTCCAGTGGCGTAACTAGAAATGGCTGGACCCCAAGGCAAACATTTGACATTGCCCAACCCCCCCCCCCCCCCACACACACACACACACACACACACACACACACACAAACCACATTCCCCGCATTCCTGCACACACTATTATGCCCTATAGTGGCCCCTACATACACAATTATGCCCCACAGTGGCCTCTACACACACTATTATGCCCCATAGTGGCTCCTGCACACAGTATTATGCACCATAGTGGCCCCTGCACACAGTATTGCGCCCCATAATGGCTTCTTCACACAGTATTAGGCCCCATTGTGGACCACCCATGAACAATTATTATACTCTTCATTGCTCTGGCACACTTCCTGCTACTTTCAGCCCTCTTCAATGTTGGACCAGACGTCACGTGAGCCAGGCCGGCATCGCGATGCATAATGACGCCAGCCTTGACCCACGTGACGTCTGGGACGTCACCAAAGAGGCCCGAAGAATGCCGGAGCGCAGGAGAGGTAAGTAACAGTGTTTTTTATGATCCCTCACCTCCCCTGGATCTCTGATCATTGTACTCTGGGGTCAGTGTTTGTGTGGTTCACGGGCTGGGGAAGTGCAGGTGGCCATGAGCAGGAGCGGGGATCGGTAAGTAAATAGGGCCCGTTATCTGCTGGGGTTACTCTAGCAGGTAACTGCCTATTAAAAAAAACCATCAGGGGCCCCCTAATGTCTCGGGCCCCCAATGTCCGGGCCCTGTGGCAGCCGCTACCGCTGCTACCCTGGTATTTACGCCACTGGCTGAGTCCCATTCAAGTGAATGGGGCTGAGCTGCAATAAAAAGCAGAGGTCTTATGATATGGTTGGCACTGTACTTGGCATTCAGTGAAGAGGCCGCACTGCTCACCCAAATGCTATGTCCTCTTCAACTGGTCTGTCAGGGTCCTGGGTGACGGATCCCCAGTAATCACATATTGATGACCTATCCTATCCTAAGGATAGGTCATCAATATGTACAGTATGTCCCAGGAAACCAGTTTAAATGAGAACTTATTTTAAGTCTTCTCCATCTCTATTATTATCTGGTATTATAAGAATGTATTGCTAGGGTGGGTACTTTAGTGATCACTTCTATAAGTCTGGCACTACGGGCATTGCTATTGTTGACTCAATTCAATGGCAACACTTTGCCACTATTAGGCTGTGTTCACACAGAGTTTTTTGGAAGCGGATTTTGACGCGGAATCCGCCTCAAAATCCGCCTGAAAAAACGCCTCCCGTTCATTTCAATGGGAGTCAGTAGCGTTTTTTTCCTCTAGAGTTTTTTTTTTTTCAGCTAGCGGAAAAAAAAAAGCGACATGACCTATCTTCAGGCGGATTCCGCCCGCGGTGTCCTCGTCTCCCGTAGCGGCAGGCCGCAGCGAAAATTCCGGTGGCGGAAAATGATTGTCAAATGGGCACCTGGTGAATATGATACTGTTATATGGGTATTGATATACAGCTAGTATTGCTATTTTGCCACTATTGGGATTTTTTTCTCTGTTCCCCAGGACGGCGAGGATCAGGGTCTGATCGCTGAAGGCACCAGGTTGTGGATGGAGGGAGGCAGGTTTCAGGTGATGCCCCAGGGTTAAATAGCTTAAAACTTTCAGTACAGGGTATGTGACACCATACAAGGGGCGGGATACGCAACGTGCATATTACTGTCTGCTTTTATATTTACTCCCTGGATGGTAAAATGAAAAATACAACTATGTTTTCTGTCAAATGTGAACTGCCCTCTTTCCAAGAAGTTACTGCTCCTCCACCTGCATACCTGCAGGCTATTCATTAGATGGGCTATCCATGAGGACTTGGGCTGTAAATGATCTTTCCGGAGAGTTTGGATTGTTTCCTATTCACTATATGGCTAAGAGGATGTGGACACCTGACATCACACCTTGGGTCTCTCATGCCAAACCATCACACAGGTTACTATTTTTACCAATCCCCTGCTGCTCCTGTGCCCACACTCTCCAGGCCCCATCACTGGTCTCTGTTCACCAGTGATGACGTTTCGACATCATTGAGACCAACGCTGCAGCAGTCACATGTCATCTCTGGACCTGATTGACTAGTAATGGCCTGTTGCATAGTTGTGTCACAGAAGAAGCTTGAGAGTAGATTATATGGGATAATCAGCATTTACTTCTTAGAACATGAGGTAAACAGCATCAAAACGTTAACACAGCAAAACTTGAAAGTAAAAAGGACCTTTTACAATAGAGAGATAAAAAGCAAGGTACAGCAAGTCTCACATAGCATACCATTACACTCTATTCAGCATATAACACTAATAACATCGCCATCTACTGTCAGATAGATGTAAACTTCTGCACACAAATAAGTCTATCTGTTGCATATATATGTATATAGTATATACCAACATGGCCAAGGGACCCAAGAAACATAAAAAAATGTCATGGAGTTGGACAACCCCTTTAATGATTTACTACTACTACTGTTTCCCCATTCCATTCCTCTTGGATTCCTCTGTGATATTGAAGAGTTTTAAAGGAAATCCATTGAGGCAATCCCTATCTATATACTGTACCCTATTAGGGCATATAGATGTCATGGAAGAGAGGCTTGGGACTCCCGTTTCAATGGCCAAACCACAAAGCAGCGTGACAATGTATAGTATCAATTTCAATGGGCATCTGAAGCAGCTCTTACAGCAGACACATGTGGCCCCCTTTAGCTTCCCTCGGACATAACAGCCGATCACAGGGAATTCCCTTTTCGACAAGGAATTTGCAGATGAGGACAGAAAGGTAGGACAGAATATGGCTGCTTGTGACTGGTATGAATCTTCAGTTTCCATTTTCTGAATTTGACATCTCTGGATATTTGGCACAAGATAGTACAATTGTACAAAACATTTTTGCAGGATCAACAATGGAGGGGCATCAGTGCTCCAGTGGGTACCTCAGTCCTTTCACTCTGGTGATTGGTGGAGGTTCCAGGGTCAAATAGCAGGGTTCATAAATCCACCCCATGAGGGTTAAACCTAGCCTCTCTGCTGCCTGAGGTGGACTATAAAAAGACGCCCCCCCCCCAAAAAAAAAAAAAAAAAAAGATACCCAACCCTATCATACTGTACCAAAGCTATCTTTGGTATGGCGATGGGGACCCCCCTAATTAAAATTGTAGGACACACACCCCCATTTGAAGATCAAAAAATTCCCTTATTTGGCCCCCACATAGTATAACACCCCAATTTTTCTGCCCCCCCCACGGTATATTATGCCTTTTTTGTGACCCCTCACACAGTATGTGATCCCCTTTTTCTGCCCTCCAAAAAGGTATATGACCCTTTTTTCTGGCCCTCCCATAGGATATTACCCCCTTTTTTTTTGCCTCCTCACGGTATATGACCCCTTTTTTTGGCCCCCACTACAGTATATGTTCCCCCTTTTTTGCCCCCTCCCCACAGTATGACTCCCATTTTTACGGCCCCACACAGTATATGACCCCCCTTTTTCATTGGGCTCCACACAGTGATACGTTAGGCTACCCTTTCTACCTATTGTATTATTGCAATAGGTAACAGTCAATAATTTACTCACCCATCCACGCTCCTGTCCTGGTCGGCCTTCGCTGCCACCACCAGGGTGTGCTATACCTGACATTGAAAAATGCCAGGACACTGGCGTGCTTTAGCGTTGTGACGTAAGTGTAACCCTGCCTAGAGGCGACCACAGAGGCCGTCCTGGACAGGAGCGTGGATGGGTGAGTAAATTATCGTCCGCTACCTATTGCAATAATACAATTAAAAAACGAATGCTAACCCCCCCCCCCCCCACACACACACACACACACACCTCAGTTTATTCCAAGAAGCGACGGCCTGAGGCAACAAGATTTTCAAGATTTTCCCCCTGTACCCCATTGACAAAAAAAATTACCACACCCAGATATAAATGGCAGATTGCAGATGGCAGATATGTAGATTACAGTCTTTCCATAAGAGGCATAAAAGTGCTTCCCCCACTGCCCTATAGAAAGGCTACTTTTGGGTAGTGTACCACATGGTGAGAGATCGCTGATTGTAGACATGCCTCTGCAACTCACTCATAGACATTTTGCCCAGTTGACAGACCTTGAAAGGGGGCGCATTATTGGAGTGAGAAAAGCAGTGAATTGCCTGCCATCTAGGCTGTTCTGACCAGGCTATTAGTAGATGTTGGGATGGAGTGACACACTGCCCCCAACTGGTGGGGAGCCATCACATATGACAGTCGGTCACCCTTACTAGTGAAATGAGGGACATTAACAGCTCAGTGATATGTGCAGGAAATCCAGCACTCACTTATACTGTGTGTGGGTGGTTCAGGTAGGGACAGGCAGGGGGTGTGATTCTGAGCTCTGACATTGGCTGTCTCTGATTGGAGTGCTGAGTCACATCCCCCTTGTCTGCTCCTGCCCTCACCGCCCTCCTGACAGTACAGATCCTAAATAGCATATCAGGCACCAAAACTAACAGCAGTGATGGCTCAGGAATGGTGGGGGCTAGAGAGAAAATTTCAACTGTGCTGGAACCAATGGTGCAGAGACTATGAATGGATGCTAAGAACTGGAGATGGTGGGGGTGGTTACAGGTCCTCTTTAAGTATGACTACATTACAGAAAGTGCCACAACTACAAGGTAGGAGGAACTCCTAAGATGAAAGAGTGAAGGGGTCACAACCCATGTATAGTAAATTGTCCTTTATGTGAGTTGGTATTCTGATTTCCTGACCCCCTGAAGACCCATTGTAATAATTTGTACACCTTTCATTGAGGAAACAGACTTTCAAGACTTCATTGATCATCCACTCGGCCCCAGGCAATCAGTCTCTTCTCTGTACCAGAAAACCAGTTTGTCAAGCATATGTACAATATATGTGTGATAATCCGATTAATTACACTACTTCACTACATAGGGTGTAATACTCTATAATGTGGATGGACAAGAGTTACCTTGTGACCTCCTAACCTTTAATTACATATTTGTCCTATTGGTGGAGATGTTTTCTAGCTAAAAATTCCAATACAGCTCAGTCTACAAGAAGTATACACTAACACCAATTCACTATAATATGATTATTTTTTTACACAGTAATTCTCCTTTACTACACTAGGTGGCAATGTATTTTTCAGTTTTTTCCACTACTTCAGTGCACTACATACACCAACATCCCGTAATCCATGACATTAATATGTTTAGAAAGAAACTACTTTGAAAGTAGTGTGTGCCATGTTAACTAGTTGCCAGGATTCATGTAGTCGTAGTCGCTACGACAATTTTAAACGATTCTCCATTTTGAATAATCCCTACTTTTTAGAAGGGTCTCTTGACAATAAACTGATCACTAAGTGTATTCCTGCTGTGATCACAGGAATCAGTTGTAACCTCTTAATGTTCCACTTCCCTGCAGTGCCTCCACAGGTGGAAATAAAGCATTACACTACATCCAGGTTCCAGCTGTGTTATGTAAAAGACATCTGCAGCATCTAAGCTGTTAGGCAAGGTTCACACGTAGGAATCTGCCACAGATTTGGGAGCAGATTCCGCCCCCTAATCCGTGGCAGATTCCGACCCGAATCTGCTTCCCATTGTTTTCCATGGGAGGCAGAGATCATAGCAAGACGCGGAAAAAAGTCAGCGTCGATCTTGCGATCTTGCTGCGCATTCTGTTGCAGCAATCCCGGGGCCGAATATGGCGGCAGAAAATGAAGTGGAATTTCTTTTAATTTCCCGCTGTGTGAACCTAGCCTTGGATCACATTGTATAGGTGCACCGTATAGGTGGTAACCATGACAAGTGAGATACTATTCAAGGTACCCAGGTCTGTCGTAATGGAAGCTCTATCACACACGACCACAGGCAGGGTATAATAAAAGATCTTTAAATTGCTGGTATACTGCAATGCAATAAGTATAGTAGTATATATGAGAGACTAAAAAAAGTTTTAGGCTAAGGCCCATGTAGCGGAACGCATCTAAAAACGCTGTGTTAAAAACTGCAGCAGAAACGCCTCGCATTTTTTTCCGCATGGTTCTTCATTACGTTTTTGCTGAGTTTCTCTCTGCAGATTTTCTTCCGTTATTAAACCTATGAGGCTTTAGCCTTAAAAACCAAAAGAAATAACAATTAAAATCACTCCCTTTTACCTATTTTTTCATAAAAAAAAAAAAAAAAATAGATATTATTTTTATTGCTGTATCCAAAAATTAATGAACTTTTAAAATATAAAAGTATGCTATATGGTGAACGCTGTACCAGAAAAACATTCACAATGCACAAATAATTTTTTTTTTTTGGTCCCTTCTCCACCTCAAAATTTTTTTTAAGTGATTAAAAAGTCATATGTAGGGCCCCATAATTGTACCAATAAAAATTACAGCTCACCCTGCAAAAAAAAAGAGCCCCTGCAATGTTATGGGAGTCAGAATATGGCGATGCAGAATAAAAGTGAACTTCATTTTTACCACACAGTCATCGCTGTAAACAAACCCAAAAAATTATGGTGGAATTATTTTCCCATTCCATCTCAAATTATTTTATGAACATTTCACAATACAATATATGGATATATTTTTTAACCATTTCACAATACATTATGTGTAAATATTTTTTTTTCCATTTCACAATATATTATATGGAAAAGCGACTGGTACCTTTAGAAAATACAACTTGTCCCACAAAAAACAAGCCCTCATATGGCTATGTTCTGAAAAATAAAAAAAGCTATGACTTTTGGAAGATGAGGAAGAAAATACAAAAGTGAAAAATGGAAATCGCCATTCCTTCAAGGGGTTAATTCAGAATTCCCGAATAGGGTGTATAGAATTGTTTTGTTTTTCAAAAGTTTGTGCGCCCCCAGGGATAAAGATTGCTTCATAAATATAACTATGGAGACCGGCGTTTTAATTCCTCGTTCCATCATATGAACTGTCATAAGCTGCGAGGCAGTTGTCCTCATGACCCGGGGTAGGTGGCGCCTCCGGCAGGTTCTTCTGTTTGTGTTGGCTGAGGAACACTTGGGTGTTGCTGGGATTTGGAATTTGGCTCCAGAACTTTTATCCTACCTGCAGGGTGTTTGCTCTGCCCGGCCATCAATAACATAGCAGTGACTGCTATCCCCATCTCCCTGACCTTAGGCACATGAGGTGTGGAGGAAGTCACATCAGCCAGACCCTTTGTAGACAGTGACGGACCCTGACCAGGTGCGTGTACGCCAAGCTGACCCCTTCTCTCCTTGCTGGGGGGTTAGGGATGTTTATTTAGTACCAGTGATGGAGAACCAACAAGACAAAGGACTATTAACAAGTAATTCATTGTGTCAGGCAAGAGCAAATGTGACAATGAGGGCAGATGCTGATTGGCCGCTTGGGGTTTTGGCCACTTCCAAGAAGTCTTAGTGAATTGCTTAAGTGACCGCCCAGATGTAAAGTCAATATGCAAGTCACTCCACAGATTAGCGGGCCCAGGTCAGAGGACAATAATGTCTAACAATAAGCACTTACCATGTTACGTCCTCTTGTCAATTTGTTAAAAATTTGGTGCAAATTTGTTAAAAATTGTCCTCAGAAAGTTGGGTGACTACCAAAATTAACGCCACTACAGATCGCACAATAGTTGCCCAGATTTTGTAGATTCTTCAAGGGATTTTCCAGAATTTTGATACTGATTCTGAAGTATTAAATAAACCATGAAGTTTTTACAGCAGTTTTATTTCAGTCCTAAATGGAACAAGCCAAGACATCAACATGCCCCATGTGACCACTGATCACAAATCTCAGCAGTCCCCTGGGGTCATTCAGGAAGTTGAGGAGGACAAGAACCCACATCGGATGCTGCAATGGAGCCCAGGAGAGATGAGTAAGACTGTTTGCCATGTTTATGCACCTCCCCTGGGCCTCCATTTTACTCTGGAGTCTGAAAATTTCGAGTTTGGATGAACCTGAAATTTTTGTAAAATTTGTAACAAACCCGGCTCATGACAAACTGGTTCACTCATCCCTATTGATGTCCTATCTTTAGGAGAGGTCATCAATATCAGATTGTTTGGGGTCCACCTCTCGCCGCCCCACTAATCAGTTGTTTGAAGAGACCACAGCCTTTGGACAAGCACTGGGCCTTTTCGCTGCCTACCAATCATAGAGCCATTCAGTGTATAGTGGCTATGCTTGGTATTGCAGCTCAGCCTATTCACCTGAATGGGACTGAGCGGGAAACAGACCATGAGACAATGACAGTGACTTCGCTGGCTTTAAGTGACAGTAAATGAAGCACTGCTGCCACTTTGTACAGCTGATTGTTGGGGGTGATAGATGTTGAACCCCCCCCCCCCAATCTAATATTGATGCCCTATCCTAGGTGCACCTGTATGGGAATCATGCTACTACAAGGCACCAGCTAAGAATCTTAAAGGCTACGTCCATCTTTACAATCATGTTTGCGATCTAGTAAAACTACAAAAATGAAGCATTTTTGCAAATATTCCATATTGAAAATATTCTACGGTTTGGTGTATTCAGCTCCTTTGCAGTGTTAGACTGTTAAACTGTTCATGGCCACTGCTGGGGACCGTAAACTGTACAGGGCCACTGCTAGGGAACATTAAACTGTGAAAGGCCACTGCTGGGGGACGTTAAAGGGGTTGTCTGGGCTTATTTTTTTATGGCCTATCCTCAGGAGCAGGTCACAGGGGATGCCCACTGAGCTCTGAATTTGCAGGTTCACAAGCATGTCAGAGAATGTAGGCATTCACAGTACTCCACAGTACAGAGGCATGTCTAAATGTTATTTTCCCCATGCCAAAGGTGCACATACACTTTAAATTATTATTACTTCTCTTACTTGTATAGCGCCAACATATACCCCAGCGCTTTACAGACATTGTCAGTCACTGTCCCACATAGGGCTCACACTCTAAATTCTCTATAAATGGAGATCCCACTATATTAATATCATGTTGGGGAGCTTGGGAGTTACGTGACTAGTAACAGCGCCACTCTTCAACATTGGTGGTGTCTGGCATTGCAGCTTAGCCTTGTTCAAGTCATTGGGACTGAACTGCACTACGGAAACCAACCCAAGGACAAGAAAGGCTTTTTTTCCTGGAAGAATGTAGCCATGTTTTTCTATTTTCATATAGAGAAAGTCGTGCTAATCTTTAGCTTTTTTCCCCACCATTCCTTCCGCTATTGACTGGCGCAGACATCACATTTTTATCTTGATTTCCAGCAGATTTGAAGAAATAAACAGAACACATGGGGAAGGAAAATGTATGAAATGTTCTGCGGCTCCTCTGATCTAGAAGTAATGTATGAGAGAGAACATTCTTTTCTTTCTAAACCTGGCGTAGGGTTTATTTGTGAATATTGGCGGTCTATGAGATTTGCAGATATCGGCATTGTTTTCCTCTTATTTCCATCTTGCAGATGAATTCAGGATGTTGTAAGGTTTTTGCAGGCTCTGACATGGAGACGTGATCGTGGTTAATCTTCACTTTCCATATCCTGACTCCTTATTACCATGCGTATGTTCTTAAGTAGAGCGCTTGGCTATCTCCAGCAGTCCTATAGAGTGGAATCATTACACTTACCTGGGGAGAGTCAGAACCCCCATTCTGGTGATTGGTAGGGGTCCCAACTTATCTCCTATCCTTGTACATGGGACAACCCCTTCAGTGGCTGGAAGGGTTAGCTAGGTGGTAGTCAGAAAGGTGTTGGATGGATGAGTTAAGACTGTCAACAGTTGTCCTGAACTGAGGCCTGGGCATCTCATCCTCCATGGCAGTCCCACCCAGGTGTGCCAGGTAGTGTGCAGATGTGTCCGTGAATCTATACTGATTCCATTACAGGTCTCAAAGGATCCAACCTCTACTATGCAGCCATACATATGTTAGATAGACAGATAGATAGATATATAGATAGATAGATAGATAGATAGATAGATAGATAGATAGATAGATATGAGTTAGATATGTGATAGATAGATAGATAGATAGATAGATAGATAGATAGAGTGCCTTGCGAAAGTATTCGGCCCCCTTGAACTTTTCAACCTTTTGCCACATTTCAAGCTTCAAACATAAAGATATAAAATTTTAATTTTTTGGTGAAGAATCAACAACAAGTGGGAACGAAATTTATTGGTTATTTTAAACTTTTGTAAAAAATAAAAAACTGAAAAGTGGGGCTTGCAATATTATTCGGCCCCTTTACTTTCAGTGCAGCAAACTCACTCCAGAAGTTCAGTGAGGATCTCTGAATGATCCAATGTTGTCCTAAATGACTGATGATGATAAATATAATCCACCTGTGTGTAATCAAGTCTCCGTATAAATGCACCTGCTCTGTGATAGTCTCAGGGTTCTGTTTAAAGCGCAGAGAGCATCATGAAGACCAAGGAACACACCAGGCAGGTCCGTGATACTGTTGTGGAGAAGTTTAAAGCTGGATTTGGATACAAAAAGATTTCCCAAACTTTAAACATCCCAAGGAGCGCTATGCAAGTGATCATATTGAAATGGAAGGAGTATCAGACCACTGCAAATCTACCAAGACCCGGCCGTCCCTCTAAACTTTCATCTCAAACAAGGAGAAGACTGATCACAGATGCAGCCAAGAGGCCCATGATCACTCTGGATGAACTGCAGAGATCTACAGCTGAGGTGGGAGAGTCTGTCCATAGGACAACAACCAGTCGTACACTGCACAAATCTGGCCTTTATGGAAGAGTGGCAAGAAGAAAGCCATTTCTCAAAGATCTCCATAAAAAGTCTCGTTTAAAGTTTGCCACAAGCCACCTGGGAGACACACCAAACATGTGGAAGAAGGTGCTCTGGTCAGATGAAACCAAAATCCAACTTTTTGGCTACAATGCAAAACGATAGGTTTGGCGTAAAAGCAACACAGCTCATCACCCTGAACACACCATCCCCACTGTCACACATGGTGGTGGCAGCATCATGGTTTGGGCCTGCTTTTCTTCAGCAGGGACAGGGAAGATGGTTACAATTGATGGGAAGATGGATGGAGCCAAATACAGGACCATTCTGGAAGAAAACCTGTTGGAGTCTGCAAAAGACCTGAGACTGGGACGGAGATTTATCTTCCAACAAGACAATGATCCCAAACATAAAGCAAAATCTACAATGGAATGGTTCACAAATAAACGTCTCCAGGTGTTAGAATGGCCAAGTCAAAGTCCAGACCTGAATCCAATCGAGAATCTGTGGAAAGAGCTGAAAACTGCTGTTCACAAACGCTCTCCATCCAACCTCACTGAGCTCCAGCTGTTTTCCAAGGAAGAATGGGCAAGAATTTCAGTCTCTCGATGTGCAAAACTGATAGAGACATACCCCAAGCGACTTGCAGCTGTAATCGCAGCAAAAGGTGGCGCTACAAAGTATTAACTTAAGGGGGCCGAATAATATTGCACGCCCCACTTTTCAGTTTTTTATTTTTTACAAAAGTTTAAAATATCCAATAAATTTCGTTCCACTTCACGATTGTGTCCCACTTGTTGTTGATTCTTCACCAAAAAATAAAAATTTTATATCCTTATATTTGAAGCCTGAAATGTGGCAAAAGATTGAAAAGTTCAAGGGGGCCGAATACTTTCGCAAGGCACTGTACATATGAGGTGCGGAGGTTCAGCATCCGGCTGACTGTGTATAGAGTGGGTTCTGATTTTGAGGAGAGTTCTGCCCCAAAGTCAGCTCCAAATTCCACCCAGAATCTGTCTTTACTGGGTGTTCACATGTAGGAATTTAACGCTGAATTTGACAAGCAGAAAACTTCAGCTTCAGGAATTTGAAAATTTTTCTGTAGGACAAAAACAAAGGCAGATTTTGATGCTGAATTTGAAGTGAAAATTTAAGCAGAATTTGCAGAAGAGTACTGCTGTATATTTCCTTTTACTGGGCAGGGCCAAATTCCGTGAGCGGATTTTGACAAATTCCGCATCCAATTCTGTTCCTACAGAAAAGGTATATTTTCCGCCGGAATCCGCCTGAAGAACAAGCAGGACGCTTACTGATAAATTCAGCTTCTGCTTCCCATTGAAATAAATGGGAGGAAGATTTCAGGCGGAATTTGAGGCAGATTCCTATGAGTGAACACCCCCTTACTATTTTCAATGGGAGGTAGCGTCATAGCGTCCTGCTCGATCTTAACAGGGGTAACACCATTGTGCCTGAGGTTAATAAACAAGTACAGCCACACCAGAAAGCACAGGGCTGTAAAAGTGGAGAGGAATCTAAGACAGAAGACCACCTCTTCTCTTTCTGCCTTACATAAACTATACATGGTTTTTCCACTTAGGCTGAATAATTTGTTTAAAAAGTTTAAAATATCCAATAAATTTCGTTCCACTTCACAATTGTGTCCCACTTGTTTTTGATTCTTCACCAAAAAATTAAAATTTTATATCCTTATGTTTGAAGCCTGAAATGTGGCAAAAGGTTGAAAAGTTCAAGGGGGCCGAAATACTTTCGCAAGGCACTGTAGATACATAGATACTTTTGGAGTGCTGACTACTCTTTTTGGAATTATTTACTATAGTATCTTTTCTGAGGATGGAATATTGGGGATAACACCCAATCTATACTTAACTGTGCTTCTATTTTTCTTTTAGCTATGGATACATATGAGAGATAGATAGATAGATAGATAGATAGATAGATAGATAGATAGATAGATAGATAGAAAGATAGATAAAGAAATAGATAGATAGATAGATAGATAGATAGATATGAGATAGATAGATAGATAGATAGATAGATAGATAGTCGATAGATAGATACAGTGGCTTGCACAATTATTCATACCCCTTGAACTTTTTCACATTTTGCCACCTTACAACCACAATCTTAAATGTATTTTATTGAGATTTTAAGTGGTAGACCAACACAAAGTAGCAGATTATTGTGAAGTGGAAGGAAAATGATACATAGTTTTCAAAATTTTAATCAAATAAAAATCTGAAAAGTGTGATGTGCAAAAGTATTCAGCTCCCCTACATCAATACTTTGTAGAGCCTCCTTTCACTGCAATTACAGCTGCGAGTCTTTTGGGGTCTGTCTCTACCAGCTTTGCACATCTAGAGACTGAGATTTTGTCCATTCTTCTTTGTAATATAGCTCAAGCTCAGCCAGATTGGATGGAGCGTCTGTGAACTGCAATTTTCATGTCTTGCCACAGATGCACAATGGGATTTAGGTCTGGACTTTGACTGGGCCATTCTAACACATGAATATTCTTTGATCTAAACCATCCACTGTAGCTCTGGCTGTTTGTTTAGGGTCATTGTCTTGCTGGAAGATAAATCTTCTTCCCAATTTCAAGTCTTTTGCAGCCTCCAACAGGTTTTCTTCCAGGATTGCCCTGTATTTAGCTCCATCCATCTTCCCATCACCTCTGAGCAGCTTCCCTGTCCCTGCTGAAGAAAAGCCTCCCCCCAGCATGATGCGGCCACCACCATGTGTCACAGTGGGGATGGTATCCTCAAGGTGATGAGCAGTATTACTATACCACCACACATAGCGCTTTGCATTTAGGCCAAAGTTCAACTTTGGTCTCATCTGACCAGACCACCTTCTTCCACATGTTTGCTGTGTCCCCTATATGGCTTGTGGCAAACTGTGAATGGCACTTCTTATGTCTTTCTTTCAACAATGGTTTCCTTCTTGCCACTCTTCCATAAAGGCCAGATTTGTGGAGTGCACAACTTATAGTTGTTCTGTGGACAGATTCTCCCACCTGAGCTGTGGATTTCCTCCAGAGTGACCATGGGCCTCTTGGCTGCTTCTCTGACCAGTGCTCTTCTTCCTCTATCTGTTAGTTTAGGTGGACGACCATGTCTTGGTAGGTTTGCAGTTGTAGAATACTTTTTCCATTTTTGGATGATGGATTGAACAGTGCTCCTTGAGATGCTAAAAGCTTGGGATATGTTTTTATAACCTAAACCTGCTGTATACTTCTCGACAACTTTATATCTGACCCCTCTGGTGAGTTCCTTGGTCTTCATGATGCTGTTTGTTCACTAGTGTTCTCTAATAAACCTCTGAGGTCTTCACAGAACAGTTGTGTTTATACAGAGACTAAATTACACACAGCTGGACTCTATTAACTAATTAAGTGACTTCTGAAGGAAATTGATTGCACTGAATTTTATTTAGAGGTATCAGAGTACAGGAGGCTGAATATTTTTGCAAGTCACACTTTTTAGATTTTTATTTGATTAAAATTCTGAAAACCATGCATAATTTTTGTTCTACTTCACAATTATCTGCTACTTTGTGTTGGTCTATCACTTAAATCTAAAAAAAAAACATTTAAGTTTGTGGTTGTAAGATAACAAAATGTGAAAAAGTTCAAGGGGTATGAATACTTTTGCAAGCCACTGTAGATATAAGATAGATAGATAGATAGATAGATAGAGAAATAAATTGATAGATAGATATATGACAGATAAGATAGATAGATAGATAGATAGATAGAGAAATAAATTGATAGACAGATATATGATAGATAGATAGATAGATACTTTTTGAAGTGCTGATTACTTTTTTTGGAATTATTTACTATTTTACTTTTTTCTGAGGTTGGAGTCCTGGAGATAACACCCAATCTATACTTAACTGTGCTTCTATTTTTCTTTTATTTTTTTTAGATATGGATACATATGATAGATAGATAGATAGATAGATAGATAGATAGATAGATAGATAGATAGGAGATAGAGAGATAAATAGATATGAGACAGTTACATAGATAGTTATATACATAGATAGATAGATAGATAGATAGATAGATAGACAATAGATATGTGAGAAGAATTTAGACAGTGAAACCTAATTTACAAGTGTCCATGTGAAATTTGCAGCAGGTCTCAATAAATCACAATAAAATGTAAATTGTGTCCTGTACAATTGCCCCTCCTGGTTGTGCCGCATTGTGCGGGCCGATCCCTCACCATAGTGAACAGGGGCAATTACAGCTCTCTAAAGCTACCAGGACTGAAAGGGACAAAAGTGTTCCCATCTTCAGAGGACATCAAAGGACAGGACCCTTTCACCTCTCATTCATCTATTGTCACAATGAAGTGGACACCGGGCAGGAGAGGTGGAAGAGCCTGAAGGCCCCATCATTAATCGCCATGACTGACATGTCTTGTATGTACAACAATGACAAGGATGACCCTGTACTTAGCTGTAATGACACTGTATGGAGCAGTCAGTATTCTGGGAAGTGAGCACTACATCCCAGGTGAGGCCTGGAGACCTGAAGTGCAGGTCTGGGGCCGGGCACTATATGGCAGTATAATACAGATACGTTATAGCATTTATCTGCACAGTAGATATGTACTTTAACAAAGAAGTTGTGACTGAGCTCTTGGTGCAGCCCATGATTTTTCCTATGAATCCCTGTGATTTCTGTGCATAGGGGGCAGCAGAGAGCCAGTTCTCTTCCCTCTGTACAAGCCATGTGACTAAGAAATAATAAAGTGACCACCACCCCCGACACTACCACAGCCCTGACACAGGTTCTAGCCCCGCCCCCAGCAACACAACAATAAGTGTCATCAAAGTAAAAATTACCATAACAAAGAGGGAAAACTATCTAAAAAAAATTTTTGGTAGCACATTGTGGTGTTTAAAAAAAACAAAACACAAAAAATGTAAAAAACAAGACATTTCCCCTCCTTTTTTGTTTACATTTTCTCGGATATTAAAAAAAAAAGAAAAAACATGGAAAAATAAAAACAACACGAAAATAAAGCCTTATTCATCACCAAAAAAGACACAAAAATTATTTGAATAACCCAAAGGAAAAAATTTTTATACCCCTCAAAACCACATACAGTAATACCTCGTACACTCGCGTTTCCGAATTTGCAAATTCACAGATTCGCGATATTTTTTTGGCAACTAACATATATAGATTTTGCTCTTTTTTCTCAGATCTGTGAAATTTAATTAAAAAAAACACCTTCGCTATTGGGTAGTAGCGTCCTGTTCGTTACGTACCCGGTAATTAGTTTCATTTTACTGTGAGTGTATAAGAAAAATGAATGAATGTATTAATATACAGTACTGTACAGTATACTTTAGTATACTGTACAGTACTGTAGGGTAAAGTTTATTGATATTTAGGGGTTAAACATTAGAAATCGGCATTGTAAGCGCTTCTAAGCGCTTGTACCAAACATTTGCGATTCCTCGCGATCCGCGACCAGTTCTGGACCCTAACCTCGCGAATGTACGAGATATTACTGTATACGAAAAACAAACAAACATGTGTCCGGTCCTGAACCAGGGAAAATAGCCTGGCACAGAAGTGGTTAATAATACAGAGTGACAACCAATCACATCTTCGTATTACTTTTACAAGTTCCTTTAGACAATAAAAGCTGGAATATAAGACTAGAGGTGAACGCACTTTTATAACTACCCCGTCATAAGAGACCCAATGTCTGGGGCATTTTGTAGACTGAATAACAGGCTATCTGCTGCCACTAGTGGTCACAATGTGTAATACACGTTCTAGAGCTGATAACGACCAGGCTGCCACCTAGTGAATATATTGTATAACACAAGCTTATTTCACCTGTGGGTAGATATCAGTTATAATAATATCATATAGTCAATATCTAAATCCCAGAAAGACCCTGTTGATAAGGAAATTACAAAACTAGGAAAAAAAGGTCCTTAGTATTACAGTCTACAGTATAAGAGATCCGATAATTACATGTTCATAATATTAATAATAATAATAATTTAATTAATTTTAAAAAAATCACTCAATTTCCTCAAATAAAAATAAATAAGCAGAAAAAATAAACTTCATTGCTATTGTCGAATCTGAAAATGTCTGAACAAATAAAGTATAAAGATATTTATCCTGTACAGTGAATACTGTAATGGAAAAAAAATTGCTCCCCCTACCCTAAAACTTTATACGGTGTTGAAATATACAGTGCCTTGCGAAAGTATTCGGCCCCCTTGAACTTTTCAACCTTTTGCCACATTTCAGGCTTCAAACATAAGGATATAAAATGTTAATTTTTTGGTGAAGAATCAACAACAAGTGGGACACAATCGTGAAGTGGAACGAAATTTATTGGATATTTTAAACTTTTGTAAAAAAAAAAAAAAAATGAAAAGTGGGGCGTGCCAAATTATTCGGCCCCCTTAAGTTAATACTTTGTAGCGCCACCTTTTGCTGCGATTACAGCTGCAAGTCGCTTGGGGTATGTCTCTATCAGTTTTGCACATCGAGAGACTGAAATTCTTGCCCATTCTTCCTTGGAAAACAGCTGGAGCTCAGTGAGGTTGGATGGAGAGCGTTTGTGAACAGCAGTTTTCAGCTCTTTCCACAGATTCTCGATTGGATTCAGGTCTGGACTTTGACTTGGCCATTCTAACACCTGGATACGTTTATTTGTGAACCATTCCATTGTAGATTTTGCTTTATGTTTGGGATCATTGTCTTGTTGGAAGATAAATCTCCATCCCAGTCTCAGATCTTTTGCAGACTCCAACAGGTTTTCTTCCAGAATGCTCCTGTATTTGGCTCCATCCATCTTCCCATCAATTTTAACCATCTTCCCTGTCCCTGCTGAAGAAAAGCAGGCCCAAACCATGATGCTGCCACCACCATGTGTGACAGTGGGGATGGTGTGTTCAGGGTGATGAGCTGTGTTGCTTTTACGCCAAACATATCGTTTTGCATTGTGGCCAAAAAGTTGGATTTTGGTTTCATCTGACCAGAGCACCTTCTTCCACATGTTTGGTGTGTCTCCCAGGAGGCTTGTGGCAAACTTTAAACGAGACTTTTTATGGATATCTTTGAGAAATGGCTTTCTTCTTGCCACTCTTTCATAAAGGCCAGATTTGTGCAGTGTACGACTGATTGTTGTCCTATGGACAGACTCTCCCACCTCAGCTGTAGATCTCTGCAGTTCATCCAGAGTGATCATGGGCCTCTTGGCTGCATCTCTGATCAGTCTTCTCCTTGTTTGAGATGAAAGTTTAGAGGGACGGCCGGGTCTTGGTAGATTTGCAGTGGTCTGATACTCCTTCCATTTCAATATGATCACTTGCACAGTGCTCCTTGGGATGTTTAAAGTTTGGGAAATCTTTTTGTATCCAAATCCGGCTTTAAACTTCTCCACAACAGTATCACGGACCTCCCTGGTGTGTTCCTTGGTCTTCATGATGCTCTCTGCGCTTTAAACAGAACCCTGAGACTATCACAGAGCAGGTGCATTTATATGGAGACTTGATTACACACAGGTGGATTATATTTATCATCATCAGTCATTTAGGACAACATTGGGTCATTCAGAGATCCTCACTGAACTTCTGGAGTGAGTTTGCTGCACTGAAACTAAAGGGGCCGAATAATATTGCACGCCCCACTTTTCAGTTTTTTTTATTTTTTACAAAAGTTTAAAATATCCAATAAATTTCGTTCCACTTCACAATTGTGTTCCACTTTATATACTGTACACGCACACACACCCAAAAAAAAAAAAAAAAAACAGCCCTTACATAGCTCCATAGATAGAAACATTAAAAAATCAGAACATGGGGATGTAAAGTTATTTTTTTAATTTGATATATTTTTAACCTTATTAAATCCTAACTATGTCAATCTGGTATCGCTGAGATTATACTGACAGAATAAAGGAAACACCATTTTTGCCACAATGCCATACAAACGAAACAGAAGGACGCAGCCGTGATTGTTTTTCCAATACCAACCCTTTTTCCATCTGGCCAATACATACTATAAAATATTAAATCATGCCATTCGAAACGATAACTTGTCCCGCAAAAAACAAGCCTTCATATGGTGATGTCAATGGACGAATAATACAGTTCTGGCTCTTCTAAGGAAGGGAGCAGTAAATTAAAATGCAAAAGTAGAAAACAGCAGTGTCAGGAATGGGTTAAGCTATGTGCTGGTCTGGAGGGTAGGGGAACCATTTGGGCTAAAAAATGCTGTTTGGTTCTTGAGGTTGTAGAATAGACCTGCACACTCTGACCTATATTCAACTTTTTACAGTGGAAGACCACTGCGGACCCCAATTTTGGATGACTCCATGCAACCCTGTTTCCCTGAGTGCGGTGTGAGAGTATGTTCACACGGAGGAATTTGGAACTAAATTTGAGTCGGATTCCTCTAGAGGAAATATAAGTGTCATGCTTGATATATAGGCAGATTCCGCCTGATAACTCCAATGAAAGTGAATAGGAGGCAGAATATACTGTCTGACAGGTGCAGATTTTGATGCAGATTTTGACCCAGAATTTGGACAACACAGAAAATTCAGCTTCAAATTCCTGAAGCTGAATTTTTCAGCTAGGAAAATTTCCTGTGTGTGAACACTACAGGGAAAATAACCAACTGCACAGCTGGGGGTCAGGAAATCCAAATCCATGACACCGCGACATCACTTAGTCGTCAAGTAGGCCATAAGTTTTGGACAGGTCTGGGCTGCCCATCTGGCATTTCTGGCAAATACCTGATGGGCTAGTGACAGCCACTGGTTTCCTTAGACCCCCTTTTATCTGTAGTTATCTAAATAGGGGTATACATAGGATTTTACAGAGGGGGGTCCATGGGGAGGGGGGATGTCATGAGGGGAAATTTCCCTCACACAGTATAATGCTCTCCTAAGTTCCCCCATGCAGTATAATGCTCTCCTGAGTTCTCCCATGCAGTATAATGCTCTCCTGAGTTCTCCCATGCAGTATAATACTCTCCTAAGTTACCACACACAGTATAATGCCCTCCTAAGTGCCCTCACACAGTATAATGCTCTCCTAAGTTCTCCCACGCAGTATAATGCTATCCAAAGTACCCTCACACAGTATAATGCCCATGTAGTGGCCCCCACAAAGTCTAATGCTCCATTATACCCTACACACAGTTGAATAACTCAGCTCATCCCTCACACAGTATAATACCAAAGGTCGACCACCACACATAATGCCCCAAGCCCCACACAGTATAATGGCCTTCAAGGGGCGCTCCACATTGTGTCACAACAGCAATATACTGTGTGGGGGACAGTAAACGGGGTAATATACTGTGGTGTCGTACAAAGGGGGCAATATAATGTATGGGGCCAGTAAAGGGGAGTTATACTGTGCTTGAGCCAATAAAGGAGGATTTTTTGACCTGTAAATAGTGGGTAGTTCTGGTAAAGAGGAAGTGTAGCCTAAAAATTTTGATATGGTGGGCCTCAGACATAATTTTGCTTGGGGCACCGAAATAACAAGTCTGCTTCTTTGTGTATAATCTTTATAATAATCACAGCAACAAGCAGAGGTCATTAATCCCCCATTATTAGAAGACATTGTGTCCTCATTGATGATTTGCCATCTTTCTGTTTTGTGATATTGCTGGAGTTTTCAGTTTATTTTGTATACCTCAATGCGGAAAATCCTGCATCCTTGCCGATAGTCTTCTGCTCTACATAACAAGCATTGGTGTCGCTGTCTGCACCATGAACCCAAATCTGTATTTATAGGGCACTGTTCTTAGAGAAGAACATTCTGGAGTTCTGAGGAACACTGCAGCAGATCAGATCCTCCATGTCACCAGTGGTCAGTAATGGAGAACCTGAGGCGCAGAGTCCAACATCTGACCTTCACCCATAACTCCTGCAAGTATTGGTCTTCAGCACTGAAAATTCCAGAACCTGAACAGGTTCCCATTATCTGCACCCAGAAGACAAGTAAGGTAAGAACTTTGAATAGTTCAGGACACAACTGTATAAAAATTGTAACTGCTCACACCCACCACTAGGAGGACCTACCATTGATCTTGATAAATGGTCGCTTACACTATGTTTACATCTGAAGTTACACCAATGTCATGTGAACCCAGCCTTATGTGTATATTATGTTATGTCCCCCAACCCTTATCTTGTAGCCGCTATTGTCATACTTGCCAGCGTTTTTGGACTACTATCTGGGAGGTAGGGGATTCTAGCATAGCAATGTTGCCTTTTCTGTAGACCTAGCCTAGTTTGGGGGATCACACCCATGTACACCCCATCATCCTGCCCCATTTATATGAGGTTGCACGGGGTGGCACAGGCAGGAGATGGTAGGGATCAGAATGGCGAGAGCAGTGCTCCAGGGAGCTGAAGGTCTGCCCCCAGTGCACCAACCCATTTGAATAAGGGTGCAAAGTAGTTTTTCCCCAAACCTACAGAAGTGGCCTACATAACAGAGGTATGATGGTTATCACTGTCATGTGCTCAGTAGACAGTAGTGACAGCTGAATATGCTTAGGGGAGGCGATAAATTCCCTTTAATAAGCCAGTCGGCTCTGGTATCTGGCAAGATGTCAGCAGCAGATCCTATGATGGATGATAGATAAAAATAATAATAAAATAAATCAATTATTATCACCATGGATCACAGTCCACCTGCGATATTGTATTGTTGCAGTACTCTATAGTAGCCACTAGGTGACAGTAGATTACCAGTAGATTATCTAGCGCCTCCTGTAGTGACATGGCGATCATTCCCTGGTACCCGTAGACTTTATGTTTCTTAAAGTGCAGATACCAGATCAAGGCATTTATTATTTACTTATTTATTTTGCTTACTTATATAGCGCCATCATCTTCCGCAGCGCTTTAAGGCCTGACATGCGATGGCTCCTGCTTCATTTCAACACCTGCCTGAATTTTCTATCTCTTCCAGACCGTACATAAACAAGATCAGCAACAAAACATCCAGGGAATTACTAGATAATCTGTCACTGAGCCGGCTGTGTATAAATATACTGTATTTCTATTACTGGACATCCCATGGCTCCACATAGCATTTAGTGGATGGCAGTAAAGCGGGGGGAGGGACTGCGGGAACAGAATACGTCTCGTGTTTAGCTGTCAGTATGACAATCTTTTATGCCAGGCCTCATGCCAGTTTATGCCATTATTCCTGGCACTAAGGCCACTATAACTTATGTGTATGTGACCTAAAACTAGATGCACACGCACACTAGTAAATCTGCCCCAATATCTCTATAGCAGCGCTATCCCTGACTGGCTGACGCCATAGCTGACTTTCCTGCACCGTCAGCAGGCCTTCCAGTTTTTCCTTCTGACTTCAGGACCTACACAAGACCATGTGACCTCATCTGTGCAGGTCCTTCTACTATGATCATGTGACTTTATTGTGCAGGTTCTTCCTGAACGCATATGGTCATGTGACCTTTTTCTATCTTGCAGGGTAGAGTTGTACACCCCCATACACATTAGATAGTGATCCCATCCCGCTGATATCCACCAGTTCGCCGGCTGTCCTTTTTCACAAGTATAGTAATTTTTCCTTTTATCTTTCATTCATTTCCAGATTTAGTCCCGTATTCGGCACAGATGGGCTCTGACCCTCGCAGTCCCCATAGCCATGACAATGACCTTAATTACAGATAATTAACCCTTAGATATTTATTCCCTATCTCGCTGATGACATCACAAGGCCGGAGGTCATGTTTTATCCTGTTGTGTTTCATGTTGCCATGGCGACGCTCCCATATAATGCCGCCGTTATGTGAACCTTTACTTACTTGTTTGTCACAGTTGCCTCATTACAGATTAACCTGGATTTTCTTTTCGGCAGCTGTCTACTGACTACATTGAACGTAGCTGGAAATAGAGCGCTCTCCGTACCGAGCGATCATATTAATAATATAATAATAATAATAATAATAATCCTTTAATAGCCCACAATGGGGAAATTCAGTGTGTTACAGCAGCAAAGATAAGATAAGATAAGATAAGATAAGCAGATACAAATACAAATACAACATGTACAGGAATGTTCCAAGGTGAGAGGCATTACATTAATAGCAGACAGACAGATAAGGCGTAGCAGAGGGGGGGGGGGGGGATTTAACAGGCAGAGAGATATTTCAGTTCTCTGTGTGTAATGATCTCCGCTTAGGTCGGTGTTGGTTGTACAGCCTAACCGCGGTGGGGAGGAAAGACTTCCGATAGCGCTCCTTCTCACACCTAGGGTGGAGCAGTCGGTCACTGACAGTACTGCTCAGCGCGATCACAGTCTCATGCATGGGATGGGACTTCTTCTTCTGCATGGAGCTCACCACGGACAGTATCCTTCTGTCACCCACCACCTGCACTGGGTCCAGTGGGCTCCCCAGGACAGAGCTGGCCCTTCTAATCAGCTTGTCAAGTTTATTTCTGTCCCTGGTTGATATACTGCTCCCCCAGCAGGCCACTCCAAAGAAGATGGCTGATGCCACTACCGAGTTGAAGAAAGTTCTAAGAAGTGCCCCCCGGATTCCAAAGGCTCTCAGTTTCCTAAGCAGGTAGAGCCTGCTGTGGCCCTTCCTGTACAGGGCCTCCATATGATCTGCCCAGTCCAGCTTATTATTAAGGAGCAAACCCAGGTACTTATAGGTGTTCACAATCTCGATGCCCGTCCCCAGGATGTCCACTGGTTTAGGAGGGCTTCTGCCTTTGCGGAAGTCCACCACCATCTCCTTGGTCTTCCCCGCGTTAATCTTCAGGTGGTTCCGGTGGCACCAGTCCACAAAATGCTGGTTCAGTTCTCTGTACTCCCTGTCATCATCATCTGTGATGAGACCCACTATTGCAGAGTCGTCAGAATACTTCTGTAGGTAGCAGCTGGATGAGTTGCACCTAAAATCTGCAGTGTACAGTGTGAAGAGGAAAGGGGCGAGAACCGTACCCTGAGGTGCCCCCGTATTACAGATCACGGTACCTGACACACAGTCTCGGGCTCTCACGTATTGAGGTCGATTTGTGAGGTAGTCTAGGATCCAGTTGGAGAGGTGGTGGTCCACTCCAGCAAGGCCCAGCTTGTCCCTCAATAACCTGGGCTGTATGGTGTTAAAAGCACTGGAGAAGTCAAAGAACATTATTCTCACCGTGTTCCCTGGTTTCTCCAGGTGAGACAGAGCCCTGTGCAGAAGATGGATGATGGCATCATCTACCCCAATGCCCGGCCGATAAGCAAACTGGAGTGGGTCCATAGCGGGGCTCACTAGAGGGCGGAGATGTGTGAGAACCAATCTCTCCAAGATCTTCATCAGGTGGGATGTCAGTGCTACAGGTCTGTAGTCGTTGAGGTCCATAGGGTGGGGTTTCTTTGGAACTGGTACCACACAAGAAGATTTCCATAATTCAGGGACTATTTCCTGCCTCAGGCTCATATTATACATATATGTAATTATACCACACAGCTGGTCCCCGCAAGTCTTAATTAGCCTTGCACTGATGTCATCTGGCCCTGCGGCTTTCCTCGCCTTGATCTTTTTCATCTCCTTCCTCACCTGGGCCCGTGTGAAGGTCAGACTGTGGCCAGATAAAGATGGAATTCTGGATTTACTGGTCTGTTGGGAAGTGGCCGCATAGGGAGAAGTCATTGTGGTGGGGGGAGCTGAAGGACATACTGGGGTGGGAGGAGCTGGTGTGTGATCAAATCTGTTGAAGAATAGGTTTAGTTCATTAAGCCAATTAACATCTGCCTCAATCTGGCAGACAGACTGTTTATGACCCGAAATTGACTTAAGCCCCTCCCAGACCCCCCTTATGTCTTTTCTTTCCATTTGCTTTTCCATTTTTTCTTTATAACTGGCTTTTCCCTGCCTGATTTGATGCCTCAGCTCCTTTTGTACTTCCCTCAACCCCTCCTTATCTCTTGTCCTGAATGCCATCTTTTTCTCCTTAAGTAGTGTTTTTATATCAGAGTTAATCATTGCACAATGGCGGATGTCACAGAGGAGCTGACACTTCTTCACTCGCCTCATGACTTCACATCATCTACAAAGAATATCAGATAAAGAAAATCTTCACATAATATGTAAAAATAGTCAATCCCAAAGGGAAGTCAGAAGAAGATGGTGCAGCTCAGGCCTGGCCTATTCTGATGGGCCTCAAATATTCCAATCCCTCAACATCTTGTAGACTAGAAGTGCTGTCAACTCCTGTCCTCGGAAAATGGGGTGTCAGGACTAGGCGGTCCCCTATCTGCTCTACACATGCTAGCCAACATTTCACGACCCCCATCCAAAAAGCTGGGATTACGCAAGTCAGAGAGGCATCCCTATCCAACCCCATAACCTTTCATTTTATTATATGCCCCTGCATGGAATAGCACAGGCTATTCAGTGCAGCATAAAAGTGGAAACCCATATAGATATCCATACGGAGTCTCTTTTTTTCACCTCTGTAGGGTGAATGTGTGGGCTATAGCTCAGTTTAAAGGTGTTGTAACATCAATACAATGGCAATAAGTAAATGGAATATGCATTTAAGAGTAACTTTGTAAAATATTCTTCTCTTGAAAGTTGTTTCCTTGTAGAAATATCACAATTATCTGTATGTAAAGGTGCCCCCTGGTGGTAAAAATGTATAAGTATTTCTAGTAAGGCTGTGTTAGTCATACATGCACAGTAGAGTACAGTACAGCTTCTGCGGTATCCTAAGTGAAAGAAATAAGGATATCATTTAGGCTTTCCTTCTCATTTTCAGAGAGATGTCTGGATACAGACTCCAAGCAGTGACAGTGAAAGCCATTAGATAAGCCCCTCACCACTCTGTGCTGCTCAAGAGAATGATATAGAGTGGGGGGCTTATCTAATGGCTCATTCCCAGCTGTGTGTATCAGGGTGTTACCTTTTATTGTTATAAATGCTGCTGCCCATGTTGTGCTTTCTCTTTGAGAAGTAACAGTAAAGTCAACGTTTAGCTAATGATATCCCAGCTATTTCGGTGAGGATACAGCAGAAGCTGTACTGTACTCTACTAGACATATATGACTAGCAGAGCCTCACTAGAATCACATGCACAGGCTTGTACATTGTGAATAGCAGGGGACACTTTTTCTAGCAGATACTTGTGATATTTATGTGAGGAAACATTTCTTTTAATAAAAATAATTTACAGAGTTACTCTATAATGTGTATTCAGTTTGTCATTGTAATTTGCTTTGATGGACAACCCCTTTAATGTATGCACCATGAGATTAAAGGGTTTGTCCAGATTTGTACAGATTTTTTCAATGAGGCCGGGGAAGGTGAAAAAAAAACAAAAACATACTCACCTGTCTCTGGCCACTGTTTGGTCCACCAGTGCCCGGAGGCTTTTTCCAGCGGAACTCCTCGACTCACATGACTGCTGAGGCCTATCAGATAAGGAGCCAGCATGTCATAGGTGACTTATGTGAGTGACATCTCAGGTCCTTTCCTTAGGCCGCTGATTGGCCTTAGTGGTCACGCGCATTGAGGAGTTCCTTCGGAACAGTATGGGGGCAGTATTTTTTTTTTTTCACCTTCCCTGGCCTTCTGGCAAAAATCTGTAATTCCCAGACAAACTCTTTAAACATACAGATGGGAAGTAATGTATAATGTGAAAGTAGCCTAACTTGAAATTTCTGCATCCTAATGCAAAATCTGTAACGGCCTTCCACTATCAGGTGTCTTCTTATATGTCTGAAGACCCTTTGGCTCCAGGACCCTAGTGTGAGTGCTACCTCTGCATTCCCTATAGCAGTTCCTCTGGTGTAGTGGTCATGGTTCTCCAGTGTAATGCTTTACCCTCCATCAGAGCCTAAGCTATAGGGGTGCAGAAGTGGCTAAATGGCATAAGGTAGGTACGGGCTTCATTACAAATTCTGCTCTGAAGCCCAGGAGCTTCAGGTTACACCTCTGCCCTCCAGTGTTGCACATAGAGCTCCAGATCCCCCTACTGATAAGAGATTATTGCTTCCTTCCTCATCACAACCTATCGACACAGGTTCAAAAGAAGAGGGATTTTCAAATTGGGAGCAGATCCCAAAGTAGAGCAACACTCTGAGACCCAGGGACGCCAGGGGGGATGCAGTTTCCAAACCATCTCTGTGCAATCAAACTGCTCATATATGGCCATACAGTATACATGCGGAGACCATCACTATCCCACGTTCTAAAGAACTTCATACAGAGGGCTGGTCAGCAGATGCTGCTCTCTACCTCGGTGTCTTCACATCAAATATTATCCATAAATCTTCATCACCTGCAAGTTGTTAGAGATATTTGCCAAACAGACGTATGTTTGACTGAGTTGTCTCCAAGTGCACTTCTCAGCTGGAATAAGCCCTCAGACTATCAATGTTCTGCCTCGAATTAGCACCTTCTTATACAAATATCTGTCTGCTGTCCATAAAACCTGTTGTGTTGTTCAGTAAACCAAGAAATCTAAAGATGACTCAAGTGCACGTGGAACTTATGGAATGTCAATGAGGGACCCAGAGGAGCATAACCTGTTCCAAACAATTTTGGGGAAACAGTAATGGTCACAGTATTAAAGCAAACCCGTCAACTAGAAAATAATATTCTAAGTAGTGACGGGCAAACATTGTGAGATTCGTTCTGGGAATATTCCTAAGTTTTGGTTCAGGGTACCCGAGAAAGAAGACTGAACTCCACTGCGGGGTACTGGAGGGGTAAGCAAAATGAATATGAGTTTTTTTTATTTTTCTGCACCTCCCCTGGGCCTCAGATTTTTCTATCCTGGTTTTATATCCTGTCTGAAGAGACCACAGAGTATAATAATGATATGTGGGTGGTAAACCCCAACAATTTTGGGTTCTGATGAACTGGAACTTTTCTGCGAACCTGGATTGTTAGGAACCGGTTCGCAAATCCCTAATTCTAATTATTGCTTTGGTCTTGAAGGGTACCTGGTGGCATTTCTAAATAAGTTGTGTATTCTGCACTTAGAGCTGTGTTCCTCTCTGCAGGCTCTATCACAAATTCTCAGTATACCCTAAGTTAGTGGGTGGTCCCATACGCTGCACACACAGAGAGGAGATTCTGCTCCTTCAAATCAGCAACAGCAGCAGCGTGGAGAACATTATACAGCAGTGCTGAGCATTGAGGCTGTGAATCCAGCATTGGGTGAGATAAAACACTTACTAGAGTCTTCAGCAGAATCACAGTCTGTGTCTCTGCTTCTTTCTCACTCTGCAGCTGCTTCCTCCTCCTCTCCCGCACTCCATCGACTTCTATGTAGCCTGATCCCTCAAAGAACTGATAATCCATCTCATTTCTCAAGAGTGAATTCAGCGAGATTGAAGAAAGCAGGAAGAGAAGAAGGAAAGGAACCTGATAAGTGGAGAAAGAGGCATTTTCTCTAATATTACAATGTATATTTCATAGGCGTAACTTGAAGCAATTGGGCCCCAGTGCAAAATCGATACCAGGGCCCCCACCTCCATATGCTGTCTACAATACTGTTGTCTTCTTATGTTGCAGGGAGGCCTTTGGGACCCCTTAGGCTCCAGGGCCCGGTGGTGACTGCTACCTCTGCACCCCCTATAACTACTCCCCTGTTTACTTAGATTCATATCTTCATATCATGAGTAATCGTTGGTTGTTTCATCATATTTTTTTGTTTTGGGTGGAGAAAGCATTTCTGCTTATGTTGCATCACAGTCGGCTCGCTGTCCCCTGCCTGACATTAGGCGTCAATAATGCAGCTCCACAGACATGTACATTGTGCAAACATATAAAGAACATATCTTGTGAGATCCCAGTCATTGAAATGTAAAATGAACTGTGTAAATACGAGACATATCCATTTTCTCTGCAGACACATAAGAAGTAGGAGGTAAGGTCATGCAAAACATTGCACAGGAAACCATTTACTGCTCAGCTATTATTACACTCCGATTCTCTCCATACAAAACATTCCTGCCGCAGCATTCCAGGCGTTCATGAAACTAAATACAGATGTGAGCCAGCGCTTATCAGACGCTGCATCAATAATCTCTTACACAAACAGCTTGTTCAACTACAACTCCCAGCAGGCAGGACCGAACAGTTCACCCCCTGTTGACTAAAAGAGCTGCCGATTGTCCTGATATCCCTTGTAATGTCCTGTTTACTATATGGCCAATGTCCACATGCCCCAATGGCCCAAAGGGCTTGGTGGGTTTATGATTTTCTGCACCCCAGCTCATCAACAATTGGAAGGGAATGCAGCGTTCTGCCAAAGGCTGCGGATTCTGCAAGCTTTACATCAGTCAGTCGTCTTTTTCGCCACATACTTAGTAGTGGCAGTGCAGGGTATTGCAACTGTGACCCATTCAGTTGTCGGTGTGCAAGTCGATGGACTGATGTAAACAATGGAGGTCACAACATTTCAGCACCTCTTCAAACTAATGCTAAAGGGTGAACGTGCCGAAGTCGAACCCCCACCGATCTGATATTGATGGTCTGTCCTAACATTAGGCCATCAATATTATAATCACTGAAAGCCCCTTGAAGGCGACCACACACCAATTTCAGCTGCACCTAATGTACGGCGAAACCTCTTTGAGACAGCCACCCAAAATAAAGTCATGTTCTAGAGATGTGATCTTCTCAAAGAAGGTGTCTAGCATGGAAAAATTATGGAGGGGTTTCACTGTGTATGGGGGGTGGTGTCCCAATTCCTAACATTTCCTCAATGGTCAATGTTGGAGGAAAGAAGGATTGGGAATGTTATATTTCAATATGCCCTGTCCTATGTTCTTCAGAGAGATATACCGCTGCCAAAAGTGTCTGCAAGAAGTTAATTCTCCTTCTCCATTGAAAACATATGCACACTTGGCTAGACCGAGCATGCCTGTGTATGGAGGAAGGTTGGGATAAATAGTTATTGACCAAACAAAAGCTAACTAAAACCACTCAGATCTTGGATTCAAGGAGCAGCACCACTTGCTTACCAAAATATTTAACAGTGTTGTTCTTCACCTGTACCATAGTGGGGCAGGTTTCTATTCCATATACATATTCCTAAATGAATAAGCAATCTTGATCCATTAATATTTTTGAAGACACTTCATTATTTGATATGGTTTATTTATTTTGGCTAAAATGGAAACTGCTCTTTTTCTTAGAACGGTGGCATACTAATACTAAGTTTCCATTGTAGTCAACTCTATAGTTGTCAAAGATTTTTGGGGGGTCCTAAATCATTGGTCCTCGATGTTTGATTAGTGGGTGTCTGATTCTCCGGCACAGTGCCTTGTCTGTAGCTGTAAAATATACAGATGACATAGAAAATCTCTGTAAGCTACTATTATATCTTGCCAATGTGTTAAGTATACCTTATGGGGTAGGTGTGGACCCCATTACTGTTCCCTGATTTCCACCTACAATAATTGTCTAGGAGAAAGTTAATCTGTGATGTGACACAGACGGATCCCTTAGGTCATACAGCACTTATAATCATTTTCTAAAGTAAAAAATTATTTTATTGAACAATGTAGGGACCGGTCCTTAATCCTTGTGCGTCAATTACATGATATTACAGCTCAGGGCTTGTCGAAGCTGGAAGGTCTTGGCTTCCAGTAGGTAATCTATAATCCTATAGTCTTATTGTATCACTATTATTATGTCTGGATAAAGATACCAAGAATAGTGTTATAGCCTGGTTCCCAGAGCCGTAGCTATCCCTAGACTTTCTTTGGTTGGGCAGGTACTGCCATCTTGTTCATTGTAATTCTTATTAAAGGGGTATTGTCATCTTGGAAGGGTATGGTATATCACAGTGATGGCGAACCTTTTAGAGACCAAGTGCCCAAACTGCAACCCAAAACCCACTAAATTATCGCAAAGTGCCAACACGGCAATTTAACCTTAAATTAACCAGAATCTATTTTATAGTGACCGTGCAATGTTATTACAGCCTGTAATAATATCACGTCTGCTATAAAACAGATACTGTGTGATATAAATAGTGAAGGGCCCCAGACAGTACAATGTGCTCTGAAGTGGCCTCCAGACAATATTATATGCTCCAGAATGGCCCCCACACAGTATTATATGCTCCAGAATGGCCCCCACACAGTATTATATGCTCCAGAGTGGCCCCCACTCAGTATTATATGCTCCACAGAGGCCCACATTATATGCTTTACTTTGGGCCCCCACCCACATTATATGCTTCACAATAAGCCCCCCCCACACAGTAATATATGCTTCACAGTGGGGCCCCACACAGTAGTTTATGCTTCACGGTGTCCCCCATACAGTATTAGATGCTTCAGTGTCCCCCACACTGTATTAGATGCTTCAGTGTCCCCCCATACAGTATTAGATGCTTCAGTGTCCCCCATACAGTATTAGATGCTTCGGTGTCCCCCACACAGTATTAGATGCTTCAGTGTCCCCCATACAGTATTAGATGCTTAAGTGTCCCCCCCACACACAGTATTAGATGCTTCAGTGTCCCCCATACAGTATTAGATGCTTCAGTCTCCCCCCACACAGTAATTTATGTTACTTACCTTGTCTCATGAAGAGCTGCAGTCCCACGAAGAGTGTCCTCCTCCTTCTTCTGTTCACAGGCGCTGATGAATGACATCATCGCGCCTGCGTTGGGGCAGAGGTCACACTCTGCAGTCAGTGTAGGCCGCGGTTCCGCGGACCGCGGCCTACAGTGACAGCTTTCAGCTGTGTGCTGTGTGCTCTGCGTGCTCTCTCTGGCACGCGTGCCATAAGTTCGCCATCACGGGTATATCACTAGGACATGCAGAGGTCTGAACTCTGGGAAGAAAGGGACACATTTCTCAGGAGAAATGAATGAAGGAGCCTTAACACTAAACTAAGGCTGTGACCACTGTTTTCTCGGAATTGGTGGCCGTCCTAGCTAGTAAGTGTTAGTATATACTAGCGGTGTGTGATACTATTGGTAAAAAAGACATGGACTACACATACTGCTAAGCAAAACATTTTTTCAAAATGTATAAAAATGAGCTTGAGGTTCTTAGTACACATTTTGATCAAACTGTATACTCCCATTTGCCACTTTGCAGTGACCTTTAATACATGAATCCCTTACTCTATTGGCTGTAGCACTGCATAACCCAGCAGGCCAACAGAACCCCCACTGCTAGGCTAAGCCCCCTATACTCTGGGCCACAACCCCTACAAGCACAACATTAAACTGGATGTACTGTACATCCCTTTTTTGCACTTCGCCCATTTGGCCCAGGTGTTTAGACTGTATAGTGGTATATCTACCAATTTGATCACTTGGAAAGGTAAGTTTTTGGATGTGTTCAATTTTTGGTGGTGCTGTATGTGGCCTCTTTTGCTTTGGCGCTGTGGCTATGCCGGGATGTGGCCCAAAGCCAAGGGGCCTAGTCTGACACCAGGTGTGCTGTTGGCAGGGGCGTAAATACAGGGGTAGCAGCGGTAGTGGCTGCCACAGGGCCCAGGACATTAGTGGGCCCGGCGGTCCCCCAATTATTTTTTTTTTTAAATAGGCCATTACCTTCTGAAGTAACCCCAGCAGGTAACGGGCCCTATTTACTTACCGACCCTGCTCCTGCTCACGGCCGCCTGCGCTTCCCATTCTGCGGAGGTGGCTGAGGCGGAGGTGGCTGTGAGCAGGAGCGGGGATCGGTAAGTAAGGCCGCAAACCCCACAAACACTGCTATCATTATACTCGGGGGTCTTTTCAGACCCCCGAGTATAATGATTGGAGGCCCAGGGGAGGTGAGGGAACATAGAAAACACTGTTACTTATCTCTCCTGTGCTCAGGCAGGCTTCGGGCCTGTTTGGTGATGTCCCAGACGTCAGCCGACGTCATTATGTGTCGCGACACCAGCCTGGCTCACGCGAGATCTGGTCCAACATTGAAGATGGCTGAAGTAGCGGAGAATGAATCGGAGCCAGGGAGAGGTAAGTAACATTGTTTTTTTTGTTTGTATCCTCCACTGGGTCTCCGATCATTATATTCTGGGGTTTGAAAACCGTTGGGGTCGGCGGTTCCGGGGGAGGGGCATGTCAAATGTTCGCCTTGGGGCCCAGCCATTCCTAGTTACGCTAATTGGGATGCCAGTTGCTGCCCCCAATAGAGTAGGGACCCTCTTAAGTGTAACCTTTCACCAGGTATGGACCCCAGTACCATCTGCTGCTCATTTTGCCCATTTCAAGAAGTTTTATCTTGCCAGAAAAGAGGCAACAACCTGCGCATGTGCAGTTGATGTTGAGTAGACTATACCTCGCTGCATTGCCCAGGAGTGTACACTCACCAGCTTTAACTGCAAAATAAAACTTCTGAAAATGGGTGAACCAAGCAGCAGGATGGGACCACGTTTGAGACCCTGAACTCCAGGGGTCACGTGAGTAAATGGAGGATTGAGACCCAGAACCCCAGCAGAATAAGGACATACTGCCTGTCAATAACCTTCGCCTTGAAGTGGCAAGTAGTCATATACAGTTTGTCCTAATACCCTGCATATTGCTTGTGCTCCATATCTTTTCCCCACCATTTTGGATATGCTATCACTTACTTTGGCCACCCCTTTAATGCTATACATTCAATAAGTGAACATACACAGTACAGATCTTCTGTAATACATTAACACTTTAATAGCATATCAAATACAAACACAAAAAGCGACGGTGAATGAAAAAAAGATGGACGCCAACAGTAAGGCTTATAATGTTACACCACGAAAGATACGGCATGCGGTTGTAATACAACAAAAGTGTCTATGGGATATGTATAGAAGGAAATTACTATGGGAACCGGACAAGATAATGTGCGGCCCCTACACAGATAGCAAAAGTTATGTGATGACATATGACATATGTGACATCACATCCGGTGATATATGCAAGTAACGGCTAAGTCCCATTTGATGGAAGGCTTGATTGAGTTTCCCTTATAATGAATACATGTGTGTCTTATAACTTACATGGACAGGCTGGGGAGTACAAGAGACCTGAGATAACAAGCAGGCACTTAGCTTTAGTGGGCACTGAGGTTGCCGTTGTGGCCAAGAGCAATGTCTGTGCTCACATTGTATATTTTGTGCTTAGAAAATCAGTTGGGTGCAGAAAAAAGCATATTTTATGTTTATTTTGTCACACAGAATGTTACTTTGTTGCACAGAATGTTACTTTGTTTCACAGAATTTTATTTTGTGACAATGTGTATTGTATTACTGGCTTATATAATGCATTATGTCTTAACAAAATAAAATTCAATGTGACAAAATAACATTCTGTATCACAAAACACTAGTCTGGGTCACAAAATAACATTCTGCGTGACAAAAATGACGCTGTGTCACAAAATAACATCCTTTGTCACAAAATCTCATTCTGTGTCCCAAATTGGTGGTTGATTCCTCTTCACAATGTGAACAAACGACACCCTATCTGCCACCATTTGTTACAAAATGTAATTTTATGTGCATAAGATTTATTGTAGGACTCTGTGGTCACAAAAAATAAACTGGGTAACAAAATGAACTAAAATTCTATTTTTTTACACCAAAATTGTATCATGTGTGACTTTTGTACTCAAAAATAGGATCCATGACAACAATTGAATTCTGTACACACAAAATAAATAGTACCACAAAAACAAATGTATTTTGTGTTCACAAAGATGATTTTTTTTGTGATCACAAAATAGATTCTGTGGGCACAAAACTAATTTTTGTGACCAGAAAATGGATTCTGTCATCACAAATGTCAATTTTTTGCTGATCGTGTCACAATACACATCATGGACAAAAGACACCGCATAGGTCACATCCCACGTCCTGCATTATGTGGAGTTGACCTTTAATGATGGACACCTGCTGCCCATATTAGAGGGCACAGTATTGGAAGGACATGGCTATGATCCTGGTGCAATATCTGGCAACCGTGCCAGTTTCCAAAATACAGTCTTTAATCTTGGAGGCTAAAAGTAACTGATTAGTAATATGGGCATAGTATTGGGGCTACACCATGCTTGTAACTGTGGTCATTGGCAGGAAAAGGGTTAAGGTGCATATTATAGCGAGGTCAGAACGAGGGTCGGTAATGGGGGTAGAGGGGTACACTCCTTAAAATACAATGGTCTGTTCATGAGCGTGGTGATCCTGTGTGATGCCTGGCGCGGGCATGCTTCTCACACACCAGCTCATCGCCTGCCCAAAAGTGTCCTCTCATGCGTAGGTTGAGGCCGCAGTCTGCACACACGTAGCACGCTGGGTGGCGGTGGCGGCCCTCTGTGATCCTCACTGCTATATCACTGCCAGGAAGGACGTAACCATAGTTAATAAAATGATCAGGATTCTGTAATACGTCATATTGTAGGACATAAAAGTATAAAAATGTATGCATGGTATCTGGGTGACACCTTGTATGACCAGCCACCCAACTTTCCCAGACCCCTGATTTTGCCTAGTTATCTAGCAATTCATGCCCAGTCCCATATTAGGATGTTTTACCTTTCAGGAGGATTGTAAAGCTGTTTTCTGGAAAAGCAAAGGATCAAAAAAATTGCAACCTTTCCTTTTTTATGTCACCCTCGCCACGTTCCTGAAAGGGTACGAGTGTAACGTGGGCAGGGCCACCGGCCTCATCGAATTTATGTATTTATTGAATATGCTTCTTAAATTGCCCCCTCTGTTATTCTTCCTGGAAATGTATATATAAATGAACAACCAAATCCTATGTCAAAGGGGCTTGTCCCTACGCCATATGGCATTGTTATCTTAGACTAGATAGTGTCATAACATGTAGGGACAAAATCCAGCAATCCATGGACATACACAATGCTAATAGCCAGTTGTCAATTTATGTATACATTTCCAGGAGGAATAACAGAGGAATTGCACAATGCAATTTAACTATTTACAGAAGAGGTGACAGATCCTTCAAGGCATTATATAAGGTCATATATATATATATATATATATATATATAATAACACGTATATATTGTACATGTACTCTCATATGTACCTATATTAAATGTCGTTGGCGTTTGCATTGCTTTGTGTTGTAGTGCAGTGCCGCCATGTTGTGCCCACATTGCCATTCACCTCTTGCTATCCCAGTGGTAATAAGATGACAGTAGGCGCCATGTACAGACGTGTTACACTATGTAAAGCAACCCCCATAATAATACAGGTTATCTCCAGCCCCTAGTACCAGCATAAAGAGGCGTTCATATCATATCGTCATATCATACATATATGACATAGGTTTGGCTTGTGGAATGCCATTAACTCTGACACACGCTACAAGTACACAGCAGGCTGTCACTATGACATATAGTACGGTATTAAACATGGGAGTGGCAGGCACATGTGACAGCGTAATGACGTTCATTCACAGTATGTATTGGCCTTTCATACCTAACATGGGTCAAAGCAATACTTAATGTAGTAAGGCTTTCACTGCAGCTATCTGACACATTCATCTGATGACTGACATACATAGTAAGCACCGGTACACTCACTGGATACTTGTGTGGCACTTTTCGCACACCCGCAGCGGTGAAGTCACAACAGGTTTCTGGATGCTGCTGATGGGTTTCTGAACGTTGGGTGACAATCTGCTGGGCAAAGCTGTAGAAATGCCTGTAACAGCAAAACATACCATTTTATAGATCATCTATAGAGCTGTACTAGAAAAATGATTTAGTTTTGTTCCCCCAGTAATGGCACCACTTTAGTCTATTGCAGCTCAGACTTATTCACTCAGACTCATTCAGACTTGAATGAGTCTTAGCTGTAATACCAAATATAGCCTTAGGACAAGGGTGGCACTGTACCCTTCTTGAAATCTCGTACAACCCCTTTGAGATCAGTTTGGTCTATGGACTGTGCCTAGTATTACAGGTTAAACTCATTCACTCGGACTTGAATGAGTCTTGGCTGCAATACCAAACACAGCCTTAGGACAAGGTTGGCACTGTACCCTTCTTGTAATCTCGTACAACCCCTTTGAGATCAGTTTGGTCTATGGACTGTGTCTAGTATTGCAGGTCAGACTCATTCACTCAGACTCATTCAGATCTGAATGAGTCTTAGCTTCAATACCAGACACAGCCTTAGGACAAGGGTGGCACTGTACCCTTCTTGTAATCTCGTTCAACCCCTTTGATATCAGTTTGATCTATGGACTGTGCCTAGTATTGCAACTCAGACTCATTCAGATCTGAATGAGTCTTAGCTGCAATACCAGACACAGCCTTAGGACAAAGGTGGCACTGTAACCTTCTTGTAACCTCGTACAACCGCTTTGAGATCAGTTTGCTCATTGCTAATCATACAGCAGTCAATCTTCTACATGGCACTGGTTTGGAGGTAGGGTCTCTGTTATTTTCAGGTTGGTCGTCCTCTTCCAGCACGTGCCCGCACCACATGTCTAAGTCTTATGTGCTAATGGTACTTAATCGCAGCGTGACATCACCACACAAATAGGAACTGGATTAATAAGGAAGTCCTCACAGTGCGATTGTGGATTCACTGCCTTGTATGTCTATTTCAATTCTAGCCAGATCTAGAAATATCTCAGCAATTGTTCCAGCCCCAACATTAACATTGCCAATGCCAAGCTATGTCTCCTGTGTGACCCCCAGCTGTCAGAGCCTACAAATATGCAGCATTCCTAGCGCTAGAAGAGGACCTGTGGCCATTATACTAATACGAGCATGCTGTCAGTGTCATTCACAGTATATCCACCACTGCCATCTAGTATGTTGTACGACTGATAATGTGTCTAGAAGGAATGTTGTCTGAATATTGATGTTGTAACTGTGTCTATGCCTGGGTCTGTCTGTTCAGGTTGGTGCACTATGTAGTACCTTGTATAGATACCTCCATGGTGCTGAATATGGGGCAGATTTATGGAATTGGTCAAAACAATAATTGTTGCCCACAGTAACCAATCACAGCACAGCTTCATTTCTCATACAGTGCCCAAATAATACAATTATACAGAGCCCAAATAATACAATCCTGCACTTCCAAAATACTAGTCATACAGTGCCCAAATATTAGTCATACACCGCCCAAATAATATAACTGTGCAGTTCCCAAATAATAAAGTCATAAAGTGCCCAAATAGTACAGTCATTCATTGCTTAAATATTAGTCATATAGTGCCCAAATAATACAATCATACAGTGCCCAAATAATACAGTCATACAGTGTCTATATAATACAGTTATACTATGCTCAAATAGTACAATTATACAGTCATACAGTGCTGTTATTGAAGAATTATACAGCCTTCAAATAATACAACCATACAGTGCCCAAATAATACAATCATACAGTGCCCAAATAATACAACCATACAGTGCCCAAATAATACAATCATACAGTGCCCAAATAATACAATCATACAGTGCCCAAATAATACGTTCACACAGTGCCCAAATAGCAAAGTCATACAGTGCTCAACTAATACAACCATACAGTGCCCAAATAGTACAGTCATTCACTGCCCAAATAATACAGTCATACAGTGCCCAAATAATAACACAATTATACAGTGTCCAAATAATACAGTCACACAGTGTCCAAATAATAACACAATCATACAGTGTCCAAATAATACAATCACACAGTGTCCAAATAATACAGTCATACAGTGCCCAAATAATAACACAATCATACAGTGTCCAAATAATACAATCATACAGTGTCCAAATAATACAGTCACACAGTGTCCAAATAATACAGTCATACAGTGTCTATATAATACAGTTATACTATGCTCAAATAGTACAATTATACAGTCATACAGTGCTCTTATTAAAGAATCATACAGTCTTCAAATAATACAACCATACAGTGCCCAAATAATACAATCATACAGTGCCCAAATAATACAATCATACAGTGCCCAAATAATACAATCATACAGTGTCCAAATAATACGTTCACACAGTGCCCAAATAGCAAAGTCATACAGTGCTCAACTAATACAACCATACAGTGCCCAAATAGTACAGTCATTCACTGCCCAAATAATACAGTCATACAGTGCCCAAATAATAACACAATTATACAGTGTCCAAATAATACAGTCACACAGTGTCCAAATAATAACACAATCATACAGTGTCCAAATAATACAATCACACAGTGTCCAAATAATACAGTCATACAGTGCCAAAATAATAAAACAATCATACAGTGTCCAAATAATACACTCACACAGTGTCCAAATAATACAGTCATACAGTGCCCAAATAATAACACAATCATACAGTGTCCAAATAATACAATCATACAGCGTCCAAATAATACAATCACACAGTGTCCAAATAATACAGTCATACAGTGCCCATGATACACTAAATTAGGGAATGTAGCCAAAAGGTTTGCAGCCATCTGAGCCAGTTGTACATATGGGGCAGATTTATCTCATTCACTTCTGACAGAGGAGGCGCACTATACATCTAAGCAGTCCCGGTGTACAGTCGTCTCTTTTAACTGGCACAGTATTGGGAATGAGATGCCCCTAAGTCATCCAATAACAGCGTCACCAAATATCACAATAATGTAGTGTCTGTCAAAATCCAAGTCAATGATCATGGCAATAGCAGCCATGTAGGGAGAAGTGCAGACATGTACGGAGAAGTGCAGACATGTAGGGAGAAGTGCAGCCACATACGGAGAAGTGCAGACATGTAGGGAGACGTACAGACATGTAGGGGGGGCAGACAGTAGGGGGAAGTGCAGACATGTAGGGAGAAGTGCAGACATGTGGAGGGAGAGGCGCCCATACGGAGAGTGCGACATGTGGGGGTCGACGTGGGGGAAGTGCAGACATGTAGGGAGAAGTGCAGACATGTAGGGAGAAGTGCAGACATGTGGGGAGAAGTTCAGACATGTAGGGAGAAGTGCAGCCATGTAGGGAGAAGTGCAGACATGTAGGGAGAAGTGCAGCCATGTGGGGAGAAGTGCAGCCATGCGGGGAGAAGTACAGGTTTGTAGGGAGAAGTGCACACATGTAGGGAGAAGTGCAGACATGTAGGGAGATGTGCAGAAGTGGGGAGAAGTGCAGACATGTGGGGAGAAGTGCAGAGGTGGGGAGAAGTGCAGCCATGTGGGGAGAAGTGCAGACATGTAGGGAGAAGTGCACACATGTAGGGAGAAGTGCAGCCATGTGGGGAGAAGTGCAGACATGTAGGGAGAAGTGCAGTCATGTAGGGGGAAGTGCAGACATGTAGGGAGAAGTGCAGACATGTGGGGAGAAGTTCAGAAGTGCGGAGAAGTGCAGCATGTGGGGAGAAGTGCAGCCATGTGGGGAGAATGTGCAGAAGTGGGGAGCAGTGCAGACAGGAGAGTGGGGAGAAGTGCAGACATGTGGGGAGAAGTGCAGAGGTGGGGAGAAGTGCAGCCATGTGGGGAGAAGTGCAGCATGTGGGGAGAAGTGCAAACATGTGGGGAGAAGTGCAGACATGTGGGGAGAAGTGCAAACATGTGGGGAGAAGTGCAGACATGTGGGGAGAAGTGCAGACATGTGGGGAGAAGTGCAGACATGTGGGAGAAGCGAGGTGTGGGGGAAGTGCAAACATGTGGGGAGAAGTGCAGCCATGTAGGGAGAAGTGCAGACATGTAGGGAGAAGTGCAATCATATAAGGAGAAGTGCCTACTCGTGGCTGTGGCAGTGTTGGGTGGATGGGTACTATTGTTGATTACAGTTACATAAGGGGTGCTATCTAGCCATGTCTAGTGGTATCTGGGCCAGTTGAGTGTGTTCACCAATATCATTTGTGTCCAGTCAGTTCTCTTATGCTTAAGTCAGACACAACTGATGGCTATCTGGGGCTTCATAGTCTGAAATGTGACATGCCACCTGGACCTGTCTACACGCTGAATCCAAAAACATTGCACTCAACATTTTTTGACCCAGCACAACCACACCATAGGGAAATTATTCCAGAATGCCGGACATGTGAACGCACCCTTAGTCAGACTCATACTTCTATAGCAGTGGAGGTATCTACCAGTAGCAGTTACATGTCTGGCCTTGTGGGGGTAGTCTAGGACAGATTGTGGTAATGCTTAGAAGCCGTAGTTGAATGTAAAGTTTTATGATTATTGGGTCTGTCAGTAGTAGATATGTGGTTAGTCGTGGTGGGATTTTCTGCCAGTGTCACTAGTGATAGTCCAAGTAGTGGTAGCAGTGGTGAAACGTCTGTCAGTACCAGTAACATGGCTGTACTGGTCGTGTGGGTGGTATCAGTCTCAAAAATAGTCCAAGTAGTCAATATCTGGTCCTACTGGTGTCGATATCTAGTTCTATAATCATGTCATAGTCCTAGAGGTACCATCTGGGTTGTTCTCCAGGGTCTCCTGCAGTAGCTTGAAGCTGTTGGATTGTCTCGGAGGTGTCTTGGTTTCCTGGTTGCCATGCAGCATCTTGTAGACCTCGGAGTCCTCATGTAGCCAGCTCATCTTGTACAACTTGTCTCTTCCACTTCTTGCACTAGAACAAGAGGACCATTTACAATTGGGAGACACAAGAGACAATTCTTTCCCTCTGTCTATGCCGCCTGTTTCAGCATGTGCTTCCTCTTAGTCTAAATGAGCCCTGTGTGCATGTTTCCGCCCGGTGGCTGGCTCTTGATCTTGTCTTTATCTCAGCAGCTACCACTATATATCCTCACCCGTCTCTCCACCCTCTGCACTATATTTCGGTATTCTCTGCTCCTCTCCCTCCTCTTTGCTGTATGTCCCCCTCCCTGCCCTTAGGCTGTCTATATCAAAGACAGACTCACGTGTCAACCAGACGTCTCTTCTGCCAGTGATGCCCCTTCCGTCTCTGGCAGTCTTCCTCTCTCTCTTGACTCTTTGCCCTGAAGTCACCAAAATGTGTCTGCACCTCACAGTTGTGGTTTCTTTGCTTTTCTGTCACCGCTGTCTCTTCTTCCTGACTTTTGGACACACCTGTCTCTCTGTCTCCGCCTGTGTCTCTCTCCTCCTCTTATCACAGACACACCTCTGTCTCTTGACACTCTCTTCTCCACCCTCTCTTTTGCACAGCACTCTCGTCTTCTTCTATTTTTCTTTCTCGCACTTGGTCTCTCTCTTTTTCCAGGCAATGAGGCACTCAAGAGACGGGTTACTGCCCAAACACCCACATCTTAGTTTCTTGGTCCCCCATATAGGAGCCTCTCACATCTGCTTTTAGTTAAATTACAGGAGTCTGAGAGACAGCCAGGATGAGGGGCCGAGACTGCCAGGAGGGAGTAAGAGAGCTGCTAGGAGAATGCACCCAGAAAGGAAGACACTGGGGGTCATGTATGATCTACGAGGACAGGGCAGGAGGTTCACATATGTCCACGCACACAGGAACATGCAGACGTCTTCTCTCTGTGATGATGGATCTGCATTGTAAATGGAAATTGAGCAATTTTTTGGGTGGACCTGGACTGTGAATGCTAAAAAGAGGGGGTAGGGGGAGGGTGGTTTGGGAATTATGCTACCAATTTCCAAGACTTAGCCTTTATATGTAAATGTTCAGGACCTTGTACATTTCTAGATACATAGAGCTGCCAGACGTTCAGCCAAGCAGAAGAATTTGGTTGTGGGCACTTTAATTTTCATAAAAGCTTCAGCACATTCCTTGCTCTGTTACGGTTGATGTAGTGTAGTCTGTGTGAACATGGACATGTAAATAAAAATGTGAGCAAAAGAGTTAGAGCGCCCCCTCTCTAGTCTGTATCTATACCCCTGATCATCATGAGGACCTGAGGTAGCGACCCCTCTCTAGTCTGGATCTATACCCCTGACCATCATGAGGTCCTGGTGTAGCGCCCCCTCTCTAGTCTGGATCTATACCCCTGATCACGGGCCTGGGAGCCCCCCTCTCGTCTGGATCTATACCCCTGATCATCATGAGGTCCTGGTGTAGCGCCCCCTCTCTAGTCTGGATCTATACCCCTGATCATCATGAGGTCCTGGTGTAGTGACCCCTCTCTAGTCTGGAGCTATACCCCTGATCATCATGAGGTCCTGGTGTAGCGCCCCCCTCAGCTGGACTACCCGGGGCCCCTCTCTAGTCTGGAGTATACCCCTGACATCATGAGGTCCTGGTGTGGCGACCCCCTCTAGTCTGGAGTTATACCCTTGACCATCATGAGGTCCTGGTGTAGCGACCCCTCTCTAGTCTGGAGTTATACCCTTGACCATCATGAGGTCCTGGTGTAGCGCCCCCTCTCTAGTCTGGGGCTATACCCTTGACCATCATGAGGTCCTGGTGTAGTGACCCCTCTCTAGTCTGGATCTATACCCCTGATCATCATGAGGTCCTGGTGTAGTGACCCCTCTCTAGTCTGGAGCTATACCCCTGATCATCATGAGGTCCTGGTGTAGTGACCCCTCTCTAGTCTGGGGCTATACCCTTGACCATCATGAGGTCCTGGTGTAGTGACCCCTCTCTAGTCTGGAGCTATACCCCTGATCCTGGTGCCTCTATATTCTGGATCTATACCCTGATCATCATGAGGTTCCTTGTGCAGTGCCCCCTCTCTAGTCTGGAGCTATACCCTTCACCATCATGAGGTTCCTGGTGCAGGGCCCTCTCTATATTCTGGATCTATAACCCGATCATCATGAGGTTCCTCATACAGTACGTGCTTTCTAGTCTGGATCTATACCCCTGATTATCATGAGGTCCTGGTGTGCCCCTTTAGCTGGAGCCTCCATCATGGCCTAGTGCCCCCCCTCCTGTCTGGATCTATACCCCTGATGCATGAGACCGTGCTCACGCTGGTCAGTACTGTCAGTGACCGACTGCTCCACCCTAAGTGTGAGAAGGAGCGCTATCGGAAGTCTTTCCTCCCCACCGCGGTTAGGCTGTACAACCAACACCGACCTAAGCGGAGATCATTACATACAGAGAACTGAAATATCTCTCTGCCTGTTATATCCCCCCCTCCTCTGCTACGCCCTATCTGTCTGTCTGCTATCAATGTAATGCCTCTCACCTTGGAACATTCCTGTACATGTTGTATTTGTATCTGCTTATCTTTGCTGCTGTAACACACTGAATTTCCCCATTGTGGGACTATTAAAGGACTATTATTATTATTATTGATCCTGGTGCCTCTATATTCTGGATCTATACCCCGATCATCATGAGGTTCCTCATGCAGCATGCCCTTTCCAGTCTGGATCTATACCCCCTGACCATCATGAGGTTCCTTGTGCAGTGCCCCCTCTCTAGTCTGGAGCTATACCCTTCACCATCATGAGGTTCCCAGTGCAGGGCCCTCTCTATATTCTGGATCTATAACCCGGTCATCATGAGGTTCTTCATACAGTACGTGCTTTCTAGTCTGGATCTATACTCCTGATTATCATGAGGTTCCTGGTGCTGATCCCTCTATGTTCTGGATCTATACCTCTGATCATCATGAGCCTTCTGATACATGTAAACAGTGCTAAAAAAATTGTGACGTTTACACAAGTGAATGGAAGAAACATCTCAAGCATGTTTGAACTTACGTGTTAGAACGTTTCTTGTTAGTGTCAGAATGTTTCTTGTGACGTTACTCCAGATCCTTCTTGCTAGTTATGGTTATTAATGTAACTATGTAGGGTATATACATATAATATAGAATGTAGAGATGTAGGGTATATACATATAATATAGAAGGGGAAGGTCATAAATACATTGGTCAATAAATGTAGAGATATGAGTGAGGATAATCAGGATAATGCCCCGGCCACACTGCAAATATTGTTCAGTAATGTATAACATAACAAAGAGGTCAAGGTGATGACATGACCTCCAAATTCTTCAGATCTCAATCGGTCATCTTTGGGATGTGCTGGAAAAACAAGACCTATCCATGGAGGCCGCACCTCACAACTTACAGGACTTACAGGATCTGAGCTGACATCTTGGTGCCAGATACTACAGGACACCTTCAGAGGTCATGTGGAGTCCATGTCTTGAGGGGTCAGAGTTGTTTAGGTGGCACAAGGGGACCTACACAATATGGTTTTGATGTTATGGCTGATGGGTGTATATTCCAATACGTACAGTGTGAGGGACTCTACATGTGACCCCGGGATCCTCCCCGCTGCTGCACAATATAATAGCTGTCACTGTGTGACTATTCTGACTTCTCCATGAACTATTCCTTACATTATGTGAGAAATATGTGTAGAAAGTATAGAAAGTATGTCCTCACTGCCTCCCGAATAAACGCACAAACCACGGTCTTCACTTTATAGGCGTCTCTTTGGTTCTGGCAGATTGTTGTCATAGGGTCTGGGGTGACACAATCCCAACTGAGGATTTGGATCCATGGTCCAAAAACTGTACTGCAAGTTCAGCATTCCTATATGAATAACATTATACCATTATAAATTCTCCCCAGATTTTCTACATAGGTTTATTGGTTTGGCAGTGGCTGCCTCGGCCCTTAAAAATGACAAGTTCCCAAGTCTGAAAAGCCCAATGACATCCATCATCTGATCGGTGCTGTCATCCTGAGCATTTTGGTGCTTTGTTTATCCAAATCTGTTCAGCCATTCCAAAGATATAAGCCCTTATACTGTTGATGCAAATTAGGGTCTACTAGCCAAGTGGGCGGTAACATTGCATGACATAAAGGCACGCAGAGACCCCGCCCCAAAGGAACCACTGTCTTACCACCCAATCGCCTTGTATTTTCTAATATGCATTAAATTTGGATTTAAAAAAAAAATACCAATCCGTCAAAATCCTACATGCAGGACTTTTTTGTCTGTTTGGAAAAACAGATTCTTGACGGACAGCAAGTGACATTTATTTTTTTAACATTGAAGTCTATGGGTAACGGACAGTAACTGATAGCCATTTTATGTCCGTTTTTTTCCCTGCACATGCTCAGAAAGCAGAAACAAAACAAAAAAAAAAAAAGGACAGTGTTAAAAACGGACACTAACTGATGCTAATGTGTCCATTAATGGATCAGTTAAAAAAACGGACACATTAACATCAATTAGTGTCCGTTAATGTCTGTTATGATAGGTGTCTGTTTTTTTTTGTTAATGGACACCTTCATAACGGAATCCAACGGTAGTGTGAACCCTGCCTGAGATGTAATTGTCATTGAATTTGTTTGGTCTTGTGAGCTCCATTCTTTGCCCCGGTTTCTCTCTGGGTATGTGTGTGAGCAGTTGCTTTTTGTTGCTGTGCAGAGTCCACTAATGTTACTACTGATCAAACAAACACATCATAAGTCCATGACTTGTCATATAGCGGAGGCATTCCAGTGGACATTTATGGACATGTATTTTATATGCACGTGATTTGCCTCAGATAAGCCGCATCCTATATTTAGATGTCGCCATTCCTATAGGTTCTTATTGATTGCCTGCACCTTTTTTTCCCTGGAATTCTTCCTTCTGACAGATTGTAAAGCTCAGTTTCTGTTAGCCTCCATGCCCACAGACATGTGCTTTGTCAGTGTGCATGTTTGTCACACACTGATCCATAATTTTCTATGGCGCCATACACACCTGTGTATTATCATGGGTCTATGTAGTAGGGCGTGAGCCCGGGGCAAAACTCAGGACAAGTCCTATTCCGGCTCACTACAGGTAATGAACAGGTCCATACAGCACACGGCTATCTTCCCTTAGACCCCCCCCGCCCAGTCTCTTTGTACCGCCATACGGTAATAGTACCCTTCTTTGTGTAACATGCAGCGATGATGCCTCATTAGTCACCCCACACAGGAGTAGAATTTATTTATTTATTATGCTTACTTATATAGCGCCATCATATTCTGCAGCACTTTACAGATATTGCCAGTCACTGTCCCATATAGAGCTCACAATCATACATCAGTATGTCTTTGGAGTGTGGGTGGAAACCCACACAAACACGGGGAGAACATACAAACTCCTTGCAGATGTTGTCCTTGGCAGGATTCGAACCCAGGAATCCAGCGCTGCAAGGCTAACCACCGTGCCGCCCATAAACATTTATAATTTTATACTCACCTAGCCCCCATTCACCGCACTGTTCCTGCCTGCGCCAAATCTCCTGCAACGGGCCACAGGATAAATGGTAGAGCAGGGAGCTGATGGGCATCAAGTCTACAACATGTGACCGCTGCAGCCAATCAGGGCCCAGGGGTTTTTTTTCATTATGTTTTTCTTTCATTGTCACATTCAACGAGTCATCATATTTTTTTATTTCCATCAGCTTAACTGTATGGGATCTTATATTTTGTGGGATGGGCAGTAGTTGTTATTGGCATTGTGTTGGGGTACAGATCATTTATTATTTAACTTTAATTGCATATTTTTTTTGATAGGGAAAGGACAAAAACAACATATTTAGTATTTTTGCACAGTAAAGGCATGTTTTAATTTTTTTTCATCGGCATTGTGTTTTTTTCCGGAATGAGTTTTAGTTTTTGGTACCATTTTGGGGAATATATTTATTTAGCTTGAAGCTTACAAAGCAATCTATTGGGTCATTGCTATGACATTTCCAGTCTATTGAGATAGTAATGGGCTGATAGAAGGAGCCCCCGCCCTCTGTCAAGATGTCTAGATGCTGCAGTCGCTGTTGACTTTGGTATCTAAGGGGTTAAATGGCCAGGATCACTGGTTTCATTGCTATCATTTTACTCTTATATAATATTTTTCAGTAATGTAAGTCTATCCGGATGATCGGTCACTGCCTTGTCCAGGAACCTTAGAGGATCTGATTCATGTCGTACTGATGTGGAATGTAAGCCGGCATCTTCATGACTGCCACCTCGCCCCGCAACTCTGCCTAAGGCAGTGGGCACAGTGACAGATGGATGTAGGGCACTTACGTAAGGGATGTGCAGGGAGCCACACCCAGGGTGGGCAGATCTCAGCACACGAGCCACAGGCAGGGATGTGGGAAGACTATGCTAAGGAAAGAGCAATGTAAACCACCAGGAGTATAATACAGACAGAAAGAGGAAGAGGGAGCAAACTGTATGTCATCACTGGGGAAAACAAAATGGAATATTACAGTATAATAGGGTTCATCTGGCCATAGCTATAACTGAAGGATTAAGGAATCATAGAGCGAATGAGGTCTGGAGTCCTGGGTTCAAATCCAGCCAGGGACAACATCTGCAAGGAGTTTGTATGTTCTCCCCGTGTTTGCGTGGGTTTCCTCTGGGCACTCCAGTTTCTTCCCACACTACAAAGACATACTGATAGGAAATGTAGATTATGAGCCCTATATGGGCCACTGACTGACAATATCTGTAAAGTGCTGCGGAATATGAGGGCGCTAAATAAATAAAACAATATGGCTGCTTTCTTCCAGAAACAGCACCACTCTCGTTCATAGGCTGTGTCTGGTATTGCAACCTCTGATACATTTTCTGACAGGTTTCCATTGGTCTGAGCCCCTTACAAACAGGGCCAAATTATACCCTTAAAGACTTTTACAGCAGCCTAGTAGCACCTCGCAGTAGATGAATAAGGATGTGTTCACATATACACGTCCTCTGTTGCCAGACAAAGTGACAATTACTGTATCCTACTCATCTGTGATCAGTGTGTGGGGTCTGGGTCAACCCAAAAAAAACAGAAAAGGACCCTGTTCTCATGATTGGTGGGAGTCCTCCACGGACAGGGCCTATAACATACAGCTTCCTAATAATGGCTTCTATCTAGGTGTGCCGTATCATCTACAGGTCACATAAAGTAAATTATACACCCGCCTTCCTTATTACTCCTCCGCATCATTTAACCATTTCACGGCCATATTTCCCATACACTCCGTGTGCTCTGTGGTTCACATACATCCATGCTATTAAACCTGCTTCTTTCCGCTGTGCCGGTCAGTCGATTCCTATTACTTGGCCAGAAGTTTGAGAGGACGCAGAGCTGCGACTCCTCATGTCTGGTGCAAATTCCTCATCTGCTACAGAATTTTTCTCCTAACCTCCTGAGCCCTTCACTTCCTTCTCATGTCAGATGTCTATATTTATGCTGCACACCCCACTGAAGTCCCATTACTCTCCTAAAAAGAGCAGTGGGGGTACGGATATTGTACAGAATAGGAGCCATACGCTGCAGAATGGATTATACATTCATCTGAGCCTCAGTCTATAACTATATAAACATATATGCATGTACTGTAGGGTATGTGCAATAAGTATATATTGCATTATGTAAGAATATATATATATATATATATATATATATATATATATACACACACGTGGACAAAATTGTTGGTACCCCTCGTTTAATGAAAGAAAAACCCACAATGGTCACAGAAATAACTTGAATCTGACAAAAGTAATAATATATAAAAATTCTATGAAAATGAACAAATGAAAGTCAGACATTGCTTTTCAACCAGGCTTCAACAGAATTTTTTAAAAAGAAAACTCATGAAACAGGCCTGGACAGAAATGATGGTTCCCTTAACTTAATATTTTGTTGCACAACCTTTTGAGGCAATCCCTGCAATCAAACGATTCCTGTAACTGTCAATGAGACTTCTGCACCTCTCAGCAGGTATTTTGGCCACTCCTCATGAGCAAACTGCTCCAGTTGTCTCGGGTTTGAAGGGTGCCTTTTCCAGACGGCATGTTTCAGCTCCTTCCAAAGATGCTCAATAGGATTTAGGTCAGGGCTCATAGAAGGCCACTTCAGAATAGTCCAATGTTTTCCTCTTAGCTATTCTTGGGTGTTTTTAGCTGTGTGTTTTGGGTCATTATCCTGTTGCAAGACCCATGACCTGCGACTGAGACCAAGCTTTCTGACACTGGGCAGCACATTTCTCTCTAGAATCCCTTGATAGTCTTGAGATTTCATTGTACCCTGCACAGATTCAAGACACCCTGTGCCAGATGCAGCAAAGCAGCCCCAGAACATAACAGAGCCTCCTCCATGTTTCACAGTAGGGACAGTGTTCTTTTCAAGATATGCTTAATTTTTCCATCTGTGAACATAGAGCTGATGTGCCTTGCCAAAAATGTCGATTTTTGTCTCATCTGTCCATAGGACATTCTCCCACAAGCTTTGTAGCTTTGTGGCTTGTCAACATGTAGTTTGGCAAATTCCAGTCTGTCAGATTCAAGTTATTTCTGTGACCACTGTGGGTTTTTCTTTCATTAAACGAGGGGTACCAACAATTTTATCCACATATATATATATATATATATATATATATATATATATATACACACATATACACGTTTTATACATGTCAAACCCAAGAGACACAGGAAAACCATAGTACTATACTAAAACCTGATAGAACCTTAGAGAGGTCATCTAGGAGTAGAAAAACATGGCTGCTTTCTTCCATAAAAACCGCCTGTCTACTGGTTGTGTCTGGTACTGCAACTCAGCTCCATTAAAGGGGTTGTCCAGGATTTAGGTTTTTACGATCTATCCTTAGTATAGGACATAAATATCTGGTTGGTTGGGTTCCTGGCAGCCGACCTCCACATGAATCAGCTGTACAGGGGCCACTTCAGATGTCTCAGGGCCCAGCAGATAGCTTTGGTTCCTGTTTAGTGGTCGGGCGGCAGCACTACAGCTCATCTTCCATTGAAGTCAATGGCAACTGAGCTGTAGTTACCTGTATTGTATATAGTACGGACGTCAGAAACAATGAAATATTTATGGCCTATACTAAGGATAGGCCATAAACACATAACTAGTAGACAGATGGGGGGGGGCTGTTTTTGAAAGAAAGCAGCCATGTTTTCTTATATTGAATAAATCCTTTGGACCTCCTGCACACCGTTGTAATGTGATCGGATTTTCCGGACTGTATTATGGCTGCAAATCCTGATCCAAACTCAAGTCTACTGACCCGAAATCCCAGGATCACTTATTGTGTTTGTGTGTAAGTTTGGGTCATTTAACCCACAATGGAGAAGGTATTTGTGACTCACGAATAGCGCAATACATCATTCCAGCACAAAAATACACGTATATATTGTCATCCACACTGTAAATAATACAGACATGTACAAATCACACATGCACAGTGATAATACACAGCTAATAACATAGATCACGGGGTCCCGCTGTGTGTATAGAGCGACACCTACTATTTGGAGGTGTTAGTACAGGTGAGATGAGGAATTTGCCAGTTTGTAGATGGAGAACATGGACTCCGGCCTTGGAAGAGTCTTGTCCCGGGAAGGAATGAAGACTGGTTGGAAATGTCATACTTATATTTACATATCAGATGTAAGAAGTAAGACATGACTGTAGAAACCAGTAGGTCAGGAAGCATAGGACGTGAATCAGGTATGTTGATAGATAAATGTTGACATTGAGGACACTACTGTTTCTGTGTATCTGGGGATTATCATGTGCTGTGTCCATTAATCCTCTACAAACGTCATTATAAGTGGTTGGCACCATCATCCTCAAACAGTTCATGGGTAAAGTCTACGAGGTTTCATATGGGGCAACAAAATTTCCAGGGAAGGTTCCAAACTTTTGTGTCCTCCAGCAGACACCTGTGGGACACAGAAAGGGTTGACATGGATCATACAGCAGGGATGTCCACCAATACCAAATGACGTAACCTACAGCACAGGGTTACTTACCTACATACCACCCATCATCACACTGCTGGGTCACAGTCACTATGTCCCCTGTGCTCAGCTGCAGCTCATCTGTGTCTTTCGGGGAGTAGTTAAATAATACTCGGTACCTGGAAGTAAGAAAAACCTAATGGAGAAACCATACTTGATTCTCTGTGATTGCTGCTTTATGTCTTTTGACATATTGTCATCTATTTTACTCTGGGTGGTTGTCGCTATTTAGTCCCTTGGCCATGACTTTGGAGAAACAGAGGGAGGGAAAACAGTCATGAAGTTGTTGGGTCCCAATGCAAAATCAGAACCAAGAAGTTATTGTACCAAGTGTCATTTATAATCATGGTGTCTTTCTTCTTCTTGGAACACCCCAGGCACAATCCTGCCTCTTCATCCCCTATAGCAACACTCTTGGAAGTAAGTGAATTGGATGTAAAATATATCACTCTCGTGGGAGGTAATATTCAATATACTTGTGGGAGGAAACCTTCATCAAACTTGTCGGACGTAACATTCATCATACTCGTGAGAGATAACATTCATCATACTCGTGGCAGGTATCCCTTATACTCCTGGGAGGAATCCTTCATCATACTTGTTGGAGATAACATTCACCATACTCATGGGAGGTAACATTCATCCTACTCGTGGCAAGTATCATTAACCATACTCATAGCAGGTATCCCTTATCATACTCCTGGGAGGAATCCTTCATCATACTTGTTGGAGATAACATTCACCATACTCGTGGGAGGTATCATTCACCATACTCGTGGGAGGTATCATTCACCATACTCGTGGGAGGTATCATTCACCATACTCGTGGGAGGTATCATTCACCATGCTCGTGGCAGGTATCATTCACCATGCTCGTGGCAGGTATCATTCACCATGCTCGTGGCAGGTATCATTCACCATGCTCGTGGCAGGTATCATTCACCATGCTCGTGGCAGGTATCATTCACCATGCTCGTGGCAGGTATCATTCACCATGCTCGTGGGAGGTATCATTCACCATGCTCGTGGGAGGTATCATTCACCATGCTCGTGGGAGGTATCATTCACCATGCTCGTGGGAGGTATCATTCACCATGCTCGTGGGAGGTATCATTCACCATGCTCGTGGGAGGTATCATTCACCATGCTCGTGGGGGTATCATTCACCATGCTCGTGGGAGGTATCATTCACCATGCTCGTGGGAGGTATCATTCACCATGCTCGTGGGAGGTATCATTCACCATGCTCGTGGCAGGTATAATTCATCCTACTAGTGGGAGGTATCATTCACCATACTCGTGGGAGGTATCATTCACCATACTCGTGGGAGGTATCATTCACCATACTCGTGGGAGGTATCATTCACCATACTCGTGGCAGGTATCATTCACCATACTCGTGGGAGGTATCATTCACCATACTCGTGGCAGGTATCATTCACCATACTCGTGGGAGGTATCATTCACCATACTCGTGGCAGGTATCATTCACCATACTCGTGGCAGGTATCATTCACCATACTCGTGGCAGGTATCATTCACCATACTCGTGGCAGGTATCATTCACCATACTCGTGGGAGGTATCATTCACCATACTCGTGGGAGGTATCATTCACCATACTCGTGGGAGGTATCATTCACCATACTCGTGGGAGGTATCATTCACCATGGGGGGTCTGCTCGTGGGAGGTATCATTCACCCTGCTCGTGGGAGGTATCATTCACCATGCTCGTGGGAGGTATCATTCACCATGCTCGTGGGAGGTATCATTCACCATGCTCGTGGCAGGTATCATTCATCCTACTCGTGGGAGGTATCATTCACCATATCGTGGGGGTTCATTCCCTCTCGTGGCAGGTATCATTCACCATACTCGTGGCAGGTATCATTCACCATACTCGTGGCAGGTATCATTCACCATACTCGTGGCAGGTATCATTCACCATACTCGTGGCAGGTATCATTCACCATACTCGTGGGAGGTATCATTCACCATACTCGTGGCAGGTATCATTCACCATACTCGTGGCAGGTATCATTCACCATACTCGTGGGAGGTATCATTCACCATACTCGTGGGAGGTATCATTCACCATACTCGTGGGAGGTATCATTCACCATACTCGTGGCAGGTATCATTCACCATACTCGTGGCAGGTATCATTCACCATACTGGCGTGGCAGGTATCATTCACCATACTCGTGGCAGGTATCATTCACCATACTCGTGGCAGGTATCATTCACCATACTCGTGGCAGGTATCATTCACCATACTCGTGGGAGGTATCATTCACCATACTCGTGGGAGGTATCATTCACCATACTCGTGGGAGGTATCATTCACCATACTCGTGGCAGGTATCATTCACCATACTCGTGGCAGGTATCATTCACCATACTCGTGGAGGTATCATTCACCATACTCGTGGGAGGTATCATTCACCATACTCGTGGGAGGTATCATTCACCATACTCGTGGGAGGTATAATTCACCCTACTCGTGGGAGGTATCATTCACCATACTCGTGGGAGGTATCATTCACCATACTCGTGGGAGGTATCATTCACCATACTCGTGGGAGGTATCATTCACCATACTCGTGGGAGGTATCATTCACCATACTCGTGGGAGGTATCATTCACCATACTCGTGGGAGGTATCATTCACCATACTCGTGGGAGGTATCATTCACCATACTCGTGGGAGGTATCATTCACCATACTCGTGGGAGGTATCATTCACCATACTCGTGGCAGGTATCATTCACCATACTCGTGGGAGGTATCATTCACCATACTCGTGGGAGGTATCATTCACCATACTCGTGGCAGGTATCATTCACCATACTCGTGGCAGGTATCATTCACCATACTCGTGGCAGGTATCATTCACCATACTCGTGGCAGGTATCATTCACCATACTCGTGGCAGGTATCATTCACCATACTCGTGGCAGGTATCATTCACCATACTCGTGGGAGGTATCATTCACCATACTCGTGGCAAGTATCATTCACCATACTCGTGGCAAGTATCATTCACCATACTCGTGGCAGGTATCATTCACCATACTCGTGGGAGGTATCATTCACCATACTCGTGGGAGGTATCATTCACCATACTCGTGGGAGGTATCATTCACCATACTCGTGGGAGGTATAATTCATCCTACTCGTGGGAGGTATCATTCACCATACTCGTGGCAGGTATCATTCACCATACTCGTGGCAAGTATCATTCACCATACTCGTGGCAGGTATCATTCACCATACTCGTGGCAAGTATCATTCACCATACTCGTGGCAGGTATCATTCATCATATTTGTGGCAGGTAACATTTATTATAGTCATGGGAGTTTACATTCGTAAGAGGTAATATTCCCCATATTTATGGTAGGTATGATTCACTATACACTAAGTCATGCCCCAGATCTGAATATGACACTTAGTGGAATTACCCTTCATGTTATAAGGTGACTAATATATTCATGCTTTATTTCCACAGTTCCCCACAGAACTTACAAGGTCCCTTGCAGATCTTGGAGCCGGCTGGATGCGGGGGCCTTCACAGTACACGGTGTTTCTTTAAGTGTTAGGGCACTAGAGGCCTGTAAATATAGTGAATATAAAGGCATGAAAATGATAAGAGAAAGGAGGCATAGAGTCCATAAAACACAGGAAAATATATCATAGCAGATTACAAACAGTGTGAGTGAGCAATGTATGTAGAGGACCAAGGTCTGGAGCATAGCTGATAACAGGGCAGAAGTTACAAGGGAGAATAGGAAGGGTCAAAGAACAAGGTTTTTAAAAATACCAAAACAGGAGTCAACATGTGAAGAAGAGACACCTCAGTGTGAATGATAGCAAAGTCATAACCCTGAATGTGGAGTCAAAGGACACAACACAAAGAGCATACAGACCAGAGTAGTAAAACAGAGAATGTAGAGCAGAGTCAGGGGACAGAGCAAGATAATGTAGAGCAGAGTCATAAAACAGATCATGTAGATCAGAGTCAGGGGACAGAGCATACAGACCAGAGTAACAAAACAGAGAATGTAGAGCAGAGTCAGGGGACAGAGCAAGAGAATGTAGAGCAGAGTCATAGAATAAAGCAAGTAGAGCAGAGTCATAGAACAGAGCATGTAGATCAGAGTCAGGGGACAGAGCATACAGACCAGAGTAACAAAACAGAGCATGTAGAGCAGAGTCAGGGGACAGAGCATACAGACCAGAGTAACAAAACAGAGAATGTAGAGCAGAGTCATAGAATACAGCATATAGAGCGGAGTCAGGACACAGGACATACAGAGCAGAGTCAGGACATATAGAGCAGAGTCAGGACACAGGACATACAGAGCAGAGTCAGAACAAAAGACATATGGAGCAGAATCAGGGGACAGAGGGTGTAAAGCAGAGTCCATGTTGTCCTGCAGGAACTATGATGTAGGATAGAAATCATCAATGACAGGTACTATATATATAGCAACAATCATATTACACATTGTTAGTACTGACCTGCTCTACAGAGTTAGTATGTGGTGCCCGCTTTATTATGGTGTCCACCTTCCTGGCCTGTCCTAGACCACCTTTGACCTGCACATAACTTGCAGGAAACAGGCCAAGTTGGCTGGAGCCTTCAACTCGCCCTTCAAACCAATCGCCACCAACCCTCCGATTAATAAGAACAGGCTGGCCCTGAGGCAGAGACAGTAACAATGACACCGGCTCACACATATATGTAATATGTATACATAAAGTCATAGTTAAACTGACACTACACATGTTACATGTTCACAAATGATGCGATAACGCTGTATCACAAAGATGCCTGTAAAGCCAATGTTAGTAATGGTGGAGTTTCACTTTAAAGGGTCTAAACACCACTTTACAGATCATAAACATGCATATCAAAAGTGGAGTCATTTATAAATACATCCTGTATTATACTTCAGAGCTGCATTCATAATTCTACAGGTTTTTATTTGGAAACGGTCAACCAGCTTAAAGTCAATCATATCCTTAAAGGGGTTTGACATTTATCCCCTATCCACAGAATGCAGATCACTATAGCAGGCAGTGTGCAGACATTTAGCCAGACAGTTGTAGAGAGATTCAGTTCTGAAACCAGCAGAATTATGAGTGCAGCTCTGGACTATAAGTATAATGTAAATTGCAAAGCAGGAAGAGTACATGATAATTATTGTAACGTACGACTCAGCTTTTTATGTAGAAAAGTTCTGTGTATAGGGCTCAGCAGCAGAATTTTGAGTGCAGCTCTGGAGTATAATCCAAATTGCAAAGCAGGAACAGTACATGATAATTATTGTAACATACGATTCAAGTTTTTATGTAGAATAATTATGTGTATAGGGCTCAGCAGCAGAGTTTGGATATGGATAGTTGTCAGTTATTTGACATAAGGTGCATCTTTGTGTTTTACAAGGATTTACCTCCTGTTAGTTGACTAGATCCAAGACATGTACTTATGGCAACCACAGATCTAAAAACACTATGTCGCAACGGCACTGAACTATTTATAGGACACAATTACTGTAAGTACCAGACACTTATGTACTATTCGCTAGTACAATGCACTGTGTTAACCATGCAAAGTGGTTTTGGCATACTGAATTAATATGCCACACCAACACGAGTGACCTAACCCCTCTAAGTAAGTATGAGGCAACAGTCAAATGGAAAAGAGTAACATATCACTGCAGGTTCAGACTACACAAGTTTTGCCTGTAGTCTGTAACCATGGAGACACACAGAACTCCATAGGAGCTTTATACAAAGAATGTTCAGCCATTTTTTATTTAGAAATGTTCCTTGGAAAGCTGAGTGACAAATATTGGGTCTGCTGGCTGCTGTTCGACAGTGTTCTTCCCATACACAGTAATATGGAGAAGACTGACAGTCAGGGCTGGTAGGCGGGGGAGCCTGCAGCTCAGGAATATGCCGATGTCCTCTCAGAAATAGGCCAATTTTGGGCCTGACTGGTTGGACTGGCTGCTGCAAGTCGTGACCCGTTACTCTGAAGTATCCTAATTCTCTAGCATAGTCACAGCATGTACAAGAGGTTTCACAGGCTTTACAGGGGCGTGGAGGGTTAAGGTTAATCCTACTATATTACTAGAGTGGGATTAAAAAGTGAAAAATTCTGCCCTAATGATATAGGATGTTTATCACATAGATGGCACGGCCTGGTAGATATGATGGTATTATGAGGGCAATGTTCAGGTTGTGGTGAGACCTGTAAACTCAGAAGTTTCACGTGAGATAAGAGATATCTCGCTCATATTTCTCATCTATCTACATCACCGCCATCACCTGTAGCTGAGGCACTCCCCACCCATGACAGAAACTAGGAGCGAAACTGACAAAAATGCAGATCCCTGTATAATATGGTGAGCCCAGTGTATACAGAGTTAATAAAAACTACCGTACAAAGTGCAATTGCACTACTACTGTTTGTATAAGCCATGGTGTAGATTATGCGGGATGGCTAGGGCTGCATGGTGACTGTGGCCATGACCAAAGATGACTCCTGTATATGAATGGAGTCACACTGAGACCCCGGGGGTGCTGCAACTGCAAAAATCCGGCAGTGCTTGATGTTTTTGCAACTAGAAGTCGCCATCACAGCACCTTTCATATTCACAATGTGATCCCATTCACTTACATTAGTGAAGGAGTCACAGGGCAACATGCACGACAGGTGTCGCAGCCAAAGTCGCCAGGTAGACCTAGCCTTATACAGGTACCAGTGTGTCCAGAGATCTTCCAGAAGAAATAAAAGCAAAAAACCCATTAGTATGTATTAAAAAATGTGAAAACTGTTTTTAAATATCATACTGCTATGCTGAGATATGATTATTTGAGGTTAGAGGCCCAAATCCTGAGGCTGCACTACTGAAAGATTCTGATAAACGGATATATTTTTTTCAGTTGCAGGGCTGTGATGGAGATATCTACAAAATTTCTAGGTTGATTATAAAAATGAATGTTTATACTGTATATATTTAGATCCATAGAAAGGGGGGCATGGTGAAGGAATGCAGGGGGCCCAGCAAAATTTATCGTCATTTACACCAGAAATCTGGCATAGATGATGAGGGAGATGTACACCAGTTAAGAGCTGATGTACATTATCCCCCAGTGGAAGGTGTGCCTTATGAGGAAGCATGTGCCCATTGTTTCAGAATCTCTCAGTAGTGCAACCTCAGGCTTTGGGCCTGTAAATTTACAGGATTATAATTTAGCATAGAAGCAATATATTAAAAAACAGTTTTCACATTTTTAATGTATACTGAAAGGTCCATTACACATCTTTTCATAGATATCCTTTAGGCTAACCTTCTGTCTATTGGAGTGAGAAGGATCTCGGCCCCCTATCCGTTACTTTAAAGGGGTTTACAGGACTTATTAATCCTTATAGGTCATCAAATGAAGATCAGCAGAGGTGCAACACCTGGGACTCCCCAGATTAGCTGTGACATCAGGTTCATTGGTCTCATGGTCTGTTCACAGCTCAGTCCCATTCAACTGAATTGGCCGAGGTGCAATACCAAGCACAGTGCCGCACATTTCTATAGTGGCTGTGCTTGGTATTGCACCTCGGCCAATTCAGTTGAGTAGTGAAGAGACCACCTGAACATTGCACCCGCTACAAACAGCTTATTGGTGGTGGTCCCAGTAGTCGAACTCCTGCCAATCCTCCTAAGAATAGGTCCTCAGTTATTACGCCTGGAAAACACCTTTAACCATGATACATTTGACTTGGATAAATACATCTGATTTAAGAATTAGCTGTCCAGGAGCGACCATTGCTGTATTAACTCATAAATAGGCTCGGAGCCATAAGTGAAGGTGATGACGCCGGCCACATTCATATGGTAATGAGCCCTCCTATATGGAAAATCCAAGAACATCTGCGTTCCACATGCTATGAGCCTGCAGGTCATGTAGCTTTGCAGCATGCGGGAAGGGGGTAAACCAACATTAGTGTAGCCGGGAGACATTTGTGCTTAACCACTTAGTGCCCAAAGTATTCACATTAGTTAAAGGGGTTATACCAGGAAAATTATTCACGGTATTTTCTATCCAATTGCTGATCAGTGGGAATCCGACCACCGGGACCCTCACTGAACATGAGAACAGGGTGGGAGTGCGGGAGAGAGTCGAAGTAAAACACTCAACAGTCTATGGTGGGGGTTAATGTGCGTCAACCGTGGCTACATTCACACTGGGAGTAAAACATCCCCTGGTCTCAGCGGTCAGACCGCCACCGATCAGCAATTTATGGATAGAGGATAAATAATTTTTATGGCATTACTCCTTTAAGTATATGATATTGGATGGACCATCACTGATTTCCAGAATGAAAGGTCTCCATAGAGCTCATATTAAATATTCTAGAACAATCCATGCCCTGAAGACTCGTACATGACAGACTTGTATGGCACTGTTCATACAACCGTTGAGCCCTACGTTTGGCGTATATGCTGGAAAGAGTATAGGGCTTCATTCACCTGACCTGGAAGTGTCCTTTTGGGTTCTTTCTTGGTGGTACACCTTCCTTATAGTGGTATTCTCATCTTGTAAAGATATGGTATATCACGGGACCACCACCAATCTCAAGAATGAAGGGGCTGCGTTCACTGACCCTTTACTGTCCAGTGGCCCACTGACTTGAATAGAGCTATGCTGCAGTACCCCTGCACAGCCACAAGGTTGTGAAGGGTCTATAGTGCTAAATCATTCTCAGGATCGGTGGAGGTGTCAGAGGTCGGCTCCCCATGATCATAAAGTGATAGCACATCATAGCAATATGTCATTACTATATGAGATGGGACTACCCCGCCACTGTATAACACATCACTGTACTCGGTGCTTTTCTATACAGAGGGAAACCGCAAACATGTATACCACATGGCGTACGTGACAGTGGCAAATATTGGAGCCTTCAGTCACGAGTATACATAGTAAAAATTTTGATGAAAGGCTCATGTGCAATGTGTACAGAGCCTGACATGTGTCAATGGAGCAGAGCTAAATATATCATGTGATAATCCGCAGCTGTGTTGTGCAGTGTAATAACTCACAGAGACAAAGGGAACCTGTCAGCAGGTATGGGACCACTAAACCACCATTATCCAGCTGCCTAAATGACAAGCACCCATCCCTGCAATCTGTTAGGTGTCTGCCTCTGGGCATTGGTGCATTGGTTCCCTTTGAAGGGGTTCTGGGGGGGTACAGCACTGGTTATTTGGATCTATTGGGGTCTCACCTTCGGGACCCCTCTATCCCCGTTATGATAATGAGCTAATAGTAATACTGCTCACCCCTTCACCATACTGAATGATGCCCACCGATCAAACCTTCATGGCCGAAATCCAATACAGGGTGCGGCAGTGCTATACAAGAGTATATCTTACAATCTTAGCACTGCTACATCTTTGTGTATTGAATAGGATAGCATAGTGCAGACCTGCTCCAATGGCAGGTGACGGGGTAGGACCCAAGGGTCCTGTGATGTCATCTCCATGATGAGGTACACAAGCAGCGCCAAGGCCTGGCCATCCTAAAGTGACTATCCTGCTCATGCTATAAAGTAACTATCCAGAATATCATGGTAAATACAATAAGAGCTGACGTGTTCGTCACAGTGACTCATGTACAAGGAATGAAGCCGCTGTCTTACAGTATACAGGTAGCAGACGTCATCCTGATCTCCATTGCTCTCGGTATCCACAGTGGAAATCCTCAAGGACTTCCTTGTATTACATAGTATGGAAGGATTGCCAATACTTATATCCCTCAGGTAGTGATGCAAGCACATACAGAGCAGCGTACTCATCTCTGCTGTCAGTGTGTTCAGACTGCACAGATGTCTTTAATTATATCATTATCTGAGAAAGCTGGGTGTCTATCCATATGTTGACCTCCCATTTTCCTTATTAGCATCACCCAGCTTTTCCAGTGCCCTGAACAGATTGTTTTTAAAGCTGTAATATGAGAACAAAGGACCCCTCACTGCTAGATTTGCCATTCAGGAGTCTTGGAAAGTTGGGAGAAAATCCTTAGGCCACTATTATAGTTTCCAGAATGATTATGACCAAGATTTTCCAGTCTCTAGCATAGCAGATATGCTTTATTATGACTGGTAAATCCGCCTGTATATCCAGCAATCTAGAAGTATGAGATGTAACCAGTCAGGAGACTGGGAAAGATGGGAGACAACCAATATGGCCACCATTATAGTTCCCAGAAGGATTAATACTGAGCTGTCCCACTGTCTAAGCATAGGGAATCTGCACAATTATGAATTATTACCTCTCCAACTTCAATATTGATGGATATACAGACAAATTTGTCATTCAGGGGACTGGGAAAGCTGGGCGACAACCAATATGGCCGCAATTATAGTGCCCACAATTGTTGTTACCCAGCATTCCCAGCCTCATACATAGGGAATCTGCATAATTGTTAATCCTGCCTTACCCTAATCCTACATTTCTGGATTTAAGGGCAGGTTTGCCATTCAGGAGACTAGGAAAGCTGGGTAGTAGCAGTAATGGATGTCATTCTGGTGATGCAATACATTCTCATTGTACCTGCCTAGCACATTAACTCTCGCATATGTCACCTCTCACCCTCATTGTCCTGTGTTCCGCCTCAGGCTGAGGAATGTTCCGTCAGGGGTGAGCTGACGTGTCATGTTTTGCCTGTCATCCTCCTAGTGATGGAGCCGCAGAATTATTCATGTTTACACGCCTATGGCAACAGCACTTCTGTCAGTATCAGGCCGGCTTCATCAGATCAATGTGAATTCTGCTATATGCACAGCACTTGTTGTGAAAATGGACCCGAGAGTCCGATCCGTGAAAAAGTAGTGCACGGACAACTTCATCATAGACACCACATGGCTGAGATACTCGGTTGTGTGTATAAGGCCTTACGCACACAACCGTGGTCCGTCCTGATCCAATAATTATAGAGCAGGTCCTATCCTGCTCCGTGACATTGGAACTAGAAATTAACGTAGCACGGAAGGCACTCAGAGGACACTCAGATGTAACCCGGGTGCATTCCATTACAAAATCTGACCGCCCTCGGCCTGCACACTCGGTCGTGTGAATGAGGCCTAAGTCTAACCTCAGTGTACCTGCTACTCCTGCACCCCTAATAGCTATGCATCTAGGCATGGGGGACATCCTGCCTTGTGTATGAGAGGTCTTAGACAGCAGAAAGCCCAATATCGCTCCTTTAAGACGGCAGGTGACCTTGTAGAGCCTCCATGCAGCTGTATATACGGTATATCTGCCTCAGAGCACATATGTCAGGAATGTCATTTCAGAAAAGCTCTCTCTATTGCCTGTGCAATGGATCAGATTTATCAATATGGCGTACGGCGCCCCTGCAGGTAAATGACAAAGCACAATAATAATAATAATAATTAATAATAATGTGGATTTGCCCCAGTTTTCACCCTTTGAATTACATTGTGCCGTTCCTATGTTATTTCTCCTGGAAATGTAGGAATAAATTGGTAATTGAGCGTTATCAATCCCCTTGTCAATAGGGTGTACACAACCTGGCACTGTCAGCACTGGTCGGACACTATCATATAGGGTAAGGATATGCTCCATTGTCAAGGGATATTTTCAATTTATTCTAAAATTTCCAGGAGGAATAACAGAAGAACGGTACAATGTGTAGTTCTAAGAAAATATGCTCTTGTATAAAAAGAAGTATTTGCTACAGCAGGCATGTCGGGAGAGGTGACAGATCCGCTGTCATCTTTGACAGGTATACCATCCCATAATGGTGACAACCAAAGTGACCACCACAGCACTCCCAAAACAGTAGGAGGTATACTGCCACACAACACAGGAGATACGTATTCCTTTCTTCTTCCCGCACCACCATGTCCTGTAGCTTGGAGATATGACCAGCTCTGGATGTCTCCCACATAGCTAGAAGGACACTGCATGGACTTTTCAATGTAAAGCTAAGGTCATATCTGCACGGGGTTGTCTGTTGTTCTGGTCCGTTAGAGGATAGCAATAGAAGATTGCAAATACAATAGCGGATACATACGGAGCCCAATGGACCCAATGACTAAAACGGGGTACATAGGGTATCCATTGTTTTTAAACTGAAATTGGCAGATGAAAAAGTTGTGCAAGCAAGATTTTTCATCTGTCAATTTCAGGCGCTGCAGCGGATTCTCAGATGCAAATGTGAACATAGCGCCTTAGGCCTTATTCACACATCCGTATTTCGCAGACGTGTGATGTCTGTGATAATCATAGACAGCACTCCACCCTACTTATTTGTGGATCGTGTGTTGTCCATGGTTGATCTATTTGTCACACCTCTGAAAAACTTAAATTTTTACAAACATTTTTACCTTTCCTATATTTTTCTATGTGTCTGGGTCCATGAAAAACGGATGCCATACATTTTTTTTCATGGACTCTTTCCACAGGGAATAAATACATTGAAATTATTAGATATGTATGCGGACGACATATGTACGTGAAATAAGACAAGGCCCTAGACCCTTGGGGATAGGGGCTACATGACTAGGGGAAGGATTAGACACGAAGGGGTTAAGAAAGAGGAGAGTTAGAGCGGGAAAAATGGGGGTGGGATCGAGGGTGTTAAAAGGGGCGAGGGGGTGAGATAAGGGTCAGTCAAGCAGTGGCAGGGTAAGGAAGTGGACAGTCTGCACTACTTACCATGGCTGATCTGGAAGCCTTGCGGTCTCTCCTTCGGGCGGCGGCGGTGGTCCATGGCGAGCAGGTGGTTGAGGATCTGGTCGCAGCTGTTCGGGTGCCCCCTGGCCAGGGCACGTCTGCCCTGGTCCCTTTGCCCCGCGCTCGGCGGTCCCGGCCGCCGGAGTGTTACTTTCCAGATAGGGGGCTGGCGACGAGGCGGCGATCCAGGAGCCCCAGGAGGGACCCTCCGGCCTCGGGTGCCCAGGTCAGCTCCCCTGGAGAGCGCTCGGCGGCCGGGAGGAATCTTCGCGGAGGCCGCAGTCGCCCGGAGGGAGGCATGGTGAGTACGCCTCCTCCCCTCCCCGCGCGGCAGTCTCTCGCGCTTCGGCCGGGGGGCGTGCCCGGCGCGTGACGTCAGCGGGCGGGGACCGCCCCCCGGGCGCGCTCCCTGGCCTCCTCCCTGCTGCCGCGCACGAGCGCACCAGAAGCGACGCGGCCGGTACTCCCGGCGCAGCCGGGCCTACTCGACGCGGAGGTTCGGGCCTGGGCCGGAAGAGGCCGGCTGAAGATGGCGCCGGCGGTTCACCGTCGGGGGCGGCGGGTGCGCGGCACGGCGGGGAACGCGCCATCTCCTGGAGAGGGCGCTGGTGGCTCCAGCACTGAAGAAGGCCTCTGCTCCCTGGACGACGCGGACGGACCCCCTGAGGATGCGGGACCGGCGGCGGCTGATCTGGGGCGCCCCCCGACGCAGCCTGGTGAGCAGATGGGGTTTCCTCCTTCTATGGGTGGGGGCTCTGGGGCGAGTGTGTCGGGCGCTGCGGTGTTAGGGCCCGGGGGGGTAGAGTCCCTGGGGGGGTCAGCTGCGGGGGGGGGCAGTATGGGGCCAGCTGATAGGTCTGCTCCAGCAATTGGTGGGTGGGTGGCCTGGGGCCGTGGGGCCTACGGGAGTATGGGTAGGTGCGGACGCGAGTGTTTCCCAGGGGTCTGGGGGCATGGCGGTCCCGGCAGTTCCTATTGCTGGCCCGCTAGGGGAGGTGGCGTCGGTGCCTGCGGAGCCCATCCAGGTGGGTGGCGGGGCCCCTGAGGGTTCGGAGGCGGTGGCGGGGGCCAAGGGTAAGGAGAAAGAGAAGGCGGTGGATATTGTGCGTCTAGATGACCAAGCGAAGGGTGAGGTTTACATCTGCTTTGAAGGCCCGCTCGGGGCGCATTTGAAGCAGGAGGTGCGGGAAAAAATTTGGAAGGGGGAGTATGTGGAAATATTTTCCCTGCTCCCTTTGGACAAATTTAATCTGGATAAGGTGAAGCCTAGCGATAGCAAAAAGGAGGACGAGGAGAAGCGTCGCTACCGTTTAATTCCCCGTACGTTTGTCAATTGGCTACAGGCGTTTGCCATATTGGCAAGTGTGATTGGGGAAAAGGAGCCCGAGCACTGCTCTGCTCTGTTTGGCTATATGGACTCTATTGGGGAGGCGCACCGAGTGTACGGCGGGGTAGCGTGGCTTAGATACGACGAGCAGTTCCGGCAGCGTAAGGCGGTGCGTCCGGGCTTGCGGTGGGATCATAAGGATATATCCTTGTGGATGCGGCTGATGTCGGCGCCAGCGGCGCCCGTCCTTTCGTGGAGGGGCCGGGAACTCGGGCTCTGCTACTGGATCCTCGGCTTCCCAGAAAAAGGGGTACTGTTGGTTGTTCAACGAAGGGCAGTGCAAGTTCGGTGTCACCTGCCGCTTCAAACACGAGTGTTCAGGTTGCGGGGGTGGACATGGGCTTAACAAGTGCTTTAAGCGAGGAAAAGGGAAAGGGGGAGATGTTGTGGAAAAAAGGGAAGACGCCGGTGAAGGTCGCAGTAATGCTTCCTTTTCTAAGTAGGTACCCCGATCGGGTGGCTGCACGGTTGCTAGCGGAGGGTTTTGGGGAGGGTTTCCATATCCCTTTTGATGCGGCGGCCCGTTTTTCGCCCTGGGAACCTTAAATCAGCTAGGGAGCACCCTGAGGTTGTGAGGGCAAAGTTGATGAAGGAGGTGCGTTTAGGGCGCATGGCGGGCCCCTTTTCGGCCCCGCCCTGGCCCCATTTACAAGTTTCACCGTTGGGTGTGGTGCCCAAGCGTGAGCCCTCGCAGTTTCGCCTTATTCATCACCTTTCCTTCCCGGCTGAGGGGTCGGTTAACGATGGGATTGATCTGTCACCTATGCTTCATTTGACAAAGCGGTGGCGTTGGTGCGTCGGGGCGGGTCCTGGGGCGCTTATGGCTAAGACGGATATAGAGGCGGCGTTCCGGCTTTTACCTGTTCACCCTGAGAGCTTTCATCTGTTAGGTTGCATGTGGGAGGACCAGTTTTACGTAGACTGTTGTTTGCCTATGGGCTGTTCCATCTCGTGTGCTTACTTCGAGGCTTTTAGTTCCTTCCTGGAGTGGGTGGTCAGGGACTTGTCGGGTTTGGCGTCGATCATTCATTATCTCGATGATTTCCTCTGTGTCGGGCCTGGGGATGCGTCGGACTGCTTGGTGTTACTGCGTACGGTCGAATGGGTGGCGGGGTTGTTCGGGGTCCCTTTGGCCCCCGACAAGACAGAGGGTCCGGCTTCAGTAATGAAGTTTTTGGGCATTGAACTGGATTCAGTGCTCATGGAATCCAGGTTACCAGGGGATAAACTGGAGGACCTGCGGCTGACTGTTCGTAGGTTCCAAGGGGTATGGAAGGTTCGGCTGCGGGAGGTGCAATCATTGCTGGGAAAATTGAATTTCGCCTGTCGCATCATGCCGATGGGGCGAGTTTTTTGCCGTCGGTTGGCGGCACTGACGGCTGGGGTACGGTCGCCTCATCACTTCGTGCGGCTTACTGCTGAAGTGAGGGCGGACTTGTTAGTGTGGGATGATTTTTTGGGGCAGTTTAACGGGCGTTCTTTGTGGCTTGCCTCCGTTATTTCTAGTGAGGCATTGAATTTACATTCCGACGCGGCGGGGTCAATAGGGTTTGGGGCTTATTACCAAGGGCGTTGGTGCGCGGGGGTTTGGCCCGTTGAGTGGGTGGAGACGGGATTGGTGGCGAACTTAGCGTTGTTGGAATTGTTCCCGATTATAGTCGCAGTGGAGTTATGGGGGGGGCGAATTTAGGGACCGGAAGGTTTGTTTTCACTGTGATAACAGCGCTGTGGTGTTCGTTATCAATTCTCAGTCTGCAAAGTCCCCTCCGGTGGTGTCGCTGCTTAGGCATCTGGTGTTGCGCTGCTTAGAAATGAATGTGCACGTCTCGGCGCGCCATGTGCCTGGGGTGCTTAATTCTGTGGCTGATTCCTTGTCTCGGTGTCAGTTTGGCAGGTTCCGGGAGTTGGCTCCGGAGGCAGCGGTGGTGGGCGAGGACTGTCCGGCCCACTTGTGGTCCCTGGTGTCGGTTCCGCGGCGGAGCTCATCCAGCGTTCTGTGACCGCCGTAACTTGGAAACGTTACCAGCAGGTTTGGTGTGATTGGGACCGGGACTGCCTGTCGAGCGGGGGGTGCGTTCGGACAAAGATCGGGTGGGGTTGGTTTTGTCCTGGATAGGGGTTGCATTTGCGGAAGGGCACTCGGTTGCGGTGGTTTCCCAGCGCTTGGCGGGTCTGGCATTTCTTTTTCAGTTACAGGGTCTGTGGGATGTTACAAAAGACTTTGTGGTGCGCCAGGCTATGAGGGGGTTTTCGGCGGGGGGGCCGGGAGGCGCGATCTTCGCCGCCCGGTTTCCTTCGAATTGTTAGAGCGTTTATTGGGGTGTCTGCAGAGTTTGTGTTTTTCGGAATATGAAGTGCTGTTGTTCCGGGCGGCTTTTTTGCTGGCCTTTTTTGGGGCTTTTCGTGTGGGGGAGTTGGTTAGCGAGTCGGTGGCAGCTCAGGGGGGTTTGCAGTGGAATGAGGTAGCTTTGTTTGAAGATCGGGTGGAGTGCCATTTGCGTCGCTCTAAGACGGATTAGGTGGGTCGCGGTAGGTTGTTCGCGCTTTATGCGGTTGGGGGGGATCCCCGTTGTCCGGTGGCAGGGGTGTCTAATTTTCTGCAGGTGCGGGGTTCGCTCTTGGGGTCCTTCCTTTGCCATGAGAGTGGGGGGGCCCTGTCTAGGTTTCAGTTTATAGCTGTATTTAAGAAGGCTTTGAGTTTGGTGGGGGAACTCCCTGGCGATTATGGCTCCCACTCTTTCCGTATCGGTGCGGCAACAGAGGCCGCTCGCTGGGGTCTGGGGGATGATGTTGTGCGCCGTATTGGGAGGTGGGAATCTGACCGGTTCCGCCTTTACGTGCGCCCGTCCCTATTGCGGTGAGTGGGTGGCGTCCCTGTAGGGTGGGGAGGAGCGCGGTGCTGGGTCAGTGGTATTGGGAAGGTTCCTCCTGTCCTATCTTCGGTGTTGCTGTTTGATATTTAGTTTTCTTTGTTGTTGTTTTATTTTAGTTCCCTGTTTGATCTGGATATTGGGTCATTCGTACGTTTTTTGGGGTGCACATCGTGCGGCTGGATGGGCGACAGCTGGGTCTACGGCGGGAGGATGCCGTGGTACGGTGGATCGGGGTGCGCGGTATGATTTGGAGTTGGGTTTTGCCCGAGTTTCACTTTTATAATCGAGTCGATCGCCCCCCACATGTCGTTGTTCTGCATGTTGGGGGCAATGATTTAGGGGTGCGATCATCCAGGGAACTCATCAGGGACATTCAATTTGACATGTTGCGGTTGCTGTCTGAGTTCCCTGGATTGATTATAGTGTGGTCTGACATGGTTGCGCGTTTGGTGTGGCGCCATGCGAGGTCGGTGGCCCGTTTGGACAAGACCTGTATAAAAGTAAATAGGGCAGTGGCTCGTTTTGTGGTGCGAAATGGTGGGATAGCGGTCCGCCATCGGGAGTTAGAGGTTCCTTCTCTGGATCATATGCGCCAGGACGGGGTGCATTTGAACGCGATAGGGACAGATATGTGGATGCTGGGTTTGAGGGATGGTGTAGAGCGAGCTTTGTCTGTGTGGCGGGACTCGCGGGCATAAGGGGTCATGCCCGGGAGTCTGTGGCTGGGGGTTGGTGGGGTTAGAGGCCTATCAGGCACTGTTGTAGGACCTCATCGGTGGTATGGGGATCCTGGTGGGGAAGGTGTAAGCCTGGGAAGTCCCCTAGTTGGGCTTAGGTCCCTTTGGGGGTCAGGCTTATGGTCGTACAGTTGGTTAAAAGGTCTGCCCGAGGTGGGGGTTTTGCGCCTGGGCAGATTAGTGGTGGTGCCTATCCCCGTGGTGGGGTAGGTTCTGTTATAATGTACTTGTAAATGGTGTGACTTTTGTACACAGTTGTAACGGTTAAGTATTGGTTTGTATTTATACACCGCCCGTTTTATGGCGGTGTTATTTATAAGTTATTTATATGTTTAAAGTATTTATATATATGTTTTAATAAATCGGCCTGAACAGGCCAATTTAAATCCAAGAGGTGGTCCGAGTCCTTATTGGGGGGAAAAATGGGGGGTTAGGACATGAGGTGTAAAGGGCTGTGGTAAGTCAGCCGGAGTGATGACATATTCCTCCTCCCTGAGTCATGGACGTGTGAATAAGGCCTAAGAGATGCCTACCAGGGCCTGTGTTATGTATACGTATACTATAGTCTGAGAAATGGAGTAATATGGATCTTTAGTAATACAGTGGAATTTTCTAGACAATGATCCTCTGTAATTCTTAGCGGTAAATTACGCAGATGCAGCATTTCAGGGCTCTGATAATATAACAATTAACATCACTGGAATATTCTACATACAATAAAAGAAGTTATCTCCACATATGGCTAGCACCATCGCAGTGATAGACGTGGCTTATGAGTAATTCCTGGTTGCTATGGATACTTTTGTTTGTTTGTACACGTAGGACTGACAGGCGGAAAAGTCACAGTAACACAGGATCTGCCTTTACCTTACGTAGCGGGAGCTCTGCATCTGAATCCACCTTGAAGTCGTACAGGGCAATTCCTGAGAGTTGGGGTGTGTCCAGTGGTTCTTGCTGACCAGGAGATAGCACCTGTAGGGGGCAGTAAGACCTGAGAGTGAAGAACATTATGCCGACAGGGCACGATAAGACACTGTTCAGACAAGACACTTTTTCATGTATTGACCTAAACTCATTATAAATGAATTAATCCTGGATAATGGAAGAAGAGTTGATCAGGCATTACAAGTTGATCATGATCAGGCATGACAAATTGATAATGGTACATGACTATTATAAGCTGCAACTAGTCCTTATAAGTTGATAGTGGGAGATGATCACTATGAGCTGATCAGTCATGACAAGCAGATCAGTGGACATGATTCTGATGAGTTGATCAGGCATCACAAGTTGATAATGAGACCTGGTTGTCATGAATTGATTGTAAATTATGATTGAAAATTTACTGAATTCTTTTCAGTTGGTCATGGACGCATATGGAGATGATCAGGAGTGATGATCATTAGGCATGCATGAGTCATTATGAGTAGATCATGGGCAATAATCAGTATGAGTGGAATAAGCTTTATTAATTGATCACGTTCAGTGATTATTAGGAGTAGATCAGTCATCAGGAGTTAATCACAGGCAATGGTGGTTATGAGTAGATCAGTCACCATACATTGATCATGGGCAATGATCATTCTGTCTGGATCAAAGCCATGTCCAACCCTCACAACCAATTTTATGTTATTGTTTCAACACATCTAAAGTTTTTCTATGGCCACTTTGCTGATACTGTGTTTCCCCGAAAATAAGACAGTCTTGTATTATTTTTTGCTCCGAAAGATGGGTTAGGACTTATTTTCAGGGGATGTCTTATTTTTTTCTATGGACAACAATCACCTCTCCAGACCTCCTTACACCCAAAACAATTAGAGTTGGCTGGTACATTGGTGGTGCTCTCACACACAGATCTGTCACTCCTGTCAAAGGTGTGTCACTGTCAGGTCCCTTGCTGTTGCAGCTGCAGTCAAGTGTAGCAGTTGGCTCCCCCTAGTGACAGGAAGAAGCCACAACGCTCGGGCTTATTTTTGGAGTCATTTGAAGCATACTCTGAAAATCCTGAATCATGCTAGGGATTATTTTCGGGTTAGGTGTGAAAGTATTGATTGCACTCAATCCGTTTTGATTGAAATATCACAACAGTAGTAAATGTCGCAGGCAGTGGAGCAATATCATATAGAATATCCCAAACATCTGAGAAAAGGGAAAAAGAAAGCCTCGTGTATTTTCAGGGTAGGTCTTATTTTTGGGGAAATGTGGTACTTATGTGTTTCCATGGCAACAGTCAACAAGCAAACTATGTAGTCTGATCCTGTGTATTCTTACTACCTATGGGTATTGACCTGGTTCAGTCATTATCAGCTAATCACTGATATTGATTATTATGCCTGGCTCAGTCATTATCAGCTGATCACGGGTATTGATTATTATGCCTGGATCAGTCATTATCAGCTAATCACGGGTACTGATTATTATGCCTGGATCAGTCATTATCAGCTAATCACAGGTACTGATTATTAAGCCTGGTTCAGTCATTATCAGCTGATCACATGTATTGATTATTATGCCTGGTTCAGTCATTATCAGCTGATCACAGGTTTTGATCATTATAAGTAGATCAGTCATTATCAGCTAATCACAGGTATTGATTATTATGCCTGGATCAGTCATTATCAGCTGATCACAGGTATTGACTATTATGCCTGGTTCAGTCATTATCAGCTGATCACAGGTATTGATTATTATGCCTGGTTCAGTCATTATCAGCTGATCACAGGTTTTGCTCATTATAAGTAGATCAGTCATTATCAGCTAATCACAGATATTGATTATTATGCCTGGATCAGTCATCATCAGCTGATCACAGATAATAATAATTATTATTATAAGACGATCATCCATTATCAGAGTAGCCTGTCTTCCATCCATACCTGAACAAATTCTACCTTTCTACCAAAAATCAGCATGGTTTTCAGATGATGGCTAGAAAAAAAACATGTCCATAACTACTGACCTGGACATAGGTCTTTGGGAAAACACCTCGCCTTCCATCTTGTTCTCCCAGGAGCCAGTGTTCATCTACTTTCTTCAGGATGTTGACCGTTGTCCCACGCCGCAAGGAAATTTCTCTACAAAATAAAAAAAAATTGTTTTTCTATTTTTTTTGGTGAGATGTTCTAATAGTCTGGTGCTAGATTAGATCAGGCATTCCACCATGTTCTATTATATTAGGTACCAGATTATCAGATGGTCATACAACAGTATGGAAAAGTAAACAGAAAAGATATAGAACCTTGCAGAAGAAAACCTAACAAAAAATATGCACATCAATTTACCATATATAGTTGACAGGAGAATATTTTTGAGAAAATGAATGAAGTCGTACTCACTCACTTTTCTGACTCTGCCACAAAGTCAAACTTTACCACAGCTTTTGAAATTGGTGAAAGATCCTGAAAATTGTAGATAAATAGAATTTACAAAGATTGTTAAAAAATAGAACCCATACATAGTAGCTACCTAAGGCTAAGGCCCAACGTTGCGGAAACGCTGCTTTTTTTGTTGCAGATTTTGTTACAAGCCAGGAGTGGATTGAGCAGAATGTAGAAGTATAAGAACTTCCTATATATTTCCCATTCCTTTTGTAGCCATTCTTGGCTTTGGCTCAAAAAACCGCAGCAAACTCTGCAACAAAAAAAGCTGCGTTTCCACAACATGGGGCCTCAGCCTAAAGGTACATTCACATGTGGCAGATTTGTTGCAGAAATTTCTGCAACTGAAAATAATCTCCGCACATAAGATCCTAATGGGGTTGTTTCTGCAGCAAGAGCATACATTTCTATAAGCCCACATCAGTTAAAATTGGACAATTGCAGAAATTTCTGCAACAAAACTGCTGCGTGTGAATTCACCCTAAGAAATCGGCATTTCAAAATCCATGTCACAACCAATTTTATGTCACTGTTTCAATGCATTTAAAATGAAAAATAAAGCAACTTTCTAATAGGCGTTCAATTTTCCTACCTTTTAGTTTCTATAGCTTCTGTGTAGAAACCTGTGTGTTTCCATGGTAACAGACAACAAGCAAGCTGTGTAGTCTGATCATGTACATTCTTAATGCCTCTTATTTATGCTCTACTTATCTACAAAATGTCCATTACCAAAAACCACATGGAGATAAACAAACATTTCAAGCCGCACCTCAGCCCAAGGCCAGGGCCACGCAGTGGCGATGTTAGAAATTTAACAATATAAAAATGCTGCCAAAAATGTTTGCAGAAAAAGCATGAAAAATGCCAGAAACGCGTGGTAGTGAAATAAGGAGGTCTAGGGGTGTTTTACATATGGTGTATGTGATATACTCATTTGAATATATATAATTTCCCTAGGTACAGATGCAGCAGGGCTGAATTTGTTATTTAAGTGTTTACTTTATGCACCATGAAATCTCAAAGAACATATCACAGCAATCTCATAGCACACAAATCAAGATAAAAAAAAATCATCTCTACTTAGGGTGTATTCACACATGCCAGTTCTGTAGCATTTTTGACTTTTTTTCACCCTTTTTTCAATAATCAGCCACAAATGTCTCAGATTCCCTAAATCTGTAAATTATCATTGATACCATTACGTACCAATATACATTTGTATCACTCACCTGCTGCTCCTCTGTATACTGTCTTCTGGATTTGTTTACTTTTGGCTCAGGGCTGCCACCTGCTGGACACAGTTTAAGATTACTTTTACATGGAACACTAAGGCTAGGTTCACACAGAGTTTTTTGCAAGCAGATTTTTGAGGCAGATTCCGTGTGAACTTACTCTAACACACCTCTCTCAGTATTTTATGTGCACACACCTGTAATAGGCTAAGGGTACAGGTAGCGAATTGGAGGTAAAAAAAAAAAAAAAAAAGAAAACATTGCTAAAAAATACAATCATAATGCAACTTTAATTATTCCAAGGCAAAATACAAAATGAAAGCTGTGATTGGTTGCTATGGGCAGTTTTGGACTGTGGTATCGCTATCCGTTGCTATGGGCAGTTTTTGGCTGTGGTATCGCTATTGGTTGCTATGGGCAGTTTTGGGCTGTGGTATCGCTATCGGTTGCTATGGGCAATTTTGGGCTGTGGTATCGCTATTGGTTGCTATGGGCAGTTTTGGACTGTGGTATCGCTATCGGTTGCTATGGGCAGTTTTGGGCTGTGGTATAGCTATCGGTTGCTATGGGCAGTTTTTATCATAGACATGCAAATAAATCGTCCCAATGTGTTCTTAAAACATCTGTGTGTCGGCCATTACAAATACAGCCATCAGGCGGCCGTTTGGTCAAGGCATCGGTGGGGGTCCCAGCGGTCAGATCTCCACCGATACATAGACTGGCCATCAGTGACTGAGTATCGTATATAGTCACAGTGTGAACTGATAGCAGCACATGTTATAGGGATCAGTAATGTCTTCAGCAGTTGCACTTTACAGGCTGGATGAATCCCACATCAGTCTTATGGTTAATCCATAAGTAATGTATCCACGTGGACATCCAGTGCTCAGTCTCATTATAGGGGATGCTTCACCTAAATATGAGAATGACATCTCCCTGGAAGCTGCATATTCTTATGTACTATTAGGCCGAGGCCCAACGTTACGGAAACGCAGCTTTTTTGTTGCAGATTTTGCTGCAGTTTTTTGAGCCAAAGCCAGGAGTGGATTGAGCAAAAGTATAAGAGTTTCCTCTAGATTTTCCATTCCTTTCGTCGCCATTATTGGCTTTGGCTAAAAAAAGGCAACAAAATCTGCAACAAAAAAAAGGTTAGTTATCGCAACGTGGGATCTTAGTCTTAGGGGATGTTCACACGTAGGAATTGGACGTTTAATTTGTCAAGCAGAAATTTCTGCTTCAGGGATTTGAAGCAGATTTTTTTCTTCTTGACAAAAACTAAGACAGATTTTGATGCTGAATTTGAAGTGGAATTTGGAGCAGAGTGCCACTGTATTTTGCTTTTCAATGGCAATTCTCATACGGAATCCGCCTGAAGAAAGAGACGGTCGATAATTTTCAGCTACTGCCTCCCATTGAAATGAATGGGAAGCAGATTTCAGTTGGATTTTGAGGCAGATTCCGCATCACACTAGCCCTGCAATTATTCTACCTGGAATTGCTATGTAAAGTGATCCTCCATTGTATCTTCAATCTATGTCTATAACCAAATCAATCCCTGTGACAGCGGAGAGCAACAGCAGGCAATGTAAAGTCTCCAGAGCTGTCACTGAGGTGCTGCCAGTAGCAAGCAGGTGCCATGTATGAATGGAGACAGCAAGGGGGCTGATACCATGGGCTGATGACCAATACCCTAAGCCTCCATTCACACAACAGTGAAAAGCATCTCTGTGATGGCGGGGGTTTTTTAGCGGCCATAACATGGCTGCATTAAATTCAATGAATGTCAATGGGGACTATTCACATGACCGATTTTTTTTGACAGACCGGTTAAGAACGGGTTATGTCCTATTTTTATCTGTTTTTACGGATCCCTTAGTACACTCAAATATCTACTTTTCAATGTCGTTTTCTGCCATGGTCGTGTGATTCTAGGGTAAGGCTAGCGCTAAACAGTGACAAAAAGTCGCATGACTAAAACAGTTGTGTGACTTATTGTCGTGATTTGGCTGTAAAAACACAGTGAAGTCATAAACCCATCCATTGAAGTCTATGGTGAAAAAGTTGCACGCGGCTTGTGGCCAAAATCCAACAGGTCTGGATTCTCTGTGACTGACATGTTGTGGTCACACGATGCAACACCATAGAGATACCATTTTTGTCGCATGACCTGAGTGTTACTTTTTGCAACTTGACACATGTCACTCTAGCCTTATTCTATCCAATGAATATGAGTGTCATATTCACACCTGCAGTCCATTGCTGCCTTCCTCCTCTCTCTGGGTACCTGCACACATACCAGTTGACAGCTGAGCAGCTAAAACCGCGCTTACTGTAGGACCTCAAATTGCCACTGGCCATGGTCCAGAATTCTGTTGTAAAAAGTGGTGCAATTTTTGGCCACGTTTTCAATTCTCCTGCACTTTGGATACAAGTGGGAGGAGTGTGGACAGGGCCATTGTAGCCCAATTAATTTATCCTAATTGTTTTCTTAAAGAGGCCAATCCAAAATTAAAAAAAACATTCCTGCTGCATCAGACTACAGCTTTCCCCTATTCACTGAGCTGCAATACCAGCCACAGTCAGGGGACAGGTGTGGCGCTGTTTCTGAAAGAAAGGATCCAAGCTTTTTTTAATCCTTTACCACTCCATTCACTTCTATGGGACTGCTGGTGCATGCACACTACTGCTTCATTCTCATGGGGAACTTGGGAACCCCATTCTCATGATTGCTGGAATTTCCATTGTTTAGTCTCCCAAAAATCAACTACTTATCCTTCTGTGTTAATAGCGGGTTAGTCCCCTTAACCCTTAGATCACAAGGGATATTATCACTAATAGATATCACTATACTCCAGGATATTAGTTATTCGCCCACTTTAGACCACCAGGAATAGACATCATTATAACTCTTCACCAACCTAGACTACCAGAACTACAAGGTATTAACCATTAGACCACCAGGAATATTATCAGTAACCCTTAAATGATCCTACGCAAAATGTGTGATGTAGAATATGTAGAAATAGAACTATTATATAATATTAGACACCTTAGATCTCCAAAAATATTTCATATTAGCCCATTCTAGACCACCAGGGTCAATAGATATCACTATACCCAAGGATATTAGATATTAACCTATTCTAGACCACAAGGGACAACAGACATCACTTTACCCAAGGATATTAAATATTTGCCCATACTAGACCACAAGGGACAACAGACATCACTTTACCCAAGGATATTAAATATTTGCCTATACTAGACCACCAGGGACAATAGATATCACTTTACCCAAGGATATTAGATCTTAGTCCATCCTAGACCACCGGGAACAATAGAGAGTACTATGCCCAAAGATATCAGATATTAGCCCATCCTAGACAACCATGGATAATAGATATCGCTACACCCAAGGAAATGATCTCAGCCTAGACCACCAGGGACTACAGATATTACTATGACAATATTACTATATTATGATATTACTACCAAGGATATTAGCCCATTCTAGACCACTAGGAATAACATATATCACCATTCCACCAGACCCTATAAAGGTTGGATTCCTATTACACAGCAGCTCATTCATTCTGTAAAACTCATATTCACTACAGCTGAAAAGATGAATATTGTTTTACCCATAAATCCCACAGTCTTTAGCAATCCCCTTCTCACCTGCTCGGGAGGAATATTTCCGTAATATAACTTCCTGCAAAGAGACACAAAGACTGAGTGAGATCTGAGCAAACATTATAGAATACAGTCACATCCCAGGCTGCAAAAGACACAGGAAGTGAACAGAGCAGAATGTATAGGTTATGTCACTTTAGAGAGGACCCTCACCAACTCCAACTCTTTGCATCCTCCAATAGGCGCCACTCCACTGGTTCCAGCACAGTTGGAATTTTTTCTCTAGCTCCCACCGTTCCTGAGCAATCAGTGCTGTTAATTTCAGCACCCAATATGGTAATTAGGCTCTCTAATGTCAGGTGGGCGGTCCTGGACTGGAGGAGAAAGCCAGGAACCACCCACCTGACAGTAGACAGCAAAATTGTACTGAAACTAACAGCAATGATTGCTCGAGCATGGTGTGGGCTAAAAAAGAAATTCCAACTGTGCTGGAATCAGTGGAGTGGCATCTAGATTGACGGATGCAAAAAGTTGGAGTTGGTGGATGTGCTGAAAAGTCCTATTCAATATGGCGGTGGTGCCCGACTGCCTCATTCATTGCACTGATGGGTGACTTGTCTGTGACGTTCAGTCCACATCTGGTTTTACCTCTACTTTGTGTAATTTATATATAGTTGTAGGTCTATGTGAAAAGCATGACATGTAACAGAGTAAAGCACAAAAATGTCCCTGGAGAGCTACTTATCAGTCAGACACTGGCAGCTATGCAAGTATGATCTCAAAGTCCACTGGGCAGCAGTTATTATGCCTTCAGTCATGCACAGAAATCCAGATGCCTATATACTATGCATATATATAAATATATATATACCGTATACTCATATGGTTCCCATATATGTCATATCCTCCTCCCCATCATGCCATATCATCAGCATCACATGGTATGAGACCAGCTACAGGGATATCTATGAGAAATACTCCAGACTTCACACAAAGGGAGCTGAGCAAATATTTTGCTCCAGACCCAAAAACAACAAAAAGTCAGTGAGTCAGTAAAACCGCGTCATTTTATCCATTCTGATGTGTGCAAATGCCAAAACACACTGACTGAGAGATGAAAACAGCCCAGCCCCCATCCCAGCGCAAAGTGACCTGATGCACTCGGCATCTACAGTAATGGAGACCATTACAAAAGTGTCAGAATATAATGTACAGTATAGGAATGGATGATGACAACTTAAAGGGGTTATCCAAATTTAGAAAAATATGTAAAAACAGCTGCAAATATTATAAAACAAAAATAGAAATAGAATCCGCCACTTCTTTCCTCCAGGGATCCAGCCCTGATGCTTTGGCGGTCCTCCTGGTCTTTATTTCATACTTGCCAACTCTCCCGGATGTGCCCATCAGGTCACAAAAAGGCGTGGCCAGCACATTTTCATGATTGTGTCACAAAAAGAAGGTGTGACATTCATCAACAGGGCCGGCTCCAGGCTTTTGTGGTCCCTTGGGTGACAGAGCCTCAGTGGGCCCCTTTTGGAGCAACTCATGTGTGCCGCAGCAAAAAAACAAACAAACCCAAATAGGGTCTTTTTTTGCTGAGCAGACCTACTGGCGTGGACTCCGAATCAGCTGTAGAATCCGTGGCATCGATGGATGCTTATTTTTTCAGTGTCCTGTTCCAATCACTTCCTCTGCCAATGAGGGAAGAATCTGCTGCTGACTTTTGGGTAAAATCAGCTGCAAAATCAGCGCCAGATTCCACCATGTGAACAGCGATACTGAGACTGTTAACAGCCCAATGAACGCTATGGGAGTACTCAATGCAGAAACTCTCTTTCTCGTCAAAGAGTGGCCCCTGCACACAGTACAATGTCCCAAAGCGGCCCCTTCACCAAGTATAATGTCCCATAGCAGCCCCTGCACACAGTGTAATGTCCCCTCTATACAGTATAATGGGAAGGTGATAAACATAAAAAACAGTGTTACTCCCCTCTCCTGGGATCCAGTGCGAGTCCCCGGTGTCTTCGGCCCTCTTCCATGATATCACAGACGTGGGTTACACCGGAGTCATTATGCGTTGGTGGCACTGACCTACATGACATCTGTGATATCATTGAAAAGGTCCAAAGACAGGAGGGAGTCACACCGGAGCCCAGGCGAGGTGAGTTAGACTGTTTTTTTATTTTTTTCACCTCCCTATATCCTCCGATCATTATACTTGGGGGTCTGAAGAGACCCCAGAGTATAATAATAGCAGTTTCAGTTCAAACATATTCAGTCCAAATGAAACCAACAGGTCGGCCAACAAATACTCTTGCTGCAATGTGATATGGGATACAAGGGGCTCCTGAAGGGCTGAAGAGGAAGTGGCAGCGGGCGAGGGCAGGAGTGGGGATCAGCAAGTAAATAGAGCCCATTACTTTCTGGGGTTACTCCAGCAGGTACTGTCCTATTTAAAAAAAAACAAACAAAAAAAAACCCAAGTAGTTCTACCATTGATGTGGTGGAAGACAAAGTGTGGCAGTCAGCACATGGAAACCAAGTGGGCCCCCTCAGGAGCTTGGGTCACAGCATTTGCCCAGGTTTGCCGGGTCCTGACGCCGGTCCTGGTGTTATCATATACTGGGGACATGGCCATACCTGACCTGTGGTTCTCCTCGATGGCTGCCAGCAAATGTTATCATCCAGTATGGCAATCAGGGATCGCATCAGTCACGTGCCAAGCTACAAGCAATGATCTATGTCATGTGAAGGATCTGGCAGTGTGTTGTGGCTTCCATGATGCAGATGTGAATGTAGCCTTATCCTCTAGCTTATGCATTTGATAGCATGGACATCAAGCTATGGTGTCATATCTTACCTCACACTGTTCTAGTGACATTTCAGGCTGTTGATTTCGTGCCTTAAGATCTTTGTCCAGTTCCTCAGTGAATTGACGTAAATCAGTCTCCAGCTGCTCCTGTAAGATCATGGGAAGTAGAGGTTTGTGAAACATTTTGCACAGGCTGGGGGTCCTAGACACCAGCTGCATAATGCCATTCTGGAGGTTTAGTGGTCCCAAACCACCTGACATGTTCCCTATAAAGTGTCTAGTATTGTAAATGTTACATCATTTTGGGGGTCAAGTCTTAAGAGTGTTGGGTTCTGCTTTAGAAAATCTCTGGTAGGAGGACCTCTTACAATAATCTCTTACAGAGTCCTACTGCAGCGATCATCTTTATGAGGAAACCCAACAGTAAGTGTTTCCCTGCAGCACCACCACAGGAGAAACTGAGCATAACAGGACTCTCATTAAAACAGGTCCTCCAAAGCAAGAGACACTCTTTGTAGCCCCTTTCCACTCTGGATAGTAGAGGGAACCTCTTTATAGGGCATTACAAAGCATGTACTTACTCAGACTAACCCTTTTCCTAGAAGGAAATCCTCTACAACCGATCTATCCTAATAAATATCTCATAATATTACCCCTTTTAATTGATAAAAAAGGAATGGGGAATGTTGTAAAACATGAGGTTTTTGTTTGTAGTTTCCAATACTTGGGTCACCTTTAAAAATAAGGTATTTCCTAAAGCATCCCCAACCCGCACAGAAATCAAGACGCCTTCACTTATAAGAGGATTTCCAAATAAAATGACATACAGTATACTCAATATATATTTCTCAATTTTTGTAGAACAAATTGTACTTCGTAATGGTATCATTTAATATTCCATACAATATACTGGGAAGCTAAAAAAAAATTCAGAATGGGGTGGAATTAGAGAAAAACTGCATTTGTGCAACTTTCTTATGGGCTTCGTTTTTACGGCGTTCACTGTACAGCCAAAATGACATCTTATCTGTATTATGTGAATAATGAATACCAAATTCATAAAGTTTTTGTTATGTTTTAAACCCTTAAAAAAAAATCTAATCTAATTCTTGGAGTCGCTATATTCTGACACCCGTAACTTTTTTATATTTTCATATACAAGGCTGCATAAAGCGTCTTTTTTGCGGGGTTATATGTACTTTTTATTCTTACAATTTTGAGGAATGTCTGCTATTTTGATTGCTTTTTCTTAAAATTTTTTATGGAAAGAGAAACTGCCCAAAAACGGTGGTTCAGCTATTTTGGTTTTTTTTAATGCTATTTTTATGCTTGTAGCTCGGGCATTTTCGGACGCAGGGATATATAATTTGTTTATTTGTTATTTTTTGGAAAGGAGGTGATTTGAACTTTCAGTTTTTTTTTATTTTTTAAAAACTTTAAAAAAATTTTTTAACTGTTTTATTAGCCCCTCTTTATTTTATTAGCTTGAACCTGCGATCTTTAGGTGCATTGCAGTTTATAGGAGATTTGCTACATAGCTATTAAGGCCTGCCACAGACAGGCCTTCATAAGTCCTCTCTCTGTCATAGGAACAGGACGGCTCCCACAATCTCACTGCACGGGAGCAAAGGTACGGGGCCCAGAGGGGAATCAATTTTGGGGTTCCTGGGAGCTTCAGGGGCTTATATAATAAATCAATGCCCGTGATCTGAGTCCACATTAGAGCCAGGACACTGCTTTGTAATACAGAGTCCCGGCGGCTATGGCGGCCACTCTGCTTCAGAGCATCATAGTATTACAACTGATGTCGAGAAAAGGTTGAAGAAATAAGTTTCCTTCTCTCTCATGAGGATAAGTTACTTATTAAATAGAAGTCTCTGGAGGGACGGTGACTTACAAACTCTAAGTCTGTGAGTGAGGGAACCCTTCTAACACTGCTATGTTTCAAGGTAAGGCTTTGCCATAGAATGAGGCAATAAATCAATTAACAGCTTCCTCCCCCTTCCTCCATAGACTTCTATGTGCTAGATGAATATGGAGACAGATTCTATATATAGAAACAGTCTGAGGACAGCCAAATAAGTGGAGAAGGAAACAGATTTCTTTAGTAAGATACATTACAAAGTTTCTTATATTCACATATACTATTCATTTATGACAAGTAGTCTTATAACTGAAGGTATGCTTTAAATGTCCTACAGTTTGGGATTCTAATGTTGCTGCTGATATGAAAGTCAATGCTAACTTTGTATTCCTAGATAGAATACATTTACATAAGTAAAACCAAGTTTTGGTTTCCAGAAATACAAGCTTTACTTACTAGGACCTTGGAGGTGGATCTCTTGGTCTCCTTGGAGGTGGGACTTAAGGTGTGTATGCTGGGGGTGGTACTTGCTGATGAAGAATAGTTAGACGTTTGTTTGAGACTTGGAAGTGAGGATGTTTCCTTCTTGATGCTGTTTCCATTTTGTGAAATGCGGGGTGGGTAAAAATGACGCAGGCCAGGTTCTGATGTTCGATGCTTGTTGCTAGTATTGGACAACACTTGGCAAGCCTGTTGGGTGTTGTAGTTGTTCTGTATAGAATGTGTGGTATTGGCGTTATTGACAAAATGTGACACTTTTGAGGAGTAGTGTGGAGATGTCTGTGATGGTTGTCGAGATGAAGAACGTGGCAGGGTAGCGGCATGTGGTTTAGACGAATATGGTGATGTCTCTATTTTTAGGGTGCTGCTGGACTTGCTTGGTGGTTCCCTAATATTGGACTTTACAGTTATATGTAAATGTGAAGGTTCTTGACTTCTTCTTTTAGAACAATCCTCCAGCTCAGACAGGCCATTGGTCTGATCCACTATAAACCTATGGTCAGAAATGAAATATATCAACAATATAGCTAAAATTAAATGGTAAAAGGCCAATAATTTTTGAGACCACCATAACACGGAGCAGGAAGAGTCCCTCATAGTGTATCCGGTGGCTGGTAGGACCTGAATGCCTCACCTTTATATAAACATATTGCACGGGATATTGCAAAAGGTTTTGCTAAAAGCATTGGCATGGCTATAGGGGGGGCAGAGGTAGCAGACCGACCAGGGCCCTGTGGTCTGGGAAGATGCTGTGCCGCATAAGAGGAACCATATTATAATATTATAATGCTATATACTGTGCACTCTGTCCCAGCAGTTTCAAGTTACAGATTTGGGTACAGTAACAGCCATGGCTAATATTTTTTATCATTAATAATTTTATTGAGACTTGACTCTTGAGACTTTTCCAAACTCATCTGTAGACCCCATTTCTTAAAGCTATATGTGAAGTACGAGTAACATGAAACTCAATATACCCCCAGTCACTCACTTGGATTTATTTGATACTGTGAAAGTGTCTTCATGGAGATTTTCCGGTTTTGACCTATTACTGTCCTCATCGCTGCCTTCAGAATCTGAAGAAACAAAAAGAAAAAAAAAATGGTGTATCGTTTTTGTTCTAATGTAGAAATGTAGAGGTTTTCTCTACATGTAGAAATATCTAAAATAAAAAAAGCAACTTTATTAAAAATCTTCTGTTTGGTGATTATAGCTCCTTTGCAGATTTATGTGTCGCCATGGTAACAGACTACAAACAACCTCTGTGTAGTCTGGTCCTTCAGTTATACTCTATTCCATCTGTCCTGTATGTCCTACTGATGTACCAAATGTATGATACAAGACATATGGGAGCAAGTATGACTACAGGATCATATTACACAATGTGTACATGCCCTTTAAATAATAGTTAAAAAAAAAAGGACTTTTTTTTTAAAGTGTTTTTTTTATGTAGTTGAAAGGTCTTTGTCTGAAACTTTTCATGACCTCAAAACTGGTTACACCCATGTCTTATTAGAAGCCAAATAGTTTAACAATATTTCAGGTTCGGGAACATTTTTTGCATTTGTGCAGAACATTGGAGACGTAAGGAAACACTCTACACCCCATGGTGACCACTGACCTGACATCTGGTGCAGGACCTTGTACATGTTCTTGTACCATTCTCGGGGCTTGTCAACACTCTAGAAGAATATAAAGGAAGTTAAGACAACAAATACGATATAGCAAAAGGTAACAAAAATATATTTAACTTACAAACTTGATATAGACAATAGGTTATTCTCTGACAATACCTGTAAGATAAGAACCCATTATTGTCTGGAATACTTTTGACCATACTTGACAACTCTCCTGGAATATCTGGGAGACTCATGGGAAAAAGGGAGATGTACTGGTCCTAAGAGTTGGAAAATCTCATCTCTCCCCGTTCTTGCACTTCCCTCTACTCTACTCTACCAGGCGCAGCGCCAAACTTTTAGTAGTGGTTGCATCTGGTATTACAGCACACTACAACTTAATCCCATTAAAAGTGAATGGGGCTGAGTAGTCATTCTGGGTACAGCTGCTAATACCAGTACAGAGTTGTGCTGTATGGAGCAGTGTAGACGATGATGGGGATGAAGCACATGCTGGAGCTCCACAGTCCCTGCAATCAGCTGATCAGTGGGGGTGCTGATAGTTGGACTATACAGATCTAATATTGATAACCTATTGTAAAGATAGGTCATCGGTCTTCAAGAACTAGATAACCTCTTTAAAGGGGTTGTGCCGTTAAGGACACTGGGGGTCCAACCACTGGGTCTCCTCGCAATTAGGAGACCAAGGGACCAAAAGTCCCCCTAAAGTCTCCTTGTGAATGATGCGCCAGGGCGCGTCATTCACTTCTTTGGGGTTGTGGCCTGTGATTGGCTGCAGCAGTCGCCTGGCACAAACAGTCATGGGACCTGTAAACCAAAGAATGACTGGGGCACGGGGAGAGGTGAGTAATGATTTGTTATGTTTATAGGCCCCTCAGGAGCACCATTAAATAGTTGGAACTATGGTAATGACATAGGCTAATAGTCATAAAATTCCTCATTCCGAGGCCTAATTTTTCAAATATTTTACATTTTTCTGTAAATATGTCAGTAAATAACTAGAAGATATTTTCACACCTACATAAAATATCCTGCTTGTCAGACAGTGTGTAGCCGGTGACATTGTGTGCCCTGTCCCGCCTGGCACTAAGGAACGTGATGTTTCACCTGCAACATTTAGGCTGGTTCTGCCGCATATCTGCCTACAATGCTACCACCCCCTAAGGAAAGTTCCTTCTCAAAAATGGTCAAGTATTCTTTGGATCCAGCATAATACTAGATGCAACTATAGTGAGGGAGACCTGAGGAAGAAGTGTTCATCTCCTGAGATGCATTCATTATAGTGAGATCACCCGTTTTTGATGTACAACATGGACTATTGGTCTTCTAGGTCCCACCGTGGTAAACTAGACTGGGTTGGCACTACGATGTTATATGCAATTTGATTCTCCTAGGTACAAGAAAAGCTTGCCTATTGGAACCAAATAATGGAGCCTCAGTCATGAACGCATAGCACACATATAGCAGTATATTTTTTAATGTAAGACCCAAACCTAGCTCCGACATTTACTACCCTTACTAACCCTCCAATACCGACCAAACCAAGCAGTCTCAAGACAATACTGGGTTTTCTGAGTGCCCAGATGCCAACGACACCTCTGAATTGTGTCAATTTCCAACAGACCCTACTGATCCCCATACTAGGGCAACATAATACCTACACATACGGCCACTTACAGGGTATTTCAGGACATGTTGGGAGTTGTAGTTTTGTAATGGCTGGTGAGTCACAGGTTGGAAACTATTGCGTTACATAATGCAAAGACAAATGCTATATATTAGAGAAAGTTTCCTTACAGATCTGGATGCGAAGGGCATCCCATCTTCATCTGTTGGTCCGATGCCCTCATAGCGAATCCACCGCCTCTCTATTTGCGGACTTGGACTGTTCCGGGTATCATCAGTCACTACCAAGGTGGCTTTGTAGAAGAGGTCGCCCGTATCAGAGACATCCTGCTGGGTAATATCATAGGATAATGAAACTGCTACTGAGTAAATAAAGAAGAAAAGACAGTGTATGATATCAGCAAGAAAAGAGAGCGTGTAATTTCAGTGATAAAAGAGAGTGAGTGATATCAGCAACAAAATAGAAAGAGTAATATCAGTGACAAAAGAGAGTGAGTGATATCAGCAACAAAATAGAGTAATATCAGCAACAAAAGAGAGTGAGTGATATCAGTGACAAAAGAGAGCGAGTGATATCAGCAACAAAAGAGAGTGAGTGATATCAGCGACAGAAGAGAGTGAGTGATATCAGCAACAAAAGAGAGTGAGTGAGATCAGCAACAAAAGAGAGTGAGTGATATCAGTGACAAAAGAGAGCGAGTGATATCAGTGACAGAAGAGAGCAAGTTATATCAGTGACAAAAGAGAGTGAATGATATCAGCGACAGAAGATAGCAAGTTATATCAGCGACAAAAGAGAGCGAGTGATATCAGTGACAAAAGAGAGCCCAGGATATCAACAACAAAAGAGAGCAAGTTATATCCGAGACAAGAGAGAGCAAGTGATATCAGTGATAAAAGAGAGCGCATGATATCAGCAACAGAAGAGAGCAAGTTATATCAGTGACAAAAGAGAGCGAGTGATAGCGACAAAAGAGAGCGTGTGATATCAGTGACAAGACAGAGCGAGTGATATCAGCGACAAGAGAAAGCGAGTTATATCAGCGACAAAAGAGCGAGTGATATCTGCAACAAAAGAGAGCGAGTGATATCTGCGACAAAAGAGAGCGAGTGATATCAGCAACAAAAGAGAGTGAGTGATATCAGCGACAAAAGAGAGCAAGTGATATCAGCGACAAAATAGAGAGAGTAATATCAGCGACAAAAGAGAGTGAGTAATATCAGCGACAAAAGAGAGTGTGTGATATCAGCGACAAAAGAGAGTGTGTGGTATCAGCGACAAAAGAGAGCAAGTTATATCAGCGACCAAAGAGAGCAAGTGATATCAGCGACAAGACAGAGCGTGTGATATCAGCGACAAGAGAAAGCGAGTTATATCAGCGACAAAAGAGCGAGTGATATCTGCAACAAAAGAGAGCGAGTGATATCTGCGACAAAAGAGAGCGAGTGATATCAGCGACAAAAGAGAGCAAGTGATATCAGCGACAAAATAGAGAGAGTAATATCAGTGACAAAAGAGAGTGAGTAATATCAGCGACAAAAGAGAGTGTGTGGTATCAGCGACAAAAGAGAGCAAGTTATGTCAGCGACCAAAGAGAGTTTGTGACATCAGCAACAAAAGAGAGCGTGTGATATCAGCGACAAGAGAAAGCGAGTGATATCATCGACAACATGAAATCTGATCGTGGAAAATCCCTTCAATAGACCTTAGTGAGATGGATAACAATGAATATGGGTGCAATAACTAAATGCATGCCCAGGCCAGGTCCAGTAGTGCCCTGTGCAGTTCTGTCTATGACCGTCCCTTCATATGACAGTACAAACAGTGCCCTATTAGCATTGTCAAACGGAGCACATATAAACGCACCATATACTGCCCACATAACATTGCAATACACCTAATATTATTATACAGAAGGCAGATATGTCCTATAAAATTGGGATCCAAATGTGGGATTACAATTGCCCAGGCCAGTGGCGCTCCCTTACATAGGAAAAGGTAATGCGCTCTGTACACCTGGCACATCTATATGGCCGATCCTATTTATAGGAATACTACTCTCCATATCAGGACACATGATTTCTGGTATGATCAGTGATAAGTGATTGTGTCGATCTGATCTGTTACTTATAGAGTCCTCCACATTATAGTAAAATACACATTATAAACACTGAGGTCAAACACCCCTGTAATAAATACATACAGGAATGTTAATCCCATTGGCTTTGTATCTATGGCTTCAATTACACATTACAATCCTGACTTAAGACATTCCACAAACAACATGACACAGTCAACATCTTATAAGAACTACTTGCCTCCAGGCAGAGGAGGATTGTGGTTATTGTCCAGTGCGGTCTTACCGTATTGTGGGTCTCTGGAGCCCCCCGACTCTGCTTCTTCTGCAGGTGAGGAGGGATGAAGTCATCCAATGATAAAGTTATTTCTGGGTCCATCCCTTACAGCGCCCCCTACTGGTGGTGTCATAAATAAATCAATACCTTGCCATTCCATAAAGCATTGGTGCTATTGTAGATGTCTCACCTGTCTCATACAAGTCACTGGTCACACTTGCAGCCCTGTATGTGACATCTGATGAAGCTGGTATACTGATATCAGACTTATAGTATATCCAGAGCCCGGGATCTTAGTCTACTGTCCTGCCGGACTAGAGAAATGTACAAGTGACAGTCGTACAAGTTCTCCTGAGCCACACACTGTATCTGAATACACAGCAGATGTCTATTCTTCAAAGGGAAGTCTTCACACACCCTGCACTATAGTGCTCGAGCACACCCCGCTGCTTTTTCCATAGCACTGTACACACACCCTCCTCCTGCCCTGCTAGTGCCACACAACACACCCACCCCTGAACTCTGCCCCCTAAGCCCAGATAACTAACAGCAGGGCAGCTCCTATAGCAATGGATCTGGCAGGGGAGACAGAAGGTGCAGGAGCAGAGCGACCATTATAGAGGGGGGCAATGGGGGCAGATGTGAGAGATAGAGGGCGGAAGGGAATGATGGAAAGTGGGAGAAGAGAATGTGACAGGGAGGAGAGCACAGTGACTCAGACACCAGCTGAGGGAAAAGATCAGGACCCAGCCAGATACATAATGGAGAATTATTATGGGTTATTATTACTACTGTAGGCAACAAACATATACTCTATAGGGGCCGCCACGTCCCCGCCACATAGCATAAAGTGCAAGTTTATATTTGCAGCTGAAATTGCGCAATATTTGGAACCATTTAAAAGACTATAGTAGGCAAACACATGAATGGGTTAAATAACAATAATAAGCCACAGGGGTCATGTCCATGACTGGGGTCGCCCTCCAGACCTGTGAACAGATTGCAACCCGCCATATATAGCTGTATGTACTAGTCCAATACACTGTAGACTATAGCTTGATGTATAAGAGGCTGAGGGGACTTTTAATGTCCCTTTCGATCTGTAAAGCACAGTGTTCAGGACCAGTTGTAACGATAATGGGGCTCCTTTTATCGTGTTAAGACAGTTTTTCTTATAATTTGTCTATAACTAAATAATACCGCCAGACAATGATAACATAAAACTTTAAAACAGTATATAAATAATACTACACTATATTACCCACATAACACTGCCATATACTGCCCAAAGAAAACTACAATCCATATCCATATAATATTACCTAACATACCTACATAATAATCCTATAAAGTCCAAAATACTGTATATAAAGCCCACATAATACCATCATATGGTGCCAAAATAATATTCCCTTAAAATGCTTAAATAAAACCTTTATACTGTCAAAATCCAAATCATACTACAATATGGTGTCCACATAACACTGCCATATATTACCCTAATGAAACAACAATCCATGTCCAAATAATATAGCCTAACATGTGAAAATAATAATACCAAACAGTCAAAATACTATATATAAAGATCACATAATACCGCCTTATACTGATGATTCATGCTGGAAAAAGTGGCTAATTTTAATCAAAATTTGCAACAGAAACCCAAAGTTGAGCCTCAGATTTCTGCTGCTGGTTTGCAGTTTGCACCACCACGGGTCTGTATGCTCTTTTGCCCCTTCCATAGGGACTACTTTACATTTACGTACCCGCCTTTGTCCCTCGTACTAAAACCGCCTCTTTTTTAACCACGATGCAGATTTCAGATTGAAATCTGCACTGTATGAATTACAATGAAGACAATGGGATGTGAAATATCTACGCTAAAAATCCACCTTTAGCCCACATTATACTGCCAATATACCACCGTATAGTGTCCAAATTATCTGCAGTGTGAAAACACTACTACTGTCAAAATCCAAATAATACTGCCATATAGTTTCTAAATAATACCGCAATTCAGTTCCAACTAATACTGCCATATAGTTTCTAAATAATACCGCACTTCAGTTCCAACTAATACTGCCATATAGTTTCTAAATAATACCGCACTTCAATTCCAAATAATACTGCCATATAGTTTCTAAATAATACTGCACTTCAATTCCAAATAATACCACCCTACATTTCTAAATGATACCCTAAATAATGCCGGGGGCTTTAGAATTCATTTTAATCTAGGGTGGTAAAGTCCCTGGTGGTCTTGAGCAGTTTAGAGATGCTACCCTAAATATCTTCCCTAACAGTGCCATAGGGGATGTCACTCAGCTACTAGAGCTGCATTGTTATACATATGTATATCATCCACTGTTCTCCCTTTCTGTTCTCCCTTTCTTACTGCTGTTTTTCTGTGTCAGTTACTACCGTACTTCTTGAATTGTATTCACACATCAGAAGGCTCAGGGTGAAGAGTGCTATAGGCCCAGCTCATACAGCAGAGTGTAGACCATGGAATAGAAGCATCTCTTTAAAAGTAATCCTCAGTATCTGATGCTACATCTGTAAGTGTAATCTATGGGGCCTGGAAGTCTATGGCAATAAGTGAAGAAATTATTACGTGGAACACTCTGGGTGCGGTGACTAGGGTTCTGAGGACAGAGGTTTTATAATTATGGCCAATAAACACAGGACCTGGCACATACGAGGTATGACACATAATCACAGGAACGCAACGTTGGCAGGAATGTGGACGTCACAGAAAGGTGAATTCCAAAGTGGTATAAAAAGCGTATGAATACACATAAGGGGTTAATCATGACAATAGTGTAGTGAGGACATGGACATAGGTACAGCACCCAGCTCTTAGACCCGGTATTATAAATGGCACATGTTAGGTGGGGGTGGGTCACAGATTTTGCATTGGGGCCCAGGGTCTTTAAGTTACACTGAGCTTGCTGAGATCAGTTCACACTTTGTATACCAGCATGTATAGTTCATGTGCAGATTATAATAACAAGCCCGGCCAATGGGTGGGTCCAGCCATTGAATCCCTCAGCAATCAGCTCTTATCAGCAGCTATACATTTCTTCAACAGTGGCCACTGTTGGACAAGTGTGGTATTACATAGAGTCCTCCATAGTGAAAACCATTCCGCACCCTAACATGGCATATGAACATAAGTTATCCTAAAAGGGGGATTCCCACCATAGACATAAATGTCTGATACATAAGTGGTCCACGTCTTTAACTCTCAGATATCTGGACTAGGCCAATCCACGGTTCCTTATAAGCTTCCTGTTAATGAACAGAATGCAAGAACTACAGTAAAGACTGACACGAAGTCTGACAAATCAATGAACAAGAAGGAAAATGCACATTTATATGCCACTGGGGACAGTAGAAAGTCAAGGAACAACAGCGGTTATTATAATGGGGACTATTATCGATCTTTTGTAGGAAAGAGTATCCATGATTGTTTGTATATGTGTGTACAGTGGTGAATATTTTATCAATGCCTTATACTACTGGGACAGATGCCGCTCCTGCCGGAGAAGGTTATATAAGGCTGATGTGCGGTTATAATGAATCCCAGTCCAAAGCATGAGAACGGGAAGGAAAAACAGATTGAATGGAAACTTCAGAGGGAAAGCCAGGCAGCACATATGAGACATGCATGCTACACTCTGACCCTACAGCCTGGGACTTTCCACTACAAGAGCGCCAACTACTTCCCCAGATGGTACCCTGCTAGCTTGTATTACACGCTGGACATGGCCTTCTTATTACAGAGATGTGTGGCAAGCAATATGGCTAGCTTTCACAGGGGTCGTCACCCAGCTTTCCCTAGTTATGCAGAATTTTTCTTAAATATGCAGATTTGCTATTTAGGATGACAGAAAAGATAGCCCCCTCTATACTGCCAACAATACTGCTGTCACCCAGGCTTACAGGCTACAGCGACTAAGAAGTCACCGTCCCGGCACAGATGTCTGGTGGTGATGGCAACTTGGTTGAGTCTAGAATAGAGTGGTTTAAATCAGGTGTCGTGCATACAACAGGTGGCGCTGCCTTGGCTCTGACCATCATCCCTTTACATCTAAGACACCCGGAGCCTTGGCATTTTTGGGTGTTGCATTGTTGTAGTAAAGACTAACTCTGCTTCTCCTATATGCAACCCTGACCCACCTGGTTTGACGTGGATACAGCAGGTGATGCCTCATACTAACAGCGCCACCTACTGGATCCATGGCATACCAGGCAGCATCTCATTTTATCCGCTCCAGTCTAGCATCTACCATGGCAACTTGTAGGCCACAGAGAGTGGTGGCAAGTCTGTGCAACAGGGGATGGAAGGCAGGGACTTTTATTCTTCTTCTTCTTTTTTTTTAAATTCATTAATATTAGGGGGCAATAATGATATAAGGGGCATTATTAATGAAAGGGGTCATTGGAGCACACAGGGGCATTAGCATGAAGTATTTATGTAATGAGATATTAATCTTTGGGGTATTGGGCTGTACTGATTTAAGGAGGGCATTATTGACTTAAGGGGGCGTGCAGATGTATTATAAATTGAGGAGGGGGCACAGGGGCATTATTAATTGAAGGGCACTATCAAATGAAGGAGGTTGTCCCAGATCATACATTTTAAAGCAGGCAGCAGGGGAGGGTTATAATATATCTGTATGTGCTGGGTCAGCTGTCACATGTATGCATACAGAGCGGCTGCTGCGGGACGTCACATCAGCAGGGCCGCAGCAGCCAAATACTGTATACTGCTGTACTATGGTGACCACTCATTGGCTGCAGCGGTCTCGGTATCAGTGCTGCAGCTGCTCCATATACAACTAGAGCACTGAAGGTGATGGCTGGCCCAGTGCAGGAACAGAGCGGAGGGTGCAGGTAAAGGTCAGCACATTTTTATTTTATAACCCTCCCTTGCTCCGCAACAATCCCTTTAAGGGGCACAAAAGAGGTATTATTAATTTAAAGATGGGGGGGTATTATTCACATACAGGGGATTTTTATATTCTGTATTTTATAACTGGGGGTAGCAGCGAGATGGGGACAATGTGGGTCAGGGGTCTGGAAAAGCAAGGAGACAAAGATGTCTGTGCTGCAAACTGTACAGAGACAAGTCATAGCTGGAAGAAGTGGTCATGGCGGTCTGGATGGAAGAGATGGGAAAGGTGAACGATTACAGTCAGAAATGTCTACGGTAAGTCACTCCATTTTTCCTGTTCTGTATATACTTAAATGGTCTGCAGGGCCCTGTGTATATAGTGTACCACTGTATGGTCACCATATAGTGATAATGTCAGTATAACTGGGTTAGGGGCCAATTGGATATTCCCCCACACCCCTGTGCCTCGCTACATCTCTGGCAGGGATACCATATGTAGTGAGGAAAATATTGCAATGTTCTGTATGATTGTGTAGGACTAGATAGGACCATACATGAATTATGGTGTGGGCTTTAAGGGGGTGTTCACACATTCACACCCCACACAGGACAATTTCTAGGCCTGTTATATATGCCTGGAGATCTCCATTTTCTTTGGTAAGGTAATGAGGCTATCGGAAACAGGAATGTAAGCAGATTATCTGTCTATTATCTATTTATTACCTACTAGTTATCACCGTGCCCTGGAGTTATAAGGAGATGACCTATACCCTCAACAGGTTATATAGAGCACATACATATTTCCAACTACCGGTATATAACCATTTCAGGCATACTTTCTAATGTATTATGTATTTAACCAAAGGGCGTTCCAGGCTAATGACAAGTATTCAGATGAATTTGCACCTCCTGACTGACCCTGAGAACCATAAATCTTCTCAAGTACTGCAGTTTATTGGCCTGATGTCAACCAATAGATTTATAGACTCAGTTCACACTTATAAATAGCATTAAATCATTGGAGATGTACAATATCTTTTATTAATGTCAGGGTTACTAAATTGCACTCATTGAGGGCATATATTATATAGATAATATCCATAAAGAGGTTGGTTTGTGATATATTTGGTCTCAAAATCTGCCATGAAATGTAACAGAGGATCATATTGGAGAATATCCTAATAAATGGTCAATAATCTAAATAGATCCAATTCTTTGCCTGGATGCAAAACCATTGGCTGCAGCAGGAGCCTCTCCCCTCTGCTTTGTCTTCCACACAGATTCTTAAGCCCTGCCCTTTATTGTTACAAGTGTCTTAGTTATTATCTCTATATGCTCAGTCAGTGATCCTACTATATAGGCATAGACTGATTGTTCAAGGTTTATCCATCAGAATCTCATAATGCATTGGTGGGCCCCCCATCACCACCACTTAGACATACCTGACCTGCCCAAATTATAATGCTCCCTCAGTGGCCCCCACATAGTATATAATGCCTCCTTAGGGAACCCATACAATATAGCTGCCCTTCAATGGCCCATCACACATGAACCTGTCCCCCACAGTGGCCCTCAGACATGAACCTATCCCCCACCTAACAAACCTGCACTAGGCCCACCAATGTGTTAAAATGGCCCTGCCACAATGAGTTGAGATTCTCTAAACTCTGTTACAAATATATGATGACAGATGTGTTCGTGACTATAGGATCAGACTACACAGGGTTTATTTGTAGTCTGTTACCATGGTGATGCATACGTTTGCATAGCAGCTGTAGAACCAAATTTTTAATCAAGGCAATTTTTTTTTATTTTAGATACTTTGGGACAATAAAAAATTGTTTACAAAGATATCCATAGCTTTCAAGTTGTTACTCACCTTGCCCTGTTCCAGTACCATGTTCTTGCCCCCAGCCGCTGACTCTCTGCACAGCCACAGGCCACATTGGATCTCCATAGCTGACCAGCTGATGATGTCATGGAGCAGAAGCTTTAAAACAGAAGACCTGTCTTGTTACCCCTTGCCTGTCAATAAGGTACATTCCTCTGAGCTAGTTTACTACTGTTTTGCCACCATCTTGTCTTACTGTGACCTTACCCTTGCCTCTGTAGTTTGTCCATACTTTTATCCACAATTGCGGATAACAACTAGGGTCGTGTGCCAAAGACCATAGGATGTAAATAAGAAACTTATTAAACGTAGAGAACTTTACAATGGTAAGGAATTGAAATACAAAGGTATATTACGTATATCTTTCCATTATATTACGATTAAAGTAGTTGACCCAAGTTTTAATGCTGATCTTGGGGGTCCCAAGTGGCAGGCCAAGCATGGGTGCTGCCGCTCTATTCATTCCCTATTGCATTGCCGGAGATAGCCAAGTCTTGTACTTGGCTATGTTCAGCAGTCCCATAGACAGTGAATGGAGCAGCAATGCGCATAATCGTCGTGTACGGGAACCAATTCTCAGTCAGACCCCAAAATCAGTGTGTAATCCCTTCTCCTGTGGTTAGGGGATAACAATAAAACTTGGGTCAACCCCTTTAGGCTTCGCATATGTTCTGTAAATGGGCAGCCCCCATAACAATAGTTAGCGGACATCTCGAGAATGTTCATTTTTAGGGGAAAGCTCCAGACGTGTGACATCCAGTTATTGCCACTCAGCACTGAATAACTCTGCATACACCACTGTGGCTGGGTCACTCTTGGCACAGATCTTATTAACCTTCTGCCGCTGCCCCCACGCAGAGCCGGTGGGCACAGAAGAGCCATTGTGTATGTTATCCACTTAGGATGCATACTTTCCCTGGTACAAGACTTTACATTATGTCAGATACTGATGTGGGCAGGGGGTGACGTTTTACACGTCAGGGGTAGAAAAATGTAAGCCTAAGGGAATACAATGAAATAGATTTATAAAAACCAGTGCAGGGGAAAAGTGGAGCAGTCGCCATAGCAACCATTCAGATTCCATTTTTCAGAGGCCCTATTGAAAAGGAAAGCTGCTATCTGATTGGTTGCTATGGGTGACAGCTCCACTTCCTCCATTGTAGGTGGGTTGCTATGGGTGATAGCTCTACTTCCTCCATTGTAGGTGGGTTGCTATGGGTGACAGCTCTACTTCCTCTATTGTAGGTGGGTTGCTATGGGTAACAAGGGCACTTCTCGCTTCCAGGTAGTTGTTTGCTCTGTTTTCGCAGAGTTAATATTTACCTATAAAACATCATAAAAGTATACAAAGGTCATATGATAGCAGGGCGGTATAGTGTGCATCGCCACACGCACATAGATAAGGAGATGTATAGAACGTGAGCCAGTTAATGTAGCTGTAGTTAATCTAAATTGTTAGTTACAAGTGCAATACAATTTGTAAGATGTCTAGGAAGATTCCTTTAACCCCTTAGGCCCCATTCACACGTTGGAAAATGAAGAGGAATACGAGTTGGGCACCCTTCATTTTTTGTCCCCCAGCTATAGGCTTTCTGCCGTGGCTTTCCGCTGCGGTTAAGGCCCAGATGAAAGGAGGGTGTCTTGAGCCACAGACTCAGCTGCAGAATCCGTGTCAAGATCGCCCAGAATGCTTATTTTTTTCTGCGTCCTGCTGCAATCTTTTCAATGGGAGGCAGAATCAGGGCGGAATCTGCCGCAGATTTTGGGGAGGAATTCCCATAATCATCAGCAAATTCCACCATGTGTATAGGGCCTAAAAGTGGATGTATTATTTCCTCTGACATGTCCGTTTCAGTACATTATTTTATTCCCTCATAAAATAACAATTCTGGGTATATTTTTTCTTATCACTCTGTATTGTACTACTGCTCTATCAAAGGGGTTATCCAGCATCCAAAAAATATCTGAAAATATATCCACAGGAGTACTAAACCCTCACTGTTTCCTTGTGCAGCCTTTGCTTGGCTTTATTTTACTTGCTGCTCCGTGTATCACTTTTATTTACAGGCAGTGAATCTGTGGACAAACTACATTTCCCTTGATTCATCTGCCTGCTCTTACTCTCTGTGTACCCCTCCCTTCTCCACTTTCCCCTGCAATGAAGTCAAATTCCGTGTCCCAGCTACAGGGTCTGTGTTTTGTCACACTACTTCTTGAAGCACCGCTCCTCTGCATATTTGACCTGCTAATAAATCACTCCCATCAGTGGCTTCAAGTGGCAAGGAGGTCACGTGCTGCTGTGACGTTTTGTTTGCTGGCTGAACTGTTCACAGGGAGGAGTAGTGAGCTTGTAAATGAAACCTACAGCTGAGGTCAATGACCTGAAAATAAATCAGATAAACGGTGCCGAATTTAAACAGGATATATATTAGGAAGTGTTTTATATTGATGCATCCTGTCATTTGGTCCATATTTTTTTTTAAACTGGATAACCTGTTTAATACCCCTGGAAACTTATAAATAAAGTTAGGGGGTTTTCTTGCATGCTCTGCAACTGTCCAATAAGAGCAGCCAGTGCCAGACTATTTAGAGACACACCCCTTTTCACATGGGGAATCACAATACTCTATTGTCAATTTATTTATAGATTTCTAGGAGGAATAACTGAGGAACGTACAACACAGAGTAAGACTATGTTCACATTTGCGTCAGAGTCTGTCACAATATTCACCTTAAATTGATAGGTGAAAAACTCTTAAACACAGCTTTTTCATTCTCTGCTTTCAGTTTAAAAAAACAGATATCCAATGGACTCCATTATATTGTAGCAGTCCGCCTGTCTGTCGGAGGACCAGAACAATGGACAGGCAATGCTAGTGTGACCCTAGTATTATAAGAAAAGATGCTCCAGAATTGCTATGTCTTAGGGAGTACAAGGATTTACAAAAATGTAATATCAGGAGAGGTGATGGGTCCTTTTTATTTTCCATTGACATAGCCACATGAGGACTTGTTTTTTGTAGTAGGAGTTGTATTTTTTTAATAATACCATTTTGGGTTGCTTATAATGTACTGAATAATTGTTAATTTCTGGAGGGGTAATGGTTACTGTTGGTCATTTGGGTTACGGGATTACCAAATTTATATGAAATATTTTTTTATCGCCAGAGCTGTGTGACAGCTTATTTTTTGTAATTTCATAAGTGCGATTTTGGGTACATACGATTTTTTTTTTCTGTCCCATTAGGTGACGTCACCAAGCAATCCTCTGGTGTCTTTCATAATACATTGAAATACCTACATATTGCAGGGTATTATGTTTGACAACCAATTAGACCCTGGCAGAGTCTTCTGTACATGGCACGGCGCACAGGGGGAGGTTCAGGCTATAATATTGGATGAACTGGAGGTACAAGGACAAGGCATTGATATGATTAGTAATGGCTAGCTGTTGTGCTTCTTTGCTATTGTTAGTAATGGGGTTACTATGCGGCGTGATATTACTTACCGTATACTGTAGTAATTATCGCCGATCCTTTGTGCACATTAACCGGTTTCTCAGGACTCGCTTTATATCCCTATAACAGCGTGTACTTCTAACCTCTAATTATACGGTTTGCCTATTAAAGTGAAATTCTGTCTTTAACCCGCTCTGGAGCCAGCAAATGTAAATCCAGCATCCAGGTGACACATTTTCCTTAAAATTTTTACTTATTTTGGGGTTTGTTTTCACAGATCAGATGTATCAGGACAACATGGCTGCTGGTAATGTTTACATGGTGGGTGCCGTGCTGCTTACTCAGTGCACAAAGTGTATGTCTGATACCACACAGCACAGACTCATGTCTGATGTCACATAGTGCACACTCACATCTGATGTCACATTGAGCACACTCACGTCTGATGTCACATAGAGCACACTCACGTCTGATGTCACATAGAGCACTCTCATGTGTGATACCACACAGCGCACACTCACATATGATGCCATACAGCACCACACACTCATGTCTGATGTCACACATCGCACGCTTACTTCTGTACCACTCAGTGCACACTTGAGACTGATGCCATAAAGCACACACTCACTTCTGATGGTGTATAGTGCACACTCACTTCTGATGGCGTAAAGCATACTCATGTGATACCACACAGCTCACACTCACATCTGATGCCATACAGTGCACACTCACTTTTGATGGCATACAGTGCACGCTCACTTCTGATGCCATTCAGCACTCTCACAACTGATGCCACACAGAGCACATTCATGTTTGATGTCACACAGCACACACTCACATCTGATGTCACACAGCACACACTCACATCTGATGTCACACAGCACACACTCACTTTTGATACCACTCAGTGCACACTCACTTCTGATACCATACAGTGCACACTCACATCTGATACCATACAGTGCACTCACTTCTGATACCATACAGTGCACTCACTTCTGATACCATACAGTGCACACTCACTTATGATGTCATACAGTGCACACTCACTTATGATGTCATACAGTGCACACTCACTTATGATGTCATACAGTGCACACTCACTTATGATACCATACAGTGCACACTCACTTATGGTTTCATACAGTGCACACTCACTTATGATACCATACAGTACACACATCTGACACATCACGGCAGGAATGAAAAACAAGTCACCTTCATTTAACTATTTTGCAGTTTAATCTGAACATTTGTTTTTCTCCCAATCTCTTGTGGAAAAAAAAATCATTTACTCTTTTAAAAACATTTCCTCCTTTTTTAATACAAGACAACTCAGCAAATCATAGACTTAATGAAGAGAAGAAAGAATGAAGAGAGGGGCGCAGAGAAACGAACATATCTCCCGACTCCCTCCAAGTGGGCCATCGAAATCAAACTCAAAGATGGGAGCAGTGAAAGAGTTAATCATTGTGCTATTTATCACTAGAGGCACCGGAGGACACAGGCGGCCATAATGTGGCTCTTCCATGGTGCTTTAAAGACCCTGCAGGAGATGTGCTGTAGATGAGATTGTCTGAAGGTAACCCAACTCCTGAGTGCCTTATTGCAATGGCAGTATGGGTCCCTGGTCAATAGGGAGCCCAGTATCTGAGTGCCACACTAAAGATACAACTTTGTGTCACCTCAAGCCCTTGTGGTACAAAGGTTTCCTATGTAGATAGCCCTAAATGCACTCCCTTAATATAATGGATGTGCCCTGGGGGTGGGGAGTTGGACAGGTGATCAGGAGTGTTTATGGGGCAGCATAACCCCTTAAAAATGAACCCATAAATAAGTGATCTCTCTCATATATGATTATTAGTGCTTGAGAGAGCGCGGTGACCCACTGCAGAGCGACCGCCGTAGCGCTATCTATGTGTGCAGAGCCACCCACGGCAGTGCAATCTGAGTAGTCACCCATGGCAGAGCGCTCAGAGGAGAACTGTTTGTTCTCATGTGTTCAGTGCATTGTATGAGTGTACCCCCTAGTTGTTTCCACCACTTCATGGAGGATGGTGATGTGTGCAGTGACCATGCACTTAATGTCCTGGACACGCCACACTACTCTCTGCGTTCTCTGAAGGGTGGGTGGGTTATTACGCTTCATTGACAGAACTGGGGCAGGATCAGGCCCTGCCTTTACCAGAATATTTGGTGATGTCCTTACATTATGTAAAAGATACATCTCCAACTTCTCGGGTAAAACAATAAGCCGTGATCTGCACCTGATCTGCTACACAAGGAGTAGATACTGTAGTTTAATCTGTACCTGGGTGCAGTGCAGGTGGCTCTGCAGGAGGGGGCGCTGCAAACTGGCCTTGGTAATATGGTACAATACTGCAGCTGCTGCCGGACCCTACATTAAAAAACAGGGTATTTATATTACACATGTATAAATATATATATATAGAACGCAAATAACATTTACAAAGAGGATACAAACTGGAGGACAGACCAGCTCAGTGTGTGGATGTTCACAAACTGTGTTTTACAAAGTGTCTGTGTGTGTCGGTCTGTTTTATGTATATCCAAGCTTATGTATGTCCATGGATCTGTCTGGATTTATGTATCAGGAGTGTTGAAGTCACATGATTAATGTATGGACCCTATAGTCGTATAGATACCTGGCGTATATTACCACTTGTGTCCATGATTCTGGTACTTTTGTGTGTGTAGGTAGAGCAGCATGACTGAAATGTATGTGTATGGGTCCCAGGTGTACAACAGAGTGTACGTGTTTTTTTTTAATGTTGGCCTAGATTGAGAGTCCTGCCCTCGAGCATGTGTTGGTGGAGGTGGTAGATGAACCCATGTGTGATGCTGGCGGCAGTGTCACTGCTGGTTCCTGTTACTGTTCTTGTCGGCTGAGTTCAGGTTGATGTCTTGGGGGGAGGTGGAGCGGCGTGGTGGCATACGCTCATTGATTCGATCTAGACCCCTGGCTTCCTCAAAGCTGCGGATCTTGTGCTGGGGAGAGAAGCCTCGGACAGCTGCGGAGAGAGCAAAGCACAATGATGAGAAGAAACATCAATTATCTGTGTTAAAGCGAGTCTACCACCACAACCCGGCCCCACAGATAGATAGGTTAGGGTCACCTGAATCATACAGTGTTCTCCCCTTGTGAATCGCTGCCTTCATTCCTGAGATATCACCTTTTTAGTCAATACTGAAACGCCTTCATTGCTCCAAAGAGCTCATTTGCATATTGAGAAAAAGAGGGATATCTTGCCAATGGAGCCACGGATTCACAAGGGGAGAACACTGTCTGATTCAGGTGACCCTAACCTGCATGCTCTGGTGACAGACTCGTTTAAAGGCCAGGGTCACATGTTGTGAGTTTGCAGTGGGTTAACCACAGGCGGAATCGCCGATGACTAATTCACTGCCAATTTTGGTTGCTGTGAAGTAGATGAGATCTCCACAAATCCCATCCCACACTGCGGAGAAAACCTGCATCACACAGTATTTAGCGCTGCAAGTCTGGAACCTCCGGCATGTCAATTATTACTGCAACGCAACGGGTAAAAACCGTAATCCTGTGGCGAAAACTGACTGGTTTTTGCTGTGGATGGGGTCACTACGGATTTCCCACAGAAGACCACTATATGTGGCCGTAGCCTAATGGTTATATATATCTATGGGAGAGGAAAAGCAACCAGTGACAACAGCACTACAGTGCACCTGTCATTAGGTAAAAGGATAGGAGACTCAGGACGAGTCAGGATCGGTGTCTCAGAAGTAAGCACAACAGCCTTAGAGAAGTCCAAAGGTTAAACCATGTGGCATGACTGTATGCAACCTCTGTGCTTTTATTTCCTATTAGCATCGCGCCCTCTAGTGACAATATGGGTAACTGCTGCTGCAGACAGCTTGTACTTTACCTTCTTGTGCCTCAACTGCTTCTTCCGTAGCTGTAACAGAGACAGAGAAAGACAATACATCAGATGTATACACTATGCATATGATCAGGGGCATGCAACCCCCCTGAAAACAAGGACAATTCTGGCCATCATTCTGATCTGTAATAGGTGTATATATTTACAGTCCATTGCAATGATTATAGAGATACCAAATATGTGGGGGTTATGTTATTGTATAGGGATCACTGGATCCTCGTAGAATACAGTGATCAGGCTTCATCGCTGCTGAGAGAGGAACTGTATCACAGCTGTCCTATTGCCGGGCAACTCATGGAGTCCCAGCTACTGGAGTCCCTTTGTGTAATATTACCCTAAGGGGCGAGAAACCACTAATATACTGTTGTCACTATTTCTTAAAGAGCTTGCCTGGGGCTGTGTAAATAATATGTAGTGAAGACAAAGACCCAGGAATTTCTTAATTTCTTGCACTGCTCCTGGTAGGTTATTCCAGTTCATCCCAGAGAATATACAACTCATTATAATGTGACATCCTCCAGCACAATATAACATTGTACCCCGACTACTACCTGTACAGACTTGTGAGCGGACAGGATGACATACAGCATTCCTCTCATATATGGACTACACTAGACGCATGTATGAGCCCCCAACCTCCCTACATACAGTATTCACAGGGCATACTGATGGAACATGACACAGGTCCAGCATTTACTATCACGTGCCCACTATGCTAGGCCTATCAAATGCCCTTATATAGATCTATGAAAGCAATGACTTCCTATAGCTCCTATAGAAGTGAATGCAGCAAGTCGCACATGTTTTCTGCCTCAATAGGCAGAATGGAGGTTCTAGAGGTGGGACCAGCATCTATCATACATTTATGGCATATCCTGTTGATATACCATAAAGGTCTATGGTAGGAATGGCTTAACAATAACCCACCTTTTTTTACTTGTATACTTGTGAATTAGAAAATAGGATAGGAGTCTCCGATCTCAGGACCAGGCTACACATGCATAGCCATACCCCATAGAATGAATATTACTGCAGGAAACAGCTGACCGTTCATTTGCACAGTAAAGAGGAAAAAGCCAATGTGAGTGTTAGGTAACACTAATGTCTTGAGAAAACGGGAAGTAACCGCAATAGCTGACAATGAGAACTTAGCGCCCGCATTTTCTGTATGGTCAGACCTCTCCTATCAAATGCTCATAACTAGTGACAAAACTTCCATAGGGACCTCCTTATTTCATCATTACACTCCCGGGTACTGTGGTACAAACTATACTTTGTAGAATTTACCCAAAAATAAAGCTAAAGCAGAGTTCAATCCAATCCTTTAATTCTGTAGCACTGTAGGTAGGTGTACATAACCGTATTCTGGATTTATATCACATGGATCCTGACTATAGGGCCATAGTATTCTGCGAGCCCATACCTGGCAGTGCCTGCATGATACTGTACCAAAGGACAGCAATATGTGTCCAAGCACAATACAGTAGAAGATGAGACAATAGTAAAAGTTACCGCTCTGCAGAGTCTGTCTCCCTCCAGACAGTACTCCCTGGGGAAGTGTTCCTGTGGGTGTCAGGCCCTTCAGCGTCAGCACGCTCTCACTTTCCTCCCTGGGGATAAAATATCACAGGTCAGATAACACGAGAACAGTAATAAAAGTATCAAATATCCATCCATACTCCCTGCAGATCTACTGCACTAAACCTAAGCGGATCATGCACCTTCAATAATTGTCGGGCAGGCGATAGCCATTCCTCCCGACTCTCCCATAAACATGCATGCTTGACACATGAGTTTTCAATGGGAAAAGGGGTATAAGCCACTGCCAGGCAATTTGTAAATTCAACACACCTAACCCTTCTTTCCCCAAGATTATGTGTCGGTTGACTTAGCATACCCCTATACCAATGAGACAGCTGAAGACACCTAAAACTTGCAGGTTCAGCCAACTCTTCTCTTTGGATCACCACTTTTTTTTTAATAATACCCATTGTTCTTCACGCAAGGTATAGGTTTAGGTGGAGCTATTTTTTGTGAACGGATCTACATGGGCTCCACGTGTTGGTAACATCTCTTGATATGGGTGATACATTTATATCTCAGAAGATGAGAAGATCAGCTCTGAGAACATCACCTGAGTACAGAGAAAACGCGGGCCATCTTCCCAATCGCTCGAATCTTGTTCCGAATAATCTCTTTACGCACAGAAGCTCCACCTTGAGGGAAACAGAAGAAGAGATTTTTAATTCAATGGGAAGGAAACAAAGCCAAGGAAACTGAGATACCTATACCTGCTCATTTAAGAAATAGTGTAGGGGAAATCAATGGACCAGGGGGGAATCATGAAATGTTGGTCACTGTGATACCCTTCAAATCTCTCACTCTAACTATTTGGGGTGCAGACACCCATCTTTTGCATGACCTACATTTTTATCTAGGTTGGCAATATCATAATATGTTAATAGAGCGAATTTACTTATGTAATGCAAATCTAGGATATGAAAGAGACTGCCAGGGCAAACACAGGACTTAAAAGGTGGAGAGGATGGGACCGAGTGTGCTGTGCTCATGACAGTGGCCTTGCTCATATTTAATGGACTGTCCAGGATATGAGATAATGCACAGATTACTTAAGAATATACCAGTAGTTTCACTCTATATGACGTAAATAGGTCCAAAATCCTGTAAATAGGTACACCAGTGGTTAGCTGATACAGGGCTCCAATCTACTGCTTCTTCTCACACAGTATAACATGAGTAACATGCTAAAATCCTGTCTGCCTGCAACCAGCGCCAGGGGGTGCATACAGCATAGCTATTTCTACAGTTCACATTAAAGGGGTTGTTCCACAATCACAAGAACAGGGATCCTGTGTCACCTCTTCTGAATGGAGTAACAGTCGCCCATATTGATGCACCATTCAATCTTTATGGAACAGATGAAGATAGCTGAGAACAGCAGATGCACTGAAGGACACAGGGCCCCTAGTTTTGTGATCGGTGGGAGACCCCCAGTGATCAGACATAGCTTGTGATTGTGGGATAACTCCTAGTGCAGTCGGGTCCCCCTAGTGGCAGCAGCAGACCTTCGGATGGGGTCTCCAGATACTACAAGTGACCCAGCAGATATAGTTTGAAGTCAAATTGTCATAATTGTAACTTGCTAGAAAGGTCTGTGTCAGTCGCAACGGAAGCAAAAACAGTAAGGAGAGATAGGGGTTACAGGAATTGTAATAAAAATAGTACAAATAGTCATCTTACTTTCCAGTGCGTCTTCTCCATCTGAAATCAGCTCATCATCCGAGCATATACTGAGAATATTCACCAGCATTTCTGTAACTGTAGAGAAAAATCACAACGCTGTCAATAAAGTTACATAATTCTATGTTCAGTGCTGCAGGAAATGTCTGTTCACACAATATGGTTCTGGCACAGATTTTACATTTATAAGTGTCCCTAATGTAAAATGGCTGTGCGTATGTCTATTAGCTAAAAAACAAAATCATAAAAAAAAGCAGGTAAACAAGGGGAGTAGCTACAGGGGGTGCAGACACAGCACCAGAAACCTAATGTTTGAGATGGCTGTATTTGCAAGCTTCCTAACATCACGTTAGAGCCTCCCATCAGATGTATAACAAGGGAGTTTTGGCCTACTTGCATACGTGGCCCATTGACTACCATGCTAAAAAAAACACTTACTGCACAGTATTTTTTTTTAAAGGATGCCTCTGCATAGAAAAGTGCTGTTCTGTATATTCCTGTATACCTGCCTGAATGTGGTCAAAAGGCCCCTATGAGAATGGGGCCCAATCAATATGTCTGGCCCTGAATTCTTACCATTTATGTAGCATGCAAGGGAAGATAAATGACTCAGTCTATGAGACTGCTGCTGTTATACATCTATGCCCTCTAGTGGATTCAAGAGGTATTGAAGTATTAGTACTCCGCAGAACAAAAAGTGTTCAGTGTGTATCAGTGGACCCCTATTCGTGTACATTATCCTCACTTCTGGCCCTGGTCACAGACACAGCCTCAACAAAACCAATGTAGAGACATTTCTACTAATTCTCAGTATAGCTGTACATACCTACTCTCAGTAAGACCCCTGCTTTTCATTTCCATGTGTAACTCCCTTCAATCCTGCCTATGCAATATACCCCCCCCCAAGTATATTTGCACAGTATGACCACTACACTGTGCAAATCTGTATTTTTACCTTTCTCCCCTACGAAGGGCAGGGACCATGTGAACACATCCATGAAGTTTGGCAGCCAGTAGGGATGTGGAGAGCAATTAAACTGACGGATATTCATGACATTGTTTTCATACTTGAGCACTGCGGCTGTAAGGAGACAATAAGAAGAGATTTTACATATACTGCAGACGTCTTTAGCACAAGACTCCCACACACACAAGTAGCGGTAGTAGCTGACATGTGGTGGTGGCGGCACAAGCTTCCAGCAGCCTCACACGTACACAGAATATTCCACTGTCCTTATATCACACAATGTTCAACTCATATTAATCCCTCATAACTGGAACAAGATATCAAAGGGGCCGCTGCACCGAGTATTACCTGAACATCCCCGCCGCCTGTGTTGTCTGGAATTATCTTAGAGGTCTGGGCTCGGTTTTGCATTAGCTTGGGGTCAGGCCTGGGGGCTGAATTAATTTTGTGGTCTGGTCTTTGGTCTGTATTTATTGGATGTTTCTGCAGCAAACTCTGCAGCTGTAAGGAGAAGTCATCATAGTGGTCTGGGTCAGATGCAGAAGATAAGAATAGAAAATGTCCTCAAAGTAGTTGTCACCTGTGAATCAGTGGATTTACAGAGGATGTGACATCTCTACTATGTCAGGCTTAAAGGGATTGGCCATTATAAATTAGCTTTAGACTGATGTGTGCATATGACTAGGAGCTGCCCTCACTATGTGGGGCTCTTAACCCTTACTCTATTTTCTTTATAGGTGAAGTTGACCCATCCCTGTTCTGCCGGCTCCCTTTGTTGTGTGGGTGACGCTGGAGGAGCACGTAACCATTACATTACTTAGCCTCCTCTTCAGCAAGACACTGCGCTCCGACCAGAAAGCCAAGTGACCTATATGATCACAAACTCCCCCAGCTGCCGCCAAGTTATGGACTGGGAGTTTTTATACAACCCAGGGAGCTGTCAGAAAGGTAATGGAGCAACGTCACCTATAAAGAAGAAGCTGCAAAGGGGTCAGGAGTGCCACATAGGAAGCGGCAGCTCCTATCCATATACACACACATCAGTCTAAAGTTAACTTCAAGTGTCCAACCCCTTTAATGGACAACTTGCTCTTATTAATCCCCTTGGTCAATAGGATGGGGCTCTACACAGTCTGATACTGTCACCAACAGCCCTTTGACAAGGAGAATGGTAACACCCAATTGTCAATGCTAGAATAGAAAGGTGGAATAGACACAGCATAGCAGGGCAATAGTGGTGGCCCAAGCTTGAGAAGCAGCTCGGGGCCTACGGCCTGTTTAATACACCACTAAGTCTTTACTCTCACCTTGGGGACCGAAGATCCCAGAAGCTCTGAAATCAGAATCTCTAACACAGCACTTCTTTTGAAGTTTCATTGAATCAATACCACCCGTGAAGAAGCAATAGACAGAGATTTCGATTCATAGATGCCTCTGACCGGCTTCAAAGGGGTTCATGTACTTACTCTGCACTGCACTTCCTTTGTTCTGGAAGTCAGTTGGCGCCCCTGTTCACATGCCCTACACTCTTCTACCCCCTAACATATCTCTAGGATACTTCAAGCTGCAATTTCCTTTTAACAAAGCCACATAAATAGTGCAATAATACTGGAAGGCACACTGCAGTCACAGTAACGCAAGACATCATCTTACCTTTGTTGTTGTAGACGTCTAGATAGTTCGGTGCAGAAAAAATGGTGATGAGGGAAGGAAATCCGGTCGTCTGACTCTTCCGATACATTCGGTAACTGCAGGTGGGAATACAGATATCAAACACTGTCAGCCTCGCCTACTCACACATCAATATCTCACTACTATGAGAAAGAAGTAGCTTCCAGTTTGTACATCTACAATCTGACAGATATAGAAGGGTTTCGTCTTCTCCTGGTCCATCCTTGGCAGGCGATTGCATAAAGAAGCAGGGCTTAGCCTGACTGCAGAGTAAGCACTAAAAGCCATGTACGTGGTTAGAAAAGGAACAGCGCCACTTTTGACCACTCGTCTCTGTTGCAGCTTTCATTCAAGGGAATAATGTGCAATAAAAGTGGTGCTGTTTCAGACGGGGGGGTGATAAAAGCAAACAGGTTTTTCTAACCTCATACCGCATCTTTAAGACATACTTGCCAACATTGAGTCCTCCAGGAGTGGTAGCAGGAGGCCTGGGGATTTGCCAACGCTTCCAGGAGTCTGGGAGGTCTCCCCTATTATGAGGAGTTGGCAAGTATGCTTTAAAATCTCATATTATGCAATTTTTCTGGGATGACAACAGTGAAGGTGCAGCATTACCCAGCATCCTGTGCTTCATGGGCTCGAATCACTGACAGGAGGTTGTTGCTCTGCAGGAATTCACAGACGGCAGGGTAGCTGAAATACAGAGAGCACTATCAGGGCGACAGCACATAAAATAACCATGTAGCCCTCAGAAAACACAATGGACCAATGTCCACTTACCTGTAGAAATAGGAGCAGCCACGAACTGTGTTGTGGGTGAAGTGTTCCAAAGTCTTTTCATTGCCGTAGTCCTCAGCTGGGTCAGACCACAGCAGGTCGCACATAGGGCCAAAGGCGGGGGGTTCCTTAAATCGATCTAACTGATGAGGCGGAGAGAATGAGGAGAACATGAACGGAGGGAACTACCAAGGGCCCCACAAACCTAAGTAAAATCAGTATGACCAAACCTCACTAAATTCAGAGACTGAAAACCTGCCTGACCTATTTCTATTGACACAGCTGGTGGGTTTGTGTCAGTGTAGAGAAATAAGCAATCCTCTAAATCTGTCTTCTATCGTGAAGTCAGGATGATTACTGTTACCTGCGCTGCTACATTCTAACAAACCCTCAGCTGTGTGTGCAGGATGGGTTTGCCCCCTGCAAGCGGGATGGGCCCAAGTGTCTTTCCAAAGTATTTTAGAAAGTTAAAGCAAAAAAAAACAAAAAAAAAAACATTTACAGTAATAAACCCCTTAAGCCAATTTGGATTCTTAAAAGGTATTCCGGTTATTTCAAGGATAGGGGGTAACTTGTTGATTGGTGATAGTCCGTCCACTGGGATCCCCACCGATCACAAGTCCCTTGTACCTACAAATGAATGGAGCATCTGGTTACGCATGCTGAGCCACTCCATTCACTTCTATAGGATTACTGGAGATTGCCGTGCACTATACTTAGCAATCTCTGGCAGTTCTAAAGAGCATGAATGGAGCAGAGTTGCACATGCTTGACCTAGCACCCCATTCTCACAGCATCATCTTGATCGGTAGGGATCCCAGTCATTGGACTTCCACCATTTTGCAAGTTACCAACCAATCCGCTATATAACCTGAATACCCCTTTCTACAAGTTTCTCTGCTCTCCTACTGAACATGTAGAGAAGTGGATAGAGCTCACATGACTGGGGTTGGGGCTAGCAAGGACCAGACTGCAATGCATTCCTGGGAGATGTAGTTGCTTGATAGTCACATGGTACACGCATGTGTATGCCCACACAAAATGGACGGGCCAGAGCTTTTCAGGTGTGACTAAAGAGGCTAAAAAGGGTGAAAATGACACTGGAAAGCAGAGTTTTTGCATTTATAGTATCAATACTAAGCATCACTCTAGAGAGTTTTTTTTTTTCAATTCACGGGATAACCCCCTTTACTTTTACTTTATTGTCATCCCCCTAGACAGAGGTGTAACTTGAAGCTCATGGGCCCCAATGCAAAACCTGTAATGGGGAACCTACCTTCCTAGTGCCATTTAGAATAATGGTATACTGTATGTGGCAGAGGGACCTTTGGGGCCCCCTCAGGGTCCAGTGCCCAGTAGGGACTTCTACCATTGCCATCACTTCTATAATGTCTTTGGAATATATAGTCATGCCATGAAAACAAATGGCGCAATACATAGCGCCAATGGGTTGATAAAAAGACTCCCTTCTCCCTTCTTCTTTTAAGCATATTATAAATGCCACAATTGTTATAGACCAAGGGATCTAAGAGGTTAAACAGCCAGAATTAGAAGTATTTCTTAACACTACCAGGCTCCCATGGTTATCACACAGGCCCAGCTTCTGAGCATGTGCACTGCCAGTGATAAATATCTAAGTCAAGGTGTTCCAAAGGGTTAAAGTGTGTTTTTCCGGAATATGACATTGCTATCTCGGATCTCTTCACTACTTACCAATCACAGCGCCGTACACTGCATTGTGGTTGTGTTTGGTATTGCAGCACAGCACCATTCCTTTGAATGGGACTGATCTGCAGCATGGCCAATGGATGTGATGTCAATGGCATGACAAGAGAAGGCTCAATATCACAGTCTTGAGGTATAATCTGGAACTATATAGGCAACATAAGTACTGGGACAGTGTAAACGTAAGAAACAAACAAGGATGGAACAAATCCTATATGACTAAATATTTAATCCAATAGTCAAAAAACGTCATAATAAAAGACAATGTATTATCAGGAAGATCATCACATCACATCATTCACCTTTCTGATGTCGTCCAGGCAAGAGATTTCAGGGGAGAGACCCCCATGCACACAAAGGAACTGCTGGTTGAGCAGAGCTGCTAGTGGGAGGCAGTCAAAGGCATCCATACAGGAGTCATACACTCGCTCCGAATACTTTATTTTACCTGTAGGGATATGACAATTATTAGGATGCATGGACGTGTCCACACCACAAACTACAAGCGATAAATACACAATGGTGCTTGCTCTTTCATTGGCTCCTCTAGACGTGAATAGAGAGAAGTGCACATGCTGGATGAAGACACAAAAGCTCATTCTTCTGATAGGTGGTCAGAGAGTATGTCCCAGAGGTGGATATCTGTCACTATTACTCCATACCTCTCAAACTGGAAATCTCTAAGTGCTGGTATAACTCTGATAAGTCATTACACTGATGCTCTAAGATAGAGGAGTTTGTTGAAGTGACAGAAAATAACCCCCTTAATAACACTTTTTATGGCACTGTATGGGTATCCCATATGCTAGCATGTACTGTAACGGTGGTGACATCCTGCTCTAATGTTGGTGACATCCTGATCTAATAGTGGTGACATCCTGCTCTAACAGAGGTGAGATCCTGCTCTAACGGTGGCGACATCCTGCTCTAACAGAGGTGACATCCTGCTCTAACAGAGGTGAGATCCAGATCTAACAGTGGTGAAATCCTGCTTTACAGAGGTGAGATCCTGCTTTAATGGTGGTGACATCCTGCTGTAACAGAGTTGAGATCCTGATCTAACAGAGGTGAGATCCTGATCTAACAGTGGTGACATCTTGCTATAACAGTGACATCCTGCTCTAACAGAGGTGAGATCCTGATCTAACAGTGGTGACATCCTGCTCTAACAGAGGTGAGATCCTGATCTAACAGTGGTGACATCCTGCTCTAACGATGGTGACATCCTGCTCTAAAGGTGAGAACATCCTGCTGTAACAGTGGTGACATCCTGCTCTAATGTTGGTAACATCCTGCTCTAATGTTGGTGACATCCTGCTCTAACAGGTCATCCTGCTCTAACAGTGGTGACATCCCGCTCTAATGGTGGTGACATCCTGCTCTAACAGGTCATCCTGCTCTAATAGTGAGGACATTGTGCCCTATCAGTGGGGACATCATGCTCTAATGGTGGTGACACCTTGCTCTAACGGTGAGAACATCCTGCTCTAACAGTGGTGGCATCCTGCTCTAACAGTCAGGACATCTTGCCCTATCAGTGGTGACATCGTGCCTGAACGGTGAGGACATCCTGCCTTAGGCATGATGACTTCCTGCTCTAGGCATGATGACTTCCTTCTCTAGGGGTAGTGACATCCTGCTCTAACGGCCAGTGCTAAATCTGGGGACTTAAAAAGGATTGTGATGACAATCTTCAGACCTTAATACCAGTTTGTGAATGGACTGGTAGTGAACATGCATGACCACCACTCCATTGACTTCTCTAGGACTGTTGGAGATAGAGGAGTACAGCACTACATCAGTGGTCACGCATTAACATTAATGCTGTTCTTGCGATCACTGTAGGCCGCAATGATCAGACCCCCAGACATCAGACACTTATCCCAAACCTCTTTAAGACATAACCAGGACTGATTATTAGTTCATGAATGAGAATTACAGCATAATAGTCAGTGCATAGCGAGATGTACCCCTCAAATTGTTACCTGCACTATAATAATGTGGCAGCCAGTAGAGACACTGACAGGTCATGTACTGAGCATCAATGGCAGGGCAGGGGTGGATGCAGCAGGCAGAACAGATGGGTACACTGATCAGTGCATGGTGCTGAAGCAGCTGGATGTGAGCTTCACAGATGGGCATGGAGTAACAGATTGGATTGATAGTCCAGGGAGCAGCAGCATGGAGCAGGATTAAGTGCACAGCAGGCATGCAGGTAGCAGAGTTCACGGGTACGCAGAGTACAAATATAGGTAGCGCATAGAGCAGATTTTATAAATGGCGCCTAATTCAGTCTGGACTCAGAGGTACTTAAGGGATATACATATCTAAGTAGCTGGGCACATGGTGCAGTGAAGCAGATGGGCAAAGCCACCGCCCTTAGAGCAGCAAGTGACACAGCAAAATCCAGGGAGGATTGGGCACAGTGCATGTGCAGGATCAGGAGAATGCGGATGTAACTAGCAAGATGCTGGAGCTACATTACAGAGGCAACGGTGGCCGCACAGAAGAGCATGTGTAAAGAGCAACAGGAAAAAGAGAGTAATACATTACAGAGGCACAGAACAGTACAAGCACAGACACAGAAGATGTGCAGCACTGGTTTGCAGTGGCACTTTAACTTCTGTAAAACTACAAATCCCAGAACACCCTTCAGTTTGCAGCTCTCGTACCATGATGGGATTTTCACAACAGCACATCAGTAGTGAGAAGAGAGCCGGACAATACAAGGAGTATACTTCATTATCACCATCATTGTAATTTAGGTTCTATTGTTCCTGTCAATGGAGGTATAAATGTATCAGCTAACTACAGGTCTTTATCCCTATCCACCAGTAACCTTCACTTTATCCCTATGTACCAGCTACCTGCAGGTCTTTATCCCTATGTACCAGCTATCTGCAGGTCTTTATCCCTATGTACCAGCTACCTGCAGGTCTTTATCCCTATGTACCAGCTATCTGCAGGTCTTCATCCCTATGTACCAGCTATCTGCAGGTCTTTATCCCTATGTACCAGCTATCTGCAGGTCTTTATCCCTATGTACCAGCTATCTGCAGGTCTTTATCCCTATGTACCAGCTATCTGCAGGTCTTTATCCCTATGTACCAGCTACCTGCAGGTCTTTATCCCTATGTACCAGCTATCTGCAGGTCTTTATCCCTATGTACCAGCCATCTGCAGGTCTTTATCCCTATGTACCAGCTATCTGCAGGTCTTTATCCCTATGTACCAGCCATCTGCAGGTCTTTATCCCTATGTACCAGCTATCTGCAGGTCTTTATCCCTATGTACCAGCTATCTGCAGGTCTTCATCCCTATGTACCAGCTATCTGCAGGTCTTTATCCCTATGTACCAGCTATCTGCAGGTCTTTATCCCTATGTACCAGCTACCTGCAGGTCTTTATCCCTATGTACCAGCTATCTGCAGGTCTTTATCCCTATGTACCAGCCATCTGCAGGTCTTTATCCCTATGTACCAGCTATCTGCAGGTCTTTATCCCTATGTACCAGCCATCTGCAGGTCTTTATCCCTATGTACCAGCTATCTGCAGGTCTTTATCCCTATGTACCAGCTACCTGCAGGTCTTTATCCCTATGTACCAGCTATCTGCAGGTCTTTATCCCTATGTACCAGCCATCTGCAGGTCTTTATCCCTATGTACCAGCTATCTGCAGGTCTTTATCCCTATGTACCAGCCATCTGCAGGTCTTTATCCCTATGTACCAGCTATCTGCAGGTCTTTATCCCTATGTACCAGCCATCTGCAGGTCTTTATCCCTATGTACCAGCCATCTGCAGGTCTTTATCCCTATGTACCAGCTATCTGCAGGTCTTTATCTTAATGTACCAGATACCTGCAGGTATTTATCTTAATGTACCAGCTGCCTGCAGGTCTTTATCCCTTTGTACCAGATACCTGCAGGTCTTCATCCTTATGTACCAGCTATCTGCAGGTCTTCATCCTTATGTACCAGCTACCTGCAGGTCTTTATCTTAATGTACCAGATACCTGCAGGTATTTATCCCTTTGTACCAGATACCTGCAGGTCTTCATCCCTATGTACCAGCTACCTGCAGGTCTTCATCCCTATGTACCAGATACCTGCAGGTCTTTATCCCTACATACCAGCTACCCGCAGGTCTTTATCTTAATATACCACATACCTGAAGATCTTTATCTTAATGTACCAAATACCTGCAGGTATTTATCTTAATGTACCAGCTGTCTGCAGGTATTTATCCCTATGTACCAGCATCCTGTATGTCCTTATCCCTAACCTGTCCTTATACCCATCACCATATTAACAAGAAATAAGATTGTCAGACCACACTGAAAACATTGTGAATTACTTAAAGTGGGCAGAACAGATGTGAATGCAGTCTAATACAGGTGTCAGGATTATCCTGTAATATATTACCACTATGAGTGTGTACTGCTGTATGGGTGGGTTCTGAACATGATCGGTCACCTTCTCCCCATGGCAGCTGACTATATAGTCCCTTCTTATCTCCCCTCAGCAATACTGTCATGTACTGCATAGGCCCTGCTCCTTCCTGACAAGAAGGACAGGAGACTTTCTATTGGCTGCCCCTGCAGTGAGCAGAGGATCACTATGTAGAGACCTGGTTATGGGGAGAGGGACTGAGCATGTGTGTCCACCAGCACTTAGCTCAGTCAATGGATGTGCACATTGCTATACACCAGGTGGCGCTATGTTATGTAAGTAAATGTCATAACTTCATTGGATCATTCCACATAATTATAGAAATCTATACAATGATCTGTACAACGAATATCGTATTTAATGGTGAGTTCACCCAGCGGCAACATTCAGTGCAAGAAAAACTCACATTCTTGCTTGAAGGTGAAATACTCTGTCAAGTGTCGGCACTCGTGGTTCCCTCGCAACAAGAACAGGGTTTTGGGGTGGATAATTTTCAAGCTCCAGAGGTAGAGAACGCACTAGAAGAGACAGAAGATTGCTGAAATATACATAGCATGATAGGCAGCTTTGCAAACACTTCTGCTGATCTTGTGTGGTACACACCATTCACATTCAGTGATGCATTCAGAATTGAGCTGGCGGCCACCAAGAGAGTCACACCGATGGGTCACATGAGATCCTGTAATGACTATTCAGTGTCTGGAGGAAGCGCTATGTATATCATAAAGCAATTAAAATGGTGCGCTGTACAAACACTGAACCAGCAGGGGGCTGCAAATAACTACATGAGGTTATATAGGAAATGTGTGTCATTCTGAATGCATCATTGGAGATGACAACGGAAGAAAACATGATGTAAGTCATGATCACTACCAGGTCAGTAAAGATATGTAGTTACAACTAAGCAATATGCACATATTTCCCACTATTTATCATCTCTCCACATCTCCCCACAGACCACCAGAATGGGGTTCCTAAGCCCTCTGTATGATCGAATGATTGGAGGTTGAGCATGCGAACTGCCGCTACTTTCACAGCCTTGGGGGTTCAGGGCCATGTGACCCTATATTATTGTATGAGGACTTCATTTAAAGGAACACTAAACCTAAAAGTGATGCAAGGAGATATCCTTGACCTCCCTGTTTGTCAGTCTGCTGGATTATCTGCAGATTCATGCAGAGAATAGAAGGGTTAATTTCCTACTGATCTGTTCCATTATCAGCAGGGGATCGGCTGAGGAGACAGGGGGTGGGGCTTAACTGAAACTGCAGAAAGGGAAGTGGGGGGGGGGGGGAAGGCTCCTGTTGCAACAACTTGTCTTAAAGGGGTTTTCCGGGACTTAGGATAGGTCATGAATTAAAGATTGCTAGGGATCTGACACCGGGCTCCTTGCCCATCAGGTGTTGGAAGAGGCTGGAGCATATGTGAGGGCTCTCCAATCTCTTCAGCAGTTACCAAACACAGTGTTGTTCATTTGTGCAGTAATTGTGCATGGAATCGCAGCTCAGCCCAATAACTTGAATGGGACTGAGCTGCGAACAGACCATATGACTGATGAACATAATCTCACGTGGCCAAAGAAGCATGAACATCGCTGCCACTTCAAACACCTGATCCACAGGGGTCTCAGGGTTGGACCCCAACAGCATTTCAATTGAAGTCCCAGAAAACCCCTTTAAGCTGGCCATATTCATTAAACATATGTCAGTTTAACCTGCTGAAATTGGCAGGATCGGTCCTCTCAGCTCTCCCCCAACATCTATTGTGATGAGGAGCGAGTATGTATCTTACAACCGCCCAATCCCAAGGAGATAAGCCACCATCAGTAGAGTCTGTCAACAGCTTGCATCCCTCTCCCTGTACAGTATACATGCATACTCAGCTGAGCTGGGCATGCATGTATATGATGAAGCGTATGACGGACACAGGACTGTGAGGAAAATGAGGGGGGGGGGGGGCACAGCTGATCTCCTGGAACATAAGCCAAAATAGGATAATTTTTGTGCATTTTCTATTGATGTTTCTTTAAAGGGGTTTTCCCATCTTATCCACAGGATAGGGGATAAGTTGCGTATTGCTGGGGGTCTGAACACTGGGATTCCTACCAATCACTTGATTTGCTAACTGTTTTTAAAGGAGGCGATGGTCGGACAGGCGTGCCCCCGATCCATTCATTTCAGTGGAACTGCTGGAGATAACTGATGTACAGTGCTCAGCTATCTCTGGCAGTCTCACTGAAATGAAGGGAGCAGAGGAGCACCTGTCCGACCACTGCTCCATTTAAAGCAGGAAACAAAACACCACCATGACTCACGAGGGTCCCAGCGTTGAGACCCTCACCAATCTGCAACTGATCCCCTATCTTTGGGATATAATAGTTCATGCACCCTGTCCAGTTTATGATCACCTTGTGTCATGTATCCTTCCCCCACCCCCATGTTTTGGTCACCAAACAAATAAGCAGTCAAATACCTATTTGCATTGACTGAACCTCATGTATAAAGCATCAAGTCCGCTCTGTTGTATCGGGACAGAAACTTCATTATCTTAAAGTCTCCTGCCCTGATAGACCAGACCTGGACGTGTCATGTCTCCTCTCTACTGCACCAACCTCTATACTGAAGTATCCCCGATCCACGTAGTCCCCTAAGAAGAGGTAGCGTGTAGTGTGGGGGGAACCTCCGACCTCAAACAGCTTCATGAGGTCGAAGAACTGTCCGTGAATATCTCCGCACACTGCAAAACAAGAGCAAAAGTCAACGCTCAAGGCGATGAGACGTGCTGAAAACTGCTAGAAATCATCAGACTGTGCAGGAGGACAGAGAAGAACACACGAGAACCGTTCAGAGTAAAATGGGTTGTGTTGCCCGTAGCAACCAGTAAGATCCTGGCATCCTTCCAGCATAGTTCTCCTTTTGATCAGCTCCTCTGTACGTCCCCACTGTGTTTTGCAATGCATATGAGCAGATTTCAGCGTAGCGGCTTCAGGGATTTGTGCTGACAATTGTGAGATTATTAACAGAGAACTTCTAATGAAGAAAGGAAACAGAACAAATTTTACCCATCTACTCCTTTTAGGGGGTTTTATTGAAGACAAAGACATTCCCCTGGATGCAAAAATGATCAGTGCACCACCCAGATAGCACTGATGTCAAGGGAGCACCATGGCTGGGAGGAACATCTGTGCACCTGACATGGCTATGATGTGGAGCACAGTCATATGGGCACCTGGTGGGGGACTGGTGATGCCTCCTTCAGTAGATTTAGTGTATCTTACATTTATTATATCACCAGGCAGCACTTGCTGAGTAAACCGGCAGATGCTCTGGGGGGGAGGGGGAGGAGCAGACGGGCATACGGCCCAATATTTCGATGCAGGAAGAAGAGCAGCGCTGCACTAGGCAGCAGTCAGACCATCAGCAGTAGTGCTGTACCTGGTGTATGCAGCGGCCACTGACATACTACATCAAGGTCTCATTCACAAATGTTTAGGGTGTTGCATTTGTTTTGCATAATAGATGGGGACATAAATATGTGTGGGCGATGTGAGAGCGGCACCAGTCTTATTGCCTCGGGCAGAACACACTGTAAATACACCCCAAGGGTCTCAGCGCAAAGTATCATGGTGCTCAATACGACACATCTCATTCTGGTCATTTATTTCCTTTCTTATTTTAAATAGACAATGGAATATAGATAAATAAATAGATAGACAGAAATAAAATGATGATGATCGGTAGTGAGAGATAAACTGATAGAGATATAGATAGATAGATAGATAGATAAGATAGAGATATTGATAGCTAGACAGATAGATAGATACATAGAAAGATAGAAAATATAGATATGAGATAGATAGATAGATAGATAGATAGAATAGAATAGATAGATAGATAGATAGATAGATAGATAGATAGAATAGATAGATAGATATGAGATAGATAGATAGATAGATAGATAGATAGATAGATAGATAGATAGATAATAGATAGATAGATACATAGATAAGATAAGATAGAGATATTGATAGCTAGACAGACAGATAGAGTCTGGATGCAAAGTATGATGGTGTTAAATATGACAAATCTAATCATTTGCTTTTTCGTTTTTTAGATAGTCAGGGAGAGATAGATTGATAGACAGAAAAACAAAATGACTTTTATTAGCCCAGTGCAATGTTTTTAGCACCTAGATATTGATGAATGGATAGATTCATAGATAGATAAGAAAGATAGATATGAGATAAATAGATAGATAGGAAAGATAGATAGGAAATATAGATAGATAGATAGATAGATAGATAGATAGAGATAGATAGATAGATAGATAGATATGAGATAGATAGATATGAGATAGATAGATAGATAGATAGATAGATAGATAGATAGATAGATAGATAGATATGAGATAGATAGATACATAGATAGATAGATAAGATAGAGATATTGATAGCTAGACAGATAGAGTCTGGATGCAAAGTATGATGGTGTTAAATATGACAAATTTAATCATTTGCTTTTTCTTTTGTTAGATAGTCAGGGAGAGATAGATTGATAGACAGAAAAACAAAAGGACTTTTATTAGCCCAGTGCAATGTTTTTATCAGCTAGATATTGATGAATGGATAGATTCATAGATAGATAAGAAAGATAGATATGATATAAATAGATAGATAGGAAAGATAGCTATGAGTGAGATAGATAGACAGATAGATAGATAAGATAGATATGAGATAGATAGATAGATAGATAGATAGATAGATAGACAGACAGATAGATAGATAGATAGATAGATAGATAGATAGATAGATAGATAGACAGATATTCTGCAAGCACCCTCTCCACAGGCAGATTCCCACTATACCTCACACTCCAGAAAAGGGCGCTATAATTCTGGACACATCTACTTAGCAGCAGTCCGAGTTCCTATCCTTATAAAGCCTCACTATTCCAAGGCAGACAGGCACCCTGAAACAATTCACCCAAAGCCAGCCGGACCAAAACATCAACTAGTAGAGCCTGACAAAAGCCAAAAGCAAGATGATAAGAAACTATTAGATGAAGAGCAAAACAACAGAGACTGCAGGAAAGAGATAAGAACATTACAAAGATAAGATAAGAACTCTTACAACCTGGCCTCATATCTGGAGGAACTAACAAACCGGCACAGACTGAGAGCCCACAGGGTGGCCATTGAGTTAGAGCAGCACACACAGTGCATAAATAGCTAGATAGACTGAGGTAGATCGATCTATCTATCTATCTATCAGGATAGATAGGAGCACTGGACATGAACTCCTGAGCTTACACTCAATTGATACCTTGTAGTGAGCAAACTGCAAGAAAAAAAACTTTGAAAATACAGACTTAAGGAAAGACAGAAGCATCAAGACCTAAAGTTTTTCATGAAAAAAAGGAGAAATATTATATTTAAAGAATAAAACAAAAACCCAGGATCACTACCTAAAGAACAGACTGTAACCAACAGGGCGCATCATGTCTGATAGAGTCCAGAGAACTGAGCATCCTGCAACACCAGAGCACTAGAATCCTACAGAAAAAGGAAAACTGTTCCTATAGGAACCTTTTGGAAGGTAGCTCCTTATAAGTCAGTGCACAACTTTCAAGAAGGCTTTTGACATGACTCGTGATATAAGACAAACCAGAGAATCACTTCCGAAATGAAAAGACACCCATCTGCAGATATCTTGCCCATTGTCAGTGCGGAGCAGGATACTGGTGAACCTGTAAAGGCAGTCTTCATAAAGTGATAGTCCTCTTCCTGACCCATGTCAATGGCTTCTCAGATAGACAACGAGTACCCTGCTCTGTTCTCATTGACTCTAATGTAACAACATGACACCCGCTTTCTTCCTGCTTGCACAACTTTTTTTTCCGTCATGTTTTTTACATTGGGGTAAATGCAAGATATATCCCCACCAGCAACTACAACCGGTAATAAACTCACCCCTATAGAGACAGTTACCAGATACCCCTACGCCGCTGCATGTTCCCATAATGCTTCACACCCATCACCCGAGTCCCTCAGAGACTGCCTGTCTCACTTAGAAAAAGACTTTGTACAATTCAAGGAAGACTTTCAAAGAAATATTGGTGTCAGGAATGGAAACGACCAAGAGATAAGCAAATTAAAGATATAGGCAAACTGAAATGTGACTATACGTCAGCTGTGTAGGAAATACAATGCACACTATCAGAGCTGCAACAGGAAAATGTAAAGCTCAGACAAGAGATAGCAAACCTCAGAACACAAGTGCTGTCTCCAAAACAGGATGGGGGTCAGGGAAGACAAAATGACTGCCAGGAAACCAACAAATCAAATACCCCTAACAATACCCTTATATAAATGACAACAATCCAGCAAATATCACACCAATACGAATGGACATGAAGCGCAGGAACATCCAATATCACAACCGAGCAGCCACCAGCAAGACACATGAGACAAGAAACCACCAGCAAGACACGAGACAAGAAGCCACCAGCAAGACACTTCAGACAAGAAGCCACCAGTAAGACACATCAGACAAGAAGCCACCAGTAAAACACATCAGACAAGAAGCCACCAGTAAAACACATCAGACAAGAAGCCACCAGCAAGACACATGAGACAAGAAGCCACCAGCAACACATAACAAATACTGACCATCAGAGAAGAATCCACCAATAAGACACATCAGACAGTGACCATCAGACAAGAAGCCATCGGTAAGACACAGGAGATAAGCACCATCAGACAAGAAGCTACCAGTAAGACACATCAGACAGCATCCATCAGATAAGAAGCCTCCAGTAACAGACACAATACAGTGAGTATCAGACAAGAGGCCACGAGCAAGACATACTAGACCATGACCATAAGACAAGAAGTCCCCAGTAAGACACATCAAACACCAACCATCAGATAAGAACCACCACAGCGTCCACCAGACAAGAAGTCTTCAATAAGGTATATCAGACAGGACTCATCAGACACAAAACTACCAGTAAAACACACCAGACTATCAGACAAGAAGTCTCCAGTAAGACCCACACAGCAACCATCAGACTAGTACCCTCCAGTAAGACACATCAGACAGTGACAACCAGACAATTAGCCACCAGTAAGACACAGACAGCAACCATCAGATAAGTAACCTCCAGTAAGACACAGGAGACAAGCACCATCAGACAAGGAGAAACCAGTAAAACACATTAGACAGTGACCATCAGACAAGTAGCCACTAGTAAGACACATCAGACAACGACCATCAGACACGTAGCCACAAGTAAGACATCAGACAGCAACCATCAGACTAGTAGCCAACAGTAAAACACATCAGACAGTGACCATCAGCAAGTTTCCTCCAGTAAGGCACAGGAAATAAGCACTATCAGACAAGTAGCCACAAGTAAGACATCAGACAGCGACCATCAGACAAGTAGCCTCCAGCTTCTGACCAACTTACAGCGTTTATCACCCATCAATATTTTACCAACCTGAACCATATTATTATACACATGGGCACATGACCAGCAACAGCAGACTGAAGAACCACTGGCCCTACTTGTACAGACTGCACAGCCCGGCTGTAAAATAATCTTATCATCCCTGCTCCCAAGAAAGCTTACACCAAACCACATCATCCAGAGCATCAACCCAAGGCTGGCAGCTAAAAGTATCTCCCTGTCACATATCACTCGGGCACAGCACCCCTCCATAAAGCACCAGCACCTGAACAACGAACTAGGGGTCAACCTCCTCACAAAGTACATGGTGCTGAACAGTAGCCCTAAGTATAAGTAGAGTAAGCCAAGGAGGAAGCTACCAGCCATACACAGAGAATGGCCGAGCAGAGACATGGAGTAGATGAAGACCTTGCTAAGAACCTTGTGTGGTAAATTCATGTGATAAGGCAAAACATCTACAGCAACTGGTCATACATCCAGACTGTCCTGTACAGTGCAGGTCATTACAAGGTACATGGACATATAAAGACGTCCTTTATTGTCAGCAGTGGCAACATCCATGGCCTGAACGCCCCGGATTGTGGATGTAAAATTCATGACCCAGACATCAACCAAAGACTGAACAATATCAATATACAAGTCCTCTTGGAAAGGACTGGGACATAGACTGGTGCCTTCTGGATACAGCAAAAGCTGCCCTGAAAAATAACATCAAGCAAGGCTGGTGTTCAGGAGGAATTTTAGCGTGGTACAAAGAAGAGCTCCATGAGGACATCGAAGCCAGTGAAGTGCGGAGATAGCCACACATGGATAGTCCACTCCATCCTCACCACTCAGTCTGATATCTACTGCTACACCAGAGCCCCACAACTTCAATACAGACAGCTTTAAGATCTTACAAAGACAATTTCCAGAACCCGGGCAGAGTTCTCATCTATGGAGACCTCAATGCAAGAAGAGATATAGACTAGATCCTAGACGGAAACAACTATATCATTGGAGAAGACTGACCATAATAGCTCAGCCGACATGTTGGAGGCTAGTACTTCTAAAACTCAATGGCCACGCCAAGGAAGACTGTTTAGCAAGACATACACGTAGGCAGCAGTGTGGTACACTATGCCAATAAAGATGCTAATGCCTTCATGTTCACTCAGAAAATGCAACAGTCCACAAACAATTGGCTTCTATACATTAAATTCACAAAGAAACTGCACAAACACCACAGCAGACTGGCCATTCCAACCTACCCCATCTTCTAAATGGTCCAAGACGTCAACTATAAAATCAAAAGAGACTCCAAACAGACCTGAAGTCAAGGAGATGCTCCACAACTTCTGCAACAATGTGTATGAGATAAACCAAGCCATATAATATATTGGTATATCTACCATGGCAGAAATGTCCGACATAAAATAATGCAATTTCAAGAGGCCAAAAGAAAAACATCTGAACAATTGGACTGACATTAAGTACAAAGCCATATAGAAGGCCCTAAGAACGGCCTCCAATAAGAAACACGGGGACCCAAACAATGCCAGTCTGAGGGAGGTCTACAGCCCTATACGACAATGCAAAAGCACAACTCCACTAACTCCAGGGTCAAAACCCTACCAAACGTCACCAGCTCAAAAATGCCTTCAAGACACCTGGTTCTCGGAATGGTGGAGCCACATGGACATAAGCAGGCTCCATATTCAGAACGGCAACTTCTGCATCCAGTACTTCCAGGACCTCTACAAAGATATCACAAAAGAAGAGCAAAGCCGAGAACAGGAAAATAAATCATAACAAAATTAAAGGCTACGGATGAAAAACTCACAGATATCCAAAACCCTCTGGGTGCTCCAATAACACTGCAGGATAAAAACATCAGCCGATCCCAGTGGAATCCTACCAGAAATGATGCAATAAAGGATGCTGGAAATACCCTCACACCTAGAACCAACATCCCATAACCTCATACACCACAGGGGGGACAACTACAACATCAATAAGTGGGCCCCTCCTCTGCACCAGGTCTCATCATCTATGACACTCACACCATGTCATCTCTGCCAGGACTTCATCTCCATGGAGGAGAAAGAGAAACTATCCATCCTGCTGGGATAGACGAAAACTCTGCGCCCGTAACCGCACAATATGTCAGTGCATGCCATACTCTGGGAGGGGAATGATATGCTATGGACTTCCATAGCCCCTGTGTCTTGTCCCGTCCCTCAATTCCTCAGATAGATATGAGATGGACAGATAGATAGATAGATAGATATGAGATGGATAGATAGATAGATAGATAGATAGATAGGACAAGCTAACTTGCCTGTGATAGGAGCTTCCACTTCCAGCATGGTTTTTTCATGTCGCAAAATGGCAGCTCCCTCTCGGATGATGCGGAGAGCCACTTCTTCCTCCAGTCTCCCCTCTTTGACCAAGTGGTTCTTCAAAGTCTCGAGCTGGGGTCGGCCATCTACAAATACCTCATTCATTGTCAGCCGCCGTGTAGGAGGGAAAGGGACAGCTGCAAGACAGAAAGTGCATGGATGAGAGAGAGGATTGATGTATCAGTAAGGTCATAAGGACCAACACTTACTATTGTATATCATAGAGAAGGGAACAGTCCTAATGTATAATGATATATATAGAGATAACAAAAGGTAGGACAAAATGGAAAAGCCATGTATGATAAACTATGTGCCCCCATGAATCAATAGCTTGTAGAACCACCATTAGCAGCAATAACTTAAAGTAATGGATTTCTGGAGGACTTTGTTAGTCTCTGGAGGACTTTTGGCCCACTCTTCTTTACATCATAGCTTCACGTCATTGAGGTCTTGGAATAGCATTTCAAAGGGGTGGGGATCTGGAGTTTGACTGGGCCACTGTAACACCTTCATTCTTTACCCTTTCAGCCATTTTGTTGTAGATTTGCTGGTGTTCCTGGGATCATTGTCCTGTAAGATGATCCAGTTCTGGTCAAGCTTTAGCTGTTGGATAGATGGCCTCACATTTGACTCTTTAGTATAGAGAAGAGTTCATGGGCGAATCAATGATTGCAAGGTGCAACTCACATGTGGCGTTGTGAACTATGGCCAAACATCTCCACTTCGGTCTAATCTGTCCAAAGTGCAACCTTAGGCCAGACAGTCTTTATGTCACTTTTCAGTTGGCTCAGATTCCGTCAAAAAAATCTGCCAAAATTTTAGTGCATTTTGTGGAGCAGTGTTTCATATTAAGCCACACCCCTTTCAACAAATCCCACCCCTTTCTCAATACTCCCCTCCCAGTTGTTGGACAAATTGCAGATAATGTTACAAAGTGTCTTAAGCTATTGTGGCTTAAGCTATTTATGGCCTATCCTCAGGCCTCAGTGTTTTTCTCTTCATACTGTCATGAAGTGGATCATTTAACTTGATAGAGAAGATGTAGCTCTTGGATTTTTTTTTGCTATTTCTCTGAACAATATGATCTGACCTTGGGTGAATTTGCTTCCTCTCCTGGGAGATTGTTTACTGCCCTAAATGCTTTCCACTTGTGAGTAATGTTTATCACTGTAGAAGACTTCAAACTGCTTACAAATGGCTTTACAAACCCTCCAATATTGATGGGTAGCAACAATTGCTTCTCTGAGATCATTGCTGATGTCTTTCTTCCTTGGCATTGTGTCAACACATGTTTGAATGCAGCACAATAGAAAATTGCCAAAACTTCTGCTTTTATAGAGGTGGCTTTGCTACCAGATGATCAAGGGGATTTTATTAGCATCACCTGGCTGCTACTTATCATCAATTCCTAAAGAAAAGGTACGAGTGTACTTGAAGGGGTTGGCCACTTTCAGACCAATATTGAGAGACAAAGGTTATTGTTTGTACAATTTTCCAATACACTTTCTGTATTAATTCCTTATGATTTTCTAGATCTCTGCTTGCTACCATTCATTCTTCTTACTTCCAGTGGATAAAAATCAGTCCATGGTCATGTGATGGACACAGAGGTGCACAGCTCAGTAATGAGACATCTGCCTGGCAACAAGCTGTGCACCTGTGTGTCCATCACATGACCATGGACTGTACACCACATGACCATGGACTGTATATCACATGACTATGGACTGTATATCACATGACTATGGACTGTATATCACATGACCATGGACGGTATATCACATGAATATGGACTGTACACCACATGACCATGGACTGTATATCACATGACCATGGACTGTATATCACATGACTATGGACTGTATATCACATGACCATGGACTGTATATCACATGACCATGGACTGTACACCACATGACCATGGATGGTATATCACATGACCATGGACTGTATATCACATGACCATGGACTGTATACCACATGAGCATGGACTGTATACCACATGACCATGGACGGTATATCACATGACCATGGACGGTATAATAATAATAATAATAATAATAGTCCTTTAATAGTCCCACAATGGGGAAATTCAGTGTGTTACAGCAGCAAAGATAAGCAGTTACAAATACAAATACAACATGTACAGGAATGTTCCAAGGTGAGAGGCATTACATTAATAGCAGACAGACAGATAGGACGTAGCAGAGGGGGGGGGGGGGGATTTAACAGGCAGAGAGATATTTCAGTTCTCTGTGTGTAATGATCTCCGCTTAGGTCGGTGTTGGTTGTACAGCCTAACCGCGGTGGGGAGGAAAGACTTCCGATAGCGCTCCTTCTCACACCTAGGGTGGAGCAGTCGGTCACTGACAGTACTGCTCAGCGCGATCACAGTCTCATGCATGGGATGGGACTTCTTCTTCTGCATGGAGCTCACCACGGACAGTATCCTTCTGTCACCCACCACCTGCACTGGGTCCAGTGGGCTCCCCAGGACAGAGCTGGCCCTTCTAATCAGCTTGTCAAGTTTATTTCTGTCCCTGGTTGATATACTGCTCCCCCAGCAGGCCACTCCAAAGAAGATGGCTGATGCCACTACCGAGTTGAAGAAAGTCCTAAGAAGTGCCCCCCGGATTCCAAAGGCTCTCAGCTTCCTAAGCAGGTAGAGCCTGCTGTGGCCCTTCCTGTACAGGGCCTCCATATGATCTGCCCAGTCCAGCTTATTGTTAAGGAGCAGACCCAGGTACTTATAGGTGTTCACAATCTCGATGCCCGTCCCCAGGATGTCCACTGGTTTTGGAGGGCATCTGCCTTTACGGAAGTCCACCACCATCTCCTTGGTCTTCCCCGCGTTAATCTTCAGGTGGTTCTGGTGGCACCAGTCCACAAAAAACGGTTCAGTTCTCTGTACTCCCTGTCATCATCGTCTGTGATGAGGCCCACTATTGCAGAGTCGTCAGAATACTTCTGTAGGTAGCAGCTGGATGAGTTGCACCTAAAATCAGCAGTGTACAGTGTGAAGAGGAAAGGGGCGAGAACCGTACCCTGAGGTGCCCCCGTATTACAGATCACGGTACCTGACACACAGTCTTGGGCTCTCACGTATTGAGGTCGATTTGTGAGGTAGTCTAGGATCCAGTTGGAGAGGTGGTGGTCCACTCCAGCAAGGCCCAGCTTGCACATGACCATGGACTGTACACCACATGACCATGGACTGTACATCACATGACCATGGACTGTATACCACATGACCATGGACGGTATATCACATGACCATGGACTGTATATCACATGACCATGGACTGTATACCACATGACCATGGACTGTATACCACATGACCATGGACTGTATATCACATGACCATGGACGGTATATCACATGACCATGGACTGTATATCACATGACCATGGACTGTACACCACATGACCATGGACTGTATATCACATGACCATGGACTGTATATCACATGACCATGGACAGTATATCACATGACCATGGACTGTATACCACATGACCATGGACGGTATATCACATGACCATGGACTGTATATCACATGACCATGGACTGTATATCACATGACCATGGATTGTATATCACATGACCATGGATGGTATATCACATGACCATGGACTGTATATCAATCACATGACCATGGACTGTACACCACATGACCATGGACTGTATATCACATGACCATGGACTGTATACCACATGACCATGGACTGTATACCACATGACCATGGACGGTATATCACATGACCATGGACGGTATATCACATGACCATGGACTGTACACCACATGACCATGGACTGTACATCACATGACCATGGACTGTATACCACATGACCATGGACTGTATATCACATGACCATGGACTGTATATCACATGACCATGGATTGTATATCACATGACCATGGATTGTATATCACATGACCATGGACTGTATACCACATGACCATGGACTGTATATCACATGACCATGGACTGTACACCACATGACCATGGACTGTATATCACATGACCATGGACTGTATATCACATGACCATGGACTGTATATCACATGACCATGGATGGTATATCACATGACCATGGACGGTATATCACATGACCATGGACTGTATATCAATCACATGACCATGGATTGTATATCACATGACCATGGACTGTATATCAATCACATGACGATGGACTGTACACCACATGACCATGGACTGTATATCACATGACCATGGACTGTATATCACATGACCATGGATGGTATATCACATGACCATGGACGGTATATCAAATGACCATTAACTGATTTTTATCCACTGGAAGTAATAAGAATGAATGACAGCAAGCAGAGATCTCGAAAACCGTGAGGAATTGATACAGAAAGTATATTGGAAAATTGTACAGCTTTTTATTATACAAGTAATAACATTTGTCTCCTAATATTGGACTGAAAGTGGACAACCCCTTTTTTGTGTTAATTATCTTGATTTATTTTTAGTTCTTATTATGTCTTGATACATAAAAGAGGGTGTATCATATTATATATGTACACAGCGGAGACTGCGTTCTATACACTGATATACAGACCTATTTTATGAATAAGGTACATATTTATTTATACCGTCTTCCATAGCTCCTTATTAATAGGATTATATGATATTATGAAGCTGTTTGGTCTCTTCTTTGTGCTGAATAATGAAGGCTAATGTGGAGCAGAGAAGAATGAATGGTTGCTCCATAGAGTGTAGCTGCACACATAGCTCAGACAAAGCTGCACATACACACGGTGCCTGCTGCCGCTGCTGAGGAACACAGTATTCCCAAATATAGGGTCTGTCTGTGCAGTTTCTGTGGCAATGCCAAGGGGCTGTCAGTGTGTGAGGAGCAGAGTGCTAATTACATGGCAGGGAGAGAATCAGCCCCCACAAGACATGGCTGCCCGCACTGCACAAGTGTATGTGTGTGGGATAGAGATGTACATCCCAGATAAACACCAGAACATGCAGTGTAACCCTTTCATTGCAAAAAGCTGCAAACAATAGCCAGGCCATGTACACACTGGTGGCAGCAAAACGCACAGCCATCAAACACATTCGTCATTCTGCTGGACACCCAGCCACATTCATGGCAGCTTAGCTGAGCTCCAACTGGAATATTCACCTGGTAGCAAAATTGAAGGGATTTTCCAGGCTAAATAATCAAAGACCTAACCTTTGGATAGGTCAACAATTAAAGGGGTCTGACACCTGGGACCCCTTGGAAGAGGCTTCAGCGTCCGGGTGAGTGCTGCGACCTCTTCAGTACTTACCAAGCATATTTGTATGGCCGGCTGTGCTTGGTATTGCAGTTCAGTCCATTCACTTGAATGGGACTGAGCTGCAATCAGGCCATGTAACGTCATCAGTCACATGTCCTGATCGCAGATCTGCGAAGTGGCCCCAAGGCTAGTGAAATGAAGAAACTCTACACAAGGTCTTAATCAAACATTTCCTACTGTTTCCGACCTACAGCACTTCATAGTAACATAGTATGCAGACCTCCATAGTAACAAACAGATCCTATATAATCTGATCCTGCACTCATACTTTCATCCTTCTGTCCCCAACATACATGCATTAAGTTATCTAAAAATATAGGACTGATGATAAGAAAGCCTGACTCCAGGACCAGACTACGAAGGGTTTGCTTGTTGTCTGTTGCCACGGAGACAACCAAAAATATAATATGTTTTTAATCAAGACGTATTGCAGACTTGCTCCATGTTTTTTTTAGATGCATTAGCATGGATATGCAGGTGGAAATAGCCTTTACAGGCTGTCAAAAGCTCCGTTCAGAGCCTCTGTCAGTAGTCGCAGCAGATTTGACAGTAACAATAGCCCTATTATTGTCAGAACGAAGGAAACCGGCGGACGTCATTATAAGTCAGTCTGAACTGTCGGGAGCTGGTGACATTTGTTGTATAGCAGATCCAGTAGAGTGTCACACAACCTGATCTATATAATGGGGTTTATAGGTCACTCAATGACTATTAGCGATTTCTGTCCTAATAGAAGTCTTTGGTCAAGTAAATGAACCCTTGTAAAGTATTGAGGTTACTGGTATACAGAGCCAAAATATAAGAGGTAGCACGGCGTAAGGATCTGCGGCTGAGGTCAGGGGATGCAGCACCTGTTCCTCAAGGTTATAGTCTGCTGGCATGTGTGGACAGATGTTGATAAATATACCCACAGATATAGTGTCCATAGCTGGGATGTACAGTGATACGATACAGCGCCCCCTCCCTCTGCTGCACCCAAGTCATCCAGATAATTAGGGTAGTCAGAAGATTGCAGGCCCTGCAGCTAAAGGTGCTATAATCTTACCAATGCCAGTGACAGATCTACTCACAGGCAGCAGCGTCTCTGCCAGGGAAGGGTCTGATGCCAGCACATTCACCTGTACCAGATGTGCCCCAAGACAAATCACTGCGTACGCTGCGCAGTACACTGACAGCTTTCATTCCTGCAATGTAACATATACAATCTCTACATAGAGACTGGAAACACTGCTATACTCCCTGCCAGGAGGGGGCACTGCAATAACCGCAATCATGGCAGGGTGGGCTTCTCGGCACTAGTTCACACTCTTTTAGAGCCTGTGTGACCCCACAGCATTGCTGGTTTGAGGACGTAATCAATGCAATCTTTATTTCCCATTGCTTGTATAGCGCCAACATATCCTGCAGCACCGTACAGAGATTGCCATCATTCACGTCAGTCTGTATAATGGGATTATGAAGGTGGTGTGTACTGAAGGGGGCAATATGAGAGGTTAGACTATACCTGATGTAATAATACTGGCGGTCCTGTGTTTTATCTAGATCAGAACACTGCTTATGTCCCCTTTAAATCCGTGTTAATGGAAGAGTCAGAACTAAAAGCAATGGCAGTCTATGGCCATCAGACCTGACCTTCAGCTTCTAAATCTAGCAAATGCCAAATCTGCAGACATATGGACTCCCTAGTGCAGCTTCACCCATTTGCTCACATGACAGTGCTCCTTTCTAAATCCAAGAGTGTGCAAAGAGTAAGTGAAACCCATAGATCAGACCAATATGGTGTAGATCTCTGACACATAGAGACATGGACTCCACAAGATCTGTGCAGGTGTCCTGTAGTATCTGGCACCAAGATGTCAGCAGCAGATCCTGGAAGTCCTGTCAGTTGTGAGGTGCGGCCTCCATGGATGGACTTGCTTTGCCAACACTTTCCATGGGATTGACATCTGGAGAATTTGGAGGCCAAGTCTCCACCCTAAACTCTTTGTCAAGTTCCTCATTCCTGGACACCGCTACCATGATGGAGGATACTTTGTAGAATATTTAGGTAGGTGGTGCGTATCACAGTAACATCCACATCACCCAGGATCTAAGGTTTCCCACAGAACATTGTCCAGAGTATGGCACTGCCTCCACCGGCTTTGTCTTCTGCCCATGCTGCATCCCGGTACCATCTCTTCCCCAGGTAAGTGACACACAGACCCAGCCATCCACAAGATGTCATTGATCAGGCCAGGCCGACTTCTTCCATGGCTCCATGGTCCAGTCTGATACTTGTGTGTCCTCTGTAGTGGCTTCCAATGGCTGACAGGGGTCAACATGGACACTTATACCAGTCCGCACCTACACATCCCCATATACAGCTGTGATGTCCTGTTTGTACTGACACCTTTTCCGCATAGCCAGCAGGGACTTTTCAGCAATTTGTATTACTGTAGCTTTTCTGTGGGATCGGAACATATGGCCTAGCTTTCACTTCCCTCTGATCCCTGATGCACTAGTTGTCCTAGGTGTCCGATCGCCGGAGGATGGGGGACACGCAAGCGGACTGGCGCTCCATTCATGAGGAGGCCTTAGGGGGATTTTTGGTCCCCTGCCCTCCTGATCACTGGGGAACCCAACATTCGGACACTTCTTCCCTGCTCTGTGGATAGGGTGTAAGTGTCCATAATGGCACAATCCCTTTGATATACCCATTGCCTATAGATAATCTATGTCATCCACTTTAATGTTATGGATGATCAGTATATATTTGGCAGTTCCAGGAAGCTGGTAAGAGTACGTGATGTATATGATACATAAGATATACCATATACAGCTTTCCTTAGTGGACTAGAATATATAGTATGATACATTACTATGTACACAGATCTGCTGACCAAGGTGGAGTAGGCGGCGCTGCCAAGGGATTCCTGTAGTTCTGGCCACTTACTGCACAGATAAAGGGGTTTTCTGGCTGTACAACACTGATGACCTATCCCTATCATGAACAGAAAATTGGGGTCTGACCCCTACCAATAAGCTGTTTGAGTGTTTGGGTGGTCTCTTCGATAAAAATCAAGCACAGTGCCGTACATTATATTGTGCTTGAATGGGACTGAGCTGCAAACTGGTCACGTGATCAATGACATGACGTCGCACGGTCTGTGAATCGGAAGCAGAGTTCAGCAAACGCTGCTGCTGCTTCATAGAGCTGATCAGCGGAGGTCCAGGGTGTCTCCACTGACCTTCCAATGATGACCTATCCAAAGATTAGAACCCCTCTAAGTCTGGACCTTCACAGGCAAGATCATTGCAAAATAAAGCCAAGAATTGCCTTGTCATAGGATATACAAAGATTCACTAAAACAGTCAGTAGAGCAGAAAGGTTCTCTTGAAATGGGTTGACCTACAGGGGTTGGACAAAATAATGCAAACACCCCTATTTTTACAAGTTTAACCCTTTCTGACACAGCTGCCATCACCAGTAACACTCTTTTTCTCTTAGTGACTTAGCTTGATAAACTTAATTACTTACGATTTTCTATAAATACATGTTTTAGGGGCCTAATATGGCAGACCTGACAGAGTTCCGAAGGTTACCGATTATTGGTGTACAAATGGTAGAGGTGACGGTGACCTGGGTCTCTGAGCTGATGGGTGTGTTCAGGTCTACTGCTTCTGTGATCACATCTCAGTATGCAATGACCGGCAAAACATCTGAAGACAGAAGCAGCTGCGGCCAAAACTCAAAGCTTGACTTTGTCAAATTGACAAGCAAAAAGCACAAAACTACGGCCCCTCCAATTACTGCAGAGATAAATGCACCAGTATCAGTGAAAACCATCAGGCGTGCACAGCACAAAGATGACATCCATCTTCATAGGAAAGCTTTTTGCCCCTACCTGGTGTTCAGATTGGCAGGGTACACCGTCACAAGCTGGTCTGAAATATTTCGATGTAGGTGGGGCAGCTATACCCAACTTTCCTGCACATGCACCGGCCTGTCAGAAGATGGACAGAACCAGAAGACAACAGTGAACATGCAGAGTTTTGGACCAGCTTGTAATAATGTACCCTATCCGGAAAGTACATTAACCCCACCCTGTCAATGGTGGGGTTATGGCTCTGCCAAAGCGACTCTTCTTTCATGGTCATACCTTGACTGCAAACCTTAGTAACAAAATGCTGCATCTAACAGACACTATAGAAAGCACAGGCGCAACACAGACAGGTAGCGGTGGCAGATTGGGGAGCCGAAACGTCTCATAGGTTACCTTTAAAGCCTCAGATATGGGTCCAAATGCAGATCACAGCCGACTATTAGCTGGAAAACCCAACACTAAAATATTTTTGGAACGTGGGCAAATATTGGGATACCACTGTGTACTCATGCGTTTCGTGACAAATATCTCATGTCTATAACCAGCAGAATACACTACCCATGTAATGTCTCAGGATATGACGCTACACGGTTTACATGGCCGATAAGGTGTATTTTATTGCTCTGGGGTGATAATAAAACACATATACTGCCATAATGTCAGGACACGTACTGAACAGACAGAAGAATCAATAAACTGGCTGACTTCTGCCCTGCCTACGCAACAAATCATTCTGATAAGTGAGCAGCAATGTGACAGGCGTATGTGTGCACGCGTTTCATGGCTGCTAGGGGTTACCTGCAAATCTCCTTATCGTGCACCCTAAAATATAAAGCTGTGACTAACATAGCCGGAGATATCAGTGACCTCAATCCAGGAGTGGCGAAGCAGGCTATAAGTCCCATACGCAGCAGAAAAAGCACTGCAGTCTATGCTACAGATGCTCAGGGAGAATGGGTGTAGTACTCCACTACTAGCTACAGCGAGAGGGAACGCGCTGCCCCTACTACTACACCCCAAATTTACCCCATACCGGATGCTCCCCTTGTAGCTTCTGGGGTCACGGGAGGCGGAGTAATGAGGATCCTTTCCTCCTCCCTCAGCCTTGCCCCCTGTGGTGCCCCCATCACGGGTTGGCTGGCTGTTACCTGTCCCCATACTGCATGTGTCCCACCAGGTGGAGGATTACATAGGGACAGAGACACTTTAAAGCCGCACCACACACCTCACAGCAAAGCTGCTGTGTGGGGGAGGAGGGCAGGAAATCCTATTAGTGAGTCAGGAGGGGGAGGGAGATCCCTGATCAGGGACACAGAACTGCTAGATTACCCTGCAGAGAACTGGGATAGTCATCTTATATAGAATGTGCCGTACCTGTGCGTCACCTCCGCAGCCATGCATTAGAAACACATGCAACTTATAGGGAAACTAGGTCATATTTGACAAGGCGTTCACAGACTTTCAGCCGAAAAAAAAAAATTCTGATGTGATAGGTGCTCGCGGGTTCTTGTCTGGCTGGAACGCTTCCAGGGAAAAAGAACGGAGATGTGATCATATCTTTGCCTCTAATGAGGCGGACCTGTCAGGAAAGTGTATGCACCAGCAGATTCTGCCCTGATGCACAGCAGAGACGAGAGCGGGGCTGATGTAACACCCCATGCTATGGTCTACTGAATGGCATAGTCCTGGCCTGACCCCAGGCCATATAGCAGATGTGCTAAAAAAGATAACCCCTACATGCCCTTATGTACAGTATTACTCTGCTTCTATAACTGGACATCTACCAATATGGCTGCCATCATTGTGGTCACCCGGTCACAGAAGTCTGCAGATAGGAGTGACCGACGGACTTCTATTTTCTGCTATATTTCATGCTAATACTTCCTCACAAGTTTATAGCTTATGTCTGTACTCTGGGAGACACACAGCATGTGAAATCATGGCGGCCATAGGCAGGTCTGTTCTCCCGTTCACCCTATAAAGAAAGGATTGCGCACATGAAGCACAGATTTTGGAAAGTTTCCATATACAATATCAAGCTTCTCTGAACTTTGTCCATTATCTGCAGCTTACATGACTGTATACTCAGCTCTGGAGTATTATAGTTCCCTGCAGAGAGGATACAGAGAAAATCTGAGGATCCCGGGGGCCCTGCGTATCAGACCCCCACTGATAAGTGAAGGGATATCCTAGCAACAAGCCGTCCTTACTATAGAAAGGAAAACCCCTTTCTTCTAGGACATAAAATATTGATGACCTATCTTGAGGATAGGTCATCAGTATCAGACTGGTGGGGGTCCGACCCCTGGGACTCCCACAGATCAGCTGTGTGAAGAGATGGATGAGCACTGCGGCAGAGTGCGGTACATTGTATAGTGGTTGTGCTTGATATAGAGAGCTGCAAACAGGGTATGCGACTGATAGACATGACATGGCCTGTAGAGAAGCGGCACACACTGGGGTTCAAACCGCTGATCTATAGGGGTCTCAGGTGCTGGACCACCATCAATCGGATATCCTATGGATAGATCATTAACATTTTAGTCCTGGAAAAGCCTTCCGACATAGCGGCAGCGACATGTAGTGTTAACCTGAGCAATCTTGGCAGCCACATGTGGGCAGGGTTTTGTCCGCATGCGGTTTCTCCTACATTGGAAGTGACCCATTGAGGCGATGTACAGATACTCTAATTCCTGTGGATATGCCATATATGTTGAAGCTGGGAACACCCCTGTTAAAGAACCTGGTTATGCTCCCTTTAACAAGAGTGTAATGGATCAGCTCTTATAGCCATATAATAATCCCCCTTTACCTAGACTTTAACAAGCAATGTATTTTCCCATCATTATACCATAATGTCTACCTCTATACTAGAGCATCACCATATACAAAGGCCGATATGTTCACTAACTGGATCCATTGACTTCAATGTGAGAACACGACATAGGTGAACCACTGCCCCCTCGGCGGCTACTACCATTTCACTCTTCCTTCCTTTCACCTACCAATTACATGACCTCCAGTAAAACGTGACACAGCCGAGATAATCCATGGGCAGGCAATCCTATATGTTTGTATAGCCCGAGGCCCTAAAAGCATTAGGGTTAAAGGAGCTGATAGTGCTGGCAGAACAAACACTCCATGATAGTAAGGTATTGGGTGTACCCATGCAGCAATCCTATAAGTCTCCACCACTTTGCCTTGCAAATCTGTGTGCGGCTATACCATGTCAGGAACCCCCTGGTGTGCAGATGTGAACTCAGGTGTGTGACGCCGAGGAAGAACAAGACGCTTGTGTTCTCCTTACTGTAAATGACACCGCTGTGAAAGTTAACACGCGCGTGATAGCACAGACTGTCCGAGACCTGGAAGGAGGTCCGATACTTATAGAAATACCAGGGTTATTTTTGGCGTAAGTACCTAGTGAAGAAGCAATTTAAAGGGGTTATCCAGAATTAGAAAACATGAAAGCTTTCTTTCAAAAACAGTGCCACACTTGTTTACAGGTTGTGCATGGTATTGTAATGTTGTCCTCTTCGGTTACGGGGAACTCCAAGGGAGTCTTATTTGACTTACTTGCTCTGGGTTTTTTTTAGATGCTATACCTAGGGGTTCCATGCTGGTTCCAACGCTGGGACATGCGAATGGTTTTGATCACGTGACCCGGTTGCTGTGTCTCCTCCCTCCTCTCCTATTTTCACAGGTAGTTATTTACTATGGTGGCTGGAAAACTATATTAAAGCCAATCCCTATAACACAGGTAACAAGTGGGGAAAACTGGAGATGAAGGAGAAGGTGGAAAAATCTATGGGCCTGGTGCTGTTTCCAACCACATGTCCGGGGCCAATACCAGCCCGAAACCCCAAAGTACAGTGTTTAAAACCCCCCCGGAAGAAGTAAATCAGAAGAGACTCCCTTGGAAAGCCCTTTAACTTTTGGTAAGCTTGGTGACAAACAATATGGCCTCCTAGTTATATATCAACTGGGGATACATTGCAGAAAGTCTAAGCAGATTTGTCATTTATAGGCAAAGTACCTGTCAATCCTAAAGCCCAGAAATAGATGGCACTAAGAGGGGGCTAAATACCATGAATAATGCCTTTAAAGGGTTATTATGTCCATGGGATCAACACCATTTCTGAGACTATGCTTTAGCAGTGTGCCCCATGTTTTCTCTATACATGGCCATGGAGCGTCCACTCGCCTCGGCTGCCGTTCCCGTAACAGTATTTGTCCATGGAGCCACTGTGTGGGGGTAAATCAATGAGGGGATACAGTCTACACCAGCAATTCATCCCCCTCATTCTCAGTGGGGTGTCAGAAGCTGAACCTTGATAACCATATATTGGCTGTGTATATAATAGATATACCATCACTTTATAAGATGACTTTAAAGACCAGTCGTGTGGTTGACTCAATGGATGTGAAGAGCCCTAGGTTAGAAGCTACAACGACCATGAAATAAAGGGTGAGGGATAAACAATCAAAGGGACCTGGGAAAAACCAGAAAATAATAAAGATCATGGGAAATATAAACCCATTAAACATGTAAGATAGGACTAGCCTTGAGTTAGTAAAAAGGAAAGGCCAGGAAGTGAATGGTAAGGAACAATCATGGCTGAGTAGTTAGAACCAGATATAGGCTGAATCCAACCAGTAGAATAGTAAGACCAGGCTAGAAATGGCTACAGACACCCATCGGTGACTAACCACACGATACACCCAATAAGAGAGAACAGACAAAGATTAGTAAATCTTAAAGACCAAGCTGTGAACTGCTAAGAACACCCATGGGTGACTATCTAGGGCCAACCAGAAGATAAACTCAATACAAGAGAATAGTCAAAGATTAGAAAGTGGCAAAGACCAGGCTGTGAACTGCTAAGAACACCAATGGGTGACTAACTAGGACCAACCATGAGATAAACTCAATCCAAGAGAATGGTCAAAGATTAGAATATGGTAAAGACCAGGCTGTAAACTGCTAGGAACACCCATGGGTGACTAACTAGGACCAACCAAGAACTATAGTGAACACAACAAAACATCCATGGCTTAGCAGCTAGGATAGAGCATTGGATGGGCCATGGTGAGTAACTACAACCAACCACAAGATAATCGGAACAGAAAGGAACAACTAAAGGGTTAATAGTTAAAAATGACAGTTGAAACTTCCATGGATGACTAGATATGACCAGGCATGCAATAAATTGAAAGGAATACAACGGCTATGGGTTAGGTAACACAACAGACCATCCCGTAAAAAGCTACTCATGCCCATGGGTGACAACCAGTCATAACCAGAACACAACACAGGAACTTCCCGAGACAGTAGCTGTCAATGGGAGAAGGTACAAGTCTCTGGGTGCACAGTATAGGTCAGTGAGACATAGCTGCCTTTAGTTTTGAGAAGGTTTTTACATTGTTACCATGACCATATGGTTAGTAGCAGCTGGTGCTTTCTAAGTCAAGAGAGATTAGTGGGAAATAAATATGGTGGTCACAAGAGGTCATGAAGTCATGTACATAGTAATGTGGAGTCATCAAGGGTCAGTAATGACTGGTGGTGAAGGATCTGCAGTCAGATGACATGACTATGATGATCACAATGGTCAAGTACACTCCAAGTAATCCACAGACCCCCCCATTAGATGGATACAGCCGTCAATTCCAACCACTGCGTGTTAATTTCTTGAAACATGGGAAGATTCCTGAAGGATTAGGAAGGATCTGCAGAAGGAAATGGTAGCAAAAAACAGTACAACTGGATGTCTGCTGTGGTAAATCTTCAATTAGAAGGTCCCCGAAAGATAACCTGATCACAAGGTGGAGCTCCAGTGATCGGGGAACCTGTGTGCAGGTGTGAAATTTCCCAGCAGCGCCACCACAGGTTAAATAAAGCATTTTACAGCTTTTAACAAATCAATGGAATGTCTATTTAATGGATGAACAGGTCAGAGACCCTGGTTGTTAGATTAGGATCCTGAGGAGTCCCCCAATATTAACATATTCCCATTGGTCAGTCTAGTCACCATAGATGGTACGAGCAATAACAGGTGGTCCTATTGGTCAACTTTCATGGACATACAGTAAGGTCAAGGGGATGGAGGGGTAGGGTATGGTGGTCAGTCAGGTCATGTAGTGGTCTGTCAGGTCATGTGGTGGTCAGTCAAATCATGTTGTGGTGTGGTAAGGTCACGTGGCAGTGCAGTAACTTCATATGATGGCCAGTCAGCTCAAATGGTGGTGTAGTCCTGTAATGTGCTGGTCAGTCAGGTCATGTGGTAGTCGGTCAGATCATTCTGTGGTGCAGTCAGGTCACGTGGTGGTGTGGTCAGGTAATATGGTGCAATCATGTCATGTGGTGGTGCTGTCAGACCACATGGAGGTCTGTCAAGTCACCGTGATGGTGTGGTCAGGTAATGTGGTGGTCTGTCATGTCACGTTGTGGTATGGTCATGTCACATGGCGGTGTGGTCAGGTAATGTGGTGGTCGGTCAGGTCACGTTGTGGTGCGGTCAGGTAATGTGGTGGTGCGGTCAGGTCACGCGGTGATGCAGTCAGGTAATGTGGTGGTCGGTCAGATCACATGGTGGTACGGTCAGGTCATGTGGTGCAGTCAGGTAATGTGGTGGTCGGTCAGGTCACGTTGTGGTGCGGTCAGGTAATGTGGTGGTCGGTCAGGTCACGTCGTGGTGCGGTCAGGTCACGTCGTGGTGCGGTCAGGTAATGTGGTGGTCAGTCAGGTCACATGGTGGTGCGGTCAGGTCATGTGGTGGTCGGTCAGGTCATGTGGTGCAGTCAGGTAATGTGGTGGTCGGTCAGGTCACGTTGTGGTGCGGTCAGGTAATGTGGTGGTCGGTCAGGTCATGTGGTGGTCGGTCAGGTCACGTCGTGGTGCGGTCAGGTAATGTGGTGGTCAGTCAGGTCATGTCGTGGTGCGGTCAGGTAATGTGGTGGTCGGTCAGGTCACGTCGTGGTGCGGTCAGGTGATGTGGTGGTCGGTCAGGTCACGTCGTGGTGCGGTCAGGTAATGTGGTGGTCAGTCAGGTCATGTCGTGGTGCGGTCAGGTAATGTGGTGGTCGGTCAGGTCACGTCGTGGTGCGGTCAGGTAATGTGGTGGTCGGTCAGGTCACGTCGTGGTGCGGTCAGGTAATGTGGTGGTCAGTCAGGTCATGTCGTGGTGCGGTCAGGTAATGTGGTGGTCAGTCAGGTCATGTCGTGGTGCGGTCAGGTACCTCGGACAGCACGCTCGGTGCTGGACAGCTTGTTCGGAGCCCGTGGTGCTGACATGGTGGGACGTCTCTGGCGGTGGTCGGGCAGGTGTCACTCTCGCCGTCTGTCACTTGCTCGCCATATCCTGGCCTTGCCCCAGAAGCTGACCCCTGCACTGACTATGGCTGTCTCTCTGAGTAGGCCCCTGTCACTGTCTCCTGCAGGTAAGCTCTCTCACATAGCTGTCAGCCCAGGCCTGTCTCTTCTCAGCTGATAATCTCTATGTCATCCTCCTCCCTGAGACTCTCTCCGGTAATTCTCCCGTCTAGTCTGTCTACACCCAGATATATCACTGTATAACACAGCTCTCTCCCTAGCTGTCTCTGCCCCGACCCTTTCCCCGGCTGTCTCTGCCTCTCACAGTCTCTCTCTATCTCGGGCGCGTACCCCCCGCCCACCTGCCGGTGTCGGGACCGCGCCCGCAGGACACGCCCCCTCCTTCGTCACACGCTTGAAAACTACGTTTCCCAGAATGCACTTCTCAAAGCGGCTTAAAAACCAGAGCATGACGGACGACCTCGGGCAGTGACCCGCTGGAGGCTGGACACACAACGTAGGAGTAGCGAAAACTAGCGGACCAGGGGGCAGAGCAGCTATCTGTACTAGCCAATCAGATGGCTCTTTCTATATGATAACCAGCGGCGGGAAAGTAGAAGCTGTAATCTGATTGGTTGCTAGTGGAAACTGCTCCCGTTCAGAAGAAGGGGGCGGAGCAGATGTTTATAATAACCAATCGGATCGCTTGTTTCATTTGTTCACCGTGGTTGGGAAAATGGAAGCTGCAATCTCATTGGTTGCTAGGGGCAACTGCTGTATTCTTTGGCTATTAGCATAAGGCCTACTACTTGAGCCCTCTATGATAAGGCAGCTGCTGCTTAACCCATTACAACCCAAATCACAATGGTGGATATTGATTAAGCAGCCTACAAGGAAAAAATTTTATAGCAGCCAATCACGGCGCGACTTTTATACTATATTATTTAGAGAAATGAAAGCTACACTGTGATTGGTTGCTATGGGCAACACAGTTTTTCTTTCAGGTTAATGAATCTGTCTTATGTGACTATAAAGTAACATGGCTGTAGTCATGAAGTTATTTACTTATATTAAAATTCAGAAAAAAATAATTATGGGTGAAATTCATCACTGGCGTATTGTATGCTGGTCTTTATGATGACTGCACCGCCAGACTAGCCTGATTTATGATGAGACGCAGACATTGTTATAAATATGGCACATCCTCCCCCGGCTCGTGCGCTGGTGTAGATTTCACGCTTCATTTATGCCAGAAAACAATGTTTGGCGTAGATGATGATGAATCTGGTGTCGCCCATGGCCCCACCTATAGCATGCTGTCACCATGCCTCCTTTTTGAAAAGTGGCGTAAAAAAGGCACTTCCGTCAATTTTTGTCCAGTTTGCGACTTTTTTAGCCCATAAAAGTTGCATAGCTGCTTAGCAATCCTGCCCCTATATGTATACAGCTCCTATGCAGAACTATGGGTTTCCATGGTTACAGACTACAAAGACGACTGTCCTGTACTGCACTTTATTGCTTTTGTATACAGGCATACTTGCCAGCATCTCCAGATAAACACTGCGCCCGTGGGGTGACCGTGCCCCCTTTTGGCAAGACCACATCCTTTCGGGCATGTCAGGCCACTTTTTGTGTCACACAACTTGCCCCCCTATTGGTGGTGTGACTGGTACATAAAGTGCCTGTGTCTTGTAGAAAATTAATGAGAGCCCAGTGGATCTTGTAGCATTCCACCTAGCCTGGGAGATTTGCCATTTCATCTGGGACTCCCGGAGGTCCCCCAATTTTTTCGTTTAGGGAATGTTGGTAGTTATGGATATGGGGATAGCATGTATACCGTCAAGGTTTATTTCAGTTGTCATGGATGCCAGTATGCTGTCCAAAAATACATAGGAAGGAATTTATCAACCCATCCTCACCAGCAGTGTCGGATTGAGATTCCTTGGGCTCACCATATGAAATGATTCTTGGGACCCATCCTTCAGCAACCCCTAGGAAATAAACCGTAGTACCCTTAAGTAAAATTTGGGTCTCTTCTCCTGGACCATTATTGTATTAGAGCCTGAGCCCTTGGAGGATCCTCTGGTACTCTGGAGGGGCATCCTGGCACGGCTTACTTTTTCCGGCTTAGATAGGTGTAACTGTGGCACATCTTTGGTGTATTCCCCAAGTGGGGCGGGTTGGCATACCTTGGCACAATATATTTATTTTCTTGATGTAAAACTGCTGTGAGTCAGGCCAGGTTCACACAGTGAAAAATTCAGATTTTGCTTCTTTTTCTGGCCCTCAGTCTCCCTGCGGCAGAAAACACTAGTCTTAATAAATTCCCCCTATAATATTTAATACCACGGCACACACTAAGGTCGATGCTAGTGTTTTATTAATATTCACAGCGTATAGCTGCTGCAAGTCTGTGTACGGTATATCGGTATCAATCCATCTACCAAAGTAACACGGCATAAATAGTCCAGATCGACGGCAATATTTTGGTATTATTCCAGATCTTTTTTCAAGCCTGATCTGTACGACGGCTTGCATGGTGATAACTTATCAAGCCTATCGTCGATCCGACTCTTCATGCCTTGTTAATTTGGTAGATTGATTGATACCGTTATATCATACACAGACCTGCAGCAGCTATATACTGTGAATATTAAACACTACAGGGGGAATATATTAAGACTGGCGATTCTTAATTCGTTCCCTGACAGGCCTCTTAATAGTTCTATCACATGTAGGTGCACCTGATCTTAAAGGGGTTGTCCAGGATTACCTATTTTTTTTTTATACCAGGCCAGGGAATGTGAAAAAAAACAAAAAAAAAAACATACTCACCTCTTCCTGGTGCTCTGGTGTCTCCCAGTGCGGTCCAGTCCTGATGCTTCAGTGTTTTCTTCTGGGGGAAGTCCCCACTGCACATGACCGCTGAGGCCAATCAGTGGCCTCAGCAAAGGACACAGGACGTCACTGACATCCCATGTCCTTTCCTTAGGCTGCTGATTGGCCTCAGCGGTCATGTGACAGGTGAGTATTTTTTTTTTAAACTTTTTTCACCATCCATGGCGTTATATATATATATAAAGTTTTCCTAGAAAACCTCTTTAAATCGTGTAGATTTGTGGAATAACTCACAACAGTTTTCTGGCATGAGTTATAGTAAATATATCGGACTAAAGCATCCCTGTCCCGGCCCACTTATATTCCCACACCGGCCCTATGCACTGTCTAAAAATAAGTGGCGAGTGAGGCACAAAGGCTGAGATGCACCATATTTGGCCACTCTCAAGGCATAGCAGCTTTACTAAATGTGGGCCTACACGCGTGGACAAAATTGTTGGTACCCCTCGTTTAATGAAAGAAAAACCCACAATGGTCACAGAAATAACTTAAAAAGCCAGACTGTAATTTGCCAACTACATGTTGACAAGCCACAAACCTTCTGGGAGAATGTCCTATGGATAGATGAGACAAAAATTGAACATTTTTGGCAAGGCACATCAGCTCTATGTTCACAGACGGAAGAATGAAGCATATCTTGAAAAGTACACTGTCCCTACTGTGAAACATGGAGGAGGCTCTGTTATGTTCAGGGGCTGCTTTGCTGCATCTGGCACAGGGTGTCTTGAATCTGTGCAGGGTACAATGAAATCTCAAGACTATCAAGGGTTTCTAGAGAGAAATGTGCTGCCCAGTGTCAGAAAGCAGTGATTGCCTCAAAAGGTTGTGCAACAAAATATTAAGTTAAGGGAACCATCATTTCTGTCCAGGCCTGTTTCACGAGTTTTCTTTTTAAAAAAAATTCTGTTGAAGCATGGTTGAAAAGCAATGTCAGATTCAAGTTATTTCTGTGACCATTATGTGTTTTTCTGTCAATTTTGTCCACGTGTGTATGTTTATCAGCATCAACATTAGTGTGCCATGGTTTTGCTTTGTTTTTTTAATATTATGCCTTGTACAGACCGCTGTACGGGAGCGCTGCTGTTGCCTAAAAATACTAAGGCGGAAATAATTCCCAGCAATATAAGCTTATGAATGCTTACTGATGCTCTAACAATAAGCGTAGAAACACAAAGAATACAGACATATTATTGGCCGGATAGGGGCAATAGTAGTACAGAGCAGTGGCTTCTCAAACTATGAGGTGCTGGTCCCTGCCAGTGTCACTGATAATATCAGCCATGCATTAGCAGTGCAGATTATGTGGCTAGAAAGACTGAAGGACCTCTGATACCACCATCAGGTCCTTCACCTAGGACAGTTCACCTGGCATCAGCAGGCTGAATGCTATAATCTGCAGGCAGGGACATCATAGGGTGATCCGGGAGGCTCTTCTCTTATCTCCTTTTCTTGTGGGGGTGTTTCTGACAGTGTGGGAGGTGTGAAATTGGGGAAAGATTTGCTGCAAGCTTGGAAGGGTTTATGATGCCAATTGGCTAGAGGTGGAAAGGGGGAGACTACATGTTATTAGGAGAGGGGAAGGTTTTGGTGGGGTAATGCTGCTATCATCAATGTCGTATTTGTGGTGTTTGAGGTTTGCTTAGGTATTTTTTTTGCTTTACAGTGGTATTTGTTTGGTACTGCTGGGGTGAGATGTGCAGCACTGTGGTACTTGGCTCTACTGAGAAGTATTTTCGACTAGACGCTGGTATTTAGGCCTCTTGCAGATGACAGTAGGCGAGTTCAGTGTGCTATCTGGGTTTTTCCTGGATAGCACACTGACCCATTCATTTCTATTGGCCCACATACATGACCATATATTACACGGATCAGTGTGCGAGTCGATAGTCCGTGACACAAAACTCAGGACAGGTCATATTCCTGTCCGGATTTGCGACCATGCTTCCTATTCATTGAATCAATGGAGCTGCGAAAGCATGAGCATCCGTGTGCCGACCATACCGTTCAGTCGCAGTCAGTCCACGGCGTCTGCAAGGAGCCTTAGTGTTTCTTCGGGTATTATGTGTACACACCAGTGGTATCTGGTACTCAGTGGCCGTATACTCATAGCTGGTGAGACCCCAGTCAAAAATGTTTGCAAAACCCTGGTATGGCGTAAAAGGGACATAATAGGATGCTTTCCATCTGCTCCCTATATATTTACTCTGAATAATAAAATTAGAAATTGTCTTTTTGAACATGCAGAAAAATTCATTGATACTTGTCCACCAAGGTACAAACCGTATACACCAGTTCGTCATTAGCAAATCTGCCCCATTGTATACAGAGACATACGTCCTGATAATAACTACTGTGTACCAATGATATATATATATATATATATATATATATATATATATAACACACACACACACACACACACACACACACACACACGGATGTGCCAAAATATCTCATAAGTGCAAGTTCAATCTTTCTGATCCCCGTATATCGGGAGAATGAAGGTCCCCTGATGCCTCATTCAGCACAGAGAAGAGGAAATGAATCACATTTTCAAGCCGGCTTTGACGCATCTGCAATGACCTGTATTGTAAAATGATCATGTTGTTTATCCCATACAGTAAATGGTATTAAAAGAAAAAAAAACTACATAAATAAGTCCAGATCTGCAGGTTTTTTGTTTTTTTTTATATATTCCCCTTTCCACTACCGAAAAAGAAAAAAAAAAATGTCTGCGCAAATTTACTGACCCATCTACATCACTTTTTAATTGGTGCACAACCCTGTCTTGGATGCACCACTATGGTCCCTTCTCATGACTATGAGTGGAGACCACAGTGTGTCGGGGCAGACGTCAGCCTGACAAAATTTCTATGACTTGCCCTAAAAAGCTGGTGTGAATTATACAGTGGGGAAAAAAAGTATTTAGTCAGCCGCCAATTGTGCAAGTTCTCCCACTTAAAAAGATGAGGCCGGCCTGTAATTATCATCATAGGTAGACCTCAACTATGAGAGACAAAATGAGAAAACTAATCCAGAAAATCACATTGTCTGATTTTTAAAGAATTTATTTGCAAATTATGGTGGAAAATAAGTATTTGGTCAATAACAAATAACAAAAGTTCATATACTATACTATAATATAAAGTTCAATACTTTGTTATATCCTTTGTTGGCAATGACAGAGGTCAAACGTTCTCTGTAAGTCTTCACAAGGTTGGCACACACTGTTGCTGGTATGTTGGCCCATTCCTCCATGCAGATCTCCTCTAGAGCAGTGATGTTTTGGGGCTGTCGCTGGGCAACACGGACTTTCAACTCCCTCCAAAAGTTTTCTATGGGGTTGAGATCTGGAGATTGGCTAGGCCACTCCAGGACCTTGAAATGTTTCTTACGAAGCCGCTCCTTCGTTGCCCTGGCGGTGTGCTTGGGATCACTGTCATGCTGAAAGACCCAGCCATGTTTCATCTTCAATGCCCTTGCTGATGGAAGGAGGTTTGCACTCAAAATCTCACGATACATGGCCCCATACATTCTTTCATGTGCACGGATCAGTCGTCCTGGTCCCTTTGCAGAGAAACAGCCCCAAAGCATGATGTTGCCCCCCCCATGCTCCACAGTAGGTATGGTGTTCTTTGGATGCAACTCAGCATTCACTCTCCTCCAAACACGACGAGTTGTGTTTCTACCAAACAGTTCTACTTTGGTTTCATCTGACCATATGACATTCTCCCAATACTCTTCTGGAACATCCAAATGCTCTCTAGCAAACTTCAGACGGGCCCGGATATGTACTGGCTTAAGCAGGGAGACACGTCTGGCACTGCAGGATCTGAGTCCCTGGCGGGGTAGTGTGTTACTGACGGTAGCCTTTGTTACGTTAGTCCCAGCTTTCTGCAGGTCATTCACTAGGTCCCCCCGTGTGGTTCTGGGATTTTTGCTCACCGTTCTTGTGATCATTTTGACCCCACGAGGTGAGATCTTGCGTGGAGCCCCTGATGGAGGGAGATTATCAGTGGTCTTGTATGTCTTCCATTTTCTAATTATTGCTCCCACAGTTGATTTCTTCACACCAAGCTGCTTGGCTATTGCAGATTCAGTCTTCCCAGCCTGGTGCAGGGCTACAATTTTGTTTCTGGTGTCCTTCCACAGCTCCTTGGTCTTCACCATAGTGGAGTTTGGAGTGTGACTGTTTGAGGTTGTGGACAGGTGTCTTTTATACTGATAACAATGTCAAACAGGAGCCATTACTACAGGTAATGAGCGGAGGACAGAGGAGCCTCTTAAAGAAGAAGTTACAGGTCTGTGAGAGCCAGAAATCTTGCTTGTTTGTAGGTGACCAAATACTTATTTTCCACCATAATTTGCAAATAAATTCTTAAAAAAAAATAAAAATAGGGTTTGTTGGGTGTCTGCCATTTTTAAACTGAAACTGACGGAGGAAAAAGTCCACTGTGCAGGACCTTAATCCTCTGACGATTTTCAGTGAAGACAGTGATGGAGATTGTAGTGCAGATGTGAACATAGCCTTAGGCTATAATTGGTATTAAGGGTGATAACATGATTAACAGTCCCTGTATACCCACCCCAATTGTCATTGGAGATGATATAGGGCAACAGATGACAGGATCAGACTGTAATTGCTACAAAGAGTGATAACATGAAGAAAAGTTCCTGTATGCCTACCCCCTGGGAACAGTGGAGAAGGTATAGGGATAGACCAAGGGATAGCCACCCATGGGGTCATTTGCGGCTTACATGGGAATGGCAGACACTGACAGGTTGTCATCTTCCTGCTGTCACTTGAAGCGTCTTTCCTTGTGTAATATGTAATGCTGCACCCCAAATACTCCACCTTGGATATCGAGCCTGGTACCTGAAAACTAAGATACTGGTGTAATAATATTTTACCAAGATATAGGCCTAATATTCCTGCCATGGCAAGCGATTACTATCACAATGTACCTACTGTACTGTATACTTCAGCAGTAACAAGGGTTAACATAGGGTTTGTTCAGCTCTGCTACACCCATATTTAGTAGGCACAGAACTGCGCTTCATAACACCAGATCTATTCCTTATTCCAGCATTTTCTTACAACCTTCCCACATAGTAAACACTCTCAGTTTTCTGGCTGTAAGTCACTAAAGCTTTCCATGGCCCTCAATGAAGCTCTTTGTGTAGACAGACATTCACAGACACCAGGTAAACCATGTTGTGATTTTTTTTTTTTTTTTCATAGCCTGGAGAAAACATGGTCTTTGCCAGATTTACCAGCCTGAACACGGCTCAGCTAAAACAAAATGACATGCCAGGTTCAGTCCGCCTGAGCCACATTTGGGCCTGTAGATCTGGCTGATACATGGACGGACCTTTTCACAGGCCATGTCACAGGGCTCGTGTTGACTGCTATCTCTGTTGGTTGTACAGGTGAAGCAGTTCATTGTATCTTGCCATTAGGCTAAAACCCCACATTGCGGGAATAACAGCTTTTTTTGTTGCCTTTTTTTTTTTTTTAAAGGCAAAGCCAGGAGTGGATTTATTGGAAGCATTTCCTTTATATTTCCCATTCCTTTTCAAGCCATTCTTGACTTTAGCTCAAAAAACCACAGCAAAATCTTAAACACAAAAATCCCCAGCTATTCTACAATGTGGGGCCTTAGCCTTACAGGTATGTTCACACAAGACACATTTGTTGCAGAAACTGCTGGGACTTTGACTTATCTGAATAGGACTTGCTGGAAACCACATTCGTATAGCAGAATCAACCCAACCAAACAAGATGAACGGGATAGATTTTTAGTCACAGAATAGTCTACAATAAATCTGCTACATGTGAATATGCTCTCAGGCTGGGTTCAATAATAGAATGACCTACAAGAAGTCCCTGAAAATTGATGTACCTATAATCCAGACAATATATTGTAGTACTTTCTCTTTTGGACATTATAGATAAGCCCTACGGTCTGCTGCAGCCTCCTATACCGAGGGCCTGTACAGATTTACTAGCCTTGTCTAATATGCAGACAGTATAAATTTAGACAACAGTCAGGACATGGGACAAATGGTCCAGGATGTAAAGTATGATACATTTGGCTCACTAGACATGTTAGTCCACGGGTCAGCAACCTTCGGCACTCCAGATACTGTGAAACTACAACTCCCAACATGCTCCATTCACTTCCAAGCAGAGCAGAGCAAGTATGCATGCTGGGAGTTGTAGTTTTACAACAGCTGGAGTGCCGAAGGTTCGCTATCCCTGTGTTAGACACTCACCTCATGGCTCATTCACATGACACGATGGCTATTGTCGTGTACACAACGGCACAGTCACTTTTTTTTAACCGTGTAAAGCAGATGTCAATGTTTCACACACATCAAAAAAGACGTTGCACTTTTTTCCCCACAGTGTATTTCAGCGAGCGAGTTTTTGCTGCGTTTGGCGTAGAGGGATGACATGCGCGTTTCTCCTGCCTAAAGCACATAAACACATCTGGAGCAAACCAAGTAGCATTTAGCTTTGCAAACCTCCCCTTTGCAGCCAATCGATAACATGCACCTGTCATGGCTACACCATACATCTGAGCCCTTCGCTGGAGATACATTAGAAAAATGATGTGCACAGAGCCCCATCTTTTTTGCTGAGTGTTCCAGGAATTGGACCCACTTCACTGGGCTGGGAAATGATGAGGGCATGGTCTTGATGACAACCCCTTTACCAACTTCCATGGAAGCGAGTGTCACCAAAACTCAACTAGGGCCACCGGAATCAAGCCATGGGGCTGGGCTTTGGTGACAGACTCCCTTTAGCAACCGAACACGTCAGCCTTGGTCAGTGTATGACCACTGTAACCAGTACTACGGTAAATCCCATTACTTAGCATCTCCCAGGTCAAGCATCACCCCAATAGTTCAAGCCTAGAAATGACGCAAAGACTTTGCAATTAAATATTTTATTGTCAACCTGAGACGGGAGTTTTGGAGGAAGAAGAGAACACACTATGGCTGCCATCTTCTCCCTTGCTGTACTGCCAATTGAGAAATGGCAATGGAAAGAGTCACTAGTGGCTCTTCCAGCAGAGTATTGTGGGTAAGGAATGATGGCAGTACAGTAAGGAAGCTCTATACTATTCTAGCTGTACAAGCACACACTCATACACGCTAGCATACCCAGCTCAGCACACTCAAAGCACAACTACTGCTAATATACACACAAAATGCAAAAAAGTGCAGATCCAACCCAGCGCTGGATGATCCCTACTACAACTGTGCTATTACATCACTGTGCTATCCTATACCATAGCGTGGCCCAGTCACCGGGCCATGTACCGACAAGCTTCTCCATTCTCTTCTCCCTTGTAAATCAAGATAAAGCAAACACTATTTAGGTGTCAAGACAGCAGCAGCAGGGGCGGGAATATTATGTCCGGTCATTGTAGGGTTGTTCTCTCTAACCTGCAGCTCTCGGTCAGTTCGTCAGACGCTGCCGGATTAGGAGGTAACGGAACGGCTACAGTAACGTATCAATGGACTAGTGTTCGGAACTGCTCCAATGGCTGAGGGTCTGTCATCTCTGCCATGTGGGAAATGTAAAAACCGCCAGTTTTGTTCATTCAGTTTGGTCCATTTTTTCTCTAGGGAGGAAAATAATCCGCTTATCAATATGATAAGATAAATGTTCTAAAAACAGAGTCCTCAAATCTCCACGAAAGAGACTGATGTAAAAAGAAAGTGTCTGGCGCAGTGTGGTTGTCACGACACACTACGGCAGACAGAGCAAGCAATTATAGGTTTTGGTGATGACTGATTTGGTACAGGCCTCATAATTGGGAAGAAAATGGGCAGTGACCCCTAGAGCGCTCTTGTCTGAGAACAGGCCTCCATAGAGGTGTCAGGACGGCCCTTGGAAAGCTTTTCCGGACATCTCGGCCGCTCTCCACTGGTGCGAGGGTATAACACTGCTATAAAACGCTCCTCCTTTGGTCCAATTTCCCTCATTCATCATCAAGAGGAGTCTCCTTCCTTGGCCTATCCCAGCTGGATCTGACCGGAGAACGTTGTCAGTAGTAGCATGATGGAGAACCCTGTGAGCAGTCCAGCATTCTGTATAAGGAAGGCCGTGAGGGGACGTCCACCTTCCTCATCCTCTTTACTGACTTCATTCATCTCTGGGAACTGGAGGAAAAAGAAAAATAAGCATTAGGATAGGCAGGAGAAACTTTACCTCTGTATAACCATGAGGTCTATACCAAGGAGTCTGGAGAACAATAGGAGATGCATCTAATTTCAGCTCATGTTACATGACATCTTCTCGGTCACATGACCATGTAAAGTACACATATAGCCAGGCATGACTAGTTTCTCAGAAGTTTCTAGTAACCCTGAAGGAACAAGATATGTTCTACCACACTTGGGCAAGAAGGAGACAATAAGTAACCATCTCGAAGGAGACTCATCTGTCCTGGTTGTCCTTTCCCCTCCCGTGCACCAGGAGGCAGTAGTGGTTCCTTTAGGGAAGAAATCACCTGCATTTGGGTCTTTGTTACCTAAATCAATGTCTTGGTCCTGGACCCAATATACAGCACTGAGGTACATTACAGCGATAGTATATACATGCGATTAGCCTTATATACACGTAAAACCACTGAACACGGAGGAGGGAGCTGGTTCTGATCACGTGACCTGGTGTCATAACCAGCCTGATGTTCACACCATAAAGGACCCGGGCAGTACATAAGTAACAAAGGATCCCTGGAAACCTCCATTAAAGATTTCTACCAAGATCTGTCCATTACTGACACCACCATTTCAGGACTAAAGATCTTAAAGTTCACCATTAGGGTTGACTTATGAAAAAGTAGTGCATGCCCAGATCAGACTCTTGGACTAGATTCACATATTAAAGTGGACCTTTAACCACCTGTAACAAGTCCAGCTCTTTACATCACTTAATAGTCGCTGCTCTGATGATTCTGGCACAGTTGGAATTTTTTCTCTAGCCCCCACCATTCCTGAGCAGTCAATACTGTTATCTTTGGTGTCTGATATGCTATTTAGTCTCTGTACTGTCAGGAGAGCGGTGTCAGGCAGGAGCAGGCAAGGGGTGTGATTCTGAGCTCTGACAATGGCTGCCTCTGATTGGAGCTCTGAATCACGCCCCCTGCCTGACACCGCCCTTCTGCCATTACAGAGCTTAAATAGCACATCAGGTACCAAAACTAACTGCACTTGTTGCTCAGGAATGGTGGGGGCTAGAGAGAAAATTCCAACTGCACTGAAGTCAGTGGAGTGGCGCCTATTAACAGATGCTAAGAACGGGAATTGGTGGAGGTGGTGAAAGGTCCTTTTTTATGTATATAACAACCCCTTCTCCCCCCAAAAAAATAAAAATATTTATACACAAGTATCCAAGATGGATTAGTGAAAAGAACACCCAATAATCATAATACAGCCTTAGTCAGTGGTCTCCCTGCAATCCTTCAGTAAATACTTGTATCCCTTATGAATTATCAATTCTGGAGTATCTTTTCCTAGAACTCCATGTTGTGCTGTTCCTCTGTTATTCCTCCTAGAAACTTATAAATGAACTAACAACTGGGCGTTACCATTCTGCTTGCTAAAAGGGCATGTCCATACACTGGCAGCACTGACCATGTGTAGGAGCACACCCCCAGGTTGGAACACCCAGCTGTCAATTTACTCATACAGTTCTAGGAGGAATAAGAGGAACGGCACAATGTAGAGTCATGGAGAAAGGGGAGAAAAAAAAAAAAAAAAAAAAAAAACCTTCAGAATTCGTAAGTAGAACAGACATGTCAGGAGAGGGGACATTTCCTTTTTAAAGTGGATCTTTCATATCCTCTAAGAGGTGGCATGTTATATACCATAGTAAAGCTGATAGTGTGCCGAACTGAGCGCACTGTCAGTTTTGTCCTGTATGTACCCCGTTGCCAGATATATCAGTGCCCTTATTTTCGGCTACCGATATCACTGCCCTGTCAGAGGGGCTGGCCTAAAAGCTCAGTGTCATCATTGGGTGATGAGGTACGACCCCCCCCAACAGTACAAGACTATAGAAGTGTACTAACAGTAGGGTGTTCCTCAACGCCCAATGTTGATGCTGAGCTGTAAGGCCAGTCCCTCTGATAGTGCAGGGATATTGGAGCTGAAACAAACGGCACCGATATCTAGAGAACTGGGTTACATATATGCAAAGCTAATGCAAAGTGCAAAGTCAGCCTTTCAGTGGTCTATAATAAGGTCCAAGTTATTCTCAGGCTGCCAAAAAAAAAAAAAAAAAATCTGGCAATTGTATGGTACAGTTAAAAACAGGCCCATGTGCACAGTGTTTGACCTTATGGGGCAGCGCAATCCAGTTTGGTCTGTGCCTGCAATGGTCATGATGACCCAGAAGTGAGCTCAGGACCGGTGCATATGCAAACAAAGATTGAGCAAGGGGCAAACACATTGTACACATGTGGGATCTCAGCGCTACGTGAATCAGTGCACTGGGGGGGACTTAAAGAGGACCTTTCACGTCCTCATGTATATGCGGTTTTATATACTGCTAGAAAGCAGACAGTAGGCTGAATTCAGTGCGCTGTGGGCTTTCTAGCGGTATAGAAAACCGCATGTACATGAGGACGTGAAAGGTCCTCTTTAATGGGTATAATGCCGTTGGGACCAGTTTATAGGAGCAAATCTTGCCGACATGTTCCCTATAATTCCAAGACACCTCAGGAGAACCCCATGAGGAGGCGATGCATAGTTAGCTTCTCCAAACACATACAGATAGAGAATTTATATTGTTAGCCATACTCAGAACAGTGAGTGATTTATTCTGTACAGCGCTATGGAATATGTAAGTGTTGTATAAGCAAGAGAAAGAAAAATACCAAGTGATACAATAATTCATATTAGAAGATAAGAGGGGATTTCCTAGACTTATATGCTGATTATCTATGCTCAGGACAGGCCATCAATATGTGACCAGTGGGGGGGGCTTACACCTGGGATCCCCACAGATCAGCTGTTTGAGAAGTACTGCAGATGACATCACGTTCAATCGGTCACATTGTATAGCAGGTATGCAGTCCTATTCAAGTGAATGGGGCTGAGCCGCAATACCAAGGATAACTCCTATACAATGTATGGCACAGTTCTAACACAAACACTGCGGTTTCCTCAACCAGCTGATCTGTGGGGTCCTGGGTGTTTGTCACATATTGATGACCTATCTAATATACAAATCCCAGAAAACAACTTTAAAAGCCCAAACAATCCTCCTCTACTCACCATGTCAGCCAGAGCAATGTAGAGAAACATGCCTCCAGCTAAACCGAAGATCCAGTTCGAAGAGAAGTGGCTGCCAGCAAGGATCCCAAACGCCAGGCCGAGGTAGCAGCAGCAAGCAGATAGGAAGTTAAAGAAGAGAGCCTGAGGAATACTCATCCCCGCGTTCAGCAGAATGACAAAGTCACCTGCAACATAACAAGAGGGAAGGTTAAAACTCAGACAGCAGAGGGCGCCAGAAAGACGCAATAACCTGTATACACCACAACCTGTGGTACACACCATTAGATTTTGTTTCTAAGGTTATAACACCCATGTTGTGTAATTGTACCCCAGGTTCACTAAGACGTCATCAAAATGCCAACTTTTTATTGTCCCCCGCCATACTTGGCACATTATCAGTATATTAAGAACATGAATGGATCATATCCAGGCAGACAACATGTAGTTTTTAGGGTTGTATTGTCATTTGGATACAGACCTGCTGCAGCACAAAATACAAGATATCAGCACAGACATGGCACAACATATGCATTAAACCCAGGGCCGGCTCCAGGTTTGTGTGGGCCCTTGAACCAGAACTCATGTGATAGGAGAGTTTTCCTCTAATAGGTGCTGAAGCAGAAAACACCCAAAATCGGGTCGATTTTGCTGCAACGACCTCCTGGAATGCTATAGGTCTTCTGTAACTTTTGACCTTTGCTTCGCAATTGAAAACCATGGGTGAAATATTCAGCTATAATTGATACACATCCACATGTATAATGGCCCCTTATGCCCCCATAAAGTATAATGTTGCCCTTACTCCACAGTATAGTGCCCACGTACAGCACTATGGTCTCCTTATATCTCCTTATAATGCCCCCATAAAGTACAATGACTCTCTTATGGCCCCAGTTGCTTTGGGCCCTGGCACCGGCCCAGATTAACAAAGACTACAACACATTTTGTCATGAGAGTAAAAGTTTAACAGAGATTGAAACACTGCAATAAAACCTGATTCAACCTGACTGAATACAGACTATGCCGCGATGAAATGGCTGATAACAGTACAAACATTGCAATGCATAGGGACTATATTGTCCTTTGTAGTCACAATGTTATCCCAGAACTCTTCAGACCTATAGGAGTAACTCGTATTAAATCCCATCTTTGCAGAGACATCTGGCATTTCAGGTTTTCAATAGCCAGGTTATATTAGCACACCTTCATTACATAACACATAGTCTGGCTCCACCAGTGCATACAATACTGGTGCGTAATACACAGTCATCACTCAGGCTGAGATGCAGGGGCCCAGTGCAAGCATTGTTGTTATACATCTTAATAAATCTTAGTATTGGTAAAAACTGTTTTTTTCCCCTGATACAGAGCTCTGAATCCTCTACACTGACCTAGAGTAAAAAGACATCATTCTCAGTGTCTGCAGCCACCACTAGAGGGCGCTTAGGAGCTTACTGCATACTGATCATACACTGAACTGAAGAACAGCCCAGAATGAAGCAAGCTACTAAACTGCCCCTAGTGGTTGGTACAAGCAGTCAGAATGGTATCTTTTATATTTAGGTCTTTGTACAGTAGAGCTACAGTATGCATCAGAAAAAACCTAGCACTGACCTCTATAAAAAAGTAAACTGAGAAGTTAAAGGGGTATTCCAATCACAGCAAGTTGTGATTGGATAGGGTATGCTTACTTATCGGTGAGGGACCCAAATTCTGCACAGTGCACACTGCTCCAATCATTTCAACGTGACCACAGGAGATTGCTAAAATACAGCACTATGATATCTACAGTGATCCCCAAGAAATGATTAGAGCGGTGCATGACGTCTGATTAGACGCTCCATTCAAGACTGGGGTTGCAAAGTAACCCCTTGTTACAGGCAAAAAGGGGGTTCTCTCACTAACACTTATCGCCTAACCACAGGATAATGGGTGAGTGTCTGATCGCTGGGGGAGGGGGGGGCAGACTACTGGGACCTCCAGCAATTACTAAACCAGAGGCTCCTGAGTCCCTAGTGTAAACGGAGTGAATGGTGCATTTGTCATACGCACAAACCTCTCCATTGACAGATGGGACTCATGAGGTCGCAGCCATATATGTTATAGGAATGGCCGCACTTCATGGGATTATGATAACTGTATGGAACTGTCATTTACGCAATTCTCCAAGACATCCTTTAAAAGGGTCATTCAAGAACAGAGTGTCACTCAAGTGCCAAGACAATACAGAGAATGGAGACTCCAGACAAGGGATCTTGCTTTGGGAACATACCAAGTTCATGGGGGAACTCCTCACACAAGATGGCAATGGACGTGCTGACCCCCTGGAATACAGACACTGTAAACGAAGCTCCGATAGCCAAACCGTCTATGAAATTATGGAGTCCGTCACTTAGTGTGATCATCCAGGCTAAGGTACCAATGTCAGAATAGCGGATCCCCTTGAGCCAGTAACAAGAGCTCTGCTGCCCTGGAAGGTCCTACATGGGAAGACGACATGTGAAGCATTAGTAATTCTCATCATAAATGATGTATGCATTGAAGAGAGGAGGATTCATGACTAACCTGCACAGCCAGGGACCCCACCACAACCTTCTCATCGCCCAGGTGTTGTCGGAGGTCAGACTCGCTGCCACCTGGTGGAGGAATGATGTGATCCAAGTCGCCATTCTGTAGCTTTTCAGTCACGCCTTCCTCGGCATCCCGCTTACTGGCGTCAGCTGTGTAGTGGCTGTGCCCATGCTGAGGGGGGAATGGAAGGAGTGAATAACTTGCAATATGCATACTCTATATTTATTATAGTAGGAAAATGCACTAGTTTAGTATCACTATCAGTACAGAGTTCCAATAATGGACATCTGTGCCCCAATAACCATGGCACTTCTAATGCTGATGGTCTTCAGGACAAGCGAGAAGAGACAAATTCCCAAGCGATTCTGACAATTATGGAATGGCTAGCTATGCAATTCCCAAAAATATTCTGTATGCTAAAGCCATTATAGGAAACAAAACTAACGGTATATTTAGTATTCAGCGGCACCATGTGCCAGCCTAGCTGTAATGTCCTAATGTATTACTACTATACGTACGTATACAGTACCTACGACCTGAGCCCTCTACAAAGACTGCGGGCACCATATAACCCTATGGAAAGTTACGCTGTGCACAGGGTTATGTGACACGCCAGTAATGCCCGGGGTGGTTCTGTGCCCACCTAACGTCATTGTAAACAATAAACCCTGTGTGGTGTGTAGTTCCGGATTTCTCCATTCCCTTGCTTGTGGGTTTCATACCCCTGTAACAATACGCCGACTGTAACCATGACAACAAGCGACAGAAATTATTTTGCTGACCACAAGTAAACGCTGCGCCATCGCTGCCCAGACATTACCTCATGTTTCTGTTTAAGAAGCATCTTCAGGACCTTTTCCGTGAAAAAGAAAAGATAAAACCCCCCAAAGATGACGGTGGACGTGGATATGTAAGAGTCTTCCAGAGGGTTAAAGCCAAATGCCTGCAGTACAGCAAGAAAGAAGGGTCAGGGCCAGTAGTGGTTATGGAGGACAGGTGACATACAGCAGCGGAAAGCTCATCTACAGGGTATATAGTGAGGGCGCTCAGATAGCAATACCTGATAGGTTACATAACCGGGGTATCACAAGTGGAGCAGTTGCCCATAGCAACGAGTCAGGTGTCAAATGGTCTGAGAAATAAAAGCTGGAAACTGGTTGGTTGCTAAGGGCAACTGCACCACCTAATAAACTTACCCCTATCCTGTAACGTGGCTGGATTATGGTTACTAATTCTGTTTAGCCTGAATGTATCCACCCCACATGTACCCTGCATCTGCCGTATGTATCCCATACCCCACAATGCATCCCCAGTATAACTCTCCCCCCACCCCAAGAAATTCCCCCTTCACCTACCATGCATCCCCCCCATGTATCCACCACCCCACCTACTATACATGCCCCGTATATCCACACTCCACACATGGGATGCAGTATGTATCTTCTCCCACCCACCATGTCATTTCCATGTATCACCTCCATCTATTCCCCCATCCTTCATGTATCTATCCCCTTCCCTTGTGTATATAAACCCCACTCTCCCTGCCCTGTATCTTCTGTATATCCCCCCCCCCCATCTACTCTGACTTACCTATACATTGACTCCCCCCACACTACATTCCCAGTTTATCTACCCCCCACACCCTGCCTCCTGTATATATCCAACTCCACTTACCCCCATGTATCTAACCCAATCCCCCTGCCTGGCACCACCCATATACCCACCCAGCATCATCGCCAACTACCTCCACCTCCTACCAATGCCCGTGTATTCATAGTCTACACCAGGCGACCTCTTGCCAGCAGCGTACAGCTCAGTACTCTGTATACAGCACTGCATGATCTGCACCATCTACCTCACTACTGTAGGGATCACCAATGGCCCTAGTGGTCTGGACACCCAGTGCTAGCACCACGTTAGGTGTCCTATGGAAAGCTGCATGTGCAACTACACCCTACTGCACATTAGGATACAACACTCCATATGGCAGGGCATCAATAAAAGATGCAGGCACCAATACTACTCCCTTATATATTCCAGGCTGTTCAGAGGTGAACATGGAAATCTTAAGGAATCTACCATTCCCTGGGTAGCCATTCTGTAATATTATATATGACTTCCACAGCTAATAGGACACTTCCAGTAATAACATAACAGAGGATTGTTGTGTGAGCACTCACCTGCGGTCTCCAGCCGGGTCTATAGCCCCCAGGTACACTACTGCATGCCAGGCCAACAAGCTGGAGACACAATGGAGCTTTCCCATTTTTTCACAAACATTCCACATGTTAAACTGTACATAAAATGTTGAATATTTTAAGTTTCTCCTCCATTCACAACTAAAGATACAGACGTCCTACACTAATCTTCTGGCTGTCTCCGAGTTGGGGAGATGGCAAAGATGCCCAAACAGAGCAAGCCAAATGGCAAGCAACAGCAAGAGCGCCCCCTCAAATAATATGGTCACCACTTACCAAGGAGGATTCTCATTGCCCACAGTCAGAGGGCTGGGGATTGTACATATAACATGTGCTGCACATACAATAAGAATTTCACCCTGAAACCATTTCTTAAAGTGATATTCTCAGGCTCCGTGTGGGCATATCCTAATGGCATGCACTCATTCTAGGAGATTAGAATTTCCCTTTGGGCAAGTTCAAAGAATTTTTTTGCAAGCGGATTTTGAGGTGGAATCCGCCTTAACAAATGTCTCCCAACTGTCCTATTCATTTCAATGGGAGTCAGGAGCAGACTGTTCCCCCAGCGGATTTTTCAGCTAGACGGAAAAAGAAAAAAAAAAAAAAGAAAAATCTGACTCCCACAGCGGAAATGTTCCAAACGCACACCGGTGGATAGTTCTAAAAACCTTGAAATCTATAGGTTTTTATAAACAACCCGTTCCAATTCGTTTAAGATCTTTTGACGAATCACAGAAACGGGCACCAAGACTGATGTGAACCCAGCCTTACTTTTGCTGTGAATGGAGAAGAAACATACTAAAAGTCAAATGCAATCCAGGAGAAATAAAGCAAAGTCACTGCCCATTTTATGTACACTGTAACAATGGCATGTTGTAAGAAGTATCCACGCTATACTACGCATGCACTATATACACCAGCACAGTCTGGACAGCAGCAGCATGCACCCACACACAGTGTTTCAGGATCGTACACGGTCCCCCATACCTCGGGGATGAGCTGAAAGAGAGCGTTGGAATAAAGGGTCCCAATGGCCAGAGCAATGAAGAAGAGGAGAAGACGCTTGTAACAGGCTTTCTTCATGAAGGGAACCACGCCGGCTCCCAGGAGGGAGGAGAGAGAAATGACGGTGACACAGAGGAAGCCATAACCCCACACTGAGGAAGGAATAGGGGGGAGACACACAACATAAATGGAGGACAAAAACACAACAGGGAGAGATACCGAAGGATGTGACAGAGAATTAAAACCAGAGGGAGGGGGAGAGAGAACGGACATGATTACTGGTCTGATTCCATAGATACGGTCTGATCACGACAATGGAGGCATAGGCCCTGTGCACATATAACCTGAGTACTGCGCGGAGCCTACTCTACTGTATTATATCAAACCCAACAAGATCCACTTTCTTACCTAGCAAAGTGTTGTGCAGGGTTAGAAAAACATGGCTGCCTCCTTTCAGAAGCAGTGCCACTGCCTGTCCACAGGTTGTGTTTGGTATTGCAGGTCAGTGCTATACATTTTTATTAAGTCAATCTACAATATTAGACACAACCCCCATTGAGGTGTGGTGTGGTTTTTGTAAGAAAGCAGCCATGTTTTTCCAATCCTGTAGAACCCCTTTAAGAAGAAATTATACATTTTAGTACCCAGTATAAGTGTGCACAAGTCCTATGAATTCCACCAATCCCCCAACCAGGGAGGATTGCACTAGTACATTGAAACAAGATTATATGGATCCATTGCCCCAGCCATAAATAACTGAGGGATAGGAAACCGAAAACACCAGATAGTTCTGCTGTAGCGGATACTCCTTGAAGGACATGTAATCCAGAGATGTTCCTGCTATTTGTCTGTCATCCACTCCGCTTCACAAAGGAAAGAAGGGCAAGGCCTAGACTGTATGGTCTGCATTGCTTGCAGACAACACCTGCTATAAACTAGAGATCCTATCCTCTTTGACCCTATATACACACATGCATACTTGACTCGGCCAAACATGCATGTATTCTCAATGGACAGAGGGGAGTATGCTGAGGCCAGAGGTATCCAGCAGCAACTTATCCCTCATGAGAACAAAAGGATGAGGTGTGTTGAAATCCAACATGGTTATCCTTCCATCCCCAGAGATCTGCCGTCATGAGACAGTCAGGACACCCCCACATGCATTGACGGTCGGCCAATCCCAACTACACAGGGCAAGTTCAGCCGATGTTCCTTTAAGGCTACAATACCCTTGGTGGACCTTCTTGTGACTTTAAAGGGGTGGCCCGGAACTTTTTATTGATGCCCTGATCGCTATGGATCAGACTGCATGCAATGCAAACAGTTAAGAGGTCACGGTGCTTAAGTCAACGATGCAGCCCCTTCCAGCAGCTGATCAGCAGGGGTCCCAGGAACTGGACAACTCCTTTAAATTTATTAAGGTCACAAATTCTGCAAGAATGGATAGGGGAGGATTTTGCTGCAGCAAGCTGCCTCCCATACAGTCTAGTCTGTGTTCTACCCTTCACATGTACTACTCGGAGTGGATGGGATGAGTATTTTTCTACGCCCCCTTTAACATACACAAAATGCATCATCAGCTACAGCAGAACTACAGACATTAATTCCACCCTGTAAATAAGAAAGACATTGAATTGACACAATTATTAACAATATGATAAATCATTTCTATATACTCCATCTTCTGTAGTCACATCACAGCGCAGCTCTTACAATTGAGAGAGCATATTATCATTCGCTAGTCACGGTGGCCACCATTTTGATTAGAGAACCAATATTAATGATGGTATCCAAATTTTTGCTGATATGAAGAGAGGCTCATCCCACAAAATAGCGGCCTGCACCGTGTGCCAAAACGTATACACTGAATTAGAGATAGATCAGTCAGCTCATCAAGGACATGGGGGAATGGAGGCAGCACCTTCTGAGACGTGAGCATGCACTACACTACCTGCCCACCCCAGGGTTACATGAAAAGTGTCAACTAAGTGTATGTTGTATTAGACAAGACTGATGTACATTATACGGATTACATGAAGACAGAATCTTTCTGTGTCAGTACACTACATTTTAGTTCCCCGTGATTCATTCATATCACACGTATACGCAGAGGAGAAGAACATAAGACGGTGATGAGGATACAATTATAAAATGGCTCCCCCCGTCATAATATATGTATTGTCAGTGAATGTGATTGTTCTGTAGAGCATGGGCTCCCTCTGTGGTGTAAACTGGTACTGCACCTCAGGGATCAACTGCAGGAGAGCGTTATTCAGCAGCGTGCCAATGGACAGGCCGATGAAAAAGATAAGGAGTCGTCGGAAGATGGGTTTCTTAACGCATGGGGCAAAGAACACACCCATTAGAGAGAACAGGTTGATCACGGTGACTGCGGCAAACCCAAAACCCCAGACTGCGGGACAAGAGCACAAAGTGAGGGATGTGTATGCAATATAGGGTCAAAAACACTTACAATATAACAAAGACTAGAGAGAGACCTGGGCACATAAAAGGTTTAACCTCTAAAGCCCAATTCAAATCTGCATTTGGGTTTCCATTCGGGAAGTCCGCTTGGGGACCCCCTGAAAGGAATCCTATACACATAAAAAAAAAAAAAAAAAAAAAGCAGTTAACCTGGAAAACCCGCAGACCCCATAGACTATAATGCGGTCCGTGTAATTTCCACACTAAACATGCGGAGAGAAAAGTGCTGCAAGGTCAGCGGGTTTCCCAGGTTAACCGCTTTTTTATGCGTATAGGTTTCCATTCAAAGGGTTCCCAAGCAGACACTCCAAACGCAGTTGTGAACCAGGCCTAAGGCTCCAGTAAGCAGAATTATGTTAGAATCAAGTTATGCAGACACTCCATAAATCTACTGGTTGCCTGGTGTGTGTGGAGTTGGGTCTTCCAAAACATTTTGGGTAGAAAAACCACCAAAAGGCCCGGGCCCCATGTGGCGTAAACGCTGCGGCAAAGAAATGCAGCATTTTACAGTCCCTGCAAAGTGGATGGGATTCTAGGAAATCCCATCCACTTTGCACAGCGTAAATGCTGTGATTTCCAAAACCGTCGTGGCTTTGGAAATCATAGCATGTCAAATATACCTATAGAAATGCCAGCGGATTCCCTAAAAGTATAATTTTAGCAGAAAGTCTGCAGAGGGACTTTCTGTGAAACGCACTGCGGGAAAAACCACAATGAGTTTTTGCCATGATCTTTCCCGCAGCGCTTTTTCACTGTGGCCCACTACGTGGGGCCTTAGCCTAAAGGGGTTATCCACCTTTACAGAATTGATGGTCTATCCTCAAGCTAGGCTATCAATTTTAGATCATCAGGGGTCAATGTGTCACGACCCATGCAGATCAGCCGCTTCCCCAAAGTGTGCTGCTCCGAGCATTGTGGACAGCACATACACCAGCAACTCTGTAAAGTTTGATAACCACTTTAACGCTGAGGCACAAGTTGAGTATTTGTTGTTTTTCTTTGGTGCAGATTTTTTTTTTTTTTTTTTTTTTTTTTTTAGCCCAAGCCCAGGAGGAGATTCGAAAGGAATGGGAAATATTAGGTAATAAAAGACTCTTCTACTTCTCCCTGCTGAACCCACTCCTGGCTTTAGCTCCCAAAATTGCAGCAAAATCTGACCAAGGAAAGGTTTTCACCAAGATTAGTAACTAGTAAAAATATGTTGGAGTCCTCCTCTTCTGACAAACAGTTTCTTTTCAGTTGTTCCTTAGTATTTTGGTTTCTTGGAAAGCTGGGTGACCCGATATGTAGGGTTGTCACACAACTGCAAAGGGTATCCAATACAGAAGGACTGAAATAAATTATACATTACTTTATGTTTAATTCATTAAGACATCACAGATACTGTCAGTGAATGAGAACAGTCTTGGGTATATTCAGAGACAGTAACCCTGTATATATATATATATATATATATATATATATATAAATATAGTTAGTCCTGCTCTCAGCAGAGACTGCTGTATCCAGTCTAGACAATGCTCTATGAGCCTGGACTCCAGACTGATACATTGTAGAAACCTACCAGAGAGATTTGCGAGGTTGCTGCTGAGGTGTATGGCTCACAGAGCATTGTCTTGGCTGGATACAGCTATATCTACAGCTCAGCTGAGAGCAGGACTAGTACTGTACATACACAGTTACAATGCAGGTCATTCACTCTAGGTTACATTTAGAGGCAGTGCACTGTATATAGCTAGCCCTTCTCTCAGCTGGCACCATGTTCTCATTGTGTCGAAGATGTGCAGAATCTGGGAGAAATCCTGGACAAAAAAGTCCTGCAAGGTCAACTTTGTTGTCTGGTGATGCATGCTAAAAAAAACTAAGCACATCCCATTATTGTCAATGAGGTCCCTTAGGATTTATTGCTCATCCACCATATTTTTCCATTCTTCTGTTCCTGCGATGGACCAGAAGAGTAGAAACTCGGGTATGAACCTTACGTGAGGTGTAAATACAACTGTATCCAATCTAGACAAAGCTGTACAAACATCTCAGGTAGTTTGCTACAATGTATTGGTCTGTTTAGCTCACAGAGCATTGTCTAGAATGGATACGATTACAACCACTTCTCATCTGAGAGCAGGACTAGATATATACAGGGTTACTGCCTCTGAATGGAAACAAGCGAGTCCTCATTCACTGACAGCAAACATATGGTGAGGCACTGAAACAAAGTATATTACAAAAGCTCACGTGCCCGTCATTACAGCCCTATGACAGATGAGCACACTGGACTGTAATGAGAGGCATGTGAACTTAGTCCTACACATTTGTCAGGTTTAATTTACATAAAACCAGAAGAGCACAACATGGACTTGTAGTTGCTGACATGTTTTTAGGGAGACCATGCCCTTATAATAATAATGTGACTGAAGGAAAACCTTGACAGAAGGTAACACCGTGAACAGGAGCCACAACCAGCTGGGAGGTTCACACTCATATCACTATACTTATCACCGCTCACACCTTTTGCAATTTAACCAAACAGAAAAAGTGAACCAATGCCAATACATGGGTGGCATAGAAGTATAATATAATATCTCCAGCTGCACAAGGAGTTATGTCTGAGGGTCATAGACCTGCCTTGAAGTAGTAATGGCGGCAGCTTCTCTCTTACCTTCAGTGCTGCTGGGTCTTCCCTCGGTCTGGGTCTCATTGTGAAGGATGGCGCTCTCCTGGCACGCTTTTGTTTCCAGCTGTTGGAGGATTGATGGGCAGAGACTTTGCAGACCCCCAGCGTCCACCGTAGAATCAGAGGTCAGGTTATGAGCAGAGAATAGGGTGGAGGCGCTGAGACACTGACAGAAGAAGGAGAATTGTTTAGACATTATATATCAGTGGTGACCTGATCCAAACAACCTATAGAGAAGACATGGGGGGCATAGTATGCTGTATAGTATAGAGAGGCCTTGGTGGTACATTGATGTAGCTTTATTTGGGGGAGGCACTTAGTTACAGAGGTAGATGTAATACCTTGTATTCTGTATTCTGTTTCGGTTTATCACAAGTACAATGTGTAGATCAAAGAGCTTATGTTTACATCCTGTCTGTATACATGTGATCACTGATGCAACAGCACTGACCAGTAAGAGTTGTCATGAGTACACTGATGTAGACATGCTGTAAGTTCAGGCACTGATAAGAAGCCATATGATAAACAGTCAGTCTCATTGTCAGCAATATGAGGCAATGGAGAGATTTCACCTTGGGTCTTGTAAAAACACCCCCCTCCTCACCACCCACATTGTCAAATAAACTTAACACGGCGTAATCCGTCATCTGTGACACATTACAGAACTGTGCCAGTGGCTGTCAACAATTCTGTAAATTCCCAAAATCACCACTAGGGGACAAAGCTGTGCTGGTAAAGAGTCCAAAAGGGATCCTGTAGATTGCCAGGGGACGGAGAAATCAAATCCTATATCATGTCCATATAGGCAGCGATCCTTATACATCAAACCAGTGGCCATAGAGGGAGCCACTAGAAATCCTGACTGTCCAGCAGTCACAGAAGAAGCAGGAAACTCGCACGTCTCAGGTCCTGTTTATGGTGGATTTGTAGGATTCTTGGTCTACAATGAGCTATAGATGAAATCACCGGCGGTTATGGTCGCTATAAAGAGTCCTCTGTTCACTTAAGCCTCGCTTCAAGTTTTAATCTATTGGAAAACCTAGATAAACTACTTCACACCATTATCATCAAGAGAAAGAACAAGACCAGGCTTTATAGCGATGCTGCACCCTCCTGTCAGCACTAAGCCTGCATGTGACACCTATTGTCCTAGGGTAGATTAGTAGAAACTGCCTGATCTTCCAACAGAACCTAGAGCACATATGCTGTATCCAAACCCCCAATGTACTGGCCTATGGGCATGTTACTGTAGTATCTAGCAAGGCTGAAATCCAGAGGAAGAGATCTGTGAGGCCATAATTACATATGCCAACATTACACATTGGTAAAGTCTATGATCTTGCATCACCGCTAGATCATTAGAACAAGAGGGCTCTATAGAGAGATCAAACCCCTTTGGCATGGCACAGAGATTTCTGATACAGAAATTTTGACAACATTCTAAAGGCTCCTTCATAATTTCGAGGTCAAGCGGACTGGCTAGTGTGTATGGGGGCTTCTTGACTGTCCCAAAGAGGAGGAAAGAGGGATCAGGCATGTTCAATGTCAACACCTGGTCTTTTTGTTCGCCCTGTACATAACCTGCTGCAGAGGAGTGTGTCAGCTGCTTAGTTTACTGTCACTACCAAGTGCACGTGCTTGGCTGAACCAAGAGTATATATGTATGGAGGAGTCCGGGGGAATAGTTGCCAGCTGAAAGAGCTCTTGAAAGAGTATGCGCTGCCTAAGCAAAGAACGATTTATATCAATTTATATGCTTTAAGAAATCTCTGTGCCGTACCAAAGGGATCAGATATGCGATTTACACATACAATAATTGGAGAGAGATGAAAAAATATTACGTGCCTGAATTTAACTATCAAATATTAGGAGAGTCACTTCCTACTTAGGACGTAAACATAATAAAAATTAATCTTTATTAATATACGATTAAAAATATATCAAAAAAAGGTTTGCAATAAAAGGGCGCCTACAAAAATAGAGGTAGGGGAAGAATGATAATAGTATTATCCTAATTCACACTCAACCGATAAGCCCTCAATATAGCATCCAAACAAAGGCTACCAACATTTGTATAATGCCTTAGGAGCCAACTATATCTGGACTATACACCCAGCAATACAGAGTAGGTATATTCTTGATTTTACTCCCCTCTAGTCCCCTCTCATAGACAGGGTGTTTCGCTTATTTACAAAGGGTTCGCTCATCACTCCTAAATATCTACTAGTCCCACCTGTATCTATACACAAACAGGCGGCCAATATCAGTGCTGACAGGGGGGGGGGGGGGTCCAGATATAGTTGGCTCCTAAGGCATTATACAGATGTTGGTAGCCTTTGTTTGTTTGGATGCTATATCGGGGGCTTATCGGTTGAGTGGGAATTAGGATAACACTATTATCATTCTTCCCCTACCTCTGCTATTTTTGTAGGTGCCCTTTTATTGCAAAAATTTTTTATCGTATATTAATAAAGATTAATTTTTACCATGTATATATCCCAAGTAGGAAGTGACTCTCCTAATATTTGATAGCGATTTATATATATGGATGATCTATCAAACTTAACTGTATTTACAATCTATGATCACCAGTGATTTCCAGACAACGTGGCTCTACATAACTCAAACCCCTTTGGCACAGCAGAGATTTCTCATACAGCTAACCAAGCAAATTGATAAAGATAGCCCTTTGTATAGCGGAAATCCTTTTGCACTGTTCATCCTGAGCAAAGCAGTCTCACCTTGCAATTTTTTGAGGCAATAAAATACAATGTCCATCCCATGTGGTATTGAATGTGTGTACAGGACCTTATGTACACATTCACTGCCCACCCACACACTATAATCCAACACAACCCTTTAAAGAGTGCTGTAAAGTCTTTATGATCACCTATAAGAACATGCCACCAGCCAATTTTTACTTAAAGGGATTTTCTAGTTTTCTATAAAGCTTCCTAACTTTATAAATGAAAATTTCTTAAACCCTGTATATAGCTAGTCCTGCTGAGAAGGTCAAAGTTCTTATCAATGTGCGGGAGCAGTCTGGTCATGCCCTTCTTCATTGAACATTGGGTTATTTATCAGATTTTTCTAAAAACATGCTTAGAGAGAAAGCCCCTTTAAATCTCCATCTCTACCCTGATGGTATTCAATAGGATTTTCTGGAATGGGAATGGGCTCTCTGGGGCAGCACAACCCCTTCACTGCAGTGCCTGACAGTACAACTCGCAACCCGGTGGTTAAGTTAGATCAGCAGAATGACTTACCTCTACGAGGTACTGACCTTAGGGTTAGTGCTGAACCTACCTGCGATATGTTGCTGGACTCATGTGCCCCTTTTCCTACTTCCAGTCTTTCCAATAGGGTCTGCAGCTGCGGTAGTGAGAGGGTCTCATTCTCTCCATATCTCTGTAATAAGTCCTGCAGGAAAGACGCCGCACTCAGCTGGTCCCTGGAGGCCGGAGAAGTCACCTCTGCTAAGGAGCTGGCAGGTAGAAAGGCAAGCAGCAAGGAGGCGAGAAGGATCCACGTGCCAGTCATGTTGGTTCCTGGAGGGAGGAGGGGACATGACACTGTATAACACATAGGACAAGAACCCAAAGTGCAGGGTGGCAGGTACAAAGAGTGACGGTGCAGGCAAACTAGGCGATGGTCACAAAGACAGAAAGAGAGAGATGGGAAACAGGGGGCAAAAGGAAGGGGTGCAAAGAGACAGCAGAGAACAAACAAGGCGACAGACGGGCAAAGAGATAACAGTCACTGGGTGACAGATTAGGGCACAAAGGATGACAGCGTAGGTTAGCATAGAGGTGTCATTATCAGGTGACAGGTGCACAGGGGGCCACAGCGACCGCCACGCAGGGGGCCACAGCGATCAGCTCACATTAAGGAAGGCACAAACAGAAAGACAGAGCTGAGCAACTGGGTGACAGCCATGGTTAAAATAGGTGCCATCAGCAAGACAAAGGTACATAGTGGGCCACAGCCACCAGCAGGGCCCGCCCCGCAAGCTAGATCTGGGCACCTGGGTGACAGGTCAGGGGACCAAGTGGTAACACGGCCAGGATGGCAGGCAGGACACACTGCCATTGAGCTGCACATACAGGCTGTCTCCATAGACAGAGCCCCGGGGTCCAGGCTGCCTCACACCTCACCTTGTCAGCCCGCTGTCCTCACACACATCCAGTCTCTCACGATGTCCCGGTCACTGTACTCATCACGGTCTCTCTGTCAGCAACGTGGAGCTCCCGAGCTGGCTCTTTAAAAGCTTGACGTCACATCAAATTCAACTCCACCTTTTCCGTGACGAAGGGGGCGCTACCAAACAATCGGAATCGTCAACACCTCACCTGCACCAACACGAGGTCAAGTTCAAGCATTCCATTCATTATCATAACGGGTCCATTACAGCGTCCATTTTACCTGAGACCACCACTTAAGGCTAGCGATGACTAGGCTCCGGTAATATGTCTTCTCTTATTGTCGTTTGAATCAGACACTTTACCCTCTAGTGTTAGATCACCGCATATTGTATGAATGGAATACTGTTCGCAACTAGCCCTGTGATTGGTTGGTGACGATCACGTGAGGCACTGTACTGTCGCTTATGTTCTGATACAGGGGAATGTCACGTAGTCACCTGATGAGTTGTAGTTGGCGGGAATGGAATGAGTACGTGTGAGGGAAATGTGTGCCCACTCTGTGCCACCCACATTCCCCGAAGTTCCACGAAATGAAACTCATTGCAGAATTTTATGTAGAAAGTGTAAAAGCTAAATATAATCAAACTAAATAAAAGCAATAAAAGCATTTTTTTTTTTATCTGTCTTTTTGTTCTGCTTGAAAATGGGATCTTTTGTGTATGCAGACAATTCCTTTGTCTATACAAGAGAGGAAATTCTGCAGCTCAGAGACACAGCAGGACGGCATACCATCTGGTCACACATCCCCCGCCAGCTTTGGAGAAAGAAAAAGCGGGTGAGGGGATGCAGAGCTGGTACTCTTCAGAGGATTAAAAAGAGGCGTTACCGACCAGCTGTTCCCTCCATCATTATGGGCAATGTGAGATCTCTTGCAAACAAGATGGATGAACTAACAGCGCTCACCAGGCATCATCAGGAGTTTCGGGCGTGCAGCATGATGCTACTTACAGAGACTTGGCTCACTGAAGTTACTCCTGACTCTCGGGTCTCCTTGGATGGTTTTAAATTCCTTTGGGCAGACAGGACAAGGGAGAGCGGTAAGAGGAAAGGAGGAGGGCTGGCAATGTTTGTGAATAATAGATGGTGTAATCCTAGGCACATTGTGATTAAGGAGCAAACTTGCTGTGAGGACATTGAACTATTAGCTGTGAGCCTGAGACCTTTCTACCTACCAAGGGAACTATCACATGTCATCGTGATAGCTGCATATGTCCCCCCCTCTGCGAAAGCTGACGCTGCCTGCGAGGTCCTACAAGCCACGCTGAGCCTTTTACAGTTAAAACATCCCCAGGCCCTCTTTCTTCTGTCGGGTGATTTCAACCATGTCTCTCCATCATCCACACTGCCCAGTTTCACACAGTATGTAACCTGCCACACAAGAGACAACAAAACACTGGACTTGTTCTTTGCCAACGTGAGGGAGGCATATAACTCAGCAGCCCTACCGCCCCTGGGAAGATCGGATCACAACCTAGTACATCTCCGACCTGTGTACAAGCCACTTGTACGTAGAGAACCAGCTGTCACCCGCACAGTGAGGATATGGTCCGAGGAGAGTGATGAGGCTCTGAGGGATTGTTTTGACACAACCGCATGGGAAGTTCTGCAGGATTCTTATGGGGAAGATATAGAAGGACTCACACACTGCATAACGGACTACATTAATTTTTGTGTGGACAACACAGTACCCACAAAAGTGGTGAGGTGCTTCTCCAATAACAAACCATGGATTAACGCTGATATAAAAACACTACTTAAGGAGAAAAAGATGGCATTCAGGACAAGAGATAAGGAGGGGTTGAGGGAAGTACAAAAGGAGCTGAGGCATCAAATCAGGCAGGGAAAAGCCAGTTATAAAGAAAAAATGGAAAAGCAAATGGAAAGAAAAGACATAAGGGGGGTCTGGGAGGGGCTTAAGTCAATTTCGGGTCATAAACAGTCTGTCTGCCAGATTGAGGCAGATGTTAATTGGCTTAATGAACTAAACCTATTCTTCAACAGATTTGATCACACACCAGCTCCTCCCACCCCAGCTTGTCCTTCAGCTCCCCCCACCACAATGACTTCGCCCCATGCGGCTATTTCCCAACAGACCAGTAAATCCAGAAATCCGTCTTTATCTGACCACAGTCTGACCTTCACACGGGCCCAGGTGAGGAAGGAGATGAAAAAGATCAAGGCGAGGAAAGCCGCAGGGCCAGATGACATCAGTGCAAGGCTAATTAAGACTTGCGGGGACCAGCTGTGTGGTATAATTACATATATGTATAATATGAGCCTGAGGCAGGAAATAGTCCCTGAATTATGGAAATCTTGTGTGGTACCAGTTCCAAAGAAACCCCACCCTATGGACCTCAACGACTACAGACCTGTAGCACTGACATCCCACCTGATGAAGATCTTGGAGAGATTGGTTCTCACACATCTCCGCCCTCTAGTGAGCCCCGCTATGGACCCCCTCCAGTTTGCTTATCGGCCGGGCATTGGGGTAGATGATGCCATCATCCATCTTCTGCACAGGGCTCTGTCTCACCTGGAGAAACCAGGGAACACAGTGAGAATAATGTTCTTTGACTTCTCCAGTGCTTTTAACACCATACAGCCCAGGTTACTGAGAGACAAGCTGGGCCTTGCTGGAGTGGACCACCACCTCTCCAACTGGATCCTAGACTACCTCACAAATCGACCTCAATACGTGAGAGCCCAAGACTGTGTGTCAGGTACCGTGATCTGTAATACGGGGGGCACCTCAGGGTACGGTTCTCGCCCCTTTCCTCTTCACACTGCACACTGCAGATTTTAGGTGCAACTCATCCAGCTGCTACCTACAGAAGTATTCTGACGACTCTGCAATAGTGGGTCTCATCACAGATGATGATGACAGGGAGTACAGAGAACTGAACCAGGATTTTGTGGACTGGTGCCACCGGAACCACCTGAAGATTAACGCGGGGAAGACCAAGGAGATGGTGGTGGACTTCCGCAAAGGCAGAAGCCCTCCTAAACCAGTGGACATCCTGGGGACGGGCATCGAGATTGTGAACACCTATAAGTACCTGGGTTTGCTCCTTAATAATAAGCTGGACTGGGCAGATCATATGGAGGCCCTGTACAGGAAGGGCCACAGCAGGCTCTACCTGCTTAGGAAACTGAGAGCCTTTGGAATCCGGGGGGCACTTCTTAGAACTTTCTTCAACTCAGTAGTGGCATCAGCCATCTTCTTTGGAGTGGCCTGCTGGGGGAGCAGTATATCAACCAGGGACAGAAATAAACTTGACAAGCTGATTAGAAGGGCCAGCTCTGTTCTGGGGAGCCCCCTGGACCCAGTGCAGGTGGTGGGTGACAGAAGGATACTGTCCGTGGTGAGCTCCATGCAGAAGAAGAAGTCCCATCCCATGCATGAGACTGTGATCGCGCTGGGCAGTACTGTCAGTGACCGACTGCTCCACCCTAGGTGTGAGAAGGAGCGCTATCGGAAGTCTTTCCTCCCCACCGCGGTTAGGCTGTACAACCAACACCGACCTAAGCGGAGATCATTACATACAGAGAACTGAAATATCTCTCTGCCTGTTAAATCCCCCCCCCCCCCGCCCCTACTTCCTATCTGTCTGTCGGCTATCAAAGTAATGCCTCTCACCTTGGAACATTCCTGTACATGTTGTATTTGTATTTGTATCTGCTTATCTTTGCTGCTGTAACACACTGAATTTCCCCATTGTGGGACTATTAAAGGGCTATTATTATTATTATTAAAAAGGGTAAATGCAAGAACAGCATAAGGATATATTCACACTGAGCAGACTTGTTACTGAAAATTTGAGTGGGTTTTTTTTAAGCAGTATTTCTGCAAGCCCAAATTAGATATCAGTTTTCCACATCGAATCTGCCATGTGTGAATTCCCACCTAAGGGGCTTCCAGGGCTAACGCAGATTTAACCGGAGATGTAATAATAGACACTGTCATGTCCGCAGTGTGTGTTGGTTGCCAGTGAGATGGAGTCACTATGGCTTGTACGTGAGCTCAGTGTTCTCCCCTGGGGCATCTACAAGCGTCTCCAGACAGTTCCCCATAGGGAAACATGGAGGTTGCTCTGCGGTTGTGGAAATGTTGCGTTCCCCAGACACTACAACGTAGTTCTACCTAGAATCCATCAATGGGCTGATGTTTACAGACTACGGGCCCTATCGGACACCATGTTTAGAAGCAAGGTCCACGCGTTGGCTCCATTTCCCAGCCCAACCATGGCTCGGATGACCAGTTCGGCCAAGCCACGATTGGGACAGGAAATGTGGATGACACATGGACCTTGTTTTCTGGCCCTTTGTGACTGGCCTTATGGTTTTAGCTTCATTCTAAGTGGGCATTCATACAGAGGAATTTGGAGCTGATTTTGAGGTGGATTCCGCTTCCAGATCATCTCCAAATTCCAAGCAGAATCCGCCTCCAGTTGCTTTCAATGGGAGGCAGCGTCAGACACTTCTTTTTTTCAGTGCCATACTCGATCTTGCTGCGGCTCAGCTTGCGACAAGGGCTAATAGACAAGCTTATGGGCAAATCCGCCATGGGATGCACAGGGCCAGAATTTGGAGAGGAATCTGAGGCAGAAGACCTCCTCAAATTCCTTTTCACTTTCTGCTGTGTGAACCTAGTCTAAATACTGAGGGTGAATACCCAGGGTAGCCAGCATCCTATACATATCAACTCTCCCAATATATCTGGGAGGCTCCCGTAAAAAGCGGTGACCTCCCAGAGTCCCGGAAGAGTAGGCAAATGTCCTGAATCCACCAGGGTCTCAGACATATTATACATGACATGGGCATGTCAGGAAAAAGAGGTGTGACTGGTCAGGGGCATATACAAAGGGGCGGTTTCACTGTTAAAACCGCATACTGACCCTGGACAGCAGCGTTCTCTTGAATCATGATACAGGCAAGTGGTAGCCTGGTCAGATGGGGCCCAAGAGTTAGCTGTGAGTACAATGCGCAGTACTTACCGCTCCTGGGACCCCCTGTCCCTTCTGTGTACTGACATCACTCTGACATCATGTACCGCTTTTGTGGAGGACCTGGTGGCACTTTAGTGTGTGGTATCTGTGAGTGCACTATAATGTGTGGAGCCTGGGGCGCCCCCTCTGGAGGATCCTGTGTGCACTTCTGTGACTGGTTTATTGCATGTGTACCTCACTAAAGGGATGGTGTCATGGCACATAAGGGGTCAGGGCTTTGCTAATCTGGGGCATAGCCGCTCGGAATATTTTTGGAGATTTGCAATGGGTGCGCAATTTTTAACACGCATTACACACTAGAAAGAGAACGCTGGTATGTTTCAGTCTACAGTGTTCATTTAAAGGGGTAATCCGGATTCTAAGATTGATGGCCTATCCTCAATATAAGATCTGCGGGGGTCTGCCGGGACTGCAAATTACCGGTACTGAGGCAGCGTGGGAAAGCTGCTTTGCTCACTGTACAAACTGTAGAGGCTAGTAGGTACTGCAGCACTGTCCCAGTGAAGTCTATGGGGCGACACTGCGGTACCTACGCTCACCACTATAGTTTGTATGGCAAGTGAGCAGCGCGACTCAAAGTATATAAAGAATACCAAGAGCTGAACTGTCTTGATACTGGTGATCTGACCCCCGCAGATCTAATATTGATGGCCTATCCTGTGGATAGGCCATCAATCTTAGAAACCCAATAACCCTTTTAACTCTATTCAGGCAAAGCTGTGGATTTTTTTCTCCAGTTGTGTGTACTAAGGCGACCACTCTCACAATCTTTACTTATAATCTTGCAAAGCGATCTTAGTGTCACATGACCAAAGTCGCCTAATATGTCATTTCTGGAGTACCTATTATGTGGTCTGGTTTTATCTCACCACTTTATTTTTGGGTTATATCATATGGATGAAACATCTGCTCCATTGCACCAAATCAAAGCAGAGCACACCTGGTAGAGATGTGTGGGGCGTGCTTGTGTGATGACAGAGGACTGTGCTACATAGAGGGAGACATTATGGCCTCCACCTTACAATTACCAGTACAGAGCAGCTATTATTAGTCAGGGCTGTGACCGCCTAAACTGATAGTTAACTATACCTCATCCTAGATAAGATCCTCCATGCCTGGAATGTTCTCATCTCTATACAAGTGACTATTCTGTAGCAGAAGTCCCTTTATACGGGTGGTCTCTGACCTGTGACCGCCGCAGCAGCCTCCAGAGTCCAGTATTCTAATAGGGGAGGATGTAATGCACCATTGTAAGGTAAACCTAGGGATTGTGCTAGTTCTACCGCTTCTCTGCAAAGTGAAGAGATACGCCACCAAGGAAATGTTTATCTAGTAAAAAATGATCTCTAGAAATTTCTATGTTTGAATATAATCCTGAGTCACTTTTTTTTGCATTTTTAGAAATCCATAGATTCTTCTTAGTTGGGTGAAAAACCAATATGACTTTCTATACTTCAGACTTAGACTTAGTTCACAACTGCATTGTTATTTACCTTGTCATAGGAGTAGAAGAACAAAATTGCAATGGACAACATGGTGCCTGACAAACCCTACTGACTGTAATGAGGTGCGCTCGCTTCCATCGTGATGTCTGCCATTTTACTGGCCAAAATGCTTTACCATGTCGCACTATTGTGTCCAGCAATTTAGAGATGACCTACAACAAAGTTTTCAACGCAGATGTGAACAACCCTCAGTCCTACTTTCTGATTCATACAGAACCGCAGCAGACCTATGTGTCTCCATGGTTACAGACAACAAACTCTGTGTAGGCTGATCCCGCAGTCAAGGATTACTCACTCTGTAGGTTAGCAAGAATTAAGGAAAAGATTAGGGCTCTGTACTCTGTACTGCGTTTGTGACCTATGTTTCACATATACAGTAGGAAAAGCTCCTGACATATACGTCAGACATATTCATAGGGCTCCATTCATCTGACAAAGGTGAAAGACGCACCCTTTTTAGCCTCCTACAGACTAGTGTACGCTGTATATCTGTTTATTAACTGTATAGGAAGGTGCAGCTGATCGTGCGGTATAATATACAGTGCTGGCCAAAAGTATTGGCACCCCTGCAATTCTGTCAGATAATACTCAATTTCTTCCAGAAAATGATTGCAATCACAAATGCTTTGGTAATAATATCTTCATTTATTTTTCTTGCAATGAAAAAACACAAAAGAGAATGGAAAAAAAAAGTCAAATCATTGATCATTTTACACAAAACTCCAAAAATGGGCCGGACAAAAGTATTGGCACCCTCAGCCTAATACTTGGTAGCACAACCTTTAGACAAAATAACTGCGAACAACCGCTTCCGGTAACCATCAATGAGTTTCTTACAATGCTCTGCTGGAATTTTAGACCATTCTTCTTTGGCAAATTTCTCCAGGTCCCTGAGATTTGAAGGGTGCCTTCTCCAAACTGCCATTTTGAGATCTCTCCACAGGTGTTCTATGGGATTCAGGTCTGGACTCATTGCTGGCCACTTTAGAAGTCTCCAGTGCTTTCTCTCAAACCATTTTCTAGTGCTTTTTGAAGTGTGTTTTGGGTCATTGTCCTGCTGGAAGACCCATGACCTCTGAGGGAGACCCAGCTTTCTCACACTGGGCCCTAGATTATGCTGCAAAATTTGTTGCTAGTCTTCAGACTTCATAATGCCATGCACACGGTCAAGCAGTCCAGTGCCAGAGGCAGCAAAGCAACCCCAAAGCATCAGGGAACCTGCGCCATGTTTGACTGTAGGGACCGTGTTCTTTTCTTTGAAGGCCTCTTTTTTTCCCTGTAAACTCTATGTTGATGCCTTTTCCCAAAAAACTGTAATTTTGTCTCATCTGACCAGAGAACATTCTTCCAAAAAGTTTTTGGCTTTCTCAGGTAAGTTTTGGCAAACTCCAGCCTGGCTTTTTTATGTCTCTGGGTCAGAAGTGGGGTCTTCCTGGGTATCCTACCATAGAGTCCCTTTTCATTCAGACGCCGACGGATAGTACGGGTTGACACTGTTGTACCCTCGGACTGCAGGGCAGCTAGAACTTGTTTGGATGTTAGTCGAGGTTCTTTAGCCACCATCCGCACAATCTTTCGTTGAAATCTCTCGTCAATTTTTCTTTTCCGTCCACATCTAGGGAGGTTAGCCACAGTGCCATGGGCTTTAAACTTCTTGATGACACTGCGCACGGTAGACAGGAACATTCAGGTCTTTGGAGATGGACTTGTAGCCTTGAGATTGCTCATGCTTCCTCACAATTTTGCTTCTCAAGTCCTCAGACAGTTCTTTGGTCTTCTTTCTTTTCTCCATGCTCAATGTGGTACACACAAGGACACAGGACAGAGGTTGAGTCAACTTTAATCCATTTCAACTGGCTGCAAGTGTGATTTAGTTATTGCCACCACCTGTTATGTGCCACAGGTAAGTAACAGGTGCTGTTAATTACACAAATTAGAGAAGCATCACCTGATTTTTCAAGGGGTGCCAATACTTTTGTCCACCCCCTTTTTATGTTTGGTGTGGAATTATATCCAATTTGGCTTTTTGACAATTCTTTTTGTGGTTTTCCATTGAAATTAAATGAAGATATTATTACCAAAGCATTTGTGATTGCAATCATTTTCTGGAAGAAATTGAGTATTATCTGACAGAATTGCAGGGGTGCCAATACTTTTGGCCAGCACTGTGTATATATATATATATATATATATATATATATATAGTGTCATACTTTCCCAACATATACCTTAAATGGAAGTCTTGATACTGCACACTCAGACTACACAGGGCCTGTTTGTAGTCTGTAACCATGGAGACTTGCTTATATTTTTATTTAATATGTACTGGAGCAATACAAAAAAAAAATGTATAGGTCCAACTATTCCCCATTAGCATAAACAGGGGGATTTATCACATCTGTGTCAGAGCCTCTGGTGCAGTTTCCGCCAGAAATTGCTGGACAAAAACGTCTTGAAATCCTGACTATTTAAGTAAAAAAAAAAAAAAAAAAACACAGACTCCCAACAGACTCCATTGTAGTCAATGGGAATCCCTCGCCCTCCGTTTGTGTGCATTGTTCTCAAGATCCATTGCTGTCCATTTTTCCGTTCTTCTGGTCCTGCGACGAACCAGAAGAACGGATATCACGACACAAATGTGAACACAGACTAAGAGACTTGTTAACTAGATCTGCTGCTGCCAGTTACAATTTGTTTTGGAGGAGATGCACCTCCTAGATCTGTGTCACTTTAAGAGCTTCTCCGTGTGCAGTGTGTAGATGTGATGCTTAAATGTCAGAAACTTATTTATAGGAACAGCCTTATCAGAAATATGTCCCTGCACTATTATCTGCGGGGCCACTGGAAATGGGTCATCGCGAAAACAAAATGTGTCTCCTCCCATCAGACCTACTCCAAAATAACCTGGATTATTATATAATAGATTAGTATCTATGGCTGAATTAGATATAGATGACTATTATACATATCTAATACATTAGTATACATGGCTCATTATATATATATAGATGATTTATACATATATATTATATAATACATTAGTATACATGGCTGATTATATATAGACGACTATTATACATATATATTATTATATAATAGATTATTATCCATGACTGATATATAGATGACTATTATACATATATAATACATTAGTATACATGGCTGATTATATATAGATGACCATTATACATATATATTATATAATACATTAGTATCTATGCCTGATTATATATAGATGACTATTATACATATATAATACATTAGTATACAGTCATGGCCAAAAGTTTTGAGAATGACACAAATATTCTATTTTCACATGATCTGCTGCCCTCTGGTTTTTATGTGTGTTTGTCAGATGTTTTTATCACATACAGAAATAGAATTGCATTCATATTATGAGTAACAGAAGCTTATATTGACAGTTAGAATGAGTTAATGCAGCAAGTCAATATTTGCAGTGTTGACCCTTCTTCTTCAGGACCTCTGCAATTCTCCCTGGCATGCTCTCAATCAACTTCTGGACCAAATCCTGACTGATAGCAGTCCATTCTTGCAGAATCAATGCTTTAATTTTGTCTGAATTTGTTGGTTTTTGTTTGTCCACCCGTCTCTTGATGATTGACCACAAGTTCTCAATGGGATTAAGATCTGGGGAGTTTCCAGGCCATGGACCCAAAATCTCTATGTTTTGTTCCCTGAGCCATTTAGTTATCACCTTTGCTTTATGGCAAGGTGCTCCATCATGCTGGAAAAGGCATTGTTGAGCGCCAAACTGCTCTTGGACGGTTGGGAGAAGTTGCTCTTGGAGGACATTCTGGTACCATTCTTTATTCATGGCTGTGTTTTTAGGCAAGACTGTGAGAGAGCCGATTCCCTTGGCTGAGAAGCAACCCCACACATGAATAGTTTCAGGATGCTTTACAGTTGGCATGAGACAAGACTGGTGCTAGCGCTCACCTCTTCTTCTCCGAATAAGCTGTTTTCCAGATGTTCCAAACAATCGAAAAGGGGATTCATCAGAGAAAATGACTTTACCCCAGTCCTCAGCAGTCCACTCCCTGTACCTTTTGCAGAATATCAGTCTGTCCCTGATGTTTTTTCTGGAGAGAAGTGGCTTCTTTGCTGCCCTCCTTGAGACCAGGCCTTGCTCCAAGAGTCTCCGCCTCACAGTGCGTGCAGATGCACTCACACCTGCCTGCTGCCATTCCTCAGCAAGCTCTGCACTGCTGGTAGCCCCATCCCGCAGCTGAAACACTTTTAAGAGACGGTCCTGCCGCTTGCTGGTCTTTCTTGGGCGCCCTGGAGCCTTTTTGGCACCAATGGAACCTCTCTCCTTGAAGTTCTTGATGATGCGATAGATTGTTGACTGAGGTGCAATCTTTCTAGCTGCAATACTCTTCCCAGTTAGGCCATTTTTGTGCAGTGCAATGATGACTGCACGTGTTTCTTTAGAGATAACCATGGTTAACAGAAGAGAAACAATGATGGCAAGCACCAGCCTCCTTTTAAAGTGTCCAGTGGTGTCATTCTTACTTAATCATGACAGATTGATCTCCAGCCCTGTCCTCATCAACACCCACACCTGTGTTAATGGAGCAATCACTGAAACGATGTTAGGTGGTCCTTTTAAGGCAGGGCTGCAATGATCTTGAAATGTGTTTTGGGGGATAAAGTTCATTTTCTAGGCAAATATTGACTTTGCAAGTAATTGCTGTTAAGCTGATCACTCTTTATAACATTCTGGAGTATATGCAAATTGCCATTAGAAAAACTGAAGCAGTAGACTTTGTAAAAATGTATATTTGTATCATTCTCAAAACTTTTGGCCATGACTGTACATGGTTTATTATATATAGATGACTATTATACATATATATTATATAATACATTAGTATGCATGGCTGATTATATATAGCTGACTATTATATATATATATATATATATATATATATATATATATAATACATTAGTATCCCTGGCTGATTGTATATAGATTACTATTATACATATATAGTATATTATATAATACAGTAGTATGGCTCATTATATACTGTATATAGCTGACTATTATACATATATATTATTATTATATGATGGATTGTACAGAAAGTTCAGTACTTATCCCTCTGTTTATAGATAATGGAGGAGAACACTCAGGTTCTCTCCGATGCTGATATCATGTCTGATACATGTATACAAGATACTTATTGTAACATAATCTCCCTTTCCACGAATACAAATATATTTGGGACTCGTGTGCATAATCCTGGCCACGTAGCATTGTGTTCTTTGATAACATAATAAATTACTCACTAACATAACAACCTTGCCGACTTTTTACACATGTGGAAATAGGGCGTGAAATGCATTGTGCCAAATTTTAAGGCACTTGAATCCTGAGTAATACACTTGAACTGTACCTAAAGGCATGGAGTTATATCAGTACACGTGGCACAAATACTAGACCATAGACTTCTTCCAGGGGGTGGCAAACTAAGCAGTTGTACAGTAAGGCTCAGTTCACATCTCCATCGCAGTGACCACCAAAAATCACTGGACAAAGAGTGCGACAAGTCCAACTTTTCCATCCAGCAGACCAGAACAATGGACACAACAGCCCTGATGTCAACATAGCGTAATTTTTTTTACTAGGCAACCCCAGGAACAAACTAAAGCCACATAGTATTATTTGGGAATTTAATGGCAGTATTATGTGGGCTCTTTAGGGCGGTATTATTCATACACTGTAATGCATAGTATTTGTGCTCTATATGGCAGTATTATGTGGGCTCTTTAGGGCGGTATTATTCATACACTGTACTGCATAGTATTTGTGATCTATATGGCAGTATTATGTGGGCTCTTTAGGGCGGTATTATTCATACACTATACTGCATAGTATTTGTGATCTATATGGCAGTATTATGTGGGCTGTAAATGGCAGTATAGTGTTCTATAGAGCTCTACTTTACCAAGTGCCCCATATAGTTTGTCAGCACCCAGCAGGAGCTCTTTTGACTGTACTTTTGTGTCCATCCAAGCATTTTCTTTTAATGTTGATGTCTATGTAAACAGCTATCCATTTGCGTCCATTTCTGCATTCAATAAACAGATGTAAAAACACGTCATCTGAATAGAGCCTTAACTGTATTGTTCCAGAAGCTATCCATCTCGTCGTCCCTAGCTGTATATTAGACATTAGTGTATATGATGTGTCATAATATGTTGCAGTTTAGATCTTAACATGCCTATATTCAGATACTGTCTGTGCTAATATTTTAATAAAAAAACGTATTTCACACATGTAGATACTTTTTGACAGTCCAAAAAGTTGCGAGGTAGGCTTTGTTATGGCATAAGGAGTTTTCCAGCACTTGCCAAGTGGTCTTGTGATTTATAGCGTAGGTGGTGCCATAAACAGGATACGACTGGAGATCTCGCCAGGAACAATAAGGATGTTTATGGGACTATTGCCATCTGGCAAATATGGAGACTGTTCTACTTCCCTATCTGTGGCATCTTTTATGGGCTCTGTCTGCAGGTGTTCACTGTAAAACATGGTAATTCTGACCCAAAAAGCTGGATTATGGATCTGTGAGGAAATAATGGTGACATGTTCCATATTACTCTTCCCTAGAAGAATTGCTTCTTGGGGGTAATATGATGGTTCATGGGCTGTCTATGGTTCTGTAAAATGGAACTATAGAGACTCCATGTGCCGCTATTAGGATCATTTAGGGATCATGTGCGACTTGAAGCCTGGTTTAGGTGTAGTATCTTAGTATAAGTAAAGCAATGTCATATAGCAGTTTGCAGACTGGTGACATAGACCAGCATATTGTAATGTGCATACGCCCTATGGTAAATGTTTGCACTGGTGGATTGCCAAAGCAGGCCTGTGAATATTTCTAATAAATTGTCCATTATTCATGGTAATTGTAGGAAATCGCCTTTTAATCTTCCACTTAATAACCATGTAACAGCTTCCCATTTTCTCTTCTGCTATCTGTATATTATGTAAGCTGTGGTTTTCCAATGAATGTTGCAGGAGGTTAGATCTGTAGGAGCGGGCACCCTGCTAGTGTTCACCTCATCACACTGCATCCCAAAGGGGTTGTCTGGATTTACAAGACATTTTGCAAAGGGGTAGAAAACTGCAGCAAAATCTGCAACAAATAAAGCAGTGTTTCTGAAAGCCTTAACCTTTCCATTTGCCAGATGTCTGGGAAAATAATGGTAGGCCATGTTGGATATCAGTATGCCCAATCCATTTATTTTTGTGTGAGATAAACCACCACCGGAGGTGTCCATTTCTTTCTCACCATGAAGACAACATGCAAACTTGGTCAAGTGAATGTGTATGGTGAATGAAGGGGGAGCTGAGCAGGAGGGATAGATGTCGGCTGAATGCGAGGAAGCAATTTTCGCACGTGTAAAATCCAGAACACCCTAGTGGTCCAATATTGAAATCAACACATTGTTGTATTGCTATCTATCTATCTCATATCTGTCTATCTATCTATAGCATCTATCTATCTAGGCACATGGCCTTGGAGTGGAGATGAATGGACAGATAAGGAATAAAAATACAGAATACACAAGGGAGAGAGAAGACCCGCTTGTGCCACTTACCTCTGCTCCGGCCGCTTAGGGTAATGGTCGCCGTCGGAGGCTCAGTTTATATGTAGTCTGATACTCTTATCACAGAGTTTTGTTATTTTGCAACTTAATGGGATTATGATTGTACTTGTAAGGAGTGGAAGTTACTAAGTAATAGTCAGGATGGCATTAAATAAGATCAATACTAAGCTCATGGAAAAAGATATAATAAACTACGTTGTACCCGCTATACTTCCTTTTAATATCGTCACAGAAAAGATCACGGAGTACGCAAAAAAAAAAAAAAATCTATACGTATATGATGTTTGTACCAAAACTACCTGATCTCCATGGTAACACGAAAACTGTCCCTGGTGCCTGGTCTCTACACACATGACCTCACAGTGGCATTGCAAGCTTGAAGTTTTTTTCAAAGGGATTCTCTGCTTTGGACATTCCCTACATGTAAGGCTAGATTCACATGACCGAGCTCACCCATGTAACTCTGTCCTTGTGTTCACCGGATTTACCGGCCTGCACCTTATGCCGGGAGAGGGGCTCTGTGAAAGATCCTCAGTGCGCCCACACCGCTTTGGCCCACACCTGAGACTTCTTTCATAAAAAACCACACTCACCGCCAGTGAGTGCTGGGTTCACAAGATAAATACAAGACAAGCTTTCTAAATTTTATATATTTATTAACCCCAAAATGGGTCGGTATTAACATCTAACACATGCAGTTCAGAACAGATATGTAGATATATACAAGCATTAACAGTTACTAGTTACAAGATACAGTACAATAAATAAAAAGGGAATAAAATTGAAATAATTACTTTACCACACATATCCTGGATGTGGCTCTATAATCCAACCCTCACACATGGCATGTGGGGATAACCAATGGAGGCAGCAACATTAACACAGCATTCCAGCCTGCATGCTCATCACAGTCCCTCAGTAGTAGTCTCATCATAGTATCCTCTCAGTGGTAGTCTGTCTCACTGACCTCTTACCTCATATTTTATACCCTTGATTACACCACCCAGAATGAGGTCACCGGCGACGGCAAGTCTGATTGATTAACGCATTCAAGTCAAGATTCTTTGTAAGAAGATGGGATTAAGTGGAATGACACAATGCCTTCTATATGTTATCAACCATGTCTGATCAACAGCCCAGGCTGAACAATGCAGGTGTGTTTGATCACTCAGGGCTATGTAAGAATTCAATGGAGCCATTCTGGGATGGATACAAAGCCCCATTGTTACATTGTTGCCAATACTGACAACACACACCCAGGATTAGGTCTGCGCACATTATGAATAAATGGAAGTAAGAGGGAGATACGTTACCCAGAGATCAAAATACATCTTTGAGTTATAGCCATATTTAAGCGGAATCATCACAGGCTCCTAGTATTATAGATAACTATGATGTTAGGAGCCCCACAGGTAAATCCAGCAAACACAAGGACAGAGTTTCACGGGGCGAGCTTCTCATGTGACTCTAGCCTTAGGCTCCATGCACACGACTGTAGGGTTTTGTGGCTCCTATATGGATCCATAAAAGCTATGGGTGTGTATGGGGCCATTGAAATGAATAGGTCTGTATGCTATCCGTTATTATGGATCCGTAGTAATGGAAATGTCAAAGACTAAGAAGATCATAGAGAGTCCTCCTGCCGATCAGAGGAAATTTGCAGAGAAATTTGGCAATAAGTGTTCAGATTCTCTAGAGTGTCATCGCAACTGGTGAACCAGTGACAGGGTTATGGGCACCTAAGGGTCATCAATGTGTGGGACGCAAAGGATAGCACATTGCTGAAAAAGTAACTGCTGCCTGCGATAGAAAGGTGTAAGTACAAAGGCATCACAGATTGCTGCATTTGGGGCTGTGTTAGTGGCGATTGGTCATGTACCCATGTTGAACCCTTGTTGGTACATGAGCATCAGAACTGGACCAAGGAGCAATGGAAGAAGGGGCCATGCGAACGGCCGGGTGTGCGAGTCACAATAGATGGCACTAGGAGGCACTATGGGAAGACAAGTTAGCGGAGATAGTGTGATGCTCTGGACAATGTTCTACTAGGAATCCTTATGTCCTGGCATCATGTTGATGTTACTGTGACATGTACCACCCACCTAAACACTACATAGATCAAATACCCCCTTCATGTCAGCAATACTCCATAATAGCAGTGGGCTCTCTCAGCAGTTCCTGCTCCACTGCTATAATACTTCAGGAATGGTTGGAGGAACATGACAAAGTGATCAAGGCAGTGAATTGGCCTCCAAATTCCCCAGATGTCAATCAGATGGATCATCTGTGGTATGTGCTGGAATAACATGTCCGTTCCATAGAGACCGCACTTACGGGATTTTTTTAAGGGACTCCTAACATCACAGATCACTATCCGGTCTCCAAACCACATTGAGGATGGTAAATGTGTATAATGGACAGTCCAGATTTTCTGGACTTTGTTTTTTGCCCATGTGCAGAAGGGGGAGGGGGAACATCAGCCGATTTTCTCTTTCTACGTCTCTCTTAAACTAACATCAAAAATCTGAATGCAAAACCCCAGGGCATTTTATTTCCTATATGTTCCTTTTGCAAATGACTCCGAAAGAGTACAGAAACGTCTTGTTTGTACAACTCTACATAAGTTCCACCTCTCATGTTGACATGCACGGATGGCATGCTGTGAGAGGGGAGAAGGAGCTGACAGAAGAAGACATCTGACTGTCCCAGAGCGCAATGCATCAGGATACAACTACACAGTGAAGCTGGCCATGCACTATAGATGGAATGCTTCTTTGGCTATTTCTCCCTACCCCCATACACATGAATACCCGTCTCAGGCTACTATGTATGTATGGGAAATTGTGCTTAAATCCAGGATCACAGCCGGTGGAATTAAATCCTTCCCCAGCGCCTGGCTGGAGCATATGTTAATCCTATGTTAATCTCTGCAGTAACTGTATTGTAAAATCCCTCAGGTAACACGCCGCTGAGAAGCAGGCCCTGTGTACTTGTATTATTCCGCTGACCTGTGGCGAATTTTCAGGATTTATTTACCTAGACAACGTTCCAGGCACACATTACTAGTAACACTCTTCCTTAGATTGTACTTCATGGTGTGTAATAACCTCTCATATTCACGATAAGGTGTTTGCACAAAAGGAGCTGTAGATTACCTTGTACTACACACAGTGACAGATCTATATACAGTGGGGAAAAAAGTATTTAGTCAGCCACCAATTGTGCAAGTTCCCCCACTTAAAAAGATGAGACCGGCCTGTAATTGTCATCATAGGTAGACCTCAACTATGAGAGACAAAATGAGAAAACAAATCCAGAAAATCATATTGTCTGATTTTTTAAGAATTTATTTGCAAATTATGGTGGAAAGTAAGTATTTGGTCACCTACAAACAAGCAAGATTTCTGGCTCTCACAGACCTGTAACTTCTTCTTTAAGAGGCTCCTCTGTCCTCCACTCATTACCTGTAGTAATGGCTCCTGTTTGACATTCTTATCAGTATAAAAGACACCTGTCCACAACCTCAAACAGTCACACTCCGAAACTCCACTATGGTGAAGACCAAAGAGCTGTGGAAGGACACCAGAAACAAAATTGTAGACCTGCACCAGGCTGGGAAGACTGAATCTGCAATAGGCAAGCAGCTTGGTGTGAAGAAATCAACTGTGGGAGCAATAATTAGAAAATGGAAGACATACAAGACCACTGATAATCTCCCTCCATCAGGGGCTCCACGCAAGATCTCACCTCGTGGGGTCAAAATGATCACAAGAACGGTGAGCAAAAATCCCAGAACCACACGGGGGGACCTAGTGAATGACCTGCAGAAAGCTGGGACTAACGTAACAAAGGCTACCGTCAGTAACACACTACGCCGCCAGGGACTCAGATCCTGCAGTGCCAGACGTGTCCCCCTGCTTAAGCCAGTACATATCCGGGCCCATCTGAAGTTTGCTAGAGAGCATTTGGATGTTCCAGAAGAGTATTGGGAGAATGTCATATGGTCAGATGAAACCAAAGTAGATCTGTTTGGTAGAAACACAACTCGTCGTGTTTGGAGGAGAGTGAATGCTGAGTTGCATCCAAAGAACACCATACCTACTGTGAAGCATGGGGGTGGCAACATCATGCTATGGGGCTGTTTCTCTGCAAAGGGACCAGGATGACTGATCCGTGTACATGAAAGAATGAATGGGCCCATGTATCGTGAGATTTTGAGTGCAAACCTCCTTCCATCAGCAAGGGCATTGAAGATGAAACGTGGCTGGGTCTTTCAGCATGGCAATGATCCCAAGCACACCGCCAGGGCAACGAAGGAGCGGCTTCGTAAGAAGCATTTCAAGGTCCTGGAGTGGCCTAGCCAGTCTCCAGATCTCAACCCCATAGAAAACCTTTGGAGGGAGTTGAAAGTCCGTGTTGCCCAGTGACAGCCCCAAAACATCACTGCTCTAGAGGAGATCTGCATGGAGGAATGAGCCAACATACCAGCAACAGTGTGTGCCAACCTTGTGAAGACTTACAGAAAACGTTTGACCTCTGTCATTGCCAACAAAGGATATATAACAAAGTATTGAGATGAACTTTTGTTACTGACCAAATACTTATTTTCCACCATAATTTGCAAATAAATTCTTTAAAAATCAGACAATGTGATTTTCTGGATTTGTTTTCTCATTTTGTCTCTTATAGTTGAGGTCTACCTATGATGTCAATTACAGGCCGGCCTCATCTTTTTAAATGGCAGAACTTGCACAATTGGTGGCTGACTAAATACTTTTTTTCGCCACTGTAAAGGTGTCACTTCTACGGCCCTATAGCATACAGCAGCTGGACGGACACAAGACATTGCCCCTATTACTAGTGCACACGTCAAAGGGGTTGAAGAGCATTTGAAAAACATGGCTTACGATGATAATTATTTTATTTATATAGCCCTAACTTATACCGCAGCACTTTACATATCAGAGAGCACATGAACAGACAGTATTAGATATTACAATGTGACATATCAAACAATAGGAGTGAGGGCTCTGCTCACGAGAGCTTACAATCTAGGAAATAGGGGGGCACGAGAAGTAAAAAAGATTATTTGGTACAATGGTCCAGTCATCTATTATGCTCATAAAACTGAATCTGTATGAGCCATCACCAGCCGGTGGAACTGGCTGCAATGGAGCTGCAATACAAGACACAACCCATAGAGAGGTGTAGCGCTGTATTTGGAAGAAATCTGCCATGCTTTTTTTTTTTTTTTTAAAGTCCTGTAGACAGGCTAGGACTGGCCCACTGAGTGAATCCCCCTGTGGGCCCCGTGCCTTTAGGGGGCCCTACCAGACCCCCACTGCTTTTTTAATAGGCAGTGGAAGTCTGGTAACGGTCCCTATTCACTTACCTATGCTCGCGGCCTTTCTTCTTCCCTCTTCAGCCTCCAGGGTGCCCCCTTGCACACCACATTACATTATTGCGACCTCATGTGCGGCGCACAGGGCCCATTGAAGGCCGAAGAGGAGGCTGCGAGCAGGAGCGGGGAGAAGTAAGTGAATGCAGCCAGGTTCTCCCCAGTTCTACTGATCCTGTTGTTAAAAGTGGCGCTATCAGCCCGGTTTTGCTACTGGTAGAGCAGAAATCCTCAGGCTTCCTACGCTACCACTCCCTGACTTGTAGGCCACAGGCTACATTGAGCCTGTGGCCTACAAGCTAAGCACCAATACTTACCTGTCTTCTCTCCAGTCCCTCTCGCTTCTTCGTGCTCCGGGCGCACATGTCACAACAGTGCGCCTGGAGCAGGGAGACAGAGCGGGACAGAGAAGCAGACAAGTAATGATCTAATGCTGCTATAAAGGGGGACCACTGAAGGGGCCAATGTATGGCCCATACAGGGCTGCAGGGGAGCTGAATCAGTGAAGTGGCCATAAAAAAAGTTCAGACCAAACTGGAGGTTTATTTTGACCAAACACTGGCCGAAACAAATCTTCTGGGGTTTGCCCATCTTTAGCTGGAACCTCATTACCAGAAGTCCTGCACCCCATGTGACCGCTGAGACCAACCAGGCGATACATCATAACTGCCCAATAGATGTGGGTCCCACATCTGTCTTGGGTTCTCTTACATCCACTGATGGCTGCAATGAAACGAGTGGCGGACACACACGTGGAATTCACCCTTCGCTTGAACAGGAGTTCCAAAAATGGTCAAGGGCGCCTGTGTATATAATCTGCATCTATCAGATACTATTTACTTGTCTCTCCTCCAGCCAGTGGTGAGGAGAGCTGAGGAAATACCATGGACTGGAGGAGAGTCACTGACTGGCAGGACTTTGTTCCTCAATACCCAAATTCTAAGATGGCGGCACTTTAGGATGGAAAACAAGAGGATGAACAATAAAAATTTAACAGATTCTCTAGGACCAAGGTTACACAGCAACGTTTGGTCACCTGAGAGTCAAGGTAAAATTTCAGCAGCATTACCATGGCGTATCTTCCTGCAACCCTCCAGCCATCACAGAAATCTAAGCAGAAGGAGGTAGAAGGTTGTCAGATAACTTATTTCTTGTATGGTTACAGTGCGGCAATACCACAACTTTACTGCCCTTGTCTTCTATTTACACTGGATCCTCTATATAGTATTACTCCCAGCTCAGCAGATAAGAGCGGCGACCTGACTGGTGCTATGGGTGAGTTTACTATACTGTGTTACTATATTTCTCTCCCGTCAATGGCCATACATATATTATTACGGAATCTACAGATTTTTTCTTTCCCTCCTAGTTTTGACTTGGAGTTTGTGCTGGAGCAGACCTTGGATCCGCTGCCAGTATCCTCACACTCTGGCTCCTTCTCTGGCTCTGTGGTTTGCACGCTCAAGGTCAGATAAGGCTCCAAACACAATATTTAATGGAGTTATAGGGACACATGCTTACAAAAGCCTATGTGAGATATCCACAGGACAGGGGTGTAGCTATAGGGACTGCAGGGGTAGCAATCGCTGTCGGGCCCTGGAGCGTGAGGGAGCCCAAAGGCCTCTCTACAACATAAGCCACTAGTATTATAGCTAGGACACAGAAATGGGGGCTCTGTTACAGATTTTGCATTAGGGCCCGGGAGCGTCCAGCTACACCTGCCACAGGACATGGAATAAATGAAAATCAGTAAGGGTCGCCCATTGGGACCCTCAGCGATCAGAAGTACAGGGGCCTGAACGTTACATGTAAATGGAGTGCTGGTGAGCCTGCATGGCCAGTGCTCTATTCACTACTATGGTGCTGCCAAAAATGGGACCAAGCAGTCTGTCTCATCTCCTAGCCTGAGCAATCTGACCCTGATCCCCAAACCTGTGGATAGGTGATAAGTACCATTAGTGGCATAAACCCTTTAAAGGCCTGGACCATTTTAGCAACCATTTGTTTCAGTGTACCAAAAATATAAATGCAGGCCTATGTGTCTCCATGGTTACAGACTACAAAGATACTACTGTAGTCTGATCCTACAGCCATGTTACTTTGTTCCCTCTTCTACTTTATGAAGAGGGGGCAAATGGAAGGGAGTAACATGACGGCTGAATCAGACTACCAAGGCAGAGGGGTAACTTGAAGCTCCAGGATCCCAACACAGTATCTGTAATGGGGCCCTTACCTACCAGTTAGAATAGCTTTGGGGCCCCCTCAGGGTCCACGGTCCTGCAGCAGCTACTACCGCTGTACACCCTATAGCCACATCCCTGTACCTAGGCCTGCAGAGGATCTTCTTTAAGCAAGATTATTTTAACCTTGCCCTTTTTTAATTTTATATACACAGGAATTTTACAAAAAAAACAACAACTCTGGGGTTGCCATGATTTCATTCGCAGTGAATGGACACATAAGAACTTATTGGTAAGACTTGAGGCCACATTTTCTGTTAAGAGGGTTTCCGGCCCCAAATGGATTTTTCTCACTGATGACCTATCCATAGGACTGGTCATCAGTATCTGATCTATGAGGGGTCCGATATTCCACATAACCCCACATAAAGCAGATGTTTCGAGCAGCCTCCAGGCAGTGGACTGTCAGTGCGTGCAGGCTGCTCCTGTTTAAGTGGTAGTGGCCGCGCTGCAGCATAGCTGTGGTTTAGGGGAACTTTAGCAGTATTTTTATTACTTGAATAGGAGCAGCCTGTATGTGCTCTCCATCCACTGCAGCAGAGGCTGATCTGCACGGGGTCTGGATGTTGGATCCCACAGATCACATACTGATGACCTATCCTTTGGTCTACCTGCCATACTCTCACTAGATTGTAGTATGGGGAGACTTCAGTAAGAGTCTGATGAAGGTCGACTTGACCGACACGTCACCATTGTACTCTACCAAGTGTGAATAAGAGTGAATAAAACACAATTTCATTGCATCAATTTCAAGTGTATGGAGTCTGTTATCTAACTGCTGGAATCCCCACCAGAAATTGGGTCCTGTGTGCCCCTATTAGGCAGAGTATAGCGTTCAGCTATCTCTGGCAGTACCATAGAATTGAATGGAGTGGCAATATGCACACGTGACTTTGCACTCCCTTTATTTGGGTCACACCTCAGTTCATGATCGGTGAGGGTCCCAGCAGTTGGACCCCCAAAAATCAGACTGTTATCTTCTATCCTGTGTATAGAAGATAAAGCAGCATTACAGTTATTATAGGTTTTACTAGTTAGCACACTGATCCATTATTTTCTTATGGCTCCCATACACATGCCTGTTTATTATCACAGGTCTGTGCAGGGGGCCGTGAGCCTGGGGGCAAAACGCAGGACAGGGAATACTTCTGTACATTTTGTGGCCTGGGCCCACTGCAATATTGAATGGTGGTGGGCATGGGTGGCTCACGGATATCATCCATGTGCCATCCATCACCACAGATGCACATCATGTGCGCATTTAGTCCAAGACCAAATGGATTGAAGTGGATTAGCCATTGTATAAAATAATGGAACCAGGATAATAGAGTCTAATCTCTGCGACCCCCCAGTGATCATGGGAATGAAGGGGTGCTATGTCCTTATCAATGGTTCACACCCAGGAGCTCTGATATGCAGGGATGGCAGTCACTTACTTGGTGCTGTGCTATAGTTCTGTACAGTACTGTACTGTGAACATGGATACAGTGCTAAATCAGCTCAGCGCTTCTTCACTCTTGGGATCGGCGGGGGGTCTCAGAAGTCAGACCCCCACTGATCATTCCTTTATGACATCCTATATCGTTACCTGTTCACTGACTGTTCTGTTTGTATGCATCTGGTAAAACTTCGGAGCACTACATTATATCGGTATTATGGTTTTCACAAATGAAGCTTCAGATCCTCACACTTTTCAAGACCTCTGCTTGCAGTCTCTTGGGGAGGTTTATCAATTCTGGCATAGAGGGATGATATTGTTGTGCATGTTCAGCATTAGACTCTTTCTTGTGTCAAATGTGCGCCACTATTCCCATTCTGTGCTTCGCTCGCCAAATTGTGCAAATGAGGGCAAAGCAGGGTGGGCCGGTGATGCCTCGGCTATTGTGCCGTCAGCTATAAAGGAAATCTAAGGCAGTTATTTCCATTCTGGCACTGGGACATACGGCTGATTTATGATGCAGCCGGAGCCTTGTAATATATCTTTTGTTATCTGTGCCAGTCGGGGCCTTTATTAAAGGGGTTGTCTAGGATTTAGAGTTCTTGGACAGGAGGCTGGGGTAGGTGAATCTAGAAACAGACAAACATACTCAGGTGTACGCCACTTGACCTGTCTAGTGGCGCCCAGGAACTTGTACTGACAAAAGTCAGTGGCCTCAGCGGTCACAGAAAAAAGGACCCAGGATGTCACTGGTGATGTTCCGGGTCCTTTCCTGTAATGGAACATGCGGCAAGGACTTCCGTCGGAACAAGCCCCTGGGCGCTGCTGGACTGGACAGCGGCAGTGGACACCGGAGCGGTATGTTTTTTTTATTTTAGGTTTCACCTTCCCCCAGCCTGCTGGCCTAAAACTGAACAACCCCTTTAAGACAATGCACCAGTCTGAATAAATCTACCCAAGTGTATGTGAACCTTCATTGTTTTCATTCAGCGGATACAACCCTGTCCTGGAGACACGGCTTGTACCTGGAGTGCTAGATACTGTAGATAACTCCACTGTATCTGTAACAAACCTAGGAGCTGGGCGCCCACCAGCAAGTAGACATGGAAGGTTCCCACTGAATGGCAGCATGGCAGAGAGTATACAGTGGCTTGCACAAGTATTCATTCCCCTTGAACTTTTTCACATTTTGTCATGTTACAATCACAAACTTAAATTTATTTTCATGAGATTTTAAGCGATAACCAACACAAAGTAGCAGAGAATTGTGAAGTGGAAGGAAAATGATACATGGTTTTCAAAAATTTAATCAAATAAAAATCTGAAAAGTGTGACGTGCAAAAGTATTCAGCTCCCCTTGTACTCTGATACCCCTAAATAAAATCCAGTGTGCACAATTGCCTTCAGAAGTCACTCAATTAGTTAATATAGTCCAGCTGTGTGTAATGTCTCACTATAAATGCACCTGTTCTATGAAGGCCTCAGTTAGTTAGAGAACACTAGTGAACAAACAGCAACATGAAGGCCAAGGAACTCAGGTCAGAGATAAAGTTGTGGAGAAGTTTAAAGCAGGGTTAGGTTATAAAAACATACCCCAAGCTTTGAGCATCCTAAAGGAGCACTGTTCAATCCATCATCAAAAAATGGAAAAAGTATTCTACAACTGCAAACCTACCAAGACATGGCCGTCCACATAAACTGACAGATCGAGCAAGGAGAGAACTGGTCAGAGAAGCAGCCAAGAGGCCCATGGTCACTCTGGAGGAGCTGCAGAAATCCACAGCCCAGGTGGGAGAATCTGTCCACAGGACAACTACACTATAAGTCGTGCACTCCACAAATCTGGCCTTTATGGAAGAGCGGCAAACTATTGTTGAAAGAAAGGAATAAGAAGTGCCGTTTGCCACAAGCCATATAGGGGACACAGCAAATATGTGGAAGAAGATGCTCTGTGTGTGGTGGAAAAGTAACACTGCTCATCCCAATGAACACACCATCCCCACTGTGACACATGGCGGGGGCAGCATCATGTGGGGGGAGGCTTTTCTTCAGCAGGGACAGAGAAGCTGCTCAGAGGTGATGGGAAGATGGATGGAGCTAAATACAGGGCAATCCTGGAAGAAAACCTGTTGGAGGCTGCAAAAGACTTGAGACTGGGAAGGAGATTCACCTTCCAGCAAGACAATGACCCTAAACCTACAGCCAGAGCTACAGTGGAATGGTTTAGATCAAAGAATATTCATGTGTTATAATGGCCCAGTCACAGCCCAGACCTAAATCCCATTGTGCATCTGTGGCAAGACATGAAAATTGCAGTTCACAGACGCTCCATCCAATCTGGCTGAGCTTGAGCTATTTTGCCAAGGAAGAATGGGCAAAAATCTCAGTCTCTAGATGTGCAAAGCTGGTAGAGACATATCTCAAAAGACTCGCAGCTGGAATTGCAGTGAAAGGAAGCTCTACAAAGTATTGATATAGGGGGCTGAAGACTTTTTGCACATCATGCTTTTCAGATTTTTATTTGATTAAAATTTTGAAGCCAATGTATCATTTTCCTTCCACTTCACAATTATCTGCTACTTTGTGTTGGTTATCACTGAAAATATCAATAAAATACATTTAAGTTTATGGTTTTAAGGTGACAAAATGGGAAAAAGTTCAAGGGATACGAATACTTTTGCAAGCCACTGTATATAAAAACGGGATATCTTTTCATCCTTCAATGAATAAGCTGAAAGTGTAATATCCCCTGTAAATAACAGAATAAAGGAAAAGGTTACTAAGCCATCACTAAAACAGAAGTATTTTATGCATACAAGGACAGAATTTATTCAGAAAACATAAGTACAATACATAGTAACTACCTGTTACAATCATATCCCATAAATCCCAGATATACAGGGCAGACGTATGGCTGGAGGAACCTTGTAAACTAAAAAAAATAAGTAATACTGAATAATAACCCAAAAACATTTTATTTTAATCAGCAAGAAGACAGGTACGTAAAAAAAACACCAAAACCTCCCCTGCAATGCTATGGTAATTCTTCCCTAGCAGTGTGTAATACTGAAAACAGGCCACGGTAATCTGCCGCTATGGAGGACATGTAACCGTGACGGCCGCCGTGGTCTGCTGATCGAGCTTATGCACAACACATCATCATGTACAGCAGAAATGGCCAGAGACTGTGCTGGAATATCAGAATTCCTACAGCTAGTAAGTAATGTTATGTGTATGGGTACACAGTAAGTACCTGGCATGGGTATACCTACTAGTGACTAACTGTGGTCCTGGGTACTTGGAGGAAAGAAAGGAACACTTTTGAAAAGATGCCATTTTGTACTTTTGATGCCTGATGAGACATCATAAAGCAGTTCCATGCTGCAAACAACTCACCTTACTATGTCCTTTTATATAGCATGGGAATTATTTTTGTTAAAGGGGTATTGCCATCTGTGCCAGTCATGACTGAAATGGGAATATGTACGTAATCATCCAGAGTTATAGAAGCAGCTGAAGTGATCTTGCTACGCTGCTTCTGTAACTCTCATAGACGTACATGTGAACTACATAGCACAGCGAGCCTACCTTTTCCTATTGAGATAGGTGCAGGTCACATTTATCGGCATTTTGTATCATATCCTATAAATTTGCTTTAAAAGTCTGAGATGGGAATATCCCTTTAACATCTGAAATCTCAGGTTTTTATAGCATTTTGCATTGATTTTACAATTTACCTCTGATTATAAACCACTTTCCATAAATCAAATATATCTTACTAGGGAAGAATTCATCTTTATGCTCCTGAATTCTCACTTTTTCTTAATTCCCTGATAAAATCCGTCTCAAGACAGAAAATGTATCTCCAGCTTCACTGAGGAGGGATCAGGTTACAGCTGCTGTCAACAGAAGTCTATGGAGAGGGGCAGGGGGGAGGAGAGAGTGAGAGAGAGAAAAGGGAGAAAATGAGAGAGGCGAGAGAGAGAGACTCTACGGCTGAATCAGCAGCGGCATGATCGAGCAGGACGCTTCATTTTTCAGTGTCCTGCTGCGATCTCTGGGGGGCAGAATCTGGGCAAAATCCACTACCAAATTCCTCTGTGTGAACACCGGCTAAGTGTTTTATCTTACCCAGAGCTGGATTCACAACTACAATGCCCAATACGGCTATACTTTTATGAAAACACATTCAAGTGGATATAGAAGAGATAAATGTGTCAGCTATGGCTTTGGCGCTAGCTTGTTGGAGTACCAAAATAATTTATATAGGATTTTTAAAAGATTAGAAAAAAGTTCTGTTTGGTTTCCTGGAACACTGCTGTGTCCACAGGCTATTCTATATAGCCAAAAAATAATGTTCCATTTGCAAATACCGTAGGTATATAACAACTCCCATTATTTGTCTATAGATGGTATAGTCTGTGCTTGATTTGGGTCATGTGCACACAGTGAGCTCCACAAGGACATGGTATGGGGAGTTTACATGGAGGAACTCAGGTGGCTGCACAGAGTCCTGATCTCAACCCCATCCAGCACTTTTGGGGTGAATTACTATAGAGATTATGAGCCAGGCCCTCTCGGCCAATGTTAGTGTCTGTCCTCAGGGAAAGGAATATGCAAATCCGACCTCCTTGGTGGAAAAGGGGAACTTGCACTAGCACCACTTTTTAGAAGGTAGCTCCATACAGATTAATATCTGGTTTTTCTGAAACTTAGTGGCATACAGTGCCTTGCGAAAGTATTCGGCCCCCTTGAACTTTTCAGCCTTTTACCATATTTCAGGCTTCAAACATAAAGATATAAAATTTTAATTTTTTGGTGAAGAATCAACAACAAGTGGGACACAATTGTGAAGTGGAACGAAATTTATTGGTTATTTTAAACTTTTGTAAAAAATAAAAAACTGAAAAGTGGGGCGTGCAATATTATTCGGCCCTTTTACTTTCAGTGCAGCAAACTCACTCCAGAAGTTCAGTGAGGATCTCTGAATGATCCAATGTTGTCCTAAATGACTGATGATAAATATAATCCACCTGTGTGTAATCAAGTCTCCGTATAAATGCACCTGCTCTGTGATAGTCTCAGGGTTCTGTTTAAAGCGCAGAGAGCATCATGAAGACCAAGGAACACACCAGGCAGGTCCGTGATTACTGTTGTGGAGAAGTTTAAAGCCGGATTTGGATACAAAAAGATTTCCCAAACTTTAAACATCCCAAGGAGCACTGTGCAAGTGATCATATTGAAATGGAAGGAGTATCAGACCACTGCAAATCTACCAAGACCCGGCCGTCCCTCTAAACTTTCATCTCAAACAAGGAGAAGACTGATCAGAGATGCAGCCAAGAGGCCCATGATCACTCTGGATGAACTGCAGAGATCTACAGCTGAGGTAGGGAGAGTCTGTCCATAGGACAACAATCAGTCGTACACTGCACAAATCTGCCCTTTATGGAAGAGTGGCAAGAAGAAAGCCATTTCTCAAAGATATCCATAAAAAGTCTCGTTTAAAGTTTGCCACAAGCCACCTGGGAGACACACCAAACATGTGGAAGAAGGTGCTCTGGTCAGATGAAACCAAAATCCAACTTTTTGGCCACAATGCAAAACGATATGTTTGGCGTAAAAGCAACACAGCTCATCACCCTGAACACACCATCCCCACTGTCACACATGGTGGTGGCAGCATCATGGTTTGGGCCTGCTTTTCTTCAGCAGGGACAGGGAAGATGGTTAAAATTGATGGGAAGATGGATGGAGCCAAATACAGGACCATTCTGGAAGAAAACCTGTTGGAGTCTGCAAAAGACCTGAGACTGGGACAGAGATTTATCTTCCAACAAGACAATGATCCCAAACATAAAGCAAAATCTACAATGGAATGGTTCACAAATAAACATATCCAGGTGTTAGAATGGCCAAGTCAAAGTCCAGACCTGAATCCAATCGAGAATCTGTGGAAAGAGCTGAAAACTGCTGTTCACAAACGCTCTCCATCCAACCTCACTGAGCTCCAGCTGTTTTCCAAGGAAGAATGGGCAAGAATTTCAGTCTCTCGATGTGCAAAACTGATAGAGACATACCCCAAGCGACTTGCAGCTGTAATCGCAGCAAAAGGTGGCGCTACAAAGTATTAACTTAAGGGGGCCGAATAATATTGTACGCCCAACTTTTCAGTTTTTTATTTTTTACAAAAGTTTAAAATATCCAATAAATTTCGTTCCACTTCACGATTGTGTCCCACTTGTTGATTCTTCACCAAAAAATTAAAATTTTATATCCTTATGTTTGAAGCCTGAAATGTGGCAAAAGGTTGAAAAGTTCAAGGGGGCCGAATACTTTCACATGGCACTGTAATCTGGGAATAAAGCCAAGCCAGAATAAGCCTTCCAAAAGTAAGAGGGACCCATCCACAGCTGTTTCGAGCTTATTGCCTCTCGTCCGTGTGATGCAAGGTACTGGCCAGCTGGGTGAAAAGTCAATAGATGGTTAAAACAGGTATATCCACGTAACAAGTCATAGTACCCCTGCTGAATAAGGTCTAGGACCTCTCACTCACCCAGCTAGTACTCAGACGAATGGCAAAAACCTTGAAACAGCTGTCTGCACATGGGTTTCCATTCCTGTCCTGGCTTTATTCCCAGATTATGCCACTAGGTTTTATGAAAACTAGGCATTGATCAACAGGGAGCAACCTTGCAAAAAAGTGGGGCTAGAGCAAGCTCCCTTTTTTCCACCAAGTATGATGTATTTGCATAGTCCTTTCCCAGAATTCTTAGCAGGGCATGCTTGGTCTAATAAGTCTCTGTGCACTGCAAAGCAGCCTCTTTGAGGCAACATCTCCTTGTTGAGACATAGTACCCCTTCTGACCCAGATCTGACCTCACAAATGCTCTTGTGGAAGAATGGGCAAAATCTTGTAGAACGCTTTGTTAGACAAGTGGCGGCTCTTATAGCTGTAAAGGAGGACAAACCCACATTTAGGCCGGGGCCTCATGTAGCATAAACGCTGCGGCAAAAACTGCGGCATTTTACATTACCTGCAAAGTGGATGGGATTCTGGCTAATCCTATCCATACATTGCAGAAAAATATCCGAAGCGGGCATGCGATTTCAAAATGGCAGCATGTCAATTATACCTACGGAAATGCTGGTGGTTTCCCTACAGGTATAATGGAAGCAGAAAGTCCACAGAGGAAAACTCTGCAGACTTTCTGTGAAAAGCACTGTGGAAAAAACTGCAATGTATTTCCGCTGCTACATGGGGCTTAGCCTAAAACCCATGGCTTTGGAATGGGATGTCCAACAAGCTCCTATACCTAATCTCTTAACTTTTCTTACCTTCAGTCTTAAATAAAATCACAGATAATACATGAAGGAGAATACATAGTATCTGACCAATGTAGAAACGATAATGGACTACATCTGTACATACTACAAGAGAGGATCATCTCTTAATCCAGGAAGAAGTGAAGGAGCCACAATAACATTCAACGTACAAGGTTTACTGCAGCAGAACTTACCGGGGTTTGTGTAATTGTGAAAATTGGGTGTGGGGGTGTTCTGTTCAGGATCCTCATTTCTTAGACAAAAGTGGAGATGGGTTATAAAGAGCATCTCTTTGCTCTGGAGGACCTGTTGTGTCCTGCAGTATACAGACAGCCCATTGACTTGTATGAGCATTGTGCAATGCTTAATGTTTCCTGTGGAGGTGCTGCAGGGAAACTGAACACTTACTGCCAGGTCTACCATAGGTTGACGCCAATATGAGTAATATGGCAAACAAGTCAAGTTTTTTCCCAGCTCTGTTGCGTATGACTTTGCAGAAAGTGACAGGCAATCATGGAGGCCAATACAGCGGACTGCAGACAGTTCACACTGTGCTATATCGGTAAACAACTAGCGCTTTTCAACTCGTTTTGAAAGGTGAAGTGAATGAAGAGGCATACTGTATATTAATGGGACGTGAAGGTCAAAGTCTACCCTCCTCCTGCTCTACTACCACTCCTTAAATACTTCTTGGTAAAAGTGGTTTAACAAGATGCACAATATCAAACACAGCACCATCCTTAAGGAGCAGCAATGAATTGCTATGTAAGACACAATATCAGTCCCATCTATTTCCTTGGTAAAATTAAGTACTGGCTTCTTCCCAATTTCGGTGAAATGATCAATTGATCAAAGACAGCATGCTGAGGTTCTTGCTGGGTAGGCCACAGCCAGCCAAGCAGCAGCTGCTTTAAATCCAATGTGGACTTTACATGGTATAAAAGGTTGCATAAAGGGGTCCTGATGTGGAGACCCCTCTCTAAGATGTTCCTAACAGATTGGGTGTGCCATCATTATAACATCTGCTAAGTGTAAATAAAACTGAAAGGGGTTGTGTCATGTATACAACTTATTCCTTATACATATGATGGGGGGGTCCAACTGCTGGGACCCCTACAAATCATCAGAACAAGGGAGGGTACCACTATCTGAGTGGAGCAGCGGTCACACAGGCACGTTACTCTATTCATCTCTATGGGATTGTCTAAGAAGCCGAGTGCAGCACATGAATATCGTTGTCAGTCCCATAGAGTGAACTGAATGAGATACACAGTTTTCCTAGAAATTGGACCTCCACAATCTATAACTTAACTATGTGTTGTAAACTTGACACAACCCCTTTAAAATTTCAGTTCCCTGACACTTTCAAGATATTTGTGACTACTACATAAATCCATTCCTGCTCCTGCCATGCCCGTGTGTGATCAGTACATTATAAGCATTAGGATGAAACCAACGGACATTTCCATTCACTGACAGCAAGCACATGTGAGGAATCAATATACAACATTTATTACAGGATAATTAAGACTTAAGCCACATCCACACAACCGAGTGTGCAAGCTGAGCAGGAGGATGATTTTATAGCAGAATGCACTCGGTCCGACCCCAAATGATTTCAATGTGGGGGGGGGGTCCAGTTCCGTTCCGAAGCAGGATAGGACCTGCTCTATAATCACTGGAATGGAGCATCCCAAGCCCCCTCAGATGGCACAGTCAGTTGTGTGCATGGGGCCTTAAAGGGGATTTCTGGCCCCAAATAATTTTTTCATATTGATCACTCATCCACAGGTCATCAGAATGTGATCTGTGGGAGTCCGACACCCAGGTCCTGCACAGAACAGCTAGGATAGGTTATCAGTATGTGATCTGTGGGAGTCCGACACCCAGGTCCTGCACAGAACAGCTAGGATAGGTTATCAGTATGTGATCTGTGGGAGTCCGACACCCAGGTCCTGCACAGAACAGCTAGGATAGGTTATCAGTATGTGATCTGTGGGAGTCCGACACCCAGGTCCTGCACAGAACAGCTGGGATAGGTCATCAGTATGTGATCTGTTAGGGTCTGACACCCAGATCCTGCACAGAACAGCTAGGATAGGTCATCAGTATGTGATCTGTTAGGGTCCGACACCCAGATCCTGCACAGAACAGCTAGGATAGGTCATCAGTATGTGATCTGTTAGGGTCCGACACCCAGATCCTGCACAGAACAGCAAGGATAGGCCATCAGTATGTGATCTGTTAGGGTCTGACACCCAGATCCTGCACAGAACAGCTAGGATAGGTCATCAGTATGTGATCTGTTAGGGTCCGACACCCAGATCCTGCACAGAACAGCAAGGATAGGCCATCAGTATGTGATCTGTGAGGGTCCGACACCCAGATCCTGCACAGAACAGCTAGGATAGGTCATCAGTATGTGATCTGTGAGGATCCGACACCAAGATCCTGCACAGAACAGAAGGATAAGTCATCAGTATGTGATCTGTCGGGGTCCAACACGAAGAGCCTGCACAGAACAGCTAGGATAGGTCATCAGTATGTGATCTGTGGGGGTCTGACACAAAGATCCTGCACAGAAAAACTAGGATAGGTCATCAGTATGTGATCTGTGGGGGTCTGACACCAAGATCCTGCACAGAACAACTAGGATAGGTCATCAGTATGTGATCTGTGGGGATCCGACACCCGATCCTGCACAGAACAGCAAGGATAGGCCATCAGTATGTGATCTGTGGGGATCCGACACCCGATCCTGCACAGAACGGCTGTTGCAGCAGCCTCTGGGCACCGGACGCTGCTAGTGGAAAGGGAACAATTGCAGTGCCGTCCTTATTGCAGCCCAGTTGGAACAGAGCAGCAGGTTCAGCAGCGAGCACCACTCCATTCAAGTGCAGATTAAAATGGAGTTTGACTATAACCAACATGGATTTGCAGGTAAAACTCATATAAAATGACCATGCACTGGTGGAGCAGAAGGCAGAGCAGTAGCCAATAGCGAATTCTTTACAGATATTGGTGTTTTTTTTGTTACAGTATGGAGACCACCGTTTCAAAAGAGACAACAGGAAGTGCCGCCATATTGGTTGTAGCTTTTAAAGGATTTTGCCGCTATCACCACATATTCCCTTCCTACAAGACTAATAATAAGTATCCAGTTGTATCTTGTGTGACCACCATATAATTCACTGCTATGGGCCTTATGGAGCATTGAACTCTGCCATTTCCATCAGTCTCATGGAAATAAACAGAGCGGTGGTCACACATGCACTACAGGGACTTGGGGACCCCTGGTCTTGTGATCGCTGGGATCTTACAGATAAATGTCATTAGTTGGAGACCCCCTTTAAGGTAATGTCTCCTAGCTTACTTGTATAGCAGCAACATATTCCGCAGCGCTTTACAGACATTGTCAATCACTACTATGGTGGCACTTCTGTTTGTCATGTTTGCAAGCAGTGACGCCACAACAAAACCTCAGTATCTCTGTAAGTAAATCTAACTATATGAGCATATTTGCCTTTGGGGTGTAAATCTCCTTTGATGAGGTCACCTTCAGATGGGCCTAGATGACCCTCCAGAAGATGCTCTCAGATGGAACTAAATGATAGTCTGTTTTCTTGCTGAATAAAACAAAGCTGTATTTGGGCTACAGAGCAGAACTCTGGGGTGGTCACAGCCGGGTGGTCTCCAATGAATCCACTCCCCTTGTTACTGTGGTCCTATTAACACATACAGCCTGAGTGATCACAGGCTCAATGAACAGGGTTTTGCTTCCATGAATGAGGCCTTTGGTTTGGAGCAAATCTACGTGGTGGGAAATACCTTTCAGAATATTACGGTGCATATCAATAAGTGAAGAACTGCAAAACGGAATTGCCAAATTTACACATATATGACATAGTTACAAGTGGTCTTCTAATACACTGCATTGTAAAGCGCTACTGTATATGTCCCTGCTATATAAATCACCTTCATGAAAGTCAGGAGAAAGCTTGTTATTTTTATAGCATATAATAAAGGAATGATCATTGCTGAGACCACCCCCTGCTAAAAAAAAGTAGCTGTGCAGTGTGTGCCGCGAGATCTGTGCTCACTACTGTAGGAAACTCCATGGTGGCTTCATACAGTCTATGGACCATTCAGTGGCCGTGTGAGTAAAGTCAAGTATGGCAAACAGCAGCAAAGCTATGGGGTGCTGCACCCTGTTTGTTTTGAGATCCATGGGGGTCCGGCTACTAGAATCCTAAGATCATTTAGTTAAATGGCAAAAAACTTAAGGAGTGTGCGAGATGTTTCATGGCTACTAAACCAATCCCAGTGAATGGCGGTGACATGTACATATCTCTGTGGTCGCAGATAGGGTTAGCATTATAGAAAGAGAACTCTGATATGTAAATATGGTCTAGCAAGTTCTGCAAGTGCTTCAGCTCGTCCAACCCTTCCTCTTGATGTTAGAAAGGTTTTCTGGGACTTACAATTTATAAAGTGCTGCGGAATAGGATGGCACTTATAAATAAAATGTATTATTATATATTGATAAGCTATCATTAGGATATGCCATCAATATGTGATCGGTGGAGGTCTGACACCCAGGGGGTTGAAGAGGCTGCAGCATTCGATCAGCACTGTGGCCTTCTCACTAAATACCAAGCACAGTGGCAGTCATATCATAGAGACTGTGCTTGGTATTGTATTATTTGAATGGGACTGAGCTGCTGCTGTACCAAGTGGCTGGTGAACGTAGCGCAATCGGCAAAGGGAAGAGGTCACAGTGCTTGTGAGTGCCGTGGCCTCTTTATACAGGTATCCGACCCCCACCGATGACATATTGATGACCTGTATCTTAGGAATAGGCTATCGATAAGTAAGTCCTGTAAAACCCCTCGAACACCAGGGTGTGTGCAGTATGGTCTTGCCTCTGTTCTCCGTGCAGTACAAGACTGATGCTATTGCCCACAGTGGCTGGGCTGGGAGATTTCATTGCATCACACAGTGACCTAACACAACACTGGAAACATTCATGACCAAGTATTAAAGTTTACTGATGAGATCCAGAGCACCTGCCAGATTTGGCTATTGGGGCACCTGTGAGCTCATTTGTATACTGGATCAAATTTTTCTCCTGTGCAATATTAGCTGTGTCTGTGACCACAAAGGTATAAGTGTACATGTATACGTCCACCACCTGGGGCTGGTACTGGCTTAGCCAATAAAGCATCTGATAGAGTTGACTTTTGAAGGAAATCTATCCAAAACATTTAACCCTCCCCCCACGTTATACGTGTCATGGCGACCCTGATATAGAGATATGTAGGTTTCTTCTCCTTCACTCTTACTGCCAGTCAAATGGAAGAGAGTACAGATCTGTGAAATGCAGAAGGTGCGATATTTGCTGGACACTTCCATAGGGCTTTAGTCATCAGTATCAGGGAGTAAAAGTGAAGAGAGAAGACTCACATACCTCAGAGATAGGGACCATAAAAAAACAAAAAAAACAGCAAAAGAAGATTGTTATGCTTTTAGGTGAAATTCTCTTTTATATGCATTTTCTTTCACCTTAAATCAACAAAATCTCTAGGTAAAGAAACCTGAAACTAACATTAGTGTGGTCTGCTTATGCAGGGCCAGAGGGGGCGGCGTATGGCCTGGGAACTCTGCCTGTATGTTCTATGTCATGCCTTGACCTCTAGACATATACATTGCCTTGAGAGAGTTCCTTTAAATGTAAATCTCCAAGATGATCTGTCAAATTGTATTAAAACAATTCTTAGTTATAAGAATGATAGTTATAGTGTTCCTAGAAAAGTTACAACCAATATGGCTGCTGCTATGACACCCACTGGGATGGTCACCAAACTTCTCAGACAGCTGGGTTCCTAACCTGCCTGTTTAAACATCCATTCAAGGATGGGCGACAGCCCCTATAAGGGTGATAGTGGTCACTGATGCTAATGCGAAAACTAATGAATACTATTTGTAACAATTTGACAGAAGTTAAAGGGGCTTTCCAGGAGTTGAGAACTGATGACCTTAGCTCATGAATATCTGATCAGTGGAGGTCTGACACCAGGGACCCTACAGATCAGCTGCTCAAAGCAGGAGGCAACGTGTAGGTGAGCGTCGCTTCTGCTTGTGATGTCACGTTCATCCGTCATGTGGCTGGTTTGCAGCTCCCTGCCATTCAAGTGGATCGGGCTGACCTGCAACACCAAGGACAGACGCTACGCAACGTATGGTGCTGTAAATGGTATTCAGTGTAGAGGCTGCAGTGCTCACCCAAACAGGTGGAGGGGGTCCTGTGTGTCAGACCCTCACTAATCAGATATTGATGTCCTATATAAAGGATAGATCACCAATATTCAACTCCCAGAAAACCCCTTCAACCTTAGCATGATGCCAATCTGTGTACAGCGCTGCAGAATATGTTGCCACTACAAGAGCAAGGGGGGGGGGGGGGGGGAACAAAAAAAACAAAAAACACTGACCTACCCTCTTCACACTTTGTTTTAACTATAGCTTATAAGTTCCTAGGTAACGTGACACGTTCAGGTTTCATCTACAGCGCTGGTCTCCAACCTGTGACAGACAAGTCGTGGTACACCATCACAGGAGTGTAATCTGTAGGTGTTTGTAAGGTTTAATATGTCCAGAGAAAACATCATAGACATCTCAGGTTCTCTAACAGCAAAAAAAACAAATGAACCATGGTAAAATAGGAGAGAGTTAATGCTAAATCTGCAGACTCAGCATGATCTTATAGGGAGGGCTATAAAAACCGAAAGGGGGGTCATACTAAAGTAACCAAAATGTTGGGGGGTCCAAAGACTGTGTCATTTAAAGAAAAAACAGCTTGTCGCACAGCTGAATGGATGGCTCGTGGTGGAGAAACTGGCCAGACAGGAAGGCCAGTTTGTGGGCATATTTGCAAGGGGCTGGCACTCTGATTGTACCAGGCCAGTTCCAGTACATGTGGCACAGCTTGAAAGTCAATCTGAAAAGGAAACAGGAAAAACAAATATTAAATGGAAACATATTCATTTCAGATTAAATATAGAATAAAAAAAGATGAAATTGCAAAGTCACAACCAAAGCGGACAGCCAGAGAAAGACGTCTTGCTAAAAGTTATCATATGTTGCTAGAAACCTGGCAGGCCTACGTGGGGCACTAAACCACCTGCTGGTCCTTATGGACTGTCGGCTTAGTGTACTAAAAGGCCCACTCCTAACCCTGGTCATGGCTGCATTTATGGGTACATCTCAGCTACACTGTGCACACGCACGAGGTACAACTCTGGTTTCAGTAAAGAGCTGCGCAGGCGCAAGGAGTACAGGCCTGGAGTCTGCTAGAACAGCTGATCTGTGTGGGGTCCGAGTGTCTGACCCCAATAGATCACATACGGATGACCTATCCTGTGAATAGGTCAGCAGTATGAAAAATCAGTTTGAGTCCAGAAAACCCCTTTAAGAATAAAGGCTATGCCAAGCTTAGCAACCCCATGTTCATCAGCTTCTTCTTTTCACCAGGCTGTGTAGTTGGCAGGCCAAACCTCCTTTCTACAGCCCAACACAGATTCCTATGAAAGTAAATATGTAACAAACTGTCCATCTAATTAATTATATTAATAATTTTATAATTAAAAAATAATTAATCAATTTCTTTTGAATCTGGCATTGGAATTTTTTTTTTCTCCAATTCCAGCCAAAATTGATCCCAACCCCACAGCCCTGCATTTCACCATTTCTGGACTGCCCCTTTAAGGCAGTATATAATCTCTCTGTACAGCGTGCCTTACCTCTGTAAATGATCAGGGCTAAGGTTGGGGGCGTTCAAGACACATACATAGTGAGTAGGAATGCCGCAGCCCTGTCTTGCATGGTGAGAGAGCAAGAAGAAATCCACCCTACAGGATAAGACATAATCCAGTCAACACGTCTATTAGGACACGTATCATGTAAGGTGTAACGCACATGGCAGAACAGCTCACCAGTCACGGGAGGTGACAGTATGGTCCAACACTGTCCCTGGCGCCGGAGTTAAAAATTCCCCAGTATGAGAAGAGTACAGATTGGTGCTAACTCTCTTCTGCACCACAATCACCACCATGCGGGGCGAATAGTTCTCAAATGTACTGAAGCAAGTCTGGAGCTGTGGGATCTCATAATTCTGCACTACATTCAGCTGACTGTCTGACACGCCATCTCGATACACGACAATCTTCTGCGGCAGTACGTGGTTCACCTACATGGAAAAATAATACTAATGTGCGGTCATAATATAATAGATAGAAAAATCCATCCAACAAGGTAAAGTAGGTACTGCGGCAAATTTACTAACAATAGTGTATCCTATGCCAGTTTTAATAAACGGCCCGAATAAATCTGTCAGAGGTTTCGGCACCAGAATGGAAATCTACACCAGGCAGGAATTGACGTAGATTTCCATTCTAACTCATGGCAGGAAACTGTAAATCAGCCGGGCCGAGGCAGAATGTAGGGGGTGAGGCATGGATCGGGCTTGAGGCCCATGTGTGGTGCAAGAAAGGGCCTTGGGTCAAACATGCGCCTCAATATCATCCCTCTACAGACTGGCGCAGAGGGAATGATAAATTCCCACCCATTGTCGTAAAGGGAGATGCCATTTACTTAAAGGGGGTCGCTACAACTGATGTTAAACCTAAGGACAGTGACATGCCTAAAGAACTGCCAGTGGACTGCTGGGTCCTCATTGCTAGACACAATGCAGGCACGTTAATAATCTTTCACACTGAGACCTAGTAACATCCATTACTCACCTCATGGAATTTCTGCAAGGCCCCCACTAGACAAAGCTTTAAACCATCCATGATTTCCTGATGGGGAAGCTGGAAGACAACACGCGAGTACCAGCGGGTCAAGCAGCTGCAAGGAGATCACAAGCACTTGTGTTATTGTCTTTAATCACATTGTTAAAGGCAAAACTGGACAACCCCTTAAAGTTTTAAATCAGCCGGGGGCAGTGACAAATTAAAAAAAAATAAAAAAAATTCACACTCACCTATCCCCGATGCTCCGGTGTCTTCCCCGCACAGTCTGTTCCGTGTTTTTCAAGGTGAAACTGCTCACTGGCTGTGACTGATCACTGATCCCCTCCACTGAGGCCGCTGATTGGTCACAGGACTGCTGAGGCCAATCAGCGGTCTCAGCATGCCGTAGGAAGAGTCCCTTGATGTTACAGGTAGTGACATCACATGCCAATCAGTGGCTTTAACGGAACTCCGGAAGAGACCTGTTCAGCAGAAGGACCGAAACGTGCCGGGTGGACACTGGCGCATCGGGGACAGGTGAGTATAAATTTTTTTTTCATTTTTTTTTTTTTTTTTAATTTTGTTCACAGCCCCCAGCTGATTTAAAAGTTAAAGGGGTTATCCATTTTCTTCTGGTCAAGAAGAAATAAAGCAATACCCCATACTGGTTGGATCCTGCAGTGATGATGTCATTAATGTCATACAAGCGTCACAGCTGAAGCCATTGATCTGCCACAGCGGTCATGTGCATGATGTACATGACATCACTACAGGATTCGAGACGGTGACCAAAGTGACTGCTCTGGAGCCAGTGGGGGATTTAATGGGTGAGCAGACATTATTTTTTATGCTATTTCTTGCTTGTAGCTCCTTTAATATGTTATTCATATCTTTCTATTTTCTTCTGAATAAGCAGGGTAACAGCTTAAAGGCATTTTGAGGGATTTTTTTTTTTTATTGGCCTATTGTTAGGATAAGTGGGGGGCCAATAACCAGCCTCCTGCACTGGTCTGTTGTTCAGGACTACTGTCGGTACTACACAGTATACTGAGCCAGAACCAGATAACTACATGTATTATATAGTGGCCATACGGCATTACTAAAATACTGTTCTTAGGATAAGTCATGAATATCAGATCACTGGTGTCCAACAACCAGCACTCCCATCGATCAGCAGTTTGAAAAGTCTGTGCTGTGGCCTCTTCACTACTTACCAAACATGGCATCATACACTGTATAGTGGCTGTGCTTGGCATCGCTGCTCAGCCCCTTTCACTTATATGGGAGTGAGCTCCAACCAAGCCATGTCATCAATAAATATAAAGTCATATGGCCTGTGAAGTGGAAGCAGCATTCACGGCAACACTGCTGCACCTTCAAACAGCTGATCTGTGTGGGTTCTAAGCATTGGACCCGCGCTGATGCAATACTGATTGTAGGTCATCAATATTTTAGTCCCAGAAAACCCCTTTAAAAAGGGATCACATGGGAAATTTTAGTGCTGGGTGAAGTTGTCCTTTAAAGTTAAACTAAACATTTCAACGCCATAGCATGCATTAGATGTGGAGATACTCACTGGTTCATGCTGGCCACAAATCCAGTCACTGACCGCAAACCACGACTAGGGTCATGGTAAACATCAATTCCGATGACCATCAAGTATTTCTAGGTGGAGAAGACAAACAATAAGTATAACATGCAAATGAGGACAGTGCATTGTGGTGGATTTATATCAGAGGGTCCTTATTTCCACATCTTCATGTCATTTAGCTCATCTACAGTACTCAGTTGTACAGTGGTTATTTTACATAGAGATATTCATCCTAAAGCCACTATTCCTCATACTTCTCTTATGATCACTGCTTATAGGTGTCTATTGCAGTGATCCCTTTCTTCTGACTGGGACAATCTAACTTTCTAATCTATCAAATAACAGGGTCACATGTATTGGATTAGAATTAGTTGTTAGTGATAGAATCCAACATCACGGGAACCAAAAAGAAATGTGTGCAAATCCAGCATTAGTACTGGCTGGAGAGGGGAAGTAGGGGGAGGAGAGGGGATGAAGCTGCTGTTCTTATGGTTAAGAGCATCCTGAACCACCGATGTCACTTCTAACAATGCTGTCGATCTACTCTCACAGTGTATGTAATGGGTATGTTCTGTAGGTTTACATGGAGGTGTAGTCTAGACATAAAACCAATAATCTGATGTAACCATACAGGAGATTGATATGCACTAGAGCTAGGAGCTAAGGCCTTTTTCATATCTATGTCGGAGACTCCACTGCAGATGCCTTGGCTTTTGACAGGAAGACAACTGTTGCACACAGTCTTATTTCTCTTGTGAAGATGAAGGACAGTGTGTCGGAACAGCCTGTTACACCCTAACCTGGCACAGCGCAGGAGTTTCCTGGGTTTGAGGAGAGGTATTGGTTCTCATTGATGTATAAAAAAAACTTACAGGTAATGCTCTGCTATGAGATAATCTGTACACTTTGTGCTCATGGAGCATTGCCAGTAAACAATAAACTCAGTGACTCTGTTCGTCGGAGCAGCCTGGAGTACACCTTGGTGCTCTATGGACTTTTCCCTGGCCTTATCGACTATGTTAAGGATGTTTTTGTGGCTTGCCAGGAAATGCCTAATGCTGAACTGGGAGAGGATGTCCATCCAGGACTACTGCAGGCCGCTTCACAGCCTGCTCAGAGACTATTCCATCATGGACAGTCCGGATGCTGAGCAAGGGGGTGGCTGATCCTTGCTCCTTCCCTTCTCCCCTTGGTGTTTCTGTCTTTCAATACAGCTTGAGGTCCGATTCCCCTTCTTCCCTTTTCCTTATCACTTGTCTGTTTTGTGAAGCTTTATTACAATGTGAATGTAGTGCAGGGTGCAGTGTATAGTGTCGGACCTGTGCCTTTACTGTAAGTTGTGCTTCTGTGTTGCATGGGATGTGTAAGACATTTACTGTGCTGTCTTCCAGTCTGTACTACGTCACAAAATGCCATGTGTGTGCAATCTGACGAATGATTGTAAATAAAGATATTCAAATCAACCCAAAACAATGCCATGGCGACAAGAGCAACTAGATATGATGAGCAGCGATTTAATTAAAAAAAAAAAAAATCACTAAGCATCTCCATAGGCTTTTCAGTTTTCAGGCCATCACAAGTGGCCATATCCTTTCTCTTAAGGCTGGGTTCACACCTGCGCATGTAGTCCTTTTGGGGTTTCCATCCCCAAACCCGTTTAAAAAATGCGGAGAGAAAAGCGCTCAATGCAGTGCTTTTCTCTCCGGATTTTTCGCCCCCAGAACAGAAACCCGAACGCAGGTGTGAACCTAGCGTAACACACAAAGACAATGGTAGTTTTCTTATCAGCCTGCAAGTTACTCACCAATGGGATGTCTACGCCCCACAGCTCACCCCCTAGTTTGCAGTTTATCTGCAGTAGAATTTTTTGTGCAATGCTCCTCAGTTTCTGTGGATTGGAGATGGTTCTGGAGTTCACAACCTGTTACATGAAAAGTATACAAAAATAAAAAAAAAGAGGAAAACCTGGTGTGTATAGACTAAACTAAAAGAGAAGTGGTTGTGCCATGCCTGAGCTGCCATTAGTGGGCACAGATACGGGCTATTATATACTAACCTGGTAGTATTATAAATGCATGGCTGTCCACATGGATATGCTAGATTTGTCCGAGCACGAACCCCCCCCATGTGCTCTAATATCATCCTCATCTTTAGAATATGTAAGCATTACTCTCCAGATACAAACCCAAAATAACTCAAGATTTCACCTTATCTGAAATTCTTTACCTCCTCAGACAAGTATGTGACCTGCCATAAACTTCCCTTCAGTAGCTGTTGGGGTAGATCTACCTGCTCTACTGTATCTATCATGTATCACTGTTTATACACACACAAAACTGTATATACTGATCAACCACCTGACTATAATATTCTGTATGTCCACCTTGTGTGCCCCTGTGGCAGCATGGACGCCATAAGATCTCTGATGGTGTTACCACCAGGATGACAACTTGTATTCCTCCATTGTCCAGTTTGGATACTCTTACGCCTATTGTAGGCACTTTTGGCTGTAGACCATGTGGGCACTTTGACTGGTCTGTGGCTATACAGCCCAATACACAGCAAGTTGTGATGCACTGTGTGTACTGACACCTTTCTTTTACTACCAGCAGTAGGTTACGTTATAAGGTGTCTAATAAAGCACATGAGCCATGTTTAATACCAAGAGTAAAGACTCTCTGAGTGCACAGTTGTTATATGGAAATCCACATAGACTTGGCAGTAAATAGAGATATATAATATTATGTATTGGCTGTTTAGTGGCAATATTAATGTATGTAATAGCTGCAAGTCAATTAATGTAATATACACTACAAGCCAAGACATGTGTATAGTTACACAGATACAGTGCTATGTCAGGGCGTACAACAAAAGTTAGCTCAGCAGCGAGACTAATAAGTAGATATCACGTGTATGTACCACATATATTACATGGTAGGTAGACAAAGGTACACGGAGTAAATACCAGTTACCAGTAAGTACAAGCTTCCTCTGAGGAAGCAGGGGTGAAACGTATGTAGGGGTTACATGTACGTAGGAGCTGTTGTTGATAGGTTTAGTACTTGTGCTATTTGGTAAACTGATACCGGTACATGTTCCTGAAAATTGGGAAACATAGTTCTTTTCTTTTTATTATCAGCAGAAAAACTGATAGGACACCATGTATGATGGCTTATACAGTCATAGAATAGACTGCCCAGCAAGACCCTGCACATAGTTCATGAAAACTCAGGTACCCTTTTAACAGTACGGTGGCTCAGTGGTTATCACTTTTGCCTTGCAGCACCAGGATCCTGGGTGGAAATCAACCAAGGTAAACATCTGCATGGAGTCTGTGTCCTCTCCTAGTGTGTGTGTGAATGTTTGGACACGCTCGAAATATACTGAGAGGATCATTTGGAATTTACATTGTGAACACCAATGGGGAACAGTGACTGACTTAAGTGATGCCAGTCTCTGTACAGCGCTGTGTTGTATGCTGGTGCTATATACATAATAACCTGCAGCTCTAGGGCTAGGTTTGTAATAAATCTCTTCCTGCTTCAAAACATCGCAGCAGAAAAGGGAGATCTGGTTAAAGGTTTACACTAAGTATTGGTGAATGTGCACATGTCATCAGTAAGGTGTGCAGCTATTCTGATGTACAGATCCTCCCGATTCCTTAGGGCCATCCTGTTCTGTCTGAGTGAACTTGTTTCTAAACAACATGTGGAGGTGGTGAAAGAAAGAAATATGTGGCGTGACAGGACTAAGGGTGTCACAGGCGCTGTTGCAATGGCCCCACATAGGGTGCGCTGTACTGTTTGCCAATAACATTACAGTAATGAAATCACACATATGTCCTCAAGGTGGGGCTGGCCATATGCAAACAGTTAATGGGAATGTATCCCATATTCTGTGTTCCCTGCTGCCCGCATATAGAGAGCACTGATAACATCACTGATATTATGGTAACAGCCCATTAGCAATGTCCTCACATGTGTCATTGTCATCTTTCATACGACTCCAAGATCACAGCCTTACCAGTTAAGTTTATCACCAGTTGAAAACCCAGTCGGGACTGACATATTTATGTGCGGCTGCTCCTAATCTGGACTGTGCTTTCAACTGGTGAGATCCCTGGATATAATACAGTAAGCGATGAGAATATCATCTCTCATATGACATAAAAGCACAGTTCTAAGTCTTATAATGCCCGCAATATAATGGTTCCCTGCATTACACAATATGGCTATTATATTTCTGTCAAGCTGAGTTCTTAACCCAAATTTCCGACACAGCATCGAAAACAGGAAAACTGTAATGCAGGAATGTTACAGGACAGTAAAGAAGGATCCTTACCTGGGATGGGACAGGGGTCTGTACGCAGCACAACTTCTTTATGGCACCATACAGGTCATCCCTGGTCCCAGATATTATGCAGACAATAAGCTGCACCTTGGCCTGTTGACAACAAAGAAATGTGAACACGGGGGGGATAACTTTACAATGCGCTATGCTATATGGATCTTCAAAAAGCTGACATGCCCAAGTAAAATCAATTCAAAAAGATAACTTTTGAGAAACATCTTTTATATTTTATTTTATGCAGCCGCAGCCCCTCCTGTACTCACCTGTCCGGATGTAGCCCTGTGCGCTGCACTAGTAGCGCCAAGTGTCAGCCTCAACTCTGCTACATTAGTGGCACAACTCAACTATACCAGCGGTTCAGCTCTACTTCCACTTTCAATTGCGGGCTCCACAGGAGAGGAAACGGAGGAGGAAGGCCACCTCAAATTCCTCAGTGTGAACCTACCCTAATAAGGGGGAGCATCTTTCCAGGTACAGGCGTTATCCGCTTTCTACCACCACGTAGATACATCTATTGTGTTCTGATGTTATGAGTGAGGTCAATTCTAAAGGCCCAAGATATACAAAAGAAAAGTCAGCCAAACCTACTTATTTTGGAGCAACGGGCACTCTCCAATGTGTATGGGGGCCCTCGCTCTAACAGGTAATGTCAGGAAAAGAAGGATTGGGTATACTGTATTTTATCATAGCTGAGTCTTTGTTCCCCACCAGAGCCCTAACTCTACTCTTCCCACTGCAAACATAACTATACCTGGCTGAGCATGCATGTGTATGGAGCTGTCAGGAAGAACCCAGTGACTTTATTAAGGACCCAACGCCATTGTCTATGGGGCAATCTTACAGGTGAGTGTATGTGACTGGCTCATATGGTATAACTCTTCTCGACATACTTCCTAAGGTGTGCAGCGGCATCAGACGCCACATTCCTGTGTGACAAGCCTCTACAAGCTCCACTCTGTCATACTACTACTATACAGCAGCACACAGGAAAGCAGAAGACGACAAAGTAATGTCAGCAATGTGCTGGAAGACCGCATAGCGCTGTCGAGGAATGTATCTGAGCCAAAAGCAGGGGACAAGGTGGAGTAGAGCGATCTGTCTGCCCACAAACGGAGTTGGAGACTTTGTCTGCTTTCTAGTCCTTATACTAAATATCTGTTACCAACAATAAGCCCCTGCAGAGAGATTATTGCATTTGGAGGATCTTTAACCCCTTCCTGCTCTGCCCTGGTGAGATGTAGTTCCCGCACAGTGATGTGTAGCTGTTTCTACAATGGTCTGCCCCTACCCGTTCTCCACAGTGTACAAGTCCAGTACGGTACCAGGTACTTTATTGGCACCTCCTCAGATCAGGTGCTAAGTGATCCAAAGTGGTACTATAAAAAGTCACGTGTCCAAACAGTGCAGAACAGTGACTAGTCACTGAGAGAATCAGCCCTACTATGTGTGATCTAAGGGGGCTAGGATATCCAAAAACAAGTGGCCATCTATAAATAGCAATGAACATCTATGGCAATAAAGGGGTACCATCTGTAGTGGAAAGTAGTAGAGGCAGATAGAGATAAGACCATACCATGAAGTGGAGAAGAGGTTTAAAAGGGATTTCAGGGCATACATATGGATGACCTATTCTTAAGATAGGTCATCAGTAGGTGATCAGTAAAAGTCTGACACCCCGGACCCCCATAGATCAGCTGGTTGAAGAGGCCGCAGTATTCAGGTGAGTGCTGCGGACTCTTCACTGAATACCAAGCACCGTGCCATACAAATTGTTGGGGCTGTGCTTAGCATGGCAGACCAGTTCCAATCACTTGAATGGTTTTCCAGCATTCCCTTTCTACTAGGTCATCCATGAAAATCTCTGTGTCTGTATGCAGTTCATTTTCTTGCATCCCCCACAAACTTGAGTGGCTACACTGCTAGGATTTCTAGTATCAATGAAGTAGATGTTCCTATCCCGAAATCCCAAAGAACAAAACCCAAAGCACATTTCAATTATTGCAGAAGATTCTGCGGCAGTTCTTGTGCTAGCTGCAGGGGTTAAACCTGAGCGGCAGGTTATCCCACAGTGGACTGCCATGATTGACTGTACCCCAAATGGGTTTTTCCACCTTACCAGCTTATCCCCTATTCACAAGAAAGGGGATAAGGTGCAGGTCTTTGAGATCCTGACCACTGGGATCCCCCATTGAACACAAGAATTGGGAGTGTTTTGTTCCCTGTTCTGAAAGGAGTGCCCTCATCCATTCATGTCAATGGGACTGCGGGAGACAGCGGAGTGCTGTGCAGGCGGCAATCTTAAGCGTTACAGTGATAAAATTTATCATTTAAAGTCCAAATATCACGCAGAAGCCGGCACAGGGCAAATTCAGAGAGATACAGAAGTCAGTGAAACTCTCGAGCTAGAAGTAAGCTCAATAATTCAGGTCAAGTAACACATTCCTATGGACGGAAGGATTAGCAGAGATTACAGAACCTATTGTATGCCTGCTGCAGCCACAAATCATGTGCTTTCACCCATAGTCAACCATTGCAGCCAATGTGAACTGGCAGTTTATAGAAAAAGAGATGCACACTAAGCCAGTCCTAACATAGGGACTAAAATAATGGCAACCTATTCTTAGCATAGCTCATCAATATCAGATCGGTGGCGGTCCAACAATTGGCACCCCCATGATCAGCTGTCTGAAGAGCCTCTTCACTACTTACCAAGCATAGCACCTTTTTTATAGGATGTCAATAGTTTTCTGTGGACCAGAAAGCTGTGGACCTGGAGCTTTACTGTGTCTTGATGTCGGCCATTTATGAAGCAGTCGGAATTGGAGCAGGAATTGGATTTGGGCTGTGCAAAAATAAAGTCAGACACAGCCCTGCAGAAAACTTCAGACATAATAGTCAGAGGTTTTGATCACTGAGGATCAATCTAAGGCACCAATCGCTAAAATGAAGACGCTCTATGCCGTTTTGGCTGTCATCTTATCTGCCCAGCCCTCCAAAGAAAGTTGAGAGAGCAACATATTGACTTGGAGAGAACATATGGATCTGTATATAGTATATGGATCTGTATATACTATATGGATCTGTATATACTATATGGATCTGTATATAGTATATGGATCCGTTACACCGCTATCCACATCTCTGCGAGGAGAGCCGAGCAAAGCCGAAGGGGCACAGTGCTCAACTGAGAGCTTTTGCCCCTTCATTGCAGATACTGTGAGGGTCGCAGCATTAGGACCCTGTTGGTCAATACCTGTAACAGTGAAAAGTTTTCCGAAATAATTCCCTTTAATAAGTAGCGTGCTGCACACTAATACACTGTCACATTTAGGCTGCCTCCAGATCTGTGTTGGAGACTCTTTGGCTAGAACACTGTGGTTTCATTTAGCAAAATCACAGAAAACATTAGAAGGATCCGCTTTAGTATTTAGTCCATTCTTTTATCCCTACAATACAAGAACATAGATGTGAATATAGCCTTAAACGTGCAAATATCCAGGTACACCTGAGACAACCCTACCTGAACTCTACTGATAATAATATGGTATAATTCAGCAGCTTTCATCATGTAAAGATTAATTCAGTGGAAAAAAAAAAAAAGCCATATACTGAAGCTTAGATAAGCTATTCCTACCTGCTAGACCTGCTTTATCAGCTTATATGGGCTGTAAAATGGATTGAACATCTTGGACTCCAGACTGATCCATTGTAGCAAACAGCAGAGAGTCTTGTATAGGTGCTGCAGAATATACTAATAAATGAGAGCCCCACTTCGTGAATGGGAGACCCCTGACCCTTGAAGGACCTGCTGGTGTGGCCACAGTAAAATGCGAGGTGGTCACACATGTGCATTTCATTCTAGTCACTTCTATGAGAGTTACAAATACATTCTGCAGATATGCCATTAATGTCCACCGCTATGTTCACATTTGGGCCACTCAGTTCAATGTTCTGCTCCATCGGAGGACCAGAACAACAGACACGCAGACCGCTTAAATCGTGGACACCAACGGAGCCCGATGGACCCCATTGAGTATAATGGGATCTGTCAGGTGTACATTTTTTTAACACTGAAACTGCCGGACGAAAAAGCCGAACACACAGTACTTTTACTTCTGCCAATTTTCAACACACACTGCAATGGGGACACCAAATGGAAACTCCAATACAGATGTGACGTTAGCCCAAGATGGTCATAGCTCTGTAACCTAGAACGAGAAGGACATGAACACAGTATAGCAAGACCAAAAAAATGTGTACGTCTATCTCTGCCGCCATCTTCTGCACAACCTGATCTAGAGAAGGGGGCATCTGACTGGCACATTTTAAAGTTATTAGAAGTTATTGCCCCAATACATACAAAGGAAGGGTCAGCTAGTGTGTGTGGCCATGTTTATACCATCCATATATATATATCTATATTATATATATATATATATATATATAAATATAAATTTTTCACTCTTTGTTTCATTGCAGCCAATTGCTAAAAGCAATAAAGTGCATTTTATTTCTCATTAATGTACACTCAGCACCCCATCTTGACAGAAACCCCCCCCCCAGAAATGTAGATATTTTTGCAAATTTATTAAAAAAGAAAAACTGAAATCTCACATGGTCATAAGTATTCAGAGCCTTTGCTCAGTATTGAGTAGAAGGCCCTTCCTTTTAAGCTAGTACAGCCAGGAGTCTTCTTGGGAATGATGCAACAAGTTTTTCACATCTGGATTTGGGGATCCTCTGCCATTCTTCCTTGCAGATCCTCTCCAGTTCCGTCAGGTTGGATGGTGAACGTTGGTGGAGCCATTTTCAGGTCTCTCCAGAGATGCTCAATTGGGTTGAGGTCAGGGCTCTGGCTGGGCCAGTCAAGAATGGTCACAGAGTTGTCCCGAAGCCGCTCCTTTGTTATTTTAGCTGTGTGCTTAGGGACATTGTCTTGTTGGAGGTGAACCTTTGGCCCAGTCGGAGGTCCAGAACACTCTGGAAGAGGTTTTCTTCCAGGATATCTCTGTACTTGGCCACATTCATCTTTCCTTCAATTGCAACCAGTCGTCCTGTCCCCCATAGCATGATGCTGCCACCACCATGTCTCACTGTTGGGACTGTATTGGGCAGGTGATGAGCAGTGTCTGGTTTTCTCCACACATACCGCTTAGAATTAAACGCCAAAAAGGTCAATCTTCGTCTCATCAGACCAGAGAATCTTATTTCTCATAGTCTGGGAGTCCTTCATGTGTTTTTGGCAAACTCTATGCGGGCTTTCATATGTCTTGCACTGAGGAGAGGCTTCCTTCGGGCCACTCTGCCATAAAGCCCCGACTGGTGGAGGGCTGCAGTGATAGTTGACTTACTGCATCTCTGGAGCTCAGCCACAGTGATCTTTGGGTTCTTCTTTACCTCTCTCACCAAGGCTCTTCTCCCACGATTGCTCAGTTTGGCTGGATGACCAGGTCTAGGAAGAGTTCTGGTCGTCCCAAACTTCTTCCATTTAAAGATTATGGAGGCCACTGTGCTCTTAGGAACCTTGAGTGCTGCAGAAATTCTTTTGTAACCTTGGCCAGATCTGTGCCTTGCCACAATTCTGTCTCTGAGCTCCTTGGGCAGTTCCTTTGACCTCATGATTCTCATTTGCTCTGACATGCACTGTGAGCTGTGAGGTCTTATATAGACAGGTGTGCGCCTTTCCTAATCAAGTCCAATCAGTTTAATTAAACACAGCTGGACTCCAATGAAGGAGTAGAACCATCTCAAGGAGGATCAGAAGGAAATGGACAGCCTGTGAGTTATATATGAGTGTCACAGAAAAGGGTCTGAATACTTATGACCATGTGATATTTCAGTTTTTCTTTAATAAATTTGCAAAAATATCTACATTTCTGGTTTTTTTATGTCAAGATGGGGTGCTGAGTGTACATTAATGAAATTAATAAAATTAACTTTTTTGCTTTTAGCAAATGGCTGCAATGAAACAAAAGTGAAAAATTTAAAGGGGTCTGAACACTTTCCGTACCCAATGTGTATATATAAGCATAAAGAGTGAATACACACTTTCACAACTTTCACCCTGAAGATAGGGAAAGAAGGATCTGGCTGCTGGATTCTCAAAGGAGATAAACCACCATCAGATGTGTCTGACAGAACCTTATTCTCTTCTCCAAACAGAGTGCACATGTATGGGGTGGGAGATTGGGAGGGAAGGCTTTCAGCCAAATGCTTAGCTGTTTAAGATGTTCTAGTATGGCAAGATGGAGGTGCCATAAGTAAGGTAATGTGCATCTAGTAAATGGGATACCTCTTGGAGAAGCTGTGGTAAATGTGTCACCGGCCCTGAGTACAGTGCACTCAACTTTATACGTCTGGCTCAGTCCGGATGTTCATCTTACAGATACTAGATATAAAAATGTGCTGCGAGAAGGATATGCCAATAAGTTCACTGTGATAGAAAAGAGCCATCCGCAGACAGCTGTTTCAGGGGTTAGTGTCCCTCATCAGTGCAAAGCAGGGTACTGGTGGGCTAGGTGAGAGGTCACAGATGTGGGACACAGGGGAATACCTAGAGGGGGTGCAGAAGTAACAATCTATACCTGGCCCTGTAGCCTCAGGGGTCTCACAGGCCTCTCTACAACATAAGAAGACACCAGTATTATAGGTAGGACATGGTAAGTGGGGTCCTGTTAACTGTTTTGTAATGGGGCCCAGTTGCTTCAAAATAGGCCTTTGGTAGGACAGAAGGGGTACTGTGTCATCTTATGAAGACCGTCTTTGCAGGCCACTTTTTGGTTAGTTTGCACTTCAGGTATTTGTTACCCCTTAGCCTGGACTTTTATAAATGTGTTATATGTTGAGCAGGGGTTGAGCACTGGAGAATGACACATGGATCCTCTTTCATTGCCCAGTACTATACAAGTACTCTTCAAGTGGTGACTTTTAGGTGTTGTTTTATGCAATTGCATTCTGACAGATTTATTTTTCTATCTTGGTCTACTACACCATGTCCTTACTAGCTTAGTTAAACTATCACATTTTACCCCCACCCACTACCCTAACCTCATCATAATGCTGCCCCGTTTATCAGACTATTCTAGAGGATTCTACCAGGAATATCAGCCGTCTACCAAGTGTTCAATCGAAGTCAGAGCGCCGCCGTACATGGATTCCAAAGAAAACTACAATCTTATATGAGAAGGTTTTACTTGTAAAACCACTAAACGAACAATACAAATAGGTCCAACAACCAAGGTCTTCATCAGGCACATAATTAAAGGGGTTTTCTGGGACTTATACATCGATCCTCAATCCTTAGGATAGGTTAACTATATGTAATTGGTGGCGCTCCATAGAGGCTGTACTTGGTATTGCTGCTCAGACCTTTCAATTGGTCAGAACTAAGCTGTTGTACGATGTGACCAATAAACATGACCCCATCTTCAATCAGATGATCATTGGAGGGTCTCACATGTCAGACCCCTCTGATCAAATATGACTTATCCTAAGGATGGGTCATCAATATGTAAGTCTTTGGCCAATTGTTGTACCTGTATCGCCAGCTAGCCTCAATTTACCATGGTTATAAAGATGAAAACAAACTGATTCTAACTTTTGGGTTATAATATCAAAAAACAAAAACAAAAACAAAAACAAAACAACAAACACAAAAACAACAACAAAAAAAAAAAAAAAACACCCCATCAAGGCCCAATTCTTTTTTGGGAAACTGGGAGAAAAGTGCCCCCAGAAGTATCGTACTCTCCTTTTTCTCACTAACAAAACATGCACATATAAACAAATACAAATACACACACACACACAAAGAAATATACAGTGGGGAAAAAAAGTATTTAGTCTGCCACCAATTGTGCAAGTTCTCCCACTTAAAAGGATGAGACCGGCCTGTAATTGTCATCATAGGTAGACCTCAACTATGAGAGACAAAATGAGAAAACAAATCCAGAAAATCACATTGTCTGATTTCTAAAGAATTTTTTTTTTTTTAAACTCGGTTTATTGAACAATCGTACAACAAATTACACATCAATAGTACAAGCTTAAAAAGGAATAACAAAGGACATATTCTAAAAGTTGTACAAAGACATATCAGAAACTAGACAAAAAGAACCAAAACAGTGCTGCATAGTCCATGGTAGATGTAAATATCAGATACAAATCGTCCAGGAGAGAATCCAGGCAAGGGAGCCGAAAGAAACACAGAGTCCAAATCAACCTGTAGGGAGCAAAGGCATATACAAAAACCCCACACATATACAAACAAGATATCCTAATAAATACTTCCTATGGCGGAACTCCAGGGAGACTTAGTAGATAATAAGGAAAATACTATACAACTCAAACTGGACACTCCTTCCTGCGTCTAAGCAGTGAGTGTGTGCAGGGCATTACGAAATGATGGGGCTGTGTATAGAGTCAGAGGTGAGTCACACCAAGAGCCCCAAACCTTTCGAAATTTTTCAGGGCAACCTCTGCCTTTATATACTATTTTATTATATGAGATAATGGAATTTACCAATTTCCTCCACATGGATAGGGAGGAGGGGCGAGGATCCATCCAGCGCAAGGCAATAGCCTTCCTGGCTAGGAAAAGGGATTCTCGCAGAAAGATGCGAGTATGATGAGGCCATATTTCCTCATCCAGGATACCAAACAGACAAATTTCAGGCGAACATGGAATTGGGGTCCCCAGTATGTCTGATAATAAGTTCACGACCTCAGTCCAAAATGCTTTAATTATAGGACACTCCCATATCATATGCCAAAAATCACAATATCTAGCAGTGCACCGTAAACATCCAAGATGTTGTAGCCGTCCCATTTTATGCAGACGTGCAGGGGTCAAGTAACTTTGATTCAAAATGTTTACTTGTATAAGCTTATTATTAGCGGCTGGGGAGACAAACTGTGCCGACTCCAAAAGGTCAGAAAATGTCTCGTCTGTGAGAGCAGGGATAAGAGTGCGCCATTTCGTTAGAGCCGGAGCTTCCAGACGAGACATCCTGACCTGTATAAGATGGGCATACAATGCTGAGATAAGGCCCTGCGGACCTTGAGACCTGAGCACCCCTATAAGGGGATATGTGGAAATGCTGACAGCCGGTGGAGGAAACTGTGTGGACATGGCGTGTCTAATTTGGAGAAACCTGAAAAATTGGGTTCGAGGGATACCAAATTGGGTACTCAAAGAGTCGAAAGAGCGGAATACGCCCTGATCATAAATATCAGCCAGGGACGTAACTCCAAACTGTTTCCAACTCCGTGCATCCGGAAGGGCATATAATTCGGTCAAACCTGGGTTATCCCATATCGGAGTTTCAGTAGGGACTCCAGTATAAGCCGCCACCCGCCTAGCTCGCTGCCAGACCTGTATTGCCAATGTATGGATTGGGAGCAAGCTACCTCTATACAGGTGTGGGTGTTCCAAAACCGGCCATAAGTTGGGTATATGTAGATGATATGCTAAATGTGCCTCAGGGCCAGGCAGAGGATCCGCCAACAACCAGGACCTAAGATATCGAAGTTGACCAGCAAGATAATATAAAAATATATCAGGAAGAGCCATCCCGCCCATAGCTTTAGGCCGCTGCAATGTGGAGAAACGTAATTTAGACCTCGAACTGCCCCATATAAAGGGAATAAGTATGGAATCCAATTGCTTAAAGAACTTCTGTGGTACTGACACAGCCACATGTTCTAAAATATACAAACATTTGGGGAGGACCACCATTTTAATAAGATTAATCCGCCCTGCAACGGACAGGGGTAAAGCCCCCCACACCCTAAATTTAGCCCGAAAATGACCAAGCAGTAGATATATATTTAAACTCAGGAATTGTCTATGATCATTGGAAATATGGATCCCTAAGTATTTACAGGCATCTACAACCTTCAGGCCACAAATATATTCTCCCATATTTCCCAGTGATTGTCTAAAAAGGGGCATATATGATGATTTGGCCCAATTTATCCGTAGACCAGAGTATATACCAAATTTATCGATTATTGCCATAGCTCTAGGGAGTGTATGAGCAGGGTCAGACATAAATAATAGGTCGTCGTCTGCATAAAGGGCTGTCCGTTCCTCCTTAGTGCCAATAATCACTCCCTTGTAAACCGGGTCTGTCCTAAGGATAATAGCAAGAGGCTCTATCGCCAATGCAAAGAGTAATGGAGACAACGGACATCCCTGGCGAGTTCCCCTAGAGAGAGTGAAATACGGGGATAACGCACCATTAATGGAGAGTGCGGCTCTAGGGGACTGATAAAGGAGCATAATCCAAGCAATAAACAATTCCCCAAAACCGAAACACCTCAGAACCTGAAGCAAAAATGGCCATTCCACCGAATCAAATGCCTTAGTGGCATCAAGGGAAGCCACCGCCCAATCCTGTCTAAGAGCAGCCCCTATCTGAGAAACCACCTGGACCCGTCTAAGGTTATCAGAAGTAGATTTGCCGGGCATGAAGCCCGTTTGGTCTGAGTGAATTAAATCCAAAACCACAGTATTCAACCTCTTAGCGAGAATTTTAGTAAGTAATTTATAATCGATGTTAAGGAGAGAAATAGGTCTATATGACCCACAGTCCAACGGATCCCTATCTGGTTTAAGAAGGAGAACAATATTAGCATCATAGAAGGAATCCGGCAGAGTGCGGGCCACAAACGCATCCTGATAACATTTCAATAAGACAGGGAGCAGTTTATCCTGATATTGTACATATACCTCAACCGGAATACCATCCGGAACCGGTGATTTCCCTTTGGCCATGTCCACCAATGCATCAGATAATTCCTCCAGTCTAAGGGGAGAGTCCAGAAACTCCCGTTGTTCATTTGTCAGGGTTGGAAAGGAAACATCTGCCAAATACTGGCCAATATCCTGAGTAGGTGCATGTAACTGAGATTGGTAGAGGGTCGAGAAATATTGATGAAAACGGTCACGGATGGCCGCACTATCAGATAGGGCATCCCCGTCCATCGAATTAATTCTCAAAATTGCTGGAGAGGCTGTGTTATAATGGATAAGATGGGCTAAAAGGCTACTAGACTGATTACCCAACTCATAAAATTGTTGTTTATTGAAAAATTGAGACCTGTGGGCCTTTTCATGTAGAACATGTAGATATTGCCTACCCAGTTGAAGCCACTCAGTTCTGGAGTCATCAGTAGGATTAGCTATATACGCGGCCTCCAACAATGCACATTTTTCAGCTAAGTCTCTCTCAAGGGAAGACGATTCTCTTTTAATGTATGAAATAGAGGATTTGAGACATCCCCTCAAATATGCTTTCATAGTTTCCCATAAGATAGTAGGTGTGGCGGTAGGGGAATTAATATCTAAGAAGGCTTGCAACTGATCCGGAATACAGTTATGCACTGCTATCAGCTTGAGCCAAAAGGGGTGAATACGCCAGTTATGAGAAGGTCTAGAGAGGTCAGTATCCCCAAATTCCAGCAGCAACGGAGAATGGTCAGACGTTGCCCTGGGCAAATATGAGATGTTAAGCAAAAGGGAACATGCCTTAATATTGCCTAGTGCATGATCAATACGGGACAGAGAGTGATGAGTGGCAGAATGACAGGAGAACACCAGGGCCTGTGGATATTCAAGACGCCAGAGATCATGCCAACCCATTTCCTGTACAAGCTGGGCCAGGGGGGTAGGGTGAGCACCAGAAGGGGCAGGGGCACCTACATTTAATCTATCTAGGGAAGCATCCATTAATTTATTAAGACCTCCCATGCAAACCACTGTAGCGGCAGGAAATTTAGCCGCAAAGTGGGCCGCTTCATGTAAAACTGAAAAGTCAGATGCAGGTGGCAAATAAAGTCCTAAGATGACATAAAGTTTAGACTCTATCCAGGCCTGCACAAACACATAACGCCCATCAGGGTCCCTAACAGTGAGGCCCGGCTCCCAGCGGAGCCTGCGGTGAACCAGGAGGGACACCCCTCTAGAGAAAGAAGTATGAGTGGAGTGCAGGGCCCACTGGACCCAGGGTTTTTGTAAGTATCTGGTCGTATCAGGTGCTAGATGTGTCTCCTGCAAGCACACCAAATCAGGGTTGTATTGTCTAAGGTGGGAAAAAATAGTAGAGCGTTTCTTCACACCGCCCATACCCCGTATATTCCAAGAGCATACTTTAAGGGTCGCCATAACACCATACAATCACATTATACATTAAGAATGAGGGGTTACCCCCGACCCCCACCATTAACCACCGGACCGTTAAACCGAAAAAAGGACTTGCAGCAATAATTCAACCAAAACTGGAAACCCATAAGGGGCATTCCAACTATTAGTGAGGAGTCTAAGATTGCTCCTACACAATACGTGGCACTTGGTAAATGGGGGAAGTAGTGCACCCAAGATGGTATGGTAATAGGGCACTATCTTCAAACTAAAAAGCACAAAGCAATAAACTATCACTATAATGTGAATCTCCAAAGGGACCCTAAACAGAAAAATTCTTGGCCGGTGCCCATGGGGCAGCCAAACACCCATCATATGAAAAGTCCATAGGCAACTGCAAGCAATAATAACAGTCATTAGCGGGGGCTGGGCCACAGGGGGCCCCCCCACCAGTCATCATATACCCTGTTACCGTCTGGGAGGTCGAGGCAGTAGGTTCAGCCAGTCTTCCGCCTCCCGCGGGGATGTGAAGAAAATAACCCTCTCCTCATGGATCACACGGAGCCGTGCAGGATAAGCCATGGAGTAATGAATGGAACTTTCCCGCAGTCGACGCTTGACATTGACGAAAGTGGCACGAGTCTTCTGTAGTGCCGCAGAAAAGTCGGGAAAAATGGAGATGGATGAACTGTTGAATTTAATCTCTCTAAGTTGACGTGCTGCCCGCAGCGCTGCATCTCGATCCCCACTGCTGAGAAGACGGGCCAACAGCGGCCTCGGAGGGGCACCCTGAGGGGGCGGTCTGGCAGGAACTCAATGGGCCCTTTCCACGGCAAAGGCAGGAGAACACTTGGCCTCCGGTAGGGTTTCTTTCAACCACTTCTCCATAAACTCACACGGATTAGCCCCTTCTGACCGTTCCGGCAAGCCAAGAATGCGCAGGTTGTTGCGACGGAGTCTGTTCTCAAGATCATCCGCTCTCTGTGTCCACAACTCAGCCGATCTCTCCAGTGCAGTAAGCCTCGCCGGTACTGGGGCTGAATTATCCTCTAAGAGAGAGATGCGATCCTCCACCTCCTTCACTTGACCCCGTAAGGTCTGAAAATCTTGACGCAAAAGGCCCACATCAATCTTGACTTCCTCAATTTTACCTGTGAGGGACGAGGTGCTGGACTGGATCGCCTCAAGCAACTGAGTCGTGACCTGTCGCAACGTGGGCTCCGCGTCCTCAGCAGGAGATGCCGCCGACGGTGGATCCAGTGCCGGCGGGCTGCGCTGCGGCTGCTCCCTGGCAAATCCCCGGAGACGCTCAGAAGCCGATCCTTTAGACTGGCGACTCATGGCAAGACAACAACAGTGACCACCAAGCAGCCAGTAGGTAGTATCAGAGGATTAGGATGCAGTACTCAATAGCCAGATAAATCAGCCAATAGGTGTTATCAGAGGGTCAGGCTATAGCGGCATCCACCATGCAGCCAACAGGTGTTATCAGAGGGACGGCCCCCCAGCAGTGTCCACAATGCGGCCAATAGATAGTAACAGAGGATCAGGATACAGTATTGACTTGCCAGACAAAAGAGCAAATAGGTGCCATCCGAGAGTCAGTCTGCAACAGCATCCACCACACGGCCAGTAGGTGTTATCAGAGGAGCAGCTCCCAGCAGCGTCCACGATGTAGCCAATAGACAGCCACAGAGGGTCAGGATACAGTACTCACTCGCCAGACAAAGCAGCCAATAGGTGTTATCAGAGGGTCAGGCTATAGCGGCATCCACCATGCAGCCAACAGGTGTTATCAGAGGGACAGCCCCCAGCAGTGTCCACGATGCGGCCAATAGATAGTAACAGAGGATCAGGATACAGTACTCACTCGCCAGACAAAGCAGCCAATAGGTGTTATCAGAGGGTCAGTCCATAGTGGCATCTACCATGAAGGCCAGTAGGTGTTATCAGAGGGACTATATCTAGCAATGTCCACAATACAACCTGTAGATAGTAGCAGAGGACCAAGATATGGCACATCAGCTGCCAGGAGGTGTTATCAGAGGGCCAGTTTGTTTCTGTGGGTAGGTACCCCAAAGTACAGGCCCAGGGCACCCAGGCCGGCAGCCCCAGTCCCCTAGCGCTCCACCGCAGAGCCCAGGCAAGCCACACAGCCGGTCACCGCAGGCCCACCACGCGGGCAAGATGGCCGCCGCAGCTCACCGCCCGCACGGATCTCCACCGCCCGGCACAGCCGCCGCGATGTTCAGGACAGCCACCGGACCGAAGACCCGCGCAGGAGAAGATGGGGTGTTCAGCGGTCACCAGAGCCCGGACACAAGCAGGATATCGGCAGGATTATAGGAGTCCTCGTCGGAGCTCAGCTCACATGCTGCTGCTCCGTACTTGCGCTAGCCACGCCCCCGATTTCTAAAGCATTTATTTGCAAATTATGGTGGAAAATAAGTATTTGGTCAATAACAAAAGTTCATCTCAATACTTTGTTATATATCCTTTGTTGGCAATGACAGAGGTCAAACGTTTTCTGTAAGTCTTCACAAGGTTGGCACACACTGCTGCTGGTATGTTGGCCCATTCCTCCATGCAGATCTCCTCTAGAGCAGGGATGTTTTGGGGCTGTCGCTGGGCAACACGGACTTTCAACTCCCTCCAAAGGTTTTCTATGGGGTTGAGAGCTGGAGACTGGCTAGGCCACTCCAGGACCTTGAAATGCTTCTTATGAAGCCGCTCCTTCGTTGCCCTGGCGGTGTGCTTGGGATCATTGCCATGCTGAAAGACCCAGCCACGTTTCATCTTCAATACCCTTGCTGATAGAAGGAGGTTTGCACTCGAAATCTCACGATACATGGCCCCATTCATTCTTTCATGTACACGGATCAGTCGTCCTGGTCCCTTTGCAGAGAAACAGCCACAAAGCATGATGTTGCCCCCCCCATGCTTCACAGTAGGTATGGTGTTCTTTGGATGCAACTCAGCATTCACTCTCCTCCAAACACGACGAGTTGTGTTTCTACTTTGGTTTCATCTGACCATATGACATTCTCCCAATACTCTTCTGGAACATCCAAATGCTCTCTAGCAAACTTCAGACGGGCCCGGATATGTACTGGCTTAAGCAGGGGGACACGTCTGGCACTGCAGGATCTGAGTCCCTGGCGGCGTAGTGTTTTACTGACGGTAGCCTTTGTTACGTTAGTCCCAGCTTTCTGCAGGTCAGTCACTAGGTCCCCCCATGTGGTTCTGGGATTTTTGCTCACCGTTCTTGTGATCATTTTGACCCCACGGGGTGAGATCTTGCGTGGAGCCCCTGATCGAGGGAGATTATCAGCAGTCTTGTATGTCTTCCATTTTCTAATTATTGCTCCCACAGTTGATTTCTTCACACCAAGCTGCTTGCCTATTGCAGATTCAGTCTTCCCAGCCTGGTGCAGGTCTACAATTTTGTTTCTGGTGTCCTTCCACAGCTCTTTGGTCTTCACCATAGTGGAGTTTGGAGTGTGACTGTTTGAGGTTGTGGACAGGTGTCTTTTATACTGATAACAATGTCAAACAGGTGCCATTACTACAGGTAATGAGTGGAGGACAGAGGAGCCTCTTAAAGAAGAAGTTACAGGTCTGTGAGAGCCAGAAATCTTGCTTGTTTGTAGGTGACCAAATACTTACTTTCCACCATAATTTGCAAATAAATTCTTAAAAAATCAGACAATGTGATTTTCTGGATTTGTTTTCTCATTTTGTCTCTCATAGTTGAGGTCTACCTATGATGACAATTACAGGCCGGTCTCATCTTTTTAAGTGGGAGAACTTGCACAATTGGTGGCTGACTAAATACTTTTTTCCCCCACTGTACTTACATACACACACCATTTTATCAAAGCAGTTCGGATGCTTGTAAAACTAAATTAGTGTCATAAAAAGAAACAAACAAACAATGTGAGAGAAGGAGATAATGGAAACTTATTTTGTAGCCCAAGAGGTAGGGGTCACTGTCTGTCATGTCTCCCCCTGGAGATCTAATAGCATATACAGTACAGACCAAAAGTTTGGACACACCTTCTCATTTCAAGAGTTTTCTGTATTTTCATGACTATAAAAATTGCAGATTCACACTGAAGGCATCAAAACTATGAATTAACACATGTGGAATTATATACTTAACAAAAAAGTGTAAAACAACTGAAAATATGTCTTATATTCTAGGTTCTTCAAAGTAGCCACCTTTTGCTTTGATTACTGCTTTGCACACTCTTGGTATTCTCTTGATGAGCTTCAAGAGGTAGTCACCTGAAATGGTTTTCACTTCACAGGTGTGCCCTGTCAGGTTTAATAAGTGGGATTTCTTGCCTTATAAATGGTGTTGGGACCATCAGTTGTGGTGTTCAGAAGTCAGGTGGATACACAGCTGATAGTCCTACTGAATGGAGTGTTAGAATTTGTATTATGGCAAGAAAAAAAGCAGCTAAGTAAAGAAAAACGAGTGGCCATCATTACTTTAAGAAATGAAGGTCAGTCAGTCCGAAAAATTGAGAAAACTTTGAAAGTGTCCCCAAGTGCAGTGGCCAAAACCAACAAGTGCTACAAAGAAACTGTCTCACATGAGGACCGCCCCCAGGAAAGGAAGACCAAGAGTCACCTCTGCTGCGGAGGATAAGTTCATCCGAGTCACCAGCCTCAGAAATCGCAGGTTAACAGCAGCTCAGATTAGAGACCAGGTCAATGCCACACAGAGTTCTAGCAGCAGACACATCTCTACAACAACTGTTAAGAGGAGACTGTGTGCAGCAGGTCTTCATGGTAAAATAGCTGCTAGGAAACCACTGCTAAGGACAGGCAACAAGCAGAAGAGACTTGTTTGGGCTAAAGAACACAAGGAATGGACATTAGACCTGTGGAAATCTGTGCTTTGGTCTGATGAGTCCAAATTTGAGATCTTTGGTTCCAACCACCGTGTCTTTGTGCGACGCAGAAAAGGTGAAGGAATGGACTCTACATGCCTGGTTCCCACCGTGAAGCATGGAGGAGGAGGTGTGATGGTGTGGGGGTGCTTTGCTGGTGACACTGTTGGGGATTTATTCAAAATTGAAGGAATACTGAACCAGCATGGTTACCACAGCATCTTGCAGCAGCATGCTATTCCATCCGGTTTGCGTTTAGTTGGACCATCATTTATTTTTCAACAGGACAATGACCCCAAACACACCTCCAGACTGTGTAAGGGCTATTTGACCAAGAAGGAGAGTGATGGGGTCCTACACCAGATGACCTGGCCTCCACAGTCACCAGACGTGAACCCAATCGAGATGGTTTGGGGTGAGCTGGACCGCAGAGTGAAGGCAAAAGGGCCAACAAGTGCTAAGCATCTCTGGGAACGCCTTCAAGACTGTTGGAAGACCATTTCAGGTGACTACCTCTTGAAGCTCATCAAGAGAATGCCAAGAGTGTGCAAAGCAGTAATCAAAGCAAAAGGTGGCTACTTTGAAGAACCTAGAATATAAGACATATTTTCAGTTGTTTCACACTTTTTTGTTAAGTATATAATTCCACATGTGTTAATTCATAGTTTTGATGCCTTCAGTATGAATCTACAATTTTTATAGTCATGAAAATACAGAAAACTCTTGGAATGAGAAGGTGTGTCCAAACTTTTGGTCTGTACTGTATATGGATGAATGGCATACACAAGCCTCCAATGATTTTATAAAAAGAGGAGTAATGTACTTTGTACTCTTTGTAGGGAGATTATTCCTGTTATAATCACATTGACCTCGTGGGTGATGGGTAAGTGAAAGTACGCCATGTACTTGTAGACCTTGTGACAAATACAAGGGAGTGATCAATCACTGCCGGGAAAGAAAGACATTGCATCAAGATATTATAAAGTGGTATCAGTGTCAGCTGTAAAGGGTACATTGGAGGTGTGGCAAGGGAACAGTCATACATAGATTAGGAAGGAACTGCAATAAAGGCAGATTACAAATACATAATATTACTTTATTAATGCAAAAAAGTTGATAAATTCATTCAAAATCTCGACAACAACATATAACGGTTAAAAAGCAAAGTACAAGATATAACTGGCAATGAACAGAAAACACCACAGGAGTCTCACTGGTATAATTATTATAATCAATAACTGGCCCATAAATACTGCTGACAACAGTGACAAGCAACGTATAATGACATCACTCTCTCAAGACTTGTATAATAGTACAATACTCATGTCTCCAGTGGAAATGCAGCCTAATGGCGCAAAGTATCATATATCTAGTGACCAAAACTACCCAATATACCTAGTGCTTATAAACATATATCACATGCTGGTCAATAAACAAAATAGCTGCTGCTACCAAGGTCCTGACAAAGCCCTAGAGGGGTGAAATGTTGAGTTGGGATCTAGGCATTGGTGTTTCAATCTGGAATACTCCCTCATACCATGTGTGATGATTCTGCTTAAATATGGCTATAACTCAGAGATGTATTTTGATCTCTGGGTATAGTATCTCCCTTCTTATCTGCATTTATTCATAATGTGCGCAGCTATAAGCCTAGGTGTATATTGGCAGTAGTAGCAACATTGTAACAATGGGGCTTTGTATCCATCCCAGCAGGGCTCCATTGAATTCCTACACAGCCCGGAGTGATCAAACAAACATGCATTGATCAGTCTGCACTGGTAGATCAGACATGGTTGATAACATTGTATCATTTCACTTGGTCTCAGCTCTTTACAAAGAATCTGGACTTGCGTGCGTTAGTCAATCAGACTTGCTGTCGCCGGTGACCGCATTCTGGGAGGTGGCATAAAGGGTATATAAGATGAGATAAGAGGTCAGTGGGAGGAGATTGTGCTGGGACTACAAGAGAACACCATGAGGAGTTTTTCACAGACAGACTACAGGAGATTACAGACAGACCATGAGGAGAGGCTGCTGTGATTAGCATGCAGGCGGGAATGCTGCTGCTTACTATGATCAGACTACAAGAGACTATTACTGAGAGACTGTGATGAGAGCATGCAGGCTGAGATGCTGGAGTTAATGCCGCTGCCTCCACTGGGTTATTCACACATGACAGAGCATGTGTGAGTGTTGGATTATAGAGCCACATCAAGGAGATGCGTGGTAAAGTAATTATTTCACTTTTATGCCTTTTATTTTATTGCACTGTATCTTGTAACTAGTAACTGTTAATGCTTGTATACATCTGCATATCTGTTCTGAACTGCATGTGTTAGATGTTAATACCGACCCATTTAGGGGTTAATAAATATATAAAATTTAGAAAGCTTGTCTTGTATTTATCTTGTGAACCCGGCACTCACTGGCGGTGAGTGTGGTTTTTTATGAAAGAAGACTCAGGTGTGGGCCAACGCGGTGATGGCGCACTGAGGATCTTTCACACCATGGCAACAGGTATTTTGTTTATTGACCCTTCATCTGGCCATCTCCTGCTTGGGGGGGGGGTCTTTCTTTCTTCCAGAGAGCTGGGGCCATATCTTTAGTGAATGACCTCCACTTCTCTGCTCGGCGCTGCAGCCTTTCTCACTCTTCCTGCAGCCTTCCTATGCCTTGGCAGGTTCTCCCCCTTTTTTTCTGGGACCCCCAATCAGGTCTTTGGTATCCATCCTTGGCCGCCGTGGAGCATTCCGGAGCCCTTGGACATCTTCAGTGCCTGGGGTGCATCGGCACTGGCCACAGCCTTCAACTTTAGTCCCCTGCTTCTCCGAGGAATAGGCCTTCAACTTTGGTCCAGGGCCTCCCAACTGCTCCCACTCTCTCAGTGGTCTAGTAGGCCCTTGGGTTACCCCTATTTTCCTTTGGGCCCCTTCCACCAAGTCCTCTGTTTTATAGGTGTGCCAGCTGCAGTAAAAAGTTGCCCATCTGCTCACACTGCCTTGCGCCTAAGCCTGCCCAGGATTCTCCCTGGTCCCTCTACTGTAGATTCCCAACCCCCCCGGACTTGGTGGCCTCCCTTACCCAGGCCATAGGCAACCTTACCATATGCCAGACTTCGCCAGTTTGTGCTGGAGACCCTGGAACAGCTGCTTTTCCAGATTGCTGCTCAGTCGGCGTCTTCCAGGCTCATCCTCAACCGCTCAACTCACTCCCGTTCCAGCTCCAGGAGCAATCCTCGCAAACGGACTAGGAAATCCTCCTAGAGGTCCTTGTCGCTCCCCTTCCTCAGATAGGGCTACAGCTCATGGCTCCACTCTGACAGGTGGAACCTCGTCTCCCACTGCCTGGGCTGCTTCTCCTGGGGACGCCTCTGACTCAAACTTGGAGCCTCAGCTACGCAGATGTATATCCGTTGCTACGCAGAAACTCATCTGTGCGGTCAGATATACCCTCCATATCTCAGAAGACCCTGACGCAACCTCCCAGGAGGACATCATCTGCCAAAATTGACGCCCTCACCTGGTCTCCACCTCCCACGGGGCCTTTGACCATATCTTGAAAAAGGAATGGCTTCACCGGGACCATCCCTTGCCTTCCACAAAGAAGTCGGACTTCCTGTTTCCTTTTCCTGATCAGTGTGTCAGAGCCTCCCGTGTTGAACCCCACTTGGCTATCCAAAGCTACTACTCTGCCTTTGGCAGACTCCGCCATCCCTTGGAACAGAGAGTAGACTCCCTTTCTAAGGTGGCCTTCGTAGTGGCTGGCTCATCTCTGCAGCCTACCTTTGCTCCGTCTTGGGTCAGCAAGGCCTGCATTTCCTGGGCTTAACAGCTTCAGAAGGGCCTCTCCACTGGAGCCCCCCTCCAGGACAACCAGCTTCTTGTCTCCCAGATCCTGCATGCCATCAAGTATCTCTGTGATGCTTCTCTGGAAGAAGCTCACCGGTCTGCCAAAACAGCGGCCAACGTGGTGGCCATCCTCCATACAGTTTCGATTCGGTCATGGAATGCTGAATCCGCCTCTAGAAAAGCGGCCACGGCCCTTCCCTTCTCTCAAGATGAACAGGGCAGACTTTTTGGCAATGGTCTTGAGAAGCTCATCTCTGAAGCTACCGGAAATCCATCAGTGGCGTTCTAAGCACCAGCAATCCTCCTCCAGCTGCTCTGAGCGTTTTTGCTACATTTATGGCTCTACTTCTTGCTTCGGAGGGCAGTCTTCTCGAGACTCCTGCTCCAAGAAGCCCTACTTTAAGAACAGGCCTGCCTTACAGTGACCGGGCATATTTATCCCAGTCCCCACTTCAGAGATTTTCCAGGTCTTTTACTCCAACCTGTTCACCATCCCCAAGAAGGATAACTCCCATCACCCCATCCAGGACCTGAAGGGGCTCAACCAGTTTGTCCGTAGGTGCTGCATGGAGTCCCTGCAGTAGGTGGTAGCATCCCTGGAGTTCCATTGACAATCCCGACACCTACCTACACATTCCCATTGCGCCATGCCATCTTCTTCATTTCATTGTGATTCGCGTCATTTCCATTCTCTCAGGAAACCCTGGCTTTCCGTCCTCAGATTAAGATTTCCCTGCAGGGAGTGGCGCACTGCATTCCCTACCGCCCTCCCGTGGAACCTCAATCTTATTCTCGAGGTGCTATAGGCTCCCCCCTTCGAACCTTTGCGTGAGATCTCTCTTCGCCTTCTGTCCTGGATGATCTCCGAGCTGGCTGCCCTGTCCTGAAAGCCTCCTTTTCTTGTTCTCCCTAGGGACAAAGTTGTCCTCTGTCTGACACAGTCTTTCCAGCCTAAGGCTGAGGCCCCCGTTGCGTGAATGCAGCTTTTTTTGTGGCAGATTTTGTGGTGTTTTTTTGAGCCAAAGCCAGAAGTGGATTGAGCAGAAGGTAGAAGTATAAGAACTTCCTATATATTTCCCATTCCTTTTGCAGCCATACTTGGCTTTGGCTCAAAAACCGCAACAAAAAAAGCTGTGTTTCCGCAACATGGGGTCTTAGCTTAAGGTGGTTTCTTCTTTCCACATCAACAAGGACAGAGTCTTACCGTCGTGGATTGGGTCGGCTATCAAGAAGGCCTATAGGCTCAAGGGTATGCCGCCACCTGTATGGGTGATGGTTCATTCCACGAGGTCTGTCAGAGTCTCCTGGGCTGTTTGGCATCAGGCTTCCGCTGCCTTTGTGTACAATTCTACCAGAACCATTCTGTGGCCTCTGCTGATGCCAGCTTGGGTCATAAGGTTCTGCAAGCGACTGTGCTCTAGTTGCTTGCATGGCTGTGTAATTCCCACCCACTGGGACTGCTTTAGGACAATTCATGGTGCTGTGTCCCCCAATGATGTAACCGAGAAAAAGAGATTTTTTTTTTTGTACTCACCTTAAATTTCTTTTCTCGTTGTATTCATTTGGGGGGGGGGGGGGACAGATCCAACCTTTTCTTGTTCTTGCCTCTGGCTTTTTTTTTCCTTTCCGGGTTTCAGACACTGGTGGATGTTGGTTCTGTGTTTTTTCTCTTTTTTTTTGTGTTCTCTCTCCTAACTGCTGTGGTACAAACTGACTAGCACAGTGTTTGTGGAGAGGATATAGCCCAGAGGCGGATCCGACATTTTTTTGATTTTCCTAGTGTTAGCCTCCTAGTGGCCAGGTCTATACACATGGTGCTGAGTCCCCCAATGAATACAATGAGAAAAGGATGAACGCAACCCCTTTCGGACTAAAGCCAGCCTAGTGATCAGCTTATTGTTGCATATGTAGCTCCTGAAGTTTCAGTGGAGAGCTGCGACGAGCTCGCTATAGCATTAAATGCTAACCATTAAAAGTAATGGCCAGAGAGATAAGCCAGGTGACCTTACTGTGGCCACTCCTTGTTAGGGGCTAAGCTTACAGATGGTTAACAGTGAACAAAAAAATGTGTCTATGTTTTATGTTAAAATATTTTTTAAGAATTTTTATATTTAAAAAAAAAAAAAAAAAAATCTAAAAAAACCTGCAATTCCAACTTTTGCCACTAAGCCTAAAACATTCAGTAACTTCCTGTTTTCTACAGAAGGACCATGGGCCATAGACATAATCTGGAGCAGTCACTTGTATGAGAGTTTTCTAGGTATGCTCTGTGACCTGAACAGGTCATTGTATAGATATGGGAGAAGACAAGCTGAAAAATTCTCTATTGTGACTGGTGGATTCTGTGTCTTGTCTACATATACATGATCGCTGTGATCACCCGTGTGCTGGTAAGTGAGGTGACTGCTGCAAAGGAATCTACAGAAAACAGGAAGTCTCAGTACCTTATATGGCCAAGTGGACAAAGTCAGAACTACAGGCTTTTTTTTTTTTTTCTAACTTTAAAAACCTCATCAAAAATATATAAAACGCATAAAAATATGTTTACCATAAAACGATTAAAAATAGGTAATTTTCTGGTGACACACCCCTAAAGCTGTCGTCTTAACCTCTTATCTACAATTACTCATGGGGAGCAAATCTAAAAAACTGGTGATTAACATTATGTATAATCATAACCGCTATGACCAAAAAGATCTGATAGTCCTAACCTCCTCCCCTTCCTAAAAAGTAAAAAACAGAGTAGCTCCAATAGCAGGAAAAGCCTGATGCCAGTTCTCACAAACAGAATGCAAAGGTCAGCTGTCCACTTGCTAAATCCTAGCGCCTGTCCATGAGTCCACTAGTGTAGATTTTCCAGTAAAGCCTCACATGACTCATTTGTATATCTCATATTGTCCTTCTGACCAATACCAATCATTTCCTATCATGATGAATGTTGAGGTTTATTTCCTGTAAAGTGGACCTAGTAACCTTACCTCCCCCTCCAGCAGTGACCTGATGCTTCGGGCATATGTCTCTACGCGATCATCTCTAAGCTCAATGGAGCTGGGCTGGTTCACACGCATGCCAATTGGACCAGCAATCCTCTCAATGGCGCTAGTAAGATCCTTGACTTGAGTGCAGGCCCGTTTAGGGTATATCACTACCCAATACTGAAGAGGAACCTGAGGAAGAAACAAAAACAAGATTTACCACAGGGAAAGTGCTGGTTCTGATGCCAGAAGTGCAGCTCCTCATAAGCTGCTGTCAACTGAGATCATACCATCTGAGAAGTTACACCGGGGAAGGGGCTCACATTGCCACACCCTGTCCCGTAATGCGATCACGGGAACCTGAGCAGTTGCCACAGTGGCGTTGCACTATTGTACGAGCACCACCAGAATCAACGCACCCAAAAATATCCAAATTAATAAAATTATTTATCTCACACGGTGAATGCCATAACACGAAAGAAAAAATAATCACAGTTCCCGAATCGGAATTGTATGGTTGTGTGACTGCCTCCCCACCACTAAAAAAACATGATAAAAAGTGATAAAACAAAAAAAAAAAAAATATAAAAACCCCATACATATTCCAAAATATCAACAAAAATTACAGCTCACCACACAAAAAATGAGCCCCCACAAAGCTCTGCAGATGGAAACATAAAAAGGTAAAAAGAGTAAGAATACGGCAATGCAAAGCAAATTTATTTATTTATTTATTTTTTTTAAAAGGACAACAAAATCTATATAAGGAATAGCAAAAACTATATAAATTTGCTATATATTGCTCCACAGAACCAGGCTGCTTTCACACAAAAGATCTGTTTTGCGGGCTGTAAAAGAAACAGACATTGTACAACCTAGTGTATTCCCACTTTCGATCCATGTGCCATCTGTTTTTCTTTGCATTGACAAGAACAATAGGTTCACACGTGTTCGGGTTTCTGCTCTTCGGGTCTGCATCCAAAAAAGGGAAACCTAATCCGCTTAAAAAGCAGTTACCGTGGACCCCATAGACTATAAGGGGTCCGCCTGGCTTCCGCCAGAAAAATACGGAAAGCATTTTTCAAGTGGAATGATGGACGGAATGTCCGAACGGGCAATGAGCGCAGGTGTGAATACAGCCTTAATTTTAATTTTTTTTATTCTTCAGGATCACTTAAAGAATTTACGAATAATGGAGGAAACACGGACAGCAAATGGATAATGCCCGTGTGCTGTTCATTTTTCGTTCATGGACCCATAGCTGAGACAAGTAGAGAAAAAAAATAAAAAAATAGTGCATGAAGCAATTTTACCCTACGATGTGTGAATGGCTCCACTCACTATCATGGGTCCATGTGCTGTTCATTTTGCATAGACAGCACTTGGGCAGAAAATCGTTCATATGAAAGTGCCCTTAAGTTATCAGGTCATTGTTTTTTTGCACCGTGAACGCTGAAAAAAGAAAGCCAAAAAGCAATGGCAAAATTGTGTTTTTTCCCCCCTCAATTTTACATTATATGGAACTTTCAATGGTGCCATTAAAAAGTACAACTTGTCCTGCAAAAAACAAGCTCTCATATAGGTATATCGTAAGTCAGTATAGTACCAAAAAGAGAGCAGCACTATGCAAATACGCATGATGGGTGCAAGTCTTCAGCCAGTGGCAAAATGACCAAAGTAAAAAGAGGCAGCACTCCAAAGTTGATGCAGATAAACGTTAGTAGCCCAGTGATGCAATGTTTTGGTTCAACTTGAACCTTTCTAAAGCCTATATTGTAAAAGAAGATTGTAAACATGAAACATTGAAAATCTGCCTTGGCGGAAGGGGTTAAACAAGCGATTGTAGAAAACAAGGAAAAATAAAGAATGGATAAAAAAAACAAAAAACTTGCTGCACCTTTTATTCAATCATTATGACATCTCAATCTATAACTGTAAACTGGATGTGTATAAAACAGCAAATGCATTATAAATACATATGTCTGGCTCTAGCGCCAACTTTTGAAAGGCAGCTCCCTATAGATCAGTGTTTCTCAATCCTTTCAAGCAACATATTCCCAGTCAGAAAGTCCTAACCAAGTACCCCCAAAGTAGTGATCACTTATAAATGACTTAGCAGTTATGTAATGACCCCGATGTGTAATGTAATGGCCCCCACATATACCACAATGGTCTTAAAGTGTAACATAATGGCCCCCGTAGTGTGAAACATAGGGGCCCCCACACCCAGTGATGTCTATGTTACATGCTGATGCTGCACTGTATGCAGGTCCCCCTTGCCCAGGACATACACACACGCATAGCCACGGGAACCATGCTGACTTCGATCAGTACTTATGGAGGCGCTTACTGCAGTTAGTAGCACCACGGAAGCAAGTGGTGAGCTGTATTCATCACTCACCATCCTGCTCACCACTTACTCTCTGTTCCAGGGCCTGCTGTGACGTAGGCACTCAGCACCTGGAGCAGAGAGAAAAAGGGGAGTGGAGCGGTGAGTGACGAATACAGCTCATGACTTGTTCCCAAAGGTGCCACTAACAGCAATGAGCACCTCCATCAGTACTGATGGAAGCACTCACTGCACTTCTGAAGTAAGCATGGTGCCCGTGGCGTCCTTCCTGGACAGAGGGGACCGGCACGCAGTGCAGCATGTAAAATAGACCAGTGGTTTCACGCTGTGGTGCATACCCCTGGGGACTGCGGGGCGTAAGATCTGTGCCTGGTTTTCCTAAAACCTAGGAGCATAATCTGGGAATAAAGTCAAGCCAGGACATCTCCATCCAAAATGAAGAGGGACTCCTCTGCAGACATTGTCAGGTTATTGCCACTGACTGACTGGCTGAGAGGTCCTAGATGTGGGTTAAAAGGGGGACTTTTAAGACCACGTATACCCTGCTAAGTATTCTGGGCAAGAGATATGTAAATAAGTCCTTGGTTGAAAAGGAGAACTTGAGACAATTATTTGCATATTTTTTTCCTGAATTCTTAACAGGGAACCCATAGTCTAATGAGTTCCTGTACACCTCACTGTGGCCTTACAGAGGCACCCCTTCTGACCCAAATATATATATCTACATCTCTACCTATATCGGACAGACAAATGCTTACAAACTAGACACCTGAATACACAATCTCATTGCTATCACAGTAATGTTCATTTTCACAGCCGGCCATAAAACAAGCACTTGTTGCCGTGTGCAATGGATCAAAGGTGACTCCAGAGACACAATGATGAGAGTACAGTTGACGCGGATGTGTTATGTAACACAGCAGGACAAGCCTCAAACCCTTCATGAGCAGGTTACATGTCATTTCAAAAGAGTCCCTCAGATTCAATTGTTGTCCATCCTTAGACGGATCCATTTTTAATATTTAGTCTGCTTTTCTATTCTTACCACAGAACAGAAGAACAGACCAAAACAACGCAGATGTAAATATACCTTAACTCCTTAGGGCTGTTTTTGAACTTCAGGGCCCCACATAATTTCCGGATTTTTCAGCGTGCCATTCTAGAACCACTGACTCTCTCTTTTTTTGTAACAAAGCAGCAATACGAGGGTTTTGTATTTTTGTAGGACAAGTTGTAGTTTCATTTTGAGATATATACATTAGTGTTTATTTGATCTTAAAGTGGTTATCCGGTTTCTGAGATTGTTGACCTATCCTCAGGATAGGCCATCAATATTTGATCGGTGGGGGTCCGACACCCGGGATCCTCGCAGACCACCTGTACTGAGGCAGTGCGGCAGTCTATGGGGTCTGGTTATGAGGGTACCAAATATGAAGAGATATGTTGTAGTACAAATGTTCTATACAAATATATATATATTTTTAATAAAACATAATAGAAATCTGCACAGGCACCTGTTAGAGCATGCCACTGAAGAAAATATATAGCCATACTCACAGCTGAAATGGAAGGTTCACGGGTTACTTCTCTGGTCCAGTTCAGGTCCTCTCCTGGCGGGAACGAATTGTTCCTTAGGTTAATTTTCTCCACTGGTAGAATCCTTCCAGATGTCTACAGAAAACAGGGAAAATGGAAAATTCTGGTAATTCTTATACAATATTGAAAATCTCATCTGTGTAATGTTAAATCACAACATCCTCTAATAAGTAAAGAATGTATTAAGAGGGCATACAGCCCCTTAATATTTCTGTAAAGGGACTATAGGGAATACTAATGCAAATAACGCATAAACATCTTCCATGTCAATTGTGCAAATACCTACCACGTGTATATCGGAGTCTATCTGTAGGCCCCATCTCTGCATCTCAGCTTGCGCCTCCTCTTTGGTCTGGATTCTCTTAATCAGCTTTCCAAGGGATATGTGGTGCTGCTTAGGACTCAGATGTATCTGCTGGGTCAAGTCCTGGAAACAGAAAGGACATGGTTGGCACCACTTTATAAGACAGGGGGAGACACTTCATGAGAGAAAAGGCCCGCAAAGGTCAAATTAAGTAAGGCTGTCCTCCACCCATGCCTACACCCCACATATGCATTACAAGCTTACCGGCTGTTAAGGGTGCACATATCTATATATCTGCAGACCCAGAACAGGTCTTAATACTAAAAAAAAAAAAAAATTATTAAATCATATTTCTACTCCTACTGCTACCTACAGATGTCTTTGTGTCTCTTCCCCCATACGTAATGGGTTGCTCCATCAATCCCCCTTTTCCTTTACAGACACAAAGACCTATTGTAATTTGTATGGGTACCATGTAGATTTCCCCAGCAATATCAGTTCACCATAAAAGATTCAGTAGTCAGTCCCATGCTGATAAACTGACATGAAGGAGAAGTTGAGGGGTAAGTTGTTGCCAAATGGGCTATATTAAAGTTTTCAGCAAATATAGAACCCAGTTACCTTCATGGCTCTAAAGTCTTTTTTCATTTTTTCAGGAATGCCAGTCATGTAGGAAAGTTCTGGAAGGAGGAGCACCATACCTGACATCTAAATGTAAAGAGAGACTATGAACTCTGATATATACACATCTATAACATCTGCAGACAGCACAGACACTGTCATCACCTTGGTGCGAACATCTTTCCTCTCCTTAGGCCTGTGAACTAGGAGCGGCTGGTCCACTTCTTTCACTGTGATGCCATAATTCTTACTACAGTACAAAAAGATACCAGATAGGTGCATGTAAATCATATGTATGACCGATGCAGATACCATTCATTTATGCTATTCAGTTCAAGGTGTAAGGTTCTGACAATATAACTAGCAATATAACTACACCCTATCCAAATTCTATGAACAAAAATGTGGCTTGCACAGGGATTTGTTAACCTGCAGGGGCTGCAGTTACTGTAAAGCATGTGCTGGAAGGACAGAGAAGCCCGGGCTGTCACTGTGTTCCACAAGCTCATGGGGAGCATTTTGCTTTTACTAACACAAACTTTATATTACAATCTACGTTGAGGAATTTCCTACCAGACGCCTGAAGACAGGCTTACATCTGAAACTGGACTTGGCCGGCCAGATAACTGGGGAAACTATCATGGCCGCTGGTACATACAAGACAATTGAGAAAAGAAACAAACAATAATTCTGTGTGTGTGGTCATGTGGTAGCTGCCCTCAGAATCACTTTATAGGGGTTGTCCAGGCTGGGAGGAATTTTTGACATTGATGACTTATCCTCAGGATTAGCATCAGTGTCAGCTTGGTGGGGGTCTGACACCTAGAACCCGCACAGCTCAGCTGTTCCAGGCAGCCTACACCACTGGAACCTATACAGGGGGTGGAACTGGAAGCAGAAAGCTCAGTCCACTATATAGCAGCCGTGATAGAGTACAGCAGCACTGTTTCCATTTACTTTGAGTGGAGCAGAGCTGCAGTATTCCAGCACCACTGCTATTCACTGCATAGAGCCGCCTTCTTCTGACTCCATGTTTTGTATAGGTCTCTCAAGGCATTATGAGAAAAGGAGCTGGGAAGCTCATGCGCCCTCTGTTGGATGTAACAGATCCTCAATTTGCTTTTCACTCACTGTGTCTTGAGAAAGCAAATGGGATTTTAGCCAAGCCAATTTCACTCATCTGCATACAGCGCTGTTTCTGGATTTTTGTCCCTCATCAGTGCAGAGCAGAGTGAACTGTTGTATAGGTCTCAGCGCTTAGAATAGCTGATGAGTGCCGGATCTGTGTGTCAACCTATCTAAGGGTACAGTAGGTCTTCAGTATCACTGATTTCAGGCAGACACTATGACAGGGTCTCCAATGCAGATGTGAATGTAGCCTTAGGGTGTTTTGGTGTTACGGACCAGCATTGGTATCTGCTCCAAGTAACTATGTAGAGGTTGTTGTAATAAGAAGTCGTTGCTGGTTTTGTTTCCCTACTGTGAGATACCAGCAGATGTCACGGGACATTTACCTGCAGCTTCAGTTTTTGGTATAGGCAGATAAAAGTGACATGTAGTGCCACAACTGCTCTAGAGAAGGAAAGTGTATCAATAATCTGTGCACGGCTCCTCTACATCTGAAATCTGCACAAGGTTATAACTCAACTAAAATGATGCAAGAAATGCCACAAAATGAAATGTAGATGATCTAGTTAGGTCCAGAAGATGTATAACCTCAGTGCCTGAATGGCAGTGTCTGAATAACATAGCGGATGGGGCCACCTAGTGGCCAAAGAGGAAAAGACAAACACACAACTAGCATTATGGCAAGTCCACACATGTGGATAGTGCAGGAAGATCACCATGGACGTGAACACTGCTACACTGAATGTAGTGAAATCCACCACAAAAGTTAGCAACATTGGCAATCTGCGGCATTCACAATTTTCTGTATTGGAAAAGTCTGCAGTGTGTGGATGTGATTTGCAAAAGGACATCCACTTTTGTTCTGTCATCTGCTGTGGATTTTACCTTGCGCAAATATCCTTATAGGCGCAGCAACTCTCACCTGTAGTAGTCAATGAAACTTATATTTGTGCCATCCGACATGGTGAAGACATCTTTGGGGGTTTTGTTCCACTCGATATCATCTACACGGTACGTCCGGTTATTGTATCGGGTGATCACGATGCTCCCTATCAGCTGCTTGGTCACTTCATCTTGAAAGTATTCACGACTTTGCTGGTACAAGGTATGCCTATAATGTGACAATACACAGACAATGGTGACACAAGGGTTCTTCACTCCCTCTGTCATTTAGCAGCAGTTACATCTATTCTTGATATTCCTGATAATCCAAGGACAAGTCATCACCTTCACCTCTATCATGTTCCTCAAACTATTCCTAAAAAATGTTTGCAGTGTGGCAGGAGCATTAGAAGCCACTAGCAGTAGGAAATACCACTGCATGAAGGGGGGTACTTGGTCTGTACAATGTTCAGGTAGGTGGTAAAAGTCGTAGTAACATCCACATAATAGTAGTACATTGTCCAGACCATCACACTGCCTCTGCGGGCTTATCTTCTTTCCATAGTGCCTGCTGGTGCTATCTCTTCCCCAGGTAAATGACACACATGCACCCGGATGTCCAAATGATGTAGAAGACAACTTTATTCATAAAGACTAGGATACATTCTTCCAGTTATTATTATTTTATTATTATTATTGTTTATTTATATAGCACCATTAATTCCATGGTGCTTTACATTTGCAGATTTACATATAGTACACAAGATATACAAAACAGATAATACTAACAGAGACCAACTGGCACAGTGGGATAGAGGGCCCTGCCCGCAAGGGCTTACAATCTATTCCAGTTCTGATTCTCCATTGTAGATACTTTCAACAGTGGACATGAGTCAATATGGGCAAAATTACTTGTATGTGGTTATGCAGCCCTATACACAGTGAGCTGTGCCCTGCGTATACTAAAGCTTTTCAGAGAGTTGTGCTCCAGAAACTCTTCTTGATGATTGGACCAGACGGGCTCCAAGTGCATCAATGAGCCTCGGACACACATCACCACTAGTCCTTCCTGGGACTACTTTATACCTGTTGTTTTGGAGACATGACCCAGTTGTGTAGCCATCACAGTTGGTCATTGTTACATTTGTTCAGATCCTTACACTTGTCCATTTTTCCTGCCCCCAAAACATCAACATCAGGTACTGACTGCTCACTTGCTGCTTCTTAATATCCCACCCCATGACGGCCCCGCTTATCATAGCTCATCGATGTTATTCACTTCACCTATCAGTGGTTTTAATGTTAATATGCCTGATCGATCATTATTTGTGCAGGTTTCTTGAAAACATATTAAAATGCTATAGTAATCAATGCAAGAAAGGGTCTGCTGCGAGTTCATGTGAGCCCCACTGGAACAGGGCCTGGTGTCTTTACTGACAATCTCAATATAGCACAGAAGAAAATACCAGTGCTGTATAAGCAAAAGGAGAAAATTAAGTAAAGATGTCCACAGACACAGGCCTTATAGGTGGATATAAGCTTTAGGCCTTATTCACACATCAGTGTTTTGATCAGTAATTTGCAACAGTGATTGAGAGTCAAAACCAGTAGTGCAGACTATACAGAGATAAGGTATAAAGGAAAGATTTCCTCCTGTGCTGTGATTTCGGGCCACTCTGGTTTTCAGCTTAACAACACTGATGTGTGAATAACACCTTAAGGTGGGAAGATTCACTAATATTTCAGGAACTTCAGCGATGCTAGTATAGGAGGCCTCAACAGCCTGTAAGTACATATCAGGTACTATGCTAAATGCCGGGCCTATCTGGTAATAACTAATAGATAACTAGACATTAGTACTTACATAATGTCCAGCACAGAATCATTACGGATAACTTTATGGGTGACGTCAGCTAGAAGAAAGAGACCTCCGTCTGTCCTGCGTATACTGGCTGCAAATCCTGGCCACACCTGCAATCTACAACACAGCACATTATAGCATATATGTCAGTCTGATGGCACGGACGGAAATTAGGAATAGGACATATGTGACGTTCTTTACCAGACATTCGCTCGAGCTGACATTGTAAGAGGACACCAACAGATGTGCCAAAGCCTGTTTTTCTGGTGAACAACTGGATTCCAGATGTTCTTTTGTGTACATCTCCCCCACCCTTCTGCATATGCTGTGAAATAATCTCTTTGTCTGATGAGGGTACCCTATACATTTAATGTATGCATGCATCATACTGTATGTTATGGCAATTCTAATTGGAATCGATGCCTTAAAGGCACCACTACCATTGGATGGAAGATGTTTTTAAATAAGGTCTGATACAGTAATCTGTTTAAATTATAGTAAGGTCATTAATAAGATGCCACAGATGCTACTTGTCCTGTATGATTTCTTTTTGGATGGAATTTTTCCCTTTTTTTTCCCCCAGAAGGGTACTTAAAGAGGACCATTCATGTCCTCTGACATCGGTGGTATTATATACCATTAGAAAGCTGACATTCCACTGAAATCAGTGCACCGTCAGCTTTGCTGTTATGCTCCCTGATGCCAGAGATATCGGTGCCGCTAGTATCGGCATTGATATCCTTCAACTGTCAGTAAGGCGGGTCTTACAGCTCAGGGTAATCACTTGGCTATGAGAAACGCCGCCTTGACTGTACAAGCTATGGAAGAGTACCATCAGGGAGGCATTCCTCGCAGCCCAGTGATGACACTGAGCTGTATGGCCCGTCCTACTGACAGTGAAGGGACATTTGTGCTGAAATCAACGGCATCAATATCTCTAACACTGGGGCGCATAGCAGCAAAGCTTACAGAGCACTGAATTCAGCACAATGTCAGCTTTCTAGCGGTATATAATACCGCCAATGTCAGAGGACACGAAAGGTCCTCTTTAAGAATTGAAGGCTCACAGAAAATAAAGAGAGATCCCTAGTTTGAAGATCCTAACCAAATTCTACCCCAACAGGAGCACAGTGGTAGTGCCCATGCAATCACCCAATGTATTGATGGTAAGTCAAGGTGTCTCAACTGCATTACACCATTTAAGTACTATTACAATATTATTACTAAGTGCATCAAATTGTGGGAATGTTCTGCAGGGAAAATGAGCACTTCTAGTTAGGTTTACTCAGAGATCTTTGGGGGGGTCCAGCAGTGAGACAATATTTGTTGTAGTCATTGTCAAGAATTAATATAACGATGAGGCTAGTCAAGACAAGTAAAAAGGCAAATAACCTATAACCTAAAATTCAGGAAAAAAGCTTCAAAAGCTGTCTACCAGCAGCACATTGAGATTATTTCTTCTGAAATATATCAGACTAACAGCATCCATTCCTGACATTTTGGGGCGATGTTGCGTTGCCCCATGTCTGATGCTATTACTCCCATAAGATAATGACATAATGTACCATAAACCTGGTGGCCACTATAACACATTTGGATCACCGAGTCACAGGGTAATATATACAAGCACAGATCTAATAAATGTAATACCATTCCATCCAAAGTCTTACAATAAAATAGTAATGGGCTAAAGCAAAATGCCAAGACACGCGCACACACAATATATACATATTAAAGGGATATTCCAGTTACTTACCGCCATCCAAAGGATAGTTTGGTGGGACCCCCACAAATCTCGAGAACTGGGGTTTTTTTGCACCCCAGTTCTAACCAGGGAGCCTGGCCGTACAGTGCGCATCGCTCCATTCATTTGAATGGGGACTGCTAGACACAGCTGAGTGCTTAATTGAAAAAAACAAAAACCACACACAGTATTTAGAGCAGTACCATGTAAGAGTTCAAATGTGGGTGCAAATCCATAGGGTCCGGCAGTTGATCCCTCCAGTAATCAAAAAAAGGCAGAACTCCAATGTGGTGAAAAAGAACTGATGTGAATTTATTCCAAGAACTACGTTTCAGTCCTAGGAGTGTTGGACCTTTCTCTTAGCTTGAGAAAGGTCCAACACTCCTAGGAACGAAACGTAGTTCTTGGAATAAATTCACATCAGCTCTTTTTCACCACACTGGAGTTCTGCCTTTTTTTGATTATACATGCTTACTTGGCTAACTCTGGCCAGTCCCCATGCAAATGAATGAAGCGGCGCATACTGTACTGCCAGACGCCATGGCCATAACTGGGGTGCAAAACACCCTGATTCTCGAGATTGGTGGGTTTCCAGCAGTTGGACACCCACCGATCAGCAAGTTACCCCCTATCCAAAGTTGTAACTGGAATGCCCCTTTAACTGCTTACCTGTACTGATGCAGCACTGTAGCGCTTGTGGGGTCATAGTAATTTCTACCAACTAGTTTCATATCCAGAATCCTCATTACTCTGTAACAGAATGTACACATTACCAAAGTATAATGGTACCCACAAACTTGTATCTGTCTTGTTTTTTCTCCACAAGCCCCAAATACAGCAAAGTCCCATACAAAGCTCTATAGGTCTCGGATTCCCACAGTAGCAGCTTCACAAAGACTACCCCCCCCCCCCCATAGAGGCATCAATACAAAGGCAAAACTGAGGTTTTACAAGTTTGTGTGAGTACAAGAAAAAACTGCTTCATACTAAGAAGCAAAGAGCGGTAGCCTTGTAAAATAATGATAGTGTACCTCTCATTATAAAGCAACAGTAACAGCCTCCCCCCTCCATAGACTTCTAGCATGGATTCTATACAAATACACAGTGAAGATAAGGAGAAGAGCAGCCTGATACAATAATAAGGAAACAGATTTCTCTAATAAGATTTACTACAATGTTTCTTATATTCACCTGTGCTATTCAATTAGGAAAAATGGCTTTATAATTGGAAGTAAACATTAAGGATTTGTGCTGCTGCTGACTATAATCCTACCTGAGTGTATTGCTTTAGGTTCTGTTATGTTGGAAACTACCACAGTACATTACAGGGAGCTGTCTGTCTCATTCTCTCTTTACCAGGCTTCAGCACTGATGTGCCATTTTGATATGAGACTGTGGCAGCAAATCACTGCGGTCATAGCTGTGATGTGTCGACACCACTGAGATCACTGCTACGGTCAGTGACTGGCTAGAGTAAAAAAAAAAACCCAAAAAAAACCAAAAACCACACGTCCCTTACCTTCTGATGACAACGTTATAGAATGGAATGCACAGGTCTGAACTGGGTTCTAGGATCTTGGTCATCTGTATAGTGACTTTTATTTTCTGTCCATCTGTCCGGCGCTCGCTCTCAAGTTCCACTGTCTGCAAAAACACAAAAAGCAGACATCTAGTTACAGTTAATAGTTTGTTCAGTATACGGTATCTCAGACAAGGTGACAATGAATATAATAAACGTACGCTACTTTACCTGGGCAAGCTTGACAGGAAGGTAGAGGATGGAACCATCAAATGCGGTCACTTGCCCGGTCACAGAACGATGGTCTTTCAACATGCCAAAGCGCATACTGCGACATTCCACATTGGGTCTACACAAAGCAAGAGAGAAAGGTCTACATACAACTAAAATAGATTGATCAGTGTGACGACTTCATATTCTGTATATCCAGCTCATACAGTTAAAGGGGTTGTCCTATTACTTATCCACAGGATTAAGAAGGGTCAGACTACTGGGTCCCCCACCTGCATTCTCCCTGTGACTGAAGCGCCAGTGCACTTATGTGATCGGCGCTCCATTCACCGTTATGTGGCTGTTGGTACACATATCACCATCAGCCTCATAGAATTGAAAGGAGCGCTGGTGATGCAAGAGTACTGAAACTTCATTCACAAGGAGAATGCAGGTGGATAGGGGATAAGTATCTGCAATGGGTCAACATCTTTAAACATTTTCATACCAGATGCTTTACCCGCCTTCCAGACCAGACTCATATGCGTTATTCACTAATTTCTGCGTCTTTGCTGGTACATTTAGCCTGCATGTTACTATAGAGCTGATCTGAGTCCTGTAGGATCCAGCAGCTCTAAGATACTCGGTAAAGGTAATAAACCATCCCTGCCTTCTCTCTGGGAGCTCCGGCTGAAGTTACAGCCAGCTCCCCGCTTCAGCAGCTGCACGCTCAAATCTGCTTGGTTGTACCAGTACGTCTTTGCAGAACAAGACAACCACCTTCCGGACGTAAAAACCCAATGGGCGGTCTGGAAGTGGTTAAGTATAAAGGGTTATGTTTTTCATAGTGGACACAGAAGAGTTAGTATAGGGCTATTGGGGACTCTAAACCTCTGGTACTGACAGGTTCCCATTAAAATATATTTCTGGTATTGGGATTTTTGACCGTATTAGTAAATTTCTTAACTGTATCCCTTCCAGACTGCCCAGTTTGGAGGGAACACTGTCCTTGAGATGGATATCCTATGTATATATCTGTCACTTTATCCTTTATCATATCCCTGTGTGGCTCCCACCTGCTGCTACTCATTGTCTCACATCTCAGGTCTTAAAATGACGACAACTTCTGACAGGTGGAATCTTCATTGGCCAAAATGTAAGAAGAGTTAAAGCATATATACAAATGTAAACATATATGTGTATTAAAGACACATTAGGTAAGTGGACTATAAATGCTTACGTAAATGTGACGTGGTACTGATACACAGCCTCGTTCTTGCAGTGGATCTTTATTAGGTTCAGGCCAATTGGAGTGCTGGTTCCTTTGGAGCCCTGTTTTATTAGAGGTTCTCTGTGAAGACAAAGAAATGAGTGTATGGGGAGGGGCTCCCCTGGATAAAAGAAGGGGTACAAAACTAGAGATGGAGAAAACGATTTGGCTGAGGAGAGAAGCAATGATAAACACAATGGGAAACTTTTTTTTTTTTTTTTACACTTGCTGGTAAGAGAGTCTGGAAAAGTTCTTTATTAACCAAAGTGACACATAAAAGCTACAGAAGATTCTGGAAAATTTGAGTTAACATCAATCACCTACACAGATTTTCCACGGTTCCCTCTAGGCTGTGTTGTCACGCAGCTCAAAAGCTACCCCCACTTATGGAAGGTCGTCTTTCCACACAGACCCCCCTTTCTTTAGGATTGGGCACAACGGTCCTGAAACATTTTGTCTGATCACAACTTTTCAGTCATACAGGACCTATCAGTATTCAGGACAACACTGGAATCTATAGAGAGGTAAGTGACCCCAGGTATGCAGCCAAAACCCTAACAATCCTCTCCACCAGGAATCTTAAAATGTATCATTTGACTGACCAGGGATACGGACAATAACCCCTTCACTGCCCCAGACCACCAGGGACCCAGACGTTAATCTCTCCACTGAGCGAGACCACCAACAATATTGACATTAACTCTTCACTGCAAGGGATTCTGAAATGACCCTGTTTACCAGGGCTGTGGAGTTGGATTAAGGGCTAGTTTTAGTTAGAGTTGGAAAAAGTACCAACTCCGACTCCAAAATAAATTGATTCATTAATTTAAATAAATATTGCAACAATTATCAATATTGCATAATTAATTCGATGTTGATACATATTTACTTTCATAGGAATCAATCACTGGCTTTTTTTTTTGTCAGTGGAGGACCCAAAAGACGGAGGCCATGTCCACTTAAAAAGCGGTTACCTGTGGAAACCTACGGACCCCATAGATTATATTGGGGTTCGCCAGGTTTCCACCGGTTTCAGTATAAAACTCCTTGCAGGACTTTTCTCTCTGCCGATTCTGCGACGGAGACTCCTACGCAGATGTGAACCTAGCCTTACTGACTAACCATGACCGTCAGCCATTTATGAAGGAGGAGTCGGGCTGAGGAAAAATCGAGGCATCAGAATCAGTGGTGTCTAAGACCGGTATTTCATGGTCCTAGAGCACCAGGAATATTGACATTACTCTGATTTTGGCTCAAGATCACAAGGGATGTGGACACTAACACCTTTAGAGACACAGATGGCCAGGAACAGACATTACCCTTTCACTGTAATAAACCACCAAGGATACAGACCTGAGATAGGTGTCAGAGCCAAACTACACCAAACCACCAAGGATACAGTGTCAGAACTATAGTGCTTGGCTATCTCCGACACTCCTATTAAAATGAATGGAGCACTGCGCAGCTGCCCGACCACTACTCCATTCACAAGGGGGACAATACTATCCAGTTCTCCTGATCAGTTGGGGTCTGGGTGGTCAGTGATCTGCAAGTTATCCCCTATTCTGTGGATGTGAAAACCCTTTTAAGTTCTAACATTATTAGTTCTAATAAAGGCTTTTACTGCCAAAACATCACGCGTCATAACAAAGTTCTAAAAATATAGATGTGGTATGAAGGCGCACACCAGAGCAATAGTGCCTTAGTCACCTCCATCTCGGCTCAAAGACCAAGCAACAATTATAGTAACCTGTTACTTCAGAATTATTTGCTAAAACTTTGCAATCCCTTTTATTAAACACAACCCTCATCCCAATTCTACTTTTACCTCTTCTCCTCTTTCTTGACAGCAGCTGCAGCAGGTGGGCTTCCTCTGCCAGGAGGTGTAGTGCTTGGGACATGAGCCATTTCCTGCTTCCTTACACCCCTACCAAGAAGGCTTGGCAGTGACTGTCCTGCAGCGAGAGAGCTCACCGGTGAACTGTGAAAGACGTGACACAAACATTATTCACATTTACCTGTATTAGGAGTCAAATAACAGGGGAAATGATTTACTAAGATAAATGTGCAATAATTTTGGATCAACTTGTGCCAAAAACTGGCAATCCCGCTTGTCTTTACTATGTGACAGTGTCTAGAGAAAGATGTGTGCCTTATGGAAAGGGGTGCGGCCTAAAAGGAGCCAAATTTTTTTTTTTTTTTTGGCTAAAAAAAGTCTTTCACCAAGACAGTCCCGATTGACCAATAAACAAGGTTAGATAGCCGTGGTTTCAGCTTTTTTCTGCTTCCTAATCAGTGCATTTGTTGTTAAGATATTAATGGCTCTCGATATGCAAATGAGCAGTTTGGTGCAATGAGGGCGCCACCATTGCTCTCGAGCTACCAGGGCCAAACTGTTAACATGTCAGCCTTAGCAAGATGAAGAAACTAGGTGCTGGACCGCATAGCTTATTGTTGTGATGAGAGCAATGGAGATGTCCTCTTTGCACCAAACAGCTCCTTAACATATCAGAAAAAATCAAATATCTCAGCGACGGAGGTTAAGAGGAAGCAGATAAAAAGCAAACTAACTTTAAGTAAATCAACCTAGAGGTGTTTAATAGACAACAAATCTCCCACACAGTGTGAGCCACGGGCATAAACTTAGTTCCACTAAATTAACTTTCTAACATATTAATAAAACTATCTGATCCCCCACCACTGGGTATTAGACAACATGGCTGACAGGGCAGTCTATGCTGCCATATGGCATCTGAATTCTCATCCAATACTTCTGATGAGCCAGCAGAAATGCGTTAGTTGGAGGGGGCCCTGTATTTAATATATGGGGGAGGAGAGTGTAACGTAAGCTCTCCTCAGGGTATGGCATGTGTTTTTTAGTAGGCAGAATCTAGCTGCAGGCTTTCAGGTGTGCGAGTGGCAGGTTCTCTTTGGGTGTTGGCTTTAAAACAACTATAGCTACCCCTTGTGCTGCTACTTACACAAGATTAGTGAGCGGCAATTTATGGGTTCAGTAGTGTGTTCTCTAGGGGGAACTCTGATACAGTAACCAGTCTCTTTACTCCATGGATGTCTGATTGGAGAGCTTTAACAATATAACCTCCATGAGAGCACCAGTGAGGGTGTGAATCTGACTATTGTTCCATCCATCCAATATAAGGGATTTAACACTGTAGACCTTATTGGCTGACTTGTGCGGAGGTCAAATATTATAGACCGAGACACATGTGAACCAGAGTATTTGACAGTATCATTATGGCAGCTCATATTTAGGACCAGCGTTAATATGGTAATGTGATGATGCTGGACCTACAGTGCTGTATAGAATCATAAATGCAACGCTTTACCTGCGTGATATTTGCAGATATTAAAACACACCATACCTCCCAACTAGTTTAGCATCGCTGAGCGGAATACTAAGGCTGTGTTCACACTGAGTTTTTTGGCAGCGGATTTTGACGTGGAATCCGCCTCAAAATCCGCCTGAAAAACGCCTCCCATTAATTTCAATGGGAGTCAGTAGTGTTTTTTTTTCTAGCGGTATTTTCCGCTAGCTGACAAAAAGAAAACGAGACGCTGTTTTGCAAAAACCGCGTCCAAAATCGCACGCGGTTTTAAAAGAGCTTCTAGGTCTTCGTGTGCGGGGCACCGGGGCAAATCGCGTCAACGCTCTGGGTTTCCTAATTCCTGAAGCAGATTTTTTCAGCTTGCAAAAAACTCCATGTGAACATACCCTAAGTGATGTTCTTAGGTTCACAGATTTTATTTATATTTTGAATAAAAGTTACATTTTAGTGTACTATTATTTATATTTTTTAGGGTATTAGACAAAGTCACAAAGACGTGACCACCACTGTGTCAGGTACTGCAATAAAGGGGCAGAGTTCTGCAGCCTATATCAGTAGGGAACCACAGACAGTACCCCCAATATCACATACAGAAGGCCTATCCTACTGAATATTTTACAATATGCCCTGGATAAAATACAGCTAAGTAGTAGGATTGTTCTCATGATTTCTCACCTCCTTTCCTCCGGTTTTATTGAAGTTTCAGCAGATGTGCCTTGTGGACTTGGACTACTCGGGATTGTAGAAATCTGTTGCCTTCCTATACCCCTACCAGGAAAGATTGACATGGCCTGTTCTCCAGCTGCCGGGCTCATTGGAAATCTTGGAAAACTGAGAACATACAGCATTAATACTTAGTTGTGCTGAGAGAATGGAAGAAATGACTAGTAAGGATGCAGTCACATACAATCCTGTGCCATCCAGAATGGGAATGCTTATGCAATGAACCTACCATAGGCTACATTAGGGCACAGTGCTAAACCTGTGACCAGACTGAATAACACTCCGGATCACTGGACGTGCATCAATGGACCCTAATTTTTTTAATTTATGCAAAAGAGTATATTCTCCAATGCATAATTCATGACATTCTACAAAACTAATGAAGAATATCATCCTGTTACATCTTGCTAGAAATACCAGGCTGCAATACTAAATATGCCTCTTAGGGTAAATCCATGCAGTCAGTGGCATACACAGAATTCATAAACCCTGCACTTAAAGTCTATTAAGGTGGTATGGCTGCACCTGGCATTATCTTATGTTACCTTTATATTAACCCCAAATTCCTAGGTTACCTGCACATACAAAATCATTAAAGAGGACCTTTCATGTCCTCAGGCACATGTGGTTTTACATACCGCTAGAAAACCGACAGTGCACTGAATTCAGTGCACTGCCGGCTTTCCCATTATGTGCCCCGGGGCTGGAGATATCGGTGCCGTTACCGATCTCAGCCCACTGTCAGATTGGCGTTCCTGACAGTCTAGCTGGGCTGTGAGGAACGCTGGTCCATAGCCCTGTAATGGGGGAAGGCGTTCCTCACAGCTCAGCGACATCACTGGGTGGTAAGGAACGCCCTCCCTGACTGTACTCGTCCATAGCCCTGTACTGTCAGAGGGGGCGTTCCTTACAGCCCAATGATGACGCTGAGCTGTGAGAAACCCCACCCCCCCGTACAGGGCTATGGATGAGTACAGTCAATGGGAGCGTTCCTCATAGCCCAGCTAGACTGTCAGGAACGCCCTTCTGACGGTGGACGGTGAAACTAAGACCACCGATAGCTCCAGCCCCGGAGCACTGACGACTTTTTAGTGGTATGTAAAACTGCATATACATGAGGATGTGAAAGGTCCTCTTTAAGACCCTCCTGCCTGCAGGTACTAATAGGGGGAGATAACTGCACATGGATTTATATAGCTAGTATAGAACTCTATATGAGCTGAACAAATCTCTATGTAGTGAGCTCCCCCTAGTATACTCTACTGGAAAACCCTTTGACTGTGTCAGGAAGGGAGGATGCCATTCAGTGCTGGTCCCTCCTTCTACCATAACAGTTGTGTTCATGGGAGGTACGCCACCATACACGCACCGGGTCGAATCTGATGCGGTTCTTTCATGCAGAAAACCCACAGCGTCAAATTGGGAGCAAATTTACCACTGTTACCTGCAAAATTTCTGGAATACTAAAAAATTTATAATTCCATTACAATGCATTCTTGGAGATTTCACTGTGGATCTGAAGTAAATTCTGCAACACTAAATATATGGATTTGAATAAAGACAATAGGGAAAATAAAATGACAAATTCACTCTCATCCCACAACTAAACATGCTGCAGACTTCACACCGCAGGTGATGTCCATACAGAAATAACCTGCAGTGTGTGGATCCACCTGCCTGCTACATCTTACTTGCACAAGTCTGCATAAAAAGTCTACAGATTTTCCATCCTATGTGAATTTACCCCTACAGGAACATTAAAGACATGTGTTTAGCATCACAAAGTATACATCTCATCACTCACCTGGCTCTGCCCAGTGGTACGGCTAAATCCCCACTACCTACATGCATAGTCTCTGGAGGTTTAATGGCTGAGGGTACAGATGCACCTGGATGAGGGGTAGGGCCTTTGTCTTGGCCAACAGCCCCAAGAATTCCCCTGCCTGGAGGAAAAAAAAGGAATATTAAACTAGCTAGAAAACAGTCACTGTTATTAGCAAAACCCCACGGTACAATGTGGAATCTCTACACTGCCACTTAATATACCAAGGTTCCCTAACAGAATTATAGGGTACAATGGTAGACAATAATCCCTGCTACACAAGGCAGCTGTAAAGAAGTGACGCATGACATTGTGGCCGAGAAAGAACATGTAGTACTGTCTAATATGCCACAGAATATTCAATATGAGGAGCTCTGCCTGGTGACAGGTAATTTTCCACTCACATGTATACACTGCTGTAAATGGTAGCACCATCACTACTAACACAGGACTTACCTATAATGGGTCCTGCTCGACCAAGACCTGTAGCTGACTGTGTTTGAAAGCCCAAACCACGGAACAGGGAGGGCAGGACATTTCTGGGATCCTGGGGCTCCTGTACAAAGAATTAGGAAATAAATAAGATTACTTAAAGCAACATGGGACAAAAAGAGTCCAGCTTGAGTCAATACATACCACAGTATTCTTACACTACCGTAGGTTCACACTAGCGATGTCTCTCCATTTTTCGGGTCTGCCGGGGAACCCAAACAACGGAGAGGCAGACCTCTAAAACAGTGGTTACACATTGACTATAACGGGATCCGTCGGGTGTGTGTCATTTTTAAACTGAAACCTCCATGCAGGATTTTTTTCTCTGCCGATATTCAGCGAAGACTGTGGTGGAGTCTCCAAAGGAGACTGCAGCACAGATGTGAACGAAGCCTTATTTAATAATGTTTCCCACATGTTCGCTTTATATGGGTAATAGGGCAGTGGTTCTTCTTAAAATACTTACCCACTTTCCATTGGTCAAAGTTGCGCAGAGCCATGACATCATCTCGGCCTTGGCTTCTCCCATCAGCACTGAATAGCATTATGCTTCTATAGTCGATTGAGCCTATTAGGTTAAGGTCACGGTTGCCACTCCCATCACATGACCGAAGACTGTCATATTGATCTTTACTTATGTAAATGAATGGACTCCGACCACGCACATTTATTTAAAAAAAATTTTTGCAGTTGCAACTCCATTCACTTACATTGGTGGGGAATTAGAGGGAAATACACAGAACAGGTGTCTGATTGCTGAGGTCCCGATCACTGGGTCCCCCAGTGATCAGAAGGATGGGGGAACGAAAGGCCACCTAAAACCTCATTGTGAATGGAGTGCCAGCGCGCACCCGTGACTGACAATCCATTCACTTCTATGGAGCTATGGACGCTGCTGGACAATACAGTCCCGGCAACCCCATAGAGGTGAATGCAGCTCAATTGTACAGTATATTTCGAAAACAATTATATTTTGGGACCAGAGACATGGACCTATATGTGGAAAAGACTTCAAGTGACCCTAACCTATCTATCTGTGGGGCTGGTTTATATGGATAGATCCGGTGACAGACACTTTAATGTCTTGTACTTATAAACCAATGCAGACTGTATTTTGTTGTTCTCTTTTTCTAGGACAAGTTTCCACTTATTTTACAAGTGTCAGCTCGCTATATCCTGTACATCCTGTATACATGAATCTACGCTCATTGATTGCCTATCCTTGTATATTTCATATCCTCCTCTGTATTACAACACTCCATGTAATTGTCTCCGTTAATCTGTCTACTCAATAAACCCTTATTTGGTTTAAAAAAAATAAAATAAAAAACCTCTGTGCTTGCAGTTTTATTTTACCTTAACTGTTGGATCAACACCGACAGGTACCTCGAATCCACGCCCTCGTGCGAGAGAAGCCGCTCTCCCAGACGCTCCTTCTTTGGATTCAGGTGATGGTAACTTAACCCCAAAGGGTGTTGGACCACGCGAGCCCCCAAACGGGTGTCTGGTAGGATCCATTCTGCAAAACAAGTCACAATGTAATCCACAGAACACAAGATCATGAAATACAGATCTCTGTGCCCCGATGATGGACGACCCATCACCGACCAGCTACTGTGTGACCAAGTGTCTATGCAGAATAAAAGTGCTAGTTACAAGCAGGAATGGCATCACCTACAGAGTTTGGCTTCTGTATCCAAAAGTTTCTTTGGCAATGGACCTGACCGGCCTGCAGCGCCACCTGACATCAGTTTTTAACTTAAGTCATAAGTGGAGATATACAGTAACAAAGGAAGAACCTACTCCAGGCGTCGGCTACCTTCAGCACTCCAGCTGTTGTGTAACTACAATCCCCAGTTCTCCATTCAATTTTATGGGCGCTTTAAGAACATCCAAGCAAGTGAGCATACTGGGACTTGTAGTTTCACAACAGCTGGAGTGGCAAAAGTTGCTGATCCCTGATCTAGCCTGCTTGCATATTTCTATCTTTTCGATAGGTCATCAATATTAGATCTGTGAGGGTCCCAATCCAGGAACCCTCGTATATCAGCAGCTGGTTACATGCCAGGAGCTGCTCACTCACCGTACAAATTGTAGCAGCGGCTTTAGGTCCTGCGCGGCAGCACTGAGGTCTATGTAAGCATTACTGGGAGCCATGTCCAGGACTTCACTACTCTATACAGAGGCATCTAGTTATACAAGTCTGTACAATGTAATATACGTTACCATAGGGCCCTGGAAGTGACAGGTGACACTGGATGGCATCCATTTATAACTACTCAATACTGACATTCTGTAAGACAGGCCATCGATTTTAGATGGGCGAGGGGCACCTGACAGCCCCCCCGCAGATCAGCTGTCTATGGCACAAACAATCTGAAGATCGCATGTTCAAACCCCTTAGGGGGGATAAAAAGTAAAAGCACCAAAAATTTTAAAAGTTTTTAAAAATATATATTTAAGATATGTTATACCTAATTCTGAAAATACCCAAACTATTAAAAACAAAAAAAAACCCTAAAAGTTTAAATCCCCCCCTTCCCTAGATCACATACAAATAAATGTGAACATAAACACATTAGTTATTACTAATTCTGAAAATGCCCAAACTATTAAAATATAAAAACATTTGTCCAATAAGGTAAACACCGTAGCAGGACAAAAAAAAAAAAAAATAGAAAAATGGCTAAATAAAAATTGATCAAAAACTTAAAAATTCCCTAATATGCTATCAATAAAAACTACATATTGTCCTGCAAAATAAATTTTGTCTTCCAAATTTTTAAAATTAATTTTTATAAAGTTATTAGAACATGGAAAAAAATATGTATCAATTTGGCATCACTATGATCGTATGGACCCGGAGAAAAAAGCGGAAGCCAAAAAAACAAAACCCATAAGAATATGGTAATACTGAATTTCTACCCCATTCTGAATTTTTCCCCACTTCCCAGTACACTGTACAGAATAATAAATAATACCATGTTGAGGTACAACTTGTCCCGCAAACATCAAGCCCTCATATGACTACGTAAATGGAAAAATTAGAAAGTTATGGCTTTTGCAATGCAGAGGGAAAAAAACAAAAACGCAAAAGTGAATAATGTCTGTGTCACGTAAGGGTTAAATAAAGCCATTAAAATACACAACTTCTCAATACAGATTTAACCCGTTCCTCCTCCGCCATTTTTCCGTTTCTTTGTTCTATGCCTTCAAACAGCCAGAACGTTTATGTTTTTCTATTCACAGGCCCATTTGAGGGCTTATTTTTTGCAGGACAAATTGCACTTCCTAATGGTGTTATTCAATATTCCCAATGATGTACATGGAAGATGGAAAAGAACCAATATGGGGTGGAATTAGGAAAACTGGAATTGGGTCATTTTCTAATGGGTTGTGTTATGGTATTGACTGTGCAGCAGAAATGACATTACCTATATTCTGTGGGTCAGTATGATACCAGCAATATCAAATTTATACAGATTTTGTTATGTTTTAATACCTTTAAAAAAATCCAAAACTGTCATATTTTGACACTAATTTTTAAAGCTTTCCGTGTACAGAGCACAGGTCAGGCATGTTCAGGCACATATGATATTTTACATGAATTCTAGGGAAATGGGGATAGATTTAGATTTTTCTTTTTTTAAACTTTATAATTTTTTTTTTATTAATACTGTAAATCCCTCCCCCAGGGTTTTGAATGTGCGATCATTAAATTGCTTGTTCCACAGTCTGCAATACAACTTTTGCTGTACTGATAGTGTGACCTGCCATAGGCAGATCTCAATAGTTATATTCCTATGGCAGGACTAGTACCCTATAGAAGGCTACTATAGTACCCGGACGTCTTCTGCAGTCTCATGGTTTATAGCATTGGGTAGGAGAAAACAGGCCACATACACAGATATAATGACCACAATCAGAGACTATGGCGGGCATAACCACTGAATCTCCACTGTGTAAAACAATAGAGACCCGGTGATTATTGGTTCCCGGGTTTCTGGTGCTTAGCTATGGCCAACCAGTACAATTCATTCTGAGGGGCCACACTACAGCAACAAGCAAATATTACTTAACACTATATTGCAAATTCCTAAAATGTCACTAACAATCTCTTTCCAGTAGTACCTTGCTGCCTAGCCCCTGCCTCTGACTGATTCTGTCCTGGGGTCCTCTCAGTAGCTGCTGCTGGCTCTCGCCTTGCACTAGGACCCTCTTAGCCCTGTGAGCCAGGGATAAGTGCACATACAGCAGCAGGCCTCAGGGATTGGTTATTGGGGCCCCTGCAGTGTGACTGAGAAGATGGGGCCCAGGGAGGAGCAGGAGCCTGGCTGGCCTGAATCTGCACCTAGAAGTCACCTCAGCCACCCAGTGTGTGTACAGTATATAATAGTGACCTGGATAGTCTCTTCTATAATCCACCCAGTATATTATATAGGCACAGCCTGGTTGGGATGCTGTACGATGTGTATCTGTATGAAGTACAGTGAGTGTCCTGTGTCACATCAGGGTAAGCTAGGGGCCCACCGGGAAATTCACTGGTTAATCTATGGGCCAGTCCGAGCCTGTAATACCCGGGAGCCCAGTGCTTGTACCCTCACTGTAGGTATAAGGACAAGCTCTACTATCTTCTTCAGTCAGTAGCTGTTCACATGTAACTTCAGAGATCAATTGAGGAAGAAGAGATGTATTATATATTATTACTGATCACATGACATCCCGGCTACACCAGGGAGGCAACTTACAGACTAGTCATAGACTAGAAGACCTCTCAGAGGTAAATGCCCATCCACCATGGTAATATTACATTGATCTAGTTATGACTGCAGTTAAGATAATGTCCCCTAGCCTGGAAGACGTCATACTGGTGATGTGCTGGACTAGTGGAGTCTCTAGACTATTGGACATTGCTGGATTTTACATTTGCCAGTACTGTGATCCTCCTAGAAGCCCAATATGTATATTCTGTATATGGGGACTGTGTTGTTAGTTGCCCTTTAAAATACATTTACTGCCACTGTAAGACAACATTAGAGGTGATTCTGACAGTTGTCACCAGAGAAGATGATGTGGTAATAAAGATGGCGGCCAGCTGAGTATCTGCAGTAATGTACAGAACAGTATTCACATCTAGTAACACAGTGCAGGACATACAGGGCCAGGTAATAGACCACAATGACCCCTGTGAGCTCCGCCATGTTCTTGTAAGGTAAGTAGTCAGTGATCACATCACATACAGCCTGATGATGTCACAATGTATGGGCAGCAGGTGATGGTAGCCATGACTCCTTTATGATGTCACAATGTATGAGGGATCTAATGTTCCGATTCTGTGTTGGACGCCACTTGCTGAAGAGAAGCGATACTGATAGCATCTCTGTGGCAGGAACTCGCCAAAAACTCTGGTTTTATTGCTTGTCTGTTTGTCTTTTTTGTTTGTCTGTTTTTTGTTTGTCTGTATTTTGACACTTCGGTGTCCTTAAGTCCACATTTGTGGCCACTAGTGTCACCATGCCAAGCCAGCGTGGGCATGGACGCTCACACCAACGTGTCCCGGAACAGCCGACGCAGCATCCCATGGAGCCAACTGACCCTGCTCGGGATGACTCGCCCGTCGCCCATCGGACACGGAGTCGGACATCCCATCATAGGAGGACTCCTATATATGTGAGTCCGAGGAGGAGGAGAAGACGCGCTGCCTACAGGAGCCGCTCCCCAGTAACAACCGAGCGCAGGAGCCATTCACCTGTCCCTGAGGCTCCAGCAGACGTCGCTCCTTCCACCACTGACACTGGACTCTCTGCAGATTTGGCCGCCTCACTCAGCAGCCAGGACACTGAGGAACCAGCCGCCTGCACTATCTGCCTGGTGGAGTATGCACCCGGGGAGCACATATCACATCTAGCGTGCTCTCATGACTTCCATCATCAGTGCCTCACCAGGTGGATAGAGGAGAGTAACACCTGTCCTCTGTGCAGAGCGGCCATCTTATTCCCAGCCTGGCTGGAAGGTGTAGGGGTCATCTACGTCACCCACAGTCCTGACCTGGACCATCGGGCCCCCATAGTGGTGCAGTCCGATAACGGAGAGAGGAGAAGCCTCTCCTTCCTGTGACCAGCAGGTTTCTCTCCCCACTCACCTCGCCCCTCTCTTACTCCCCAATATCCCTCTCTCTTATACCCCCCACCTCTACCTACCCACCCCTCCCCTATCTATCTATCTATCTATCTATCTATCTATCTATCTATCTATCGATAGAACAGTAGATAGAATAGAGGGCTACCTCCCTCCTACCAGAGGTGTCCATGAGAATCTTTCCAAAATGACACCAACCATATACAATGAGAAGATACCAAAAGCCAGCTGCTCCTCTCTCAGCGGCATCCTTCCAGATGTCCCCACCACCAATCCTCCATCAGACATGAAGATGAAGCTCCTCCAACATCTCCACCTCACCTAATGAAGTATACAGCTCCATGACAGGACCAGACATCTGCCCAATGTACCCAGGAACCATTCCACCAGGAGATGTAGACTGGCACCGGGCACATCCTGTATGACAACAATATGATGTAGTGACAGCGCCAGATCAATCCTCAGAAAATCTTCTGGACGCCGCATACACTAATCTACTAGTGATCACTGAACGCCATTGTGTATCTGATATTTGCAGAACTCTATAGAATAAAATCCTATTATTTGTCCATAATTCTGTAATATTTGTTATTTCTCTCCATATTAGTGAATAGCTGTAAGTCTTCTTAAAGGTACAGGTCCTCTATTAACTAGACATCTATTAGACTGTCCATGGACATGCTGAGGTCACCAGATCAGGTTCTTCTATTACATGGCAGCTCTGTACTCCGGGTCATAGTAAGAATGGCTCCGTGTTCTGGCTCACAGAGGGGATCACACGCAAGGACTGGTCTCTAGGACATCCATATATCATAATAGGGCACATGAGCAAAAGCTGCCATGATAAAACATCCCCTTTAAGGGTATGTTCACACAGAGGAATTTGGAGTGGATTCTGAAGTGGATTTTGCCTCAAAATTAGCTCCAAATTCCCCATGAAACACCCTGCATTTATTTCAATAGGAGGCAGATGCTGATTTTATTTTACCCATTGAAAAACTCCCACTGAAATAAATGGGAGGCAAAAAAATTCCGCCTGCCTGACGCAACATTACATATATAATTTGAAAATTCAATGGCAGATTCTGCAGCGATTTGGTAAAGTGGAAAAATTCTGCTTCTATATTCCTGAAAGAGAATTTTTAGTTTTTATAAATTCCGCTGTGTGAATAAACCCTAAAAGTCAAACTTTTCTAATACATTACGTAAATAATTTCAGAGTCCTCCTCATATTTCTGATACAGGACAGGTGACAGCAGGCGCCCACCTACGGCTCCCCCTCGTGGCAGAGATTAGTGGGTGCAATTTGGCTCTTTCATATATAATACATGACACATTTTTGTTCGGTTTTGGAAGTGGCAAAAAAAAACTCCATGACATTGTGATATGTAACAATCTCTAAAGCATAAACATACACAGGACCTGTTACTGGTGGACATATGACAGCAGGTCCTCAGAGCAGTGAGTGGGGAAGCGGAGAAGGAGAATATAAGCTGCTATGTAAGAAACTCAGGTCTGTGTTTAGGGAGTCTAGTCTGGGCCTATACTTATTTATAGGAACCCGGGGGGTCCATATGGGACACTAAACCACCCACAGATCCTTATGGACCGGTGTTTAGTGTCCTATATAAACCTGTACCGACACCATCTGTGCCCGCATTAAAAAATACACACTTTTATTTTTACCTAGAGAAGAGTCTGGTGCTCGCGGCGCCTGCGCACCTCTTCAGTGCAGTACACCCCAGTTTCACAGCGCATGCGCCCTGACGCAGAGGTGTACTCCTCCGGCTTCACCACAGAACTGTGCCCGAAGATGAGGAGCCGGGTAAAGAATAATGTTTTTTTTTTTGTATCACGGGCACAGATTGCACTAGAAGAGGGCTACTTGGGACACTAAACCCTTAGCCCATAAGAAACTATGGATGGTTTAGTGTCTCAAATCCCCGACAGGTTCTCATTCAGTGATTTCTATCTGGGATTAAAGGGAATCCAACATTAAAAAAAACACTTTTAAGCTAATGGCACGTTGGAATGGCCTTTAAAAAGGTCATTCATCTCCTACCTTTTATTGTTGTCTTCTCTCAGCCGTTTCTGTAAAAATCCGTTTCTTCATCCGTTTCTGGAAATGATCCTCACGGAGAACCTGGGGCGTTCCACCTTGGTAGCGAGCACCCACCGCGTCATCGCCCATTAGTCTGTTGTGGTGACTCCCATCTTGGTCGTCTTTGTATCTTTCTTCTACTTCCTCTGATGCAGTGCTGGACCGCCGCCATTTTCCGGTGGTCTTTCAAAAGAGGCGCAGTACGGACCATCGGAAAATGGCGGCCCGTCATGCGCAGTCGCTGCCGTCCAGCGCTGCGTCAGAGGAAGTAGAAGAGAAGACCAAGATAGGAGTCACCACAACAGACTAATGGGGGGTGACAAGCGATGACGTGGTGGGTGCTCGCTGCCAAGGAGGAACGCGTCGGGTGCTCTATGAGGATCATTTCCATAATTGAAGAAATGGGATTTTTACAGAAATGGCTGAGAGAAGACAACAATGGAAGGTAGGAGAAGAATGGCCATTAGCTTAAAACTGTTTTTTTTTTTTTTTAACAATAGAATCCCTTTAATGTGGGACAAACTGTACTTTATAATGGTATCATTTTAATTTTTTTTGGAAGCTAGAAAAAAAAAAAGTTCAGAAAAGGGTGGAATTGGAGAAAAACTGAGTTTGTTTCTTTACGGGCTTTGTTTTTACGACAGGCAAAATCATACGTCACCTGTATGCTATAGGTTGGTACGACTCCGGTGATACCAAATTTATATAGTTTTATTTACGCTTTAACCTTTTAAAAAAATCCAAAACTTTGCAAAAAAATAATTTTCTTGAAGTAGTCATAGTCTAACTTTGTTATATTTCCGTGTACTGTAGTTATGTTATATACACAGTACCCCATAACAGCGACACCCCCAGTCTCTGTATAGTTATGTTATATACACAGTACCCCTATAACAGCGACACCCCCAGTCTCTGTATAGTTATATTATATACACAGTACCCCTATAACAGTGACCCCCCAGTCTGTGTATAGTTATGTTATATACACGTACCCCTATAACAGTGACACCCCCAGTCTGTGTATAGTTATGTTATATACACGTACCCCTATAACAGCGACACCCCCAGTCTGTGTATAGTTATGTTATATACACAGTACCCCTATAACAGTGACACCCCCAGTCTCTGTATAGTTATGATATACACAGTTCCCCCATACTTATAACCACACTATCCTTATAACAGCGCCACCCCTAGTGTTGCTATAGTTATGACAGTTACAGTCAGAGGTTGCTATAATGCCATAAGCACCTGTAAAGACATTTTTACACCTTGAAAAAATTCTCAGGATTATTCACACATAAGAGACTTTACACAACATTTCAACAGCTAAAGCGTCACGGTAAGTAAGTGCTGCCCCCCCACCCCAGTGATTAAGCTCCAGCCTGCTCATGTGGCGATCGGGACCCCATCATTCACTATCCCTTCACCAGAGCTCCTAGTGATGGATTTAGCAATCCCAGACCGGAGTTGACAACACAGAGGAACGTGCCACAGATCGATTAATGCGAGCAGAACCGTAAGCAACTCACCAGACGAGGAGTAAACGGCAGAGCAGGGTCAGCAGCGGAGATAGCAGCGAAGTACAGGAGCGAGTGACGGAAGGAGAGATCGAGGTAAGTAGCCAGAGTCTAATGCCAGAGAGGAGTAAGTACAGCAGAGATGTAATCCAAAGAGAAGTCCAGGTACAAAGTCCGAAGGTCAGAGCCAGAGAAACACAAACAGCAGCAGGAACAGGAAGCAACAGGGAGGGGAGCCAAAACCAGGGTGAAACCAATAGCCGGCATGGAGGAGAAAAATGGAGGGGATTATAAAAACCCGGACCGGCCCATAAATTAAAGCATTATTTCTAAAAGGGGAATTCGTCTCTGTGGGCCCGGGAGTCTTAAAGGAGCCACAGCAGACGTCACAACCCTAACAGCAGACTTGTGCATGCGCTGATACTTTTAATGAAATTAATTGATTACAACATATGTTCTCTGCCATTGGCAAGGAACAGGTTAACAGAGGGTGTAATTAATTAGACTAGGGGTACATGGCAAATTTGGCCACGTCTCCCATTGCTAACCAAAGATTGCTGGGTCGCCCTGCAACAGCTTCGCTGATGTTAGATAATGGAGTTGGATTGTGACCCTTAGTGTACCGCGACTACTAGTCACACATCACAGATTTTTTGCAACCAGACGTTGCAGTACACTAGGGGAGATGCAGGGTGACCCGGCGACCTTTGACGAAACACTGGGGTAACTATGGAACATCTTTGGAGCATTTTGTATGGGCTAAAATTTTTCAACTTCTTAATCATATGGGAGCGAATTCTCAAACTGGGGGATAAATCTGTGATAAATCTGGAGTATTCTGACTCTGCCTCAGCTTGCGCTGTATAACTATTAGTAAATCTGGGCCATAGTTTCCAATACTACCCAGAAATGGGCGGGAAGGGGCAAAACCAAACATAAAAGGGGTGGAGTTTGGGCAAACTTGGGTAGTTCATGTTTGTTCCCAGGTGGGCATGCTCACAAAGCAGTCACTACAAGCTGCCAAAACCCTGCCTGCACCCGGCCACCAAAGAGCGCACGGTTACACAATATAATCATACATTCATTGACTGCCGCATGTAGATATTGCTACGTGGGCACACACCCTAAGACCCCATACACAGGCACAATCTGGACCGGAAAAGCCAGACGATTACTTGATTTCCCAGTCCAAACCTAGTCATGAGACGGGACTCCCTGCACATAGTGATCTGTGACACTGGGGGTCTCTGTATCCTCGCAGATCTACTGTCCATACTATATACAGTGCAGGGCAAGGAAGCCACAAGGAGACAGATACGGTGCTTGGAGTCTCCTGACTAGGTTTGGACCAAGAAATTCGGTAGAAGTACAGACCGAACTGACCCGTGTGTATGGGGCCTAAGGGAATGTAACCCTGTGACATCAGATTGTCTACTTCATGCCCTAAAAAAAAAAAAAAAAAAAAAAAAACTCCCAACCTCCTAAACACTCTCTGTATTGGTTGCTACAACAGTGTGTGGTACCATGTGGGCACAGCCAGCCCGGAAAAGGATGAGAGTAGTAGTTCAGTAATGGGGCTGGGACACAAGATTATAGCAAACTCCAGAAGGAGAGATTATATATATCTATCTACACACGCTATAGTTACCTCTATATAACTACAAGTGGTATATATATATATATATATATATATATACTATATCAACTTCTATATAGCTATATATGTATATATATATATATATATATATACACACACACTATAACCACCTCTATATAAGTACATACAGTACAGTATATATACACTATAACCACCTCTATATACAGTAAGTACATGTGGTATATACACTAGACAATGTACATACATGCAGTATATATGTGGGACATGCTATATACTGTTGTACTGCTGCACTATATTACCACCACATGCACAGACTATGGCCTATACTGGGGTACACTGCCCCCACATAGCTGCCTGCTTCCCCTCCCCCACGTCATGCAATGCAATGACATAGGAAGCAGCACAATGACGTCATAACACAAGATAACCTGACTGACCCTACAAAGGCCTACATCACAGCTGTGACAGACATGACGTCATACCGTTTGTTTACAACAGACACATGTGGAGACGCCTCAGAGTGTGACCTGTGAAGTGCAGAGTGTGAATTACACCTTATAGTAACATTACATACCGCAGTATCTGTACATAGTGACACTATACAGGTGTATGCACCACCTCAGGCCGGTCATGGCGGTGACATCACCATTAATGACGTAATAATCCGGACATAGAAAACATTTACCTCACCGATCACCGCCGGCGCCTTCAGCGTCACATCTAACAAGCACCCGGTCACTTTGGTCACGTGATGCGCCTTCCTTGTCCCCTGATTGGCCGGCGAGGCCGTCACTCAGCGAGGACAATCACCTCATTGGTCCGCGGGGGCGGTGAAGTCCTGGGTGACGTGAGGAAGGGAAAATTGTGGCGGAGGCTGAAAGTGGAAAGTGATGGGAGAGCAGGATGGCGGCTGTCACTGTGTGTACGAGGCCGAGAGCTGGGGCAGGGGCCCGGGCAATACACCCAGCAGTGCTAATATAATAAGTAACACTAGGGGGCGCTTACTGAGTGCGGACTGAGTTCTGCTGGTGCTGTAGAAATGTATGTGCGCTCCCCCTAGTGGTGGATGTAGGAAGGCACAATTTCATGATATATAGAGTAATAGAAGTCACACAGCGTTATCTTCTCTGTAGCCCAGCCTACATCACTGCGGCTCTCCTGCTGTTACAGAGCATGCTGGGAGTTGTAGTTCTGCAACAGCCAGAGAGCCACAGGTATAACAGTAGCTCTCTGGGGTGGGACATGGCCAATAAAGAAGGAGACCAAACACTGGACCCGGAGGTGACGGATCATCTTCAGTCTTCGGTCATGTTGTCCAATGAACTTGTAATAAAAATTTGAAATTGATGAAACGTCTGACTGAATTTTATTATATCTTAATTTGCTATCGACGCCTTTTCCTGTTTCACAAGTTCTTCAAGGGTATTTTTTCACCCTGAACATCCTACAGGGAGGTAAAAGTGTAAGTGCCTGTTCACATGAGTGGAATCTGTCCAAGATCTGCATCCAAGTATCAGAGATTCAGTGGTAATAATCAGGGCTGAACCTAGCCGCTCTGCTGCCTGAGGCGAACTATAGAAAGGCGCCCCCTCCCAATAAAAACCCATCCGGCTATCTTTGGTTGCATGATGGGGGCCCCCTAATTAGGACACACCCCCATTAGCAGATCAAAAAATCCCCTTATTTGGTCCCCACATAATATAAAACCCCCTTCCTATTGGTCCTCACACGATACACAACCCCCTTTTTCTGTTCCCCCGACACGGTATATAAATCCCTTTTTATGGCCCCCCCACACAGTATATGACATCCTTTGGATAGCCCTCCACATGGTATATGACCCATTTTTTTTGCCCCCCACTGTATATGACCCTTTTCTTATGTCCCCCCAGTATCTGACCCCTTTTTATGGCTTTCACACTGTATATGACCCCCATTTTTTTTTTTTTTTTTTCACACCCCACCACCACTAAGTTTTGGAACCCCTTTTAACCCCCACACAGAGTAGTGACCGATAGTTTTTGCTCACCTGTCCAAGCTTCTGTCCTGACCACCCTCCACTACCGCCTCCAGGGTAAGTGTAGCGCCACCTAGAGGAAGCAGTGGATGGTGGTCAGAACAGGAGCGTGTGCAGGTGAGTAAGAAGTATCGGCAGCTGCTTATTGCAATAGCACAATAAATAGCTGCTGATTAAGAAAGAAAACACTCCCTCCAAGTGTTGGCCATGGGGGCCAGCGCCAGACGCTTCATTTTTTAGGATTCTGTACAGATAGACAACCTGCTTGATCTCACCACAGATTCCACACTCGATTCAGCTTCTGAATCCACAACGCGAGGCACTCTGTTAATAAATCCCATTATATAAGGCTAACCAGTGAGTACACTGGAGCGGAATCGGAGGTGGAAGACTGCCTCACCTTCATCTTTACTGTCCGCCATGTGAACCTAGCCTTAGGTCCTGTTCACACAGTGGAATTTGCTGCTGATTGTAAGGTTTATTCCGCCCCAAATTTAGCAGCAGATTCTGCCTTTTCAACAGGAGGCAGATCGGAGAAGGACATGGAAAAAAATAAGCGACCTGCTCAATCTTCCTGCAGATCCTACAGCTGATTCAGCCACAGAGTCCTCGGCACAAGACTCCTCAGTGTGAATATGGTGGAAAGCTCTGCTGCAAAAGTTTGCAGCGGGGCAGAAAATGAAGAGGAATCTGAGGTGGATGTCTGCCTCAACATCTTCTTCACTTTCCAAAGTATCAACATACTCCAAGGCTGACGCTTTTTTGAGCCAAAGCCAGGAGTGGATTGAGCAGAAGGTAAAAGTATAAGAGATTACTATGTATTTCTCATTCCTTTTGTTGCCATGCTTGGCTTTGTCTCAAAAAAACTGCAATACCTGCAAAGAAAAAAAAAGCTGCGTTTCCGCAACGTGGGGCCATAGCCTAAGGGTGGGTTTAGATATGGGGCAGTTTTGATACTGAAACTGATACATCTGAATTTGGTCTTATCTTGTCAGTTTTGGATCCACTCCTGGATATCGCAGAACAAAACTCCAACAGTATGTGAATATAGCCCAAGTCTGCAGCTTAATATGATGTCACTATATTCACTTACACCCTTCTTGCTGGTATCCAATTAGTCGGAAAGAAATATGTAGCAGATACGTTCATGTGATGTATCAGCAGGGGTGGGATGCAGCAGCTTCTCCCCACCTGGTGTTAAAAATACAACCGGAACACAGAACCGATGAGAAGCGGAGCAGGAAGACACAAGCTGCAGTGCTGGTACTTACCTGTTTGCTGTCAGGCCCCTTACCTTCATGCTCTGGCCTAACATGACATCACAGCAGAGAGACAGAGGGGGACTAGGGATCAGACAGGTAAGTAGTGAGATAATTCTGCTAATGCCTCATACAGTGGCCCCCAGACTGGTACTCCATATTGTAAGGAAACCACTGATAGAGCCATTATATTGTATGGGGGCCAATAAAAAAAGGGTGTGATACTGTGTGGGTGGCAATAAAGGGGATATAAACTGTGTGGGGCTATGAAGCTGGCAATATACCATATGGGACAGTAAAGTGGGTGCTATATCATGTGGGGGCCAGTAAGTAGAGCGTAACAGCGTGCTATTATCTAATAAATGGGGACTTATACCATATGGGAGACAGGAAGGGGGGCGCTCATACTTACCTGTCTGCTCCCCAGTCCCACTCTATGATAAGGGATTCCCAGGAACAGGAGCAACCCATGTGGCTCCTGGGTGAAATAAAGCGCAAAAAAAAAAAAAAAAAAAAAAAAAAAGCATATCCATCTGTCTCCAGCACCCTGTTGTCCGCTGTCAGTGTCTGTTCAGTCTCGTGCCGGCACCTTGTTGCTGGAAGTCCTTTGCCTCATGTGACCAGTGATTGCCCTCAGGGGTCACTGGATATAGACCAGTGACATCTCTTACATATATCATCGGTTCATTACCAGTAACCACTACTTGGTCTTGGCGGTCACATGAGACTCAGGACTTCTAGCAATAAGGTTCAGCACTAACCTGAAATGACACCAGCAGCAGACAGAGTATTGGAAACAGGTGAGTTTAATCTTTATAATTTACCCCTCCCCTGGCCGCCTCACAGGTTGTTCCAATTCCTGGAATCTCCCTGCAGATCAGCTTTTCTGGGACAGTGCGGCTACATGCAGGGAGCTGTACCAATCACTCGCTGAACGATGAGTAGCTGTGGGTTTGGATACTGCGGCAGTGCACATCATATGGCAGGTGAGCAGCAAGACTTAGGATAGGCCATCAGTATTAGAAAGGTGGATAACCCATGTAATATATGGGGCCATGTTTTATATTTAGGTGAGAGTGAGAGTCGTCTCCAAAAGGGAGCATGATATGGTAAAAGATTGTGGCTTGCAAATTTTGTGCTACCCCTCCTTCCCCAGCAAAATTTAGCATTGTGAGCTCTGCATGTCACATGTCTCTGCAGGTTTGAATGTCTGGATCAGTCTTCCGCGCAGATAACCAGCGGGGGGGCACTATTCTGGACCTCAGTAAGGAAAACAATGCCCCGGTGACTGGCTGCATCCTTCACTTCACATTAGTTACCCTGCACTATAGGGCTACAGAATAGTAGAATTTGATGGAGTTTTAGCACCACATATTCCCATGACTAACTGATATGGGAATAGTCCGTGTAAGGGCGTCCACCACAACTAGTGCACAGCCTGGTACATCCATACCATCAGAAGACCTCAGTCACAAGCAGGGATGTAGCTATAGGGGGTGCAGAGGTAGCTGTCACTAATGGGACCTGGACCCTGAGGGGCCCCAAAGGTCCCACTGCCACATAAAATATACCACTATCCTAAATGGCACAAGGAAGGTAGGGGCCCCCTTACAGATTGTGGCACTGGGGCCCAGGAGATTCAAGTTACACCTCTATGGTGAGTACTCGCTGAGGGCTCCAGTGATCAGACATTTATGATCTATGTCAATAGGTGATAAATGGTGATACTTTTATAGGAATATTATCTCTGGAACACATCATGAAAATGGAAAATCGTCCTTCATATGTTCTATAGACCTCTGTCCATAGCTGTTTTACTGTAATGGAGGCTGCCAACCTATCCTCATTTATATCTACAAACTGGCCCAAAAACTATAAATTTCATCATATATATATCTATATACTGTATATCTTAGCATAGGTAGACCTAGAGCAAAAAATGTAAACCATATAACCAATGTAAATGTAATCCATCTGTCATGGCCAAAAAACCACATAAGACATAAATACAATTTATTGACTTCTTATACTTCTAGGATCGCCTACATTTCATCCGATTATGGTGAACGCTCAGTATTACGTCTGCTCAGGGTCTCAGTCACTGAATGTACACAATAAAGGGTTTCATTTACTCAGAGCAAAAAGTAGTGAAGAACTGAAACAGAAAACCTATTAGAACTCCACAGAACATTTCATAATACGTATAAAGGAAGTGACATAAAATATAGAACATACAATATAAAGAAATATATCTGTCATAAGAAGAAGAAATAATATGTGACGTCACTGAATAGTTTTGTGTTTTCCTTCACATGTTCCACTCATTCCTTCCTTCTCTTCCAGATTCTATGCCGCTGAGCTCATGTGGGGCATCCAATTCCTCCATTCTAAGGGCCTCAAGCACAAGAACATCTTGGTGGCTGAAATGGGCCATATTAAGATCACAGATTTCGGTCTTGCACTTGACAACATTCTTGCACACCGTAAAGCCACCCAATTTGCTGGGACGATGGAGTACATGGCTCCTGAGGCGAGAATACGGTTTCTTTTGCTGGACACTATTACAGTTCAGTTACACCTCCACATTGGTCGTCACTTCTATACATCTACATCACATATCTATCAACAAAACTCATTCACATTCGACGAATAAAACCGCAGCACAGAGTGACTTGGCAGTGACACATGAGCAGTGTTATATACAGGCCACTGTCAGCTTTGCCGGTATCTGCCCCCGGAGAGTTTTGCCACCGATGTCACTAAACTGTAGGAAGGTCCAGCCTTAAAGCTCAGTGTCAAGGCCAGCCCCTCTGACCGTGCAGTGATATGGGTACCGAATTGAACAGCACCAATATTTTTACAACCGGGACAGATACCATAAAAGCTGACAGTGCACTGAATTCAGGGTACTGTCTGCTTTCCAGCAGTATATATCACTGCCAATGTTGGAGGACATGAAAGGCCTTCTTTATACCTGCAGCAGGTGAATTATAGCTGCCGTACTCACCAATGGTTTTCAACCTTTGCAGTGGAAAGCATTAAAGTTGCAGGGGATGCCTGTAGAAAAGCCACAGCAAAAACTACATGATGTATGGTGGTTACTACTACAGAATCTTGCAGAGAAGCACAATGTCTATCATGTGTGTCCTTCTCCTAATGATATAGAGAGTAATATATTAGTGAGGTGACCTAGATACTAGTTACTGTTCTGTCCTCTATGGCAGATGCCGGCTGGGAAGAATATGGCGTCGGAGTGGATTGGTATTCGTTTGGCGTCATCATAAATAGAATGATTACCACGTAGTGTATAGACCATCCTACACTATTTGATCCAAAATCCTCCACCGCCGAAGGTATCATCAAAGAAGTGAGTATGTGACTGTAATAGCAATTCTATGTAATAGTAGAGACATCCTATCTATTGTGCCTTTATTACTGGCCCGTCCTTTACCATCCCCCATACCAAACCTAGAGGACAGTACTTACCTAATCCTCTCTGCTCCGGAATTGGAGAGTAGTTACTGATGGTGTATTGAACATGTGCACCACCTGTATTCTGTAACATAGAAGCTCACTACACTAAGTTGTGCTGGAGCATTGAAATCCTGCCATGTCCCATCTAGCACTGGTGCCTGTTGTTAGTAAGTCAAGTGCAGACCTACATATACCTTATTTCAATAATTTTATCTAGCTTTAACTTTAGGCACTGGCTAAAATGACTCCAGGTCTGCTATGTGTGGGCCATTGTGTCCAGCACAGGATACAGCTGTTACCTGACCTCCCAGTGATCACTACAATTCCCTTTCATTGACTTTACTGTATAGACTCTTGTGTTGGGCTCAGAGGTCGTCTTAGTCACTCATTTGTAGTTACATTTCTCATTTTCAGCTCCTCCGTAGACCATCAGCCAGGCGCTTAGGAGTCACTGGTAACATCAGAGCTCACCGCTTCTTCCAGCAGATTGACTGGGTCTCTGTGCAGGCACTTCGGATGTCCCCATCAAACATCCCTGTAGTAAGTAAATGATCAGAAATTCTATCCTGTTCTAGATACAGTTTATATTCGCTATAGACTTCTTGTACTATTAGGTCACTTTACACATGTCATTTTATTTTAAGATGCTTTGGCCGCTGAATAAAAACACTTTTAGGAAATGTCATTATTATCTGCTTATATTTCTTATAGCCATCTACTCCTCAACGTCATGCCGAAGAATTCCACCTGGCAACATTGGAGGCAGCAGAGACCAAGAGCAGACCTTTACAAGAGAAAGATCAGGCCATGTTCAGAGGCTTTTTATTTGTCACCTGGTAAACCCTCTTCTAAACCTAGCTGTAATGTCACCACGGCAGCTGTCCTCTGGAGCTCCTGGAAAATGATTATCGGAAGAAGAAAAGAATGGTCAAAAGAGCAACAAGACCAGGAAGATCATGTGGTATGAAGAATACGAAGATTGAAGAGTGGATCACAAAATATCTTCAAAGATGCCTCTGCAGAAACAAGACCAAAAAAACCAACAGATTATCCTGAGTTCCCTGATGGTAATTAAGAACACAAAAACAAATGTGCTATATTTCATCTTAGGCATGTGTAATACATTTTCACCAGTAATACATTTTCTCGAACCAATGACAGCACAACTGGTTGTGGTGTCATGGGATAGGAAGAAGATGGCTGGCTATTAATGGGTGGAGGAGGCAGATTTATTAACATCTTACAACATGCCTATCATACTACATATAGAGATATACTTTATATGTAGTACAGAAAAAAAAAATACCGATAATTTCCACTTTCTCATGACAATTCTGTCAAAGATAAGGGGAATAAGAGCAGAATGGCTAAATTATAAGAAGTGGAGGAAGCCAGTTTATTTCTTTCATTTCAAGACTCACGCCTCAAAACAACTATCTGCAGAGGATGCTGATGGCCCTGACTAGAAGCAGCCAGAAGACAAAAACAGCCATTTGTAATAAGTATGAGCACCAGAACATCCATAGACCTCTGATTTTGTCACAGTGGGCAGGAAAAATGCACAGATAAATAGATGAGCGGCATAAAGCAGGATTTGAGGATGCTCCCAATGCCCATTTCTATTTTCAGTATACTATATTACTATATTTTAGTCATAGTGATGTGATACCAAACATTTTGCATGACAAGTTTGAGCCCATCAACCACTCTAGTGACGATGGGTCCCTACACTTTACATATGGGGCAGGAGATAAACATCTTAAAGACTCACTGTTACATTGCAGTTACTAAAAACTTGATCTCTGGAGTCTTGTCTATGGGGGGAAGCATTTATTCTACAATAAAGTCTTAATGCTGCCAGTTTGAGCTATTAAACCCACAGTTTGTACAGGATTTGTAATACAGATGCTGAAATACAAATGTTATACGGCCTGGCTGGAGGTAACTTGGGGTGTTTTGGTTTTAAGGACCACCATTGGTATTAGCTTCAGTAATTATTTAGAAGTTGTTGTAATAAAAAGTCCTTGCTGGTTGAGTTTCCCTACTGTGAAATAACAGCAGATGTGACGGGACATTTACCTGCACCTTCAGCATGTGGTATAGGCAGATAAAAGTGACATATAATGTGTCACAGCTGCTCTAGAGAAGGAAAGTGTATCAATAATCTGTGCACGGCTCCTCTACATCTGAAATCTGCACAAGGTTATAATTCAGTGAATGAAGAAATTCCAAACGGTCCCAGATTCCTGGTTCTGTCCTGGTCAGCAGGAGGTAGGTCTCAACTTCAACTTATCTGTGCCCGCTGGACACAGCAGAATCCACCTTGATTCTGCCTCCCATTGTTTTAAACAGGAGGCAGAGATTGCAGCAGGACACTGAAAAAAATAGGCATCCTGCACAATCTTGCCACAGGTTCCAAAGCTCAAGACTCCCCGCTGGATAGGACCATTCACCTGTGCTCAGAAAGCCGATGATCCTGAATAGCAGCTGAACGAGAATCAGCTGTTCTTGTGTGAGTGACCGGTTATAACCTACCTCTCCTTCTCACTGCGCCGGGGCCTTCACTGTTACACTGTCTGAAGAGCAGGATATAGGAGAAGCCACTTCAGATCACCACCCAGCCCCCTGACTTTAACTTACAACTTTTCTAGTGGAGCAGGGGAGTGGACAGGGATGGGATATACAGTATCACAGTAAATGTAAGATACCTGGCGCAGCCCACCCCTGAACTAACTGGCTGTAGAGGCGGTAGGGGACGGGAGGTGGATGCGGCCCCAACTTGTTCTGCTAACCGCAGCCAGGGAGAGCGAAAGCGTCCAATCTGCTAACTCATGGCAGATACGGCCCTGAACCCAAGCTTTTTGGAGCAACCAGAGTTGATGACGCCCTCGTTGCTATAAAAAGTTTATTAACATATTTGGAAAAGCAACTATATTTCAGGAAAAGAGGCATGGATCAGGATGGGGAAAAGATTTCAGGTGACCCTAACCTATCTATCTGTGGGGCTAGTTTATATGGATAGATCCGGTGACAGACACTTTAATGTCTTGTACTTATAAACCAATGCAGACTGTATTTTGTTGTTCTCTTTTTCTAGGACAAGTTTCCGCTCATTTTACAAGTGTCAGCTCTCTATATCCTGTACATCCGGTATACGTGAATCTAGGCTCATGGATTGCCTATCCTTGTATATTTCATATCCTCCTCTGTATTACAACACCCCATGCAATTGTCTCCGTTCATCTGTTTACTCAATAAACTTTATTTGGTTTAATAAAAATAAAAAACCTCTGTGCTTGCAGTTTTATTTTACCTTAACTTTGGATCAACACCGACAGGTACCTCGATCCTACGCCCCCTTGCGAGAGAAGCCGCTCTCCCAGACGCTCCTTCCTTGCATTCAGGTGATGGTAAATTAACTCTGAAGGGTGTTGGACCACCAGAGCCCCCAAACGGGTGTCTGGTAGGATCCATTCTGCAAAACAAGTCACAATGTAGTAATATCTTCCACAGAACACAAGATCATGAAATACAGATCTCTGTGCCCCGATGATAGACGACCCATCACCGACCAGCTACTGTCTGACCAAGTGTCTATGCAGAATAAAAGTGCTAGTTACAAGCAGGAATGGCATCACCTACAGAGTTTGGCTTCTGTATCCAAAAGTTTCTTTGGCAATGGGCCTGACCGGCCTGCAGCGCCCCTGACATCAGTTTTTAACTTAGGTCATAAGTGGAGATATACAGTAACAAAGGAAGAACCTACTCCAGGCGTCGGCTACCTTCAGCACTCCAGCTGTTGTGTAACTACAATCCCCAGTTCTCCATTCAATTTTATGGGCGCTTTAAGAACATCCAAGCAAGTGAGCATACTGGGACTTGTAGTTTCACAAGAGCTGGAGTGGCAAAAGTTGCTGATCCCTGATCTAGCCTGCTTGCATATTTCTATCTTTTCGATAGGTCATCAATATTAGATCTGTGAGGGTCCCAATCCAGGAACCCTCGTATATCAGCAGCTGGTTACATGCCAGGAGCTGCTCACTCACCGTACAAATTGTAGCAGCGGCTTTAGGTCCTGCGCGGCAGCACTGAGGTCTATGTAAGCATTACTGGGAGCCATGTCCAGGACTTCACTACTCTATACAGAGGCATCTAGTTATACAAGTCTGTACAATGTAATATACGTTACCATAGGGCCCTGGAAGTGACAGGTGACACTGGATGGCATCCATTTATAACTACTGAATACTGACATTCTGTAAGACAGGCCATCGATTTTAGATGGGCAAGGAGCACCTGACAGCCCCCCCGCAGATCAGCTGTCTATGGCACAAGCAATCTGAAGATCGCATGTTCAAACCCCTTAGGGGGGATAAAAAGTAAAAACACCAAACATTTTAAAAGTTTTTAAAAATATATATTTAAGTTATACCTAATTCTGAAAATGCCTAAACTATTAAAATCTAAAAATATTTGTCCAATAAGGTAAATGCCATAGCAGGACAAAAAATTAAAATAAAAAAAAAAAGACTGAATAAAAATTGATCAAAAACTAAAAAATTCCATAATATGGAATCAATAAAAACTACATATTGTCCTGCAAAATAAATTTTTTTTTTACTTCAAAATTTTGAATTTTTGTAAAGTTATTATAACATGGAAAAAAATTAAACAAATTTGGCATCACTATGATCGTATGGACTCGGAGAAAAAAGCGGAAGCCAAACAAACAAAACCCATAAGAATATGGTAATACTGAATTTCTACCCCATTCTGAATTTTTTCCTGCTTCCCAGTACACTGTACAGAATAATAAATAATACCATGTTGAGGTACAACTTGTCCCGCAAACATCAAGCCCTCATATGACTACGTAAATGGAAAAATTAGAAAGTTATGGCTTTTGCAATGCAGAGGGAAAAAAACAAAAACGCAAAAGTGAATAATGTCTGTGTCACGTAAGGGTTAAATAAAGCCATTAAAATACACAACTTCTCAATACAGATTTAACCCGTTCCTCCTCCGCCATTTTTCCGTTTCTTTGTTCTATGCCTTCAAACAGCCAGAACGTTTATGTTTTTCTATTCACAGGCCCATTTGAGGGCTTATTTTTTGCAGGACAAATTGCACTTCCTAATGGTGTTATTCAATATTCCCAATGATGTACATGGAAGATGGAAAAGAACCAATATGGGGTGGAATTAGGAAAACTGGAATTGGGTCATTTTCTAATGGGTTGTGTTATGGTATTGACTGTGCAGCAGAAATGACATTACCTATATTCTTTGGGTCAGTATGATAACAAAATCTGTATAAATTTGATATTGCTGGTATGTTTTAATACCTTTAAAAAAAAAAAATCCCAAACTGTCATATTTTGACACTAATTTTTAAAGTTTTCCGTGTACAGAGCACAGGTCAGGCATGTTCAGGCACATACAATATTTTATATGGATTTTAGGGAAATGGGGATAGATTTAGATTTTTGTTTTTTAAACTTTATAAAAATTTTTAAAAAATATTGTAAATCCCTCCCCCAGGGTTTTGAATGTGCGATCATTAAATTGCTTGTTCCACAGTCTGCAATACAACTTTTGCTGTACTGATAGTGTGACCTGCCATAGGCAGATCTCAATAGTTATATTCCTATGGCAGGACTAGTACCCTATAGAAGGCTACTATAGTACCCGGACGTCTTCTGCAGTCTCATGGTTTATAGCATTGGGTAGGAGAAAACAGGCCACATACACAGATATAATGACCACAATCAGAGACTATGGCGGGCATAACCACTGGATCTCCACTGTGTAAAACAATAGAGACCCGGTGATTATTGGTTCCCGGGTTTCTGGTGCTTAGCTATGGCCAACCAGTACAATTCATTCTGAGGGGCCACACTACAGCAACAAGCAAATATTACTTAACACTATATTGCAAATTCCTAAAATGTCACTAACAATCTCTTTCCAGTAGTACCTTGCTGCCTAGCCCCTGCCTCTGGCTGATTCTGTCCTGGGGTCCTCTCAGTAGCTGCTGCTGGCTCTCGCCTTGCACTAGGACCCTCTTAGCCCTGTGAGCCAGGGATATGTGCACATACAGCAGCAGGCCTCAGGGATTGGTTATTGGGGCCCCTGCAGTGTGACTGAGAAGATGGGGCCCAGGGACGAGCAGGAGCCTGGCTGGCCTGAATCTGCACCTAGAAGTCACCTCAGCCACCCAGTGTGTGTACAGTATATAATAGTGACCTGGATAGTCTCTTCTATAATCCACCCAGTATATTATATAGGCACAGCCTGGTTGGGATGCTGTACGATGTGTATCTGTATGAAGTACAGTGAGTGTCCTGTGTCACATCAGGGTAAGCTAGGGGCCCACGGGGAAATTCACTGGTTAATCTATGGGCCAGTCCGAGCCTGTAATACCCGGGAGCCCAGTGCTTGTACCCTCACTGTAGGTATAAGGACAAGCTCTACTATCTTCTTCAGTCAGTAGATGTTCACATGTAACTTCAGAGATCAATCGAGGAAGAAGAGATGTATTATATATTATTACTGATCACATGACATCCCGGCTACACCAGGGAGGCAACTTACAGACTAGTCATAGACTAGAAGACCTCTCAGAGGTAAATGCCCATCCACCATGGTAATATTACATTGATCTAGTTATGACTGCAGTTAAGATAATGTCCCCTAGCCTGGAAGACGTCATACTGGTGATGTGCTGGACTAGTGGAGTCTCTAGACTATTGGACATTGCTGGATTTTACATTTCCCAGTACTGTGATCCTCCTAGAAGCCCAATATGTATATTCTGTATATGGGGACTGTGTTGTTAGTTGCCCTTTAAAATACAGTTACTGCCACTGTAAGACAACATTAGAGGTGATTCTGACAGTTGTCACCAGAGAAGATGATGTGGTAATAAAGATGGCGGCCAGCTGAGTATCTGCAGTAATGTACAGAACAGTATTCACATCTAGTAACACAATGCAGGACATACAGGGCCAGGTAATAGACCACAATGACCCCTGTGAGCTCCGCCATGTTCTTATAAGGTAAGTAGTCAGTGATCACATCACATACAGCCTGATGATGTCACAATGTATGGGCAGCAGGTGATGGTAGCCATGACTCCTTTATGATGTCACAATGCATGAGGGATCTAATGTTCCGATTCTGTGTTGGACGTCACTTGCTGAGGAGAAGCGATATTGATAGTATCTCTGTGGCAGGAGCTCACCAAAAACTCTGGTTTTATTGCTTGTCTGTTTGTTTGTCTTTTTTGTTTGTCCAATTTATTGTTTGTCTGTATTTTGACACTTCGGTGTCCTTAAGTCCACATTTGTGGCCACTAGTGCCACCATGCCGAGCCAGCGTGGGCATGGACGCTCACACCAACGTGTCCCGGAACAGCCGACGCAGCATCCCATGGAGCCAACTGACCCTGCTCGGGATGACTCGCCCGTCGCCCATCGGACACGGAGTCGGACATCCCATCATAGGAGGACTCCTATATATGTGAGTCCGAGGAGGAGGAGAACACGCGCTGCCTACAGGAGCCGCTCCCCAATAACAACTGAGAGGAGGAGCCATTCACCTGTCCCTGAGGCTCCAGCAGACGTTGCTCCTTCCACCACAGACATTGGACTCACCACAGATTTGGCCGCCTCACTCAGCAGCCAGGACACTGAGGAACCAGCCGCCTGCACTATCTGCCTGGTGGAGTATGCACCCGGGGAGCACATATCACATCTAGCGTGCTCCCATGACTTTCACCATCAGTGCCTCACCAGGTGGATAGAGGAGAGTAACACCTGTCCTCTGTGCAGAGCGGCCATCTTATTCCCAGCCTGGCTGGAAGGTGTAGGGGTCATCTACGTCACCCACAGTCCTGACCTGGACCATCGGGCCCCCATAGTGGTGCAGTCCGATAATGGAGAGAGGAGAACCCTCTCCTTCCTGTGACCAGCAGGATTCTCTCCCCACTCACCTCGCCCCTCCTTAATCCCCAATATCCCTCTCTTATACCCCCCACCTCTATCTACCCACCCATCCCCTATCTATCTATCTATCTATCTATCTATCTATCTATCTATCTATCATGTCATATGATGATAGAAGTATAGATAGATGGTGATACTTACAGTATATAACTGTATGGCACTAAATGGCTTTATTATGTGAGCCCATGCTGCACCTAAGAACACCCCTCAACCAAAACAGTCTCTGGAAATATTGCAAACTATGCACAAGGAGAAGATGGAGATCTACCACAACCTGCTGCTCCTCTCTCAGCGGCATCCTTCCAGATGTCCCCACCACCAATCCTCCATCAGACATGAAGATGAAGCTCCTCCAACATCTCCACCTCACCTAATGAAGTATACAGCTCCATGACAGGACCAGACATCTGCCCAATGTACCCAGGAACCATTCCACCAGGAGATGCAGACTGGCACTGGGCACATCCTGTATGACAACAATATGATGTAGTGACAGCTCCAGATCAATCCTCAGAAAATCTTCTGGACGCCGCATACACTAATCTACTAGTGATCACTGAACGCCATTGTGTATCTGATATTTGCAGAACTCTATAGAATAAAATCCTATTATTTGTCCATAATTCTGTATTATTTGTTATTTCTCTTCATATTAGTGAATAGCTGTAAGTCTTCTTAAAGGTACAGGTCCTCTATTAACTAGACATCTATTAGACTGTCCATGGACATGCTGAGGTCGCCAGATCAGGTTCTCCTATTTTTGCACACATTTGCTGACATTTTACTGTACTTCTAACTAGTGGTATTATATTATACCATGTAAATTGGCACTACTAAGTGGATCAGATACACATTCAATATCTATGTCATATTGTAACTAGTGCTTATGGCCAGAACTGAGGGCTTCCATGGCGGGGGTAGGGAGCCACGTCACTCCCGAGCTACTGGTTGGGACCATTGCTCTAGGACATTGGTACAGTATAACATAATGGGGCATATGGGTAGAAGTTGCCATAATAAGACAACTCCTTTAAGGGTATGTTTACAAGGAGGAATTTGGAGCTAATTTTCAGGTGGATTTCACCTCAAAGTCAGCTCCAAATTCCAACTGAAACCTACTGATATTTATTTCAATAGGAGGTAGATGCTGAATTTTTTTCCCCCTGAAACGCTCATTGAAATGAACCGTACTCAGTTAGAAAGGAGATCTAGTGGTCACAAGAGACTCTCAGGCCTAGACCCCCTGTTGTCTAGCCCTGACTCACCCCAGTGTTGCATCAAAATATACATTTTCTACATTTCAACCTTAAGGTACATTCACATGTACAGGAAAAAAATCTGTCACAGATTTTGCAGCAAAATCTGTAAATATTCTGTGCAGGTTTTGCTGCCGGTTCACTGCACATTTCACCCTGTTATATGTACAAGAGTTTAAATCTACAACAAAGAGTTGAAACACTGCAAATTTAAAGGGGTTTTCCCTCACTATTATACTCATACCTCCCAACCATCCCAGATTCAGTCCCGATGTCCCGGTCGGCGGGAGGTATGTCCCAGCTTCAATTCATCCGCGTCCTCTCCAGACACAGATGAGTTGAATACAGCGGTGAAGCAGGAGCCGTCCGCGGACAGCCCCTGCCTCACCGCTCTGCCCTCTGTGTGCTCCGGCCCTGGGAGCTGTAGGTGCGACGTGATGACGTCACTCACATCGCGCCTACAACTCCCTGAAGACTCCGGAGAAGAGAACTCAGATAGAGCAGCAGGGGAGCGAGGAGAGGGGAGGAGCAGTGTTTTTTTATGTTTACATACATAGTTACATAGTAGATGAGGTTGGATGAAAACATCAGTCCATCAAGTCCAACCTATAACCCTACAGTCCCCTACAATGTTGATCCAAAGGAAGGCAAAAAAACCCATGAGGCTTATGCCAATTGCCCCATTTCATGGGAAAAAATTCCTTCCCGACTCCAAGCTGGCAATCAGTATAAAACCCTGGATCAACGTGCCCTTAAAATCTAAAACCCATAACCCATAATGTTGTTCAGTTCGAGAAAGGCATCCAGGACCTCTTTGAACTTGTTCAATGAATCCACCATCACCACTTCCTGGGGCAGAGAGTTCCATAGCCTTGTTGTTCTTACTGTAAAGAATCCTCTTCTATGTTGCTGGTAAAACTTTCTCTCCTCTGGACGTAGAGGATGTCCCCTTGTCACTGTCACTGGCCTAGGAGTAAAAAGATCATTAGAAAGTTCTTTGTCCCTTCATGTATTTGTACATTGTTATTAGATCTCCCTGTAGACGTCTTTTCTCTAAACTGAATAACCCCAAGTTTGATAATCTATTGTTGTACTCCAATCCACCCATTCCCCTAATAATTTTGGTTGCCCTTCTTTGCACTCTTTCTAGTTCGATTTTGTCTTTCTTGTATACTGGGGCCCAGAATTGTGCACAATAGTCTAAGTGTGGCCGTACCAGTGATTTGTATAGAGGCATAACTATGTTCTTGTCATGAGAATCTATACCTCTTTTGATGCATCCCATAATTTTATTTGCCTTGACAGCCGCTGCCTGGCACTGGTCACTAAAGGTAAGCTTATTGTCCACCACAATCCCCAAGTCTTTTTCATTGGCAGTTTTACCCAGTAATTTACTATTTAGTACATAATCATACATTTTATTTCGTCGTCCAAAATGCATAACCTTACATTTGTCAATATTAAACTTCATTTGTCAAGTCTCGGCCCATGCTTCCAGCTTCCTTAGATCCCCTTGTAATATTCTACTATCCTCCTCATTATTGATTACCTTACAAAGTTTAGTATCATCTGCAAATATGGACACCCTGCTTTGCAAACCGTCTACCAGGTCATTAATAAAGATATTAAACAGGAGAGGGCCCAATACTGACCCCTGTGGCACCCCACTGGTGACTGCGGCCCAGTCTGAGTATTGGCCATTAACAAGTATCCTCTGTTTCCTATCAGTGAGCCAGTTGCGAACCCAAATGCATATGTTTTTCCCCCAGTCCCAACATTCTCATTTTGCATACCAACCTTTTATGTGGTACAGTATCAAAAGCCTTTGAAAAGTCCAGATACACCACGTCCACTGCATTACCCATGTCTAGTCTTGAACTTACCTCTTCATAGAAGCTGATCAGATTAGTCTGACAGGACCGATTCCTCATAAACCCATGCTGATTGGGTGTGATAAGATTATTTACATTGAGGTACTCCAGGATAGCATCTCTTAGAAAGCTCTCAAATATCTTACCCACCACAGAAGTCAAACTTACTGGCCTATAGTTTCCAGGCTCACTTTTAGACCCCTTTTTGAAAATCGGCACCACATTTGCTATGCGCAAATGACCCAGTCATTATTGATTCCTTAAATATTAGATATAAGGGTCTGTCTATCACTGTGCATAATTCCCTCAGAACTCGGGGGTGTATGCCATCTGGACCTGGTGATTTATCTATTTTAGTGTTTTGAAGGCGGCACCACACTTCCTCCTGGGTTAAACAGGTGACATTTAATGGAGAGTTAACATTACCCCTAATCAGTGTTGGACTGGGATGTCTAGGGCCCACCAGTGGAATTGTTTCTAGGGGCCCACCATCAGAACCCCTGCAGATCAGTGGTACCGAGACAGGGCGGCTAAAGGTAATAACATGCCGGGAGCCATGCTGCTCACCCACTATACCATGTGCACCACTGCACTACCTAAACCTACTGCTACACCTTGTATGGCAAGTGAACAGCGTAGCTCCTAGAATTGTTACCTTTACCTGTAGCCGCATTGTCCTGGAAAAGCTGATCTGCAGAGGTCCTGGCTGTTGTATCATCGTAGATGTAATATTGATGGCCTATCCGAAGGACAGGCCATCAATATTAGAAATATGGAAAAATCCTTTAAAGAGGTTGTCGAAGGAATTGGAGCAACCCATGTAGCTGGCGGGAGGTGTAAAGTAAAAAATAAGTAAATTAAAAAGCATACTCACCTGTCCCCGGCGCTCCATTGTCCGCTGCCAGTGTCCATTCAGTCTCATGCCGGCGACTCCTTGCTGGGAGTTCTGCACCTCATGTGATCGCTAAGACCAATTAGGTACCAATTAGGATTTCCAGAAATGAGGCGCCGCCATGAGACCGAACAGACACAGGCAGGGGACAATGGGGTGCTGGGGACAGGTGAGTATGCTTTTTTAAAAATTTTCTTATTTTTACACCTCCCTGGCGGCCGACACAGTGGTCGCTCCAGTTTATGGACAACCTCTTTTAAGGGGTTGTCTGGGCCAAATTTTTCTATGGTCACTTCACTGGTCCCCCCACATAGTGGCCTCTTCACTGGTCCCCCATACTGTATAGGGAATAATGATGGGGTCATTATATTGTGTGGGAGCAGTGATGGGGGCTAACATCCTGTGGGGGGGACATTAAACTGTGTGGGGCATATTAAAGGGGTTGTCCAGGGTTAATCTTTTTTATGGCCTATGCTCAGGATAGGCCATAAATACCTGATCGGTAGGGGGCTGACACACGGCCCCATCAGCTGTTCGGAGCCACTTCCGGCACCTGTTCTGTACACAACACAGGGCCGGAAGCAGAAAGCTCCATCCGCTGTACAGCAGCCCGGCGCCTTCACTGCAGCTCAGCTCCTACTGACTTCAATAAGTGCTGAGATACAGTGAAGGTGCCCGGCTAATAAACAGCGGACAGAGCTTTCTGCTTCTGGCCCTGTATTGTGTACAGTACGGGCATCAGAAGTGGCTCCATACAGCTGATCGGTCCGGGGTCAGCCCCTTACAGATCAGGTATCTGTGGCCTATCCTGAGGATAAACCATAACAAATTATGCCTGGACAATCCCTTTAATATACCCCCCAGGGCCCCCCTAATGCACCACACTTTAAAGAGATTGTCCAGTATATTTTTTTTCTTTTTTATAATTAGTCTGGGGGAGGTGAATACCCCCTACCCCCCCCCCCCCCAAAAAAAAAAAAAAAAAAACATGCTAAACATACTCACTTGTCTCTGGTGCTCTGGTGTCCTCCCCAGCACAGTCCGGTCCTGCAGCTCCGCTGTCTTCTTTTGCCGGAATTCCTCACTGGCTGTGATGTCTCAGGTTCCTTCCCTTAGGCCGCTGATTGGCCTCAGGGGTCATGTGACGTCACAGGTAGTCATGTGCAGGGGGAACTTGCGCTGGAAGAAAACAACAGAACTGCAGGACCGAACTGCTCTGGGAGACACTGGCGTAATTAAAAAAAAAAATGAAGGAGCCACTGTATGGAGTATAAGCTCTACAGTGGCCCCCACCCAGTATTATAAGCTCCACAGTGGCCCCCACCCAGTATTATAAGCTCCACAGTGGCCCCCACCCAGTATTATATGCTCCAAAGTGGCCCCCACCCAGTATTATAAGCTTCACAGTGGCCCCCACCCAGTATTATAAGCTCCATAGTGGCCCCCACCCAGTATTATATGCTCCACAGTGGCCCCCACCCAGTATTATAAGCTCCACAGTGGCCCCCACCCAGTATTATAAGCTCCACAGTGGCCCCCACCCAGTATTATATGCTCCACAGTGGCCCCCACCCAGTATTATAAGCTCCACAGTGGCCCCCACCCAGTATTATAAGCTCCACAGTGGCCCCCACCCAGTATTATAAGCTCCACAGTGGCCCCCACCCAGTATTATAAGCTCCACAGTGGCCCCCACCCAGTATTATAAGCTCCACAGTGGCCCCCACCCAGTATTATAAGCTCCACAGTGGCTCCCACACAGTATTATAAGCTCCACAGTGGCCCCCACCCAGTATTATATGTGCCCAATAGCCCCCTCCACTCCGCTTCAGTGCTATTATTATACTCTGGGGTCTCCTCAGACCCCAGAGTATAATAATTGGAGGCCCAGGGGAAGTGATTAAAAATAACAAACATTCATACTCACCTTTCCTTGGCATCCTCGCTCCATCCTGTCGTCTTCAGCGTCTTCAGGCCCTTTTCCGACGACGCTGCTGAGGCCTGTGATTGGGCCTCAGCGGTCACGTGGGGGCACACTGACGTCATTACGCGGCCGCGCCCCATGTGACCGCCGGGGCCTAATCACAGGCCTCAGTGATGACGGAGGAGCGCCGGAGAGGACGCTGTGCCCTGGAGAGGTGAGAATATCTATTTATTATTTTCAGTCGCCTCCCCTGGGCTGCCATCTATTGGAAAGGGGCCTGCAATATGCCAGGGCCCCTTTCCAATAACAGTATGTATAGCGGTCGGGGAACCAGGCTTTCCCCGACCGCTATCATAGTGGTCCGGGGCCCCGGCCATCTTCAGCTGGCCGCGAGCACCGTACCCTGCCGGGTCCGGTCGCGGTCGCGCCCCCTGTGACCGCGATCGTAACGCCACTGGTCAGGGGCCCGATCGGGATGGTCAGGATCCCGATCGGGCCCCCATGACATGAGGACTAATAGTCGGGGCTCGGGGCCCACCGGTGGATTCACCAGTTCCCCGGTGGGCCAGTCCGACCCTGCCCCTAATCATGTTGCTGGCCATTGAATTTTCTTGTGTAAACACTGTAGAGAAGAAGTCATTTAATAGTTGTGCTTTTTCCTCATCCTCCTCCACCATTACACCCAGATTATTTTTGAGAGGCCCACATTGTCAGTTTTTATTTTCTTGTTATTTATGTAATTGAAGAATACTTTTGGATTATTTTTACTTTCCTTGGCAATTTTTCTCTCAGCCTCAATCTTTGCCTCCTTTATTTGTCCTTTACACAATTTATTTTTCTCTTTATAGTTTTTTAATGCTGTGTCACTACTTTCTTTTTTTAGCACTTTAAATGCTTCCTTTTTATCTCTCATTGCACTCCTTACCGTTTTAGTTAGCCATATTGGTTTTCTATGATTTCTGGCCCGCTTATTCCCATAAGGGATATGTTTTTTAGAGGTCCTATTTAGAAGGCTTTTGAAAACGTCCCATTTTGTTTGTGTTCCGGTCACTTTGAGGACATTGTCCCAGTTTATGCTGCTAATCTCCTCTCTCAGCTGGTTAAAATTGGCCTTCCTGAAGTTTAGTGTTTTTGTTCCCCCCTCTACTGAACATTTTTTTAGTGTGTACAAGAAAACTTATTATGTTATGGTCACTATTACCAAGATGACCCCAAACCTCCACTTTTGACAATGTGTCAGGTTCATTTGTTAAAATTAGGTCTAAAAGTGCCTCACCTCTTGTTGGGTCCTGCACTAGTTGTGATAGGTAATTGTCTTTTATTACCGACAAAAACCTGTTCCCTTTGTTGGACCTGCAGATTTCTGCCTCCCAGTTGATACCTGGGTAGTTGAAATCCCCCAAAATAATGACTTTATTGTGCTTTGTGGCCTCATCTATTTGTTTTATTAGTACATTTTCAGCTTCTTGCATTATATTTGGAGATTTATAACAAACCCCTATCAATATTTTATTATTCTTTGTTCCTTCCTTAATTTCCACCCATAAGGACTCCACATATTCATTTTCCTCCCAGATGTCCTCACGCAGAACTGGATTTTACGTATAAGCAAACCCCTCCCCTTTCCTATTGGTACGCTCCTTTCTACACATACTGTACCCCTGTATATTTACAGCCCAGTCATAGCTGGAGTCCAGCCATGTCTCACTTATCCCCACCATGTCATATTTCTCTTCAAACATTATCACTTCTAGTTCCTCCATCTTGTTAGTGATACTTCTGGCATTAGTATACATACATTTCAAGGATTTATCATTATCCCTACTCTTCCACTGCCTACTGACTGTTCTAACCCCACCCCCCGCTCCACCCCCAGTTACATTATTTAGCCCTCTTTCCATTTCTACACTATCTTGCCCTCTACATCTGTTACCCTCCTTCCCAGTCCCTAGTTTAAACACTCCTCCAACCGTCTAGCCATCTTCTCCCCCAGCACAGCTGCACCCTCCCCATTGAGGTGCAGCCCATCCCGACCATAAAACTTGTAGCCCACAGCAAAGTCGGCCCAGTTCTCCAGGAACCCAAACCCCTCCTTCCTACACCAGCTCTTGAGCCACTTGTTTACCTCCCTAATCTCCCGCTGCCTTTCCTGTGTGGCTCGTGGTACAGGTAGTATGTCTGAAAATACTACCTTGGAGGTCCTTGCCTTCAGCTTTCTCCCTAGATCCCTGAAATCATTTTTAAGGACCTTCCACTTACTGCTAGCTTTGTCATTTGTGCCAACGTGCACCATGACCGTTAGATCCACACCAGCCCCACCCAGTAATCGAACTTGAGCCCCAGGAAGGCAACACACCGTACGACAATCCCGGTCTTTGTGACAGATTGCCCTGTCTGTTCCCCTAATAATTGAATCCCCCACTACCAGCACCTGTCTAGGCTTCTCTGCACTCCTATCCCCCTTCTTACTGGAGCAGACATTCCCCTGGCGGTCAGAGGAAGTGTCTTGCTGCTGCAGTGTTACCCCTGTACTAACATCCCCCCTCATCTGCCAATTTAGCAAATTTGTTGGGGTGTGCCAGTTCAGGACTAACCTCCGTGGCACTCTTCCCTTTACCCCGCTGCTTTCTAACTGTCACCCAGCTAGCTGCCTCATGTTCCTGCACCTCCATGCTACCATCCCCCTCTGTACTTACCCCAGCGAGTTCCTGCTCTGTGAGCAACAAACTCCTTTCCAAGTTAGGCAGGGTTCACACTACCGTTGGAGTCCGTTATGAAGGTGTCCGTTAAAAAAAAATAAACGGACACCTATCATAACGGACCCTAACTGATGAGCATCAGGTAGCGTCCGTTTTTTAATGTCACATACCGCTAGAAAGCCGACAGCGCGCTGAATTCAGCGCACTGCCGGCTTTCCCGGTATGTGCCCCGGGGCTGGAGATATCGGCGGTGTGGAGTTACATGTTTTACTTTACTTACTGTTTGAAGGGCGCTGCGAGGAACTCTCTCCCTGACACTTCTCGTTCGTCCATAGCGCTGTACTGAGGGGGGCGTTCCTCACAGCTCAGCATCATCGCCGGGCAGTAAGGAACGCCCCCTCTGACAGTACAGGGCTATAGACGAGTACAGAGAGAGGGGGCGTTCCTTACAGCCCAGTGATGACGCTCAGCTGTGAGGAACGCCCCCTCATACAGCGCTATGAATGAACAGAAGTGTCAGGGAGGGCATTCCTCTGACAGTACCCGACTATAGACGAGAACAGAGCGAGGGGGCGTTCCTTACAGCCCAGCGATGACGCTCAAGCTGTGAGGAACGCCCCCTCAGTACAAGTCTCTGAACAAAGAGAAGTGTCAGGGAGTTCCTCGCAGCGCCCTTCTAACAGTAAAACATTACACCGCCGTTATCTCCATCAGTTACTGTCCGTTATAAGTCCGTTACCCATAGACCTCAATGTTAAAAAAATAACGGACACTTGCTGTCCGTCAAGAATCCGTTTTTTTCAAACGGACAAAAAGTCCTGCATGTAGGATTTTTTGGCCGTGAAAAAATAACAGACTTCTGACGGATTTGGTGTAAACGGACACAAACGGACACTAACGGACACAATATAAAAACCCATTGAAATGAATGGAAATTTTAACGGATTTCTGACGGTTCAACTAGTGTCCGTTGCTAAAATCTTGTAACGGACAATAGCAACGGACACTACTGACGGACACCAACGGTAGTGTGAACGCTCCCTTATCAATGCATCTCAGTCTTGCAATTTGCTCATTTAGATCCATGATCTGGGCTTCCAAATGTGCAACGTGCTTACATCTTGAACAGCAGTATGCCCCCTCAAGCGGCTGCTCAAGCAGACAATACACGCTGCAAGATGTACACTGGATCGCATTGGTAAGCATGGAGCACATCTTACCTGATGGGGATTTTTTTTTTTGTAAAGTCCCTGAATCTAAAGTCACTTAATCTTAAGTCACACTTAGATCAAACACACTTGGAATCAAAACACCCTCGCCAGCTCACACACTCGCTTTATACTTAGCTTTTAAAGCTGCTCCAAGTTGCAGACCAAGCTGCCGCTGATTACTCTGATTGCAAAGGGAATGCACCCAGCAAACAGCAGCAATTTATCCCCTCTGGTTACCTGTGTATCACACTAGAGACTTTCCCCTAAACAAAAAATAAACTTATATGATTATAAAAGTAACAGTACCCCTCTATACACCCCTGAACACAGTATAGTTAATCTTAAAATAAATATATACAGTAGCTACTTGTATAATCTGTAGTACTTTTATCTCTTGCTATGCTTGCTTTGTTTGTTACCAGCAGGAAAACCTTAAACTGTGGGGCCAGATGAGGGGAGCATTAAACTGGGGGAGTCAGATGAATAGGAACATTAAACGGAGGGAAGATGAACGGGGACATTAAATTGGGGTAGATGGAGGGGGACAGTAAACTGTGGGAGCACCAGGAGGATGACATTATAATGTGGGGGTGACTGTAGGGCATTATACTGTGTGGGGGAACAAGAGAAATGGATGGGAATGGGGATAAATGGAGTCAAAGTAGAAGTGGGTGGGGCTAAATTTGCCGCAGAGTGCAATGCGTGCCGCATATTCTGTCCCTCTTTTTGTTCTTTGAAAGTTGGGAGGTATGTATACTGTATATCTGTAATTGTGCACAGTATACGGACATATTTACTTCTATGGCCTCATGCACACTACTATGTTTTTCAGCGATCTGTGTGGCGCTGTGATCCCAGGTCGCAAATTATGGGGCAGGCCCTATTCTTGCCCATTTTGCAGCCTGGGCTCATTCATTAAGGCATTCTATCATTTTTCAATAACACCACGCCGGAATAGCCTTTAGAAAGACTATTCTTCTCCTACCTTTATTTTTCTGCTCCACGCCGCCATTTCTGAGAATTTTCTTTATGCAAATGAGTCTTCAGAAAGCACAGGGGGCGTTCCCTGTGCTCAAAGAAGATGCTCTACCGAAGATCTAGCGCCACCTCTCTCTCCTTCTGCTGACGCTTCTCCGCCGCGTCATCAGCTACCGAGTCTCTGTTCGGGATTCAAATCCCGCGCATGCTCAGTTGGCTCCGCCATTTCGTGTTGGACAGAGCCGACTGCACATGTCCAGTTGGCCACTTTCATGTGGATTTGGATGCCGAACAGAGACTCAGCAACTGATGACGTGGCGGAGAGGCGTCAGCAGAAGAAGAGAGAGGCGGCGCTGTATCTTCGGAAGAGCGTCTTCTTTGAGCACAGGGAACGCTCCCTGTGCTTTCTGAAGACTCATTTGCATAAAGAAGAAAAACAAAAACTCTCAGAAACGGCTGCGCGGAGCAGAAAAATAAATGCAGGAGAAGAATAGTCTTTCTAAAGGCAATTCCGACATGGTGTTAGTGAAAAATGGGTTTCCCAATGATATAATCCCTTTAAGGGAGGGGGTCTAGGGTCGGTATTGATTCAGCCGTCGTACCCCTGGTGCCCGCATAACTATGACAGCCACAGTACTCCAGTAACAGTACCAGCCCGTTGTCCATATACCGTATTTTTCGCACTTGATGATAAGACGCACCCAGGTTTTAGAGAAGAAAATAGGAGAAAAATATTTTGAACAAATTCCTAAAGAACCTCTTTACGAATAATAATATCCCATAGTGACCCCTCCACGCAGTATAATGTCCCATAGTGGCCCCTCCACACAGTATAATGTCCCATAGCAGCCCCTCCACACAGTATAATGTCCCATTGTGGCCCCTCCACACACTAGAATACCCTGTAGTGGCCCATACTGTTTTCTGTATGAACCCGAAATTCTTGGGGTTTGCCACCCATGAACCATTATTATACTCGGGAGTATCTTCAGACCCCAGAGTATAATGATCGGAGGCCCCAAGAGCGTTCATGTCAGCGTCATGACGTAAAATGATGGCAGTGCAAGCCACGTGACATTACGCTGGTGTAATTTTCTGTGAAGATGCCGACATGACCCAATCACAGGCTTCAGCAGTGTCTGACATCATACAGAGACGTCTCTGTGAACAGAAGAGGCCAGAAGACCTGCACTGGAGCCCAGGAGAGGTGAGTTACACTGTTTATTATGTTTGCTCACCTCCCTGGGGCTTCTGATCATTAAACTCTGGGGTCTGAAGAGAGTATAATAATGGTTCGTCGGTGATGATTGTGCAATAGTGCCAGCTTGATTTCAGGCACCCTCGCTGGGAAAAAAAAAGTGCATATTAGGCTGGGTTCATATCTCCGTTCGCCTCACCGCACGAAATCAGTTTTTGAAACTGTCTCAAAATTCTCAAACACCGATTTCAAACGGTTCGTTTTAAAACCATCTGCAGGTTTGCGTTTGGAGCATTTCCATATGGTATCCGCTCTTTTTAACAGAAAAAAGTCAGTCTTGCAGTACTTTTTCTCTGTTCAAAAAAATAAGGATTCCAGACGGACAGCAACCAATCCGTTTTTTTGGTTTTTTTTTTTTAACATTGAGGTCTATGGAAGGCGGATTCCAAACGGATAGCTATCAATTTGTGTCCGTTTTGCAATCTGTTTTTCCCTCTGCACATGCTCAGAATGAAGAAGGGGGGAAAAAAACAGATTGGTCAAAAAGACACAAACGTTCAGTTTTTTTTGAACGGATACCCATTGACTAACCGTCTAACAAGACGGATTCGTGTATCCACTGTGTATCCGTTTGGAATCCTTTTTGTACCAAACCATTTTTCTCTTAAAATGGTTTGCAGGCGGACGGACACCAGGCGCAGGTGTAAACCTAGCGCAATAAAGCAAAAAATACAGTAGTTATGACAGCCCAAGTACCCCCCATCATTATAACTCATGATAACTACTGTGCCCCTATAACCACGGCATAGTATACCTATAATTTCCACAGGTATAACACAACAGTGCCCCCATAACAAGGACAGCCACAGTGCACAAGCAGCCGCAGAATGTGACTAAAACTTTGAGCCCTATCCTGTTTATATAAATGTACCACGCACAGCAAGTCCTAAAGAATTTCTACTTCATTATTCTGGTAGGAGTTGAACTTTTTTAGTCTTTTATTTTTCAGAAGGAAATCAATCTTTATAACAAAAAAAAAAAATCTAAATTGTATTTTTAGGAAAATTGCCTAGCCCTAATATTTATGGATTTGCACTTATTACATAAAGAAAAATTCTGTGCCAAGAGTTGTTGGAAACGTTCTCAGTGTGAATAAAATAAAGATACACACGTGGACAAAATTGTTGGTACCCCTCGTTTAATGAAATAAAAACCTACAATGGTCACAGAAATAACTTGAATCTGACAAAAGTAATAATATATAAAAATTCTATGAAAATTAACAAATGAAAAAGTCAGACATTACTTTTCAACCAGGCTTCAACAGAATTTTTAAAAAAAGAAAACTCATGAAACAGGCCTGGACAGAAATGATGGTTTCCTTAACTTAATATTTTGTTGCACAACCTTTTGAGGCAATCACTGCAATCAGACGATTCCTGTAACTGTCAATGAGACTTCTGCACCGCTCAACAGGTATTTTGGCCACTCCTCATGAGAAACTGCTCCAGTTGTCTCGGGTTTGAAGGGTGCCTTTTCCAGACGGCATGTTTCAGCTCCTTCCAAAGATGCTCAATAGGATTTAGGTCAGGGCTCATAGAAGGCCACTTCAGAATAGTCCAAGGTTTTCCTCTTAGCCATTCTTGGGTGTTTTTAGCTGTGTGTTTTGGGTCATTATCCTGTTGCAAGACCCATGACCTGCGACTGAGACCAAGCTTTCTGACTCGGGGCAGCACATTTCTCTCTAGAATCCCTTGATAGTCTTGAGATTTCATTGTACCCTGCACAGATTCAAGACACCCTGTGCCAGATGCAGCAAAGCAGCCCCAGAACATAACAGAGCCTCCTCCATGTTTCACAGTAGGGACAGTGTTCTTTTCAAGATATGCTTCATTTTTCCATCTGTGAACATAGAGCTGATGTGCCTTGCCAAAAATTTCGATTTTTGTCTCATCTATCCATAGGACATTCTCCCAGAAGCTTTGTGGCTTGTCAACATGACAATTTTTATATATTATTACTTTTGTCATATTCAAGTTATTTCTGTGACCATTGTGGGTTTTTCTTTCATTAAACGAGGGGTACCAACAATTTTGTCCACGTGTGTATATAACAAAGTATTGAGATGAACTTCTGTTATTGACCAAATACTTATTTTCCACCATAATTTGCAAATAAATTCTTAAAAAAATCAGACAATGCGATTTTCTAGATTTGTTTTCTCATTTTGTCTCTCATAGTTGAGGTCTACCTATGATGACAATTACAGGCCTCGCTCATCTTTTTAAGTTGGAGAACTTGCACAATTGGTGGCTGACTAAATACTTTTTTTTCCCCACTGTACATATATACTATGTAGTCTCCAGGCTTTCTCAACTCAGCGCTATCCATAGTGAACACGACCTCCCCAATGGGTAACTGCAGAATCTGCATTGGGGGCCCCAACCTCCTTGCAGGCCCTATCATGGGCTCCCCGGTCCATGGCCCACACTCTTCCGGTCGCCGCAAAGGTTACCAACTACATGTTGCAGTTGTGGCGGAGGGTCCATTTCCAGTATGGATTGCAAACCCCAATTTCATCCCTGATACCGATCTTCTATAACCCCCTTGTGAAGGATCTCGCCTTGCCAGGCTACCTGGCACAACTGCAACCAACCTTCTTTCTTAACCTCTCACTCACACCTGTGAGCGGACCAAGTTTATAGGATAATACAAAACGAGCTTTCTAAATTTTATATATTTTTTAACCCCAGTGGGTCGGTACTAAGCATTAACATATACCAATTACCAAGCAAATATGGATAAAAGTAAAATACAGCACAACAAAATAAAAAGGGAAATAAAAGATAGAAAAATATCAGAACAAGTAGATAGTCAGTTTCTCTGAGCCCATGTGGTAGGCTTCAGGGTTCTTCCTTAAGCAAGTTACAGAGCATGTGTCTCTTACATGCGGTCACATTTCTTCCAGGATAACCAAGGCCTCCCTCTTCCTGGTCTGAGAACTTTTAAATAAAAAAGGTCTCCTACTTAAGTGATGTCACCAAAAAGAAATCCCACCCCCCCAGCCTTTCATCTCAGAACCAGGGTTTTTCATATCTCTTTGCTGGGTGTCCATATTGTAAAGCAAGAGGTCTGATGGGCTTATTGGGAGAACCTCATCGTGTAGACACCAAGAATGACACCCCAATCCCCTTTGGGCACGGAGATCAGTGTCTGGACCTTTTTCAGGCTTTAAACAGTACCTAGCTTGATCTTGAAACGTGCGCCTTGACTGGGCGAATCTGGGGAATTTATATCCCCTCCTGTAACCAAACTAGTTTTGATACTAGGCACCTTCACCCACCCCAGTAATACATCACAGCAGAAATACTTAACTGGAGGTCTCTCATCATCACACCCCTCTTTCTGCCTGGCTTTTCACCCAAGGTGTTTATTTGGTGGAGGCACGCCCGGTTTCGCTGTCTTAATCACTTCCTCTGTAGCTGGCGGGTCTTCACCAAAGATTATTTTACTAGCACGTTCACCTCACCTTCCTCAGAGGCATTCTGGACCGCATAGGTGTTCCACTTCTTACATTCTCTCACCCCGCTCAATCCCAAAATCTCTCCTACCAGCTTTGAACGATTATGCTTGTTTAGAGCGGCCAATAAGGGTTCCCTTTCTTTCATATATAGCTTGCTAAATGCCCCTCCTCCTGACAGTAAGCATGACTTCATGGCGGCCTGGGAGCGAGACCTGGGTACTACCCTGACCTCAGCCCAATGAGTTGATTGCTGTGTATCAATTAGCAAAGGCAGTTGGCAGGTCACCCTTATGGAGTCCTCCTTAAAGGTACTTCATAGGACATACTTGATCCCTCACCGACTCCATACCATTTTTCCTACCGTCTCACCCCTTTGCTTTAGGGGTTGTAATGCCTTAGGCCCCACCCTCCAGGTGTGGTGGTCCTGTCAACGCTATTGGCTAGCTATCCATAGAAATGCGCAAAGGCTCCTTGGACAATCTTACCCATTTCAGGCTCCCATATTTCTTGTCAACCTTAAGCCCTCTACCGTGAAATACGACCAATTTAAGTTACTCCAATATATTTTATTGACCGCTTGGATTCACATTGCCTCCAACTGAAGAAAATCCTTTATTTCAAAGACTGAGATCATGATACGGGTTGATAACATTATGTTTCATGAGACGATCAATTCCACTATTTCTGATACCCGCCTGATCTTTGATAAGGTCTCAGTGCTTTGGGTGCACAGGTCTTGCATCTGGGGTCTGCCATATTGTTTCCAGCTTTAGTCATATCACTGGACTGAGCTTCCCTCCCACCACCCTTTTCCTCAGGCAACTCCTTAGACATCGCTTATTGTTACTCATGTATATTGTAGCGCTATTTTTCCTCTTTTACCCCCCTGGTTTAGGCTGATTTTATATTGACGATTGTTGCTCCTTATTCCTGTATTATGTTTGTTATACTGTGTATAATGTTTCTTATTATTGTTGGGGTAATTCAATAAAAACCTTTGAAACTATAAATGCGCATTAGAAAGTCCTGCGCGGACCTCCCGCAGGGGACCCAGCGGACCCCATTATAGTCTATGGCGTCCGTGGGTTTCCGCGAGTAACCGCTTTTAAGCGGATTGGGTTTCCATTTTTAGGGCCTCCAAGTGGACCTGAACGCTAGTGTGAACCTAACGTCACTTGTTCTGCCATACCTACTACATACAGTATCATAGAGTTCTGAAAATATACAAGATGTTAGAGTGAATACAACATGTCAGTAGTGTCATAGTCACCGCCATCTCAGCTCAAAGACCAAACAACAACTATAGTGATCTGTCACTACAGCACTATTTGCTAAAACTTTGCAATCCCTTTTAACAAATAAATAAACCCCCACCCCATTTTTATTTGTGTCTCTCTCTCGCTTTCTCTCATATATATATAGTTAGAGAGAGAGAAAGACTGATTTATATTTCGCTGCTCCTGACTGTGTTTTCAACTGATATCATCTCTGAGTATAATACAAAACTGTGATCTTGGTGAAATATGGAAGCTGAGAATCTCATGTCTCATATGACACCAGAACAAGTATACAACGTTTAATAATATTTGAGCAATTCATTGAAAAATAACCAAAACCGATTGGGTATTACATTATTTCTGAGCCCTTGCCTGCAGTTTCATTCGGACCGAAATGTCTGAACCGGAACTGCTATTAGCAGAGGGCCATGGGAGGTCAGAAAACATAACAAGAGTTACTCACCTCTCCTGGGCTCCGATGATGGTCTTCATTCTCACCTGGCCTTCCGAATGACGTCAGGGATCACTGAGGCCTGTGATTGGGCCACAGTGGTCATGACACAAAGATACAAACAAGACTGCTGAGGCCTGTGATTGGCCCTGACGTCATCCAGAAAGCCTGAAGATGGTCTTAAGCAGCGCTAAAGCCCAGGGGAAGTGAGAACACTGATTTTTATGTTTCCTCACCTCCCAAGGGCCTCCGGTTATAATACTCTGGGCTTTGAAGAGACCCAAAAGTATAATAGCAGTTCCAGTTTGGACATGTTCGGTCCGTATGAAAATGCCGGACAAACCTCGCGAGATACTTAAAAATGTGCGTGTATTAGGTCGTGTAGCTAAAATCATCACCATTAAAGGGGTTATCCGGTTTCTAACATTGATGGCCTATTCTTAGGATAGACCATCAATATTAGATCTGCAGGGGACCGACACCAAGGACAACCGCAGGTCACTGGTCCCGAAACAGTGCGGTTCGCGGTATTGTTTACATACCGCGAGCCACACTGCTCATTTGCCGTGACTATTATCCTCTCTGGAGGGACAGTGTCCCCCGACTCACAAATACATATCTCGCTGGATTGAGGCCTTGGGTAAGCAGATCTCACCAGCCCAATGGCAGATTATATGGTCCCATGCAGCTAAATCCTCTACCTGAATAACTTTCCGAGAGACTCAATATAAGATTCTGAAGCAATGGTACCATATCCAGTGTCTTCTTCATACTCTTAATCCTAGCATCCCCCCCTCATGCTGGAGATGCTTTTCAGAAGAGGGAACATTGCGCCATATCTTTTGGGGCTGACCTCTGATCCAACCCTACTGGTTTGAAGTTAAAGCCATGACTGACGCGCTTTTTCTCCAAGGTGTCCCACTTGATCCCCTAGTGTATCTCCTCAATCTACCACCCAGACATCTGGGGAAAAAGACATTTAAATTTTTCTTATATATATTCACTGCAACTAAGACCCTGGTGGCTCTTCATTGGAAGAGTACTCAGCCTCCCACGGGCCGGCCCTGGTGGCTCGTAATAAAGAAGTTTGGAGTACCTCACTATGTCACTATGCAAATGAGCTCTTTGGAGCAATGAGGGATTTATGGCAACAGCAAAGCTCCAAAGAGCTCATCTGTATAAGGACAAAAATGGTGATATCTCGGATTTACAAGGGGACAACACTGTTTGATTCAGGTGACCCTAACCTATCTCTGTGTCTGGGTTCTGGTGACACACTCCCTTTATAAGAGTTTTTTTTCCCACTGCATTTATTTACAATTCTATTAAATGCAGATTTTGTGACAAAATGGATTTTACTCTGTGTTGCTAAGTTGCACATCTATAAGTAAGAAGAAAAACAAAAAGTAATGAAAAAAAAAAAACAATTTCGGTGGGAGCGCCGAGTACTTCAACGAACATGATGAAAAAAAAGATTTTAGGCAAGTACTCAAAATAAAAACGCCTTTTACTATTTATATCATTGAGGGACACAGAAACCTTGGGACATCCCATACAATGTGCACCGTGCACAACCTTATGAATATATACAGTCCAGGCGGTAGCCTTGTATACCTGGAGGGCAGAAGCCTGGTACTGAAGAGCCCAGAATAGGCCCTCCAATGTGCTGTGAGTTGGAAGAAGTATTTCTGTGGTATGGCAGACCACCATATTGTACTGCCGGCAACGTCACTGTTTAGAGATGACACTGCAGAGAAAGACCCGGTCTCCTGAGAAGAAAAACTCTGGGGTCACAGAGGGGTCTAAACCATTCACCTGCACAATGTGGTGGACAAGAGAGAGAGAGAGAGAAGTCATCCCTTGTTCCAGAATCCTCACTACACAGCAGAATACTTAACCTCATGTTATCAAAAAGTAGCAAAAAGGTGAAAAATGTGTATGCAAAGAAATGCAATATAATTGGTTACTATGGCTGTGATCACACACCACCACATCTTTCCTGAAGATGTGTAAGGATCCTTATATGTGCAGTGTCCACGTATTTAACCTTTCTAAGACATACAGTCATATGAAAAAGTTTGGGCACCCCTATTAATCTTAATCATTTTTAGTTCTAAATATTTGGGTGTTTGCAACAGCCATTTCACTTTGATATATCTAATAACTGATGGACACAGTAATATTTCAGGATTGAAATGAGGTTTATTGTACTAACAGAAAATGTGCAATATGCATTAAACCAAAATTTGACCGCTGCAAAAATTTGGGTACCCTTATCATTTTATTGATTTGAATACTCCTAACTACTTTTTACTGACTTACTGAAGCACAAAATTGGTTTTGTAACCTCACTGAGCTTTGAGCTTCATAGCCAGGTGTATCCAATCATGAGAAAGGGTATTTAAGGTGGCCAATTGCAAGTTGTTCTCCTATTTGAATCTCCTCTGAAGAGTGGCATCATGGGCTCCTCAAAACAACTCTCAAATGATCTGAAAACAAAGATTGTTCAACATAGTTGTTCAGGGGAAGGATACAAAAAGTTGTCTCAGAGATTTAACCTGTCAGTTTCCACTGTGAGGAACATAGTAAGGAAATGGAAGACCACAGGGACAGTTCTTGTTAAGCCCAGAAGTGGCAGGCCAAGAAAAATATCAGAAAGGCAGAGAAGAAGAATGGTGAGAACAGTCAAGGACAATCCACAGACCACCTCCAAAGAGCTGCAGCATCATCTTGCTGCAGATGGTGTCACTGTGCATCGGTCAACAATACAGCACACTTTGCACAAGGAGAAGCTGTATGGGAGAGTGATGCGAAAGAAGCCGTTTCTGAAAGCACGCCACAAACAGAGTCGCCTGAGGTATGAAAAAGCACATTTGGACAAGCCAGCTTCATTTTGGAAGAAGGTCCTGTGGACTGATGAAACAAAGATTGAGTTGTTTGGTCATACAAAAAGGCGTTATGCATGGCGTCAAAAAAACACAGAGGCTGTTATTTTTGCAAAAGGAGGATCTTCTAAATATTAATGTCACTTTTCTGTTGAGGTGCCCATACTTTTGCACCGGTCAAATTTTGGTTTAATGCATATTGCACATTTTCTGTAAGTACAATAAACCTCATTTCAATCCTGAAATATTACTGTGTCCATCAGTTATTAGATATATCAAATTGAAATGGCTGTTGCAAACACCCAAATATTTAGAACTAAAAATGATTAAGATTAATAGGGGTGCCCAAACTTTTTCATATGACTGTATATTCTGTATATGGGGACTGTGTTGTTAGTTGCCCTTTAAAATACAGTTACTGCCACTTTAAGACAACATTAGAGGTGATTCTGACATTTGTCACGAGAGAAGATGATGTGGTAATAAAGATGGCGGCCAGCTGAGTATCTGCAATAATGTACAGAACAGTATTCACATCTAGTAACACAGTGCAGGACATACAGGGCCAGGTAATAGACCACAATGACCCCTGTGAGCTCCGCCATGTTCTTGTAAGGTAAGTAGTCAGTGATCACATCACATACAGCCTGATGATGTCACAATGTATGGGCAGCAGGTGATGGTAGCCATGACTCCATTATGATGTCACAATGTATAAGGGATCTAATGTTCCGATTCTGTGTTGGACGCCACTTGCTGAGGAGAAGCGATAGTTATAGCATCTCTGTGGCAGGAGCTCACCAAAAACTCTAGTTTTTTTTGCTTGTCTGTTGATTGTTTGTCTGTTTTTTGTTTGTCTGTTTTGTTTTTGACACTTCGGTGTCCTTAAGTCCACATTTGTGGCCACTAGTGGCACCATGCCAAGCCAGCGTGGGCATGGACGCTCACACCGACGTGTCCCGGAACAACCGACGCAGCATCCCATGGAGCCAACTGACCCTGCTCGGGATGACTCGCCCGTCGCCCATCGGACACGGAGTCGGACGTCCCATCATAGGAGGACTCCTATATATGAGAGCCCGAGGAGGAGGAGAAGACGCGCTGCCTACAGGAGCCGCTCCCCAATAACAACTGAGAGGAGGAGCCATTCACCTGTCCCTGAGGCTCCAGCAGACGTCGCTCCTTCCACCACAGACAGTGGACTCTCTGCAGATTTGGCCGCCTCACTCAGCAGCCAGGACACTGAGGAACCAGCCGCCTGCACTATCTGCCTGGTGGAGTATGCACCCGGGGAGCACATATCACATCTAGCGTGCTCCCATGACTTTCACCATCAGTGCCTCACCAGGTGGATAGAGGAGAGTAACACCTGTCCTCTGTGCAGAGCGGCCATCTTATTCCCAGCCTGGCTGGAAGGAGTAGGGGTCATTTATGTCACCCCCAGTCCTGACCTCGACCATCGGGCCCCCATAGTGGTGCAGTCCGATAACGGAGAGAGGAGAAGCCTCTCCTTCCTGTGACCAGCAGGTTTCTCTCCCCACTCACCTTGCCCCTCTCTTACTCCCCAATATCCCTCTCTCTTATACCCCTCCTCTCTCTACCTACCCACCCCTCCCTCTATCTATCTATCTATCTTCTTATGTCATATGATGATAGAAGTATAGATAGATGGTGATACTTACAGTATATAACTGTATGGCACTAAATGGCTTTATTATGTGAGCCCATGCTGCACCTAAGAACACCCCTCAACCAAAACAGTCTCTGGAAATATTGCAAACTATGCACATGGAGAAGATGGAGATCTACCACAACCTGCTGCTCCTCTCTCAGCGGCATCCTTCCAGATGTCTCCACCACCAATCCTCCATCAGACATGAAGATGAAGCTCCTCCAACATCTCCACCTCACCTAATGAAGTATACAGCTCCATGACAGGACCAGACATCTGCCCAATGTACCCAGGAACCATTCCACCAGGAGATGCAGACTGGCACCGGGCACATCCTGTATGACAACAATATGATGTAGTGACAGCTCCAGATCAATCCTCAGAAAATCTTCTGGACGCCGCATACACTAATCTACTAGTGATCACTGAACGCCATTGTGTATCTGATATTTGCAGAACTCTATAGAATAAAATCCTATTATTTGTCCATAATTCTGTAATATTTGTTATTTCTCTCCATATTAGTGAATAGCTGTAAGTGTTCTTAAAGGTACAGGTCCTCTATTAACTAGACATCTATTAGACTGTCCATGGACATGCTGTGGTCACCAGATCAGGTTCTCCTATTATTGCAAACATTTGCTGACATTTTACTGTACTTATACTAGTGGTATTATATTATACCATCTACATTGGCACTACTAAGTGGATCAGATATACATTCAATATTTATGTCATATTGTAACTAGTGCTTATGGCCAGAACTGAGGGCTTCCATGGCGGGGGGTAGGGAGCCATGTCACTCCCGAGCAACTGGTTGGGACCATTGCTCTAGGACCGTGATGGCGAACCTATGGCACGCGTGCCAGAGAGGGCATGTAGAGCCCTCTCAGTTGGCATGCGCGCCGTCGCCATGATCGCTCACTAACTGGGGAATCCGGTACAGAAATCCCGGTTAGTGAGCGATCGCTTCTTTCAGCTGTATGTGCATATGTACATACAGCTGAAAGCTGTCACTGTAGGCAGCGGCCTGCGGAACCGCAGCTTACACTGACTGTAGAGTGTGACCTCTGCCCCGACGCAGGCGCGATGACGTCATTCATCAGTGTCTGCAAACAGAAGAAGTAGGAGGACGCTCTTCATGGGGCTGGGTAAGTAACATAAACTACTGTGTGGGGGACACTGAAGCATCTAATACCGTATGGGGGACACTGAAGCATCTAATACCGTATGGGGGACACTGAAGCATCTAATACTGTATGGGGGGGACACTGAAGCATCTAATACTGTATGGGGGGGACACTGAAGCATCTAATACTGTATGGGGGACACTGAAGCATCTAATACTGTATGGGGGACACTGAAGCATCTAATACTGTATGGGGGACACTGAAGCATCTAATACTGTATGGGGGACACTGAAGCATCTAATACTGTGTGGGGCACTGAGCTCTAATCCTGTATGGGGGACACTGAAGCATCTAATACTGTATGGGGGACACTGAAGCATCTAATACTGTATGGGGGACACTGAAGCATCTAATACTGTATGGGGGGACACTGAAGCATCTAATATTGTGTGGGGGATACTGAAGCATCTAATACTGTATGGGGGACACTGAAGCATCTAATACTGTGTGGGGGGGGGGTGTGGGGCGTGGGGGGGGACACTGAAGCATCTAATACTGTGTGGGGGACACTGAAGCATCTAATATTGTGTGGGGGGGACACTGAAGCATCTAATACTGTGTGGGGGACACTGAAGCATCTAATACTGTGTTGGGGACACTGTTAAGCATATAATGTGGGGGGCCCAAAGTGGAGCATATAATACTGTGTGGGGGCCTCTGTGAAGCATATAATACTGTCTGCGGGCCACTGTGGAGTGCATTGTACTGTGTGGGGGCCCTTCACTATTTAAATCACACAGTATCTGTTTTATAGCAGACGTGATATTATTACAGGCTGTAATAACATTGCACGGTCATATATAAAAACAGATCCTGGTTAATTTAAGGTTAAATTGCTGTGTTGGCACTTTGCGATAATTTAGTGGGTTTTGGGTTGCAGTTTGGGCACTCGGTCTCTAAAAGGTTCGCCATCGCTGCTCTAGGACATTGGTACAGTATAACATAATAGGGCATATGGGTAGAAGTTGCCATAATAAGACACCTCCTTTAAGGGTATGTTTACAAGGAGGAATTTGGAGCTAATTTTCAGGTGGATTTCACCTCAAAATCAGCTTCAAATTCCAACTGAAACCTGCTGATATTTATTTCAATAGGAGGCAGACGCTGAATTTTTTTCCCCCTGAAACGTCCATTGAAATGAACAGTACTCAGTTGGAAAGGAGATCTAGTGGTCACAGGAGACTTTCTAGTGGTCACAGGAGACTTTCTAGTGGTCACAGGAGACTTTCTAGTGGTCACAGGAGACTTTCTAGTGGTCACAGGAGACTTTCAGGGCTAGACCCCCTGTTGTCTAGCCCTGACTCACCCCAGTGTTGCATCAAAATATATATTTCAACCTTAAGGTACATTCACATGTACAGGAAAGAAATCCGGCACAGATGTTGCTGCAAAATCTGTAAATATTCTGTGCAGGTTTTGTTGCCGATTCACTGCACATTTCATCCTGTTATATGTACAAGAGATGAAATCTACAGCAAAGAGTTGAAACACTGCAGATTTAAAGGGGTTTTCCATCACTATTATACTCATACCTCCCAACCGTCATGGATTTAGTGGGACATTCCCGGATTCCGGGTCCTGTACCGATGTCCCGGTCGGCGGGATGTATGTCCCGGCTTCAATTCATCTGCGTCCTCTCCAGACACAGATGAGTTGAATACAGCGGTGAAGCAGGAGCCGTCCGCGGACAGCCCCTGCCTCACCGCTCTGCCCCCTGTGTGCTCCGGCCCTGGGAGCTGTAGGTGCGACGTGATGACATCACTCACATCGCGCCTACAACTCCCTGAAGACTCCGGAGAAGAGAACTCAGATAGAGCAGCAGGGGAGCGAGGAGAGGGGAGGAGCAGTGTTTTTATGTTTGTTTGTTACCAGCAGGAAGACCTTAAACTGTGGGGGCAGATGAGGGGGGCATTAAACTGAGGGAAGATGAAGAGGGACATTAAATTGGGGCAGATGGGGGGGGACAGTAAACTATGGCAGCACCAGGAGGATGACATTATAATGTGGGGGTGACAGTAGGGCATTATACTGTGTGGGGAACAAGAGAAATGGATGGGAATGGGGCTAAATGGAGTCAAAGTAGAAGTGGGTGGGGCTAAATGTGCCGCAGCGTACAATGCGCGCTGCACGTTCAGTCCCTCTTTCTGTTCTTTGAAAGTTGGGAGGTATGTATACTGTATATCTGTAATTGTGCACAGTATACGGACATATTTACTTCTATGGCCTCATGCACACTACTATGTTTTTCAGCGATCTGTGTGGGGCTGTGATCCCAGGTCACAAATTATGGGGCAGGCCCTATTCCTGCCCATTTTGCGGCCTGGGTGCATTCATTAAAGTGTATGGGTCTGTAAAAAACACAGAGGACAAATGGATGTAATCTGTGCGCCATCCATTCCATGTTTCATAAACCCCCCCAGTCATGTGAATGGGGCCTGAGATTTAAAGGAATCTCACCCACCTGCTGTGCAAAAAAAGACTCCGGTATAAATGTTCTGCTGAAGGCTTCTACCCTTTGTAATGCATATGGTGAAATCTGCTGCAAACCCGCAGTATTTAGGGTGCATGCTGACATAGTGGTAGCTGCTTGTGAACAAAATCTCATCCGCCAGAAGTTGCCAAAAACTGTACGATTATACAGTATAATGGCGATCAATGGTGGCCACATGCTACTACCGCTATGTGAGCATGTACCCAGACACTGAGAATTTCACTGCAAAAAACAGGAAATCTACAACATTTACATCCCGTCTGGGAGTACTATAATACAGCAGTCCCCAACTTTTTTTTTGCCATGGCCCGGCAGGGGGAAAGAGGCAGGGAGCGGGGGCAGGGCAGGCAGTTTAGGGGTGGGGCTTTGGTCATATGGGGCGGGGTTATACAGCACACAGTGCTGCACACTGGGGTGGGCTAGCGGGACCTCGGTGTAAAGCACTGTAGACCAGGTCACCACCATTAGCCATGTAGCTAATGGCGGGGACCTGGTCTACAGCGCTGTACACCGAGGTCCTATCAGCACGCCCCGGTGTACAGCACTGTTTGGTGTACTATAGAAAGCGTAGAGGGGTGGTGGGAGTCATGTTTAGTATAGAGCTAGGAGCCATAACACTGTGGCCAGATTGCCGGCCCGCGGACCGGCAAAAGACCCCCAACGGCCCGGTCCGCGGACCAGTGGTTGGGGACCCCTGCTCTAATAGTAAGGCACTGCGGTGACTACAGGGGAAGAGGGCAGAACCACAGAGGCCCAGATTTACTATTGTGCTTATAACACATTAGGGTAAATGTCGCACATCTAGTTTGGACCGCCAATGAACACACGGTTATACAGTATAATCTGTGTTCATTGGCTGCTGCATGCATCTAGCTCTACGTGAGCTTGCACCCTTACAGCCCACACACAGGAGGCAATTCAGACCGTCACTGATGTGGGACACACGAGCACCCTGGAGAGCAGAAGGTGAAGTGGAGAAAGCTGTGAGCAGGATCAGTGTGTGTAAGGCAGCGGGCCCCCGGCAAGGTTAATTGTTAGGCAATCCCAGCAAGATTCACCTCACGAGGTTCGCCTGGCAATTACGCTCGGACCGAATAATCTGAACTGAAATGATCAGAGGCCCAGGGAATGTGAGCGAACATAAAAAAAAACACTGTTACTTACTTCTCCTGGGCTCTGGCGGGACTCCCTGCTGTCTTCTGGCCTCTATAGTGACGTCACAGGCATTATACTGTGTGGTGGGTCCACTATGGGACATTATACTGTGTGGAGGGGCCACTATGGGACATTATACTGTGTGAAGTGGCCACTATGAGACATTATACTGTGTGAAGTGGCCACTATGAGACATTATACTGTGTGGAGGGGCCACTATGGGACATTATACTGTGTGGAGAGGCCACTATGGGACATTATACTGTGTGGAGGGGCTGGTATGGGACATTATACTGTGTGGAGGGGCCACTATGGGACATTATACTGTGTGGAGGGGCCACTATGGGAAATTATACTGTGTGGAGGGGGCCACTATGGGACATTATACTGTGTGGAGGGGCCACTATGAGACATTATACTGTGTAGAGAGGCCACTATGGGACATTATACTGTGTGGAGGGGCTGGTATGGGACATTATACTGTGTGGAGGGGCTGGTATGGGACATTATACTGTGTGGAGGGGTCACTATGAGACATTATACTGTGTGGAGGGGCCACTATGGGACATTATACTGTGTGGAGGGGCCACTATGGGAAATTATACTGTGTGGAGGGGCCACTATGGGACATTATACTGTGTGGAGGGGCCACTATGGGACATTATACTGTGTGGAGGGGCCACTATGAGACATTATACTGTGTAGAGAGGCCACTATGAGACATTATACTGTGTGGAGAGGCCACTATGAGACATTATACTGTGTGGAGGGTTCACTATGGGACATTATACTGTGAGGAGGGGCCACTATGTGACATTATACTGTGTGGAGGGGCCACTATGGGACATTATACTGTGTGGAGAGGCCACTATTGGACATTATACTATGTGGAGGGGCCACTATGAGACATTATATTGTGTGGAGGGGCCGCTATGAGACATTATACTGTGTGGAGGGGCCACTATGAGACATTATACTGTATGGAGAGGCCACTATGAGACATTATACTGTGTGGAGGGGCCACTATGTGACATTATACTGTGTGGAGAGGCCACTATGAGACATTATACTGTGTGGAGGGGCCACTATGGGACATTATACTGTGAGGAGGGGCCACTATGTGACATTATACTGTGTGGAGGGGCCACTATGGGACATTATACTGTGTGGAGAGGCCACTATGGGACATTATACTGTGTGAAGTGGCCACTATGAGATATTATACTGTGTGGAGGGGCCACTATGGGACATTATACTGTGTGAAGTGGCCACTATGAGACATTATACTGTGTGAAGTGGCCACTATGAGACATTATACTGTGTGGAGGGGCCACTATGGGACATTATACTGTGTGGAGGGGCCACTATGGGACATTATACTGTGTGGAGAGGCCACTATGGGACATTATACTGTGTGGAGGGGCCACTATGAGACTTTATACTGTGTGGAGGGGCTGGTATGGGACATTATATTGTGTGGAGGGGCCACTATGGGACATTATACTGTGTGGAGGGGCTGGTATGGGACATTATACTGTGTGGAGGGGCCACTATGGGACATTATATTGTGTGGAGGGGCCACTATGGGACATTATACTGTGTGGAGGGGCCACTATGAGACATTATACTGTGTGGAGGGGCCACTATGAGACATTATACTGTGTGGAGGGGCCGCTATGGGACATTATACTGTGAGGAGGGGCCACTATGAGACATTATACTGTGTGGAGGGGCCACTATGAGACATTATACTGTGTGGAGGGGCCGCTATGGGACATTATACTGTGAGGAGGCCACTTTGGGATATTATAGTGTGTGTAAATGGGGTGTTATACCATGTGGGGGCCAGAAAACTGGGCGCTATTTCCCCCCCCCAAGTTAAAAGTTTGCTGGTTACACCCCTGCCTCTATATACAGTAAGTACATGTGGTATATACACTAGACAATGTACATACATGCAGTATATATGTGGGACATGCTATATACTGTTGTACTGCTGCACTATATTACCATCACATGCACAGACTATGGCCTATACTGGGGTACACTGCCCCCACATAGCTGCCTACTTCCCCTCCCCCACGTCATGCAATGCAATGACATAGGAAGCAGCACAATGACGTCATAACACAAGATAACCTGACTGACCCTACTACAAAGGCCTACATCACATCTGTGACAGACATATGACATCATACAGTTTGTTTACAACAGAGACACATGTGGAGACGCCTCAGAGTGTGACCTGTGCAGTGCAGAGTGTGAATTACACCTTATAGTAACATTACATACCGCAGTATCTGTACATAGTGACACTATACAGGTGTATGCACCACCTCAAGCCGTCATGGCGGTGACATCACCATAATCCGGACACAGAAAACATTTACCTCACCGATCACCGCCGGCGCCTTCAGCGTCACAGCTAACAAGCGCCCGGCCACTTTGGTCACGTGATGCGCCTTCCTTGTCCCCTGATTGGTCGGTGAGGCCGTCACTCAGCGAGGACAATCACCTCATTGGTCCGCGGGGGCAGTGAAGTCCTGGGTGACGTGAGGAAGGGAAAATTGTGTCGATGGCTGAAAGTGGAAAGTGATGGGAGAGCAGGATGGCGGCTGTCACTGTGTGTACGAGGCCGAGAGCTGGGGCAGGGGCCCGGGCAATACACCCAGCAGTGCTAATATAATAAGTAACACTAGGGGGCGCTTACTGAACGCGGACTGAGTTCTGCTGGTGCTGTAGAAATGTATCTGCGCCCCCCTAGTGGTTGTAGGAAGGCACAATTTCATGATATAGAGTAATAGAAGTCACACAGCGTTATCTTCTCTGTAGCCCAGCCTACATCACTGCGGCTCTCCTGCTGTTACAGAGCATGCTGGGAGTTGTAGTTCTGCAACAGCCAGAGAGCCACAGGTGTAGTGGCGGCTCTTGGGGGGGTCACATTACCATTGTTAGCATTCGTCAGAAAATCCCATTCATTTCAATGTGATTAGTTCTGTTGTCCGTTAGCTTCCGTCTTCATCAAATCCGTCACAAGTTTGTTATTTTGGATAGTAACGTGGGGTGCAGGCGTTTTGATTCCGTTCAAAATAACAGACTTAAGATGGATGTGAAGTGTCTTATTTTCTTACCATTACAGGGGTTGTCCAGGCAAAAATGGACAAACCTTTTAAATCAGCGGGGGGCATGGAAAAAAATATTTACCAGTCCCCGATGCTCCGGTGTCCTCCCGCGCGTCCCGGTTATTCTGCTCCGGCGGCTTCTCCCGGACTCCGGAAGAGACCCGGGAGAAGCCGCCAGAGCAGAAGAACTGGGACGCATGGGAGGACACCGGAGCATCGGGGTCAGGTGAGTATGCATTTTTAAAAAATTTTTTCCATGTTCCCCAGGGATTGAAAAGTCTGGACAACCCCTTTAATGTCTATGGCTAACGGATGGTAACGGTCAGGTGTCAGACCGTCCATTTTTCCTTCACACGCTCAGAAAGCAGAACAACAAACCATTCCAAAAAAAACGAAGGGTATAATAAGACACTAACTGATAGCCATGAGATGAACGGTTAAAAAAAAAAAAACACACACAGGAACAGCTGAGGTGTATGTCAGGGGAGCAATGCCAAGGTGTAATTGGGAATACTGAGCTGACTGATACCGCCTCGTAGCTGCCTTCTCCTAGATCAGGGCCAGGTAACCTTTCATGTATCGTGCAACGATTTTTTTAAAAAGTAAAAGATGAAGCAGTCAGTGCGCCATGCAATAATGGTAAGGATATCGATCCCTACATGAAAGTTATATAATGTACACCATTATTGACACAATCAATTAAAGGGGTTGTCAAGGGTCACTATACAGCGGATGGAGCTCTCTGCTTCCGGCCCCATGTTGTTTATAGGCTCTGTACAGAGGATTGACCTGGAGGCTGGATGTCGGCTCCCTACCGATCACATAGTTATGGCCTATCCTGAAGATGGGCCATAAAAAAAAAACCAAAAAAAACCCTATAACTGGTTGATTAAACTTCCATTTCAATGTTATCCTTGTCCATGACTTTTTTTGTGCAAAGATGATTCTTCTCTGGGTGATACAACTTCTGGCTGGACACAGTACTCTGACTGATCTACAGTAAGCCAGCTTTGTTAGGGGCAGAGGATGTCCCTCACATAGTCCATTCTATAGAACAGGCAATCGCTGGCTAGGCTAGCTCACACCCTGGACACTAGGATGCCATGCCTCATACTTTCCCCCCTTATTGCTGCTTCCCCCCCTCCAACTGTGTTTACATGGTCCTTAAGAAAGAGGGGTTACTTGGAACAGCCCTGTGATAAGCAAATATGCCTGAAGTGCTGACCACGGCCAGGACCGGAGGTTACAAACCCCGTTCTAGAGGATTCCATATACAATAGCCAGTGGTCTGCAACGTGAGGATATCCAACTATAGGCAACCTACAACTCCCAGAGTGTACTGAAACACTGACTTTGGGATGTCAGGGCACGATGAGAGTTGTAGTTTTGTGACAGGTTGCAGATCACCGCTATATAGTATTCCTTAGATATGGTGTTGCCCTTGTAGTCCACAAACTAGCAGTGATGAGGTTGAGATTTGCTTCCACCACTTTACATTAGGTTCACACTAGTGTCACCTTTCCGTTTTTCTGGCCCGTTGCAAGATCAGAACAATGGAGAGGCAGACCTCCTAAAATAGCGGTTACACACAGTTACACCCATTGGGTATCCATTGTTTTAAAACTGAAACCGATGAGGGGAATAAGTTCTCCATGCAGGACTTTTTCCTCTGACAATTTGGACGGTGGACATTGCAATGGAGACTCCGGCACAGATGTGAACACAGCCTTAGGGTGATCATTTAATCTTGTAATTACATAGCACCACCATAGTCCACAGTGTTGTACACAGATTGTAATCAGTTGGAAACGGTTCTGATCCGATACTTCTGACATCAGAGTTTGCTACAATTGCATCCAGTCGAGGCGACACTCAAGTTCAATTGAGATGAATGGAAGTTTCTTCAGGAAGATTACCATCTGTAAAAATACTCTACAAGGCGGTTCAGACAGCCAAAAATGAAGAGGAATTTTAGGTAAACTTCTACCTCAAATTCCTATTCTGTCCCCTCACTGACTGAGCCTAAAAAGAGCTGTTTTTTGCGCCACGGGTTCTGCAAATGATCAGCTAAGGAGTCCACAGCACTATTAAGCAGGACGCTTATTTTTTTTTTTTGACCGTTCTGCTTCAATCTCTGCCAATCTCCCATTGAAAACAGTGGGAGGCAGAATCAGAGCAAAATCTGCCACTAATTTTGAGACGGAATCTGCCTGAAATCCAGCGCCAAACTCCGCCATGTGAACATACCCTTAGTGTATACAAGTTTTCAGCCTTCTGAAGTAATCCAGCACGTTCCAGTCACTATCAGAACCAGATTATGTAAATGAAAGAAAGTATATTAGGAAGATGGAGTATTTGTCAAAAAAAACAACTTTAACCCATCAGGCGTGTGGGTTAAGATGCAATATCGTCCCTGGTCAGATTTAAAGGGGTTACGTCGTTTTTTGGGACATAGGATTGGACAATTTTAGATTCTTAGGGGTCAGTCTGCCGGGTACCCTGCAAATAGCCAGCTTCCCCATTCTGACACGAGTTGCAGTGCTCATGTGCCATACATTTTATAGTGGCCATAGTAACTACAGCAGTGGTTGTCTCATAGACTTGAATGGGAAAACCTCCACAGGACTCACTAGGACCGCCATTAGAAATACGGCGAATGAGCAATGCAGCTAATATTGGCACGGGGAAACAGCGGATATACAAGGTAGGTACCTGGTAGATGGACCCCGCCAATAGAATATTGATGTTTTATCCTGTAGATAGGACATCAATTTTAAAAGCTGTCCAGAGCAACTACATTATCACATAACCCTCCGACATCTGATGTACCCCATAAAATCCACTATCTGTACACGATACAAATACACAGTAGAATACATACACAAACGACAAAGGGTCTCACTAGAATGTGTCCAGTTTAATAAATTATACTTTGCAGTCATCCTCCATCATGGGAGGTCAGGTCTGCTCTCTTCTTCATGATATTTACAGTGAATGTCACACACACACGCGCACACACGGGGGTACTAGATCACCCCTACACATAACACAGTGCTCCGAGTTAAAGGGGTTGTGTAGGTGTACTCTCCTGTACCACTGCACACTGGGAGGGACAGCTGTCGAGGCAAGAGGCTGACACATGATGGGTAAAGTGCACAAGTCCTATTCTAAAGTAATAGGACCTGTTCATGATACTTACTTACTTAATATCATTCGGTTGCCATAACAATTGTTCTGCCCAGCGTGCAGTTTCATCTTTCCACACCCAATTTTAGATGAGACAGAAAAGTACCCCAGCAGAACCCCAATAATTATTTAAGACTGGTGATAAAAAATATAGCTGTTTCCTGAGACACGCATATTGATGACTTATACTTAGGATATCAATATGTGATCGGTGGGGATCCGACACCCAGGAACCCCGCATATCAGCTGTTTGAGACAGCTCACGAGTGTCGTGGCCTTTATCTTGTGTCGATGATGTCACATTCACTGGTCACATGGTATGACAACAGCTCAGTCCCATAAGTAAATAGGGCTGAGCTACAACACTAAGCACAGACTCTATGAGATGTATGGTGCTGCACTTGGTATTTGTTGAAGAGGCTGCAGCACTCACCAGAATGCTGTAGACTCTTCAACCAGCTGATCAGTGGGGGTCCTGGGTGTCGGACCCCCACTAATTGAAGATCTAAGGATGGGTCATCAATATGCAAGTCCTGGGAAAACCCTTAAAAAAAAAAAAAAAAATTGTGCCGCCAAGCCTTAGTGATACTGGTATCCAGAGTGTCTCACACATGTCAGCATTGTTCAGTCTATGTTGTATACTGGAGTCCTTCTCCCTGGAAATAGGAGCAATATCAGCGGTGCCGTCCCTCCAGAAGAGAATCAAAGTCCGGTGAGCAGACGAGTTTATGTTGCACGTGTCCCAGCACCATCATCTCTCCTCTTCGAGCCTCACCAACACTTATCGCTGCCAGTTCCTGCAGGACAACCAATGGAAGATACTGTATGCACTACAAGGACAGAGTAGCTTACAACACAACCCTGCTGCTAAGGTGTTTGATATGCAAGTGACAAGGGGATCCCCACTGGCTGTCCATTAGCTATACAATGTCTCATCCTCATTGATGTGCACAGCGCTCCTCTAACAACATGGTAATAAGTGAACCCTCATTACCTGGACCTACCAGCGATGGATGACTACTTCCAGCCGTGTTCTTTGTATAGCAGATAGTGATAACAGAAGATCATCAGGGGGTCCTGGCTGAGGAACCTCTGCCGATCTGATATCGATGACTAGAGATGGGCAAACCGCTTTGTCACAAGCCATGTTTCACCCAAATATCCCAAACGGTTCAGTTTTTAAAGGGAATCTGTCAGGTCAATCTGGGACACTTAAACCACCCACAGGTCCTTATATAGACCTTGGGATTAATGTGCCAGAACGCCCTGTTGTAATGCAATCTGCAGACGCATTAAAAATAAAAAAAAACTTTATACTTACCTAGATAAGGGTCCGATTGACGCTGTTTGATGAGATCAGTCTGAGTTATTTATGAGGCACGCCTCCCGGCGCCTGCGCTGTTCTTCAGTGAAGCCAACGATGGACACCCCGGCTTCACCACGTAATTGCGGGGCATGCGCACTGAAGCCGAGGTGTACATTGAAGAACTGCGCAGGTTTGGGGAGTACAGGGCAGGGTGAGTATAAAACTTTTTTATTTTTAATGCGGCCATGGATTGCGTTATAACAGGGTGATTTGGGACACTAAACCCCAGGTCCATATGGACGTATGGGTGGTTTAGTGTCCCAAATTGCCCTGACAGATTCCCTTTAACAAAACCAAACAATTGAAGATGCATCTCGGTCTAACTAAAATGGCAGCTGCCACATGCATTGCAGTAAATTATTATTATAAAGAGACCCCAGAATATAATAGGTGGAGGCAAAAAATTTTACATTTATACTCACCTTCTTCTTTTGGTCCTCATGCCACGTCTGGCGTTCTCCTGGTGATGTCATGTTCCCATGATTAACGCTGAGGCCTGTAATTGGGCCACAGCGGTGACATGGGTATGCTCATGGCGCTCTGCGTGACCATGTCCCAATCAAAGGCCTCAGCAGTGATCCCAGGTACATGACATCACCAAGGAGACCAAGGGAGCGCTGGACCTCATGAGGATGGCCAAAAGAGGTGAAGGAAGGCGAGTAAATTTTTTTTACACCTCCCCTGGGCCTCCACCTATAATACTCTGGGGTCAGGTCAAAATGTCAAACATTTATCTGGAAATTTGAACTGAAACATAAAATCTATTAGAAAGTTGTGGACCTATTCACTCTACAGACATGCATGATATTGCAGAGTGCTACAGTGAGAAGGGTCTTCTGGGAAGTAATGTCCTTACCTGTAAGAAGGAGCAGGATGTCCCCATGGTGACATCAAGAGTGACCTTGCCAAGGACAAGCTGCACCTTGCCTGATTTTCGTATAACCAGTTTCCCGATCTGACCCTCAGATAGGTTGTTCAGGGAGCAGCTCTCCTCTGCCGCATTCGCCTCCTATTATACAGAACAGATGTACTGAAAACGACAACAAGCCAATGTGCCCGCTTCATACTAACTAAGCATGCCACAAATAGAAGGAATCATCATAGGGAGGCAAACAACTTAAAAGAGAACCTTCATGTCCTCGGAGATGGGCGGTATTATATACCGCTAGAAAGGGTGCCAGACATATCGGTGCTGTTAGTATCGGCACTGATATCCCTCCACTGTCAGAAGGTAGGGCTTTACATCCTAGCGTTATTGCTGGAGGAATACTCCGATGACAGTACAAGGCTATGGAAGAGTACTGTCGGGGGGGGGGGCGTTACTAATACTTTCTGACAGTGGAGGGAAAACGAACAGTACCAATATCTCCAGCACCCGGGTGCATACCAGCAAAGCTTACAGCTTTGAAGTGGTATATAATACCGCCCATCTCCGAGAACATGAAAGGTCATACCTGTCCGTGTGTTGTGTCTGGTATTGCAGCTCAGCTCTATTGAAGTGACAAAATTCCTTATCCAGGCTAAATAAATGATGACCTATCCTTAGGATAGGTCATCCATTAAAGATCAGCAGGGGTCTGACACCCAGGTCCCCAGCCAATCAGTTGTTTAAAGAGGATGCAGTTACTTCAGTACCCAAGCACAGTGTTGTACATTTGTACAGTGGCTGTGTTTGGTATCACAGTTCAACCCATTCACTTGATCAGGCCATGTCACAAACAAATATGAGGCCGGGGAGCGAAACTTATGCTTTAAACAGCTGATCTGCTGGAGTTCCGGGTGTCAGACCCCTACGGACCTTCAATTGATGACCTATCTTAAAGAAACCCCTTTAAAGGAATTGTGAGTCTATGGACGAGCAGTATACATAAAGTCATGGCATATTGCTAGGTGTAGGCCAATATCTGATTCCCATGAAGCCTGAGAATGAAAGGGTCACAGTGATTCTAAATTTTCATGCACAGCAGTGCCCGGTCCACTTCTCTTGTGAAGGTAACCGCACCTGGCTGCATTCATATGTATATGGACGTTCTGCAGGTCCTTGCAAAATTGGGTGGCCTGTACACCACTGTGCAGAAAAGAAGCCAAGACAATGCAGCGTTTCATTTTATCTTTAGGATTTGTGATGGTCCAGTAGGTGCAAGCCGCATCATTCCTATCCTAGGAATACCATATACCATCACAGTAAAAAAAGGCACTACACCTTTTAATGGGCCATCCTTTCAGCAGCCACTGGCACTGACCAGGAGTCAATGAAAGAAAGCCAAATGCTCCATTCACATCTTATATGTGTTATTCACATACATATTCCCTAACACAAGTCCCACACACCTGGCCTTTGTCCTTTACTAGCAGCATGTGGCCATCCTCACTCTGTACTTCACTCCGGACAGGTCGGGAGTCCTGGGTGGGCGGCTGCCCTGGGAGAGTGTCTGGGAGCTGCATGAAGAATAAAGTATCTTCTCCAGAGACTTGGAGAGATTCCAATAACTCTGGAAGAGAAACGTCCTTTTGCTCGGGGGGCTTCTTTACTACTGGAGCTTTGCTTGGTGGAAGTCCAGTCTTCAATGAACCTTCATCATCTTCCATAGGTTCTTCCTTCACTGTGAAGAGGAAAAACATCCTATGACCAGGTCTGCTTTAACCTGTTTGGCCGTGGGATTTAATCTGTTCATGCTGAGACTCCCTGAGCCCATCTTTTAATGACAGGGGACTGTGGCACTCAATAGCTCTGCCTAATCACAGAGAGAACTGTGCAACCATACAGTTACTGCTGCACAGTCCTCTCTATACCTCCCTGCACTAATATCTAGCAGGGAGAAAGCAGGAAACTCAACCATCAATATGTAGCCTCCTGTTACACCCTGGACAATGCTGGAGCCCAAGTATGCAACATTAACCCTTCCACTACCATCCTCCTCTTGGGATCCTAAATTAACCAACTGACTGCCATAGGCCACCAAGGATAGTTACATTAAACTCATTGCTGTCCTAGACGCTTAAAGTAACCCCTTCACTGCTCTAGACCACCATGTATCTAACATTAACTCCTTCATGACCAGGAATATTGATAATAACCCTTTTACTGCGCTATATTACCAGGGATATAGATAATAACCTTCACTATGCTAGCCCTGGACACAGTTTAATACTATTGGCTTGGATGCTATGTGTGCTGACTGCTTTATGTAAAATATATAAGCTAATTATAAAGGAGCGGTATATTAATATTGATCTAATGCATTTTCGTGTTGCCCAGCTTAGAGGAAACAGAACCTAGGAACACTGCCTACGACATATTGTTCAGAAGGTCTAGTCTATTGAGGGGATCGTTCCAAATCTCAGACACCCCAGGTATGCTGGAATATGGACGTCAAATTCAGAACATAAGAGAGAAAAGGTTCAAAAGAATGGCGGATTCTGACAACCAAAGACAGGAACAAATTAATAAAAATAAATAACAATTTTTATCTAATTTCCCTACCTTTGACAGATGAAGGATCCACTTCCATCTTTTCCTCTTTGGGTAAACCCTTCATAGGCTTAACATCCTCTTCCTCCTCTTCATCTCGGAACAGCCAGCCTGAATGTGCAAGAGGGAGCTGTACGGGCCGATTCTGGGCATCATTCCTCAATCCTGGGTCATCTAAAAACTACAGAGGATGGATGAGAGAACTATTAGGAAACACCAGTGATATGTACAACTCTCATCACTAATGTATGTAGGATCTCCAGATACCTTGTCATTTTCTAACATTCGAAGGATCTGCTTTGTTTCCTCTTCAGTTTCCCTTTTCTCTCGTTTTATGTTAATGATATGTGAGGGTCCAAGATCGGCCGAATCCGAGGGTCCATCCCAGGGAGCTACAGGCAAAGCAAGGGCAACATTAGATACCTATCTGAAACAAATAGCCACATAGCTTATCACCACTGACACCAGTGACTCTACTATGTATTACTTTTCTTCTTGAGTTGTTCTGCAGGTCCCTGCTCAAAGATGGAGTAACTCTGGATGACTTGTGGTTTCCCACGTCCTCTGCCGGACCCATCACGCCGATCTCTGTTGCGATCCGCCCGTTCGACTTTAACAGATACCTCCTCTTTTGGTCTACAGAAAAAAAAAACCAAAAAACATAGTTACAAGAGTATATAACGTATATACCCTTTATATAGTAGACATGACAACTGAAATGACTACAAGATTCTACACAATTCCTAGTGTCCAGAATGTAATAATGCACAGGTATGGCCATATAGAGTTTGGGTTTGCTGTGCAGGTGACATTTCTACTGGCAGCAGTGATGTTAGCCTCTTATTTATAGAGATTTTGCCTTTTTAAGTATAAGTATCGTAACTTTCTATATACTTTGTTTCAATACCTCTCCATTTTCATGATCTCTGCTTGCTGCTGGTAGAGGCTGTAACTCCATGTTTCATGTCCAGTTTCCTATCCCATTGAAAATAAATAGGCATGTACTTTAATCAAAGTTTGCATTAAATGCCTGGTGTGATATAAGATGGCCATAGACTTTAGCAGGACCAACCGACCATCATATATGGGGAGGTCCCGCATTCCCCTGACTGCAGATCTTGAGGAAGCAATGGATTGGGCCACTGGATTTCAACATGCCCAATTGTTTTGCTCTCACGGAAGATAGTGAGGAGTCAATCAGCACCATATCCCCACTCACCACAGAAAACACATGCATGGTTGGCCATGTGTGCATGTGTATATGGGGAGGGATAACTGGTAAATAAAGATGTTTTTAAAAAATGGCATTGCCCTTTAAATGTGCCTTCTCATCTAAAAATAAAATTTGCCACCCCCATAAACTTTTAAGCTATAAGGAGGTGTTCTTAGAAAACCTAGGCTCAACCGAGTGTGCAAGTGTTGTTAATGGAAGAAAGCCACTGCCAGACACCTCTGGTGGTGACTTCTCTCCCCTGAGAACAAAAGGATTTAACATGTTTAACCGCCCAATACTTATCTCCCTGACAAATACCATCAGGGGACAGTGAGGAGACCCTATACATGTTAGATGGTCGGCTACTTTTGGCAAAATCTTAGGATTTAGCTGAAATTTTGAATACTTTATAGGAGCCTTTTCCCCTTCCCTAATAATGCCTTCTATCGATGCCATGTATTCTTCTGATAGATTAGTTGGCAGACTCTCCATGGGTCAAGCACAACTGAGTGCAGGCATATTGCACTAATATTGGCAGAATCAGCCAACCAACCTCTCGGCTCAATAGCCAGCCCTATGTAGAGATTTTCCCTGTTCTCAAAATCTGGCACAGACCTGTTGGATTTCTTGGACACGCTGCTTATCACCCATCGACATCAGTGGGGGAAAAAAAAGGCAGGAAAGACACATGTAAGACCCAACACAGTGTTCACCACAATTGTGCGAGCAGAGGAACGTAAATGCAAGAATAGGTAGAGGTAAAGGAAGACATAGGGGGGGGCGCAGACCAGAAGCAAGGGGGGGGCACGCAGGCCACGAGCAAAGGGGGGGGGACACGCAGGCCACGAGCAAAGGGGGGGACACGCAGGCCACGAGCAAAGGGGGGGGACACGCAGGCCACGAGCAAAGGGGGGGAGCACGCAGGCCACGAGCAAAGGAGGGGACACGCAGCCCACGAGCAAAGGGGGGGCATGCAGGCAACGAGCAAAGGGTGGGGCACGCAGGCAACGAGCAAAGGGGGGACACGCAGGCCACGAGCAAAGGGGGGGGACACGCAGGCCACGAGCAAAGGGGGGGGGACACGCAGGCCACGAGCAAAGGGGGGGGGGGGACACGCAGGCCACGAGCAAAGGGGGGGGGGGGGGGCACGCAGGCCACGAGCAAAGGGGGGGACACGCAGGCCACGAGCAAAGGGGGGGGACACGCAGGCCACGAGCAAAGGGGGGGACACGCAGGCCACGAGCAAAGGGTGGGGCACGCAGGCCACGAGCAAAGGGGGGGGCACAGGGAGCATTCAGATTCTTACTCTTCTTTTATCTTCCTCCCGATTATATTTGGAGCAAATGTTTTCTGTAAAAAAAAAAAAAAACAAGCAAAGATCATTATATATCAGCACACTGCCGTGACTAAATATAATACATCATAAGGGAAGAAAATCATTACTTAATTTCCATGGCATTAAAGGTTATATGGCTAAAAACACTTTTTTAAACAGAATGGGTTAAAAACATAAAAGAAATACTCAGCTCACCAATCCCTTTCCCCGAATCATCCTGGTCCTGCTTTGATCCACCGAAGACAGTCACTGGCTAAACCACATTTCCTATGTGTCAAAATGGGATCAGGAAATAGAGACCAACGAGAACCTGGGCCGTGCCGCAATGGCAGAATCGGTGAGGCGAGTACTGCTTGTTTTATGTTTTTAACCTATTCTGTACCAGTTTAAATATCTCTTCCCTGCTGGACAATCTCTTTAACATCCATTGCAACTATCCTCCACTCTACAGATAGCTGGTATATAAGGTAACAGTGACATGTATGTACATTACTATGAAGGACTATGGGTAATGTCTAGTGGTAACTGTTTAGCTTTGCTTCATCAGGGCACAGTGACTGTAGCCTATGATAATCTACTATGACCTCCTTTCTTACCAGAGGTGTCCCATTAGGAGAGGTCATGAATTGAAGATCAGCAGAGGTCCAACACCCAGAACCCCTACTGATCAGCTGTTTGCGGAGACTGGAGTGTTTGGGTGAGCGCTGCAGTCTTCACAGAAAACCCAGCACAGCATCGTCATTGTGCAGTGGCTGTGCTTTGCATTACAGCTCATCCCATTCACTTGAATAGAATTAAGCTGCAAACAGGCCATGTGACAAATGAACATGACATCACATGGCCTGCTGATCTTCAATTGATGACCTTTCCTAAGGATAGGTCATCAATTATCAAACCCTGGAAACGCCTTTAAGGCAGCCACTGACACAATAATGAGCTTGATCTTATATCTGAACATAAGGGAATATATTCACAGATCATACCAACCACATGTAAAATTTCTGGACTACAGTTAAATGGTACAACAGCATCCAGAAAAGAGAATAAAACACGACACGTGATTTTTCTGACCATATCAATCTAATCTCTTCGTATTTCACAGGACCAGCACAATTATTGGGGACATCAGTGACCAAACCTCGATCTAAGGAAGTGAACGAGGCTAAACTGGACTACCAGCAAACTGGTTATACTGATGCAGATGAACATGGCAGACATGTACTGGCTCCTCATATATACAATGTGCGCACTTACTTTTCTGACACCACCGAGGGTAAGGTCACGGGAACGAATGGAAGGCAGGCGACCAGGTGTGAGAGGTGCTGAAGGTCTTCGCCCAACCAGACCCCGGGCTCCTCCAATCCTGGGAGCGCCAGGAGTGGGATCATTTTTCCCATCAGACATCCTGTGAAATGCAGAGAAAGCTGAATTTGGATGAAAATATAAAATATAGAATTTTCTACCAACAAATAAAATTTACCAGTCCTTCATGTTTCTACATCTATGTAAGGAGGAGGAGTGTCTGACAGATATCTAACATACAACAGACATAATAAAGATGAAAAAGTGTTTAACAGATTTCTATAAGAAACAGCGCCACACCTATCCATAGGGTTGAGTCTGGTTGTCACACCTATCCATAGTGTTAGGTCGAGTTACCCAGCTTTGCTAAATTAAAGTGACACTGCTGATGTCTTATTGGCAAGGGTTCAACCAGTGTGAGCCCTTGGAATTGATGTAGCAAAATGTTAAAGGGAATCTGTCAGGTCAATCTGGGACACTAAACCATCCACAGGTCCTTATAGACCTGGGGTTTAGTGTCCCAGATTGCCCTGTTGTAATGCAATCCGTAGGCGCATTAAAAATAAAAAACCTTTATACTTACCTAAAGAAGAGTCCGATCGACGCTTTTCGGCGACAACAGTCCGATTTATTCATGAGCTTCATTGTTGGCACACCTCCCGGCGCCTGCGCTGTTCTTCAGTGAAGCTGAAGATGGACACCCCGGCTTCACTGCGTAATTGCGGTGCATGTGCGCTGAAGCCGAGGTGTACTCCTCTGGCTTCATTAAAGAACTGCGCAGGCGCAGGGAGTACAGGGCAGGGTGAGTATAAAGCTTTTTTATTTTAAATGTGGCCATGGATTGCGTTGTAACAGGGTGATTTGGGACACTAAACCCCAGGTCCATATAGACGAGTGGGTGGTTTAGTGTCCCAAATTGCCCTGAGAGATTCCCTTTAAAGGGGTTTTCCATTATTGGTGGCCTATCCTTAAAGATCTAAAAACCACAGATGAGCTGCTCAAAGTGGCAGTCAGGTGAATGCTGCTTCCGCTTCACAGTCAAGTGATGTCATACAATCTGTTCGCAGCTCAGTCCCATTTAAGAGTATGGCTCTGAGCTACAATACCAAGCAATGGCTGCTGTAAAATGTACAACACTGTGCTTGGTATTCTGTATTCTTGGTATTCTGTGAAGAGGTTGCAGCACTCACCCAAATACTGCAGTCTCTTTAAACAGCTGTTTGGTGAAGCTCCCGGGTGCTGGACCTCCACCGATCAGATACTGAAGACCTATCCTATGAAGTAGAATAGTCTATAGTATAAATCACTATAGTATAGGTAATACAGATCACTATAGTACAGGTAATACAGATCACTATTGTATAGGTAATACAGATCACTATAGTATAGATAATACAGATCACTATAGTATAGGTAATACAGATCACTATAATATAGGTAATACAGATCACTATAGTATAGGTAATACAGATCACTATAGTATAGGTAATACAGATCACTATAGTACAGGTAATACAGATCACTATAGTATAGGTAATCAGATCACTATAGTATAGGTAATACAGATCACTATTGTATAGGTAATACAGATCACTATAGTATAGGTAATACAGATCACTATAGTATAGGTAATACAGATCACTATAGTATAGGTAATACAGATCACTATAGTACAGGTAATACAGATCACTATAGTATAGGTAATACAGATCACTATAGTATAGGTAATACAGATCACTATTGTATAGGTAATACAGATCACTATAGTATAGGTAATACAGATCACTATAGTATAGGGTAATACAGATCACTATAGTACAGGTAATACAGATCACTATAGTATAGGTAATACAGATCACTATAGTATAGGTAATACAGATCACTATTGTATAGGTAATACAGATCACTATAGTACAGGTAATACAGATCACTATAGTACAGGTAATACAGATCACTATAGTACAGGTAATACAGATCACTATAGTATAGGTAATACAGATCACTATAGTACAGGTAATACAGATCACTATAGTATAGGTAATACAGATCACTATAGTATAGGTAATACAGATCACTATAGTATAGGTAATACAGATCACTATAGTATAGGTAATACAGATCACTATTGTATAGGTAATACAGATCACTATAGTATAGGTAATACAGATCACTATAGTATAGGTAATACAGATCACTATAGTACAGGTAATACAGATCACTATAGTATAGGTAATACAGATCACTATAGTACAGGTAATACAGATCACTATAGTATAGGTAATACAGATCACTATAGTACAGGTAATACAGATCACTATTGTATAGGTAATACAGATCACTATAGTATAGGTAATACAGATCACTATAGTATAGGTAATACAGATCACTATAGTACAGGTAATACAGATCACTATTGTATAGGTAATACAGATCACTATAGTATAGGTAATACAGATCACTATAGTATAGGTAATACAGATCACTATAGTGCAGTTAATCCAGATCACTATTGCAGTTTCCACCACCTCCATTCATGCCTGTCCTTAGTTCACACAGCAACCCAGAAAGCTGCATGAAATCTACCTGGGTTCACTTTACATCCTGCATTTCAACAGAATTCGCATGCGGATTATGGCTGCACTTTAGGGTCCTAGGGATCACCCCCATAACCCTAAATACCCTGGTGATATGTCCCCGCTATATAAGATGGGAGTACCCCTTTATTATAATGTTACACATACACTACTACTCCTCTCATCATACCGGGATAGCGCTGGGAGTTGTAGTGTCACATCAGCCACAATTTTCCCATCACCGCTTCATGTAATACCCTTACAGTGGTTGTGGGGGCAAAATCTCCCCTGTCCTTCAACAAAGATTTAATATGTGTATTGCTATGGATTTCCGGTTACAACATATGCACAGTCCTCACTATAGACAATAAACCGCTCCGTGTAAACAACCGAAATCGTTATCGCAACAACACAGCTCACCTGCTTGCTCACCGCATGCTTCCGTCACCTACACGGCCGGGCGGTGATGTCACTTCCGCTGTGCGCCAAGACTGATGGGAAGTGTAGTCCGGGGACAGGGGAAACGCGTGTGTGTGATCACAGCGTATGTGAGCCGGTATACTGGTGGTAAGGTGAAGTAGTGCGCCTCACAGGCTTCTACACAGAGCCGGCAGCTGGGGAGTTAACGGAATGTTACAGAAAGTCTTATATCTTTCGGTAATAAGACAAAAGTGACTTATAGCTCAGCTATAATGATCCGGTCCTGCTACATATACCCCCATTATACTGACAGCCATATATACCCCATAAAGTGCCAGTCACATATGTCCTCTAATATTGCCAGTCATAAATACCCTATAACACTGCCTGGTACTCCACACAAGATCTCACACCGTGGGGTCAAAATGATCACAAGAACGGTGAGCAAAAATCCCAGAACCACACGGGGGACCTAGTGAATGACCTACAGAAAGCTGGGACTAACATAACAAAGGCGTCAGTAACACACTACGTCGCCAGGTGTGATGATTCTGCTTAAATATGGCTATAACTCAAAGCTGTATTTTGGTCGCTGGGTAGCGTATCTCTTTACTCATAAGGTGCACAGCTATAATCCTAGTTGTATGTTATCAGTAGAAGCAACATTGTAACAATGGGGCTTTGTATCCATCCCAGCAGGGCTCCATTGAATTCATACATAGACCTGAGTGATCAAAGAAACATGCATTGATCAGTCTGCACTGGTAGATCAGATATGGCTGATAACATTGTATCATTTCACTTGGTCTCAGCTCTTTACAAAGAATCTGGACTTGAGTGCATTATTCAATCAGACTTGCTGCCGCCGGTGACCTCATTCTGGGAGGTGGCATAAAGGGTATAAAAGATGAAGTAAGAGGCAATGGGAGGAGATTGTGCTGGGACTACAAGAGAACACCATGAGGAGAGGCTGCTGTGATGAGCATGCAGGCTGGAATGCTGCTGCTGACGATGATGAGACTACAAGAGACTGAGAGACTATTACTGAGAGTTTTTACAGACAGACTACAGGATATTACAGACAGACCACTGTGAAGAGCATGCAGGCTGGATTGTTGTATTAATGCCACATGCTAAGAAGCCTCCACTGGTTATTCATACATGACAGAGTATGTGTGAGTGTTGGATTATAGAGCCACATCAAGGAGATGCGTGGTAAAGTAATTATTTCAATTTTAGTCCCTTTTATTTCATTGCACTGTATCTTGTAACTAGTAACTGTTAATGCTTGCATATATCTGTTCTGAACTGTATGTGTTAGATGTTAATACCAACCCATTTAGGGTTTAATAAATATATAAAATTTAGAAAGCTTGTCTTGTATTTATCTTGTGAACCCGGCACTCACTGGCGGTGAGTGTGGTTTTAATGTGAAAGATCCTCAGTGCGCCAATGTGAAAGATCCTCAGTGCGCCAACACCGCTTTGGCCACACCTGAGTCTTCTTTCATATAAAAACCACACTCACCGCCAGTGAGTGCCGGGTTCACAAGATAAATACAAGACAAGCTTTCTAAATTTTATATATTTATTAACCCCTAAATGGGTCGGTATTAACATCTAACACATACAGTTCAGAACAGATATGCAGATATATGCAAGCATTAACAGTTACTAGTTACAAGATACAGTGCAATGAAATAAAAGGGACTAAAATTGAAATAATTACTTTACCACACATCTCCTTGAGGTGGTTCTGTAGTCCAACACTCACACATGCTCTGTCATGTATGAATAACCAGTGGAGGCTTCTTAGCATGTAGCATTAATACAACAATCCAGCCTGCATGCTCTTCACAGTGGTCTGTCTGTAATATCCTGTAGTCTGTCTGTAAAAACTCTCAGTAATAGTCTCTCAGTCTCTTGTAGTCTCATCATCGTAAGCAGCAGCATTCCAGCCTGCATGCTCATCACAGCAGCCTCTCCTCATGGTGTTCTCTTGTAGTCCCAGCACAATCTCCTCCCATTGCCTCTTACCTCATCTTTTATACCCTTTATGCCACCTCCTAGAATGAGGTCACCGGCGGCAGCAAGTCTGATTGAATAATGCACTCAAGTCCAGATTCTTTGTAAAGAGCTGAGACCAAGTGAAATGATACAATGTTATCAGCCATATCTGATCTACCAGTGCAGACTGATCAATGCATGTTTCTTTGATCACTCAGGTCTATGTATGAATTCAATGGAGCCCTGCTGGGATGGATACAAAGCCCCATTGTTACAATGTTGCTTCTACTGATAACATACAACTAGGATTATAGCTGCGCACCTTATGAGTAAAGAGATACGCTACCCAGAGACCAAAATACAGCTTTGAGTTATAGCCATATTTAAGCAGAATCATCACACCAGGGACTCAGATCCTGCAGTGCCAGACGTGTCCCCCTGCTTAAGCCAGTACATTTCCAGGCCCGTCTGAAGTTTGCTAGAGAGCATTTGGATGTTCCAGAAGAGTATTGGGAGAATGTCATATGGTCAGATGAAACCAAAGTAGAAGTGTTTGGTAGAAACACAACTCGTCGTGTTTGGAGGAGAGTGAATGCTGAGTTGCATCCAAAGAACACCATACCTACTGTGAAGCATGGGGGTGGCAACATCATGCTTTGGGGCTGTTTCTCTGCAAAGGGACCAGGACGACTGATCCGTGTACATGAAAGAATGAATTTGGCCATGTATCGAGAGATTTTGAGTGCAAACCTCCTTCCATCAGCAAGGGCATTGAAGATGAAACGTGGCTGGGTCTTTCAGCATGACAATGATCCCAAGCACACCGCCAGGGTAACGAAGGAGCGGCTTCATGAGAAGCATTTCAAGGTCCTGGAGTGGTGTAGCCAGTCTCCAGATCTCAACCCCATAGAAAACTTTTGGACGGAGTGGAAAGTCCGTGTTGCCCAGCGACAGCCCCAAAACATCACTGCTCTAGAGGAGATCTGCATGGAGGAATGGGCCAACATACCAGCAACAGTGTGTGCCAACCTTGTGAAGACTTACAGAAAACGTTTGACCTCTGTCATTGCCAACAAAGGATATATAGCAAAGTATTGAGATGAACTTTTGTTATTAACCAAATACTTATTTTCCACCATAATTTGCAAATAAATTCTTTAAAAATCAGACAATGTGATTTTCTGGATTAGTTTTCTCATTTTGTCTCTCATAGTTGAGGTCTACCTATGATGACAATTACAGGCCGGCCTCATCTTTTTAAGTGGGAGAACTTGCACAACTGGTGGCTGACTAAATACTTTTTTACCCCACTGTATATCTTAATAACACTGTGAGCCACATGTATCCCCTAATATTGCCAGCCATATACAGTCATATGAAAAAGTTTGGGCACCCCTTTTAATCTTAATCATTTTTAGTTCTAAATATTTGGGTGTTTGCAACAGCCATTTCAATTTGATATATCTAATAACTGATGGACACAGTAATATTTCAGGATTGAAATGAGGTTTATTGTACTAACAGAAAATGTGCAATATGCATTAAACCAAAATTTGACCGCTGCAAAAATTTGGGTACCCTTATCATTTTATTGATTTGAATACTCCTAACTACTTTTTACTGACTTACTGAAGCACAAAATTGGTTTTGTAACCTCACTGAGCTTTGAACTTCATAGCCAGGTGTATCCAATCATGAGAAAAGGTATTTACGGTGGCCAATTGCAAGTTGTTCTCCTATTTGAATCTCCTCTGAAGAGTGGCATCATGGGCTCCTCAAAACAACTCTCAAATGATCTGAAAACAAAGATTGTTCAACATAGTTGTTCAGGGGAAGGATACAAAAAGTTGTCTCAGAGATGTAACCTGTCAGTTTCCACTGTGAGGAACATAGTAAGGAAATGGAAGACCACAGGGACAGTTCTTGTTAAGCCCAGAAGTGGCAGGCCAAGAAAAATATCAGAAAGCCAGAGAAGAAGAATGGTGAGAACAGTCAAGGACAATCCACAGACCACCTCCAAAGAGCTGCAGCATCATCTTGCTGCAGATGGTGTCACTGTGCATCGGTCAACAATACAGCACACTTTGCACAAGGAGAAGCTGTATGGGAGAGTGATGCGAAAGAAGCCGTTTCTGAAAGCACGCCACAAACAGAGTCGCCTGAGGTATGCAAAAGCACATTTGGACAAGCCAGCTTCATTTTGGAAGACGGTCCTGTGGACTGATGAAACAAAGATTGAGTTGTTTGGTCATACAAAAAGGCGTTATGCATGGCGTCCAAAAAACACAGCATTCCAAGAAAAACACTTGCTACCCACTGTAAAATTTGGTGGAGGTTCCATCATGCTTTGGGGCTGTGTGGCCAATGCGGGCACCGGGAATCTTGTTAAAGTTGAGGGTCGCATGGATTCAACTCAGTATCAGCAGATTCTTGAGAATAATGTACAAGAATCAGTGACGAATTTGAAGTTACGCCGAGGATGGATATTTCAGCAAGGCAATGATCCAAAACACAGCTCCAAATCTACTCAGGCATTCATGCAGAGGAACAATTACAATGTTCTGGAATGGCCATCCCAGTCCCCAGACCTGAATATCATTGAACATCTGTGGGATAATTTGAAGCGGGCTGTCCATGCTCGGCGACCATCAAACTTAACTGAACTGGAATTGTTTTGTAAAGAGGAATGGTCAAAAATACCTTCATCCAGGATCCAGGAACTGATTAAAAGCTGCAGGAAGCGACTAGAGGCTGTTATTTTTGCAAAAGGAGGATCTACTAAATATTAATGTCACTTTTCTGTTGAGGTGCCCATACTTTTGCGCCGGTCAAATTTTGATTTAATGCATATTGCACATTTTCTGTTAGTACAATAAACCTCATTTCAATCCTGAAATATTACTGTGTCCATCAGTTATTAGATATATCAAATTGAAATGGCTGTTGCAAACACCCAAATATTTAGAACTAAAAATGATTAAGATTAATAGGGGTGCCCAAACTTTTTCATATGACTGTATATCCCATAACAATGGCCTGGAGGCATTTGGATAAATTCTGATGGATGGTCAGGAGACACTTTGATATCCCTAGGACACTATCCTGCTCATGAAGCCATGTAGAAGGTGCTCCAACATGCAGGACTTTGTGTCCGATGAAAAGAACTGGCTTCGCGGCGCAGAGGGCGTAAGCAGTGAATGGGCTGTTAAGCAAAGCGTCACAAACCTTTCCCTATTCAGTTTTCCGACATTTAGGTTGGATTTGTGGCAGACAGACTGCCGGTGCAAGTGTGAACCCACCCTTAGCTGTAAAAAATAGTAGGTTTTTGCTAGGCAACAGTTCCGCAAAAACAGACGTCACACAGATAACATCCATGTGACGTCCGTTGTTTTCTGTGTCCCACAGGTTTCTATGGGCTCATCCTTTCTGCAAACACTGAGCAGCATAGGACTTATTCTGAGTTTGGTGGCATGGACTCTCGTCCCACACGTGGACCTGTGGAAAACCTAGTAGTGTGCATAGGCCCATAGACGTGAATGGGTCAGTGTGCATCCAGGAAAATCTAGGATAGAACACGTGTGCATGAGAACTTATTACCCCCTAAGTGTCAGCCTCAGATACCCCATAACTGAACTACAAATGTACCCCTAAGTGCCAGTCACAGGCCTAGTCTAGGTTCACACCTGTGCTTGGGTTTCCATTCTTTGGGTCTGCTTGGGGACCCAAAAACGGAAACCTAATCCGCTTAAAAAGTGGTTACCCGCAGAAACCCATGGATCCCATAGTCTATAATGGGGTCCACCAGATTTTCAACCAAAAAATGCAGAGAGAAAAGTCCTGCTTACAGGACTTTTCTCTCCACGTTTTTCAAGTGGTTTCAGTTACAGAATGCCCAAATGGAAGACAAGTGCTGGTGTGAACCCAGCCATAGTCACAAGTTTGTGCTGATTTTCGCCCGTGGCTGAGATGACATCCCCTGCGGCATCTGCCCTTTTCACAGACTCAATGGAACAAATTGATGATGCCCCTACACCAGTTTTCTGGCATAAACAAAGTCCCAAGTTAGGGGGTTTGCAAGTTTCTAAATGCTGTTTGCACATAAATGTTGCACCAAATGCATTTTTACGCTGTCACTTTCCAACTTTGTGGAAGAGTGAAGAAATCAGGTGATACCTTTTAGAGGCTAACTGAGTATATTTGATAGTAAGCTTTCGAAAGAACTAGCTCCCTTCATCAGACATGGTGTTATACAAGAAACTGAAAATTCACAGACTTTTTATACACAGAAGACATGGACCTTCAAAGGATCTTAGATTCCTTAAAAATAACAAAATGTAATATAAGTAGAGAAGTTATTTACAACAGGTCAAGAAATAAACAATCTGGAAACTTGTGGGGCGTGACGGAGGGACAGTAATTCTTGCTGTTATCTGTTTGCTATCAGGTGGTGATTTGTGACCCTCACAGTTCATACATAGTGTGACATGAAGCTGGCCTGAATATTAAGTCCAAATTGCAGAGTTTGAAATTTTTGCATTAACTTAAATTCCCATTCCTTTTTGTATGACTGTGGGGTCACAAATCACCACCTCATTGCAAACAGATAACAGCAAGAATTACTGATCCCTCCGTCTGCCCCACAAGTTTCCATATTGTTTGAGGTCCATGTCTTTTGTGTATAGTCTGTGAATTTTCAGTTTCTTGTATAACACCATGTCTGAAGAAGAGAGCTAGCACTCTCGAAAGCTCACCATCAAATATACTCAGTTAGCCTCTAAAAGGTATCGCCTGATTTCTAACACAGTACAGTCATGGCCAAAAGTTTTGAGAATGATACAAATATTAATTTTTACAAAGTCTACTGCTTCAGTTTTTCTAATGGCAATTTGGATATACTCCAGAATGTTATAAAGAGTGATCAGCTTAACAGCAATTACTTGCAAAGTCAATATTTGCCTAGAAAATGAACTTTATCCCCAAAACACATTTCAACATCATTGCAGCCCTGCCTTAAAAGGACCACCTAACATCGTTTCAGTGATTGCTCCATTAACACAGGTGTGGGTGTTGATGAGGACAGGGCTGGAGATCAATCTGTCATGATTAAGTAATAATGACACCACTGGACACTTTAAAAGGAGGCTGGTGCTTGCCATCATTGTTTCTCTTCTGTTAACCATGGTTATCTCTAAAGAAACACGTGCAGTCATCATTGCACTGCACAAAAATGGCCTAACTGGGAAGAGTATTGCAGCTAGAAAGATTGCACCTCAGTCAACAATCTATCGCATCATCAAGAACTTCAAGGAGAGAGGTTCCATTGGTGCCAAAAAGGCTCCAGGGAGCCCAAGAAAGACCAGCAAGCGGCAGGACCGTCTCTTAAAAGTGTTTCAGCTGCGGGATCGGGCTACCAGCAGTGCAGAGCTTGCTGAGGAATGGCAGCAGGCAGGTGTGAGTACATCTGCACGCACTGTGAGGCGGAGACTCTTGGAGCAAGGCCTGGTCTCAAGGAGGGCAGCAAAGAAGCCACTTCTCTCCAGAAAAAACATCAGGGACAGACTGATATTCTGCAAAAGGTACAGGGAGTGGACTGCTGAGGACTGGGGGAAAGTCATTTTCTCTGATGAATCCCCTTTTCCATTGTTTGGAACATCTGGAAAACAGCTTATTCGGAGAAGAAGAGGTGAGCGCTACCACCAGTCTTGTCTCATGCCAACTGTAAAGCATCCTGAAACCATTCATGTGTGGGGTTGCTTCTCAGCCAAGGGAATCGGCTCTCTCACAGTCTTGCCTAAAAACACAGCCATGAATAAAGAATGGTACCAGAATGTCCTCCAAGAGCAACTTCTCCAAACCGTCCAAGAGCAGTTTGGCGCTCAACAATGCCTTTTCCAGCATGATGGAGCACCTTGCCATAAAGCAAAGGTGATAACTAAATGGCTCAGGGAACAAAACATAGAGATTTTGGGTCCATGGCCTGGAAACTCCCCAGATCTTAATCCCATTGAGAACTTGTGGTCAATCATCAAGAGACGGGTGGACAAACAAAAACCAACAAATTCAGACAAAATTAAAGCATTGATTCTGCAAGAATGGACTGCTATCAGTCAGGATTTGCTCCAGAAGTTGATTGAGAGCATGCCAGGGAGAATTGCAGAGGTCCTGAAGAAGAAGGGTCAACACTGCAAATATTGACTTGCTGCATTAACTCATTCTAACTGTCAATATAAGCTTCTGTTACTCATAATATGAATGCAATTATATTTCTGTATGTGATAAAAACATCTGACAAACACACATAAAAACCAGAGGGCAGCAGATCATGTGAAAATATAATATTTGTGTCATTCTCAAAACTTTTGGCCATGACTGTACTGTTTAACACAGTACAACATTATACTACTTTCCAACTTTATCATGGTTTCCTTCTGTAAGTGATGACTGAAATCTATGGCAGCCATGAGATAGCACAGATTTTGGCCTAGGTGCATGCACTTATATGACATGTGCTTTGACATGAAGCGCATCCTCTGTCAGCACAGGGAATATCAAGATAAGCATATATATCTGACGGGGCAGAAGCAGATAGCTCCGGTCCCTGTATAGTGGCTGTCCACTGGTACTGCAACTCAGCTCCCATTGAAGTCAATCTACAGTTAGGGCGCTGGCCACTATACAGGGACGGGAGCGATCTGATTTTGGATCTATGTTGTGTATAGTACGGGTGATGGAAGCGGCTCCATACAGCTGGTCCATGCAATGACTGCCTGTCGGCCCCCCATGATTAGCTATTTATGGCCTATCCTAAGGCTGACCTCTGTTGCACCAGCTATCTCAGATATCTACAACACATTGGTGTTCTTGGTTGACGCTCCCTGTTAGGACTTGCTGGGATAATATATGGACTATGTTATCCTGGATTTCTGCTCTGGAGGATTGTCTATTGAAAATGCAGCCATTTATTCCAGTCATTGCCCTGCAATACTTCATTTACTCTGCCAAGAAATGAGCGCTGAAAAAGCCTCAGACAATATTAGCTGCCTGCAAGAGAAGCAGGACCCCCCAAGTCAGCCCGACTACCACGAATCCAAAGGATTAGAAAAACATGGCTGCTGACTTCCACATACAGCACCTGTCCAGGGTTGCGTGTGGCATTGCATCTGAGCTACACTAAAGTGAGTAGGACTGAAATGCAATATCACAGCCACTTTCTGGGCAGGTATAGCATATTTTTTGAAGAAAGCGGCCATTTTCAAATTCTGGACAAGCCCTTTAAGGCTGATGCCACACGTTTTGGAAACGCAGCTTTTTTTGTTGCAGATTTTGCTGCGGTTGTTTGAGCCAAACCCAGGACTGGCAACAAAAAGAATGGGAAATATATAGGAAGCTCTTATACTTTTCCCTTCTGCTCAATCCACTCCTGGCATTGGCTCAAAAAAATGCAGCAAAATCTGCAACAATAAAAGCTGCGTTTCCACAGTGTGAGGCCTTAGCCTTAAGGGGTTTTCTGGGCTAAAAATATTGGTGACCTAAAGATAGGTCATTAATATCAGATCTGTTGGGGACTGAATCCTGCCATCCAAATAGATTAGCAGTTCTCAGCAGCTGATACACAGGAAATGGAGCAGTGAGCAGACAGCGCTGTTCTCTCTGTAGTGGCGGAACTGAGTTATTGCAGCTTAGCTCCCATTCAGAGGATTCCTGATCTGGCCACTACTTATAGAACAGCACTGTCTGCTTCCTGCTCTATTCCCTGTGTATCAGCAGCTCAGAACAGCTGATCAGTGAGGGTGCTGGGTGGCAGATTCTCACTGATCTGATATTTTTAGCCTGAAAAGCCCTTTTAGGCCTGGACCCTATGGCAGTTCCTGTAGTTGTATTCCTAGAGCAAAGAGGGTGGTCTTATATGACTTCCCCTCCAATAGTAAAACAGTGCACATGAAGCCCCTTAGTTTCTAGTGCGGACCTGTGGGCTGACGTATGGTGTCTTCAGTATTCTTCCAGAATGCTTCCAAAATACAGCACGTGTCACTATATACAGTAATTTTTTTTTTCTCATGGATTCCACGTGCTACCATATAATTGGAAACTCCAGGCTATGGGTACCATATTCATGATCCATATAACACAGGTCCTAGATATGGGCATGTATGTGGGCTCTAAAAACTGCAAGAGTTACTGTACATTGACTCCTATTTGACTTATACTCTCATGCTGTGCAAAAAGTTGATCTCGTAGACTGTGCAACTCAATGGGGTATTCTGTGGGGTGGCCTTGCACCCCTTTTGGAAGATTAGGTTCCTGATCCTTCTCTTTTTCCTACTGATTCCGTTTCTTTCGTGTGATTACTACTCTCATAGTTGTGCCATTGTTATATATAGAGCTATATTTTACAAAAATTGCCCTTATACCCCTATTATATTCACCCTATGGTTCACTTGCAGTATACAGGAGAGGAAGTCATAGAGAGAAGAAGGATACAGAAAGGATAGAGTACTTCCAGGCTGCCATCTGCTTGTCTTACATCCTACTGTCCTCCATCTGGCTTACTGTTACTGTTTGGAATGTAAATCAGATTCCCTGGCCTTGTATGAGAAATTTCCTGATCTCGGTAAATCTTTTGCCAGGCATTATTTCATTCAACATAATGGCAATTCATTGTATTTATTGCAATAATCTGTCCTTGTATAAAGGAAATATAACAGCTGCACCCCCGAGTGGGTAAAAGTCAAAATCAATGCTGCCAAGGTGCCATTAATAGTGTTCTCCAGCCTCAGATACCCCCTTGAGTTCTTCATACAGCCAGCGTGCCCGCCAGGCATGTATCCTACTTTAGCTCCCTGTTTTAACTATATACAGCATTTGTCTGAATATAAACCATATAAATAATACCGCCATACCAGGGGCGTAACTTGAGTGGATGCAACTGCACCTGGGTCCAGGAGCCTTAGGGGGTCCATAAGCGCTGGCATAATTATAGGGTTCATAGTGCGGGGCCCATAAGTCACCCTTAAGATTGATTAAACTTCTTTGATATCCATTTTGATTTAATTTCATGGCTTGCAGTCTGGGTATTGTAAATGTATCACTCCTGCCCTCTGGTACAGTGAAATGAGACAGGGGATGATTTATGAAAACACAGACTTTCACTGTCAGAAATGAGAACACGAAACTGTAAATACCAAAAGGAGCAGCTGCTCAACATACAGGTAAAGAGGGATACTGTGGAGGGAGGTTGTGGCACAAAAAGGGGCACAATTACTATATGTGGGGCACTGAAAGGGGGCGGGAATAACGGTAAGCTTTTGTGCACAGATATGTTGTGAAGAAGTCTTCATGGTGGTCTGGGCTCAGATAGAAAACGAAAGGGAAATGTAAATGTTGCAAAAATGCACGGATGGGACACGACTGATGATTTTGAGGAGAAGCGCAGGGGAGCCCAAGCTGAGCTTTTGCACCGTGGCCCGTGACCCTTTAGTTGTGCCTCTGCGCCATACTATGACCTGTTATCACCATATCCCGGACAGGTAACTACCAGACAGGTCAGCCACAGTCAGAAGGACAATAAACATCATATAAATCCAATTACTTTTTTGGTAATTGTTGTCCCTGTCTTCTCCATCCTACCCAGACCAACATGAAGGCTTCTTCCAACTATGACGACCCAATATAGAGTTTGCAGCCCAAGCATCTTTAACTACTCATTTTTACACCAAATTGCTTCCATAACAACTACAGGTTGACACAGTGTCGCTCATTCCAGCAGTAAGGCCCCTTAGGCCAGCCCCAATGTCAACAGGAAAGAAGCCACAACTTAATGGTAGAAGTTGAAATGTCCTAAATATGATGACATAATTAAAAGTGGCCATCTTGGGCTTAGGGTCAACATGGGCGTGTGTCCCTGTTGCAGTGGATTATCATCACCTGTATGGATCAGCTGTATCGGACCGCTTTGGACACCTGGACTATACACAACACAGGTGTCATGTATGGAAAATCCTTGTACATGATGTAGGTGCAGCTGTCAGGGGTCAATTCACTCCACTCACTTAACCTTACGTTCACCCTTCAGTCAGGCTGCAAACGGAGCGTAAATCGCACCCAACACAGTCCATGCACCCCAAATACACGCAGGACCAATAGGAATCCTGGACACACACTACTGCTCCTAGCAATCAGATGCAAACACACTTCAAAAAAAGTAATGGGTTCATAGAGGAAACACAAAGTACCATTAAGTTTAACAATTTAATACCCAAAGGGTTTAGTGCTATATATGAATAAGTGACAAACAAGCAAAACAGTTTTAAAAAAAGGAGAGAAATAATTAAACTGATAACCTAGAGTCCTTTTGGTTCCATCGAACTTGGAGGATCTCTTCTGATGGAAATGGGCACACCCAGCTTGCTCGCTGGCTCCAAGATGTGACAAAATTTTCCAGGTATTCACAGTCTCTTGTAAAGTGAAGTTCCTGGTTTGTGCTTAGCTATGCCTCCTGCCAGAGTTCAATCCCTTCTTCCCCTCTTCCACATCTTAAACAAGCTGGGAAATGGCTGGTTTCATCTGTGCCTTGGAAAGGGAGATACTCCACAGATGACCAAGAAGTTGTAAAGCAATAAACTTGCCTCTGCAGTATGTCTGGTCTTGACAGGAAGAAACAGTTTCACCCCTAACACCCCCCCACTTCACCCCCCCCCCCCCCGACATTACTTGCATACACATATACCAATGTAATAGACTGATGACATATGCATAAACAATACATTCACTAAGGATATATATATGAACAGTATAATTCAGTAATGATACACAAATGGGTTTCTTTCATCACAGCAATGTGCCCCCGAGCCGTGTATGGTGGCCAGGCACAGTTACTGCAGCTCAGCCCCCATTGTTGACAGGGACTCCTGTGTGACAATTGAAATCTATGACAGTCAGGTTTTGCCATAGATTTCCTCTATAACTCGCACCAGTTTTCTGATGTGAGTTATATTAAATTTGTAGGACTGGGGCATCCCCACCTCAGCCTCCCTTGTTTTTCACCCTGCTCCACCCACTTTCACAATAAGTGGTGATCGAGGTGTAGAACAAACGATTCGGTGCAAGAAAGAAGGGGCCGGACCGGGGACGAAGACTGAGGGGAGGGCCCACATGACGAGTACGGCTGGACAGCAGCTATTGGTCAAGGTGTGGGTAAGGTGGGGTTAATGCAAGTTAGGTTGCAGAGGAGAGAGGTTTTTAAGGGAAAGCCCGCGAAAAGTAACGGCAGTTGCCGTGAAGAAGACACAGAGGAAGAAGCTACGTTCCTAGTTTCTCCATTACCTGTCATGGCATCCCTTGAAGATTTGATCGTGCAGCTGCGCGAGTCGGCAGCTACACACGGAGAGGAATGGGTGCAGGCACAGCTTTCGGGCCTGCTTCAGGGGCCGGGGACACCTGCTGCTGAGGTTCCCCCTACAACTCCCAGACGGCCACGGAGGACTAGGCCTCCGGCGCGCCTGAGTCCGGATGAAGCCCCTCGAGCCCAGCGCCAAAGACGGAGCCCCTCAAGGGACCCTCCGGTCCGGGATGCCGACAGGTCTGCTGCCTCCCGGCAGTCCCGGGCCAGGAGGAATCCGGTTGGCGGGCGGGACTCGCAGCGGAGGCGGCAGGCCGCGCCTCCGCCATTACCAGATGACGACGATGGAGCGGGAGCTGGTGCGGAGGGGCCGCGTATCCCCTTACCTCGGGCCTTCCCTGCGCGGTGAGTCAGGACCTGCGATGCGGACCTCGGGTCCTCAGCGTGCCTCAGCTAGCGATCAGGCGCTGCCTGGGTCGGCTCTCCACGTGTGCGCGGATGCACACTCCTCTCCGCTTGCAGCCTCCTCCTCGCAGGGAGGGGGGGGCTGGTTTCCTCTCTGGCGATGTCCTCGGGGGATCAGCTGTTAGTTCCTGCGCTAGATCGGATGGCCGGGCAGCGTCTGGATTCTGGAGTATCGACTGGTGGGCACACAGCACCCAGGCAATCAGGTGAGTGTTTATCTTTGCTGTCTCCTTCTGTTGCCGGTCCAGGGTGGGGGTGGACACCCGGGAGAGGCGGGCAGGGGTATGTTTGATTTTCTGAGTTTTTTGGGCTGTTATTGCGGGTACAGGCCCAGGCCGCGGTTCCATCTCCGGTGCCCGCGTGGGTGGGGCAAGCGTTCCGGGGATTGGGGGTTTGGGGTCGCCGGCGGGCGGACCGGGATCGTTAGTCAGCGGTACAGGAGGGGCTTCCGTTAGTGGGACGTCGGGGGACGCGACGGTGAATGGGGGTGCGGATAAGCCTCAGAAAAAAAGAGGGGAAAAGGACAAGGAGGAGGGGGCTCCGAGGTTGGATGATTCCGCGAAAGGAGAAGTGTACGTTTGCTTCGAGGGGCCGTTGGGGGCCCATTTGAAGCAAGAGGTTAGGGATAAAATATGGAAAGGGGAGTATGTAGATATTTTTTCGTTACTCCCGTTGGAACGCTTTAATTTGGATAGGGGAAAGAAAGACGAGTCTAAGAAGGAGGAGGAGGAGAAGCGGCGGTATAGGCTTATACCTCGCACCTTCTCCAATTGGTTGCAGGTGTTCGCTATCTTGGCTAGCGTAATTGGCGAAAAGGCGCCGGAGAATTGCTCCCCCTTTTTTTGCTATATGGACGCCATTGGGGAAGCTTATAGAGTTTACGGGGGTCAGGGGTGGTTGAGGTATGACGAACAATTTCGTCAACGGAAGGCGGTACGGCCCAGTATCCGGTGGGATCACAAGGATATTGGGCTGTGGTTACGGGTTACAGCTCCAGTTCGGTCAGGGCAGTCCTTTCAGTCAGGAGCCGGGGGGTCCGATGTTGCGGGGCGCTCGGCGGCTTCACAGAAGGGATTGTACTTCTCCTTTAACGAAGGCTCATGCAAATTCGGTGCAAAGTGCAAGTTCAAGCATGAGTGTTCTTGCTGTAGCGGATCACATGGGGCATCTCGGTGTTTCAAAGGGGCTAAGTCCAAAGGGGGGGAGATCGCTGGAAAAGGGGCGGAGTCCGGTGGTAGTGGGTGTGATGCGGCCGTATCTAAATGAGCACCCGGATAGAGCGGCGGCGGGGTTGTTGGCGGACGGTTTTCAGTTTGGTTTTAAGATGCCTTATGTTGAAGGGGAGTTCCCAGTGGTTCGGCGGAATTTGAGATCGGCGTTGCAGCATCCGGGGGTTGTAAGCGAAAAGCTGGCGAAGGAGGTGGCGCTAGGACGGATGGTGGGGCCTTTTGAGTGTCTCCCGATGGGGCATTTAAGGGTGTCCCCGCTGGGTGTGGTACCCAAGAAGGAGCCGAATAAGTTTCGGCTTATTCATCATTTGTCCTTCGCAAAGGGGGCGTCGGTCAACGATGGTATTGACCCTGCCCGTTGTTCGGTGGTTTATACATCGTTTGATGCGGCGGTAGGCTGGGTTAGGGAATACGGGGTTGGGGCGTTGTTGGCAAAGGCCGACGTCGAATCAGCTTTTCGTTTACTACCAGTACACAAGGATAGTTTGCATCTGTTGGGGTGTTATTGGGACGGGGGTTACTACGTTGATCGTTGTTTGCCCATGGGATGTTCTATCTCCTGTGCATACTTCGAGTGTTTTAGTACGTTTGTGGAATGGGTAGTGAGGAGAGAGGCGGGGGTGGTCGTCGGTGATTCACTATCTCGACGACTATTTGTGCATTGGGCCGGCGGGTTCTGGGATTTGTTCATTGTTGTTACATATCTTGGAGGGGGGTGGCGGGGCGATTTGGAATCCCGTTGGCCGAGGAAAAGACGGAGGGGCCGAGTTCGGAGTTGACGTTCCTAGGGATTTGTATCGACTCGTTGCGGATGGAATGTCGTTTGCCGGAGGACAAACTGGTTCAGCTGCGCAACGAGGTTAGGGGCGCTTGTTGGCGGAAAAAGTTAATGCTTAGAGAACTGCAATCCCTGTTAGGTAAATTAAATTTGGCGTGTCGGATACTGCCCATGGGGAGGGTGTTTTGCAGGAGGCTAGCGGCGGCAATGGCGGGGGTCGAGCATCCCAGTCATTATGTGCGCCTGGGGAGGGAATTAAGGGAGGATTTGGAAATTTGGGACAAGTTTTTAGGTTGTTATAATGGGCGGTCATTGATTTTGGATCAGTGGGTGGATGCGGAAGAATTAGAGCTGTTCACTGACGCAGCAGGGAGTGTTGGTTTTGGGGCCTTCTACAAGGGACGTTGGTGCGTGGGCTCGTGGCTGGATAGTTGGAAGGCGGAAGGTTGGGTGCGCAACCTTGCCTTATTGGAACTGTTTCCCATCGTGGTGGCTCTGGAGGTATGGGGACAGGAGTTTAGGAACAAGAAGGTGCGGTTCAACTGCAATAACCTCGGGGTCGTTCAGGCTATTAATAACATGACGGCGTCCTCGCCCCCGGTGGTCTGTGTGTTGCGGAGGCTGGTATGGTTGTGCTTGTCACTGAACGCGTGGGTGAAGGCGGTACATGTTCCAGGGGTTGACAATTGTATTGCTGATGCACTCTCTCGTTTGCAGTGGGCCAGGTTTCGGCAATTGGCGCCAGAGGCGGAGGAGGAGGGAGAGGCGTGGTCGGTAGACCTTTGGAATCTGCCTTTCGGGCGGCGCAGAGATTGATCCGAGGGTCCTTGGCGGAGGGAACCTGGGCTGCATATGAGGTAGCGTGGGGTCAATGGGAGGAATGGCGGGCGAATTTCGGACGGCAAGTTACGTATGATGAGGGGCTGCTGTTCCTGTTGATCGGCCAATGTAAGGAGGATGGGTGGTCAGTATCGAGGGTAAATAAGCTGATGGCGGGACTGGCATTTGGTTTCAGGGCACGTGGCTTATGGGATGTCACCAAGACATTTGTGGTACGCCAGGTCTTGAGGGGGTGGAGGCGGGGTTGGGCTTCGGTAGATCAGCGGCGGCCGGTGTCTGTTCATTTGCTTCAAGCATTAGGGATAGCACTTGGGAGTCTCTGCAGGTCAGAGTTCGAGATTAAACTCTTTAGGTTGGCGTTCTCCTTAGCCTTTTTTGGAGCATTGCGCTTGGGGGAATTGGTTAGCCCGTCTACTAGCAGGCCAGGCGGTTTACTGATGAATGACGTGGAAGTAATGGCAGATAGGGTGGAATTTCTCGTGCGCAGATCAAAGACGGACCAGGAGGGCAGAGGGTCCAGGGTGGTATTGTTTCAGGTTCCTGAAGTGCTTATGTGTCCAGTCAGGTGTTTCAAGGAGTACAGGCCATCCGTGCGGTTTCTGGGGCATCCCCTGCTAATGCATGCGGACGGATCTTTTCTGTCTAGATACCAGTTTGTGGCAATATTCCGGAAGTGTTTGGTGGAGTGTGGGCGGTGCCCGGGATATTACGGGGGTCACTCATTTCGTATCGGGGCGGCGACAGAGGCTGCACGCAGGGGATTGGGTGACGAAGTGGTTAGGCGGCTAGGCAGATGGGAGTCTGTTCGTTTTCGGTCATATGTTCGTCCTGCCTGGTTGGCCTAGGGCAGTGTAGGCGTCATGGTTATATTGTGTATTGTTTTTCTTTTGTCTTGCAGGGGGGGATGAACTGGAACTGGTCTGGATCCTGGGCCATTCGTTTGTGTTCTGGGGGGCCTTGAGGGCGGCAGTTCGGCCAGACGGTCGGCAATTGGGTTTTCCCCGAGAAAGGGTTACGGTAAGATGGCTTGGTTTTAGGGGGATGTGCTGGTCCAGGGTACTTCCAGAATTTCACAGGTTTGTCAGGTTGGATAGGTCCCCGGATGTTCTTGTTCTCCATGTGGGAGGGAATGATCTGGGGGTCAGGCCTTTTCGCGAATTAATAAGGGATATCAAGTTTGATATGTTCAGGTTGTGGGATATGTCGCCTGGTTTAGTGACGGTGTGGTCAGATATAGTTCATCGTCATGTGTGGCGGGGGGGCCCGCTGTGTTGACAGCCTTAACCGGGCCAGGGTGAAGGTCAATAGGGCGGTGGCCCGTTTCATTCAAAGAAACGGTTTTGTGGCGGTCCGTCACAAGGAGTTCGAGGCAGGGGAGGGGAATTTTTGGCGGCGAGATGGGGTACACCTCAACGCTGTGGGAACGGACATTTGGGCTCTGTCGATTCAAGAAGGGATCGAAGTGGCGCTGCGGGTGTGGAGGGACGCAAAGGTTTAAGGTGTCAAGCCTTTGTGTTTGTGGCGGGGGGTCCTCGGAGTTGGGAAGGAAATGCCTGGTGGTATCGGTGGGGGGGGGGAGCTTGGAGGCTCTGGACCCCCCTGGAGACAATGGCATGGCTGGGAAACAATTTTGGGCTGGCCTTAGGACATTCAGGATCTTTAAAGACGGATCCTTTTATCACCGGGGGGATTGGTGATTTGGTGCCTTCGAGTTGGGCGGTACGGCTGGAGGTAATTCACAAAAAGGGGGGTTTTAGAAGGCCAGTGTGTTGGCTCCGAAGACCTCCGGTGGCTTTAAAGGGAAATACGGGTCGTTGGTTTTTTGATATTGCTGTTTGTTTTGTAAACTTATTGTATGTTAATAAAAGGCTGCTGTGGCCAATTCAACTCCACTTCTCTTGTGTCGAGTTTCATTTATTTAGGTAAAGGATTATCGGTCAAGTGGAGGGACTAGACGTTACTCCGTCAAGGAACATACCCCAAAGATGCGACCCAGTTACACCTATCTGCGTCAGAAAGCTGGCTCAGATGGGTTAATAAATAGGTTATGGCCTGTGGGTAGTCCTTACATGAGGCACTTTACAGTAACCTGAAAACTAACTGTCCTATTACATTATAGGAGCACAGCTAAAGTATATTTCTGAGAATGGCTTGTCGGCAGGAGCGTGACTACAGAGAGTGCAAAGGTAGCAATTGTAAGATACATCCCTCTGCTACATTAGAAGACAAGTGTCACATATTGGGAGGTTACACATCTGCTTGTTAACTATTTCCAGTATCCAGAAGAATTGTGAATGCAGCTCTGAAGTATAATATAGACTGTAACATAGGATCAGTACAGAATACATAACTTTGTCAGCCTCAACAAACAGATGATTTGTCATACGTGTGTAAAGTCCATATGTGACTTGTGGCATGCAGTACTATGGCTCCATCCAAAAACACAGCCATGTGACTTAGCCCTAAATAATGTAATGTATTACAGTTATTCAATGTGAATAGAAGGATACAATATGGTATATCATTATATAATCTCACAGACAGTGTACACAATATTGTATATCATATAATCTCACAGACAGTGTACCAGTCATTGTTATCCACCAGATATTAGACCACTTAAAGGGAGTGTCCAATTTAGAAAACCCATTTTCACACTCCCTTTTAGGGAATTCTGAGTTAATAGAGGGGGTCTTGTTTTCAGGATCCTCATCTCTTTGCCAGAGTAGACAGTGGTTACATAACAAGCGTCTCTCTCTGGAGGACCTGTCCTGTCCAGAATAGCATAGATGATCCAATGTTTTGAATGGACACCTTGTAATACTTACTGTCTCCTCCGGGGGCACTGCAGGGAAATCAAACAGTTACTGCCAAGTTTCCACACAGATTATATTGGAGAAGCAGAGAACCCCTTTAAAGAGGAATTTGGAGTTTTCATTAATCTCTAAGTAGGCCTCATGTGCAGCCATGCTCAGTGATACCTCTTGGACCCTTGCTACTCATGCTTTGTAATCTGGCATTAATAGGACCTGATAAAGGCCAGATTATGAGACATCCTGGATGATCAGTGAGACGTATCAAAGTCTTGAGAATGTACTATTCTGCCTTTGAGATTATCTGCTAATTCTGCGTCCTGGACTAGCAGATGCCAGATTAGAGGAATTTTCCAGTAATAACAGTTGTCTCATTGCAAAAAAAAATGCTGAAGTTTTGTTTTAGCAACAACATGGGTTAGGGGTCGCCCCCGATTCTGTTACTGAGCCGTCCTTCTGGTACAGTTTTGGCAGCTAGGCCCTGGTACAGATCAGAATTGGCCTCCTATTATTGGCACTGTTAATGAGATTAATTATTCCCTTTCAGATTGGCGCGGTGCCAGTGGCGCTCGTCAGCATGTGATGGCGGATCTCGCTGACAGCTTTCTTAACCCCAAACTTGCCAAATTGCTCACCCCCTCTTAATAATAGGTTTGTGCCATGTGCAACTTACGTCATGAGGCTGTTTAACCCCTCCATGACTGCAGTGGCAGGTTAGCGCTTCCTTGGCGCCCTCAGCTCCTGGTCATTGGCTGTACCTGTCGATTCGATAACTCCTTACCTCTACTTTTAATATTATTTGGTGCATCTACTGTGCCCCCCTCTTTCCCTATCTCTCGGTCTTGCCTCCCCTCTCTTCTCTCACCTCCCTCATTCTCCACCACTCTCTCTCTCTGTATTTGCTGTTACCCTCCTACTCACTATTTTCCTGCTCTCTCTCTTCCTCGCCCCTTTTCTTCCTCTCATTCCTTCGCACTCTCATTCCTCAGTGAGGTAACTGCATATTTCCAAGGTATGTCACATTTCCACCTGCGTTATCTTAAGATCTGTCTATGGCAACCACATTGATGCCTTGCTGGTTGTGCCATGCTCTATGCCAAAGGGGCCGGGGGGATAGTGTCTATCGTTATTCCCTTTCTCTGGTGGCTGCACCTTGCGCCTGAACTTTTTGCACTTATGCAATACTCTGCAAGGGATGACTTGCTTATGTGCTGCATAACTATACTATTCTCTGCATGCTATGCAATGTTCTGCAGACCCTGGGAACAGACGCAGCACTGGTGCTGAGTTGGCATACAATCTGAGATCTGCACATTCGTGACACTCTGTTATATTATCCTTTGACGTTGCATTGTTGTGCAGCTAACCTGGCAATTGTGCGATGATCTGCAGCGTAGTGGTGTGTGCAACGTTCTGCAGTGTAGCAGTGTCTGAGTTTAGTCGCCAGTGACTGTTCTGCATCTAAAAATGAGATTTAGGGAAACTGTGCAATGCTCTGCAGGTGTTGTTACGTAATATAATGATCTGCAGAGTGTGAGAGGCTCTGCACGGCATGTGATTTTCTGCACAGCCGGTGACGCACTACATGGTGAGGTAATTTTCTGACAGGAGTTCAGGTTGTGAGTCTTTTCGGTGTTAAGTTCAGCAGGTCCCCAGAGATGCTCTGCACAGATTTAATCTGGTAATATACACAGAGGATTTGGAATTTGCAATGAATTACATTGGGATTACAGATTTGGAAGAATTGAGGGACCACTACTACACTGAGGGGGTTAAAGGTGCAGAGCATCGCTCTGGAAATGTATGGACCACTAGACAAAATCTAGGCCAGTTGTGAGTGTTGTATACGTGTGGGTGGCTTGTGATCAGTGATGGAGAGAGATTAGTATATAACACCCTCCTACTGACTGTACAGCTATCGGAGAGGCAAGCAAAGCTGGAACAGTCACATACCAGCACAGGGGTAGCGATATCTCCAGCGTCAGGTATGTAATATATATAGTGCTATATATGTTCCATCAAGTCACATGTGTCAGTGCCATATGCATGTGTTCCTCATGTCAGTCTACGTTCACCATCACATCATGGCTCTGAACCTTTGTCAGTACTAAATGACATGAAATAGATATAATAGAATCTAATGTATATGTGTTGTGCCATAGAATAGTATACAAACTACAGAGCCGAATAAGTTTTTAGTTTCCTAGTGGTAGGAAGAGGTAGTGCACTTTCCCTCTAAAATTAATATGAGATATGTAGGCATGATCTTTTTACACTTAGTTCTGTGTTATTGGTCATTTTAGAGGCATTGTAGAATTTTTCAACTGGATAAATGACAGAGAACTTCCAGAAAACTTTTTGGAATGTATATGTGTTATGCCATAGAATAGTATACAAACTACAAAACAGAACAAGTTTTTTGTTTCCTAGTGGGAGGAAGAGGTACTACACTTTCCCTCTAAAATCAATTTTAATGAATTTGTAGCACATAGTTCTGTGTTACTGGTCATTTTAGAGGAATTGTGGAATTTTTCAACTGGATAAATTTCTGGGAAATTCCAGAAAACTTACCAACAGATTGGAATGTATATATGTTATGCCATAGAATAATAAACAAACTACAAAGCAAAATTAGTTTTTGGTTTCCTAGTGGTAGGAAGAGGTACTGCACTTTCCCTCTAAAATCAATTTTAATGAATTTGTAGCACATAGTTCTGTGATAATTAGTCAATTTAGTCTATAAAGAAACATTTTAGACTTTATAAACTGTATAAATGATGTAGAACATCCTGAAAATTTACTAACAGAATGGAATATATATGTGTTGTGCCATAGAATAGTATGCAAACTACAAAGCCAGTCTTCTTAGCCTCCTGAACTGGCAGAGGGTGCACCTCATTTATGATGAGGCACACATCTCCACTTAGGTGAGGCACACCCTCTGCCGGACCATGCGCCTGCAGGGGAAATCTAGGTTAAAAAAAAAAATTTGACGTAAACAGCACAGAAAATCTGCCCCAATAAGTTTTTGGTTTCTTAGTGGTAGGTAGTGGTATTGCGCTCTCCATGGAATGTGTAGATGTGACTTTTTGGCAGATAATTTCTTGTTATTAGTTATTTTAGTCTGGTAGGAGGCATCATAAAGGTTTTCAACTGGATAAATGCCCAAGAAGATGCAGAAAAATGTACACATTTAGAAGTGTTATATGATGAAAAGACAGATTTTTAAAGGGTTGGCAATATTAGTAAACCATTGCAACTTCCGTCCAGAAACAGCCACGTCTGTCCATTCCTTGTGTTTGGTATTGGAGATAAGTTCCACTGAAGTAATTGGGGTTGGACTGCAATACCACACATGACCTGTGGGTTGGTGTAGTGCTGTTTTTGGAAGAAAGCAGCTTTGCTTTTGCAATAAAGTGCAAACCTCTCTTATGCAATATACATATATATATATATATATATATATATATATATAAAAAAGCTGCCATAGAGTAGCATACAAACTACAAAGCAGAATAAGTTTCCTTGTGGTAGGTAGTGGTACTGCACTTTCCTTCTCTTCATATGGGATGTGTAGACATGACTTTTTGGCAGATGGGTTCTTGCTATTAGCTATTTTTTGTCTGGGCAGAGGCAACAAAGAGTTTTTCTACTGGATAAATAACAAAGAGCCAGAAAATTATTTGATCGCATATATTTGTAAAGAAAGATAGATGCAATATGATGTATGATATGATAGAGTGAATAATTGCAGCTTCCTACCAGAAACAGCACCACACCTGTCTATGGATAACTTTTGTAGATCAGCTCCATTGACGTTAATGGGGCTGGGCTGCAGTACCACACTTGACCTGAGAACAGGTGTGGTGCTGTTTCTCAAAGAAAGCAGCTATGTTTTTCTAATCTAGCACAGCCCTCACTTATGAAACATTGACAGGAATAAAGTGATCAGATATATGAGGCGTCGCTGGGGTCCTACTGTGTGCCTGCCTATGACGGGGAGGAAACAACGGTTACAGAGATGTTCTTTCTGATTAGTTCTAGGAGATTTGGTGTTATTATTGAGGTACGGTAGGTTGATATTGCTACATTTTATAGTCAGATACCAATGTGGGTCAGGGTATGGATGCCTTTGCCCGACATATTTAATATAACTAATACCAGACAACATGATGAGATATACTAGAAATCTACGCCAGTCCATGACCGCTGACACCAGTCAGTGTTGGAGAGGGACCAGGTATGTCACTGGGTCCTCCCCAGAGGCCGCTGAGGCACTGATTAGTCTCAGTGATCATATCCGCCTCACCGCATCCAGCAGGGCACGAGAGGGAAAGGGGGCCAAGACTGGACCATGGATTGCCGGGGATAGGTGAGGATGGTCTACTTTTTCTTACACCTACCCTGACTGTCCCTGAGTTTGCAAGGAGGACTTTTCTCTCCACCGATTACAGTATAAAACTGGAGGAAACCCGGCGGACCCCATTATAGTCTATGGGACCTGCGGGTAACCGCTTTTAAGCGGACAGGCTCCCATTTTTTTGGGTCCCCATGTGGACCCGAACGCTAGTGTGAACCTAGCGTAACACAGAGAGTGTATAATATAGCAACTGGGACCTCCTGTAACTGTGTTAGTACTGTACATACAGTATATCTACATGGTCACCAGAGTGTAGCTATAGTGGGTGCCAAGGTTGCCGCCCCACCTGAGCCCAAATGCCCTTTACAACATAAGAAGTCTCCAGTATGGGGCCTGATGGCCACCTATTTAGAAAAATAAACTCCCTTTTTTAAGTTCCACCTTTTTCTATACAGGTCAGTCATGGAGCCCCCTCTTACTGCCCCACATGGTATTCAAATTAGTGACATCACCTGCGATTCATTCCGTGTGTCCTGGGAGATGCCACCTTATGATGCCAGGCGTGTTACCCACTACTTCGTAGATCTGAATAAGACAGGAGGGCAGAAGGAGAACAAGTTCAAGCACCGGGTAAGCCTCACCATACCTCATTGTCTTGACAAATACAGTACTGTGTAAAAGTTTTAGGCAGACATGGAAAAACTTCTGCAGAGTAAGAACGCTTTCAGAAATAGAAGGGTTAATAGTTTATTTGTGTCGAGTAACAAAATGCAAAGTGAATGAAGAAAAGAGAAATCTAAATCCCATCAATATTTGGTGTGACCTTTGCCCTTTGGAGGAGGAGTCCTGGAAGTGATGATATGGCCCTGATCTCAACATCATCAAGTCTGTCTAGGATAACATGAAGAGCCAGGTGGATTGGAGCAAGCCTACATCCACAGAAGATCTGTGCTTAGTTCTCCAAGATGGCGGGAACAACCTCCCTGCCGAGTTCTGCCAAAAACTATTTGCAAGTACCGAGAAGAAGTGATGGAAGGAAAAGGGCAAAGGTCACACCAAATATTGATGGGGTTTACATTTCTGTTTTCTTCATTCACTTCATTTTGTTAATTGACAAAAATAAATTATTAACCCTTCTGTTTCTGAAAGCGTTCTTACTCTGCAGCATTTTTTCTACACCTGCCTAAATTTTTTGTATATTTCACATCTGCTTCATTGTGGATATACTGTATGATGAAACATGTCAATATTCTATCTCCTCTCACTAAGGATGTGCCAACCAAACTGGTGGCAAAAGCTGTGGTGCTGCCCATGACAGTACGGGGCCACTGGTTCCTGAGCCCACGGACAGAGTATACATTGGCTGTACAGACTGCAATGAAGCGTAGTGATGGCGAATACACTGTGTCCGGCTGGAGTGAGACACTCCGCTTCTGTACAGGAGGTGAGACATTCATGAAAATCTGTAATGGGACCCTCTACCTTGTGCCTTTAAGGATAGTTGTATATTTTATGTGGAAGAATGGACCTCTGGGCACCCTTGGGATCCAGGTTTCAGCAGCAACTGCTACAGCTACACTCCCTATAGTTGCCCCCCTCTTCTGAGAGCCCCTCAAAATAAGCTAATGACGGTATCCTGCTGTTGGGACCCCCCGTGTAATTTTTTTGATGGGATGTTAATATGTTTATAGCCACCATATTTTTTTACTAATGGTCATGTTGTTGGAGTACTGAACTACACTATACAGACATGGCAACACAACAAGGTCTTTTCATTTAAAGCACGGGTGACTTTTCAGGACATGCTACTGTGTATGTGGACACATAAGAAGTAACGCTATTTATGGACATTAAAGTAAATATATTTGCAGTTTTCCGATGTGCAGGCTCTCTCTGTAGTATGCAGTTTTCCCTGAGCTGGTGGGTGGAGAATAAAATACTTGGGCTGTGATAGAAACTTCCTATTTAGCTTCAGCATCAACCTAAAGCTTTTGTCTCCATCAACTTCTGCACACTTCTTCACCTGGATAGCAGAGATTTCAGAGTGAATGTCAGTGTAGCAGGGAGGGGGAGAGGCGTTAAACAATATGGTAAGGAGAAAGAAGCATTATTCTTATATTCAGTTGTATTATTGATGCAAAGTTAGTTAAAACAACAATGACTCAGCAGCTCACGGAGTTCCTAGCCCCCTAGTGGTTAGCTGACCGCCTGCTCAGAGGGGAAGGCAGGGACAGTTTGTTACTGGCATCCCTTTCCTAAAGCTGCACTATTTTGTGCGGCAGGCTAAACTTGCAAGGACATATATATGAATGTCTTTGCAGGGTTTGAGGTCGACCGCCCAAATGTATATAGTCTATGGATGGTCCAGAACTGGTTAAGTGTACTTCCACTTATAAAACCACTTCTCATGAATTATAAGACATTTTGTAATATATCTTATTAAGGAAATCTGTTTCTTTCTCCACTTATCAGACTGAGTTACTTTTTTTTTACACAGAAATCTAAGGAGGGAAGAGCTGCTGGAAAAGACACACAAATAGCTGCAGCTGTTCCACTGTCATTGAGGGAGAGCTCTTCTGACACTGCTTCATGATAAGACTCTACTATGGCACATAATGAGGCAATAAATCAATTAACAGCTCCCCCCAAAGACTTCTGTATGTGAGCTGGATATGGATACAGACTCTATGTAAACAGATGAGGAAGAGAAGAATAGCCTAATAAGTGGATAAGGAAACAGATTCTTAATAAGATATGTTACATAGTTTCTTATATTCACATGTTAGTCTATAATAAAATTGAACGTTTCCATAAGAGAGGGGTGGTGCTCCGCAGGACAGTGCAGCCCCCGTAACAACTTCAATTATGTTTCTTTTACATGTCAGAATCCTGTTAGGGATGCTAGGAAAGTTCTGTTCCATGTTCTTGTCTGCCATCTTCTCTCAACTTTTTGTATTGTCTGTGATAAGACAGCCTTTTTAACTTTTCAGCTATATTCACTTATGTTTCAGTTTCCACACTATAGAAAAGGCATATATTTTAGCAGTATGGAAACCATCAACAAGCTGCTGCTGATGGATCTAGAATTCTTTTTATAGCACTGGATCTGCTTGTCTCAGTAGCATCTCAGGACTTGAACGATGAAGGTAACGGTGCTAGGAAGACAACCCCTTTAAACTGAAGGACGGCATGACTAACCCCAAGAAATCAGATGGGGAAGCTATGTATGGTCATACGTTTCCCCTCCAGCGCCCACCTATGTAATACATGGACAGACAGGGTCCACTGGAGCGAGAGCTTCTCAGTTCTAGCTCATGGGTTTCCAAACAATGTGTGGAAGCTCAGCCGTAACTAGAATTTTCTGGACTTGTCAATCTGAGATATCTTGAATAAAATTATTTACCAGTTTTGGTTTGTTAAAAGTTTGGTAGGTTTACATTTTCCTTCAATAACCCTGGCACAAAAACTGAAGGGGTTCTCCAATCCTAGTAGTGTACCTTGATAATAAGTGGAAAACAAAGTGTCCTCCATTCTGGGTTCCCAGCGGTCAGCTGTATCCTGTGTTAAAATCTGGTTGTAATTTTTAAATTTCCCTGCAGTGCCACCACAGGCGAAATGAAGTATTACATGGTAGCTATTCAAATCAGTGTAATGCAGGTCAGGGCAAGTCCTCCAGAGTGAGAGACACTCTTTGTCAAGAGATGAGGCTCCTAAGGAAAGGGCACCCTGTATTACTCCCAGATGCAAGAAGTAATATTTAATGCTTGAGACTTTTCTATCTTTCTTACAGATTATGCCATGGAGCAGGTCAAACAGCTGCAAGAGAAAGCTGAAGGGATTGCAGGGCGTATGTTGTCATTCCAAGTCTTCTACAGAAACCAGACGGCAGAATATTTCCAGCATGTCAGGTGAGTGGTATTAAGTTCCCCCCAAAGATTTCAGCCATACAGGGCTGTGCAAAAATTTTAGGCAGGTGTGGTAAAAATGCTGCAGAGTAAGAATGCCTACAGAAATAGAAGGTTAGTAATAGGGTTAGTCAGTGCCATCTAGGAGATAAGCAGACAGAGAGTGGGAAGTCTGCTGGGGGAACATACAGTGAGTGCTGCAGTGACAGTCATGGCAGCAGGGGTGATATGGGCGCCAGCATAAATCTGCTTGGGCAAAGCAGGAAAAGCCTGGTTGTATATTATGGTGCTCACTATGTCCCTCAGTGTGGTCCTGCTCAAGGCAACTGCCGATGAAGTGACAGAGGGTAGCGGTAATGACGGCCCACCCCACGTGGTGATGGCGGTCCACAGCTCCACCGTCGGATCAGCAACTCAGCAAGCAGGGTGTACATTCAAAGAGGGATCTGATCAGGAGAGGTCCAGCCACAGGAAGGAGTAGAGAGTTCCCAGGAAGCCCAGCCGCTTCGTCCTGACCATAGAGCAGCAATGGTAAAAGCAAGATGGCACCGGGACCTCTCTCCTGTGTGCATACAAGCACATTGGAGCTCACAAGTGGAGGTATGGAGCACTGCAGAATAAACAATAGGTGAAGGTCCTAGGGTAGCTGGTAAGGTCTGTCAGTTGTGGAAGTCCTGGGGTTAATATATAGAGAAAAAGAACCGGAGCTACAGCGGGACACGTCTGTCCTTATCCAAGGCTAGCCTCCCCCTCCCAGAAGTGTTAATAGTTAATTTTTGTCAATTAACAAAATTAAGCGAATGAAAAACAAAATCAAGAGAAATGTAAACCCCGTTGATACTTGGTGTGACCTTTGCCTTCCATCAGTTCTTCTCGATACTTGCAGGCAGTTTTTGGCAGAACTCGGCAGGGAGGTTGTTCCCGCCATCTTGTAGAACTAAGCACAGATCTTCTGTGGATGTAGGCTTACTCCAATCCTTCACGTAACCCTAGACAGACTTGATGATGGTGAGATCAGGGCTCTGCGGGGGACATATCATCACTTCCAGGACTCCTCCTCCAAAGGGCAAAGGTCATACCAAATATTGATGGGATTTACATTTCTCTTTTCTTCATTCACTTAATTTTGTTAATTAACAAAAATAAACTATTAACCCTTCTATTTCTGAAAGCGTTCTTACTTTGCAACATCCCCATGTCTAGAACTTTTGCACCTCATTGTATGTCCCACTCGTTAATATATTGGTCACTCTTAAAAAGCCCCCAGACTTCGAGTACACAGTAAGGTTTTAAGATGTTGACCCCAACCACTCAACACCACTTAGCAGCACAAGCTTTTGCCCCTAGTGCCTCTTCTGACTACTCTCTCTACAGACTCCCCCTAGGTTTGTCAGGTAGGATTCTGTAGAACATGCAGTCAGAGGAGACGCAGCAGAACATGTTGCATTGTCTCCAGGAATAGTCTACTTTTCCCAGGGGTCTCCCGTTATCTCCAGGACATTTTGGGAGAGCAGGCAACTCAGATGTAATTAAGCTGCAATACCACAGTTATCCCATGGACAAGAGTGGCACTGTTAAATACTAAAGGACAGACCACCATTGGGGCTCTCTAGTGCTACAAAGCACACAGAGCATTGCCAATTTTCGGGCAAGATGGTGTGTCCATTGTTAAACAATCCCTCTACTAAGTACTGATTCCTGAGTCAGCACTTTTTGGGTTTATGTGACCACTTTGAGGAGGAGTTTGAATGAACAGGGGCATTGGGGGTATAGTGAGAACCCCCAAATTTATGTGGCATGCTGTGAATTTTTCAATTTGAAGATGGTATTAGCCGTTATAGCGAGAGGAGAGCATGGCATAGACAATCTGTCTTTCATAGACCTCACCTTTTTCCCCTTTATGTGTCTTTTGGACAGGGACAAGTGGGGAGGGCTTATGCTACCATCCTTAAAAGACCAGAGTGGCAGCCATGGGTCACCCATCAGTGGCACCCTCCATGGTGTGTTTTTCAGCTGCAACACAGAATTCAACACAGGCTTGCCCCCACATGACTCGCCCTACGGGAGATGGAGGGTAACGGTTCCAGCCGGGCATCTCTTTAACGAAAACACACACCTGTACTTTGCCGACTTCTACTGTATGTACAGTGCCTACCACTATGTTGTCCTAGTGCTGGCTCCACGAGGGTCTCAAGGCGATGCTTTCTGCAGTGCCCGTTTGCCACTGCTGGACCCACAAAACAATCCCTTTTTAACTCGGGGGGAGCAGGGAGGATACTGGCATGCACAAGATCTTATACTAGAGATCTTCTATACTGAACCAGTGCCAATGGGCATAGGGCAACTGTCAGAGATCAAAGGGCATCAGTTGATGAGTCTTTCTACGGCCAATGCCAAAAAAGATCCCAGCTGTAAGGTGTGCAATATCTTTGGTGGGCGCTAGGGAGCCACGTGTAGTTTGTCAGCAGTATTCGTTGAGTTAAAGGGATTTGTTTGTGCTGCTTATGGTGTTGAAAGTGTAACTAGTGCATTTCCAAAACCAGTCCCCACTGGACACCTTGTTTATCCGACCTACGTACATATTGACCTAAGTGTTGGGAAGGTAGAAGAAAGGTTCAGTATCTGGAGTTTTTCCTGCGGTACGTCCTAAAACTGGGGCACTGTGAGCAGCAGTCAGAAAAGCGATGAAGGTCCTGGGAGCTGACAACCTCTTGAACACTTCCTAAAAATCTTACGATCTAGTTGTCATTCCATTACTACTACTAAGTGGACATGGCATGACTTTGTGATTGTAGGATAAGGTGGACCTCTCCACTTTTTCCATAACAATCCTTACAGATATCTTTAAAATGACAAAAAATTGCAGATATGAACATTGGTTCATTGGCAACTCATATGTTCTTTTCAATACCAGATTTTTTTGCACATGACCCCATACTCTCATTATGAGATGGGGTCAATGGAGGGCATATGCTGTGCTTTATATAAGCGCCGTTTATGGTCACTTACTTTGGGACAATAAATTATAGCAGTAGGAACCTTGGTTACACATTGGGCCTTGCGTATCAAAAATTTTTAATGAAAAATGGCAATAGGAACCATCTGGGGTTGAGCGTTCACCTTGTAAATGAGAACCAAGCTGTGACGATTGTGGGGCAAAAAGACTACTACTACTACTTAAGCTGCCCATACCCAAGGGGTAAAAGTTGTCCAAAATGGAAGATCCATATTGGCCAGCTAGCATTTAAAATTTTTATAGGGGTTATGCCATGAACATTATTTATCCCCTAACCATAGGACAGGAGATACATTTCTACTTGATGGGGGTACCACCACCAATCCCTAGAATGGGTATTTCTTTAGTTTCATTGCAGGTGTAGCAGTGGACACAGAATGGGCACCCCTGTCCCATTCATTTCAATAGGATTGACGGAATAGCCGAAATACAACACTCTGCCATCTCCAGCAGCACCACTGAAATGTATGGAGCCAGGGGCGCCCATTCTGTGTCCATTGCTACATTCTGAACAGGAGTAAAACACCCAATTGGACCCCAATCTGCAATTTATCCTCTACCCTATGGATAGGGAATAAATTATTATCGTGGTATAACCCCTTTAAGCAAAGATTGTTGGAAAACTTCAACCATATTCATCTGCCAATTTCAACAGGTTCAGCCAACCATCTAATGTGCACGAGGGCTCCAGACACTCCTGTGACGGTAAATAAGGATTGGACAGTTGGATTTCATCTGCCCAGTCCTTTCATTCTTGGGGAGATAAACTTCCCAAGGTGACTAGCAGCCTCTACCTCCAGTCACATGCACTACTTGGATGAGGGTGCATGTATGTGGGGGATGTCAGGCAAGATAGCTGTCAGATGAACAAACATTTGACTGACAACCTGAGAGCGGAGCTCGGCACATGGAGCCCAGTGGACCCCATTGACTATAATGGGATCGGTTGGGTGTCCATTGTTTTAAACCTCTGTGCAGGACTTTTTCCTCCCTCCGCCAGTTTTAGGCGGACTGTGCGAAGCAGTCTCCAACGCAGATGTGAATGCACCCTAACAGTATGGGCTGATTTTGTCTGTGATATTACTGGTGGGATCAACCCTTGGACAATTGATCAACCACATGCGGCAAAACCTATTGTGTATGGCTCTAGACAATCTGATAAGTGAGGCCCATTGTTGTATCTCAGTATGCCTCAGGAAAGATATTGTATAAATAAGGACCCAGATAACAGAAAGAGACCCCTATGAGCCATATATTGAATGCTGTGTGAGGACATTTATAAAACTGTGTGGCTGTCTAAGACAGTCGTTCATGTTAACGCGATATTCCCAGTTCTCACATATGGCGTATCATCCACCCTTGTAGTAGTTGTGACCCTCCTCTGATCATGCACTTATCTTTTATAGCCCACATCGCTGTGCATGGTTACTGTGTGTGTTATGTCGGCTGTACTATTGTACTGTATACCTGGAATTCCTTTGTAATCTTGGACATACGTTTTATCATTTATTGGACAAGGATATTCTGTATTTCTATTAAAACTCAGTGTTTGAAAAAGATGGAAGTCATTGTCGTTTTTTTTACAATTCCAGTAATATTTTTATGTTATTTTATTACAATTATTTTTGCTATTTTAATGTTTATTTCCATACCGTGATCTCCTATAAAATAGGGTAGTAGAAGGAGCTGGTTAGTGGGGCCATATACGATTGCTATAATCAGGATATATATCTAGTTCATCCACACCCAATAATTCAATTCCTGTAGATGTCCAGGTTGTGTCTAATTGTATATTTTATCTTCCACATGGCCTCCCATGCTTGGCATAGTATATTAATATATATATATATATATATATATATATATATATATATATATATATACCCATTGACAAAATACCGCACCCATATAGAAATGTCAGATTGCTGCAAAACTGAGCATGCACTTAAGTCTCAGACAGATAGATGTAAATTATTGCAGGTGTGGTTTGGCCACAAGAGGGTGTAACAGTGCCTCCCCTGCTGCCATATTAAAAAAAAAAAGGCTCTCAGAGGCTACTTTTGGGTAGTGTAATGTGAGATCGCTGACTACTAGACATGCCTCCACGACAGACTCAAAGACACAGACTTTCAGTGTGGGTGCATCAATGGACTGGGAGAAACAGGACAGCCATATTGACGAATTGACCACCATCTTGGGCATTCTGAGTTATCTGTTAGGAGACATTGAGAGCAGTGGCTACGAGAGTGTATGCACATGTGTCGAACAGGCTCTGGACAGCCCAGACAGACCACTTGTAGTGAGTATTATTTGATCCACCGACAAGCACAAGCAGCTCCCACAGTTTCCTTCTCCACCATCCAAAGGTGGCAACTTCATTATAAACCCCTGTCTCTACCCGGACCATTTCCAGGCACTTAGCAGAAGGAAATTTGGTGACACTGCGCCCATTACTTGTCCTGCCATTGACAGTCAACCAGCATCACCTTTGCAGCTGAAACCTGGACTGTTACAGACTGGAACCGTATTGTCATTAGCAACAAATCGAGGTTCTGTTTGTAATCCGCTGAGGGTCGGAGTAGAGCAGGGGTAGGCAACCTTTTTTGTTCGGCGTGCCAATTTCGATTAAAAAAATCAAAGTTGAGGTACTTGGAGTGCCGGTCAATAATTGTAAGTCTGACGACCCCTGCACATGGTATTATGTCACATAGCGGCCCCTGCACACGGTATTATGTCCAATAGCGGCCCCTGCACACGGTATTATGTCCTATAACGGCCCCTGTACATGGTATTATGTCCTATAACGGCCCCTGCACATGGTATTATGCCCCATAGTGGCCCCTGCACACGGTACTATGCCCCACAGCGGTCCCTGCACACAGTATTATCCTCCATAGTGGCCCCTGCACACAGTATTATCCTCTATAGTGGCCCCTGCACACAGTATTATCCTCCATAGTGGCCCCTGCACACAGTATTATCCTCTATAGTGGCCCCTGCACACAGTATTATCCTGCTATTGCTATTATTTTAGCGTGTAACGGATATAACTAGAGAGGCAGTCCGGGTATTTTACTCTATAAAGATCAGGTATGGACAGGACAGGGACAGTGAAAAAATGTAAACTTTATTGGTGACTTTGTGCATGTGTTGTGTAAGTATTTGGTTCAACACTTTTGGCGCTGCGACCTGGAGGATGGTAAATGTCTGGGTCACAGCGCCAATAACTTCCTGGTTATGTGATTAGGCTCAGAGGGGTGTTACATTATCCCTCTATGTGACTATCAGAGAGCAAAAGTACAGTATGCTCTCTGCTTGATAGGAGAGGGGATAACATGGACAGAAGTCTCTGCTACCCCCTCATCTGCAGCTTATGCACAGACAATTATGATTTATCATTGTCTCTGCAGTCTGCAGCTCCTCCTCCCCCTCCTTCCTTAGCTCTAAGATGCTGCCTGAGGCAGGAGGGGGGGGGGGACACTTTTAGAGCCCCATTTCTAAGGATCTGTTAGGGCCACAAATATGCAACTGGATTCATTTTAAAGATGAGAATCTCATCTTTAAAAAGATACCAAGATCGCCATGATAGACCTTAAAGATTCAGAGCGATTCACTGTTAAAACGATGTCGGGAATTGAGATCTGCATTGGGATTTCAATGCCGAACATCGTTTTCACTAGCGAATCGCTCAGGATGTTTAAGGACGATCATGGTGATCTTGGTATCATTTTAAAGATGAGATTCTCATCTTTAAAATGAATCCAAGTGTTTCTATATAGCTTTAATCAGTCCTGAGCAATTCACTCAGGTACAGTAGTGAAGCCTGCAATTACCGGCTTCACTACTGTACATAGACTGTGCAGACGCCCGGTGATGCCGCTTCCATCTCAGGCAGCACCCGGCGCTAATGAAATTTTAAGGAAGCCGGATGGAAAAACGCTGCAGGTAACGTTTTTCCATCCGGCTGAGAAACAGATCCGGCGCCAGAACTGATGCTTCTTGTGCCAGAACCGATCCCATAGAAAACTATGGGATCCGTCCTGGCATCAGTTTCCCTCCGGCTTGTGTGCACCACACTGGAGGGAAACAGATAGCTGCGCCAGACATATGTGAACGCATCCTTACTCACTTTTTCCACGCTCCGCAGCCGCTGTGTGGGTGCTTCTCCCTGACGTCAGCGACCGCTGATTGGGTCTCAGGGGTCACGTCGCGTCATTATGCGTAATGACGTCGGACGTGACCCCTGAGGCCCTGTCAGCAGTCTCTTACGTCAGGCCGAAGCGCCCGAAGAGCACACAGCGGCTGCGGATCCAGGGAAGGTGAGATAACATTGTTTTTTTATGTTTGATCACCTTCCCGGGGGAATCCGTTTATTATACTCTGGGGTCTGAAGAGACCCCACAGTATAATAATAGCAGTTTCGTTTCGGCCGTGTTTGGTCCGATCGAAACTGCTGGGTGAGGACTCAGGCTGCCGTGCCAGGGAAATAAGCCTGGCGTGCCACTCTCGGCACGCGTGCCAGGGGTTGCCGACCCCTGGATTAGAGTATGGAGACCTCGAGGTGAACACTTCAGTCCTGTCTTTGCTGTGGAGCAACACATTGCCCCCTGCTGGAGTGATGATCTAGGGAACCAGTCAGTCACCTCTAGTACTGATACCAGGAGCAGCTCAGCGATATGTGCAGGACTCATGTGTTGTCTCTCATGGCAAGGGTTTCTTAGTCTCTCACAGATTGTAACACTTCCTTGGCCTTCCCGGTCACCAGATCTATCACCAACGAGCATTTATGGCACCAGCTGGGATATCAGGTTCAGCAACCTACAAATGTGCAGGATCCGCAGACCAAGCTGTAACATCTGTCGGAAAATGTGCTGGAGGATACCATACAGAACCTGTATACCTCCATATCTAACTGCATCTCATCTTGTATGCAGGCCAGAGGCGCCCAACAGGGTCCTAGAGCCTACGCTCAATTGTACAATTTTCTCCAATAACCTTCTCCTTTGGCTGTAATATTCTAATCTCTTACATATATCATCTTTATAGTGAAATTGAGAAAATTTCATACCTGAACAACAACTTCTTGGTGCAGGATTTTTTATGTCAATGAGTATACATAATATATACGGTAATGTATAGTATATGCTATAGTATATGAATGGAGAGCAGCTATACAGTAATAGGCATCTCTTACCCTGGTAGATCTGGCATGTGTATGCATTACATAGACAATGCATTGATTTCTGTAGCCACCATGTAATGCTCCATTTGCCCTGTGGAGGTGCTGCAGAGCAGGAATTTACCAGAATTTCAAGCCTTTATCATGTCCAACCAAGAATAGGTAGGAAATACCAGTCCCCACTGTCTTTAGCTATGCTAAATGTTCATCCATAAAAAGGGCAATGCTACATACAAAAGTTTTCTTTTTTCCATTACATACAGGATATTTTGGCTCAATATAAATAACAGCTATTAGGCTGGAACCACTTCTGTCTTTGGCTCAAAAAACTGCATCAAAACATGCATGTGTGTTTCCAGCCATGAGACGTGTGCATGTGTGTTTGTATGGACGTTTGCCATATGCACTTGGGAAAGGATGAAATACAGATTGGGAAAATGAATTCAGCAATACGCTATCAATAGAAGCCAGACGGGCCATCTCTGCTCTGTGGGGCCACTACAGAAGTCTAACACCACATGCTACTAGTCGTGTCGGAGACGCTGTGAATGGATTAGGAGTATAATGGCAACCGCCTAATGAGACAGAAATCCCGTTAATATGCCGGTGTGAAATACCAAATGTGTGACCCTGTGCACTCTCAGACTACACCTCCTATGGCCGTTGTTGTTGCCATGGCCACCAGTTACTTGTGTCCTGCCGTGACACATCGAGAATAATACTTTACACTTAGGTCTATAGGAAGTGTTATTGTGTATGTGCAGATGCAAGGAAAATATACATTTAGACCTAACTGTCTATGTAATGTGTGACACGTCCACCATAGCAGGAGTCACTCTCTGTTCTGGCACATAAAGGGGGTCCTAAGTGGAGGACCCCCTCCCTCTATGAAGTCCATATGCAACATATACACAGGTTCTTTAACCATAAAGAACCAGGGCGGCTTTAACCATAGGGCCAACGGTGCACTTGCACCGGGCCCTATAGTAGTGGGGGCCCCGTTGGGACAGCAGGACAGTCCTGTGTATGCTGTCCCGCCATTCTGGGCTGTCCCAGCTCTGCGCTCCCTGCTTCATTATTCTTCCTCTCTCTTCCCCAGGAGCTGCAGGCACAATGTGATGACCTACACTTACATCACTCCTACAGCTCCTTGAAGACTCCAGACCCAGACAGCAGGGGAGCGAGGTGAGGTGAGGTGAGGTGAGTGTTAGTGTTTTTTTTTTTTTATTATTTTTGTGTGAAAGGATAGGGAGAATGTACTGTGGGGACGATTGAAGGGCTATGAAGACGACCTTGGTTTCATTTTAAAGATGAGAATCTCATCTTTAAAATGATACCAGGATCATCATGATAGGCCTCACAAATCCGGAGCGACGAAAACGATGATTGGCATTGAGATCCCAATGTAGATCTCAATTCCCGACAGGGTTTTTAACAGCGAATCGCTCCGAATCTGTAAGGACTATCATGGTGATCCTAGTATTACCGGAGGGGCACTTATGAAACCTTTGCACTGGGCTCACCAATGTGTTAAAACGGCCCTGGACATTCCCTTTAATAGTTAAGGCATGTTTATAAAATGTCAGGCAATGCTCTTCCCTTAAAGAGAGTGTCACCAGAACCTAGCATATTAACCCAATCCTGCAGATAGATACCGATAGGATAGCGCTACCTGAATCAAACAATATTCTCCCCTCGAGATATTGCAGTTTTTGTCAATATGCAAATGAGCTTTTTGGAAGAACAATGGGATTGTTGCTTACCTTTTTGGAGCAATGACAAGGCATATTGACAAAAACAGCAATATCTTGCCAATGGAGAAGATCATACCGTCTGATTCAGGTGTCCCCAACCCTATCTGCAGGGTTGGGTTGGTATGCTGGGTTCTGGTAACAGACTCTCTTACACTAAGTTCACACCTTCCGCTTTGGGACCCAAAAAAATCGAAACCCAATCCTCTTAAAAAGTGGTTACCTGTGGACCCCACAGACTATAATGGGGTCCGCTGGGTTTCCACCTGAAAAATGCTAGCAGGACTTTTCTCTCCACATTTTTCAAGAGTATTCGGGGATGGAATTCCTGAGCGGAATCCAGGCTCAGGTGTGAACCCAGCCTTAAATTGTACCTAAACTTTTAACTAACATCTATTTATCGAGGGCATGCACACACAACTGACTATCCCAATACGCTCAATGTGAGCGATAACACCACTAAAGCCCTTAACATTATCCATTGGCCCAACTCTACTGCCTCTCCCTTGGTGGTGTGCTCTACAGATGCTGAAAAAGAATTTGATGGGATAGGTTGACCCTTTCTGTTCAGCACATGTGTGACTGGGGCCGAATATGACGAGGTAGGTCCAGGCTATATATTCCTCACCATCGGCATAGGTTCGAGTAAACAGTGTCTATTCCCCTTCCTTTGCCACTCTCAATGGCACCCGTCAAGGTTGCCCTCTTTCTCTATTACTATTTACCCTGTTTCTTGAGCCATTCCGCCGTAAGATTAGGATGAACGTTAATATCACTGGCCCCTCTGGCGGAGACCTGGTATTCAACCCCTTAAGGACGCAGGATAGTTCTACGTTAATGCTTGGCGACTTTCTTCACATTTTCCTTCCCCGCCTTCCAAAATTCATAACTTTTTCATTTTTCTGTCGACATAGCTAAATGAGGGCTTATTCTTTGCGTGATGAGTTGTACTTTAATTTGGCAGAATTTGGGGTACATATAATGGTTTGATTATCTTTTATTAACTTTTTGGGGGTCCATGTGAAAAAACAACAACCCAATTTTATACTTTTTTGCATTTTTTTTTTTTTTACGACGTTCACTCTGCATTATAAATGACATGGCAGCTTTGACCGGCGGGCCATTCCGATTACGGCGATACCATATTTGTATTGGTTTTACGGAGATATGTCAGGGCTCTTTATTTGCAAGGCAAGTTGTACCTTTTATTGGTACCAATGTTTGGTATGTATGACATTTTGATCACTTTTTATTGCTATTTTTTGGGGAAAGCGAAGTGACCAAAGTACATTATATTGCAGTATATATATATATATATTTTTTTTTTTTATGGTGTCCACCGTACGGGATAAATAACGCTATTTTTGGATAGTTGGGGCTTATACACACACACATGGGGATACCTAACAAGGTTTTTTTTTGGTTTACATTATGTTTTTTAAATGTAAAAGCGTTTTTTTTTTTTTTTTCTTTTTTGTTATTTATCTTACTTTTAAACTTTTTTTTTTTTTTTTATACTTTTTACTGTCCCACAAGGGGACTTGAACCTGGCATCTCTGATCCATAGTGCAATGTAGTGCAGTAAATAGTATTGCAGCCCATCGCACATAGGTTTCCTTCAATGTGCATAGGCAGTCAGATGGCTGTCGGCCTCCTGGCTGTCATGGCAACCTCAGCCTTCTTTAGATCCGTTCACTCTCTATTTACACAGTTCGTATGGGCTCACAAACCACCCAGTTTACAGAGACGAATAATTGCCTGGACCAAATGTGACGGTGGGACAGCATTCCCTATGCAGAATATCATTATCATGCGGCCTATTTGACCCGGGTGGTAGACTGGTGCAGGCAAGGTGAATACAAGGGGTGGGGTAGGATGGAACAAGGGTTCACGGAGGTTCCCCTCACTTGCCTCCCCTGGACAGCTACCAGGTGGTGGAGGGCTCTGTCAACACATCCTTCGATTCACCCTGCCTTACAAATTTTTGCAAACTGCAGAAAATACCAACATGTCAGCCCACAGCCCACCCCTACCATGCCAATTCTAGGTAACTCCAACTTCACACCGGGTTTGACAAATGGCAATTTTTCATCCTGGGTGAAGTGAGGTCGATTCTGAGTCATCCATTTTTACAGAGAGCAGACTTGGGTACGGCTGCCACAGACCTTTCCTGGATCACCCCGTGGGAATGGATGCAGCTTTGTCATTACCTGTCTACCCTGCCCGCCCCATCCACATACGATCGCCTTCAAGTGGTTGTGTACAGGAACGGGGTACACGAAACTTTCCCTCTAATGCTTATACCAACTCTTGAACTTACCCCGGAGGATTCCACGCAGCCCTTCCTGCCAAAGTGGGAACATGACTTAGACCTCTCCTTTACCACAGAAGAAAAATACTCCTACTGGCCCACAAAACTTCCATTAGCAACTCCTATCAGGAAACCAACTACAAAATATTAACACAACGGTATAGAGTGCCCCATGTCCTGCACAAAATCTTCCCCAACACTTCCCAACTTTGTTGGTGTTGTGGGATGGAGAAGGGGACTCTGTTACATGTTTTCTGGAGTTGCTCCAGACTCCGACAGTTCAGGAATGATGTACAATCGGTCATTCGTGAAATCATGGATTTGGACCCTAGATGACAATCCTGCCTGGATATTGCTCTACCACCATGACATCTCCCTTGGCAGATTCAAACGATCCCTCCTTAGACATCTCTTAAATGTGGCAAATGCCTGCATTCCCGTGAGATGAGATTCTTCGAGCCCCTGATGACATCTCACTGGTTGGAAAGAGTGAACGATATCCATTGTATGATGAATCTACTCCATGTCAGTCCAGAACACACAGACCGATTTGGGAAGACATGGCACGACTGGACCACATGTTCCTTGATGTAATTTACATGTAGTACAGTAGATATACGGGATAATTTTAACTGGTGGGCCCTAGGCACCCCAGTCCGACACGGGCACAAATAAAACCTGTGCTCTTAACAGTTGCTATTGGCAACAAGGCCAGTTTTTCTGTGAAATTCTCATAAATCAGGCCTAATGATAACGTACATGTGACAAATACAACATGGTTAAATGGTAAAAAGCACATCTCTTGTTTTCAGAGCTTAAATCTAGTTCAGCAACTCGCAAAAACATTGCTTTACTTGACATTGAGCTGTATCATGTATTCTGTCTTCACCTTCTAGGCACAATGGTGCGGAGTGTTCTTGTAATGAGTCTAAAGTTTAAGCTCATCGATATGTGACTGGTAGTGGTCTGACACTAGAGTCCCCCACCAGTCACATATTGATGACCCATCCTAAGTTCCAGTATGTTTATAACAGCTGTCATTTTCATCCCATCTGCCTCCTCGGCTGAGTGTGCATGTGTATTCAATAGGAAAATGTTGAATTCAGACATGCCTGATCATTCTTTCCATTTGACATCTGCCATGGCGGGAGAGTCAGGATGTCTCCATATACATTAGTTCATCTGAAATAAGCAGATTTGCTCAAAATCTGTATTACTAATAATATAGTGTAGTGTTGACTCTCACTTTATTACAAGATTCAGAATGCTATTGAGTTGTATATGTCAGGGTTATAAATGCTGAAAATATATACCTCTGTGTGAACTAAGCCTTATAGTAATATTAAAATGGTGTAGTTTCAAAGAGTTACAGCAACACTTGCCAAAGAGGCATCATACAGCAGTGTAGGTGACTAGTCGGCATCTCCTGACGTCACTTTTAAGCGCTGGTGACCACCGCCCCATCCACACAGGGGACTCAGGGACCCCCGTCTTTGTCATCTGTGGGGGTCCCAGTAGTCTCAGCCCCAGTGATCATATATTTCTAACCTATTTTGAGTGAAGGTGATAAATGTTGGGGGGAGTCAATGCCCCCAACCAACCCTGCTTCATCTGGACTAACTTGGTATAGCATGTGCTGTAGTCACGGATAGAACATAATTTAGATGATGTACGTAGAAACAAGACTGATATGTCCCTAGTAAAACAACCAGTGACATTTCAGACAGAGATGTCCTTTATCAAGCTGAACTGGTGGTCAGAGGAAGTAGACCAAATAGTCGCTGCACCATCTGAATTATGTGCGGTCCACATACATGGCATCAGACACCACCAAGACATTCATCTCCATTGGCCCAAGTTGGAGCGGGTGCTGCTTGGAAAAATAAGAATCTGGACTAATCTGATCTACCCTAAAATGGAGGAAAGTGTGAAGAGAGGGGACTACAGGCTGAATAATGGATTCAGTGGTGATATTTGAGGAGGCATTGAATGGACTTGTGTGCATGTGTGTGTATGTATATATATATATATATATATATATATATATATATATATACACACACACACACATACACACAATGACCGTGCACATCTATGCTGTTACCTATACGTATTGCCCTCAACAAATACATACTAAGTGGATAATATTCTGGCATATAACATACATAGGCGTCCATCACACTCATGTGCATTCCTATTTAATGGTTGTTCCCTTTGCATATCGTCATCAATGCCACAACACCACGAGCATAGCACCAACCCAACACTTGGAACCACAGTGGCGACCATCTTTAATGAGTCCATAGCTTACACACATTCATGGCAGACGCTCTCGCTGAGTGATGCCGGTCTGGAACTTGTGTATATGGCTCAGCGAGTACAATTCTAGTCTTTCCAAGACAGGTTGAAGCAGGAAGATGCCTATACAATGAGGGAGCCTTTAGAAAGGCTAAGAATACGAGCCAAAAGACCCCAGAGAGGGGGTAGAACAAGGTTTAGAAGTATTAGAGAGAAGGGGGTCAATACAAAGAGTAGGAGGGTCTTCAAGCCAGCGAGACCGTACTGGCCAAAGAGAATAACCTAGGAAGAAGAATTCACAGGATAACGTAGGACCCCCCTTACATTGTTAACAACACTCGGCACAGGACCCATGTGTTTCAGGCAGAGTGTATGTCATGTGTGTATATGTATGTACGAATGGAATAGGATGTATATATATGGAAAGTCTATTTTCTTCTGCCAACACGAGTCTGTGCCCTTGGATATCCCTGAGGCTCATCTAGTCCTTTATCCCATGTGATGCAGCTTGCAACCTTACATCCACAGATCAGATTTTTTAGGGGGTCCTGCAGCTCAGGAGTCATCCCCGTAACCGGACTTGGTCCCAGATCCAATGGGGCAGGGGACAGGGAATGGTGGGGTATCATTTGCGGGCATGAAGAGTGTCCTGGAATTTAGTGCTGGTATATCGAATGTGAAATCCCTTCTTGTTAATTGAGTCGTCCGAGTGGAACCGGATTGTCAGCGAGTCGCCGGATGAATACACTTCCTCTGGGGGCTGCGGGGGGAAAAAGAAAACAGGTGATCAAGCTTTTCAGATGGAGGATAATACAGAATATTCCGCATTGGGGATTTGTCCATTCAGCCAACAAGAACGTAATGAAAGCAAGGGGAGCTGTAAAAGGGGTTCAGCACAAAGACCACACAAAGACGACAGGCACCAGCATCTGGGTCTATTCACAGCTAGGGGAACGATCACAATGGTGCCGACATCCAGCAGACTGCTCCTTATTCTCTGATTTATAATAGTGTCAGGGGAACATAATGTGCCCACAAATGATGGAGAGGAGGATAAAGTAGTGAACACCTCCATTATTTTCAATACGGGGGCTGCCATGCATTTATAAGGATGCCACCAGACTTGGCAGTGAAATATATACTATATTGTATCTATATAGTGCCAAGACAGGCAATGTAGTTGCTATGGTGCCCATAGACAGAGAGAACCCAGCTTAAGTTGGCATCATTCCCTTTTCCTATGGCCTATGAGAATCCTCTTTCCAGCTGTAGTAGCAAACTAGTGAGCGTACAACAGCCATAGGTTCAAGGCTACAGAGCCCCATGTCCCCAAGTGAGGAGGGGTATAATGGCAAGAGCCAGCATTGTGAAGTAACAGAGGAACATATTTTGGTATCTGCTATGCACCTGCCCCTCTGCACCTTTTATGCTCTTATAAAGTAGGGGTACTTACTAATAGCCATCAGTATGTGACCGGCGAGGATCCAACCACTAGGACCACCATCAACCACAAGAACGAGGCACTTAGTAGTTTCACTTTCCTTAAAGAGGCCTGGATTTAGGGTCTGTGCACACTACCTCGTGTGCATCTGAGTTGGGGGCTGAGTTTATCACAGGATGCAGTCGGATGACATCCGACTCTATTCCATGATGCACTCACATCTATGAGGCTTTCGGATCCATTCCATTCCGATAACACAAATTATTATAGAGCAGGTCCTATTCTTCTCCGTGTTATCGGAAAGGAATGGATCCAGAAGTCTCATAGACGTGAATGCATTACCAAATAGAGTTGGATGTCATCCGACTGCATTCAGTGATAAACTCGGCCCCCAACAACGATTGTGTGCACGGACCCTTAGTAGCAAATGTGAACAACACCATAATATTTGCCCAGGCAACATGTTTCTTGGTCAAAGTCACCCTAAGTAGCTCTTTGCCGGAAAGAATTATGGGATTTCAATGATACATGGGCTGAGTGTGGTGCATGCACAGAAGGTTGTTCCTAGAATGTATGGGCTCCTAGGATGTAATCACTTGGCATGGATCCAGTAGGTGCCACAGTCTTGGCTTCTGCTTGGTCCAACTCACAATAATTAAATATGGCTCTTGACATTGACACAGTGGGTGGTACTTAATACTGACAGTCACAGGAGGGAGCCGTGGATATAGGGGGTGGTACCTAATACTAACCATCACAGGAGGGAGCTGTGGATATAGGGGGTGGTACCTAATACTAACCATCACAGGAGGGAGCTGTGGATATAGGGGGTGGTACCTAATACTAACCATTACAGGAGGGAGCTGTGGATATAGGGGTGGTACCTAATACTAACCATCACAGGAGGGAGCTGTGGATATAGGGGGTGGTACCTAATACTAACCATTACAGGAGGGAGCTGTGGATATAGGGGGTGGTACCTAATACTAACCATCACAGGAGGGAGCTGTGGATATAGGGGGTGGTACCTAATACTAACCATTACAGGAGGGAGCTGTGGATATAGGGGTGGTACCTAATACTAACCATCACAGGAGGGAGCTGTGGATATAGGGGGTGGTACCTAATACTAAACGGTTGCAGGAGCCGTGGATATAGGAGGTGGTACCTAATACTAAACGGTTGCAGGAGGGAGCCGTGGACACAGGGGAGGTACCTAAAACTAACAGTCACAGGAGGGAGCTGTGGATATAGGGGGTGGTAGCTAATACTAACCATCACAGGAGGGAGGTGTGGATATAGGGGGTGGTACCTAATACTAACCATCACAGGAGGGAGCTGTGGATATAGGGGGTGGTACCTAATACTAACCATCACAGGAGGGAGCTGTGGATATAGGGGGTGGTACCTAATACTAACCATTACAGGAGGGAGCTGTGGATATAGGGGGTGGTACCTAATACTAACCATCACAGGAGGGAGCTGTGGATATAGGGGGTGGTACCTAATACTAACCATTACAGGAGGGAGCTGTGGATATAGGGGGTGGTACCTAATACTAACCATCACAGGAGGGAGCTGTGGATATAGGGGGTGGTACCTAATACTAACCATTACAGGAGGGAGCTGTGGATATAGGGGGTGGTACCTAATACTAACCATCACAGGAGGGAGCTGTGGATATAGGGGGTGGTACCTAATACTAACCATCACAGGAGGGAGCTGTGGATATAGGGGGTGGTACCTAATACTAAACGGTTGCAGGAGCCGTGGATATAGGAGGTGGTACCTAATACTAAACGGTTGCAGGAGGGAGCCGTGGACACAGGGGGAGGGTACCTAAAACTAACAGTCACAGGAGGGAGCTGTGGATATAGGGGGTGGTAGCTAATACTAACCATCACAGGAGGGAGGTGTGGATATAGGGGGTGGTACCTAATACTAAACGGTTGCAGGAGGGAGCCGTGGACACGGGGAGGGGGGTACCTAAAACTAACAGTCACAGGAGATAATCGTGGATACAGGAGGTACCTAATACTAACAGTCACAGGAGGGAGCCGTGGATATAGGGGGTGGAACCTAATACTAACAGTCACAGGAGGGAGCCGTGGAAACAGGGGGTAGTGCCGAATATTAACAGTCACATGGACACAGGGGTTGGTGCCTACACCTCCATACATTCTAGGAAGAACGATGCACGGAAGGTCCCAGAGACCATTGCTAAAGCTGGAAAAGTCGCTGCGCATGCGCCACTGCCAGAGTAGACAGCACAGGATTTCAATGGCACTTACAATGATGTGGCACTAGACCCATCAGTCAAGTTGGAAGGGGAAAGGTTGGGGAGAAATACTAAAGAAAAGCCAGGACACTTCTCTGGCTTGGCAAAGCTCAGCGGACAACTTGGCACTTCTTAGTGTCTTAGTACTGTAAAATGGACTTGAATGTAGTAAGCTCCCCCTAGTGGCAGCTGATGTGACACTGCATACAGTTACTAAATAACATGATGGGTGATGTAATAAAAGATCATTGTGAAAGGAACGCCAGCATTATGAGACCTCTAAAACATGCATCTCTGGAGTCTTTTATCTATCTTTAGTAATACAATGATGGAGGAAATTCCTGCCACGGGGTCAGTGTACTGCAGAATGAGCAGTGGGATTTATAACGTCCTTACACAGTGATGGGAAATCCAGCTGTCTTCTTTTATAGCAGCCGGTTAAATCATTTCCTGACAGCTCCGCAGAATGGAGCCCTGTTATGTCTTCTGGCTTTACCTACAACCATTCATTTTCTGCATGGAGACAACCACTGTGTGTACTGAGGCCGTCACTGTCCGCTGGACCTCAAATGACTGCTTGTACCGAATGGGGCAATTACGCTAGGATCAAAGCCCTCTACTGGCAGCTTCCTATTTCTGATGTGCCACCTACATGGTTTACCCAGTAGGTGTAGAGGAAGAAAGTATTGAGCGCTGGCAGAGAGGGCATTGATGGCTTTTTCTCCCTCTGGTTTCTTGCAGCGGGTGTCTGGATTCAGCAGGCAGAAGACTGGCAGCGATGGCGGTTCTGTGCCCGCTACACACCGAGGGTTACAATTAACCAGGAAATTATTACATGGTTTCACAGCTTGTTGCTATCCATTACAGCGCCAAAGCTGACGGGATGCAAGTCTTTGCTATAATCAGAAACATCGGGGGAGTAACTACATGAAATGCAACAGAAATCTGGCACAAATTGTACCAAAATGGGCAGTACATGGCGTAAGCAGATAGGTGAGATAAGCAATGCTGCTTTTATTTCTTTTAACCCATTCTGCCCCTTTTCTAAAAAAATAAAAATGATGCTGTTAGAAGAAGCAACCTACCTATCTAATACAATGAAAGAAAGCATATGCTCGCTTCAGCCCGCCAATATCTGACCACAATATACTGGTTTATGGGCTGCTCTTCATATGAAGAAAGATGTACATGTGACGATTTACTAAAAAACTTAAAGGGGTTTTTCGACTCTCGGGTTGTTTTTTTTTTATACACCTGCACGGCTCAGCAGATCGGGCTGGCTCATGGCACTGGAAGCTATTGTACAGGACAGGCCGGAAGCAGCTTTGCTTCTATTCAAGCTATAGGCATAGGGTTACAGCTCCATGCACTATATACTGGTGGTGCTGGGGTACTGCAGCTCTGCTCCTATTACTTGCCCTGTATACTGGTGGTGCTGGGGTACTGCAGCTCTGTGCCTATTACTTGCCCTGTATAGTGGTGGTGCTGGGGTACTGCAGCTCTGTGCCTATTACTTGCCCTGTATAGTGGTGGTGCTGGGGTACTGCAGCTCTGTGCCTATTACTTGCCCTGTATAGTGGTGGTGTTGGGGTACTGCAGCTCTGTGCCTACTGTATAGTGGTGGTGCTGGGGTACTGCAGCTCTGTGCCTATTACTTGCCCTGTATAGTGGTGGTGCTGGGGTACTGCAGCTCTGTGCCTATTACTTGCCCTGTATAGTGGTGGTGCTGGGGTACTGCAGCTCTGTGCCTATTACTTGCCCTGTATAGTGGTGGTGCTGGGGTACTGCAGCTCTGCACCTATTACTTGCCCTGTATAGTGGTGGTGCTGGGGTACTGCAGCTCTGCTCCTATTACTTGCCCTGTATAGTGGTGGTGCTGGGGTACTGCAGCTCTGTGCCTATTACTTGCCCTGTATAGTGGTGGTGCTGGGGTACTGCAGCTCTGCACCTATTACTTGCCCTGTATAGTGGTGGTGCTGGGGTACTGCAGCTCTGTGCCTATTACTTGCCCTGTATAGTGGTGGTGCTGGGGTACTGCAGCTCTGCACCTATTACTTGCCCTGTATAGTGGTGGTGCTGGGGTACTGCAGCTCTGTGCCTATTACTTGCCCTGTATAGTGGTGGTGCTGGGGTACTGCAGCTCTGCTCCTATTACTTGCCCTGTATAGTGGTGGTGCTGGGGTACTGCAGCTCTGTGCCTATTACTTGCCCTGTATAGTGGTGGTGCTGGGGTACTGCAGCTCTGCACCTATTACTTGCCCTGTATAGTGGTGGTGCTGGGGTACTGCAGCTCTGCACCTATTACTTGCCCTGTATAGTGGTGGTGCTGGGGTACTGCAGCTCTGTGCCTATTACTTGCCCTGTATAGTGGTGGTGCTGGGGTACTGCAGCTCTGCTCCTATTACTTGCCCTGTATAGTGGTGGTGCTGGGGTACTGCAGCTCTGTGCCTAATACTTGCCCTGCATAGTGGTGGTGCTGGGGTACTGCAGCTCTGTGCCTATTACTTGCCCTGTATAGTGGTGGTGCTGGGGTACTGCAGCTCTGCACCTATTACTTGCCCTGTATAGTGGTGGTGCTGGGGTACTGCAGCTCTGCACCTATTACTTGCCCTGTATAGTGGTGGTGCTGGGGTACTGCAGCTCTGTGCCTATTACTTGCCCTGTATAGTGGTGGTGCTGGGGTACTGCAGCTCTGCACCTATTACTTGCCCTGTATAGTGGTGGTGCTGGGGTACTGCAGCTCTGCACCTATTACTTGCCCTGTATAGTGGTGGTGCTGGGGTACTGCAGCTCTGTGCCTATTACTTGCCCTGTATAGTGGTGGTGCTGGGGTACTGCAGCTCTGCTCCTATTACTTGCCCTGTATAGTGGTGGTGCTGGGGTACTGCAGCTCTGTGCCTATTACTTGCCCTGTATAGTGGTGGTGCTGGGGTACTGCAGCTCTGTGCCTAATACTTGCCCTGTATAGTGGTGGTGCTGGGGTACTGCAGCTCTGCACCTATTACTTGCCCTGTATAGTGGTGGTGCTGGAGTACTGCAGCTCTGCACCTATTACTTGCCCTGTATAGTGGTGGTGCTGGGGTACTGCAGCTCTGTGCCTATTACTTGCCCTGTATAGTGGTGGTGCTGGGGTACTGCAGCTCTGTGCCTAATACTTGCCCTGTATAGTGGTGGTGCTGGAGTACTGCAGCTCTGCACCTATTACTTGCCCTGTATAGTGGTGGTGCTGGGGTACTGCAGCTCTGCATCTATTACTTGCCCTGTATAGTGGTGGTGCTGGGGCACTGAAGCTCTGCATCTATTACTTGCCCTGTATAGTGGTGGTGCTGGGGTACTGCAGCTCTGTGCCTATTACTTGCCCTGTATAGTGGTGGTGCTGGGGTACTGCAGCTCTGCACCTATTACTTGCCCTGTATAGTGGTGGTGCTGGGGTACTGCAGCTCTGCATCTATTACTTGCCCTGTATAGTGGTGGTGCTGGGGCACTGAAGCTCTGCATCTATTACTTGCCCTGTATAGTGGTGGTGCTGGGGCACTGAAGCTCTGCACATATTACTTGAATAGGCACAGAGCTGCATCTTGCTCCTGTCTACAGCAGTAGCTTCCAGTGCCTGGAGGCAGCAGGATCAGCTAATCGGTCGAGAGTTATGGGTGTCGGACCACGCAGATCAGATACTGACGACCTATCCTGTGGAATAGTATATCAGTATACAAAAACTACTTGGGGTCTGGGAAAACCATTTAAAGGTGACAGTGACAGAAAGAACAGAATTACAAAGAGGCACACAGGCAGAACGCTGCCACATTGGTATACATACCCCTGATCCGCAGTATCTCCCCATTCTGGGGGATGTCTCACTAGGCCCATCGTATATCTCTATATAGTCGTATCCGCAGTCCTGCTCCTCCTCCAGCTCAAAGCTCTGGAATACTAGCTCCACCCCATAGTTTCCCTCTGACTGCAGGTGCCATACACATTCTGTGGCTGGTGGGTGCACGTCATCTCCAAATTTAGCATGGGAGTATAAGTCCTTAGTCCGGACTTCTGCCAGAAACGTCCCTCCACACACTGAAAGGACAAAGAAAAAGATTACCAATCTATGCTATTACATAATGTCTCACAAGGCGATGACTTTCTGCTGTGACTAAGGGGGCCATACACCTTAGATAGCCATCAGCAGAGAGTACATATGGGGAATAAGCCATCTCAGATGGGGTCTTATCACCTATAAAAATAAAGGATAGGGCATATTGAGATCCAACATGCCTGATCCTTTCTTCCCCAACATTTGGTTTATAGTTTCGGACCATGAGAAACATTGAATTAGATACTGTATGTGGACCAGTTGTTACGTCCATCAGTAGAAGCGGTTGTGATGTGTCTCACCAGTTGTCACTTCTGCCACAAATCCTCTTTTTTGCACTGAATTGTCTGAAATAAATTTGAGAAACATGTGGTTTCCTGGAGCGGTGAACGGATCAGGGACCTTGCTGCCACAGAATCGCTTTAGGACAGGTGCCAGAGCATTTACACCGGAGTAAACTTCAACGTGGTCGTACAAACACTCCTGGTGGGACTCCATCTCCAGCTCCTTCACCACCTGCCAGGCAGAACAAAGAGGAACGTATGAGAAAACCAGCCAACCTATCAGAATCAGATTTTACCGCCATTACTCTCTAACGCCAAGGACTTGTAGTTTTAGAAAAGGAACACAATGGATATAAGTGAGACAGATCCTTTCACTCCATGTGTGGAGCTACAGCATTACACTGGGGCACTTACAGTCAAGCATTGGGCACAATGCTTGACTGGCGCTCAGAGTTTTTAGGTGGAGATCATGAGAAGTTTCTATAGGAAAAAAAAAGTCCGGGCACCAGTCAAGCATTGTACTTGGTGATCCATGATTAGAATTTGGTAGGGGGCACCCATCACATTTAGGGGGAGGCACCATTTTTGGGAGCACTTTTTCTGTGTGTCACTATTCTGGGGGGAAACTATTTGTGCATGCCAGTATTTTAAGGGTGAGTACTATTTCTGCGTGCCACAATTTTAGGGTTAATATCTTTGTGAGCCGCTATTTTTTTCTTTTTTTTTGGGGGGGGGGGCAGTGCCAAAATGGCACACTAAATGGCATCTTTTTGTGGGCAACAACTGAGTGCCACCCTCTTGAAGGGCTCTATTTCAATGTGATATGCTTTTAGGAGTACTGTATTAGTGGCACTTTGCAGTTTGTCCTTTATCTCTATGGATAATATGGCAGTACTATACGCATGCGAGCAGGCAGTTTTGGAGATACTACTATTTAAGGACATTACACCTATCCTTGCAAAGGGTATAAAAATATTTACTAGGGGTTCCCATTAACATGAAATACATTTGGGATGTTTGGATGATGTACTGGAATAGAAATAATTTACCACGGTGTGGTTTGCACACTCATACCTATGTTGCTTGAATGGAAAGGAACCTGTTAAAATCCTGAATCCCCCCTCCCCCCCCACTTTACTACTGTAACCTTATCTGCCTTCAATTAGATAAAACTAAGGAGGAGACTGATGCTTACCAGTTTCACTCTGTGTCCTTGGGTGGCAGATACGAGCCATGTGCACACCTTCTTGTTGGGGTAGGAGTCAGGCCAGTTGGGGCTGGTGATGTTCTGGTTACTGGCGGTCACATTGTGGTTACAGCCCGCTGAAATAAATATCATTGATAAATGAAGGAGATAACATCTGATAACAAACAGTACAAAAATTAGGACCAATTCACACATTACATAAATATCATTTACTGCATGCACCTTTACGGTTACATTTCTTTTGTGCCATATGTTGCAGTTTATTGCAATGAATGGCATATAAATATGTCCTTCCTTACAGTTCCTCATAGCTAAACATGTCCAGATATGTGTATCATAAGCTTTCCAAAACAACACAGTTTTGTGATATTCTGTCACAAGATGTCTATCCTATAAGATTACTATTCTGCCATCTAGTGGTTGTGTTGTGAAAAAAAAAACAAGGCAACGATCAAGGCTGAGATTGCTAGATTGCTCGATATGAACATGCTGATAGTTTATGGGCCACAAACCTGATGACAGGTTTCCTATAACCAAAATCAAGCAAAAGTAAGAAATAAAAGACACATCTGTAGGTATAATATATGCTATGTATATAGGTTTGTATAATCCCTATGGTGAATAGTCAAGGAGGCGGTTCTATCAGTAACTGACAGCTATCGCTATGCACAATCCTAGACGGCATGCTGACAATCTCTGATAGGCCCGCCTCCGTGACTATTCAGCATAACAAAATCAGAGATTTTAATGGAAAAATGACGGGTTATCCTGAATCTTTTCCCACAAACCTATACATCAGTCTGCTCAGCTCCTCCTGCTCTGTAACAAGCTGTCTACAGACTGTATGGCATTTTTTCATGTGCCAGGTTGCGTTTAAAACAGCACTCCAGCGAAAACTTTGGTTTCCATCCCTGCTTCCTCACATGATTGTCAATCTCCTCTCCTCTGATCAGACACCATCTTGATTTTTGGATTTCTCCTTCCCTGCACTCTGATATCAATTCCATAATGCCTCCACACAGCATCGCAAGGTCAGCTACAGACAGTACCATCTCTTCCAGCTGGCGAACAGTATGACTAACCTTTTCTTCATACCCTCCTAAAAAATCTAAGAGACCATAATTATATAGTCAGGGAGGCGGAGCTGTGGGCTTCTTCATTATAACTGTGCGACAGGAGCCAGTCTAATCATCAGCAGTAAGGCAACAAGCACACAAACATGTGCGTGTCACCGGGCCGTGATCAAACGGCACAGACGGGACATGGATGACATCTGTGTGCCGCCCATGTTTCCACTGAGGTCAGTGAACAAGGGCTGTAAAACGGACAGTAACATGACCTGTCCTGAGTTGTGTCCCAGGCTCATGGCCAACTGAAAATACAGATTGTGTGTATGGGGCCATAGAAATGAAGGGGTCAGTGTACTAGCCGTGAAAAACATGACTAGCACACTGACAATGCACACCGTCGTGTGCATGAGGCCTTACTTTGACAGGAGGTGATGTCCTCCCTGTGGATAGCCAGGCAGTGAGATTGTGACTTTTGGAGAGCACAGAAAGACATGTAATTCCCAGCAGGTCATAATATGACCCAATGGAAGAGAAGGACACCATGACTTTTTAGATATAAGCAATAACTTAAATAAAGTATAAAACATAAATTAAATAGTTAATAAGCACATAGTTTTGACCCCAGTGGACATCACTTCCCAAACACAGATTATTGTGCTACGATTTGCTGTGAAAACAAGACGATAGGACACTTTGATCTGCCAAATTTCCATTGCTCAGGCATGAAGATAAGTCCCGGAGAGGTACACAGCAGAGACACACACATTTGTGGTTGGATTACCCTCTTTGCAGTCATGCTTGTTCTCGTGCAGGGTGAAACCGCTCCGACAGCTGCAGATATAGCTGCCCTGAGTGTTGACGCACTCGTGCTGGCAGCCCCCGTTATCCCGAGAACATTCGTCTTTATCTGTAACACAAGGACAAGGAAGAGATCACCGCAATGTATTGGCGTGTGCAGAGAGCAAGAGAGGGGGAGAGTTAGGAAAGCTCAGCACAACCGCCACCACCAACCCCCCACCACCAATACCAGCTCTGCATTACCTGAGAAGCACAGAGGGGGGCACCAGCTAGGACCAGAGAAGCCGCTTGATGTAGTGGGAGGGGGAAGGGGGTCAATGAAGTAAAACATTCAGTGGGTATCTGTCACCCACCATCACTCCGACTCCCAGTTACCCCTCATTACCTTACAGATCCCCCTGACGGCAGAAGTTTCCATAGTTCCCCCATTCCCCCCCACCCACCATAAGTACTAATGTACTGATACTTCTTGTAAAAAACAATAAAAATAGATATTTATTTACTAAAATAATAATAAAAATGATCCACGTAACAGTTATTTGCCGAGATACCATTCCCACCAATCCCAAAAGTCTCCAAAGAGTGGTGGGGCAGACTTCTCAAATCCCTTTGGTAGCAATGTATAATGGGGTGGTGGGCAGTGAAGGGTTAGACAGGGTATAGAGGTTTGGGAGAGGGGAAAGGGAGAATGACGTATACGGGGTGGGGGGGGGGTGGGAGGGGAGGCTCTCATTAAGGGGAGCGAGTCTTTTTCGTCGTCCTGGTTTTCATTCGGGGACGCTTCCGGGGCAAAGCCTGCTGCGGCTGCTGTTTCATTTTTTGGAGCTGTAATAACTTCTGTTTGTTCTTCTTCTCTGTAATGAGAGAGGGAGGGGAGGAGAGCGGAAGAAAAAGGGGGAGAAGAGGAAGAAACGCAGAGGTAGTAGAGGATAGCAGCGTAGTAAAGGAACACAAAGAGGAAGGAGGAGAGAGTGAATGTACAAACATCAGGGACAAAGCAAAATAAGCAAGGAACAACATGTGGAAAGTGGGGCGAACGCGTACACATACAATGGGGCGACCGTGTACACGTATAATGGGGCGAACGTGTACACAGACAAATAACACATAGCATAAAAAGGGGAGATGATGGGGGTGGGAGAAGAGAAGAAACAAGGGGGTAAGGGGATAGGATCAGTGAAAGAAAGGAGAGGGAGGGATGGGGTAATTGTATCCTTGTTCTGATCCACTATACAGACTTGAAAGTTATTATCGTGCAGGGCGCGGGGGTCATGCAGCTTAGAGGCCAAGCACTGCATGCAGCCGTACAAGGGAAGGGATCGGGCAGAGCATCTCCAAAAGGTATCTCAATGCCCTTCCTCCATCTTGTCAATATTACCGTACTGAACTCATCGTATTGCCTCGGCTATACCCCATCTTGTTCCTTGTAGACCTAGGGTTTCGTTACATAACCCATATCCGGGTCCTCAGGTTCCAAGACCGTAGTGACTAGAGGTAAGAATTCAGCCATATTCATCACTATAAGGGTATGTATGTCCATACAGGACAGATGCACTGCAGATTTTCCATTTTGTATCTACCCAAAATCCACAGCGGCAAAAAAATGTACAAAATTGTGCAGATTTTTTTGTTGTTGTTGCAGATGTTGCATAGATTTGCTGCAGACTTCACCCTACGCATTGCAATGGGTGAAACCTGCGGTGAAAATCCACATCTTAAATTGACATGCTGTAGATCAGGCCCCATGCACATGACAGAATACTGTCCAGAAAATGTAGTCCATACATCGGCTGGATTTTCGTTAAATCCTCATGGCTCCATTGTTCCATACCATATACAAGACCGGTTTTCCTGAATCATATTCCGCACCGCAAGTCAATTTATGCTGTGAATTTTTTTTTTGCAGAGCGCGTGGATGACTTTTCTTTAAAAGGAACCTGTCACCAGGGTTTTCACCACTAAACCTACGGAACTGTCAGGTAGGGTTTGAAATATCCTTTTTAGCTTTTCCTCTGTTCTGTCACCTAGAACCATGGTTCTGGTGTCATGTTAAAGCAGAGAATCTCAATTTTAAGATTTACAGGCAGATTTACAGATACAGGCAGTTAAACACGCAATTGTCTTTAGCTGCTGACAGCTCCACTTCTGTAAGGGTCCATGCACTCGACCGAGTTGGGGGCCGAGTTTATCACGGAATGCAGTCAGATGTATGACATGATACATTCACGTCTATGGGGCTTCTGTTCCAATAACACAGAGCAGAATAGGACCTGCTCTATAATCAATCCATGTTATCAGAACGGAATGGATCCAGAAGCCCCATAGACGTGAATACACCACGGAATAGAGTTGGATGTCATCTGACTGTATTCCGCGATAAACTTGGCCCCCAACTCTGAATCAGACACGGTCATGTATATGGGCCCTAACACATGACCACACCAGTCTCAGAGTTCTATGAGCTGAGATTCTCAGCTTTAAAACGACACCAGAACCATGGTTCTTGGGTGCTACAGAATTTGGGTGACAGGTTCCCTTTAAATCCAATCCACTTTGCTGCTAGTGTACATACTGTGGATTTCCCGCCACACTTCCACAGCAGAAAATCTGCAGCATATACGTCCCACTGTACAGTAAATACCTTATTGCTCGATTCATTACGTGACGGACACCAACGGCGCCCAACCGACCCTAATGACTTGTGATGAAGTCCATTGGCATTCTGTCATGCTTTTTGTTGGGAAGAATAGCTCTGTATGCCGCTCTATTCTTCACGTCAAACACACCAGAATCCACGATGGAGGCAGATGTGAACAGAGCTTTATACTGGGACGCCCAGCACTAAGTGATCAAGTTCCCTGCAGCGCCACCACAGGAGAAATGAAGCATTACACAGAGTCAGTTCACATCAATGGATTGTCTGTGTAATGAGTGAATGACGCTCTTTGTCACTCTCTTCTCTGGCCAAGAGATGAGAGTCCTAAACAGTGGACGCCCCTCTATTAACTCAGAGAGACCAAGAGCATAGTCTAGATATAAAATACATGTGTCATTGACCTCTGGGTACTAGTCTGATGTTTTTGCCACCATGATATTAGCGCCAAACCAGGGATCTCATGAAAAAGTGCACTATTATACACCACAATAACACTGGTGCCATGTTGTCATGCCGGTCAGGTAATACCAGTGTACTTTGTGTATCCAAAAAGAAATGATAAATTCTCCAAGCAATGCAGAAGGCTGAGCTGTCATCAAGCCAAGCAAAGGTTATAAAACTGTCCCACAGAGAGCACCCTATAGCAGTAAACAGGCAGATAGGACGGGGAGAAGAGCATGCAGGGAAGAGGCTCACCTGAGTAGTAAGTCGCCTTGAACCCTTTCTTTGATACAGTGTTGTCAGACTTGAACTCTATCCGCATGTTGTTGTACTGTGAACTGATCACCGGGGGGAGCTCTTGACCACAGAACTTCCCAAGAAGTTTAGAATCTGATGTCAAACCGCTACGAACTTCCACGTAATCATATTTGCAGACCTGGTGGGAGCAGACGTAGATAATAAGAAGCAGAGCACGCCATATATCGCAATCAGAGGACAGAGGCCTGTGCAATATATATGTATAATAGATGTATACATAAAACGTGGGCATACAGAATTTAAAAAAAATCTACGATTTAAGTAAAAAGCAATGTGGTTACAGGCCGAGAGGTAAGATATCAGTATCCAATATGGAAATCTACCATTGAGGACTTGGCGTGCTCCTAAACTTTTAACACTTCACAGTACCTTTGCAGATTACTTATTTTGACTTACATAATGCTTTTTCTCTATTCACAGTCAAAGCTGCCTTTGCAAGTTCTGTTGGTTGTCCATGAAAACAGACAGCCGTTTGCTGCCATGTGACCTCTAAAGTCACATTCACACTGCATTTGCAGTTCCTGGCACATGCACCAACATATCCACTGGCCACTCAGCAGTCTGCCATACTATGCCATAAATAGGCATATACAGTATAGTATACTCCTATAGGCAACAGATGCCACAATGTGCCATAGGCGAGTTGGATATTAGGGTATACTGCACAAGAGCAGACCCATATGTAGTAAGACTTATTGGGTGGAGGGTACCTCCTGGTAATATGGGTATGCTAGCCATGTATTATCACAGGTCCGCGTAAGGGGCTGTGACCCTGAGGCAATACTCAGAACAGGTCCTATACCTGACCTGGCTCACTACATGAAACAAATTGGTCTGTGGAGGGCCTGGGTGATATCCCTCTGTAGATGCACATGTTCATGCGCATGTAGCCTAAGGCTGAGTTCACACCCGTGTTCAGTTTTTCTGTTTCGTCATAGGAGCAGAAAAAATGGAATTCACGTAATGACCAATTCATGACATGGCAAACACCAACGGAGCCTGACAGACTCCACTGACTTATATTGGGATCTGCAGGGTTCCATTATGGCGTTCAGTAATTTATTGGACCATTGGAACCATTTATTTTGTCAAATGTGACACAGGTGTGAACAAGGCCTAAATGGAGAGACGTGTAGACACAACATATCGGCAGTAATTTTATACTCACATCGTTGCCTTCTGTTTCAAAATGCTGGAAGGTGAGCGTGATGCGAAATTGTGTGGGCGCCACCAGCTGCCAGACACAGTTCTTGTTCGGTGGGTACTCCTTGGGAAAGCCCGGGCTGCTGATGGTGCCATTTAGCTTGGTCAGGAAGCCACCACAGGTCGCTGCAACATGAAGGAACATTGAGAAGGATGCCAGGCAAGATGCAATGTAGACAACAAGGCGGGACTATGTGAAGACACTGTGCCCAGAATGATGGTTATATAATGGTTGGGCACACTCACCGGCACAGGATTTTTTGTCTGGAGCAAGCTCATAACCTGGCTCACAAGCACATTTATAGCTTCCGAGCGTGTTCACACAGCGCTGGGCACAGCCACCTTTATTAGGACGGGAACATTCGTCAACCTCTGAGGGCAAAAGGTAAAACGCAAAATTTAGTAACAAGCGGCCGCCAACACCAAAGGTAATTCCATCCATCATATAGGATTCCACCATTGCTTTGTGTCTTAGGAACTGGTTTCTTGCTAGAGGAGAGCTAATTTACATACTCCTTCCCAGAATGCATTGCTGTAAGTCTCCCTAAGCCAAGCGGTGTCTCCACATGGAGAAACAGAGCTACTTACACATGAGACCGGTATCAGATGACTGCCAACCAAATCTCATCCAATTCAGAAAGTTGCCATAGACCACGTCTGTGCCCTGTTAGGTTATGGCTAATCTACAATCCCCTAACATTAGGCAAGGAGTTGTCACACAGCTTTTCTGGGTTGCTGAATGACACATAAGCCTATTTAGTATAGTGTCACAGTGTCTGTGCTAAGTTCCGATGTAACTGTAATGCTGCCCATTTTGGTGGTTTTCCCAAAAACAGCCATAGTTTAAAAAGCTGTTTATTTAAGACTCTGTTCACACTTCATTTTTTTCATTACATTTGGAGCATGTGCTTTTGCTTTCAGCTCCATAACATGCTATTTGATCTAGACTGTTGGCTAAATGCTTGCTTGGCCTACAGCTATTCCTGATTATCTTTTCCATACACATGCATGCTTGGCTTGGCCAACCGTACATGTGTTCTGAATCGGGAGAAGGAAATCAGCTACTGACAGACATCTCTGGCTTTGGCTCATCTCTCATAAGTACAAGGAAAACTTAAAGGGGTTGTCCATGTTTTTTATGGCCTATACTAAGGATATATCTGATCAATGGGAGGCCAACAAGCCAGCCCCTGCAAGGATCAGCTATTCAGGGCTGTCTCCGGTCATGTACATATACAGTGTACAGAGCCAGAAGTAGTTCTGTGCCCTGTATAGTGGCCGGGTTCCAGTACTGCAGCTGAGTTCTCATTAAAGTCAATGGAAGCAGAGCTGCAATAATGGTGGTCGAACACTATACAGGACACAGAGCAAGATGTTTCTGGCTCCGTACACTGTATAGTGGCTGGGTGCCAGTACTGCAGCTCAATGGGAGCAGAGCTGCAATAACGGTGGTTGAACACTATTCAAGCTGCTTCTGGCTCTGTGCACTGTACAGTACAAGGACCATACACACCACTGAACAGCTGTCAGCCACCCACAGATCAGATATTTATGACCCCTCCTAAGGATAGACCATAAGAATATCAAGGATGACCCCCGATCCTTCCTTCCAGAGACATCATCTTAGAGGAAAGCGTTGGGACATGCCCATATCTCTAACATAAGACAGTTGGCCAGTCTTGCAGAAAATCAGCTTGTCCATCAAAACAGATTCAAGGGAACCCGAATCATTATAATTTCCCACATTATTTTTAACAATTACCTTCTTAGGTACAGAAAAAGATAATAAAAAATTGTAAAAATAACACACTAATGCTCAAGCCTATATCATGAGTGTCCTGTCACATGGACAATTACATTTACGAGAACACAGTGCTTAGGAAATGCAGGCAAAACAGGAAACAAGATATGTCCTGCCAAACCGATACCATCTCAATTTTACATTTTGATTTTAAGGACTCATTTCCCCCTACAGTATGTCGTTCCCAGGGTTTGCTAGTATAGGAATCTCCTATGATTGTAGAACCTGACTTCAAGTGTTCAACTTTTCTACAGCGCCTCCGCAGGAGCAATTAAGCATTGCACAGTGTGTATTAAAATCAATGAACATTCCATGTAATTCATGGACGACTTGGGTCCTCCAGAGTATGAAACACTCTTGAAGCCTCTCCTCTGAAGCTAATATATGGAGAAAGTGAAAAAGGAGTCCTATATTTAGTATAAATTTACTGAAAATGAGAGACCCCTTTATCATGATAACATTTGTCTATAAAATTCACTGTAACCCAGAGATGGACACCCTATTCAGAGATAAAGGGTCACCAGAACCTCTTGCTTACAGCCAAGTGAAAGTCCTAAGTTACACCCTCACACCATTACCTTGATGCTATGCCAAAGGAATGTTTAGGATGAAATTCCCCTTTAAGTGAACATGAAGACCTCATAACTTTGTGGTTACACCCATTGGTGAGATTGTCTTTTCTTCCATAATGACATCACCTCGAACATCAACGCTCATGAAACATTGTTGGCTAGAGACTTAGTGGTCAAGGAACTTCCTGGGAATATCACCACAAGAATTTCTGGAGTCACAAGTCTCTCATGGCCAAACTCTTAATCCTAGGCCCGAGCTATTATAGAGGATCTCGAGAAAGCTCCAGCTCACGGAAAAGAAAAAAAAATAAGTGTATAAGACGAGGGAATAAGATGCTTCAGAATATGATGCTCTTCTGTGTGTCCTAGGACATAGCCATGGCAACCAGAATGAAGACAACCACCATTTACATTGCTGGCAGCATTTACAGAAGTGGACAGTAGTGTTAGAGTATGTTCACACAGATATTTGCAGGCTGAAAAAAAATCTTCTTCAGGAATTAATAAACGTTTTCATTCACGTATTTCTTTTTTTAATTCAATTTTTATTCATTTTCGCGCACACTATATGGACCTAGAAATACGCTTTAACAAAAACACTAGCGGTTTTTGATGCAGTTTTTGCACGTTTTCATGTTTTTTTTTCTGCCGCCCACTGATTTCAATGGGTTTTTCAGAATCCATCTGAAAACAGGTCATGTCCCTTTTTTTTTTTTTCCTCCCCTCTAGCTGAAAAAATCAGCTAGAGGAAAAAAATCTGCTACTGACTCCCACTGAAATGGGAGGCATTTCTTAAGGCAGATTTTGTGTGAACTCATCCTTAGGGTATATTTACATAGGGGCAGATATTGTACACAAAATTTCTGGCATACAAGGCATAAAATGTTTGCCAATCAGCAGTCACAATGATTGGCGTCAGTGGCCATATTCGGCGGGGACTTCCGTAGAAGAAAACACCGGAGCAGCAGGACCAGACCATGCTAGTAGACACCGGAGCACCAGGAACAGGAGAGTATGGCCGAATTAAAAAAATATATATTCTGGACAACCCCTTTAAGTCTGCAATACCAGACACAACCTGTGGACAGGTGTGGCGCTTTTTTCAGAAAGCAGCCATGCTTTTTCTCCAATATAGGGATCTCAGCTTCCTGTTTTCATAGAGGACCAGCTCTCCTGACATGTCTGGATTCTCCATTATATAAGAATTTTGAGCATCTCTTTTTATAACGCTATACTATCATGTTCCTCTGTTACTCCTCCTGGAAATATATAATTAAACTAACAGCTGGGTGCTAGAATTCCCCTTCCCTACAAAGTCTGGCACTGTTTGAATTGTCTGAATAGTATCCAGGGTAAATGTACTATTATAGTACATGCCAACCATGCAAATGAATTGTGAACCATGTAATAAATGGGAGGACAGGGTACCCCAAGATTACTCTGACACACTGGATTCCAATTAGTACCAGCAGTACTCCCCAGAAACGGTGACTGTGGAGGTTTTACTGACCTTTGAAGTAGTGGAGCGAAAATCCAGCTTTATTGATGGAGCCATCAGAGACAAATCTAATGAAAAGTTTATTCCCCGAACTCTTGAAATCGTCTGGTTTGTCATAACCACAGTAGCGACCAATCAGAGGGCTGGTTTCCGAGTCGCCATCACGTATCTCCAGAAAGTCGTATGCACAGCTATCGTGTCTCTCAATCTGTGGAATGATGCAGTGTTAGCCATGGCCTGGCTTGGCTATACCCTACATATTACAAATCTTTAATGTTATAAAATAGAATTGTATCTGTATCCAGCTCACACACAGAAGTCTATGGAGAGGGGAGGGGAGGAGGCTGTTAAATGGGTTATACCATGTGTATAAAGGAGGTCCTTTTTCCTGCTGCACTTTCAAGCTTGAACACAGTCAGGATGAATGTGGGAATGACTGGTGGTGGATTGTGCTCCCATTCACCTAAATGGGAGGGCCTGAGCGATCTCTGGCATTTTCCTTCACTTCAATCCACCACCAGTCACCCCCCATTTAGTCTGGCTGTGGTCAGGCTGAATGCACAGCAGGGAAAAAGGACGCCCCGTTCTTGGGACCAGTCAGACCCCCACTGATCAGGTATTTATCTTCATTCCTATTGATTTCGTGGCATAACCCCTTTACTGATTCATTGCCTCACTCTGTGTAGTGCTAGAGTCTTATCTTGAAAATACAGCAGTGTCAGAAGAGCTCTCCCTCACTCACAGAGTAGCAGAGTGTACCAACAGAAGTTATTTGTGTGTATTGTCCAGCAGCCTCCTACCCTCTCCATAGACTTCTATGTACAATTTAACTCAACCCCATAAGTGGAGAAGGAAACAGATTTCTTATATTACAAAAGATTCTTATATTCACTTATAGTATTCATATGATATTTTTTTTATAATTAGGGGTATGGTTTAATACGGAAGGCCATTGACTACCGATGTGTAGTTACCAACTGCCCTGAATTTGCCGGGACAGTCCAAAATTTTCCGAAACAATCCAGGTATGTCCCAGTTTTAAATGGGGGCATGGTTTACAAAGACTCCCATAAAGGAACAGTCCCAACCAATTTAGGGTCGGCCTGGATGGTTTTTGGCGGAGGAATTTAAATCTCCTTAGTAATGGATCCCACTGATCCCATACAGTGGCATCCATTGGAGGTATACACTGGGTAATTCTCCAAACATATTCACTACAAATGTGTGCCTATACCCTAATTATAATTTACTTATAATTATATTATAATTATAATACTCATGCACACGACCGAGTATGTAGTCTGACGGGGTTCCAATTTTTTAGCGGAAGGCACTCGGATGACATCTGAATGCCTTCCGTGCTGCATTAATTTCAATGGGGATTCCGAACCGATCTGTTCTCTTAGAGCTGAATAGAGCTAAATTATTATCACAGAAGAACAAAGCATCGGAGGCCCCCTCAGAGTGCACACTCGGTCATGTGCATGATGCCTTACTGTTTCACGAAAGGTGCCACATTAAAGGTCTCATGAAGACAAAACTTGTCCTAAAAGGGAGTCTGTCACCAGGCAAACACATATTAAACCACCATCACAGATAGATAGATTGAGCTCACCTGAATGTAACACTTTTTCCCCATGAAAATTCATGTCTCCATTGCTGAGATATTCATTTATTTCACAATATGCAAATGAGCAGTATGGGCGGCTCCGTTGCTCCAAACAGCTTAGCCCTACACTACTATGATACGCCCTCCTTTCCTCTCCCCTCTTTGAGTGATAGGGCTAGGGAGCTATGCTGAAATCTCACCTGGCCCTGTGTTCACGCTGGCATATTAGAGCCTGTTTGGGGCGTAGCAGTTTGGAGCAACAGAACCGCCCTCGCTGCTCCAGACTGTTCATTTGTATAATGTGAAATAACCTAATATCTCAGCAACTGAGGCACGGATTTTCCTGGTTGCCTGGCCTATCTAACTGTCTTGCTGATTAATATGCTCCACCCTGATGACAGACACCCTTTAAGGCTTCATGCACATGTGTGCATTGTCAGTATGCTAGCCATTTTTTTCACTGCTAGCACACTGACCCATTCATTCATTCTATGGCCCCCAAACACACAACCATGTAATTTTATGAACTCACGTATAGGGCCATGAACAAAACTCAGGACAGGTCCTATTCCTATCTGTTTTGCGGCCCGCGCTCACTGTTCTCAGTGAATAGGGTCATGGAGGCATGGGCAGTGGCGTTTTATCACGGCCCAGCAACACGCATGGTCATGTGCATGTCACCTTAGGCCTCATGAACATGACTGTGTGCAGTGTACCGGTCACTAAAAGCAGCACTGATGACGCATGGATTGATATATTTATTGATATTAAAATGAAGGACAGGTGTAGGACCTGCTCCATATTTTGCAGCTCTTCAATACAGCCCAGACACACAGCCACAAAAATTACTGCTGTGTGTATGGGCCCATAGAAAAGAATGGGTCCGTACTTTTATCTGCAATTGCTGACCCGCAATTGTAGATGAAAACTACGGTCGTGTGCATGACATCAGGATCACCACAATGAGCCAGTGCAGATAAAAGCAGATCATGCTCTGACGGACTCGCGTTGCCCATGTATTATTACATAGACGGCCATTCATTTTAATGACTCCAAGGCAACGCTACACTCCACCTGAAGTGTCTGCACTAAAAAAAAAAAGTGTATGACCAGATGTGGCTTCATCGACCGTAACATCGGATCACCGCAGGTTAGAGAAGTCGGCTTCTGCTCGACCAGGGGTGCCCCACAAATCCCCTTTAAATATTGCAATTTTTTTTTTTTTTTTTTTACCATAAACCCAAGGAAAGTAGCTAGATTCATGATGTACAGTTAACCGACTACATACCAATAGCTACAACATGGATATCTGTAAGAACTATGTGAATAGAGGAGGTGGTTCACCCTGCAGGAAGTCATACAATAGTAGGTTGTGTTCCCGACACCACACACTTTCAGAGGTTCCCTCCCCCCATCTTGGTGATGAGCCTCCTGGGCCTCTAACCTCAAAGGACTGAAACACGATTCCTATGTTGTAGCCTTCAGCCACCCGCAGCTTCCATTTACAGTCTTTATTGGGTCTGTAATCATCAGGATAATTCGGAGACTGGATGTGACCTTCATCTTTAGTCACGTCTCCTCCACACTCGGCTGTAAGTAGAGATCAAAAAAGTTATGAGACACCACAGGATGATATGTACAACAGAACAGTAGATTACTGTATATTTTACATATATATCATATTATGTTGAAATCTGCAAGTAAATAGTATATAACACCACACTTAAGTCACGGATTTTAGTTGTGGTGTATGGATGAGATCTGTATAATCCCATCTATAGTGCTGCCACTGAAGATCGCAATGGGTTAGTCGCTGGCGATTTTGCAATGTCTGACCCACCACGATCACGTACTGTGTGGCGCCACTGAGTCAAGCCTGTTTGTCTCACAGAAGGATTATACTGAACAGATACAACTGAAGCAAACTCTCAGCTGTGGGAAATATACATACTGTATAGTTGTATGTGTTAAGACACTTTTCTCTTTCTTATGCAACCTCTTGGCTGAAAGACTTCACATCATATTATTAAATAGGGGACATATTACAATCCCCTTTGCCACAATACCACTTTTTAAAAACCGCATTGCGTGTCAATTTCTGTGCCGATAAAGTCCACAGCATAGACCGTAGATGTGATCTGTGAAGTCTCATCCATTGCCAGGCACTGTATCTATATATACATGTATGTTTAATATAATAACTTGACTTTCTGCAGCATGATAAATTTCTGTGCCATGATATCACATCTCAGATACAAAAGCCACTGAAAACACATTGAAACAGTCAAGTTAACACTCTGTGCTGCAGTGTTGTTAACATGTTATGAGTCATGTTAAAGAGGACCTTTCACGTCCTCTGGCACTGGCCGTATTATATATGAGCCCAGGTGCCGGAGATATTGGTGCCATTAGTTTCCGCAACGATATCTCTTCACGGTCAGAAGGGCAGGCCTAGCTTTATCTCTGGGCAGGGAGGAACTTTAATGCCTTGTACTATCAGGGGGTTGGGAACGTTCCTTACCACCCAGCAATGATGCTGAGCAGTAAGGCCCGCTCTTCTGACAGTGAAGGGATATCGGTGCCGAAACTAACAGTACCAATATCTCCGTCACCCGGGTGCATAACGCCAAAGCCGACAGTGTGCTGCATTCAGCGCACTCCTCTCAGCTTTCTAGCGATATATATTTTATAATATACCACCGGTGCAAGAGGACATGAAAGGTCCTCTTTAAAGGGGTTATCCAAGCTTACTTTTTATGGCCTATCCTCACCTCAAGAGGAGCTGAGCTGCAGTGCTTGCGCTCAGCCCTGATATAGCAGACAGAGCTTTCTGCTTCCAGCCCTGTATTGTGTATATGCCGTAAGTGGCTCTGTACAGCTGATCAATCCGTGGACCAGGTGTCGGCCCTCTGTCGATCAGGTATTTATGGCCTATCCTAAGCCAGACAACCCCTTTAACCTTTGCTCAGGATATATATATATATGTATGACACATATATATATATATATATATATATATATAACACACACACAAACACACACACACCACATTATATACACATACACATACATTTAGGTGTCAAAATGTAGCACACATTGTGCAGCGCTCCATCTTAAACATTGTGGGGGAGCGCCATAACCCTTGGACACAAACCCATTTTTTATGCTATGCTTGCAGTAGAAAATAATGGAAGTAATTCACCCATAAATACACATTTTTATCATATAGCACTAGATGCAGGAGCAGAAACAGAAAACTGGATATACAATATGAATTGCAAAGACTAGATTTAGGGTCCAGTCACCATACCTTCATAAACGGCGTGAAATCCTTTCCCCACATAGTTGCTGCTACTTCGAAACTCAATCCACAATCTACTATCGCTAGACAATATGGAGTCTGGGAGTTTGTCGCCGCAATAACGGCCTGGGGAAAAAAACAGTGATGTATGGGAACAGTTTGCGACTATTGTGGAAGACTATTGTGATTTTTTTTCATCGGAGCCAATACCAATGAGCGGAGCTTTCTTCCAGTGTCCATCTCGGACTTCAATGTAGTCATACCAACATAATCGGCTACGGTACACGTCCAAAGAGGTAAAATTCAGTCTGATCTTAGGGGAAAAAAGAGTGCGTTAGAACGCATAAAAGATTTTTTTTTTTTTTTTTTTTTTTTTAATAGCACCAACATATTCCACAGCACTGTATTGTCATCACTCACATCGATCTCTGTCCCCACTGGGGCCCATAATCTAAATTCCTAAATAAATTGTCAGTATGTTTTTGGACTGAGTGAAAAAAAATGGACTACCCACTAGCGACCAGAAGCAGTCCATGAAATGAAATGAAATGATCCCAGCAATGAAAATACATTAGTGTAAAAAAATACCGTAACAAGGTTCAGAGTAAAAGTACTGCTATATGGCTGCATACTCTCTACCTTCTCTCCTGGCGTGACGGACAATCTCCACACACAATGCTCAAATGCTGAGTAGCCATTTGGATACCCCGGAGATGAGAAGTTCCCTTGACTGTCTTGTAGGGTCTCCCAACAGGCTGTAGATACAATATCGAATAATGTCATTATTTCTATAGCACCAACATATTCCATGTCGCAGTAGTTCCCTCTCTAGTCGCAGTTACAACCCAACACACGTGACATATAAACACACAAAAGGGCCGACTTTGGAGAAGTTTCTTAATATAGTAAGGACGGAGCAATTCTGCTAAAACATCTATTCAACACGTCTTACAAAAGCAGCAATGTTTACCAAGATGAATAAGGGTTAGGGTTCATGTTTTAAGAATGTAGGGGGATGGAGAAGATGCAGAATGGTGGGAAAAAGTATCTGGAGACTTGGCAATAATGGGGAGGTCATTAAGGTGACAGGAAGGATTTTGATGGATCAAGGACAAATAAAAAAACCCAAAACCTATTGTAGCTGATATTGCAAGTATACCATATAGTCCACCAAAGTAGGTCACTTATAGAATTCAGTGTCAGTGATGCGGCTTCATTTTAGCAAGCCTAAATATGAGCGGTCATTTACAAAGAACATGCCATACCATATCTAAATAAAAATGTGCACTAAACCACGTAAGGTAAAAAAAAAAAATATAGGGGGAATTTACTATTCCCTGTATGCCAAAAAAGTACAGTGGACTGGAAAAGTTGTGGGGCATGATCCAAAGATGAAACACTCTTTCTGCGCCCACTTACCACATTTTCCGAAAGTGGATGCAGCAGAGCAGAGACCAAGGCTTGTCAGGGCAGCGTCGCTTTGGACTGACAAATTTACGTGAGCTTGCGTGAGTTCTACCTAATATCTACGCCAGTTCCTGGCTGATGTAGATTCCATTTCTGGCGCATGGTCACGTGCGGGACGACTTCTGCCGCAACAAGCCCCCGAGCGCCGCTGGAACAGATAATGTCAGTGAACACTAGAGCACCGGGGACAGGTGAGTATGTTTCTTTTTTTTTTTATGTTTCACCTTCTCCGGCCTCCTGGCCCAGAACTGTAATTCCAGGACAACCCCTTTAAAACTGGAGTACCGCCATGGTACCTACCCAATTGGAAGAGAAAGCATTAACAGTAACATCTGCAGTGGTCCAGGGTGGTAAGGTGGTAAACAGTAATATCTGTAATGTTTCTGACTGTAGTGTGCTCCACACTGGAGGTAAACTGGTTGCTAAGGCTCCAGGTATTGCATCCATAGCAACCAGTCTCTCCAATGACTCCACTGAACTGGGCCAAAAATGGAAAAGTGAAACAAGGCCTTTGATTGGTTGCAATGAATTTTTGGATCGCAACCGTTTCCTTTCATATATTTTATGGCATATTTCTGAGAAACAGATAAATGAATGAGAACAAGGTTAAATTTAGATCGGCCACTTCCCAGTATAGAAGAGGTCACATGAGAAGGCAGCCGGGGTTACAGTGACCGTCTAATTACACGTTCCCTGTGGTATAGCGCTACCACCCTCGCCTATTACCAGAAGAGATCTTTCTCTAGCTTTCATCCCCCACCTTACTGTGGTCTGTCTCCCTTCTACATGACATCACATGTAACTTCCAGATGTCACACAGATGTTTCTACCATTGCAAAAAACTGAAAGATGAACTGCGACCGATAAAAGGCGAGCTAAATGGTTATTGCATTTTCAAGTGTCAATCAAATCCGATCCCGGGTCCCTTTAAATGCAGGTGTAAGATATATATATAGGGCTGTATATATATAATTTTATTATTTTATATATTATATATATATATATGTTTCATATATTTATATATACATATGAATATAAATATGTATATATATGTGTGTGTGTGTGTGTGTGTATATATATATATATATATATATATATATATATATATATATATATATAGAGGTGAAACTGCTGTGACGCACAAGACAACAAAAACCAAATGAAAAGCTATTGAAAAATGTTTGTCCAATGACTTTTCATTTGTTTAGCCAATTGCAGACGTTCGGGTTAACTGTGCTACAACTGTATAAATATAAGGATATTTATATATATATATATATATATATATAGTATACACACACACACACACACACACATATATATACATATTTATATTCATATGTATATATAAATATATGAAACATATATATATATAATATATAAAATAATAAAATTATATATATACAGCCCTATAAATGTACTGCTGAGCAATATAGACCACATCATTAAACTATAGTGTCAAAATTCACTGTTAAAGGGGTTGACCAGTTTCAAAGAAAAACTTAGGAGGACAATTGTATAAATCAATACATGTAATGTATGTTTACCCGTTTACTCCACTGCTGATCCTGCACCACAGTTCTGTGACTTCTCATCAACAACACGTGACTGATGCAGCCAATAATCGCCCTCAGCGAGAACACTGCTTAGTCCCGTGATTGGCCACGATGGTCACATGTTGTCAAAAAAAAAAGTGCCAATCCAGTGCCACAGCTCCATTGCTCCCTGCTGGTGTTTGTTGACTGGTTGCAGTGATGGCGTCATGTTGACAATATGTGATCGCTGGTGTTCTCACTGCAGCAGTTACGCGTTGTTGTTGTGAAGTCACGGAGCTGCAGCTCTGGATCAGCAGGGGAGTATACACGTAAGTACACATTTTTTGCATTGCTTTATACAATATCCATCCTTAGTTTTTCTTTAAAACTGGACAACTCCTTTAAACCTTTGGTAATGCAGGCACCATGGCCATCAGATGTCCACTGGGGGTCTAGCTCCTGGTACCTCTGGCAATCGGTTTGGTTTTTCTCAGGGAAAGCCTTGTCTGGTCGCTTCAGGGGAAATTTGGTATTACAAGGTGGCCATGAAGCTGAAAGGCTTTCCATGTAATGTATGGACTACTGTTAGTTGTGTATTGGATTTATTCTATGGGCACCATTGTAGTGGCATTCTGCAACCTGCGGTATCCATACTACAGAAAGAGTAGGCATTTAGTTTATATGCAGTTATATAAAGTACAGCATAAAAAAACAAAGAAAGAAAATGGGCATGAAACTCGTTGCACCGCACCGCAACAATGGAAGATAAACCCAGTCTTACTGCTGCAAAGTCAGAGAAGAACACAATGCGGCAGCAATCCATCAGACTCCATGCAAGCGGTGCTGCCGGCTCAGCAAAGTCTATACCGGAGTTTTAATGGCTGCTGATAAAAAGGAAGATTTAAACCCCTCCAAGATGTTTTTTTTCCAGCTGAAACACAGCTATCGAGCTGAAGTAAAGCAATCTGTGTGACATGGATAGCTGAAATACCACGATATCCTAGAGAGAGGAATCTATGACATGCAGCTTGAGAAAACACAACAGCATGCCAGGGCCCTTCGCTGAAATCTGACGGCTAGAAGCTGGCAGAACATGTCCGCCAAAAACCAAACAGAAAAAAAAATCTGCCCATGTTTAAGCAGGGATTAGGGAGCCGCAAGCAGTCCATGGGGGTGAGGTTCCGCTGTATACATGGAAACTATGGATTATTATGTTGGGACTTTGGAGTACTAACTGCCACTAACAGAGCAAAAGTCTCTGTCTCTATAAAAAGACCCTCACTCTGAAAGATTTTACAATGCTTTGATTTTAATGAGAATTGTGCAATGCTACATTCTACCATCGGGGGTGCTATAGGGAAACTAAACACTTGTTGTCAGGTTTCTTCACAGATTGCAGCTGATTGAAAGTGGTCCTTGCACCTGGACATCCAGTAATTGTCATTGACCCCTTTAAGAATACCTGTCAGGCTCTTTGCAGCAATTCAAAAAGTTCTTTTACTCTGCACACATGTGGTAATTTCAAGTTCAGAATAATGCCGAACACATGTTGTGAGATCCTGCCAACTGGCCAGGACACCGAGCAGCAGACTCCAAATCCAAAAAGACCAAACACAGGATTTCTTTTGGCTTCAGTAGAGGCTGCGAGCACAGGGCGGAATGACGGCATACAGATGCCAATACGGGTCATCTGTGGTCACCGACTGGCTGCATGGACCAACACAATTAGCAGTGCAATGTCACACACATTTATGGGGGCAGATAGCACCCCGTGATACTGTTATATAGTCATCCTGTGCTGCACAGAATTTAGGGAAAATAATTAGTTTTTAAAGATTTGCACTTCATATTTATTGCACCTGGACATCATGGAAACCTTTAAAAAACTGGCCCCAACTCTGACTCCGAAGTCCTGAAAAGACTGTCATATTAGGTAGATATATTCCAATATTAGGGGGAAATTGTCATAGATTTGACACCAATTTCTGGAGTAAAATTATTAAAGTCACAATTTTTTGTTCAACTTTACCCAGTTTGAGACACACTCACTGCTTTTCTTAAAACTAGTTGGGGCTTCACAGTCCAAAAAAATTCACGATTATTTCCTCCAGAAAACTGGTGCAAATAATGGTCAGCTCGGGGCTATTTCAGCTTCAGACGCAAAGACCAGACATCTGCACTTCTTAATCATTTTGGTGCATCTTTCTCCGACACGTCCAGTTATAAAGACTGGTGTATTATATGCAGCTGCATCCCCCTCCTCCCCTACACTCCATCTTATATTACTACATGGTTTCCATAGGCCAGGCAGCACGGGCTACAGACTGCTGGAGTGGGATGACCTTTATATTCCCATGTGCAAAAACTTATGCTATTTCCTATAGTTTATGGATGTAGTCACAGACGAAAGAAAAGTGTATGTGGCATCTACTCAAGAGACCCTGGCTGCCGATACCAAAATCTCCATTCCTCCTGGACAGGATGGGGTTACAAACACAGTATACAGAGTCGCACTGCCCTGGCACTTCTAAACACCGGCTGCTGCGGACACATAGTTCCTGCCGTTGTCAGGGAAACTTCCACAGAGAGACATAAAGACATCTTGTACGGGGCATGACTGATGGGCATTAGGAGAGAGAGACTGAGGGGCAAGACTGAGGACTGGCGGAGGTGCCAAGGACAGACACAAGTGTGGGAAAGAAAACACAAGCTACCAGCTATGGACACAGTGGGGCGCTTTTATCAACAGGGTAATAAGAATGACATTTACTAAGAGAAGACGTTAATTTATATGGAGGGCAATATGGCGCAGGGTACATAATCCGTTTTCACAGCACATTTCACTTCCTTACACCATATCAGGCCTGTCATATACGGTCATATATATCATATGCCAGTATTTTGAGTTATAAAATGGCGCTAATGCAGAATAAGTGACCTTATAGGAATTATCATGACCATCAGGAGTCGGTGCAACTTTTTTTTTTTTTTTGCCATAGAGGGATACCTTGGGGTATTGTGACTTTTCCCATAACACACACGATTTTGTGTGACCAAAAATTGCCATGTTACCCCAGCCTAAGGGTAAGGACATACATTAAGGTTTTTTTATGTTGTTTTTGAAGCCAAAACCAGAGAAAAAAGCCAGATATTGGATATCTCTGGTGCTCCCATAGAGAATAAATGGAAAGTACAGGGAATTGCATATAGCAGATGTGGCAAGACGCACTATATATATATTAAAATCTGTGTGTATAGATAGACAGATAGATATGTACACATATACACTTTACCTGGACATTGATACAGCTTCCTGGCCTGTGCAATATCTCCAGCGCTGAGTCTTGTTCTTTGTCCTATTGACGGTTTCACTCCATTGACTTTATATCTTGGTTCAATTGTGTCCAAGTTAATTCCCCTGTAATAAATCCAGAAATGAGGATTAAGAACAGCTGTATAAAAAAAACAAAAAAGGCGTCCTGCACATGGCTAAATATGGTACGGAAAATCAGAAACCAGAAAATCTGGTCTAATTACGGTATGAGACATCTATCACACAGGGAAGCACAAAGCCCTAGCATCATAGACAAATATGACACCTGGAGACCGAGTCTCCAGTGAGGGTTCAGGCCAGGAAATTCAGCCATTGCACGGACTGGACTTTCTGAACCGTATTCGGCCATGAAGTAGGTGTCATTCCACCAATAACAGAAGGGCTATCCTCACCTAGAAAAGGTATTGCGAGCATAGTGCATGATACTGTCAAAGTCATACGTTTCATCTAAATAGTTTACTTCTTCTGGCTCCATTTTCAGGAAGTTATACTCCTGTCCTGAGGAAAAAACAGTCAGTCAGATAGATACACAGGTATGATTTGCCTCTGAAAAGCATAACCACCAATAAGAAACCAGCAGATGGCAGGCTCCACCCCTGAGGAGCCTGGTTTCTACATAACTTATTGTTACTTATTGTTTTTATTTCACATTAAAAAAAAAAAAGTTGCGTTCTGCTTATGCATTACTAGATGCACCCTAAAAGTGCTGCCCAATAAGCACCCAGATATATCTTCTCTAGTACCCGGTTGAATGTTATCACGGATGATAGTAACATGGTCATCTCGGTCCGGTCTTGTGTGTTCATGCCAGAATCCTATCACATGACCCAGTTCATGGACAACAATTCCAAATTTATCACAGTTCTTTCCGATGGATATGGCTTGTGGTCCTGCACCGCGTCGGCCCACATACGAGCAGCATCTGGAACAGAAAATCCAGAGTAGTGTTTAGATTGAGGGAGGGTCACTTTAAAGACAAAGCATACAGGACATTTACAGCGGACAGCAGGTTCTGTTTTAGAAATATTTTGGGACGTTACCCGCAGGGTCTGTACGTGAAGACGATGTAACTATCCTCCTCAGTCCTCTCAACAAACGTGACACAAACATGCTTCTCCCAATGCCGCATGGCTTGTCTGAATATTGCTTTCTGAGATCCTGCAATGGACGAGGCAAGGAAAGACACAAAAAAACTCATTTTAAAGGAAGGCAAAGCCGCAATAACAGGTAGAAAGACAATTTTTAATATGGAATTTTTTGGTTTGTTTGGCCACTGATTTTTTTTTTCTGTGGAAACCAAAAAGACATAATCCATATAGCGGACACATGGAAATGAATGAGGCAGAGGATGTTACAGGACTGGACAAGACCAGGACCAAAGAGTTTGCTCCCAGCACTTCAGGATGTATTCAGACAGTGCAGTCAGGTGCAGTTAAATTCAGTTTTTTTTTTTTTAAGCTTTTTATAATTTTATAGGTAAAAGATGCTAACAAGGCTACATTTACATTTGTGTCAGTGTCCATCTGAAATCATGGGCGAAAATGTACGTCAGAGAAAACAATGGATATCCAATGAACTCCATTATAGTCAATGGATCCCTCGGGAATTGCTGTCTGTCAATAGACTATTAACTATTTAATCCATCTTTATTGTTTAATCCCATGATGGACCAGAAGAACTGATCAAACAACGCAGATGTGAACACACCCTAAATGTGTTTCAGCTGTACAAAATGCAACTGCATCAAAAACACATGCCCTTTATCAATGGGGTTTTAACTGCACGGTCTGAATATACCCTAAGTATTCAGGTGTTTCCAAATAGACGTCAATGCAGAGAGCTGTATGTGGTCACTGCCAGCATCAAGCACAATCTCTTCCTGCAGATGTGGTCACAGACCGGTGTAATAACTGGGGAACAGAAAGGAATAGTGAGGAACCCAATTTTTACTTAGTGCGTAGCGGGCACTTGCTATCTCCATTCTGGCTAATGGAATTGGGGCAAAACTTCCCATCATATGTAAGGCTGGGTTCACATATCTGCATTTGTATTTTATTTCTTAAATGTTCCTCACCCTAAATGGGCAATATGGCATATTGTTGTCCTATTCTCAGGTTTGTTCAGGCCTGTCATACTATATACTGTAACTCCTGCCCCATCCCCATATAGGCACCAGATGGAAGTCTTACGACCAAGTGTAGACGACAGGACATCAATGAAAGCGGGAGATAAAATAAGTAAGGTGCCATTTCTTGTACCACTGCTACTTTCTTTTTGCTTCTCAACTCTTGAGATGGTTTTATAACTTTAGTCTTACACGTCTAAATGACTCCGACACTCACCAGTGAAGTTCCCATTAACGACAAAAGGAATAATGCCATGTGGCCATACTCGTTCTGGTCGAGAGGTAGCGGCTCGCCTGCCACGAGAGACCCGTCTGTCTGCCCGAGCACGTCTGCCTGTCCTTGACGATGAACTATTCCTTGCAGGAGAAGACACTGGAAGGAGACAAGAACATCAGATATTAGACACATGCAAAGAGCCAAAAAGACAGACAACACATTGCTGCAGGAAGAAGACGATACAGGGGAGAGGCAAAGGTTGGAGAACAAAGGGAAGAATATTTAATTTTTTTTTGGCTTTTCTGATACGTCATAGAACCACATGAGAAGTTCTAGGATTATACATCCAATTCTTTTAATATATCATAGATAGAGTACATGCTAATACATATCTAATCTGTGTGGATCAGACACCCAGTACCCCCATTGTTCAGAAGATAACAGGAGCCATAGCAATGGCAACATACTGTAACTCAGCTCCCATTCACATGAATTGTAGCTGAGCTACAGCAGCCTGGCTCGGTCTGTTCAGTGTATGGAGCCATCCACTTCTGAATTGGCTATCTCTGGCGGTCCCATAGAGAATGAAAGGCGCAACAGGGCTTATGCATGTACCATTGCCCCATCAGGATGGACGAGCTGGACCTCCGTTCTTGGGATTTGTGGGGGCCCTGAGTAGTTGGACCCCCATTGATCATAACGTTATCCCTGACCCTATCGATAGGTCATAACATGTAAAACTGGAACAACCCCTTTAAGAGTCGCAGCCTCTTAATTCCGGCGCATCTCATGCCAGTGGGGAAATGGATAAAGACTGGGGAAGGAAACACCAATCTTAATAAATCACCCCCACATTGTTTCTGCCACTGCTGCAGCAGCTGCTACTAGCTGACCACTGGCGGTGCCAGACCTCTATTGATCAGACTTTGATCAATATCAACATCCTTAAAAATCCCTTAAAGACCAATCTGCTTCATGGCTTCAATCTATAATGGAAAACATGTCACAATGACAGATTGGTCGCGGAATCCCAGGGAACCTAATGGACCCAATTAACATAAAATGGGGTCTACCAAAGATTAGTCACAGTTTCCATAGTTTTGGTGGCAAGAATATTACTGCATGTCAATGTAGCTTTGAATGTGAACACAGCCTTAGATATATTAGCTGACTGTGTACAGGAATATTCGTCATTTCAGAATATTCAATTACCAAATATTACATCATGATAAGTCCACACCACCACACATGCTGCCAAGCACCTGGGACTACTCTGACTAGAACAGGATGGATATAATATTATTGTCACTCAGGTTTTTATGCTGACGAAGCAAGCAGTGTACAATGTTTGTGTGCTTTCCTGTCCTCCTGCCTTGACCTCGCTTATCAGGACAAGATTTGCGGAGCCAGGACACCCTGTCCAGAGGTACAGAATTCCTGCAATGCATTTCCAAACAATAACAGACCGATTTACCTCTTCACCTACATACTGTATACAGCACATAAGGAGTAAATGTGTTTTTCCCGTTGCACAGGTAGTCCTGTAGTCAGTCCATCAGATCTTTAGGATCTAGCAAACCTATTGAGGGCACTCTTCAGAAAATTCTTGCGCTCTTCTATGAGACGCATACACTTTAAGGAGTTTAACAGACAATTTTGCCATCTGTTTTGCTCTCGGCAAACGTACAAACTACGTCAGGTTTTACGTCAGAGATGACTCTGCATGTATAAGGGACCGAAGAGGATAATAAATGGCTACGCACGATCATATGACCATATGGACAAGGAATGACATTTCCCTATAGCGCACTCACACCACACGCCCTTCCGATGCATGCAAGCATATTACAAGGATCAAGGAACCATCCATAAAGTGTAAGTACTAAAGTCACCCACAAGTAAAAACCTTCTGTATAGTATTTCTCTTGTTTTATCTTCAGTTTCCGGGATAGGATGCACCTCTCCATGACAGCCAATCACAATTAGAGCACCTCCTATCTCTTTGACTAAGTAGAGACATTCTAGACAAGATTTACGCCTGAAGTGTATGAAACATGACCTGGGATCAGTGACCAAATGGGGTTTTTTTTTGCCAGGAACGCGTCTCACAGTTTTTTCATTGCTATACTTTATCCATATGAAAAACAGAGTAACTTTGTAAATAGCTCTCATTAAAAATTTCCTAACGTTTCGTGTCTACAGCATCAATGTAGACCTTTGTATCTCCACGGTAACAGACAACAAGCACTGTGTAGTCTGATCCTGCAGGTACGCTCCCTTCTATCTGTCCCCTATTCTCTTAGTAATATACCAGATGTATTTAAATGGAGTCTGTCACCAGAATCCAGCCCCACAGATACATAGGTTAGGGTCCCCTGAATCAGACCCTATGTTGTCTAATTCTGCAGTTATACGCCCTTCTATTTGTCCCCTACTTCTTCCTTAAAGGGAGTTTGTCACCAGTACCTAGCATATCAGCCCAGCCCCAGCAGATAGATAGGTTAGGGTCACCTGAATCAAACAGTGTTTTCCCCTCGAGAATTGTTGCCTCCGATGCCGAGATACCACTATTTTTGCCAATATGCAAATTAGCTCTTTGGAGCAACATGGGCATTGCCACCGCTTCAAAGAGGTAAGTGGCAGCACCCTCATTGCTCCAAAGAGTTCATTTTTATATTGACAAAAATGGTGATCTCTATGTTGTCTTACCACTATGGCTCTTTGTATACTGCTTATGAAAAATCAATAAAAAAAAAATTGTGATCTCTGCAACAGAGGCCCCAATTCACAAGGGGAAAACACAGTTTGATTCAGGTCACCCTAACCCAACTATCTGATATGCTGGGTTCTGGTGACAGACTCCCTTTAAGGAAGAAGTAGGGAACAAATAGAAGGGAGTATGCAGAATCAGACTACATAGGGTTTGATTGTTGTCTGTTGAGGCAGATGTTAATTGGCTTAATGAACTAAACCTATTCTTCAACAGATTTGATCACACACCAGCTCCTCCCACCCCAGCATGTCCTTCAGCTTCCCTCACCACAATGACTTCACCCCATTCACCCCATGTGGCTACTTCCCAACAGACCAGTAAATCCAGAAATCTGTCTTTATCTGACCACAGTCTGACCTTCACACGGGCCCAGGTGAGGAAGGAGATGAAAAAGATCAAGGCGAGGAAAGCCGCAGGGCCAGATGACATCAGTGCAAGGCTAATTAAGACTTGTGGGGACCAGCTGTGTGGTATAATTACATATATGTATAATATGAGCCTGAGGCAGGAAATAGTCCCTGAATTATGGAAATCTTCTTGTGTGGTACCAGTTCCAAAGAAACCTCACCCTATGGACCTCAACGACTACAGACCTGTAGCACTGACATCCCACTTGATGAAGATCTTAGAGAGATTGGTTCTCACACATCTTCGCCCTCTAGTGAGCCCCGCTATGGACCCTCTCCAGTTTGCTTATCGACCGGGCATTGGGGTAGATGATGCCATCATCCACCTTCTGCACAGGGCTCTGTCTCACCTGGAAAAACCAGGGAACACAGTGAGAATAATGTTCTTTGATTTCTCCAGTGCTTTTAACACCATACAGCCCAGGTTACTGAGAGACAAGCTGGGCCTTGCTGGAGTGGACCACCACCTCTCCAACTGGATCCTAGACTACCTCACAAATCGACCTCAATACGTGAGAGCCCAAGACTGTGTGTCAGGTACCGTGATCTGTAATATGGGGGCACCTCAGGGTACGGTTCTCGCCCCTTTCCTCTTCACACTGTACACTGCTGATTTTAGGTGCAATTCATCCAGCTGCTACCTACAGAAGTATTCTGACGACTCTGCAATAGTAGGCCTCATCACAGACGAAGATGACAGGGAGTACAGAGAACTGAACCGTTTTTTTGTGGACTGGTGCCACCAGAACCACCTGAAGATTAACATGGGGAAGACCAAGGAGATGGTGGTGGACTTCCGTAAAGGCAGATGCCCTCCAAAACCAGTGGACATCCTGGGGACGGGCATCGAGATTGTGAACACCTATAAGTACCTGGGTTTGCTCCTTAATAATAAGCTGGACTGGGCAGATCATATGGAGGTCCTGTACAGGAAGGGCCACAGCAGGCTCTACCTGCTTAGGAAGCTGAGAGCCTTTGGAATCCGGGGGGCACTTCTTAGGACTTTCTTCAACTCTGTAGTGGCATCAGCCATCTTCTTTGGAGTGGCCTGCTGGGGGAGCAGTATATCAACCAGGGACAGAAATAAACTTGACAAGCTGATTAGAAGGGTCAGCTCTGTCCTGGGGAGCCCACTGGACCCAGTGCAGGTGGTGGGTGACAGAAGGATACTGTCCGTGGTGAGCTCCATGCGGGAGAATAACTCCCATCCCATGCATGAGACTGTGATAGCGCTGGGCAGTACTGTCAGTGACCGACTGCTCCACCCTAGGTGTGAGAAGGAGCGCTATCGGAAGTCTTTCCTCCCCACCGCGGTTAGGCTGTACAACCAACACCGACCTAAGCGGAGATCATTACATACAGAGAACTGAAATATCTCTCTGCCTGTTAAATCCCCCCCCCCCTCTGCTACACCCTATCTGTCTGTCTGCTATTAATGTAATGCCTCTCACCTTGGAACATTCCTGTACATGTTGTATTTGTATCTGCTTATCTTATCTTATCTTTGCTGCTGTAACACACTGAATTTCCCCATTGTGGGACTATTAAAGGACTATTATTATTATTATTATTATTATTACCATAGAGACGCATGGGTCTGCTTTGATGCTGCAAAAAAAAAAAAATGTAAGAAAATGATGGAAACTATAGGCGAGGTTATAAGTTTTTTCCCAACTGGTTGATGATAAAATGCAAAAAAGTAGCCATGTTAATAGTATTTTTTTATTGTGTTTTTTTTAGTGGGAAGTAGTGGTAACTACCATTACCAGCCCAAGATCATTCATATACAGACCCCTGACAAGTTTCCAACCCGTGCTAGATCTCTGGCACAAGTTCACATTACAACCTTTAGAAAACACTGACTTTTTTTTTTCTTTTGTCTTCTCTCTTGTAGGCGCCACTTGAGAAAATCTTGTGTTTGTGCTGATTTTGCAAACTACAAATTGCTGCCTGTCAGCTATATCATATCCCTAAGAACCACACTTCAGGGATAATCCCTTGTGTAGTTTCCCTGGCCAAGTACTCTTTACAAGCTTACGCAGACCACGTTAAAGCGAGTCGTCTCCCTATACTCTAGATTAGGCAGCCCACAGCTCACCAGGTGCTGAGGAGCTACAAATCCGAGCATGTTCTCTAGAGCTGAGGGAAATGCGTCGTGCCTCTTCAGTCCTCGGATCACTAACTCCTCTTCATTCCTTCATAACATGCTATGTTTCTTCTCATTCCAAGAGGGCGCCTCCTACTGTGGAAGGTCAATTAGCAGAACTGTTGACTGCCCATGATGAGAACTGCTGACCCCGCAGCTTGACTGCAGAAATTAATACAAGATGCAAAACAGAAAAACTAAAAATACCCCCATACTGTACACATCATTTGGAATAACTACTAGCTAACCCGGTACAGTATGTATTGCTATATCCATATACCAAGAAATGACCTGAACATCCATACACAACTGGAAAACAATCTACGTTCTGTGCCCCTTTGGCTTTGCTTGTTCCCCTAGAGGGCCACATGTACGACGTATGGATCCTTAAAAACAATACACTGTAATCTCAGCTCTCCTCGGAGAAATCCAATCAAACTAAAAGGGGCACAACTTCTTCCCCTTCATTTCAGCGATCCGCGGGGTCTTAGCACCCTGACACCCATGATGAAAAATGACATGTCAAAAGTTTCATTAAATGAGAATTAAATTTTAACCCTTGTGCAAGATTTCTGCAGGGTTATTTTCGGCAACATCCAGGTAGAGCACTAGTGGGGGTATGAAGCTGCATAACTCTGCATGTGGCGTACAGGCTTATATACTTTCTATGGAACTGTACACCGCACGTACTGATTTTAGATGCAAGGCAAGCAAACCCGATCACAGCCGAAGCGGCACTGTTGCTTAGTTAAAGGGGTTTTCCAGGTATATTAATTGATAATCTGACCTTAGGATAGGTCATTAATTGAGGATAGGCAGGGACACCCCAGGACTCCCTCCAGACAGCTATTTAAAGAGTCCTCAACATTTGGGTTAGGACTGTGACCTCTTCACAGAAAGCCAAGCACACTGCGGTATGTTTGGACTGACTACAATCTAGCGCAGCCATTTTACATTCGATGAATCGGAGTTGCGAACGTGCCATGTGACCTATGAACGTGACGTCACGCGGCTTGTGAAGCTTAAGTGAAACTCAGGGAGCACCACTGCCACTCCAAATAGCTGATCCATGGGTGTCCCAGGTGTCCAACCCCTGCTCATCTTCAGTTCATGAACTATCCTATATATAAACACACACCGTAATATATCTACACATACATATATACTGTACATACACACACACACCACACAGTATATGCGCGCATACATTTCCTATATACCATATACTGCATATGAGACTATGCCTGCATGTAGTTATGACTTCTTGGTGGTCTGCATGACCAATTTCCATCTAATCGCTCCTTTGGTGAATATGTGTAGCTTTCACATCTCCATAATAGTATACAGATCTATTGTAATTATGCTATGACATGCCTCTAAACCGGCACCCCCAGCTACGTCTCTTTAAGACGGCCTTAAATACATTTTTATTGATGGTGTCAGGACTTGCTCTGTGACTTCTCCAGGAACACCGCATTTATCATCAGGTTATTTCTGAAGACTGCAGGCAATGAAAATGCCAGGTTAAAGTTACACTGCGGTGGAAATATTCTACATCATCTATACAAGCCACTCAGCCACTCACCAAATATTCATCCCATATATACAGCACATATATTCATTCAATTTTTTTTATTATTAAAAGCCTAAAATTGTGCTTTCTATCACCAATTTATAAAAAAAAACACAAAAAAACACAAAAAGGTGCACAAAGATTTGGTCCATCGTAAACACTCAAGCCCACCCCCCCAGAACCTCCCTAACCCTACGAGACAAAAGGCCTTAAGAGGGTCGGGGACCATCATTTCTCCATGCCAAATCTAAGGGCGACCCATCTTCCTCCACCAAAGAACCAACAACTGGTTTCACCAATCGCCACAGAAGCAGCAGTGGGCTGGTGTTGGAACATATGTGGCCACACTACTCCTCCCCCTAGACCCCACGAAGGTCCCAAAAGGGCAACCGCATCAGTCTGATCCTTTAACAACCATGTATATATTCATCCTATACACCATTTCCCATATACAGAATAAAAATCATCTATTCTCAACTAAAGTCAAGTATCGAGATGAATTGGTACTGTGATGGCTGCAGAAAAACACCATGGCGGCAGTCACCAGATGCCAATCACCCTCACGCTGCACTATTAATCAGATATTTAGGTGGACAATCCCTTTAAAACACATTCTACACAGTTTGCCAAATATAAAAAACAGAGCCATTCAATAACAGGAGAATCCATTCTATAGGGTTCTGGGAAGTAACCATAATACAACCAGGCCTGAATCTCTGTGTAGACAGGCCGAGGCACCATGATCCCCAGTGCTGTAGCTAGGCAACCATTCACTATACATCAGGCTGGCGGTTGGAGGACGTCCTGTTTACATTCTGTTCCCTTGTATTCACACAGAATAAAACCCCCTTCTCTTTGATATGTAGAAGACCGAACATAACAAATATCCATTGGCCTGACATCCTCGGGGTCATTCAGGGATTTCACAGCATATAATGCCACGCAACAAGGAACTGGGAGACGGAAAAGCAGATAATAACCTAAAACTAAATAATGACGGTAACGAATAGATGTTCGACTAGTTCACATTGTTAAAATTTGTTCTAGACCAGTGACTTTAAAGAGAACGAGATGTAATACCAGACACATCCCAAGAGAGGCGAAATTTCTGCAGGACATCCCCTTTAAATAGGTTTTTTTTGTTTGACAGATATCCTAATGTTAGGTCATCCTTATCGGATCAATGGAGGTCCAATATCTGGCACCCCCATCGATCAGCAGTTCTCTGCAGGTGCCAGAATTACGTAACAGAATATGGAACCGGAATTCTGTGTTGTGGTCGGGTTGGGTTACTACAGCTCAGCTTGCAACGAATTGCCCATGACTGTATGGCAATAAATAACTGTACACAATGGATGGATAGGGGTAGGTGTGCAGCGTGATGGAGTAGGACCCGGAGGAACGGAAAACAAGTCATCTCAATGGGACTCACAATTGAACCCAAAAACTGATGTTGTATGGGTCTTCCAATGACCCCACTGTTACACCAAGCTCTACCCAGCAAATTGAGGTCAATTTACCTAAATTTGGCAACATTTTCAGTAGGTTCTTTGACAAAGTCACTGAACAGATTTACAAGGGTGCGATTATAGTCACAAGTAGATTTCTCCTTTAAGGGGTTGTCTCAGAAAGATTTCAGATTAACATCAGTCTGGAGATCATTGTCAGAAACCACCGGCGACAACCATAAGACTTTGCCATCCAAAAGCACTAAGAGTACCCTCTATGAAGGAGGTTGGCGAGTTGTCCTAGAATAGCATAGCAAAACATGGCTGCTTTGTTACAGAAGCAGCACCACGCCTGTCCACAGGTATTATGTGGTGCTGTAACTCATCTGCAATACCAGACAGAACCCATAAACAAATGTGGCGCTGTTTTAAGAAAAGAAAAAAAAAAAAAAAAACACATGTTCTCCAATCCTGGACAATCCCTTTAAAGTCTGAGCTCTGTCCTACACACATTTTGTCACCACATTACCTAGAAAAACAAGTTTCCAAAATCCCATTCTTTCTATCAAAAAGTACAGCACCGTGACAGAACCCTGACGAATCCCATAATAAGTCAATAAGGTGTGTCAGGTGCCACTGATGTCCGTCATGTCTCAGATCCACCACTACATTACGTGAACAAAAAAAACTGAGTGATAACAAAAGAGGTGAAACCCCCACCCCACAGAAAAAACAGTTATAAATAGCTAGTGTCTGAATAAGATCCTACAGATGATATTTCCTGGTGGATACCCATTAATCCAGGGGGCGACGTAAGTGATGATGATGAGCAATTGGTTGCACGTAATTGCTAATACAGATGATCCCCTTGAGATACCATTTTGGCCTCGACTTGACACTGGAAGAATGACCCCAGCATGAGTGTCCTATATATTGTGTGAGCTGTTGTGGGTTTGTGGTATCCAATCATCATGAGAGACAAAGATCCATGCTTTATTGCTCATGACATATCTTACAGAGAAAGCTGTGATATTTCGCTTGTAGACCATTACCCCTCCTTGTGAGCAGTGCAGCTAGCAAACGAAACGTCACAGCAGCAAGTGACCTCGGATGTTGGAGAGATTTATTACCTGTGATAGGGAAGAGTGAAAAAGGGATGGGTACACAGAGTGACAGCAGGCAGATGAATCATGGGAAATGTAGTTTGTAAATAACAGTGATAGAAGGAGCAGCAACTAAAATAAAGTCAAGCAAAGGCTGCACAAGGGAACAATGAGTATTTGGCACTGCTGTGGATGTACACTATGGTAAAAAGTTTAGGGTCACTTAGAAATTTCCTTATTTTTGAAAGAAAAGCACAGTTTTTTTCAATGAAGATAACATTAAATGAATCAGAAATACACTCTATACATTGTTAATGTGGTAAATGACTATTCTAGCTGCAAACGTCTGGTTTTTAATGCAATATCTACATAGGTGTATAGAGGCCCATTTCCAGCAACCATCACTCCAGTGTTCTAATGGTACATTGTGTTTGCTAACTGTGTAAGAAGGCTAATGGATGTTTAGAAAACCCTTGTGCAAGTATATTAGCACAGCTGAAAACAGTTTTGCTGGTTAGAGAAGCTATAAAACTGACCTTCGTTTGAGCTAGTTGAGAATCTGGAGCATTACATTTGTTGGTTCGATTAAACTCTCAAAATGGCCAGAAAAAGAGAACTTTCATGTGAAACTCGACAGTCTATTCTTGATCTTAGAAATGAAGGCTATTCCATGCGAGAAATTGCCAAGAAACTGAAGATTTCCTACAACAGTGTGTACTACTCCTTTCAGAGGACAGCACAAACAGGCTCTAACCAGAGTAGAAAGAGAAGTGGGAGGCCCCGCTGTACAACTAAGCAACAAGACAAGTACATTAGAGTCTCTAGTTTGAGAAATCGATGCCTCACAGGTCCTCAACTGGCAGCTTCATTATATAGTACCCGCAAAACGCCAGTGTCAACGTCTACAGTGAAGAGGTGACTCAGGGATGCTGGCCTTCAGGGCAGAGTGGCCAAGAAAAAGCCATATCTGAGACTGGCTAATAAAAGGAAAAGATTAATATGGGCAAAAGAACACAGACATTGGACAGAGGAAGATTGGAAAAAAGTGTTATGGACAGACGAATCGAAGTTTGAGGTGTTTGGATCACACAGAAGAACATTTGTGAGACGCAGAACAACTGTAAAGATGCTGGAAGAGTGCCTGACGCCATCTGTCAAGCACGGTGGAGGTAATGTGATGGTCTGGGGCTGCTTTGGTGCTGGTAAAGTGGGAGACTTGTACAAGGTAAAAGGGATTTTGAATAAGGAAGGCTATCACTCCATTTTGCAACACCATGCCATACCCTATGGACAGCGCTTGATTGGAACCAATTTCATCCTACAACAGGACAATGACCCAAAGCACCTCCAAATTATACAAGAACTATTTAGGGAAGAAGCCGGCAGCTGGTATTCTATCTGTAATGGAGTGGCCGGCGCAGTCACCAGAGCTCAACCCCATTGAGCTGTTGTGGGAGCAGCTTGACCGTATGGTACGCAAAAAGTGCCCATCAAGCCAATCCAACTTGTGGGAGGGGCTTCTGGAAGCATGGGGGGAAATTTCTCCAGATTACCTCAGCAAATTAACAGCTAGAATGCCAAAGGTCTGCAATGCTGTAATTGCTGCAAATGGAGCATTCTTTGACGAAAGCAAAGTTTGAAGGAGAAAATTATTATTTCAAATAAAAATCATTATTTCTAACCTTGTCAATGTCTTGACTATATTTTCTATTCATATTGCAACTCATTTGATAAATAAAAGTGTGAGTTTTCATGGAAAACACAAAATTGTCTGGGTGACCCCAAACTTTTGAACGGTAGTGTATTTGCAGATCATTTTTGGAATCTGGATAACCCCTTTGAGTTGTATTCATACGGTTGCATTACACCATTATTATGGCTGCTACTACTGTCCCAGACACAGGTCTGATGACCCGAACTTATAGCACCATAGACCCCTATGATGCTGTTTTTCCAGGTCCACAGTCAGGACGGGATTTGCAGATACGACATGGACCATATGATACAGATGTATTACAGTCATAGGAAAAGAGGACAGGACTAGCCTGATCTGAGTATACCTTCTTATGGGCCCCATAGCAGATCCACGTGTTGCCTCTCTGCTATGTACACTTGTAGCTACACAGACAGAAAACAAGAAATCTTGTGTTCCTGTAATTTGTGTTTTTTTTTTAGTTTTTTTTTGCAGTTTTCGCTTATTTTTCACTTTGCATTAGCAATATGCAGTATAGATAAAAATCACATCACTATCAGGAAACCATCAGCAAGATGCTATTGATTTTTATTTATGGCCCATCCTTAGGAAAGGCTTTAAATATGTGGTAGGTGAGGGATGATGGCTGGCCCCCCACACAGATCAGAAGTTCAGGGGTACGTCCAATCCCTGTACTATACAGCGCATGGAGCTGGACGCAGACGGCGCCGTTACTGCAGCTCTGCTCTCCCTAGATGCTGTGGAAGCTATTGACCATGGCATCTAAGAGGTTAATCGGCACCATGAATGTTGTTAATAACTTTTATTAATATTCCATATGTTATTGGACAACCCCTTTAAATACAGCAGGCACAATTCATGGTATGGAAATATACCAGCTAGCACAATGACCCATTCATTTCTATGGCCCCATACACACGACCGTGTATTTGGGTAGCTCGGAGCAAAACTCAGGACAGGTCCTATTCGTGTCCATTTTGTGGCCTGTGCTCACTAACCTTAGTGAATGGGGCCATGGAGATATAGGCGACACATGTATGTCATCTACGTCCTAATCATGGCCCGGCGACACGCACGCTGAACGCAGAGAGCAGATACAAAATACTTGCAAACACAATTTAAAGGGATAGGCTCACAAAGACAACCCCTGTCCACAGGCATTGTTAGGTCACATGGATATCATAAAAGACTCCCCCCCCCCCCCCCATGAGCCAGAACTGCTTTGTAGCAGACCGGGGTTATCCATACATTACATGGCCGCCATTTATTTAACAACTGATCAATGAGGGTTAAAGTAGCCGGACCCGCTGTGATCTGATCTGATCGCCATGCCAGTTTCCACTTAAAGGTATTGTTTATGGCCGTTTTTTTTCCATTTCTGAAGAGTGCTCCTTTAAATAGCTACCATAAATCTGTGAGATTGTGAGTGCTGTAAGTCTCATAAGAAGTGTGTGGGATGCAAGACTAAGCCGGATGGAGTAGGGTCATAATTCACACCAGCATTAATGTCTGCCGTTGAAAGGAATATGCGGGGTAAAGGAACCACATAGCAAGAAGGAATATTCCGCCAAAGTATTAAGTGAATGTGAATATACATGAAGAAAGGAAAGAATGTACATGATTGGAAGGGTGGGGGCACAAGAAATGTAGAGATGGAGAAATGCCAGCCATAAAAACAGGAATGTGGCTGAAGCAGGGAACGTGTGGGGTGAAATGCAGATAGAGTGTGGGATGAACATCTCCGAAGCCGCACATTTCTATCCAGCTTCCATCCAGATGGGAAATGTACATGAGTACAGCTCAGCCCCAAGTGATGTCTCCCTAAATCAAAGCTGACATCATGAATAATAATAGTCACCCCAATAATGGGGTCACACAAAGCATACATATAGTAGAAATCTTGGGATTTGCATACAAAGCCACAATACAGAAGAATAAAATCAGAAATCCTTTAACTAAAAGGTTAGTTCATTCCTCGATTCAATTCATAAAATGGTATACATATATGTTGTATGACCTTTGACATATCACAATGATCCATGGGGATCCAGATCCCAAGACCTCTACCGACTGAGAAGAGGCAGAAGTGGGCACCGTGACCCTTCACTTCTTCTTGGCACTCTTCAGGGAGGTTGGGTTAGTGGTGTAAGGACTTTCTAGGAGCTCGTACACCAGTGACTACACTCTCAGGGGTATCCCAAACAAAGGGGTGTAGCACTCAGCCGAGCGCTGTTGCCCCTTCATTTTCAAGACTGGTTCGGGCCTCAGCCCTTCGACCTCCACCGATTAAACCTTCAGACATGGCAAATGCCATAGGTACCCTTCAATAACTAAGTAACCAGTATAGCGTACATACCATAGAGGTAGCCCAAGGAAAGAGAGGGCCCAGCCCAAACTGAGGGTGCATTTTGACATATATAGAGGTACATCCCATCAAGCTAGAGATAAGAACAGGGTCATCTGATCCCCGTTCCAGGTGAACAAGTAGTCGTGAGACAAAATGAGATCTGTGGGGGTCCGATCTGACATTTACTGCATATTTTATGTCCCATATATGTCACTGCTGGGAATATCCATTGGATGTAACCAGTTAACATAGTCCAGTAATAAGAATTACTCCTATTACGAGCCGTAGCTGCTGACATAAGCCAGCTGTACGTTCATAGTCCCGGAGGGCATTATCCCTGCACTTACATAATGATAAGTTACATGTTGGACCGAAATGTCATTTTTTAAAATATTTTTTTAAGCTAAAATTTTAGCATGTACTTGTTACACCCTGGAACAACAGTACAAAAAGAAACCCCTTTCATGCCATCCAACGCTAAGCACCAGCTGAAGCAGAAAAAAATATCACGCCATGCTTATTTAGAGGGAACAGGGCGACTTTGCTGGCAGCCGCTGCAGGGTGTAGGTGTGTGTATAAATCTGCGGACTGTATAAAATCATCTCCATGACAGTTTATCAAAACAGGAAGCTACAGAGAACAACAGGATGAGAGTGCGGGGGGGCGGATATATACTAGGAATTAGATAAAATAGCATTGGGGGGGGGGTAACGTCGGGTTATACGTGAGGAAGAAATCACAGGAAGGGAGAGACTGCAAACTGAGGACAAGAACATTGATATTACAGGATCAAGAAACTGGACGGGGTTATCGGAAAGCGAGGGATGATATCAGGTCAGGGAGTTAACATTCACTTGTGCCACGTTGTGTGATATTGTGCAATGTTATCTGTTTGGGTGGGAAAGTTTGTCACAAACCACAAAAATAGAGAATGCTAAAAAAATATCCGGTCAATTTCAGGCTACGAGACTCAGCACTCACTTTAGTTACTCTTTAGTATATTATATTATGAAGGTTTGCACAGTATTTCACTTATTAGGGCCGCACTTTGTACTTCAGAGCTGCGCTTCCTACAGTAATTGAGGACGGGAATAATAGCCGTGGTTTAATATGATGAAGACGATTGATAGGTGTCTTGAAGGGATTCAAAAAGTTGTAATTTGGAATTTCTTCTCACCCCCAAAGATGTCCGCAGCCTGCATCTGGTGTTGTACCTCAGTGCCCTACGCTTGAATGAGTTACAATACCAGACACAGCCAATGGGAAGCGACATACAACTTAAAGGGGTTGTCCCATTAGAGACACTTATCCTCTATCCATAGAGAAGTGTCACATCGCTGGGAGTCCGACCTCTGGGTCCCTCAGCAATGAGGAGAACAGGGGACCGAAAATGAGGAGGATCAGCAGTGATCTATAACCCATACTTATCTCAATTAGGACATCCAGCACACGCCGTAATTCTTAAAGGGGCTGTCCCATTTAAGAAAATGATCCCCTATCTATAGCATCCCCCAGCAATGAGGAGAACAGGGGACTGAAAGTCCTCCATGTGAATGAAGCGTTAGTGAACTTGCGTGACCGGTGCACCATTCACTACTATGGAGTTGCTGGAGATTACAGCCCCATCACAGTGAATGGAGAACCAATCGTTCATATGGAGGAGGCATGGAGGACTTTCATTCCCCTGTTCTCCTCATCGTGGGGTGGGGGGATCCTCTTGATAGGGGATAGGTGTCTTTAATGGGTCAACCCCTTTAAGAATTACAGTATGTGTTGGATGCCCTTATTGACATAAATAAAGGTTATAGGATCCTCCCCACTTTTCTGTTTGCAGGGCCACCGCAGACCACAGGGCATATGCCAAGATGACATGCCTGCAACCACATGGCTCTTTACAGTAAACCAACATGCAGGAGTAGTTCATTAGCATATAGAGGGCGCTCTTCTGAGACACCCCACTGGAAGGGCCATTTGGCAATGCAGTAACTAGGACATGAGATAGACTTGCCCTGTCCTGTTATATGTCAGATAAATCAAGGGGACGGCAAAACATTTTGGAACAGAAAATCTTCACATCTTCAGAGATGGAGACAAAAATAAGAAAGAGAAATGTGGAGACAGCACAGAATATGCCACACGAGAGCCATTTATTGCAACTCACCTGAGGAGCGTGTTCTGTTTCTTGAGCTTGCACGGAGATCTACCTTCAAGTTGGCCAAATCCTCTTCATCCAAAGCAATGTCCCCCCAGAAAGCGACTAGAAATGAGAAAACCAAAAATGAGTAGGGATAATTCACTGCCCAACTTTACTATAACCCTCCGCAACTCTATGTGTACATTCACACCATGTAGCCATGGTGTTGCAACATTTTCCTGTGAATTTGCAGTAATTTTGGCATTAGACCATGACCTATCTGAGTGACTCAAGGGGGGAAGATGCCCAATAGAGGTTGAGTTATAAAACCTAACAGCAAGAAGTAATAGAGAAATTGGCACTAGAATTAGGATTTATTGTAAGTGATCCACAGACGCTGTGATGTTTTCATCTGGCCTCCAACCTTCCTCAAATAATCCGATGGCAAGTAGAGTCAATGAAAGTAGCAAACAAATACCAAAAATCATGTCCACCATCTCTCCTGACTTTACCCCATATATATGGGGTGAGGGAGGGGAACCAGACACCTCTGGTGGCAACTTAAAGGGAGTCTGTCAGGCCAATTTGGAACACTAAACCACCCACAGATCCTTATGGACTAGAGGTTTAGTGTCCCAAATCGCCCTGTTTTAACACAATCCACGGCCAAATTAAAAACAAAACAGTTTTATACTCACCTATCACCTGTACTGCCTGCATCTGTGCCAGTGCAGTTCTTCAGTGAAGCCAGAGGAGTACACCTCGGCTTCAGTGCGCATGCGCCATACCTTGGAGGACATCTCTGGCTTCACCAAAGAACAACGCTAGGCGCTCGGAGCACCAGCGATAAGTCCGATGAGACTCATCTCTAGGGAAGTATAAATCGTTTTTTATTATTAATGCAGTCAAGGATTACATTACAGCAGGGAGGTTTGGGACACTAAAACCTTGGTCCATAAGGACCTGTATGTGATTTAGTCTTCTAAATCACCATAAGAGGTTCCCTTTAACTTCACCAGAACAAAAGGAACGGGATATTGAAGACCAAAGCCTGAGCATTGTCACCCTCAACATCTGTTATTAAGTAAAAGTCAGGAGATACCATACACATATTAGATGGTCAGTCGGTCCCACTAAATCGGCAGGTTGCCTAACATTAATATAATGTGTATGGCCAGATTTAGTCCTGAGGAGTCTCCTTCTGTCCCATCTCTACTTTTGGTTCAGTATAAATTTTGCCTTGAGGGCCTGAGTAATCTGATCCCAACTGAAGTCAGGTGCAGGTCCTCAACACGCTGCGTAAACAACCGCGTGAAAGTCGATTTGGTCTATTATCTGATCTAATAACATACAAAAACGCCATGAAGGACTCAAAATAAAAAACAGCATGGTAACCAAGTTGGCCACCAACCTATTGAAAATAGCAACCACGCACCATCTGTCCAACTGTTGGTGGCATGTTCCAGGTAGGGTAATAGTGCCTCAATGGTATTTGCCCTCTTCTATAATCTAGCCTAGTCTCTAGGTACCAGATACAACATTGGCATTGTGCCCACACGAGAAAGACTGGCAAGCAGGCTTCATCTCCACCTTCATTTTGGTGGAGACCCCCTTTTAAAATTGAGGAGGGGCATGAAATACTATTCATGTACTATCCTCACATAGAGAAGAATTTCATAAGCATTTTCAGTTTGCTTCACAATCTCATTTTAACCATAAAAAAGTCACACTCGTGATGCTTTTTAGCTACGAGTGATGTGTTATAACTTTCAGGAATTCTGTTATTCTGTACGGAAGCTGTCACTTCACACACGGAGGAATGTAACAGCTGCAGTCTCACCTGGATGTTTCTATTACATGGTTGTAGAAGAACATTTTTTATTCTATGGGGTTACATAAGAAAAGCAGGACATGACTGGTGCCAAATATGGCCCAAACAAACCAGCAGACCACGCTCAATGCGATACATAAGAAAACACTCGTATTATACATGGAACATGTTAAATGTGATCCCATGACAGATTTTGCATTGAGGCCCAATTTATGTCTTTTGTTCAATAGACCATCTAAAAATTCTGAAGACCATATATTTGGCACCTGGTACCCCAACTAAGGCAGGGCTGAAGACCAGGATTATAAACATAAAGCAGAAGAAATGTGTGGCCCAAAAAACAGCAATGTTCTTGGCACTATTCATAGTCAAAGGGTTGTTTAAAGACAACCCCTGTCCATATGCCCCATTAGGGAAATCATAGAAAAGGGTGCTGCTTCGGACTCCATGATCTAGAATGGAGAACCACTCTGATGGTAGACACGTAACACTACACCTACACCCGAGCAATGGGTCTGCACCAATTGGCTCTAACAAAGATACAACCTTGGTTGACCAAAAATATACATCGGTGAATCCTCTCCAAAGGACACTCACCGCCCATCTACACCAGTGAGGGATTTTCAGTTGCCCCATCTTCAGCAATTTAGTCAACTGAAAAGATCCCAAGTCATTTCACCACCAGTAGCTGCTGTAGGAAAGACTAGAGGTCACAGGGAGCTTCTCGTGATAACAAGAGCCTGATCCACAATGATCAATTGACCACCACAGCCACGTAAATCTTAGAAGGGGTTGTCAGGACTGGACAGCCCCTCTAAAATGAGGGGAAGCCAGGATGAAGAACTTTATCTCACCTTTCAAGGTGATAAAACTAGCATAAAGGGGTATTATGGTCCTTTCAAGATCCCCCTACCTACTGGGGTCCAACTGCTGGGGTTTCCACTGGTCACAAGAATGGTGGTACCATCCCCTGTGTGGTGGTACAGCAAATCGAGCATGTGTGAGGACAGTTAGACCTATCCTATCCTTTAATAAGGACAACCTCTTTATGTTAGAAGGGTCCCCAGACCATAAGCTGATCACAGGGTACGTTACACTCACACACATACCAAGGGTCAGAGGTAATCTGTGGGTGAATATGGCAGTAAATGTTTGATTCATCTGCAGCACCTCCACAGGAAAAATAAAGCATTACACGGTTCCTGTAAACAAAGGACATGTTAAGTCTCCAGAGCATAGCCCCTCTTTACTCTTGCTAATAGAGGAGGATCCCAAATGAGGGACTAATAATAATTAATACATTTAATTAAATAATTAGCATACTTTGTTAAAATGGATTTTGTAAACCAGAATAACCCCTTTACAGTAACATGATGTACCAATGAGGACCCGCTCTGACCAAAGTAGGCACCAAACAACAGCTGTAGTCTGACAAAATCCCCAAAAACAAAATCACTGCTTCACTCTCTCACTTTCAAGAACATTTCGCAAAGTCTACATAGAAAGTCGAATGGCAAACAATTCACTTTCCAGCTTTTGGACTGACTTGTACATTTTATGTCAGCTTCTCCATTCGTCTACAGAGCTGCATTCACAATTCTGCCGATTCACATTGGAAAAAAACAGCAACTAATCTCCACTCTGATGTCATATGTGTAACCCAAAAGAAACTTCACTGAGCACATGGGATTCCCCAAAAAGCCAGAAATGATACCTTTGGAGATTTGTCATATGGGATAAATTAGAATATAACTTTTTATATCTGGTTAAGGGTGCACCCATGCGTTCCAGTGGCTTCATGTGGTCGTAAGCCCCCCTTCTCCTCCCACAGCGAATAATGGAAAGCAAATTTCGATGCACCCTTAAATAAACAAGATACATTATTGTAGTCAAAGTTCTTCTGGTTTTCAGATATTGATGACCTATCCTTAGGGACTATCGGTCTCCCTTTCTCCTGATTGCTTGGGGCCCAAACCGTCGGACCCCCATGGATCAGACATTTGATCCCCATCCTATGGATAAGAGGATAAGTATCATTTGTAGTACAAGCTATTTATAACCATTTATTGTACCATTAAGGACAGGATAGGGGATAAGTGTCAGATCACTGGGGGTCCGACAGATGGGTCCACCACAGATCAGGAGATCAGGGACCGAAAGTCCCCCTAATGTCTCCTTGTGAATGGAGTGTTAGTTCGATTGCGTGACCAACGCTTTACTCACTGCTATGGCAGGCGCTGATGGAGATTTCAGTCTCAGCATCCCCACTGCAGTGAATGGAGTGCCGATCATGCAAGCTCACTGGTGCTTCATTCATAAGGACGCTTTAGGGTGACATTTAGGTCCATTGTTCTCCTGATCGTTGGTGGACCCCCAGCCCACCCAATCTGACACTTATTCCCTATCATGGGATTGAGCTGCAATACCAGGCATTGCCACTCTTGTATTAGTGGCACTGTTCATTTGCAAACAATGAGGAGAGTGCCATTGTGCCTTCCCTGTGCTGATCTGAAGGGAATCCCAGGGAAGTTCCACTGATCAGACATTGATGGCTTATCCCAAAATATAAGCTTTGGTAACCCCTCCAATTGTTGTTCACATCTGTGTCATGGTTTACATTTTATTATTTTCCATCAAAAAGACTAATGTCAGTGATGGCCAAACAACCCCACTACTTATAGTGGGGTCTATCAAGCCATGCCAAAGAGTCCACCATTTTGAGAGGAAAATAATAGCACAGTAAATAGCCAGATAAAATCATTATAAGTCACCAGGGAAAAACACAGATCCGTCATATCTTCCACGTATTCACTAAAAGAAGAAGCCAGGCCACTTTAGACCATTTCTGAATTTTTAGAAAGGTCCTAAGATCACGCTCTCTTGTTTTCCCACAATAAATTCTGTTCTAGTGTTTTAGTGCTATTCTATCCAAACAATGGACTCCATAGCGGAGCCCCGATGGACTACAGTGTAAATAAATGGGGTCCGTAGGCATCATCATGCAATACATTTGGCACAGCGTTTTGGCTTCCATTATAAACAGAAGCCACAAAACAGATGTGAACAAAGCAAAAAAAAAAAACTTAAAGGGGTTGTCCAGTTCCTTTTATTAGTGACCAATCCTCAAGAGAGGTCATCAATAAAAGGTCAGTGTTGGCCGGACACCCAGGCTCCCCCACAGACCCACTTGGGTGAGGATTATGAACTCTTCACTGTTTACACCACACACCATTTGCTTCACACTAGCCATACACTGTTATTACAGCCTCATTCTATAAAAGTGAATGGGATGAGGCTGTACACTACGGCCACTACGAAACAGCATAGGACGTAACAGCTCAAGCCTCGTGGCCCATTAGAAACACCCTATTAGAAAGGTCCCCACTGATCTTTTATTGATGACCTATTCAGAGGATAGGTCATCAGTAAAAAAAAAAAAAAAAAAAAAATGGACAAGCCCTTTAATTGACAGTTTGACCCTGGACCCCGACTATAGCAAGTGTAAAGAAAGCATCCATTGTTTAAATGGCCTACTGGAGAATGGTGGACAACTGAGACAAGAAAGTGACTTATGTCTTTCATATTGTGGCTGAAACCTTATTTAGGTGGCCACTCAGATTAGACTAAGGTTGGACGAGCCCTAGCAGGACCACCCGGCTATCTAATGTCTTTAAGATGATCTACCAACATTTGTTCAGTAGATGATGAATTTTAATATGACCGATCCTTTGTTCTCGAAGAAAAGCCACCGCTGGAAGAGTCCGGTAGTAGCTTTATCTCTAATGCAAGTGTTGGACTGAGGTTCCTACGGCCCACCAAATAAAATTATTCTGTGGGTCCACCTTCCAACAACCCTAGTAGATAGACCATAGTACCCTACAAATATAGGTGTCTTCTGGGCCATTATTGTGCTAGAGCCTGGGCCCAGTGGAGGATCCTATGGTACTCAGGTTGGCCAGTCCGACACAGTCTACCCCTCCAATTAGAACACACGCACATTTGGCCAAGCCAAGTGTGTAGGTCCTACTGACGTGTTTTCAGCGAGGAGATATTTTATGAACCCTTCTGAACCATAATAACTATAAAATCTGGGGGCAGAGCATGAAGTATCTGGAGCTACAGTATAGCAACTGGAAAGAAAGCATCCATTGTTTACATGGCCTACTGGAGAATGGTGGATAACTGAGACAAGAAAGTGACTTTTGTCTTTCATATTGTGGCTGAAACCTTATTTACGTGGCCACCCAGATTAGACTAAGGTTGGCCGAACCCTACAAGACCACCCGGCTATTTAATGTATATAAGATGATCTACCAAGATTTGTTCAGTAGATGATAATTTTCAATATGACTGATCCTTTGTTCTCGAAGAAGAAAAGCTAAGAACTGAGGTTCGTTGGGCCCACCAAATAAAATTATTCTGGGGACCCACCTTCCAACAACACTAATAAATAGACCATAGTACCCTACAAATATAGGTGTTTTAGGTGCCTGGGCCAACTATAGGATCGTCTGGTACTCTGGTGAGCCATAGTCCGACATAGTCTACCCCTCCAATGAGGACACGCACATTTGGCCAAGCCAAGTGTGCAGGACCTACTGATATGCTCTCAGCGAGAGAACATTTTATGAACCCTTCTGAATTATAACAACTATAAAATCTGGGGGTATAGCATATAGTATTAGGATCACATTAAGATTTTAGGTCAGTGACCCATATTTGCCTCCTTCCTTGCCAGTAGTCATTGCATGTACAAACGACTTTAATGTGGTGGCATCCGGGCTGAATAGGCCATTAGCTGCGACTACAGAGCGTCTCTATGGCAGAACAGACCAGGCTATGTGAGCTGCAGACAGAGTGAGCTGTGTAAGCGGACAAACATATGGACAGGACGCTGACAATCACTGTGCAAATGCCGAGGTGTAACCCTTTACAGGTCTGGACGGTGACAAATGCTGCACAGCATCCACGTGTGCACAAATTCAAGCAGGGTATATGGACTGTGCATATGGTAAGAGACAATATCGACCCCTGGAGGACCACATGCAACTATAAGGAAACGTATACATAACACCTCTGCTAACCGGAGCTGTAAAAGGATTTTGCCCATGAGATATGGCCAATTCGTTCTCAGTGATCCACACAATTTTCACAGTTCAATGTGACGGTGCTGTGAGTAAGTAGTGATTAATGGGCCAAGTCCAAATATTTGCAATGCAAGATTTATCTTCCATCTCATGCCTTTGAAGATAACTGTCAAGCAATAGGTAGAATAGTGATTTAGTGTTTTAGACACAGTGCCACATTTGTCCATAGGTTGTGTCTGGTATTGCAATTAATCCCCATTCAAGGAAATGGGACTTAGACAACCCACTTTAAGGTGGACCTGCCATCAGGTTTCAAGAGAAGAATGACCTATGTCATCTGATCGGTGCTGTCATCCTGAGCGGTTTGGCGTTTTCTTTATCCAAATCCGTTCAGCCATTCCAAAGATATAAGTTCTGTAAGTATTGATGCAAATTAGGATCTACTAGCTGAGTGGGCGGCTTCACTGGGGGCGGGGTCTTTGTGCCTTTATGTCATGCTCACTTGGCTACTATATCCTAATTTACATCCACTCTAAAAGGGCTTCTATATTTGGAATAGCTTAATGGATTTGGATAATCGAAACACCAAAATGCTCAGGGTGACAGCGCCGATCACATGATGTATGTCATTGGCCATAAACCTTAGATAGCTGTTAGCATTGACTGAACTGAATCCAATTAGAACATTCATAGACCTCACCAGGAGACAAACCAATAATCTGGGACGCGGAAGTAAATTTCTAGGTCCATTGGTGATTGACGCTATATGCTCGATCAGAAGGAATCTAAGTACTGGGACCCCCTCACCAATCGCCATAAAACGGGACCCCAGTCCCTCATTCTGCCTATCCACATGCTGGTGACTAGGTAGAGTTTGAATGGAGCTACACTTGGCTATTCCATTGGTGACTTTATATGGGGCATGACAGGCACATGAAATGGCTTTATTAGAACTCCTACCCACGTGGGTCCCAATGATCAGACTTCCACTGATCTAGCATATATGCTTCTGGCTAGAATACCCCTTTAAAACCGGAAAACTGTAGGTGTCATGAAATCAACTCATCATAGTAATATGACTATCCCTAATTCGGCTCCAGAGACAGGAGATTGTCCTGGTTTCTTCTCCATATACTGTATTCTTATTGCAGGTCCTGGTTAACTATAAGAACGGGCAAAATAGGCAGAACAGCGATTTAGTGGACCGTGGTGGGCTTCCTAACCTTCGACAACCCCTTAAGACCATCTATGACAGTGGAAGTTAGAAGGATGAAGTCAGTTAATGTGTACTGTTACTAGGATTCGTCCAGCCCTAACTTAAAGGGATACTCCTATCATCCAATTTTACCTTACATCCATAAATCAGGACTTCACAACTTTTTGTTGTCAACTGCCTATACACATATTAAAATATGTGTGCATGCAGTGTATGTCACAAGTATATGGGGTCTGGTCTAACCTAGACTTATGTTGTGATACTACACGTGTAACATTGCGGTATAAAATAAGCGTGTTTTTGTTCATCGGGCCCTTGCATTTTCACGGAAGAGCCTTCCAATATGTTTTACTGCAGATTATTAGAGGCAGAAATACTATTCTTGGCATGTATCACATCTTGCTGTAAAAGCCAATGTAAATCATGACCATATGCCATATTATCTAATGAGATTACCATGATAGATATGTGCAGCGAGGGCAGAATTCTCATGTTCATGACGTGAACTCCGCACACAAAAATATACAGCACATGCAGAGACAAACTGCTTGACAGGATAAAACACAGAAATATTGTCATAACCACAGCAATAGTCCAGAAACTGGGAGGGTGGGCTGAAGCATGCTGCCCTCATTCAGTTAAAGGGAATGTAGCATCTAAATTTGATTAGTAATTAAAGGGATTATCCGAGATTAGATGGTGATGGCTTATTCTTAGGATAGGTCATCAATATTAGATCACAAGGGTCTAACTCCCATTAATCCTACTGATCAGCTGCTCCCGATAATACGCAATGGAAGGAGCCCAAGCAGACAGCTCCGTACACTGTGTGGTGGCCGTGTTGGGGTACTACCCCTGAGCTACAATAGTGCAGCACAGCCACTATACAGTGTACAGAGTCATCAGCTTCCAGTTTCATACACCATATGGTGGATGATTGGGAGCTACAATAGTGCGGCACAGCCGCTATACAGTGTACAGAGTCATCAGCTTCCAGTTTCATACACCATATGGTGGATGATTGGGAGCTACAATAGTGCGGCACAGCCACTATACAGTGTACAGAGTCATCAGCTTCCAGTTTCATACACCATATGGTGGATGATTGGGAGCTACAATAGTGCGGCACAGCCACTATACAGTGTACAGAGTCATCAGCTTCCAGTTTCATACACCATATGGTGGATGATTGGGAGCTACAATAGTGCGGCACAGCCACTATACAGGGTACAGAGTCATCAGCTTCCAGTTTCATACACCATATGGTGGATGATTGGGAACTACAATATTGCGGCACAGCCACTATACATTGTACAGAGTTGTCTGCTTCCAGTTTCATACGCCATATGATGGATGATTGGGAGCTTCAATAGTGCGGCACAGCCACTATACAGTGAACTGAGTCGTCTGCTTCCAGTTTCATACAGTTTGTGTGATTGATAGGGATGCTGAGGGTCACACCACTACTGATCTGATATCAATAACCCATTCTGAGGATAGGTTATTAGTATAAGAAATGCCCCAGAGTCAAAAAGCCCCTTTAACAGCAGTTCAGGTGTTTGCTTTACAGCAGCCACATGGACATATGTACCTGTAATCTGGAAAGGACTCACTGAGGTCTATGGGAGTTGTGGGCATGCTCTGTGACCTGTGCAGAGGTCAATGTGCATGGTGGGCATGCTCTATGATCATCAGTGGTGGATCCTGTGATCTCCTATCATATATAGGTGTTACCTGCTATTGTAATTTTCCAATGATAATGGGATGACTGATGAGACATGATCTTTACAGGACAAGAAGTGACAGTGGTCAGAATAAAAACGGCAAGAATTGAAGATTATTTCATATAGAAAGGACAGGATCTGTCTGGCAAAAAAGTGCATAACATCAGCAAGGACTAAAATCCTTACTGATGGTTTTCACCTGTTAGAATTAACTAGTTCCTTTTGAAACTGGAATGAGGTTAAACAGAAGGACCATTAACCATTATGATTCTACCTGAAGGAACGTAGCATCTGCCTGGTATTAGCACTGGATTGACCACGCACACTGACAGCAGATTCCAACTAAACCTGACAGAAACCTGAACATGTGGACATGGTCAAACACACAGCTTGCTTTTTTACAAAAATGATATTTGCAGTATAGATATAGCAATATCCCCAGATGTAGCCATGGTAACCAGAACGAAAATAGTCACTACTTATACTGCTGGCTGTAGAGACCAGTTATTAGCTCCTGCGGAGCGAGATTACTATTAATAGGGTACCAAACCCTATAGAGTCTACATGCCCTACTGGGCATATGGAAAGGAGTTGCCTTATTTAGCCAGCACGTTGAGGAAACGCAGCTTTTTTGGTGAAGATTTTGCTGCAGTTTTTTGAGCCAAAGCCAGGAGTTGAGCGGAAGGTAGAAGTATATTCCTATATATTTCCCATTCCTTTTGTAGTTATTCGGGCTTTGGCTCAAAAAACGCAGCAAAATCAGCAACAAAAAAAAGCTGTGTTTTTGCAACATGGGGGCCTTAGGGTTTCCGCATCGTAGATATTTATGGCAGATCTATAACAAGTATGTTCCCATGGGACTGAAAAACACTGAAGAATTACCCTAATTTGGATAGAAGTAGACAACCTGCAGCATTTCAGAGAAGTGGGAACATACCCTTAGGCCCAATTTCACATAGCCGGGACACTTGATTCGAGTATCAGCTGGATTTACCAGCCCGAACACAGCTCAGCTGTACTTAGCATGTCAGTTCAGTTCAGCTGAGCTGGGTTTGGGCCTTTAAATTCAGCCAATATACAGTACAGACTGAGTTTCCCACACCAAACTCTGCTGTGTGAATCCTGCCTAAATATTTTTTAGGTGACGGTGTCACACTTCCTATCGGGAGAAAACTTTAAAAACCTTGTTTTCTACTTTAGCGGTTTTTGTATTACCATAACTTAATTTTTCCTTTGAGGAGGCTGTATGAGGACTTGTTTTTTTGTGGGATGAGCTTATGTTTTCATCATCATTTTTTTTTTTACATCCGTTTTAATGGATGCAAAAACGGACGCAAACGGATGGCCATACGTTTACATAGACATCAATGTTGAAAAAAAAAATATATTTTTTTTTTAAATATTGATGTATATTTAAACAGATGGCCATCCATTAAATGGATGTAAAAAACATGATCTAAATAATGTTACGCTAGGTTCACACTAGCGTTTGGGTTTCTGTTTTTCTTGGGGACCTGAAAAACGGAAACCCTATCCGTTTAAAAAGCAGTTACCTGCGGACCCCATAGACTATAATGGGGTCTATCAGGTTTTCGCTCGTTTCTCTCAGCCTATTTTAAGCGGAATGAGGGATGGAGTCCCCAAACGCTAGTGTGAACCAACCTTTATGCTGCTTATACACTGGTCCCCAGCAGTCCAGAACTCTGGTTCCTCTGTCTCCCCTGCAGGTGCTCCAACTGTTGCTGATGTCACTGACTCCCCTTTACCTGGGCCGCGGTTCGATAGAGTAGAGTGGAGTCGGTCATGCTACCCAAAGACGAAGCATTAGTATGAGAGGCCGAAGAACAAGAATTCTGGCCTCCCCAGCTACCCTTCACAAAGGTAATACACAGGGCTCCAGGGTGTATATTACTGGTAAAGCTTAAACATTGCAGGGAATGCACCGGTAAGATTTATTAATCCCCGAATAATCCCTTTAAACTTTTTGTACACATTTTTTTTTTTTACTTTGTTATTGAAGTGTATTATGGCTGTCAGCACAACTATGTCCAATCCTGGGTGTTGCAGCAGCATGTCAGTTCCTGGGCCTGTGTCAAACCAGTGCCATCAATGATCGCCAATTTGCGCTAACAGGGCAGTAAGGGTTAAAAATTAGCGGCAGACTTTCCTTTATGAACCTTGCACAATTTTGCTTCCGTTTACTACAATATTTGAATAATTGGGAGACAAAAAGAACAGATGAATCACGGCAGCTGTGTCACCAAGAGTCTCGATGGCGAAAAGCAGCGGGGGCTTCCAGACCACAGGACAAACATGCAAAAAACATTAAGCTACACTGCAGCTGTGAGCCATGGGGGTTCAGTATCCCACAGCAGGACCTTTATGTATGTTACATACACTTACACAAGGCAGGCCTGAGTCAGCGTATGTGTGCGTTCCCATGCGTGAATCACTGCATATCGTATGAATGAGTGTGTCAGAGCCTGTATCTGCCTGTCTGCCTTTGTGTTTATGTGGCAGATAATCTTTCCACACATGTGGGGAGGGGAGAGTAAAACTGTCTATGTGTCAGTCTGCGAGAGTGTAAAGAGGACGAGTGGTGTGTAAGTGTGCAAGAGAGACATGGTGACAGACAGAGAGGTGGGCTGGCCAGATATGGGGCTAGGGGGTCACTTAGAGAGCTATCTATGCCAGCATATCCCATGACCTAGGACACTGACACAAAAGGTGGTATGAAAGAACTCACTTCTTACCTGATCCTACAGATAAGATAGCCATGTCTTTGGCTATCTCCCCTGACCTCAACAATGAGAACATCAATTGGCAACAAAAACGCGTAAAAAGTTGCAAATTTCTAGTGGCACCGCTCCAAGTTCACATGAACTGTGCCAAAAAGAGTAGCAAATGACGACATCCAGCAAATTTGCACAAAGACTGCCACTTACACCAAATGATACAAATTTTGGTGCAGATCTATCCCTGCAAAGTCCGTATGTCCATGGAGGAGACAGACTTGGCGTCCGTTGGAGACAATTATCAACGACCAAATACATGGTTTCGTGAATAAGGTCGTAGAATATTCTGACCTTGCCAAAAGACTTTTAATAAATCGGGAACAAATCAATCCAACTATCTCCGTTACGTAGACTGGTGAATCTTACGCCAGTCTTAGGAAATGTAGACTCTTGACTCTCTGTGTTCTTGGACTGTTCTGCCCAAAATGCTACTATATTTTTGGGCAAACACTATATGCCATGTGTAGCCCCACAATTCTATAATTTTTGGCATAAAGTCAAATGCCATCCATACAATAAATTTAACTAAGACAGCTGGATGGATAATACAATATGATGAAGGCTCCCCCTGACGCTATCAATGCTGGGTCCAGGTCTGGACCTTCTCACCACCGATGAATGGATTTGACCTGGCTTACTATCAAGCTAAGAGACCTCGTGAACAAAGGGAAATTGAAAAAAGATACCTTTAGCCACCGAAAGGAAGCTGGGAACACTTCCAGTACTTTGTGTTTCCTTTTAGGTAGCATATGAGATAATCCCTGCCCTGAATAATCTTATATACAAGTATATTCTAGTCAGGTTTGAGCCTTTCAATGTCTGGAAGATTATCTTGCATGGAAATACATTGTTTTCATACAACCAAACATCTCTAGAAGAACAAGAAGAGGGTCTGTTCCCTCTAAGATAGGGTAAAGCTGGACAAACACTCTCATGTCAGCCAAAACCACCGATTTTGGCAGAACTAGCCAACCATGAAATGTATACAGTGGCCTCATGACTCTCCCCGAGGGGGTATTGTTTTTAGATTTTTACATGCGTTTTGACTGACTATGTAATGTGTATGGGGGCCTCTCAACTATCCCTCAGTGGGATATTGGACCTAGATGACATCCTTTTTATCCTGGGAAGATAAACCCGTAAGTACATTTTGAAAGGACACTTACCAAAATTTTTGTTTGTAAATAGGGACGTTTTAGTCACACTGCTAACAATATCCACAAATCGATGGGACCTCCTGCTTTCAGAAGGAGCTTTTGCAAGCCACGATCATTTTCCAGCTGGGACATATTGACTTTTTCTGAAAATTCAGTCCAGGCTAATTCAGGATTGTTGGCAACTATGTGAAGGATGCCGGAAAATGAGCTGACCACAGGTTTACCCACTGCTGTGACATCAAATGGGGTTGTACCAACTTTAGAATTTATCCCATATCAATAGGATAGGGCAGGGGTCAGCAACCTTCGGCACTCCAGCTGCTGTGATACTACAACTCCCAACATGCTCCACTTCCTTCCATGGGAGTTTCAAGAACAGCAGAGCAAGTATGCATGCTGGGAGTTGTAGTTTTACAACAGCTGGAGTGCCGAAGGTTGCCTACTCCTGAGATAGGGGTTAATATCAGGCACTCCCATAGACGATGAATGGAGTGGCTCGGACTGCTGCTCCATTAAGACTGGGAACTGGACTCCCGATCATGAAATTATCCCCTACCCTATTGATAAGGGATCATTTCTAAACTTAGTACAACCCCTTTAACTGTAGTTCACAGAGCAACCCTTCAGTATGTGTTCTATTCTATACAGCGCCACCGCAAGGAAAATGATGCTTTACATGGCACGTATTAAAATGAATGGGCTGAATGTGTACTTCTTCGACATCAAGACTCCTCCAGAGTTCTTTCATGAACTCTTTTCATGGAGGCCCTTAACAATAGACCCTAATCCATACATAAGTATGAGTCCAATAAACCAGACAAGCCCTAAAATACCATCTAACCCAAAGTAGGTGAGGACGGAAACAAAAATAGGGAGAGGGGCATTTAGGTCAAAGTGGATTGGGACTTCATAGTGGCACTACATACGTCATAAACTCATTATTCTAGCATTTGACATTACACACAGATACAACCACTTAAGGGTTTAGTCTCTGTCAGTACATTACAATTATGTATTGTGTGCTGAACAATGAGTGGTTGTCATCCCTTCTCACATAAGACACCCAAGAAAATTGCTGCTTGACTCTCCTCGATATCTATAACCACATGATCTTTCTTCCACTGTAGCAATGGTAGTAGTAGTAGCAGCAGGGGTCAAGGAAGCAGGACTTCTTGGAAATTGGCCATTAATCTTCTTAACAGAATGGATAACCCACTTCAACTCATTTCCTTCTACAAAACTTTCACTTGTGACTCGAAAGTGAACTCTCAGCCACATCACATCAGAAACACGTTGACAATTCATTGTTGACCGATAGATATCACGAGAAACATGTTGACTATTGACTGTTGACCGATAGATATCATCCCAATTTCTCCAAGGCACGTTATCTTTTTGGAGAGAGGGAGATAAGTGATACCAGATATGCTAAAAATAAAGACCCCTATATGAAAACTTCTAAATTGGTTTTAGGTAAATAAAATAGAAATTGTTCAATATAGAGGGGGCCTTAGGATAGGTCTGGTGTACATCAAAACATTTCGATTTGGATGGACATTTGGATAGTTTCAATGGTCCTTCTAAAGCTGTCTGTAAACTTGAGGTAGCTTTAGAATGGTTATTCCTCCTGACCCACATGTACATGTGCATGGCCAAGCATGCATGAGCTCTTAATAGGCAGAGGGGATTAAGTTGCCCCCAGATAACCCTGGAGATGGATTATCTTCCTTAAGAAAAAGGGTCGAGAATGTTGAGATCCAAATTATGCAACTTTTCTTTCTCACTTTGCATCTGCCTTAAGGGAAAGTCGTTGTACACATTTGACTGGAGGCCAGTCCTGTCAAAATTGGTGGGTTTGGCCAACAATTATCTAATGTGTAAGGCCAATTTTACACAGTGCTGACGAGTAATTCAAGGTCGCCATAGACATTAGATTAAAGTTGACTGAACCCACTGTTGCAACAGGACCAGCCAACAATATGATGTGTATTACGGTCTCCTGACTTTCCCTTGTCGGAAGATATCAGTGGAAACAAGGGTCTAAAGGGAGATAAGGGATAGAGAGGTTTCTAGCAGTAGCCTCTCCCTATTGAGAACACATGGACGATCTGCCAAGCCAAGCAAGCATGGTGGGTTCAGGATTGAGAACTGAAAGCTATCTAAAGTGCAAGACAAGATTAAAAATGTAGCAGCATGCCAGATGGACCACACACAAGCTTCATGAAAGACCAAGGTGTCCTACCAGTTACTGAGTATACTGCAGTAGGCAAAGGTCTACATTTGGACCATCGCTTTCGAAAGTACCAGCTGCAGAGTTATTACAAGAACATCTCTAAGATTCTGACACCAGAAGCTGAAAATCAGTACATGACGTACTGCCTATGACCTTCCAAAGATTATGGGGCACCTCTGTGTAGTTAAAACAGTGGAAAAAGGAGGATATTTATATATTTCAAGCTCTATGAGATCTTAGGGTATGTTCACATGGTGGAATCTGGGGCTTGTACTTTAAGTGACAGGACATTAGACTTTGTCTTGGGTGAAGATAAATCAAGGACACCATAAAGAAAGAATATGTCAGTTCTTCCAGTGGGTTCTCTCCCAACACCATAGTTTATTTCCACAGTCCAAAAACACGTACTTAGATCATCTGACTAAAACCTCATGCAGGTGGCCATATTACATCCAAGTACAGAGCTGTAATACAGCAGCTATAGAAATATAGGCCATACCATACATGGAGTCCATAAGGCTCGGTTTTATGGAACTCTAGGTACTCCATGTGCCGTTATTGAAACTATGAGCACAAGGCGTTACTGTGTGCATGAGACTAAGGAGGCCATACATTACTCTTAACGTTCCCATACACATGGACACTTTGCTTGGCCGGGTGTCTATGTGTTTTCAACGATGAGAGGACAATAAGCTACTGCCAGATAGCTCTAGTGGCAGCTCATACCCTCTGAGAACAAAAAGATCAGGTATGTTGAAATAGAACGGCCCGGACCTTCTTTCCCCCAAACACATTAGACTGTTGGGGGTATTGCCAAAACCCATGGGTAGAGCCAACATTTACCTAATGTATACGAGCACTTTTAAGATGACCTTGAACAATCTACAATGGTTATCAGAATCCATTACCAAGGAAAGTGGCCAATTCCCAAATGCTTGGTGTCCTTGTGGAAACAGAATAATTAGGCAGGAGCGCCCCAACCTAAATGATTTACCGCTGCTCACCCAGAAATCAATCAAGTGGCTTGTAGATATGTAGAGGGATTCTCTAGTTTACTGATCAGAGTGTCTTACTTTCTGGAGGACCGAGCATTACCCGGACAACCCATTCACGTCAACATATAATACTTAATTTTCCTTGTGATGGCACTACAGGAAAATTGGGCACCTGGGATCGTATACAGAGGGTAAACTTGGAATCACCTTAATGGGACTGTCCAAAATAGACAACTCCTTCAAGTTCTTAGGAGACAGATATGTAAATGAAGCTTTCCATAGATATTAGATGTGCATGGTACGGAAGGTAGTCTATATACTCCACCATATAAACGGCTTGGTGCAATGTAAATAATCTATGATAGTATGAACAAGGTTAGATCTAGTATGTGGTCTAGAGAAAATTGGATTTGATATCTACTGGGTACAAAGACCAATTTCAGAACATACTCTATGCAGCGCTATGGGTGGGGCAATCTATAGGCACCCACACACATAAGAGAAGGGTCAGCCAAAAAGCTGGCAGGTTTAGCCTCCATATACATAATATAGTACCAGCCACCTATAATATATATATATGAGGAACCATATGATTGGCTGTAATCAGTGAGGGAGCCCAGGAGCAAGTGTTCATTTGCTCTACAGCACCTCTGCAGGGGAAATAAAGCATTACACAGTTTTCATTGACATAAATAGGTTGTCTAGGCAATGTATGGACATGCTGGATCCCCTAATGATTAGCTGTAAACAGTGAGGGAACCTTGGAGCATGTGTTCCATTTCCCTACAGCACCACCCCAGGGGAAATAAAGCATTACACAGGTATCACTGAAAGCAATAGGTTGTTCATATAATTTATGGTCCTCCAGGGACGGACACTCTTCTGACGCTATCTCAACTCTGGCTAATAGATGAGGCTCATATTATTAACTCAGAATTTCCTATTAGAAACTGGAAAATAGGTTTTCTAAACCCCTTTAATTTTTATTGCCTTCAAAATAGCAGGCAGCAGGAAAAGTACTGATGTCGTCCCTCATGCTGTAGATGGCAAGGAAAGTGGGTCATTGACCTATCCAAAGCCTTTGAAGCAAAAACACCCAAGCTGCGGGCGTATTATTGGGATGTTTTATGTTCACTAGAAAAAAGGCAGAAAATGTGAGAGAGAAAAAGAGGAAGGTGGTGACCAACGAGAAGAATGGGGATCGCTACAGAGCTCAAGAACATTCAGAGGAACCAAACAGAAGACAGGACATTGTGGAGATACACAAATCATAGGCTACACATAACGTAACGTAATATAACATAACGTGATATAACATAATGTAATATGTAATAATATGCAGCTCCTATGGCACTTTTACACCCTATAGTTTGCAGCAGAGCTGAAACTCTCTGTGCACATTCACACCAGTGTGAGAGATATTAGGAGAGTTGGGGGGAGTCTGTGCCGCAGCAGCTGAAGAGAAATGCCTCAGTGTCCTGTCCCGAAACCACAAGAGCTGCTATACAAACAGAATCCGATGTACATCTTACTACATTACGCTACTCGAAGTAACCTCACACCTTGTACAGAAGACCGAGATGGTCGGAACTACACATACAACCCGCACCAAGTGTCACCAGTGTTATATAAATGCAATCGTGTACATAGAGCGCCCTCTCTGGATACTTGGGGGTGGAATATGTCTGTGTGGCAGGACCAAATTTCCAGCACAACACACCAGGTCGTACATCCAGCAAATAATCCCAGACAACCGTTCTGTTACCACTAAAACAAAATGATTGGAGTAACCCCAGATTGGCGACCATGGAGCTACAGCCAGATGTTGCGCTGAGCTAGAATATAAACATATACAGATGTAGCAGAGCTCAGTTTGACATTTGGCACAGCTCGTAATGATAGCTACATTGTGTGGGGTTTTACAGGAGGATTGCAGATACATAGACTGCATTGTCTAATACAGGGAACAAAGAGTTAAATGAGACACTCTGCTCAGCTACATCTACACATATCTGCTATACCATACAGACTGAGCACAATTTTTCCAGAAGAGCCGAATTATTGACAGCGGGGCCAATATTTAGTTCACTGCCTAAGGCTAAAGAAGAATAGCTCGCTGGCGCCCCCTTAGTATGTGGAGCAAACGTTGCAAATGACATCTGGAAATTACTTTACAACACGTTGGAAAATAATTTCGACAGATGGTTGGTATGAGATATTGGAAATATCACAGCCGTCGTCCACGGCGTCCCAATAAATAGATAGAAAACTAATTTTCACGCCCTTGCCAATATACACGTAGTAACGTCCCCTTGGGCATTATGACCCTGGGGCAATATCGATAGCGAAGGATAAATCAGAGGGTGGAATGGGGAAAACTTTGATAAGATCTGCCATCTTTTTTTAAAGGGACAGACACACTTGTCATGGAGCCCCAATATAAAGTCATGTGTGAAGTGTCCAAAGTTCTCTCCCTTCCCCCTCCTGAGCCTTCTTGCTCTGCCTCCTCCTCCCCCAGGTCTCCCCCTTCTCACCAGCCTTGCAGGGGTCCTTGTAGTCAATGTGCTCGTCCAGCTCGTCCAGCTCCGGGGCATAGTCCGGGAAGTCCTGCCACTCTCCCCGCAGCAGCAGCAGCCCGGGCAGCAGGAGCAGCAGCTGCTGCAGCAGTGGAGCTCTGCCTGTCCAGGGCATCCCGGCAGCTCGGTCCCAGGGCTGTCTGTCTGTCTGTGGGCTGCTGCCGCTGCTGCTGCCTCCTCTCCCTCTCTGCTCAGAGAGGCGGGCTTCGTACGGATCAGCCCCCTCTCCTCCAGCCCTGGGATATCATTGTGTCCCTGGGAAAGAGCCAGCCTAATAGGGAGGGAGGAGAGCGGCAGGACCTCTAACCTCTCACAGGCTCTGCAGGCTCCTGTACACATGACTGCGGCACTGACCCTGACACGCACCACTGGACACCTACGTGGTCACGAGCATGGCGGACAGCTGCTGCAGAGCATCGCATCTCTGTGGAGAGCTGCTGCAGAAGGTTGCACTCATCCCCCTATACAGGTACTGTATGTGTAAAGGGTATGTGTCTGCAGAGCATTGCTTCTCTACCTGGATGTGCAGAGTCCTACTTTAGGTATCTGCACGGTATCACTACCTGTATAGGTATCTGCACGGTATCACTACTCTACCTGTATAGGTATCTGCACGGTATCACTACTCTACCTGTATAGGTATCTGCACAGTATCACTTCTCTACCTGTACAGGTATCTGCATGGTATCACTTCTCTACCTGTATAGGTATCTGCATGGTATCACTACTCTACCTGTATAGGTATCTGCACTGTATCACTGCTCTACCTGTATAGGTATCTGCACTGTATCACTGCTCTACCTGTATAGGTATCTGCACGGTATCACTTCTCTACCTGTATAGGTATCTGCACTGTATCACTGCTCTACCTGTATAGGTATCTGCACGGTATCACTTCTCTACCTGTATAGGTATCTGCACTGTATCACTACTCTACCTGTATAGGTATCTGCACGGTATCACTACTCTACCTGTATAGGTATCTGCACGGTATCACTACTCTACCTGTATAGGTATCTGCACTGTATCACTACTCTACCTGTATAGGTATCTGCACGGTATCACTTCTCTACCTGTATAGGTATCTGCACGGTATCACTACTCTACCTGTATAGGTATCTGCACGGTATCACTACTCTACCTGTATAGGTATCTGCACGGTATCACTACTCTACCTGTATAGGTATCTGCACGGTATCACTACTCTACCTGTATAGGTATCTGCACGGTATCACTACTCTACCTGTATAGGTATCTGCACGGTATCACTTCTCTACCTGTATAGGGATTTGCACGGTATCACTACTCTACCTGTATAGGTATCTGCAGAGCATCACTACTCTACCTGTATAGGTATCTGCACGTTATCACTACTCTACCTGTATAGGTATCTGCACGGTATCACTACTGTAGCTGTATATAGGTATCTGCACGGTATCACTACCTGTATAGGTATCTGCACGGTATCACTACCTGTATAGGTATCTGCACGGTATCACTACTCTACCTGTATAGGTATCTGCACGGTATCACTACTCTACCTGTATAGGTATCTGCACGGTATCACTACTCTACCTGTATAGGTATCTGCACGGTATCACTACTCTACCTGTATAGGTATCTGCACAGTATCACTTCTCTACCTGTATAGGTATCTGCACGGTATCACTTCTCTACCTGTATAGGTATCTGCACTGTATCACTACTCTACCTGTATAGGTATCTGCACGGTATGACTACTCTACCTGTATAGGTATCTGCACGGTATCACTACTGTACCTGTATAGGTATCTGCACGGTATCACTACCTGTATAGGTATCTGCACGGTATCACTACTCTACCTGTATAGGTATCTGCACGGTATCACTACTCTACCTGTATAGGTATCTGCACGGTATCACTACTCTACCTGTATAGGTATCTGCACGGTATCACTACTCTACCTGTATAGGTATCTGCACGGTATCACTACCTGTATAGGTATCTGCACGGTATCACTACTCTATCTGTATAGGTATCTGCACGGTATCACTTCTCTACCTGTATAGGTATCTGCACGGTATCACTACCTGTATAGGTATCTGCACGGTATCACTACTCTACCTGTATAGGTATCTGCACGGTATAACTACCTGTATAGATATCTGCACGGTATCACTACTCTACCTGTATAGGTATCTGCACGGTATCACTACTTTACCTGTATAGGTATCTGCACGGTATCACTACTCTACCTGTATAGGTATCCGCACGGTATCACTACTCTACCTGTATAGGTATCTGCACGGTATCACTACTCTACCTGTATAGGTATCTGCACGGTATCACTACTCTACCTGTATAGGTATCTGCACGGTATCACTACTCTACCTGTGTAGGTATCTGCACGGTATCACTACTCTACCTGTATAGGTATCTGCACGGTATCACTACTCTACCTGTATAGGTATCTGCACGGTATCACTACTCTACCTGTATAGGTATCTGCACGGTATCACTACTCTACCTGTATAGGTATCTGCACGGTATCACTACTCTACCTGTATAGGTATCTGCACGGTATCACTTCTCTACCTGTATAGGGATTTTCACGGTATCACTACTCTACCTGTATAGGTATCTGCAGAGCATCACTACTCTACCTGTATAGGTATCTGCACGTTATCACTACTCTACCTGTATAGGTATCTGCACTGTATCACTGCTCTACCTGTATAGGTATCTGCACGGTATCACTTCTCTACCTGTATAGGTATCTGCACTGTATCACTGCTCTACCTGTATAGGTATCTGCACGGTATCACTACTCTACCTGTATAGGTATCTGCACGGTATCACTACTCTACCTGTATAGGTATCTGCACGGTATCACTACTCTACCTGTATAGGTATCTGCACGGTATCACTACTCTACCTGTATAGGTATCTGCACAGTATCACTTCTCTACCTGTATAGGTATCTGCACGGTATCACTTCTCTACCTGTATAGGTATCTGCACTGTATCACTACTCTACCTGTATAGGTATCTGCACGGTATCACTACTCTACCTGTATAGGTATCTGCACGGTATCACTTCTCTACCTGTATAGGTATCTGCACTGTATCACTACTCTACCTGTATAGGTATCTGCACGGTATGAGTACTCTACCTGTATAGGTATCTGCGCGGTATCACTACTGTACCTGTATAGGTATCTGCACGGTATCACTACCTGTATAGGTATCTGCACGGTATCACTACTCTACCTGTATAGGTATCTGCACGGTATCACTACTCTACCTGTATAGGTATCTGCACGGTATCACTACCTGTATAGGTATCTGCACGGTATCACTACTCTACCTGTATAGGTATCTGCACGGTATCACTTCTCTACCTGTATAGGTATCTGCACGGTATCACTACCTGTATAGGTATCTGCACGGTATCACTACTCTACCTGTATAGGTATCTGCACGGTATCACTACCTGTATAGATATCTGCACGGTATCACTACTCTACCTGTATAGGTATCTGCACGGTATCACTACTTTACCTGTATAGGTATCTGCACGGTATCACTACTCTACCTGTATAGGTATCCGCACGGTATCACTACTCTACCTGTATAGGTATCTGCACGGTATCACTACTCTACCTGTATAGGTATCTGCACGGTATCACTACTCTACCTGTATAGGTATCTGCACGGTATCACTACTCTACCTGTGTAGGTATCTGCACGGTATCACTACTCTACCTGTATAGGTATCTGCACGGTATCACTACTCTACCTGTATAGGTATCTGCACGGTATCACTACTCTACCTGTATAGGTATCTGCACGGTATCACTACCTGTATAGGTATCTGCACGGTATCACTTCTCTACCTGTATAGGTATCTGCACGGTATCACTACTGTACCTGTATAGGTATCTGCACGGTATTACTACCTGTATAGGGATCTTCACGGTATCACTACTCTACCTGTATCACTTCTCTTCATTGGACAGGCATGTGCAGAGTATCACTCCTTTTCCTTAGACAGGTACATGTAAAGTATTACTTCTATTCCTGGAAAGCTTTCTGTAGAGTATCACTTCACTTCCTAGACAGGTATGTGCAGAGTATTACACTGTATGTACCTGTCTAGGAAATGAAGTATCTCTTCTATTTCAGGACAGGTATGTGCAGAGTATCACTTCTATTCCTGGACAGGTACATGCAGAGTATTTCTTTTATTTCAGGACAGGTATGTGTAGAGTATCACTTCTATTCCTGGACAGGTACATGCAGAGTATCTCTTCTATTTCAGGACAGGTTTGTGCAGAGTATCACTTCTATTTCTGGACAGGTACATGCAGGGTATCACTTCTTGGACAGGTACATGCAGAATATCACCTTTATTCCTGGACAGGTATGTTCAGATTATCACGTCTTTTCCTAGACAGGTAGATGCAGAGTATCTCCTCTATTCCTGGACAGGTACGTGCAGAATATCACTTCATTTCTTAGACAGCTACATGCAGGGTATCACTTCTATTCCTGGACAGGTACATGCTTTTAGTTAACCCTTCAGCTGCCCTAAAACATGTACTGTGTGTCCTACTTTCTTAGGTCTCATACTGTCTCTACAGTAAAATAAACTTGTACTTTTCTACAATTGTCTGTGTTCATATTTAGTACATGTAAAGGAGTTTTCCAAAAGAATTGTATTTCTATAGAATTTCTAGGCCGCCTCTATTATAAGGGTCAGTGCTGAAATTTGATCTGTAGGACCCATAAGCCATATAGTAAGCGTTGTCAAGAATGATGTGACACCTGATGGTTCCTCTAGGACAGATTTTGGGTCAGCACCTAGTATTGTCGTTGGTTAATAAGTAGTCAATAAAGAAGTGCTCGGCCATGCACACCTGCCATTCTCACCCCCAATACTGTAGTAATTATACTGTTGGGGACCTTGAGAACAGTGGGGTCCCAGTGCCCATTTTCACATGCATAGTCCTCTCTTGGTTTAATTTTTTTAAAGTTACAGAAACCCCCCTGAGTGAACGGAAGAAATCCCCTTTAATATTCCTAATATCCCTTCTCCGCTGCAGTCCTGCATCTAATAGTGCCTGAGTGACATGTCAAGATAACATAGCCTGCAGTTTCGGCAACTTAGCCCCTCCCCCTATAAGGTGTCAGTGCCCGACGTGGAGATTCTTAAGCTAAATAAACCCAGGTGTGTGCCAGAATCTCAGCTGTGAACAGACTGACAGAGTAAAGCGCAGGGTCATACCATGTGATGTTCGGGAAACCCTACATCTCAGTGCACAAACAAGTACCGTAGCTGGGCATGACTGGCATATGAACCCTTTACAGCTTGTTCGGGCAGGAGGTTTGGCATTCTTTGCCCACACACTGTGGAAATGCTCCAGAAACTGTGGCTCACTTCATTATTAGGGGGTGTTCACACATAGGAATCCACCTGAGGGTATATTCACACATAGGAATCTGTTGCGGATTTGGGGGCGGATTACGCCCCCGAACCTGCAACAGATTTTGCCCATAACCTGCCTCCCATTGTTTTCAGAGGCAGAGATCGCAGCAGGATGCGGAAAAAATCAGCGTCCTGCTCAGTCTTGCTGCGGGCCTAATCAGCAGAGGAAAGCCGCGACCGAATACGGTGAAAATTTTTTAAAAAAAATCATACTTGTCTTTGGTGCTACCCAGCGCAGTCCGGTCCTGCAGCTCCATTGTTTTCTTCCAGCAGAAGTCCCCACCGCACGTGACTTGATTGGCCTAAGGAAGGGCTCGGCGACATTACTACCTGTGATGTCCCCGGGTCCCTTCCTTAGGCTGCTGATTGGCCTAATCAGTCACGTGACCGCTGAGCCTCAGTCGAAGGCACCCGGGGCGTCACAGCCGGCGAGGAAATCCACTGCAAGAAAACAGCTGAGCAACACGACCGAACCACGCTGGGAGGACACCGGAGCACCAAGAAGAGTTGAGTATTTTTTTTTCACCTCCCCTAATTAAAAAATAATATTTTAGCCTCTTTAAATTCCATGAATGGGAGGCGGAAAATAAACCTTTTCATTGGACGGAGAATTTGATGCAAAATTTGTCAAAATCTGCTCTCAGAATTTGCAATTTGGCCCTGCCCAATGAAGACAAGATAGGCAAAATACAGTGGCACTCTTCTCCAAATTCTGCTTCAAAATCAACATCAAAATCCTGGTCTGTTTTTGAGAAGCAGAAAAAATCTGCTTCAAATTCCTGAAGCAGAAATTTTCTACTTGTCAAATTCAGCTACGTGTGAACATCCCATTAAAGTGATCAACAACTTTTTGGACAAATTTCTAAAGGTGGGACACATATCTGTCCCAGGTGGGTATACCCCTTTAACAGAGGGATGTTGGCATAATAGAGAGCAGCTATAAAGAGAGTTTATTGCATTGGAGGACCTGGGCAACCTATTTGGGGAGATTGATGAACATTTCCTACAAAAGTTTTGCCATGAAATTGACTGTGCCCCAAAAATTAAAACTTATTGACAATTTTTTATCCCACTTTGTGGGATAAAAGGTTCGACAAATCTCCCCCATCAATTTCAAGAACTGTGTAATGCTTTATTTCCCCAGTGGAGGTGCTGCAGGAAAACTGAACAATGGCTGATGGGACCCTTGTAACAAAAAGAGATTTTATAACGTGGACAACCCCTTTAAGCTGGGTAAATCTGATACTAAAACACTAGGTTTTGACCAAAAAAATTAGATCCATTAGTCTGGATATCTGTTCATACTCTGAATGTTTTCTTGGTCATAGGTAAGCCTAGTATACTACAGTTTTCTTAATAAAATCTGCGAAAACTGCAGACTGGTATTTCTTACGCCAATCTTCATGGTTTCCTTGACAAGCACCCAACTAACCTCTTTACTTTCCAACATTTAAGTATAGAGGTCCAGGAGAATGGTGTAGACTGTACTTTTTGAATATTTTCAGATTAGGTCACACCCCCATTTGGACATCATCATGCCCCCCTTTGTTGTGACATGGGCATGAAATGTGCCCTTTTTTGGACATGACTGGGATATAAAGTGACTGCTAGCCCAATGGATGTGGGCGTATACAGTCAGACCTGGGAAAATGGCCTGCTTTTCCCCTATTTTTGGAAGCCTCTTGGACGTTAAGCGAGAGTTGGCAAGGATAGAAAGGGAGCTAACATGCAGCAACCTGAGTCCCAATACTGTGGCTGCTGATATCAGCTGATTGGTCTGGGTACCAGTTATCAAATCCCCTTTAAGCAGGGGTGGGACGAGAGGTAGGCAGAGTAGTCAATTGCCTAGGGCTCTAGTGAGGGGTACAGTTTTTTTATTTCAAAATTTAAGAGTGGTGATGGATGAAGCTAGGATTAGGCCTCAGACACATGACGGTGTGTGCACGTCGAGGCTGTTCCAACAGGGGTCCAATGATCCGTTCTGTTCTGATGTTATAAAGCAGGTTGTAACGGAACTTCCCATTGAAGCCAATGGGGGATGGAGACTATTGTCCAAGTGCTTTCCGCTATGAAATGGGTCCCTCCTCAGGATGCATACTCGGTCGTGTGAAGGTAACCTAAGAGTTGTATGAGCTAGTGGATCCTTTTACAGATACGTGACAGGGTGGTCAGCCTGCCATTACTAAAAACTGGATATGTGTTGAGTGGAGAGGCTGAAGGGGAGTAGCAAATATGTATTATAAAGGAGAACACTAACTCTACAGCTGCACTACTGCAAGATTCTGACACATCTTCTCGATATTTGTTGGCTTTAGTGTTATCACCATTTACAGTAATAGTGATATCCGCTTCCTGTAGTGGCAAATACGTGTGAACATTGATGTGAATGGTGACACAAATAGAGATTACATCTTCTACTACACCTGACAGGAAGTCAGACAATGGCCACTCACATATCATTTCCTCTTCCAAAAGATAGTCATCCTACAATTACCTAGGCAACCGGACCAACCACTTTCAAGGCCTACATCCCCTACCTCAGCCTCATTCAAACATCCCTGTCCATTTTACTACTGTTCGGTTTCATCCATGTTCCATATTTCTTTTTTCATCTGGTATTACAGCTCAGCTCTATAGAAATGCATATGGCTAAGCTGCAATACCACACATGACCTGTGGACAGGAGTGGCATTATTCCTTGGAAGAAAGCAGCCCTGGTTTTCAGATGGTATCACAGACCTATTGACTTGAATGAACGTGTTCTATCCGAAAAATGGACAAAAGTAGCGCTTCCAAATGTCTTAGTACACATGTAGAATTCAATGGCTAAGATTTATTATGCGCAAATCAGGTTTTGGGCAAAAAAAAAAAAAATTATATATATAAGGCGCAAACTCCACCGGCGTTGGGGCTATGAAGATTGGCGTGGATAACCCATGAAATCTCCCCCAATAGGTCTGCTGAAGACACTGACAGAAATAAGTGACGTGTGAATGAGGTCTTAAGCTTTTGGATAGAGAAACTGAAGTGAAGATGAAATGGTGACATTACTTCCCAAATGACTACTTACACCATATCGACAACCTCTTGTGATCACGTAAATGGATCTTTGGAGATTTCATTATGTAGTGGGTGTGTCCTGATCATATACGCTGTTCACACTGACAGGATTGTGACAGGACTGAGCATGTGATGATGATCAGGATTTGTAAATCCCCTGGGGGACAGTAGATCTCACCTATACATTGCTCGGATTCAGACGCTGATACCTCCAGGGCAGGTATTATTAACCTCTGTTATTCAGGGGTGGCTGTATCAGTATTGTAACCCGCTATTACAGAATATTCACGATTCTCTGTCATACAGTACAGATCTTAAATCTGCAGCATGTCGATTTATATTGCAGATTTTCACAGCAGATTTTACACTTTGCACAGTAAGGCTAAATTCACATCTGCGCCGGAATCTCCAGTGCGGATCCATCAGAAATCTCCAGCCGAAAAATCTATTTCGTGATTTCAGTTTTTCGTGATCTATTTTGTGATTTCAGTGATTTCAGTTAAAAAGGACGGACTCCATTCTAGTCCAGGTGGTCCCTTTGGCTCAGTTTGTGTCATAGAACAGATCCGATTTTCTGTTTCTTCTGTTGAGACTGCAACTAATTCTACATACATAATAAGTGGATTTTGCTGCAGATTTCTCAAAAAAAATTCCACATCGAATCCAAAATGTGTTTTTTTTCACTTTCGTTTACGCCCCATGTGGACATACCCTAAGTGCAGGTTTTGATGGCCGTATGCTAGCCGTTTGACCATTTTCTCGGATTCCACGATAGACTTAAGTCTCAAGAAAACGGATTACCCTCAGATGTACACTTTTTCTTGGCGAACCCACAACCCTGTCGTGTGAATGCGCATTTAGGCTAAGTTCATGCGGCGGAAAATGAAGAAAAATTTCTCTTAATTTTCCGCCACCATATTCGGCTGTGGAATTTCCATTCCATTGCGGCTTTCTACTGCCGGAATCTGCAGCAAGATCGAGCAAGGCGCTGATTTTTTCCGCATCCTTCTGCGATCTCTGCCTCCCATTGAAAACGATGGGAGGCAGATTCAGGACAGAATCTGCTATAGATTCAGGGGTGGAATCTGCTCCCAAATCCGTGGCAGATTTCTCCGTGTGAACCTATCCTTAGTGTCTTAAAGGGGTTGTCCAGTTTATAGTTTCATGATTTAATAAGGCTGCTACTGGGGATATAAACATAACAAACAAGTACTCAACTCTCTGTGAGCCTGCATTTCCAGTGGCGGTAACAGCCCTAGTAAATAATAAAAATATGAACTGGACAACGCCTTTAATTTTGGGTTACTGGAAAGTGTATAGAGATCTGAAATCATGATATACAGATGCAGCAGAGTTGATGTTGTCATGTAGCTCAACTCATCAGGATACGAGTCTCAAAATAAGATTCCATGATTTCCAACATCAAAAAATATGCATATCGTGGAGGTGTTTGTGTGCCAAAACCTAAAGCGAGGAGCTGTAAAAGATTTCAGGTGTTATTTATACCAGTTTTCTGGCACAAGCTATAGTAAATGGGATAGACAACAAAGTGCTGCCCATTTGGTGGGTATCGTGGAAAACTGGAGGAAAAAAGGGTGTGCTTTTTGGTGAAAAACGATGTACACCAAAAAAAAAGGTTTTTTTAAAGGGTTTACGCCACAAAGCATATCCATAGGATAGTGGATAAATAGCTGATCAGTTGGGTCTACCTGCAGACACCCCCACTGATCCCATTGTGAATTCAGCCTGAATGTAGCAGAACGCAGCCGTGCTCCCATTCAGTTCAATATGAGCACCAGTCCTGAACTTTGGCTATCTCCAGCAATCCCATAAATGCATAAATGCTTCCCATCCAGCAGGGGCACACCTACATACAGGCTGAATTCACAGTGGGGGAAAAACACTCCCATTCTCAGGATTAGTATGTGATTAGTGGGGTTCCAAAACCAAGACCCCGAAGAGATCAGCTGGTCCAGCGGAAGCTATAGCAGTGTACAGGGTGCAGAAGCAGCTCTGATCCTATACAAGTAATAGGAGCCAGTTTTGATCAAAAAGAGTGGAGTCGGCTCAGCTTGACAATTTATTGTGACAATGACAGAAAAATGACGTGAATTATATCTAAAACCTTTTCCAGTTCCTTACTGGCTTAAGTCTCAAGTCTGGCACATGGGGCCTCCCGTGGTACACCTGTTTTATTAAGCCTCTTAATAATTTGGGGGCATCTAGTGGGGGAATTAAAGCTGGTGTAATAAACCCCAGAGTTAATAAATTCCCCCCAGTATACTAGGTGCACTCTGCCTTGTGTAGGGATAAAATCGTGTTCCCATCTTATCACTTTAGACCCTTTTGATGCTTCCTACAATTGTATTTGCCTTGGCAGCAGCTGCCTGGCACTGAGTGCTAGATTCACTTTACATTCTATTCTTTTCTATGCCCATTTTGCCCAGTGTTTGACCATTAAATCTACAATAGTGAAATATATTCACTCTTCCATTACTTTGCCGCTTCGCTGCCCAACCTCTGTAATATAATACTCTCTGTGTCAGTTACCATACACAGTTAAGTTTCATCTGCAGATATGGAAAATTTACTCTAAGAGACGCCACGGTTTTGTCAGCTGGCAGAGCATGCTGCTGGCACTAAGAGAAGAGCTGGCAGGGATGTGACTATAGAAGGTGCAGAGGGTCGCCAGTTATAGAGGTGCAATGATATCTCTCTAAGGCTGGGGTCACATCTGGGTTGGTGTTTCCAAATCCTAATCTGTTTCTGTGATCTGTCGAAAGATCCTAAAAACGGATTAGAATGGGTTGCTTAGAAAACCCACTGATTTCATCCGCCGGTGCGCGTTTGGAGTATTTCTGCCATGTAACCGCTCTTTTGGACAGGGACAAAAGTCGGAATTGCAGCACTTTTGCTCCGTCCAAAAAATAAGGACAGCAACATATCTGATTTGCAACAGGTGGACACCCGGCGCAGATGTGAACATAGCCTTAGTATAACTTTTCCTAAAGCTCATAGATCCTGTTATTGTCTCCTTTTTAAACTTTTCAGCTGTATTTCATGTGTATAGATGTAAATTTGGGGGGCAGTAGCGGCAGGTTTTTTTTTAAAGGGGTTTTCCGGCCCCTGGGTGAATGTCCTTGAGGACCCCTTTAAGCTCCAGGGCCCGGTTGCAACCACAACCTCTGAACCCTTAAAGCTACGCCCCTGGATATATCCATAGACATAACTAAACATTCCTCTCCCCCAACACAGAGAGCTGCGGTTCTTGAGATCAAAGCCCAGGAACAAATTGTAAAACAGAGTATATTTGGACATTTGAGGTTGTCTCGCTCTGTTATTTCAGTTACATTTACAGTACATGTTTATGGAGAACTCTCCTAGGCCGGGGTACACACAGACAATTTGTAGGGGAATAGTCACACAGTATGCGCAGTCCACAGGAGTACGCTGACATTTCTATTCATACACAATCATTATTATTATTGTTTGTTTATATAGCACCATTAATTCCATGGTGCCATATGCTGTACATTATTATATTAATTCCATGGTGCCATATGCTGTACATTATTATATTAATTCCATGGTGCCATATGCTGTACATTATTATATTAATTCCATGGTGCCATATGCTGTACATTATAATATTAATTCCATGGTGCTTTACATTTGAGGATTTACATACGATACACAAGATGTACAAAACAGATAATACTAACAGAGACCAACTGGCACAGTGGGATAGAGGGCCCTGCCCGCAAGGACTTACAGTCTATGAGGGAAGAGGGATAGAGACAGAAGGTGGGGGTAGAGGCTGTTCAGATGGTGGTGTGGTGACAGTAGTGTTATTGGAGGTTGTAGGCTTTCTTGAATAGGTGAGTCTTCAGGGCCTTCTTGAAGCTTGTGATTGTGGGGGTCAGTCTTATGTGTCTTGGTAATGAGTTCCAGAGTATGGGGGATGCCCGGGAGAAGTCTTGGAGACGTTTGTGTGAAGAGCGTATAAGAGCAGAGCGGAGTAGGAGGTCTTTGGAGGATCGGAGGTTGCGTGTGGGCAGGTATCGGGAGATTAGGTTGGAGATATATGGAGGGGACAGGTTGTGGATGGCTTTGTATATCAGCGTTAGTCGTTTGAGCTCTATTCGCTGGGCAAAGGGTAGCCAGTGAAGGGATTGGCAGAGGGGAGCGGCTGATGAAGAACGGGGGGAGAGGTGTATTAGGCGAGCAGCACAGTTTAAGATGGACTGGAGAGGGGTGAGAGTGTTTGCTGGGAGGCCATGGAGAAGGGTGTTACAGTAGTCTAGGCGGGAGATTATGAGGGCGTGGACTAGCATCTTTGTAGTTTCAGGGGTGAGGAAGGAGCAGATTCGGTGGACGTTCTTGAGTTGGAGGCGGCAGGAGGTGTTGAGGATTTGAATATGTGGCTTGAATGATAGGTCAGAGTCTAAGGTTATCCCAAGGCAGCGGGCTTGTGGGACTGGGGTGAGTGTGGTTCCATTAACTTTGATAGATGGGTCAGGTAGAGGGGACATTCACGGCAAAGTATAAAAAAAAACAACTTGAAATTGCTATAAAAGTTGCTGCCATATTTAACATGTAGTCCCATTCTTAAAGGGAAACCCTGACCATAGCACTCCAAAACTACATAAAAAATCCTGTCCTCACAGAATCTGAGCCTGGGTAATGTAGAAGTCATGATGTGACTGTATCCGCAGTCATGTACATTTTCTAGCCATAGAAAGATCTTAGATGTTGAGAACTTGTGAATAGGGCGACACCAAGTGGTGTTTAGAAGAAGTACATGATCTCACATGAGTTATCTTTATTCTGGGGGTTTTCCTGGATTTACATATTGATCAATATGTGATTGGTGGGGGTCAGAGCTGGTTGTAAAGGCCGCAGTGAGTACTTCAGCCTCTTTACTGAATACCAAACTCAGTGCTGTACATATGGTAGGAGTTGTGCTTGGTCCGGCAGCTCAGCCCCATTCACTTGAGTGGCCCCAGCCTTTTCAAACAGCTAATGGGTGGGCGCCATGGTTGCCAGACTCCCAACAATCACATTTTATCTTTTGAGCAAAAGCCAGAAGTACATTGAGCAGAAGGGAGAAGTATAAGAACTTCCTATATATTTCCCATTCTTTAGTAGCCATTTTGGCTTTGGCTCAAAAAAATGCAGAAAAATCTACAACCTAAAAAGCAGCGTTTCCACAACGTGGGTCGCCTGAGCCTAAAAAAAATTCTGGGTGTCAAAAATTTTTGCATATTTGAAAGTTTTACATTTTTTAAAGGTGTTAAATAATGAAAGAAAACTATATAGGTAATACGTCATTTTTACTGCACGTGAATGCAGTAATAATAAAACCTATAAGAAAATGGCGCAATTGCAGTTTTTTTTCCTAATTCTGCCCCATTCTAAATTTGTTCCCAGCTTCCCAGTAAATTGTATAGAATATTAAATTATGCCATTATGAAGTTATAGAATCTGATTTGACATGATTTTACTAGCTGCTATTAACCTCTGTGTGAATAGTGCCTACAAGGGTCTAGACACCAATGTATAAAAAAGTGATTGAGAAGACATCTGGTCTCATCTGAGGATGGATGAGCAGAAGATGATTCATGTACATTGTGAAATGAAGGTCTCAAGACCCCCAGCAGAGCCTGAGTCATGGCAACCTTGGAAAGTATTTATGGCCAACTATGGGAACAGATCGGTGACACATAACCACTGTTGCATGTGAAAACGTTCACTATATATTTTATATGGTTCCTGCGGTCCTAGTATACGTGCTGGCGGAGACTATAAAATGTATTCAGCTGCTACTCTGGACATTGTGTTTCATTGGTAACAGCATTGCATGTCCTTGAGGTGCAGTGAGTACTACAACCTTGCCCACTGTCCCAAATTTGGTTGGGACTGATGCAAATTTTCAGAGACAGTCCCAGCAAATATTTGTCCTGGGCCATTTAGCTAATAATGAGGTTATTGAAGTCCCATTGATAAGCATGGATATTGATACCATTGGGCCAATATTTTTATTTTACACCCTTAGGCTGAAGCCCCACGTAGCATCTCACAGCAAAAAGTGCTGCGGGAAAAACCGCGACAGCAATGCATCACAGTTTTCCCCGCATCGCTTTTCACAGAAAGTTCACAGAGGTTTCCTCTGCGGACTTTTGATTATTATTATTATTATTTATTTATATAGCACCATTAATTCCATGGTGCTGTACCTTATTATATTAATTCCATGGTGCTGTACATTATTATATTAATTCCATGGTGCTGTACACTATTATATTAATTCCATGGTGCTGTACATTATTATGTTATTTCCATGGTTCTGTACATTTGAGGGTTTACATACGGTACACAAAATACGCAAAACAAATACAATACTAACAGTGATCACTGGCACAGTGGGATAGAGGGCCCTGCCCGCAAGGGCTTACAATCTATGATGGAAGAGGGATAGAGACAGAAGGTGGGGGGAGAGGCCCCCATAGGTAATTGTCCTACCCTCTACACATAGGTAATAATGTATTACTTAACCTCTACAGGTACCCTGTGTGGTAGAGGTTGTGAAAGATTACATGTCTCTAATTGCTGCGTAAACCTTGTGTCCTGAAAAATAGTCCCTGTTGCCCACAACACAGTACATGTTGCAATTTTTGTGCCGCATACACTACTATGGGTTCATGTATTATCCATGTGCAGTCAGCTGTACACACAGATGGCACACACAAAATGTACAGCCCTGTGAATCCATCCTAAGCTGCGCTATACAGTACTGTTTGTAAGATCCTTGTGCTTGTAGACTTATTGAACTGAAGTGCCTAGGGCCGACTATACAGCTACATGCAAGTATTACCTGACACTCACTTCCAAATTCCACAAAAGTCAGCAACATCAACATCATTTTTTTCCCAGTAGTATTTTGCTGCCTATCCCTTGTCTCTGACTGTTTCTGTCCTGGGGCCCTCTCGGTACTAATACTTCTTTCCCTAAATTAAAAAGTGCAGCATTGGGCCCCACTGCCAGATCACAGCTTTAGGGACCCCTGTCGGTATGAAGTCCACTAGTAATTGGAAGTACTTACTACATAGTCACTGACAATCTCACCGACATTTCTTTATAGATAGATGACCCGAGCCAGTGGTTTAACTTTGAGATCTTAAAGGGCTTTTCCATAGTATAGGCTATGACCCATGATGGCCCAAGATCCTCAATGTCCAGCAGAACGAAGAGGCCTGGCACAGCAGAAAGTGTATTAATCACATGGACCCAGGGGTGACATATTTTTGGCATAAACTAAGGCTGATCAATCACCGCACATTTGCAGAAAACTCCCTTTTAAAAAAAAAATCAGGAGATAAAAAACAACACAGAAATCTAATAAACTTAAAGGAGTTGTCCACTTTCTGTATCAATGTTTCACAGTTTTCTAGATCTCTGCTTGCTGTCATTCATTTTGCTTAGTTCGTCCCCATGCATACGACTGCACTTGTAATACGAAAATGCGGATCAAATAATAATAATAATAATAATAATAATAATAATAATAATAATACATTTTATTTATATAGCGCCAACATATTCCGCAGCACTGTACAATTTGTAGGGTTCAAGTACAGACAAAAAAGATACATTACAAAGAAAAAGTCAATTCACACAATGGGACTGAGGGCCCTGCTCGCAAGAGCTTACAATCTATGAGGTAGAGGGGGTGACACAGGAGGTAAAGCACAAAGTACAGACACATGCATTTCTATGGGTCCATAGACACAGCTGTCCTATACCCGTCCGTATTTGTGGCTTGGCCCATTCATTTCAATGCATGGGCCTGTGAAAAACTCCGGATGACACACCAATGCCAATGCGTGTGTCATCCGTGCCGTTTTTTACTGACCCCTAGACTGCACACAGTTGTGAGCATCTAGCTTTCCAGTGGATAAAAATCAGTCCATGGTCATGTGATATACAGTCCATGGTCATGTGATGGACACACAGCTGCACGGCTCGTTACAGTCACAGCACAGTAATCAGACGAGCTGTGCACCTGTGTGTCCATCATATGACCATGGACTGTATTTTCACATGACCATGGACCATATATCACATGACCATGGACTGTATATCACATGACCATGGACCATATATCACATGACCATGGACTGTATATCACATGACCATGGACCGTATATCACATGACCACGGACTGTATTTTCACATGACCATTGACCATGGACAGATTTTCATCCACTGGGAGTAAGAAGAATAAATGACAGCAAGCAGAGATCTTGAAAACCGAAAAAAGGAGTTGATACAGAAAGTATATTAGAAAATTGTACAACTTTTCACGATACAAACAATAACATTTATCTCTTAATATTGGCCTGAAACTGGACAACCCCTTTAACCCCTTAACGCAGGGTAGTTTCTATGTTAATGCTCAGCAACTTTTTTTATATTATATATTACACAATACAGCCGAGTGCCGGAAGTAATGCCAGAAGCTGTGCTGGCAGCATTACAGCACCGTACTATTACGGCGCTGAGTGTTAAAGGGGTATTCCCACAACCATAACCATTTTTAAAGTTGTAGATAATTAAAAGTTAAACATGTTTGCAAATATAAGTAATTAAAAATTTCGCAGAGTTTTAAAGATTTTCTCTAAATATCTTGTAGTGACAGTCTTGTCTCTAGATCGGTTGCCATTGGATACAGTCATGAATGCAGGACCTTTCTAAGGTCAGAAAATCAGTCATGATGTCCTTATTGTGGCCGGGATATCTTCTGATACATGTAGTGTCCCTGTCTGATAATCCAGCTACAATAAGGACATCATGGCTGGGTTTTTGACAAGTCCCAGACCATAGAAAGTTTCTGCATTTGTGGTCGTATCCATTGGCAACCGATCTAGACAGCAGACTGTCAGCACTAAGATAGAGAAAATCTTTAAAACTCTGCAGAATTTTTAACTACTTATATTTGCAAAAATGTCTAACTTTTAATTATCTACAAATATAGATATGATTATGTTCATGGGAATACCCCTTTAATTACGTGCTCAGAGAAATGTAATAGTACAGCACAGAGCGGGAAGGGGTTAAATATATAAGGGTGAAAAAATGTTCATGTTGTCTTTTTTTCTTTTCACTTAGATTTCAGAATGAATAATGACTTGTCAGAGCTCAAGTATAAGGGTAAGAGCCCTCCAAGAATATGGATGTGTAACAGGCTGCAAGGCAAGCGAGCATTTGTGATACAGAAAGTAAAGTACAGTGAAATCTCTCCAAAAGACCACCTCATTGGGCAGACCACCTCTTTACCTGTGACGGATGTTTAGTTTTCTATACTAGCCATCTTCTTTGAGAAGACCACATCTCTAGAAAATCACTTTTCCTGCAATTTTGGATGGTCGTCTCAAACGGATTTCACTGTATTCAGAGATTAAGGTGGGGGGATCAGTGAACTAGGATCCCATTTTATTCCTATAGGGAACTGTACTATAATTTTTTTGACAGAAGTCCATTTATTGTGAATTTCTTCACAGAATCCACCGTTATCTCAGGGTTCAGTATGTGTAAGGAATACCGGATGATAGACCACTGTATGTTATTATGGCGTTTGCATTGTATTATATATCAGGGTCATTGCTTACTGTACCTTTTTCTTTTGTATTAAGAAACCACAGTTATTAAGACTGAGCTAAAGGTGCTGAAGACTATAGGTAAGTTTTCCCACAGTCTTTATTTCCTAATATTATACATTCTGTGAATATAAACCAGTTATATCATTTTCAGCGCAGATACAATAGTGTAGTGTATGTTTTAGCAAGTCCATATCCTTGTAGTAGATGGGGAAAAACAATATTCAGCACTTTACACACAATGCCCAGCTTATTTTTTTTTTTGGAAAGCCTGAGACTGTGCTTTCTATCACCCAAGTGCCAAAAAAGTGGGATGTGCCACAGTAAAAAAAAGTGCACAGGGGTTCGGTCCATTGCAAGCCCTCTCTGAAAAAGAGAAGGGCCCCCAAACCTCCCCAACCCTTAGAGCTATAAGGTCCTAGAAGGGTTGGGGTCTCCCTATGCCGAAGCAAGGGAGACCCAACTTGCTCCTGGTTTCCACATAGGCTCTTACCCCAGTGTACTTCCAGGAGTCTTCAACATGGGGCACCCACCACAGTAGAAGCAAAGGTAGGCCGGGGAGCAGGAGAGGAGGGAACCTAATGGCCACACAACTCCTCCCCCTAGACCTCGGGAGGGTCCCAAAAAGGCAACCACATCCCTCACTCCTGTCACAAACATGACAAAACAAATGGTGAAAAAATACATAAATTAAATAAGTGAGAAGATGTAGGTGTAGTATGACCTGATCTTCCAACTGGATCTATAAAAATTACCCATTGCAAGGCAGAAGACCGAGCAAATAGGGGTGAGTGCTCACTAGCTGTGAAAGAAGAAGTGCAGTGCGATGTGCCCAGGGATGTTTTAACATATTGGTGGGCCAGTGCAAAGATTTCATAACTGGGCCCCCCACATCATGACCCACTATTATACCCATCTGAAAGCTGCCAAAAACTGGGATTTTATATGGTGACATTCATTGGGTGTTATGTGACTGATGGAACTTTTCCACCTGTCAGAAATGTTTTATAAGTTCATCTCTAGTAATAATCGTTATTTCTATTATTTTAGCATGTAATGGTATCACTAGAGAGGCGGTTGGCGTATTTTCTCTATAAAGATCAGGCATGGACAGGGTCAAATGTAAACTTTATTGATGACTTTATTGAGTATGTTTTGTATAAGTGTTTGCTGAAACTCTTTTGGCGCTGCAACCTCGATGATGGTAAACGTCTGGGTCACAGCGCCAATAACTTCCCCGGTTATGTTCAGAGTGGTATTACAGAAGATACACCTGTGATTAGGCTCAGAGGAGTATTACATTATCCCTCTATGTGACAATTAGAGAGCAAAAGTTTAGTATGCTCTCTGATAGATAGGAGAGGGGATAACATGGACAGAAGTCCATACAAGCCCCCCCCCCCCCCCGGGCTCACATACAGGTTATGCACAGACAATGATGAGTTATCATCGTCTCTGCAGTCTGCAGCTCTGCTCCATCCCCCTCCTTCCTCCTTCAGCAGCTCTAAGATGATGCCTGAGGCTAGAGGGGGAGGCTAGAGCCTGGTATCTCAGGATACCTTAGGGCTATGAAGATGACCTTGGATTCATTTTAAAGATGAGAATCTCAGTGAAAGGGTTAAAGTCCCCCTGCTGTTGTACCCACAGTTTAATGTCCCTCTTCTACCACACAAAAATAAAATAAAAAATACACTAATACTCACATCTCCTCGCTCTCTTGCAGTCTCGGGTCCTAGAGTCTTCAAGGAGCTGCAGGCGTGATGTAAGTGACATCATCACATCGTGCTTGCAGCTCCCGGGAAAGAGAGGGGCATAATGGTAAAGCAGGGAGTGAACGGGCCCCTACTTCATTATCGTATGCAGCTCATCGGCGTCCTAAGGACACCAATGAGCTGAAGTTGGGGCAGCCTGGAACAGCAGGAGAGCAAATGCAGGACTGTCCCGCTGTCCTAAATAGGCGCCACTACCATAGGGCCTGTTGTAAGTGCACCGTTGGCCCTATGGTTAAAGCAGCCCTGGTTGTGCCTAACTCAATGGGATCCCATCCCCAGTGAGTTTGGGCACCCCAGGATTCAACATTCCCTGGGGCACTTCAGCTCCTCAGGCTTTCAAGCTCACAAACCTAGTGGCTTCAATCCAATGGCCAGGCCATACCACCATGCGGTTCTGTGTCCTCCATCAATGGCGTTCTGTTACCTCCTTACAGTAGGCCATCAATCTCACTGGCGGAGATACTTACTAACCACTGATAAGAACTGATACTGTTCTTGATCTTAGCCAAAAGGCCAAGAAGCCACAATGCCCAGCTAAAAGAGCTGAGTAGTGCCCTTAGGCTACATTCACATGGAAAATGGATGCAGTTGTTTTCACAGATCCCTCATAGACTTGAGTCTATGAAAAAGGACATAAACGGTGCATGTCCTATTTTAAAAAGCCTTGTGAATAGACATAATAAAGTCACGGCCATTCTTGACGTTCTACTGAATAAGGCCTTACTTTATTAAAGTGACAACAATCACAAACCCTCCTCCCCCATGTAAAGCTAAAACAAATGTATGCATGTTAGTCTCTGCGGAAAAGATCTAGACATACAGTCATATGAAAAAGTTTGGGCACCCCTATTAATCTTAATCATTTTTAGTTCTAAATATTTGGGTGTTTGCAACAGCCATTTCAATTTGATATATCTAATAACTGATGGACACAGTAATATTTCAGGACTGAAATGAGGTTTATTGTACTAACAGAAAATGTGCAATATGCATTAAACCAAAATTTGACCGGTGAAAAATTTGGGTACCCTTATCATTTTATTGATTTGAATACTCCTAACTACTTTTTACTGACTTACTGAAGCACAAAATTGGTTTTGTAACCTCACTGAGCTTTGAACTTCATAGCCAGGTGTATCCAATCATGAGAAAAGGTATTTAAGGTGGCCAATTGCAAGTTGTTCTCCTATTTGAATCTCCTCTGAAGAGTGGCATCATGGACTCCTCAAAACAACTCTCGAATGATCTGAAAACAAAGATTGTTCAACATAGTTGTTCAGGGGAAGGATACAAAAAGTTGTCTCAGAGATTTAACCTGTCAGTTTCCACTGTGAGGAACATAGTAAGGAAATGGAAGACCACAGGGACAGTTCTTGTTAAGCCCAGAAGTGGCAGGCCAAGAAAAATATCAGAAAGGCAGAGAAGAAGAATGGTGAGAACAGTCAAGGACAATCCACAGACCACCTCCAAAGAGCTGCAGCATCATCTTGCTGCAGATGGTGTCACTGTGCATCGGTCAACAATACAGCACACTTTGCACAAGGAGAAGCTGTATGGGAGAGTGATGCGAAAGAAGCCGTTTCTGAAAGCACGCCACAAACAGAGTCGCCTGAGGTATGCAAAAGCACATTTGGACAAGCCAGCTTCATTTTGGAAGAAGGTCCTGTGGACTGATGAAACAAAGATTGAGTTGTTTGGTCATACAAAAAGGCGTTATGCATGGCGTCAAAAAAACACAGCATTCCAAGAAAGACACTTGCTACCCACTGTAAAATTTGGTGGAGGTTCCATCATGCTTTGGGGCTGTGTGGCCAATGCCGGCACCGGGAATCTTGTTAAAGTTGAGGGTCGCATGGATTCAACTCAGTATCAGCAGATTCTTGAGAATAATGTACAAGAATCAGTGACGAATTTGAAGTTACGCCGGGGATGGATATTTCAGCAAGACAATGATCCAAAACACAGCTCCAAATCTACTCAGGTATTCATGCAGAGGAACAATTACAATGTTCTGGAATGGCCATCCCAGTCCCCAGACCTGAATATCATTGAACATCTGTGGGATAATTTGAAGCGGGCTGTCCATGCTCGGCGACCATCAAACTTAACTGAACTGGAATTGTTTTGTAAAGAGGAATGGTCAAAAATACCTTCATCCAGGATCCAGGAACTGATTAAAAGCTACAGGAAGCGACTAGAGGCTGTTATTTTTTCAAAAGGAGGATCTACTAAATATTAATGTCACTTTTCTGTTGAGGTGCCCATACTTTTGCACCGGTCAAATTTTGGTTTAATGCATATTTCACATTTTCTGTTAGTACAATAAACCTCATTTCAATCCTGAAATATTACTGTGTCCATCAGTTTTTTGTATCCTTCCCCTGAACAACTATGTTGAACAATCTTTGTTTTCAGATCATTTGAGAGTTGTTTTGAGGAGCCCATGATGCCACTCTTCAGAGGAGATTCAAATAGGAGAACAACTTGCAATTGGCCACCTTAAATACCTTTTCTCATGATTGGATACATCTGGCTATGAAGTTCAAAGCTCAGTGAGGTTACAAAACCAATTTTGTGCTTCAGTAAGTCAGTAAAAAGTAGTTAGGAGTATTCAAATCAATAAAATTATAAGGGTACCCAAATTTTTGCAGCGGTCAAATTTTGGTTTAATGCATATTGCACATTTTCTGTTAGTACAATAAACCTCATTTCAATCCTGAAATATTACTGTGTCCATCAGTTATTAGATATATCAAATTGAAATGGCTGTTGCAAACACCCAAATATTTAGAACTAAAAATGATTAAGATTAATAGGGGTGCCCAAACTTTTTCATATGACTGTATATATTACATATATCCATGGGGCTCCATTTACCAGATACACTCAGTCAGGGTATACTTTTTATCAGCTTTATACTGCGCTTTTCTATCCAGAGGACCACTGCAAACAAATCTATACTTTGTTATGCACTTTTTTGCAATGGAACCCTATGGGCATCGATATATGCCACTATAGTCTGGCATATGTCAGAGCCTTCCACTGGTGATTTACATCAGGAAATATGCCCAACGTATACTGCCAACAAAAGACTCAGACGCCATTTGCACTAAGACTAGGTTGTACAGGAAATACTTTCCCATGCAGAATATTTATGGTTTGGCTCAGTGAGCCGAGGTGTAACTTGAAGCTCCTGGGCACCAATACAAAATCTATAATGGGTCCCTACCTACCTTGCGTTATTTATAATAGTGGTATATTTTACGAAGCAGGGGGCCTTTTGGAGCCCCCTCAGGGTCCATTAGCAACTGCTATCGCTGCAACCTCTAGAGTTACATCCCTGCAACGGAGCCTTTTATTGGCAGTATATGTCGAGAAGATTTCCTGATGTATATATCTGGTGGAAAGCTCTGATATATACCACTGTATAGGTATACAGTGTGGCATGCCTCCATCATTGTAAAGAAATGTATAGAGCAAACCTGCTGCACTTTCCTATACCATTGAAAAAAAGTTATGCAACGCGTAGCGCCTCAAGGCTACATTCACATCTACATTGGAGTCTTCGTTGGGAGTGTCCGGCGCAAAATGTGTCAGAGATCGTAGACAAAAAAAGTCCTACAAGCTCGACTTTTCCATCCAGTAATGTCTGTGAAAAATAACCCAATGGATCCCATTATAGTCAATGGGGTCCATTGGGATCCGTTGCTGTCCATTAATAGATGGAACGTTTTTCTGTTCTTCTGGCACAGCAACTGACCAGAAGAATGGAGACAACAGTGCAGATGTGAACATAGCCTAACACAGACATAAGGACACTCTTTTGGCCTCTGTCAGGTAAATGGAGCCCTATCTACACTTGACATACATGCTGGAAGGTTTTTTTTTAACCTGGACATAGGATGCTGTGAGGTTTATAATACACCAGTATGTCAAATTGTGCATCCAGAGTATGAACTATACAGCTCTCTCTTCCCCTACCACAGCAGGAAGTCACAAGACAATCTGAACAACCAATCTGCCCCCGATCTACATATAGCCAAATTGTTCTATATAACTTTTGTCCTTTTTACATCTCTGAAGCTGATGAAACTTTCTTATCATTAGTTATCAAACTACTTAAAGAAGTAGTTGGCGAAAGTATGCAGTCTGCAAACACTTGTATACTCAGAAGGGACGTTCTCTTCTCAGTTACTGCTGACGGCCCTGTATATCTATGTATGTAATGAAATGCCGATTATTGGTGAAATAATAGAGGTCTCCAACTACACAAGTGGTATGAGAAGAGATGACCTGGAAATGATCATTTCACATTGTTTTCCTATAGCAAAATTCTCAGTTCTGTGTTGTTTGTAAGGTTAGCTAACTCTTCGCTGATCCTCTCTCCAGATTCCTGGATGACTGAAGAGAGGACATATTTGAAGTACAATGGTCCGTGTCTTCCATCTTGTACATTTTATTAATATAGAGAATTTAATAAAAAAAATAAACCAGCCACCAGGTAAGGATTTCTGAATGATAGTGCACCAATAAGCTATACTATCAAGGCTGGTATAGGAGCTGCACAAAGTGCACCAGATGGTTGCAGAGAGCGCCAAGTAGGTGTCTAGAAAAAAAATGAGCCCCGTCTTAGAACTGAACTACTTCCATAGAGCTACACATGTAAACACAAGACATTACAACAAGATCACACTGCAATACACACTGTATAAATACATGACAATGAGGTTCTTAGCGCACATTTTGGTCAAATTGTGTGAGCCCATCTGCTAGCGACAAGGTGTCCTCTTTAGGTGGGACCATATACTGCAAATCGTCTCCTCTCTCTGGGCCTGGACCTCCAAATGAATTCAAAGAAAGCATAGTTTGGCCATATTATGCTCTAATGCCGTATAACTACACCATGTTTGTGGATTTTAAGTACTTTATAATGTATTGTAGTGAGTCCTTTCTTGCACATTGTGTCAAAGTTTTTTCATCTGCTTTGCTTTAAGAAACTCAACTGAGGAGTGAGCTGAAAGACCTGAAGGATGAGGGTAAGTCATGAATAAAGTAATCTGCTGGGATCTATAGCTCACTGATGTAGGATCCCAACTGATCAGTTGACCTATCCTAAGGATCGGTCCTCTATATAAAAATCCCATAATACCCCTTTAGGTCTCTGATGGTTATTGTAATAGTATTTTGTGACTTTCAGATTCCTTGATAGCCAAAGAAATCTTCAACCTGAAGTATATTGGTAAGTATACTGGTACCATCACTAATAAAGCGTACATATATACTAATAATAATAGTATGTTATGTATAAGTGGCTATAAAGGGCATTCAAGGCCAGACTGAAGTAAAGGACCCACTAGTGGGCTCAGTTTGTATACACAATAGGACTTTGGGGTCCAGCAGAAGACAACCCCATCAGAAAGTGGAATAGATCAGGTTTTCATGTTAGTAGGTTATTTCACTAATACTTTTGGGGTTAGGTAAGATTATTGATGATATGATCTGTATATACAATGATAATAGTGGAATGTACAGTACAATTAAAGGGGTATTCCAGTAAGGGAAAAGTCATGCTCACCTCACAGAAACCCAAATGCCCTGGTTCCAGTTCTGCAAGGTCCCCCACTGGTTTATACTTCCTGGTCCAGTGATGACGTGTCAGCACAGGACATGCGATCGCTGCAGCCAAGTCTATGGGGTGGAGCTTGTAGACTTGTTTAGAAAGGGTATTGACTATGTGCACTACACTTATCACCTATCCAGTGAATAGGAACTTCTGAGCTTCCTCAGGCTCCATAATCCAGGTGTAAAATGTAACCCTATGAGTAGGTTCACACAGAGGAATTTGAGGGAGTCTTCCACCTCAGATTCATCTCCATATTCCGTCCGTTTAACCTGTGACGAAGCAGAGCTTTGGCTTTCCACAGCGGGGTTGCCCGCTGACTGGCCTTAGACACAATGGGAACATCTACTACGGGAACATTGACCAGGACACTTCTCTTTTCACCATCCTAACAAAAAGCAGCGTCGGTCACTGATTCCCATTGAAAACAATGAGAAGCAGATTCCAGCTGGAATTTGGAACTGATCAGCTCCACATTCCTCAGTGTGAACTGGCCCTTATAGTTGTCCCCTTAGAAATGAAACAACAATAATTATGATGGAAGTAAAACTTTTTGTTAACCTTTGCTTTATTGAATATTACTTTACCAACAGTGTGTTTTTATTCATGTAATTTTTAATCATTTTCTTTCATTTTGTAAGAGAATATTGTCATCAAGGGAGAGCTGAATAGTATAAAAAGTAGAGGAAAGTCCATTGGAAAAATAAAAAAGTAACGGCTTTTGAAATGTGGAGATGACCAAAAAAAAAGTACCTTGCAGCCCAAACTAGGATGCATCTTGAGGGGTTAATTTTCATGACATTTTTTTTCAGTTAATGTTTTTTGAATTATTTAGATTTTTTTTTTCCTTCAGTTGACAACCTTGCGTTAAAATTGGAAGATTCAGAACCAACAAAAAGTAAGATGATGATGTTAATTTGCTATAGAAGTTTTAGCTTTTATAGACACATATAATGGTGACACAGCAGGGAAACTGAACACTTGCATTGTATTCAGAATTTTTTATGCAGTTTTTTAAGTATTTTTTGATGCACAGGGGAAACATGTAAAATGAATATGTCTCCCCAGTAAAATACGCATCCACACCAAAAACTCAATGGCAAAAAACGCTGCGATTTACATTACCTGCAAAGTGAAGTAGATTCTGGTTAATATGCTGGCGTTTTCCCTATAGGATTAATCAAGGAAGAAAATCAGTTGAGAAAAACTTAGCAAAAGCGCGATGTGTTTCAGCTGCAGTTTTTTCTGCAGCGTTTTTTTTGCTACGTTTCGCCTTAGCCTTACTGCCAGGTTATTCCACCCATTGGAGCTGATCACTGGGGGCAGGGGTGAACCTAGATTTTCAGCTGCCTGAGGCACACGGTATATGACCACCTTTTTCTGGCCCTTAACACAGTATATAACCTCCTTTTTCAGGCCCACCACAAAGTATATGACCCCTTTTTTCTGACCGCCCCACAGTATATGACCCCCTTTTTTCACGTAGCACCTTGGTGTTCCTCAGTGTTGTGACGTAAATGCAGCGATGCCTAGAGGTGGCAGCAGAGGCCAGCCTGGACAGGAGCGTGGATGGGTGAGTAAACTACCGACCACTACCTATTACTATAATACAAAAAGTAGCGGCTCCCCAGTTTATTCCATGAGGCTCCGCCTGAGGCCATCACCTCAGGTCGCCTCATGGAAGATAGGCCCTTGGCTGGGGGACCCTGTTGCAGGATAGTCTGTGATCAGCTCCCTGTATTTTTATTTCTGGTCTTTTTTGTAGGCCTGTCCTGGGACACTGACTGGCTAATGTTTCAGGGCAGCTGTTATTACTTTTCCACCACTGAATCGGACTGGATGACTGCTGAAAACATGTGCCAAAGCATGGGGAGCAACCTGGTGATAATAGATAGTGAGGAGGAGCAGGTAAGTGCTGAGAATGGATGGGAAGGTGGGAAGCTCCATATTATTAAAGGGGTTACCCAGTTTCTAAGATTGTAACTAACGGTAGGGGAGAGTATAGGTACTGCAGCACTTCCCCATAGACTTCAATAGGCCATCAATCTTAGAAACTGATTAAAAGCTTTCAGTAAAGTAACAGAAGGAGGATTCCCCATCAACTTAAAATTTTATTTATTTATTTATTTTCATCACTATGAGCAAGGCCCAAGAAATGGATACAAGGGTGGCACCCTACTGACTGAGCCACAGGGTCTACTAGTTTTATTTGAAATGTAAATCCCATCAATATTTGGTGTGACCTTTGTCCTTTGCCCTCCATCAATTCTTCTCGGTACTTGCAGACAGTTTTTGAAGGAACTCAGCAGGGAGGTTGTTCCTGCCATCTTGGAGAACTAAGCCCAGATCTTCTGTGGATGTAGACTTGCTCCAATCCTTCGGTCTCTTCATGTAATCCCAGACAGACTGGATGATGGTGAGATCAGGGCTATATCTGTGGGGGCCGTATGATCACTTCCAGGGCTCCTCCTCCAAAGGGCAAAGGTCACACCAAATATTGATGGGATTTACATTTCTCTTTTCTTCATTCACTTTATTTTGTTAATTGACAAAATAAACTATTAACCTTTCTATTTCACCTGTGTGGTGTTAAAAACACAAGTGGTACTGAGAATAAAGATGCAGATGTGTAATAGGACCCAAATAGATCATTTTATTTATCTGTTTTTTTATAGGTGTTCCTGAACAATAACCACAAGGACAGATATTATTGGATAGGTCTAAATGATCTTGAAAACGAGAATTTATTTGTGTGGGTAGATGGGTCGTCAATGTCACACAGGTAAGGTGTATTTATTATCCTTCCAATGTAACAGCAAGGTCCTAAAACACAAATCTGCCAAAGGCTAGGTTCACACCGCGGAGCATTGGCATCCGAAATCTGTTGTGGCTTTCCTCTGCTGACTAGGCCCAGATGAATGGGCCTAATTGTCATGGACTCCAGAGCCGCGGAATCCATGACAAGATTGAGCAGGACGCTGATTTTTTTCGCATCTTGCTACAATCTCTGCCTTCCATTAAAAACAATGGAAGGCAGATTCGGGCGGAACATGCCACGGATTTGGGATCTGCCTTCCATTCTTACGTGTGAAACTAGCCTCAGGCTTCATGCACATGACCGAATGTGCTATCTAAGCCTAAGCTCACTGTCTTCCGGATCTTCTGAGTCTGTCTGTCTGTTCCAACGGATCTGAAAAGAACCTGCTCTAAAAATAAATTGGACAGAAGACCAGAAAGGCACTCGGTTAACCCATACAGTCGTGTGCATGAAGACTTATTATACAGGGATACAAAGGTATATTTATATCACTATCATTATTAGTATTAATATTACTAGGTAAGGCTGCGTTCACATTGCCGTTTGGAGACTCCATCGCAGTGTCCGTTGTAGATTTGCTGTGTGAAAAAATTCTGCAAGTCCGGTGGTTTCAGTTTAAAAGAATGGACACCCAATAGATCTCATTGCCAAATAGTAATGATGGGGAAGAAGACTATACGGTGATGTGGTATTATGGATGCTGGAATGACGCCCCCTGCTCCAGAATGTTTTATGTTATATGTGAGAAGAAACTCATCTAAAAGTAATCTCTTCATATACAGTAGCAATTCCTTTCATTGCTTTGGCTTCTTGTATTTTTGTATTGGTATTTTTGGATAGGTTTTTTTGTTACTCACATATATATTGGTCTATTTCCTATGCATATTGTTGTCATCTACATGAGCGTCCTCCTATAGCTAAGTAGCCTTTTTGTACTAAAGAAAATAGATACAAGAGCTATTACTGTTTACCTTTTACCAAAATGTTCTTGTCCTTAGCACTTCAGCATGAGCAATTTTGGTATTAAAGCAACACTCCAGCAAAACAAAAAAAGGCAGCAAAAGCTACTATTGAAGAATAATGTAATGCTCTTGTGTAGTTGTGAAGATTGTAGCTGTGATCTGATTTTACAAGCAGAAGGCAGGGAGAGCAGAGTGAAGCTGCATCTAAAAGGGTACACTGGAGATTCTGCACACAGAACTCACAGATAGTATACACAGTAAATTTATACACAGTAAATATCCAGGGGGTTTAAAACTCTACAGCGAATCATTGTATGGCTCTACCTATTATATCACTGCTCTCCTGGTCTCCTAAATAATGCAAAAATGATATATCTATGTATGGAGGGACATAGAGAGCAGGTCCAAGCCAGGGGAAAAAAGGATGTGTCAGACAGCTTCCAGGAGGATTTGATAGAAAATTACGACAGTATAAATTTTTAATATCATCACCTGCTACCTATGCACTATAATATTATAATGGAGTCTGTGATAGCAACGCTATCGAAATCTGATGTCATGACCCATTACTTTCACCGTATCGCACTACATAATGTGGCGTGGAAGCCTGCGACAACTGTGACATCTATAAATACACCACTGATACCTGCCCTCGCCTATATGACTATATTACGTATATGTCACATTTACTTTAATATCTACTCTTAGTACGCTTAGTATATGCTTTTTTTGTATTTTTGTTCCATTGCTGAATCAACTTTTCCTGCTGTCATGGAAACTGGATAGTTCTGCTCTGTGCATTAGCCACGTATTCCATTACTGGTAGACTAGCGACCACATATGTTTATCATACGCTCAGTATCTAGTATAACATATGGGCAATAGAGGCATACAGGAAGACTTTTACATAATGTTATACAATGCCACACAGTCATCCATAATGGAGCTAAACTCAGGACCTGGTGTCAAGTATTTGTAGTAACATTTCCACAATATTAAAGAATGAGTCCTATCTATCTATCTATCTATCTATCTATCCATCTCATATCTATCTATCTATCTAATCTATCTATCTATCTATCTATCTCATATCTATCTATCTATCTATCTATCTATCTATCTATCCATCTCATATCTATCTATCTATCTCATATCTATCTATCTATCTATCTATCTATAACCATCTCATATCTATCTATCTATCTATCTATCTACTACCTCTATCTATCTATCTACTATCTCATGATCTATGTATCTATCTATCTATCTATCCATCTCATAATCTATCTATCTATCTATCTATCTCATATCTATCTATCCATCTCATATCTATGTATCTATCTATCTATCTATCTATCTATCTATCTATCCATCTCATATCTATCTATCTATCTATCTATCTATCCATCTCATATCTATCTATCTATCTATCTATCTATCTATCTATCTATCTCAATCTATCTATCTATCTATCTCATATCTATCTATCTATCTATCTATCCATCTCATATCTATCTATCTATCTACCTATCTATCTCAATCTATCTATCTATCTATCTATCTATCTATCCATCTCATATCTATCTATCTATCCATATCATATCTATCTATCTATCTACCCATCTAATCTACTATCTATCTATCTATCTCAATCTATCTATCTACATATCTATGTATCTATCTATCTATCTATCTATCTATCCATCTCATATCTATCTATCTATCTATCTACATATCTATCTATCTCAATCTATCTATCTATCTATCTATCTATCTCTCTATCTATCTCTCATATAATCCATCTCATATCTATCTATCTATCTCCTATCTATCTATCTATCTATCTATCTATCTATCTATCTCATCTCTATCTATCTATCTATCTATCTATCTATCTACTACTATCTATCTATCTCTCTATCTATCTCTCATCTATCTCCATCTCTCTATCTATCTATCTATCTATCTATCTATCTCCTCTCTCTCTCTCTCTCTCTATCTATCTATCTATCTCTCATGTATATCCATCTCATATCTATCTATCTATCTATCTATCTATCTATCTATCTATCTATCTATTTTTCCACCTGTATGATTACATAATGTGTATGACACTATTGTTATATACAAATTACTATATGGGCAAGATTATGTGAGCACCTCTGTATGGGCATTACAGCTATGTGGGTACCATGTAGGCATTACTACAAGGCGGGCACTATATATATATTTATGCTAAATTATGCTGGTAAATTGCTAGTACACAACAGAACTATTGTGTGAGTATACATTGTTATCTAGTCATTATTTCAAGAGTACCCTTGTGTGGGTACAACTGTTGTGCCAGCATTATCTTCTTCGGGTTGGCTTTTCAGATGACTTTTAGCTGTGTTCCTGTGCAGACAGTCTTGGATCAGGGACCCCAGTTTAGCTTTACAGAAAATCCTCAGGCAGTATAAAATAGAACCTCTTACCTCATCAGAGGTCCAGGCTGCTGTCCCCTGTGCTTTGCACTGCAGCCCTGCTTATTCACATTGGTTTCTGTGTATAAGCAGAAGCCCACCAGAATGTCTATAAGAAATGAAGCCAATAGTGAGAAAAAAATCCTGTCCTGTAGTTACCAAATACATTCATTAACAAAAAAAAACAAAAAAAAACAATGCACCCAGATAAAAATATCTGGTGTGTTCTGATTAGACACTGGATCTTGCCACAAGAGGGCATAGAAGTGCTGCCCCCGCTGCTGTATAAAAAGGCTCTCAGAGGCTACAATTGGGTAGTGTACCTCTTACTAAGAGATCGCTGACTGCTAGACATGTCTCTACGACACAGTTGAAAACATTTTTCCCTGTTGACTTTATAAACAAATTGTCCGCCATCTAGGCCATTCTGACCAGGCTATTATGAGGTGTTAAGAGCAGTGGTTACGTCAGACATGGCGGACAAGCTCTAGACAGCCCATATAGGCCACCAGTAGACAAGCCAAGCAGCTCGCACAGTTTCCTTGTCGATCATCCAGATACAGGTGTTGCCTTCATTACACACCCCAGTCTCTGCCCAAATTACTTTCAGACGCTTAGCAGACAGCCACCGTTGCCTTCCTTTGCAATGCAACGAAAAACTTGGACTACTAAGGACTGATACTGTATCGTCTTTAGTCATGAATCCAGGTTCTGTTTGGGATGACACTTTGGTTCAAGTATTGAAGCCTTGTAGTGAGCTCTTCAATCCTGCCTTTGCTGTGGAGCGTCACACTGCCCGCTGCAGGTGTGATGATGTGGGGAGCCAATTTTATGACAGTCTGTCACCCCTAGTAGTGATACGACAGACACTTAGGCTAGGTTCACACAGCGGAAAATGAAGTGAAACTCCACTTGATTTTTTCTGCATCCTGCTGCAATCTCTGTCTCCCATTGAAAGATCCGTGGCGGATTCCTATGTGTGAACCTAGCCTAATAGCTCAGTGATATGTGCAGGATATTCTGCGGGCACCTGTATTGCCTCTTATGGCAGTGCTTCCAACTGGCAATGCTCACACACAAGGGTTTCCCAGGAATGTCTCCGCCAGATTACAACACTTCATTGGCTTACCCGGTCACCAAATTTATTGCCAAATGAGCATTAAAGGATGAGCTGGGACGCAGCTTCAGCAACCTATGAGTGTGCAGGATCTACAGGCCCAGCTGTAACATCTATGGGCAAATATGCCACAGGACACCATATGGAACCTATATACCTTCATGCTCAACTGTATCTCACCTTGCATCCAAACTAGAGGTGGCCCAAAAGGGTCGTAGAGCCTCCTTTCACTTATACAGTTGTCCCCAATAACCTTCTCCTTTCCCCCTAATATTGTAACCTCTTACATGTATCATCATTACAGTCACACGGAGAACGTTCATTCCATTCCAGCAACTCCTTCTTGGTGCGGGATTTTTTTGTCAATGAGTGCAAATACTGAAGCAAATGAGACCCAGTTAGGGGAGAGTTCCTAGAGGTTAACATTTTCACATTCACATATATATGAGATTTTGTGTCTAGCTCCAGACTTCCCTTTCTCCGTGGACACCATGGCCAGTTAATGTTCCATGTAAAATGTGGTCACCTCAAAGCCACCATTATGTGCCACATTACAGAAAGGGGTCCTGAGCGGAGAACACCTCTATGACGTCAAATATGCCCTAATAGGTTATAAAACAACCCCTTTAAGTGTTGTACAAATATTACCAGTCTCTTACTTTTGCTACTAGTGTCTCCTGGAATTTACAAGGCAGCAGGTTCACGGATCCAGTCTGCGGAGTGCAATGTGTTTATACCCAGTGATGGGAACTTGGATCCCGCTTGATACATGACAGATGTGGCGCCCTGCGCTGTGAGATCAGCCTTACTGGTAATACTAGGCGCTGCTATTCATTGTCTCTGCCAAGCTTTGAAATGTTTTAACATTCGCCTGATACGTCCACCTTCTGGTGACTTCATCTTCTTGGAGTCCACATGTCCTCATACAACTCCTGGATATTGTACAGATCTGGTTGTCTTCAGTGGCTGGTGATGTACAGGCAGCGAGCAGCTCCGTGTCATAACCAGGGGCTATAAAACAGACAACCCCTGTCTTCCTATATACAAACACAATAGAGAAGGCACAGAGAGAAAGAAACTATTCGCAAATAAACACATGCAAATATGGACCATAAAAGCAGTCTGATGGCTTCTGTTGAGGCCTTAGAAGGGGGAGCACCAACTTACATTGGCCCTACATCCTTTTCATATAAAGAATATATAAACTCCCTTGCAGACCCAAACTTAGAAAGGTGCAAACCGGGCATATACAGTAAGCCACTCCTGCTGAGGGGGCGCCACCAATGGCCTTGTTACTGTATGTGCTCACCATAACTGTAATTGTATAGCAGTAATAGGGCGCTCTTAGAAAGTGCGTCCTGGGCACATCCATCATGGGCAATTATAATTGCCAGGACAAGTCTGAACTAAATTAGGGTGCCCGCAGACATATCCGCATGCTAATTGCCGAGACACACTGGTCCTCTCCCATAGTATAGGTGCAGCCCGGCAATTGGTAGTAAGGACATGTGGACGCTAATGGTCGGGCCTGCACCGATACTATTGCTGCAAATGGGAGAGGACAGGTGTGTTCCAGCAAGTAGCATGACGGATGCAGATACACTGAATTTCAGGCTCCCTATCTCACCGTCCACTACATCTTCCAATGTGAGACGACCATCATTTTATAAACAGAGTTTGCAAAAGAGGATGAAAAGTGGACAGTAAAAGAATGGAAATGGGTGATTTGGAGCGATAAGATGAAAGTCAATAGACTGGGCTCTAGTGGGGGCAAATGGGTCTGGAAGAAACAAGAGAAAAGGGGCTAACGGATCGAGAAATTGAAAGAACTGTCAAGATTGGTGGAGGAAGCCTGATGATATGGGGTTGTATCACAGCCAAAGGATTTAGATACTAGACCAGGATTGATGGTGGTCTCAATGTTGAGCTATATGTGAGTATCCTACAAAACGAGTTACTTTGTACACTCGAGTACTATGGATATGAAAAGGATGACATAGTGTTCCAGCAGGCCAACGATCCGAAGCATACATTGAGATTAGCGAATAAATGGTTCAATGACAATGAAGTAGAGGTGCTGGATTGACCCGCACAGTCCCCAGACCTCAACCCAATCCAACACTTGTGGGTAGAGTTGAAGAAAAAGCTGTAGTCATACCCAAGTGAGTTGACCGTTATGCTCTAACATTGGGAACATGTAGGGGAGACCTGGGATCAGATTTCGGTCGAGACATGCTTGAATCTGATCAAGAGCATGCCCAGAAGAATTCAGGCAGTGTTGAAAGCCAAAGGTGGATTTACAAAGTACCAACAAAATAATAAAATTTAGATTTTTAGGAGCAAAACAGTAACAACACAGTTACATGACAAGAATCTACATAACTAATCATATGCTAAATAGTTGCAAGTCACATTTATGTATGAGATAGCCAAGATGACTGTCTATAAAATGATGGTAGTGTCACATTCTAAGCTGTAGTTAATGGTGAGATATGGAGCCTGAAAGTCACAAGTTCTAAACATTGTTACCTTTTTGCTCATCAGTGTATGTCTAAGAGCTCCCTAATTTAGACAATAAATAGTATTTGTATTACATTGGGCTTGCTGACATACTACATTTCCCAGCAGACCTAGCCACCTGGTTACATGTTCCTGTTTCTTTAAAAGTTAGTGTGCTCGCCTGCTAAGCTTCCTTCCCCTATCCAGTCTGCCTGTGAATAAAGGTCTAATTCTCTAGCCACACCCTGCCTGAGCAATATTCAGTTGTCTGTTACATGATCTGCTGTTTGGATGCATGCTGTCCTTCTGTCTGTATGTCTGTTGTTTCTGTCTGATACCCGAGTCAAGTGTGTAATCCTTTCAACACATTTGCTCTTGTCTGGTATAGGGGTTAAAGGGTGAATATTGGGGAGTCTGCTTAGACAGCACCGTCGGAGATGTCCCTAAGTCAAACTGGTGTACAACCCCTGGTCTGTAACATGGAGTTGTAACTTAGGCACTATGTGGCACTGCCACTGAGGCCCTGTATAGTATTATATTGTTGAAGTATACTGTATAGAGGTATAGACTTACTGTAGGTAGGGTATGGTATTGGGGGGGGTTGTTGGTTTTTTGTTGTGCTGGGCGGGGCTGTGGATATTGTTAAGTGTACTGTAAGGCAGTAGAGGCATTGTATGGTATTATATTGTTAAGTGTACTGTATGGAAGTAGAGGCATTGTATAGTATTATATTGTTAAGTGTACTGTATGGCAGTAGAGGCATTGTATAGCATTGGCATTTAGACTTAAACTGTATGGAAATGTTATTTGAACAACGTATTGTACGGTACTGTTACGTGGGCACTATCCTGTAATATGCCTATGAGCACTGTATGGCAAATTGTATGTTTTCTGAGACCATTGAATGGCACTCGGCTTGTTTTATGACACAGCTATCATATATAACCTCCTGTATATAGATTTCCCATCTGGATACACCAAATCCACAGAATCAGTCAAAGTTGAATGCTAAAAATTTTATTTTGCAAAAATTTACTTTGAGTGTAAGTTTCCATAATGAATTTGAGACATGAGAAAAGGCACATTGAATGTACAAGTGTGTATACAGCGTCCAAGGTTGGAGCTTCACATAGAAGTAAGCAGGCACGTGCAGGCACACGGTGTGTACAATATGGCGGTATTTTATGATGATGTGTGGGAGTTGTATTGGTTTGTGGTTATGGGCTACAATGTGGGCATTGTGAAAACATGGTCATTTATACTTGGACCGTAAGTATGTATAAGTATAGCAGCACTATATGAACTATAGTCTGCAACATGCAGGTAGATGGCAGTAAATGTACACGTGTGTATAAATTGAAAGGAACGTTTGTACATGGTACCATATTACAGGGACAAGGCAAGTAGAGGTGTGTGGAGGACACAGATGGTTACACAATGTTAGGCCCAGTAGACTGGCAGGTCTCCGCACAGCACTCGGATGGTCGTGCCCAGGATGGAAGGATCTGTCACCTGCTTAAGGGGGTCGTTCAGCTTGACAATCTCAGAGCCCATCTAAATAAAAAAATACATATAATGTTGAGTAATGTAACTATCAGATTTCTTCTAGAAAGACATAATTAGCTATAATGTATAGAAGCTGCATTAAACCACTGCGGAGGAAGAAGGAGGGGGCGTGGCTGTCAGCAAAGTGTTGACTGATCCTACTGACAACCAGTTACTTCTCACACATTCAGTGTCGGACTGGAATATCTAGGGCCCATGTATAGAATTGTTTCTAGAAGCTGACCGCCCAAAGCCAGTACCCCTGCAGATCAGCTGTACCGAGAAAGCGTGGCTGCAGGTAACAACATGTCAGGAGTCATGTAACTCACCCGCCATACAATGTGCACCACTGCACTACCTAAACCCACCTCTACACACTTTATGGAAAGCGAGCAGCGTGGCTTCTGGAATTGTTAACATTACCTGTAGCTACACTGTCCTGGAAAAGCTGATCTGCTGAGGTCCTGGCTGTCAGACCCCTGCAGATATAAAATTAAAGGCCTATACTAAGGAAAGGCCATCAATATTAGAAAGAAGAAGGATAAACCCTTTAAAGAGATTGTCCAGGAACTGGAGCAACCCATTTGGAGGGCAGGAGGTGTGAAATTAAATAAATAAATGAAAAAAAAAAAAAAAATAATATATATATATATATATATATATATATATATATATATAATAAGGTAACTAGTTCTACAGAGAAAAAAAATCATTAGAAATACATTTAAAGGGCTAAGAAAAATGATGAATGTGACTTTCATCACACTTCTATCCTGTGTGAGTTTCTATTTTAGTGACAGGGTTGTGTCTTCTTAGTAATACTGCCCTTTGATTCGTATCATATAGGATTTTACCTTGCTCATCATTTTTTCGGCAATGCTCTGAAGACTCTGTATGCGTTCTGACTCCATATGTGTAATGTAACATGCGTTTCCAGGGCGGGGGCGAGTGCAGATCAACAGCTGGAAATAGAGACACAGTTTATAAAATCTGTCTAGTTGTCGGCATCCATTAGATAAATGTAGGATTACACTGGCTTTAAGGCTCTTAGACTACAGTGCAAATGCTATACCAAGGTTCACCACTGGGGACAAGTAACATTTTTGTGTCCCATCATATTTATTATATCAATCTGTATACAAGCTATATAGGACAAAACACTTCCACTTTGCAGGCCAGTGACCCTCCATTCATTCGTCATATGGACTGTGTGCAACTCAGTCCCATTCAAGTAAATAGGGATGAACTGCAATACCAGGCACAGCCACTATACAATGCATGCGCTGTTCATGGTGAGCAGTGAAGAGGCCGCAGTACGTGTCCGAACGCTGCAGTCTCCTCAAACAGCTGATCGGTGGGGTTTACAGGTTGTGGACCCCCACTAATCTGATAGTGATGTCTGATCCTAAGGATAGGTCATCGATATCTTAGTCTCAGAAAGCTTTTTGAAAGTATCTGACATGTAGAAAGTTGGGAAAGTCAGTATAATGGGGGGGGGGGGGGGGTTGCCTTCTCTGTCCTATATTCAGTATAAGGCTAGGTTCACACGGTGGAATTTGTAGAAACTGAAAATTTCAGTTTCAGGAATTTAGAAGCAGATTTTTTTCAGCTTTACCCAATCTGCCACAGAATCCGCCATGGAATCTTCCGTGAAATTTGAAAATTCTGCACCGGTCATGCAGTATTTTTCCGCCTCCCCACTCTTTTCAATGGGAGTTCTCAGGCGGAATTCACCTGAAGATTGACCATGGCACTTATTTTGTCTGCTCCTTTACCCTCCCAATGGAGTAGGCGTCCAATTCTACGCCCTCTAGGGATACACCAGTATTGATCCCGGTACCTTGCTGTAGTCATACACAACACTGGCAGAGGTGTTGATCCCGGTGTTAAGATGAAAGGTTGCCACTCCGGCACTTCTCAGCCTGGTATCCGCTCCATCATGGAGAGACATCTGGAAAATCTAAAATCATAGACAAACAACAGTCAGAAACCTTGTTGAGTAGCTTTGTCTGTTAATGGAGAAAACCCTTTACAAAATGCAGCTCCGCTATTATTACTCCACTACAGTCAAAGGTCTCCATGTGATAGGAAAGTAATCCGGTAGTGAACACCTCAGATAAGGGCACATTTGACCAGATTAGATACAGGATTAGTAGCTGCCAGGAGGAGATAAACACTACTGTAGTATCGCTGGATTATGTGGAGCTGACTGTATACAAGGTATTGTGGGCCATTCACTAAGTCATTGGGTGATAACACTATAACTATTACAGCATAGGTTACTGGTTTGTGTCAGGTTATTACACCCACTAATCCAGGCTAATAGGTGCACAAGAGTCCGGTTTGTAATGATATATATACAGTATATATATATATATATATATAACCTAAACATGACCCATTCAGCTCTGCTACATCTATGGTGATTTGTTCCTTTCTTACCGTCTCTGTGTGTTTCTGGCTCATATGCAGACCCATCAAGAGGACCCCAAGAAGAACCACAACCAGGACCACCACAACCAGTACCACACACAGAAGCTTCTTAAAACCACCGAGACATGGGATACGGGGGAGGGGGAGCAGCTCTGAGTATACCTGGACATTGGGCAAGATAGACAGATCAGCAAAAGATAATCTTATATTGAGATCAAAAGATCATTCTCCGCTATGAGCTAAAATGAGCACTCTGAACCATATTACTAGGTTATTATACATTGTAAACTAAAATGAGCACTCAAAACCATGATATTAGTAGGTTACTATACACTATGAGCTAAAATGAGCACTCTAAACCGTATTATCAGGTTATCATACACTGTAAGCTAAAATATGCACTCTAAACCATGACGTTAGTAGGTTACAATACACTAAGAGCTAAAATGAGCACTCTAAACCATGATATTAGTAGGTATATGCTATAAAATAAAACAAGCACTCGAAACTGTGATACAGTATAAAAAGTTATTCTCCAGAATAAACTAAAACCAATAACTCAGTAGAATATTCTCTACTATGACCTAGAAAAAAAACTAAACCATGATACAAGTAGATTATTATCCAATTTAAGGTAAAACACTGCAAACCATGATATTACATGATATTAACCATTTATAATCCACTATGAGCAAAATGAGCACGCTAAACCATGATATTAGTAGGTTATTAGCATTCCTTAGCTAAATTGAGCATTCTAAATAATGATATTGTATAGACTGTTATTATTCAATATGACTTAAACTGAGTACTCTAACCATTAGATTATTAGTCACTATGAGCTAAGTGAGCACTCTAACCATAATATTAGTAGATTATTATTCACTATGAGCTAAGTGAGCACTCTAACCATACTATTAGTAGATTATTAGTCACTATGAGCTAAGTGAGCACTCTAACCATAATATTAGTACATTATTATTCACTATGAGCTAAGTGAGCACTCTAACCATATTAGATTATTATTAACTATGAACTAAGTGAGCACTCTAACCATAATATTAGTAGATTATACACTTTGTGCTAAAATGAGCACTTTAATCATAACATTAGCAGATTATTCTTCACTTTGAGCTAAAAAGTGCATACTAAACCATATGATTTTAGAAGAGCCTTCTCTACTATGAGATTATTGGATTATGACTGACCCATATCACAAATACCCATAGAAGTTTTATTCCTAATCTGGGCATCACATAGTGACTGTCTCCCAGGCTCACTCACCGGTGGTGTGTCCAACAACACAGTCTTGCTTTGCTCCATGGCTGCCTGTTTCTTCTGCTACCTGCAAGCTGAATGTTTTTTTCCAAGTCTTAGTCCAGAATATATAGCTGGACCTGTATCAGCGTCATTGCCATGAAGTGCTCCTCAGCCTCCTTTAAGAGTGCTTACTTCTATATGAAAATATTTAAGGACAGACATACTTCTAACATTTCAAGAGGTTCCACTAAAACATTTTCTACCAGATGCCCTTGGTTAATGGTTATCTTTCTGCAGCCAGTGGAGTGTTCATTTCTTAACCCCATATTTCAATTGTGCAATGACAACCTGTGCTTGGCAGAGCAGTTACGGATGGTAAAAACCCGGTCACAGCAAATTATCTGCAGGGTATGGGGCACAATATGGGAATCATGTGGCATGATACTCAGAGCAAGAGCTGGTACCTACAGTGGCTTGCATATGTATTCATACCCCTTGAACTTTTTCCCATTTTGCCACCTTACAACCACAAACTTAAATGTATTTTATTGAGATTTTCAGTGATAACCAACACAAAGTAGCAGATAATTGTGAAGTGGAAGGAAAATGATACAGTACACGGTTTTCACAATTTAATCAAATAAAAATCTGAAAAGTGTGATGTGCAAAAGTCTTCAGCCCCCCCTATACCAATACTTTGTAGAGCCACCTTTCGCTGCAATTACAGCTGCAAGTCTTTTGGGGTCTGTCTCTACCAGATTGGCACATCTAGAGATTGAGATTTTTGCCCATTCTTCATATATACCTCAAGCTCAGCCAGATTGGATGGAGCGTCTGTGAACAGCAATTTTCATGTCTTGCCACAGATGCTCAATGGGATTTAGGTCTGGACTGTGACTGGGCCATTCTAACACATGAATAGTCTTTGATCTAAACCATTCCACTGTAGCTCTGGCTGTAGGTTTAGGGTCATTGTCTTGCTGGAAGGTAAATCTCCTTCCCAGTCTCAAGTCTTTTGCAGCCTCCAACAGGTTTTCTTCCAGGATTGCCCTGTATTTATCTCCATCCATCTTCCCATCACCTCTGACCACTTTCCCTGTCTCTGCTGAAGAAAAGCCTCCCCCCACATGATGCTGCCCCCGCCATGTGTCACATTGGGGATGGTGTGTCCAGGGTGATGAGCAGGGTTACTTTTCCGCCACACATAGCGCTTTGCATTTAGGCCAAAAAGTTCAACTTTGGTCTCATCTGACCAGAGCACCTTCTTCCACATGTTTGCTGTGTCCCCTATATGGCTTGTGGCAAACTGAAAATGGCACTTTTTATGTCTTTCTTTCAACAATAGTTTTCTTCTTGCCACTCTTCCATAAAGGCCAGATTTGTGGAGTGCACGACTGTACCTGAGCTGTGGATTTCTGCAGCTCCTCCAGAGTGACCATGGGCCTCTTGGCTGCTTCTCTGACCAGTGCTCTTCTTGCTTGATCTTTTAGTTTAGGTGGACGGCCATGTCTTGGTAAGTTTGCAATTGTAGAATACTTTTTTCCATTTTTTGATAATGGATTGAACAATGCTCTTGTTGATGCTCAAAGCTTGGGATATGTTTTTATAACCTAAACCTGCTTTAAACTTCTCCACAACTTTATCTGTGACCTGTTTGGTGAGTTCCTTGGTCTTCATGATGCTGTTTGTTCACTAGTGTTCTCTAACAAACCACTGAGACCTTCACAGAACAGATGTATTTATACTGAGACTATATTACACACAGCTGGACTCTATTAACTCATTAAGAGACTTCTGAAGGCAATTGTGCGCACTGGATTTTATTTATGGGTATCAGAGTACAGGGGACTGAAGACTTTTGCACGTCACACTTTTCAGATTTTTATTTGATTACAATTTTGAAAACCATGTATCATTTTCATTCCACTTCACAATTATCTGCTACTTTGTGTTGGTCTATCACTTAAAATCTCAATAAGATACATTTAAGTTTGTGGTTATAAGGTGACAAAATGTGAAAAAGTTCAAGGGGTATGAATACTTTTGCAAGCCACTGTATATGTGTGTATGTATGGCAGTGGTGGACACAAACAGCTGAGGGCCCCTGTGCAAGAACAGTTTTTGGCCACTTGTTTTCCAATATCTCAGCATAGAGCACACCATTTATCTAAATCTAACAGGCAGAAGAAAGCGGCTAGAACATGAAACCCATATTCTGAAACCTCATATGATTATTATGGTCTCCCTAATTCAAAGGGATAAAGTGCTATGTGATGTCACAGTACAGGGATAATATACACAGTGATGTCACAGTACAGGGATAATACAAACAGTGATGTCACAGTAAAAGAATGCTAAATAGTGATGTCACAGTACAGGGAAAATAGGCCTAGAAACTGGTGTGAGTGATAATAGTTTATATTCAATTCTATAGACTGTGTTGGTGTTATATACAAAAAGGGAATACACTCAGTCAGTAGATGCCTCCTGGGTGCTAGAATAAGACGAATAGTCCTGTCCAGCAGATCATGGTCATGTCCACAGCCGTTTTGATGGCCATAGCTCTAGCATTCCTTTGAGGATTTGGCCACAGTTAATGGAGATGGAGTGCAACCTGTTGCCTAAGCCTTCTGTAAAGTGTCAAACACTTTCACCAATGCTCCTCATTACACAACACACACAAGAGCTACACAAACAACACACAAGTGTTTTAAATGCACCTGAGAGCAGAGCAAACACACAACCAGACCTCAGAGAGGTTTACTGACTTCTAGGACTCTTCACAGAGACAATCGCCCCCTCCCCATTCTAGTCTGCTTCTTCTTACCTTCTGTACCCCAGGATGCCAAAATCATCGCACACAATGGTGACAATGCACTTACATTATGTTTTATACATTTATTTTATATTCTTTACAGGAATGGCCTAATTTAGGATTAGCCAAATTGTGTGATCATTGGGGGTCCAAACCAGTGGCGTAACTAGGAATGGCTGGGCCCCAAGGTGAACATTTGACATTTATGTTCCCTCAGCTCCCCTGGGCCTCCGATCATTATACTCTGGGGTCTGAAAAGATCCCAGAATATAATGATAGCAGTGTTTATGGGGTTCGTGGCCCGCGGACTTACTTACTGATCCCCGCTCCTGCTCACAGCCACCTCCACTTCCGCAGAATGGGAAGCGTAGGTGGCCGTGAGCAGGAGTGGGGATCGGTAAGTAATAGGGCCCGTTACCTGCTGGGATTACACCAGCAGGTAACGGCCTATTAAAAAAAAAAAAAAAACATCAGGGGCCCGTCGGGCCCCCTAATTTCCCGGGCCCTGTGGCAGCCGCTCCCACTGCTACCCCGGTATTTACGCCACTGGTCCAAACAATGGGACCACAACTAATCAGAAGTGAATAGGGCTGAGCTGCAGTACCAGGAACAGGCATATGCACAGATGCCCCAATGCTCAAGCAAACGTTGTTGCTTCCTCATTCTGCTGACCAGTGGGGATCTCTGGGATCTGACCCCTGTCGTCACACATTGATTGCCTATTCTAAGCATCAATGTATATGCCTTGAAAACCCGTTTCACATCAGTTGTTTAGTACTGCTTTCCCCAAAGACTGGTGGCACCAAACATTTGGTCTTCAGGGACTGGTGACACTGAACAACTGGACTTCAGGGGATGGTGGCACCAAACAATTGGCTTCATGAACTACTGACAACATCCAGACTTCAAGGACTGGTGGCACCAAGCAACTGAACTTCAAAGCCTGTTGGTACCGAATAACTTTACTTAAGGGACTGGTGGTACCAGACAACTGGACTTCAGAAACTGGCGGCATCAAACACCTGGACTTCAGGGAATGATGGCATCAAACAACTAAACACCAAAAGTCACTAAACTATTGGTGGATAGCAAATGGTGTCAAGTAACGACTGAACATTAGGAACCTGGCCCAATGTAAATGTACAGGTGCATCTCTATAAATTAGAATATCTTTGAAATGTTTATTTCTTTCAGTAATTAAATTAAAAAAGTGACCTCCTATAGTTTCTAGATTCTTTACACACAGAGTGTTCTATTTCAAGTGTTTTATTTCTGTAAATGTTGATTATGGATTACAGGTAATGAAAATCCAAATCTAAGAAAATTAGAATATTGTGAAAAAGTTCAGTATTGTAAATTCAGTGTCACCTGCCAAGGTTTCCTCAGTCTGGTTCAGTAGGACACACAATCATGGAAGACGCTGATTATGAATTGTATTACTGAATTATTGAAATAAATGAACGGTTCAAAGATATTCTAATTTATTGAGACGCACCTGTACAAAATGGTTGTCTGGTTTCCTTAATAACTCCTCAATGACTGCTTACTGTCTTTCAGCCGGTAGTTGGTATAGTGCCTGAGTCTGCAGCAACGTCTTCTGGTATTTGGCTGCTTCAAAGTTCTTGCCATCTTGAAGGAGTAGGTTAGGTCACCAACTGTCAGCCACAACAAGGTACCCATAGAGAAGACAGAAGCAGAGGGGCTTAGTAGACCCAGATCAGTCCTGGTAGTAACCAATATCACCACAAGGGAATTTAATTTACAACGAATACACTCTGGTTGTTAAAGGGGTTTTCCAGTCTCCCTTGTTTGTGATACCATTGGTGGGGATCTGACACCTGAACCATCTGATACTGCTGCCTACAGTGAAGGATGAGGCACAGACTATGACTATTACATCAATAGAAGCATTGATGCTCCCAGCCCCGTCCTTTGCTGTCGCTTCTGACACTTGGAGGCAACAGGATCAGATGGTCTCAGTGTCGCCCCCCCCACCGCTTAGGTCATCAGTATGAAAAACGACTGAAAGGCTGGAAAACACCTTTAGGCTAAGGCCCACCAGTTAAACAATACTGCGGTGAAATCCATAGTGAAAACACATTGTATTTATTATGCTTACTTATATAGCGCCATCATATTCTGCAGCGCTTTACAGACATTGTGGTCACTGTCCCATATAGGGCTCACAATCTACATTCCCTATCAGTAGGTCTTTGGAGTGTGGGAGGAAACCGGAATAAACTCAAGCAAACATGGGGAGATCATACAAACTCCTTGCAGATGTCCTTGGTCGGATTCGAACCTAGGACTCCAGCGCTGCGTTGTGGGTTTTTTTGCCATGTTTTTCATTGCGTTTTTGCTGCATTTTTTCTTCCCCCATTAAATATATTTTGAGATTCTGAGAGCCAGGTTGCTAAAACAGTGGTTACCTATAGCGATTAGACTATAATGGGGTCTGCTGCATGTCCTCCATTTTTATACTGAAAACTGCGGAGAGAAAAATCCTAAATGCATTAGTCTGAGCATACCTCCCAACCGTCTGCGGTCCCAGTCGGTGGGAGGTATGTCCTGGATTCAACTCATCTTTTCCAGAGAGGATGCAGATGAGTTGAATACAGCGATGAAGCAGGAGCTGTTCACAGACAGCCTCTGCTTCATCACTGTGCTCCTGTATGAACCAGCCCTGGGAGCTGTAGGCGCGATGTGAAGATGTCATTCACATCGCGCCTGCAGCTCTCTCAACAGTCTGGAGAGGCAGACCTCAGACAGAGGAGCAGGGATGTGAGGAGAGGTAAGTATCAGTGTTTTATTATGTTAAACTGTGGGGGCAAATGGAGGGGGAACATTAAACTGGGGGCAGATGAAAAGTTGACACCAAACTGGGGGCAGATGGAGGGAGGGACATTAAATTGGTGGCAGATGAAGGGGGACATTAAACTGGGGGCAGATGGAGGGGGCATTAAACTGGGGACAGATGGAGGGGTGTGCAGATAGAGCATGACATTAAACCGTGGGGGTAGCTGGAGGGGGACATGTCCCCCTCTAGTTGCCCCCAGTTTAATGTCCCCCTCTCTAGTTGCCCCCAGTTTAATGTTCCCCTCCAGCTGCCCCAGTTTATTGTCCTTCCCTAGTTTCCGCCAGTTTAAACTGGGACTTAATACTGTGGGGTAATTGGAGATGAACATTATAATGTGGGGGCATATAATGGGCGACTGTAGGAGCATTATACTGTGTGAGAACACAAAGAGAAATGGATGAGTGGGCGGAGTCAATTTAGAAGCATGGCGTGCCACACATACTATCCCTATTTTTGTCCTTTGAAAGTTGGGAGGTATGAGGCCCCATGTAGGGAGAATGCTTCTTTTTTTGTTGAAGATTTTGGTCTGTTATTTTTTTTTTTAAGCCAAAGCCAAGAATGACTACATAAGGAATGGGAGATATATAGGAAGTTCTTATACTCGTCCCTTCTCCTCAATCCACTCCTGGCTTTGGCTCAAAAAACCACAACAAAATCTGCAACAAAAAAGCTGTGTTTCCGCAACGTGGGGCCTCAGCCTTAACTTTTTAACGTGGCACAAGCCTAAGCGGACCAAACCAATCACTCTCAAAGACGGGGCGGGCATCTGACCACTGCAAGCCATGAACAGGATTGAGGGGACGAAACCAATGACCCTCAAGACTGGGGGGAAACAGAGTCAGACCAATATATGCCGTGGCAAAAATGAGTACGGAGTGGACGAAACCAATACACTTTAAAATCTAGGGGAAGGTGCGGACGACCCGAGATATAACTGTGCCGTGGTGGTCCAGTCCAGTGTAGATACAGACTATACTCCGCACTGATTGCTCAGCCCAGACCTAACCGACAGTCTATCAATCAGTAACCCACGATGCGTGTCCATGGCGACCCCAGAGTAGGCGGGGTGGACACGCCCCCTCCTCTTCCTGATTGGCTAAGCCTTGTTTTCTTCCAAGTTTGAGTTGCCGTGGCCACACATAGCGGAAGCGGAAGTGCCGAGAGAGCTCCGGGGAGAGTGACAGCGAGGAGGATGGTGTCCTGGATTATCTCCCGGGCGGTGGTGTGAGTATCGCGGAGCTGCTGTGTCTGTACACCGCCATAGGCCTCTGTCACTCCCTGCACTGCCCCCCTCTCCATGTCCTCCCTAAGGAACTACAAGTCCCAGCATTCCCCGACTCTTACACCTGCTGGGGCTTATAGCTGAGTGTCCTGTCAGATACGTGTCATGGACCTACCATGGTGTGCCCATAGTCACTCTCTGACATCGGTCCCTTTAAATTGTGGTGGGAAAGTTGGGTGCCAACCGGTAGGTCACCCTTTGTGCCTCTTATAGGGGTGACCACCCAGCTTTTCTGCTGTTCTGAATGGCAAAAGATGGGAGCAGAAGCTGCGTATGGTGGCATCTGTCATTCAGGAGACTGGGAAAGCTGGGTGATCACTCCCCTAAGGTGGGAGGAAAGGACTGCCCTCTGTGAGCCGGGTGCACCTGCTAAGGACCCAGTGCCTATATATATACATCTATATACATGATCACCTGTTGTCTTCACTCTGGCAGATTCCCTCAGTGATAACAGCTGAGCAGCCTGAGCCCCCGGGGGGAGACCGTCCCTTTAATATCCTTCTTACTGCCTGCAAGCAGGTCTATGGCCATACACATAACAGTGATCAGCCGTCCACCACACCAGCAACGCTTGCGTTTGGGTTCCACTTGGGGGGCCCAAAAAATGTAAACCCAGTGCACTTAAAAAGTGTTTACCCGCGGAAGCCTGTGGATCCCATAGACTATAATGGGGTCTGCCGGGTTTCAGCCCAAAAAATGCGGATGTTACTGTATGTTCCAGGTAACCAGCACTGCGGGGGGCACTGATACTTGCCTAAAATGCTATTTGTAAGGTATCCCCTATCCGATCTAGTGGGACAAGCACTGGAGTGGGGGGGGGGGGGGTGCAGCTACTGGGACACCCACCGATCACAAGAACTGGGGTCCCTTGTACTCCTGTATGAGTAGTGGCACATACAGTGTTATTCTCCGCTGGCACTGCCCTCTACGGTAACTCTACCAGACCCATCAAGATTGAATGGAGCGGGCATGATTCACTTGTTGCTACATTCACACAGGGGAACGGGTCCGCTAATCTCATGATCTGTGCAGGTCCTGACATTTGGACCCCCACAGATCCTATAGTTATCCACTATCCAAATTTAAAAATAGTGGCATTCCCCTTTAAAGCAGATGAGCTTCCCAGCTCCTTTTCCCATAATGCCTTGTGATAAAACCAATGACGACAGAGGATCTGCATGCTGGGCCCCCTCTACAGCTCAAAACGGGGGTCTTTGAGTTGAGGACTATACATAGTACTCCATTATGGCACCTCATACAGTCATCTATTCTGTGTCTAGTAAATGCCTGTGTTATGGCGGTGACTGGCTCGTAATGAAGGATAACCTTTCTAATTATCCATTAAGGAATTTTATTAACTTTGATATCCTGATTGTTGCCTAGTAACCAGCAGTGCCGTCAGTAGGTGGCCACCCTGGATCTCCTTGTTTCTGGGCGCTTATTGTTGACACTTCCTCCACCATCATTTTGTCACTGTTTTTTCTATAATTTTCCCCTATATTATTATTATTATTATGACATTTTGTGATGCCAGTGAGGAGTGATTCATCTGAAAGGTGCGCACCCTGGAGTGACGTTACCTGCGCTGTTCACACTGCTGTAAGACGCGTGCAGAGCCGTCCCTACTGAGCCTGCCTAACCACTAAGGTGTCTTATTTCTCCTGCTTTAGCCCTGACTTTTCTGTATGCCAGGCCCGGTGTGTACTCAGTCTGAGTAATGCTGGCACATGTTTAATGACTATTTTGGATCTTTCACTGCGCGTTGTTTTGGGCGTGTACGGTGGCTTGTAAACTGGTTCTGTTTATACTCTATACAGTACAGTTTTAGTGTTGGCTCCGCCTCACCACTGATGATGTCATCTGTGTATTACATGTGGCCCCCCCATTGTTTTATGGCACGTGTTAAGTAATATTTTTGCGTTCTTCTCCCCATAGGCTCGCCTTTGGTTTGCTATACCCTGCCTATTCATCATATAAAGCAGTGAAAACCAAGAATGTTCGAGAATATGTGAGTATAACATGTGGTTTATACCTGCATTATAGAGCTGGCTCTACCGGGGGAGAACTGCAACCATCCAGATACTATATATTACATGGGTGGCCCAAGTCTGCCAGAGCTCACAGAGGGGAGTAGTGAACAGGGGGCTTACTGCTATGACTTCTATATGCCCTTAATGGACATGTGGGTTGTGGTGGTTCTGCTAGTATACATACTATAACGGTGTATGTGGTTACTAGCTTAGGGGTAAAGGCAGTAAGGGCTACAAAGATTTGGTCATGCCTAAATCCATCAAGTATGATCCTTGTTTCTCACCTCTCCCATATGCTTTCATTTGTGACCCAATTTACTGCTGGCGGCCGCTGAGCATCTCACTTTCCAATTAAAGGATTTGTTCAAGGCTTAGGAGAAATGGATACTGATCAGATTGGTCAGGGTCCAACACCTGGACCCATATCGATCAGTTCTTTTGTCCTCTGGAAGCTGTATACTAGGTGAATGGCCGAAAGTAGCTCTGCTCCTACTCAAGGAAATGGGAGCAGGGTTGCAGTTCCCCGGCGTCACTACTACAGTGTATGGACCAGAAGCTGTATACAATGTACTTTGTAATATATATTATCAGAGAAAATGCTTCTTTCTCCACGTATTCGTCTCTCTTCCTGCTTCCTTCTCCCTCCTAAACTGAAATTCACTCTGAAATCTCGGCTTAATCTGTCATGATAATGCATAAATTAAGCAGAGGTTTCAGATTACATGCAAGTCTAAGGAGAGGAGAGACCCAGGCACAGATTTCTGGAGATGAATAGGAAGTTTCTGTCTCATCCCAAGTGCTTTATTAACAGCAATACAGGTTGGTACTTCTCAGTAATACCCTGTATGATCTTGTTGCTGTTTTGGAATGTGAGAAAAACATTTATGGAGAAGATTCTTCTCTACTCACTACTATCTGTCTTTGTCAATCTGTCTCTGCAGAGTCTGTAGCTGCATAAAAATAAACCCTGTGAAAAAAAAAAGACACAAAACAAGAAAATCTGGTCTGGCCTTGAATCCCTTATGTACTATAAAGTGCAAAACTATTCCTGATCATTATCAGGGGAGATTGTCTAGGCTTGAAGCCAAAAGCTGTCATCTATTTTTCCCTTCCAGTTTTTGGTGGACGGAATGGTAGTCCACATGGGGAGCCAGTGACAGATATCTAATGTCCATAGTCAGGGCTGTGGAATTGGTAGGCCAAACCACCGATGCTGACAGTCATGGTCAGCCGACCGGAGTCCCAGAACTTCCCATATACCTATCTTCCTTGGTATCTAACCAACACACAGTGGATTTGACAGTCATTGCACTTCTTGTCTTCTCAGGTACGCTGGATGATGTACTGGATTGTCTTTGCCCTCTTCATGACAGTAGAAACATTCACGGACATCTTCCTCTCCTGGTAAGTTCCTAAGGCTTTAAAAGGAAGTTTCCAGTTAGGTCATCGATATGTGATTGGTGGGGTCTGACTCCGAGGACTCTTGCCAGTCAGCAGTTTGTTCAGACCATGGCACTCACAAGTGCTGTGGCCTCTTTCCTGTGCGATGATGTCACGTTCATTGATCACATGGTACAGTACCATTCAAGTGAATGGGGCTGAACTACAATACTAAGCATAGCTCCTACAATATGTGCGGCACTGTACTTGACATTCCATGAAGGCTCACCCAAAAGCAGCAGCCTGTTCAAAAAGCTGATCTGCTGAAGGCCGTAGGTGTCGGACCCCCATAAATCACTTAAGGATAGGTCATCAACATATAAGTCCCAGAAAACCCCTTTAAAGCCATATATTAACTAATTACCTTACCTTTAATAGCAGGAGTGGCTCAGATAGAAGGCAGCTATGAGGAGCTCTCCCCACCACATATATAATAATCTGTTTACCCCTCCCCCACTGTCCCTGAAATGTTTTGGCCTTTACACTCATTTTTCTCTTTCTGGACAGGTTCCCATTCTACTATGAGATTAAGATGGCCTTTGTGGTCTGGCTGCTGTCCCCGTACACACGAGGAGCCAGCTTACTGTACAGGAAGTGTGTGCATCCTGCCCTGTCCCTGCGGGAAAAGGTACTGTACTCCTTATCATTCCTGTGTAGCCTTCCTGAGACAGCCTGGGTGGACCAGGAGGTCAGACTATATATGCAGGAATCTATACATACAAGACATAAACCTATGACATGTAAAATGTATAGCAGTGAGGAGTGGCCAATGGTACTGTCTGTTACACGGGTATCACCCAGCCTACCCACACTGGATAACAGATTTCCTAGTTGTGCAGCATTATAGGAGTGGGCTATATGTTACAATGTATAAAAAGGGGATTTGGCGTTCTGTTTGTCCTGTTGTCCATTACCTATATTTAGTAGAAGTGCTGGCTACATGGGGAGGAACCTGAGAAGTACTGGGTACCTGGCAGGAGATCAAGTGCAGTGCTGGTTACATGGGGGGAGCTCGGGTGCAGTGCTGGTTACATGGGGGGAGCTCGGGTGCAGTGCTGGTTACATGGGGGGAGCTCGGGTGCAGTGCTGGTTACATGGGAGGGAGCTCCGGTGCAGTGCTGGTTACATGGGGGGGGGGGAGCTCGGGTGCAGTGCTGGTTACATGGGGGGGGGGGAGCTCGGGTGCAGTGCTGGTTACATGGGGGGGGGAGCTCGGGTGCAGTGCTGGTTACATGGGGGGGGGAGCTCGGGTGCATGCTGGTTACATGGGGGGGGAGCTCGGGTACATGCTGGTTACATGGGGGGGGAGCTCGGGTACAGTGCTGGTTACATGGGGGGGAGCTCAGGTGCATGCTGGTTACATGGGGGGGAGCTCGGGTGCATGCTGGTTACATGGGGGAGCTCGGGTGCATGCTGGTTACATGGGGGGGAGCTCAGGTGCAGTGCTGGTTACATGGGGGGGGGAGCTCGGGTGCAGTGCTGGTTACATGGGGGGAGCTCGGGTGCAGTGCTGGTTACATGGGGGGGAGCTCCGGTGCAGTGCTGGTTACATGGGGGGGGAGCTCGGGTGCAGTGCTGGTTACATGGGGGGGAGCTCGGGTGCAGTGCTGGTTACATGGAGGGGAGCTCGGGTGCAGTGCTGGTTACATGGAGGGGAGCTCCGGTGCAGTGCTGGTTACATGGAGGGGAGCTCGGGTGCAGTGCTGGTTACATGGGGGGAGCTCGGGTGCATGCTGGTCATGGGGGGGGGCTCGGGTGCAGTGCTGGTTACATGGGGGAGCTCGGGTGCAGTGCTGGTTACATGGGGGGGGGGCTCGGGTGCATGCTGGTTACATGGGGGGAGCTCCGGTGCAGTGCTGGTTACATGGGGGGAGCTCCGGTGCAGTGCTGGTTACATGGGGGGAGCTCCGGTGCAGTGCTGGTTACATGGAGGGGAGCTCCGGTGCAGTGCTGGTTACATGGAGGGGAGCTCCGGTGCAGTGCTGGTTACATGGAGGGGAGCTCGGGTGCAGTGCTGGTTACATGGGGGGAGCTCGGGTGCAGTGCTGGTTACATGGGGGGGGGGCTCGGGTGCAGTGCTGGTTACATGGGGGGAGCTCCGGTGCAGTGCTGGTTACATGGGGGGGGGGGGCTCGGGTGCAGTGCTGGTTACATGGGGGGAGCTCCGGTGCAGTGCTGGTTACATGGGGGGAGCTCGGGTGCAGTGCTGGTTACATGGGGGGGGGGGGGCTCGGGTGCAGTGCTGGTTACATGGGGGGAGCTCCGGTGCAGTGCTGGTTACATGGGGGGGGGGGGCTCGGGTGCAGTGCTGGTTACATGGGGGGAGCTCCGGTGCAGTGCTGGTTACATGGGGGGAGCTCGGGTGCAGTGCTGGTTACATGGGGGGAGCTCGGGTGCAGTGCTGGTTACATTTTCATTCTTTATTACCTCCTACACTCTGTAGTGATCCCATGTAAACTTTATTTTGTTAAAACCACAGTTCCCAGCATAACTTGTATGGGGTGTTGGCATCTGTAGTCCTCTGTAAAGTGCTGCAGCCTCTCTTATGAGCACTTATGGACACTTCTTACACAAACTGCTCATAGACCTGTTAAAGATGCCTCTCCCTCATGACTGCGACACTTTTTAACCCTGTGAGAACATCTGCTGTATACTGACAGTGCTGCATTGAATTCAGTTGTGCATCATTTGGTAGTAGAGGAAAATGTGCAAAAATATATAAAAAAGAAAGGGAATAAAATACATGATACTTTGTTTTAAAAAAAAAAATAAAAATACTCATTTATACACAGTGATATCACAGCAAGTTCTGTACCTGAACTATAAAACAGATGCATTGTGAACACTGTATTAAAAAAACAGTCAATACGAGGAGAGAAATTTTTCTCCACCTTCCGTGAAGATAAAAAAAGAGCTTTTCAATACATTTATCTGTACCCCAAAATGGTTCCATTGCAAAATATAACTCGTCCTGCAAAAAAAACAGGCCATTATATGGCTATGTCAGCGGAACAGCTAAAATGTAACTCTTGTTACCCAATGATGAAACAAACAAAAAAGTAGAATGGACCATAAAGGGGTCTCCTGGCCCCAAATGGATTGGTCAACAGTATGTGATCTGTGGGGTTTGACACCTGGACCCCACACTGATCATCTATTTTGGCACCCTCTAGGTGCTGGACGCTGGCTCAGTGGACAGGAAGCACGTGCAGGTTTGCTTCTATACAAGTAACAAGCAGTTCCCTGGAAAGGACAGTTCTCTGCCTAGAGGTTCCCAGAACAGCTGATCTGTGTGGGGTATGAGTGTTGGACCCCCACAGATCACATATCCTGTGGGTAGGTCATTAGTATAAAAACTCCATTTGGGACTGGAAAACAGCTTTAAGGGGTTAAAGGATCTGTTTGGCTGGATCGTAGCTGTATTTGGGTGTTCCTCTGCATTCCATTAGGTATAGACTCTTGGTGTGTACAGGCCTCTCTCTCCTGTGTGACAGACATGGCTGTCATCTGTAGTAGCAGCAGTGCCCCCAGGGTGCTCCTGGATTCCAGAGGCAGCGTCTGTCCTGACCTGTTCTTTACCTCACACAACAGCTGCAGGAAGAGTCGTAAGACCGGCGAATACCTTAGTATTAACCTTCTATCCTCTTCTTCCTCTATCTGGTGCACGTTTGACCTAGATTTTCTTTCTTTCCGCAGGAGATAGACTCATATATTGTACAAGCAAAGGAGCGAAGCTACGAATCGGTTGTCACACTTGGACGGAAAGGTCTAAACATAGCGGCCACTGCGGCCGTGCAAGCAGCCACCAAGGTACTTCTATGAGTGGAGTGTGCAGTATTTAAAGGGCTTTTGCAGAATTTGGATATACAAGACTTGTCCTTACAATAGATCATCGATATCAGATGGGGAGGGGGGATCTGACACGCGGCACCACCACTGATCAGCTGATATCGTGAGATGCGGCCACTCAAACTAGCACAGGGGATGGAGCCCAAAGCAGACAGCTCCGTTCACTGTGTAGTGGCCAATCCTGGTTACTGCAGCGCAATCCTGGAAGCTGCATTAACCTGACTCCACAGAGGATTATCTCCCCACACCCAACCGCCTCTCCCCCTCCGTAACTGGGACTCTTATTACACAGGAAAACCAAATAAAAAAAAAATATATATATATAAATTTCGACTTGCTTTTTCCAGGGACAAGGGGCTCTGGTTGGACGTCTACGAAGCTTCAGTATGCAGGATTTGAGGGAGCTCCCAGATGATACTCCCTTACACTACAATGATTCCCTGTATCCAGAGGCTGACCTCCATCGCCGCCCTATAGGTGAGCTTTTTTTCTATGACGGAAGGATATAGAAATATATTTTGTTAGCACAGTGTCTATAAACAGTACTTGCAGAGACACTACAGCACACCACATGTGCCATCTGAGGAGGGCGAACACCTCTAATATTCACCTTACACTTCTTGCACAGGTTATTCTACTCAGTCCCAAGCCGACAGTGACTCCATGGATGAAAGGTGGTCAGACACTGAAAGCAAAACCTCAGCGAGGACAAGAGGCGGCCTACATCAAAAACCACTACAGAGGAGCCAAAGTCTAAGGGTGTCAAAGAAGAAGGTGGTGTCGAGAGAGGTGAGGAATGCTCCGAATGTTCCATGTTCTGTATACAGATGCACAATAATGAAAGTATTTTATGCACACAGCTGAGCACTACTATATTGTACCATGTTATACACACTGCCTAATACTACTACTATACTGTATGTACTGCATTTATACACCCTGCCTATCACCACTACTACTATACTGTATGTACTGCATTTATACACCCTGCCTATCACCACTACTACTATACTGTATGTACTGTCATAGTGTTCTATACTACTACTATACTGTGTGTACCATGTCATATACATAGCATCCCTAGCACTACCACTACTATATACTGTATGTAACATGTCATACACAGTACCTAGTACTGCTACTGTACTGTATGTGCTGCATTTATACACACTACCTAACACTACTACTATATAGTATGTATCGTGATATACACATTTTTTTTTCTCCATTTTACTTCTATAAAGGTACACTCACTAGCCCTACCGCTATACTAGGTACATCACAACCTAACTCTAACACTACTATATGTACTGTTATACACACTACCTCTGCCGCTATACTATATACATCACAACCCAACTCTACCACTACTCTATGTACTGTTATACACACTTCCTCTACAGCTATACTATATACATCACAACCCAACTCTACCACTGCTGCTATACTCTATATACTGTGTCATACACACATGTAACCTTACCACTATACCATATACATCACAACCTAACTCTACCACTACTACTATACTGTGTCATAGCGTGGTGCACAGACCGTCCTCCCCTTACCCCTTCTCTTCTATGATTTCAGGCATCTCTCCGGAGCAGTAAACCTCGAGCAAAGAAGAAGGTGGTACAATCTGAGTCAGAAATGTAATTTCCATCAGGATAGAGAGAAGCGCGGGTGCAATGGCTGCCCATCCTCAATGATACAAAGCTGAAAACACTGAATTTTATACCTAACTTAATGTTCACACTGGCTGTGCTGCGGTTTCACGGCGCTTGTATATCTGTGTAAATATGTTAGTGTGATCGCTAGGTCTGTCTGTCCATGGTTTAAGTGTATATGTAGAGGGCTGCACTTTGTATGGTCACTACACTCATTTTCTTTGGTCATCATACCAGTTAGCTAACCCTTAAGCTAGCCATATATGTCCACATGCCTCACTATCGCCATCTATCTGTCCCCAGGACCTTCATTTTGGGGTCCAGACTGGACACTCGGTGTGTACCTTACTACATAGGTATATGCCACAAATATTGGCATAGACGTACAGCCACGTTATGTGTCGTCTCTAATGTATGTACATTTATATATGTGTGTGAGCACAGGCAGCAGTGTATATGTATACAGCCCCTGTGCGTGTATGTCCAGCCATGTGACATGATCACCGCTGTGGTGTCATGCAATCTCAGTATCACTTTATCATTGCCCTAATTCACATCCTGCCTCAGTATCGGGGCGCTTACTTGCTGCTGGGCACATGATACGTAATAGTGCACAGTTTAGAAGCCGTATATTCACACATGGCAGATTTCTTGGCGGCTGAGCCATTTCCATTCAATTGGATGGGGCGGTTTCTGCAGCAAGCACATGTATCCCTGCAGATGAATTTTCTGCTATGTGTGAATATGCACTTCCAGTGATATACGCCTTAGCCTTTTGTGTTGTCTGGAGTGCCATAGGTTACAGACCAGTGTCCTGTGACACGCACGCCATTGTGTCCGCTGGGTGAATGACCTATACTCATCGCCATACCTTTGCACGCACTGATGCACTAATTTATTTTTAACCTTCTAAATTCTGTTATTTTTACTAGTATCTGATCAATACGATAAAAGGTTAATATGTTTTTAAGGATAATCTTTAGGGTCAGGGTTTATGATGTGTTGTAATTGCAGAATCTATGCAAATAGAAATCTTAAAGTAGTTGTCCAGGATTACAAAAATATGGCTAATTTCTTTCTAAAACAGTGCTACGCCAGTCTACTGGTTGCATGTGGTATTGCAGCTCAGCCCCATTTAATTTCATGGAGCTCAGCTGCAGTAGACAGGCATGGTGCAGTTTGTGGAACTAGGCAGCCATGATTTCTTATCCTGGACACCCCCTTTCATTTTTTTTTTTCTTATGAAATGTTATCACCCTCCAGAAATCCTTTCATAGGGTTATCATGGAATTGGAAGAAAAAAACATGCTTGTGTTGTCTCAGGAACAGCGCCACCCTTGTATGTAGGCTGATAAAAGTATTACAGCTTAACTACATTCACTCAAATGAAGTCAGGCTGTAGTGTCTATAGACAAAAAACTGGTACTGTGTGTGGGGAGAAAAAAACAGCTATGTTTTTGTCTTTTAATCTCCAACATCACCTTTAAGGGTAGCTCTGGTTTAGAGGAATGCAGGCTGATAATGTGTTAAGGCATTGTATTTTCTGATATTTCCATATATACATTCACCAGTCCAAACTTACACAAAGAAGGGCAAGTGCATTACAGTTCCTAGCATTTGCCATAGCAGCTCATATAGAGACTACAGAGCAAGTGTGTGTCTCCATGGTTACAGGCTACAACCAACCTCTGTGTAGTCTGATCCCGCAGTCATATGCATGTTTGTTAGAAGTAGGTATAACTGCAGGACCGGATTACACAGAATTGTTCGTAGTCTGTTACCATGGACAGATCTAGGTCTACATGGGAGCTGTAGCCACAGAACGAAGGATTTTTTTTAATTCTGACTGTTTGCAAAGTTGCTTCACTTTTTATTTTAGTGATCTGGACCTCACATGTAATATTTTAGCCTGTGTATCCCTAGGTTAGAGGTATATGGTAAAGAGGTTTTACCACTACAGACATTTATGGCACTTCTGTTTCATGGAGTGGGGGGTTCTGACTACTAGCACCCCTACAGATCCTTAAAACAAAGGTACCCCTTGGCCACTGGAAAGATTGCTGTCACAACTGTGTTGCCCATTCACTATAATGGGGAGGAACTGCCAAGAGATTGGGTATCCCTGTTCTAAGGCTCAATGTGGGCCCCTGCAGTCCTGCCCTCCACAGTCAGCCATATTTGGCATGTGTGTACTATAAATGTCTATACGGGAAACTTCCTTTCTGCTCATTGACCTGTATGTCTGCCCTTATGCAGCTTTTGCCAAATAAATTGTAGCAGGGAACAAGGGAGAGACTTGTCACATGTAAGGATGACAAAATAATACAGGACCTTTAGTATCTAGTGCCTTAATGTGACATGCATTTCCATGTCGGGGAACATGTGTGCAGCCACGCTGTCCTTGTCTTATCCGAGCCATTGTCTTACACTGATGACCAAAGCCCCATTGTTTTACCAAAAAATGTAGTATCACCTGTAGGTAAAAATCCTCGAGTCATTTCTGACCAAAGGGATTCTCCAGGATCTGTGAGTACTCTTAGGCGACAAATCCAGGGGTTCCCGGCTGGTTAAACCCTGGGTCTTATGATCAGACCCAGTACCCGGCCCCAGATTCCTCTACTGTGTTTATAGGTAGTTACTTGTACTATGTTGGCTGGTTGTGCTACTATAATGATCTAGTATGTCAGCCCCCATGCTACAGGTAACCTGCAGTGAACACAGGAGAAAAGGGTGTAGGCAGAGCGACTCGGGGTCCTTGTTCTGACCATGTGACCAGGGTCGGAACCAGCCTGGAACCCCTAGGAACTGCGTATAAAAACCCAGGAGGAAGTAAGTACTCATGGACTCCCTTCAAACACTTAAGCAGAACTGATATTGTGATATTATGCCTAGTGCAGGGCCTAAGGGGACGGAGTATGATACAGGGATTTATATAATGCCAATGAGGATCCCAGTGTCATGTAGCGCCCCCCTCTGACTGTGCACTAGACATAACAACAGTTATGCCTGGAGTATCCCTTTACATCTCCATGCCGGAGCGGCCATAATGGTTGTCGCCTAGTAATTCATGGGTTTCTATTCACTGGTGGTTTCAGGGGGAGATGTTCTGGGAGTACATGGGTTACATAGATTATTGCACTTTGTCCTTTTGCACTGTGCTAGTGTCTGGCTGACATTCTCATCCCACCACTGTGCAGCAGACGGTTACAATGCTCCCTTGTCTTACTATGTCTATATGTCAGCCGTCCTCTTGTGCTGGGGTCCACTTAATCATTCCCCATAGATGAATTCCATAGCTGGTGACATGCAGCGATTCCTACAAGTGCCATATTAAGCCGCTGCTGGTTCTGCTGTCCTCCATAGAACAAAGTGTCCTTATGTCAGATTAGCCCGGTGTACGGGTCCAGGAGTCGTCGCCTCAAGTGCCTGATGTTTCTGACCTCTTTTGTATATTTCCCTGTCTTTTTTTTTTTTTTTTTTCCTTTTTTGATACCCCTGAAAATAAACTTTGTTGTTTTGCTTAAATTGCGGCCTTTGTGTGATTTTTTTTTTTTTTTTTTTTTTTTTTTCTTTTTCAGAGAGACCAACACACTTGTGAAACGTTGCCAGTAATGGGTTACATCACTTCATGGTCAAAGGGACTAAACATTAAAGGGTTAATCCTGTCAATGGGGGGGGCGGGATCCACGGGACGCTTACTTATTTCAGCATCTTGCTTTGATCTCCGCCTTTCATTGAAAAGAATGGGAGGCGAAATCTGCCAGATTTTTGGGGCCTAATCCACCGTAATATATTTTATGAGATAGAATTGACCCCCAATCTATTCGCTATCCTAAGGATCAATATATACAGTGCCTTGCGAATGTATTCGGCCCCCTTGAACTTTTCAACCTTTTGCCACATTTCAGGCTTCAAACATAAGGATATAAAATTTAAATTTTTTGGTGAAGAATCAACAACAAGTGGGACACAATAGTGAAGTGGAACGAAATTTATTGGATATTTTGTTTTTGTAAAAAATAAAAAAACTGAAAAGTGGGGCGTGCCAAATTATTCGGCCCCCTGAAGTTAATACTTTGTAGCGCCACCTTTTGCTGCGATTACAGCTGCAAGTCGCTTGGGGTATGTCTCTATCAGTTTTGCACATCGAGAGACTGAAATTCTTGCCCATTCTTCCTTGGAAAACAGCTGGAGCTCAGTGAGGTTGGATGGAGAGCGTTTGTGAACAGCAGTTTTCAGCTCTTTCCACAGATTCTCGATTGGATTCAGGTCTGGACTTTGACTTGGCCATTCTAACACCTGGATACGTTTATTTGTGAACCATTCCATTGTAGATTTTGCTTTATGTTTGGGATCATTGTCTTGTTGGAAGATAAATCTCCGTCCCAGTCTCAGGTCTTTTGCAGACTCCAACAGGTTTTCTTCCAGAATGGTCCTGTATTTGGCTCCATCCATCTTCCCATCAATTTTAACCATCTTCCCTGTCCCTGCTGAAGAAAAGCAGGCCCAAACCATGGTGCTGCCACCACCATGTGTGACAGTGGGGATGGTGTGTTCAGGGTGATGAGCTGTGTTGCTTTTACGCCAAACATATCGTTTTGCATTGTGGCCAAAAAGTTGGATTTTGGTTTCATCTGACCAGAGCACCTTCTTCCACATGTTTGGTGTGTCTCCCAGGAGGCTTGTGGCAAACTTTAAACAAGACTTTTTATGGAGATCTTTGAGAAATGTCTTTCTTCTTGCCACTCTTTCATAAAGGCCAGATTTGTGCAGTGTACGACTGATTGTTGTCCTATGGACAGACTCTCCCACCTCAGCTGTAGATCTCTGCAGTTCATCCAGAGTGATCATGGGCCTCTTAGCTGCATCTCTGATCAGTCTTCTCCTTGTTTGAGATGAAAGTTTAGAGGGACGGCCGGGTCTTGGTAGATTTGCAGTGGTCTGATACTCCTTCCATTTCAATATGATCGCTTGCACAGTGCTCCTTGGGATGTTTAAAGTTTGGGAAATCTTTTTGTATCCAAATCCGGCTTTAAACTTCTCCACAACAGTATCACGGACCTGCCTGGTGTGTTCCTTGGTCTTCATGATGCTCTCTGCGCTTTAAACAGAACCCTGAGACTATCACAGAGCAGGTGCATTTATACGGAGACTTGATTACACACAGGTGGATTATATTTATCATCATCCGTCATTTAGGACAACATTGGATCATTCAGAGATCCTCACTGAACTTCTGGAGTGAGTTTGCTGCACTGAAAGTAAAGGGGCCAAATAATATTGCACGCCCCACTTTTCAGTTTTTTATTTTTTACAAAAGTTTAAAATATCCAATAAATTTCGTTCCACTTCACGATTGTGTCCCACTTGTTGTTGATTCTTCACCAAAAAATTTAAATTTTATATCCTTATGTTTGAAGCCTGAAATGTGGCAAAAGGTTGAAAAGTTCAAGGGGGCCGAATACTTTCACAAGGCACTGTAAATCTATTTTGTGCATAACCCCTTTAATTGTACACTCAGCTTTCCAAGGCTCCTGAACAGCCTTTTTATTCAAGCCAGGATTGTATCTCTCCATTACTAGCCAAATTTATCACTGGATAAGTGCAGTAACAGTGGCCATTCAGGTTTTCACCCAGCTTTCCCAGGCACAGATATAACTAGTTAGAAGTTTTATATGGACGATTCGCAGCCTTACATTGACTGGTGAATTACTCTTATGTTTGGTAGAAACCAAATCTAATCTTATATAGAAAAAGATGTAAGAACATACAGACACAGGTAAAAAATACGGTTAGGGTACGTTCACAAGTGCAGGCTTTCACCAGGTTTAGTTCAGGTTTTTTGATGGTGTTTTCAAAGCCAAAACCATAAGTGCATTGAAGAAAGAACTAAAGTAATATCTGTGCTTTTGCATCCTCTGCACATTATTTTTGGCGTCAAAAACTGCATTGAAAAACCTGATCAAAACCTGCTTGTGTGAGAGCACCCTGATACGGTTTCTACATTAGGATCATGTCTCTTTAAATCAAACCACACCCCTTTTTGAGTAGACTCTCACATCAACCAATCAGAAGAAAAGTTGAGCTGAGTATTGACCAATGGGGGCAGGGAGCAGTCTGTCCAGGGCTTCCGGGTTTGGAGAGATGAGGTGAGACAGCTGAGATGTGAATGAGAGACAGCCGGGTGTACAGGATGTGACTGCTGAGAGCTGTGCTAGACATCTGACCGGGGGTCCGCTATATACGCCTCTCATCAGACGTCATCTGCACCCCATGATGCTCCAGCTGTTGTGATACTACAACTCCCACCGTGAGCATGCTGAGTGTTGTAGTTCTACTACAGCCACAGGTTGCCGCCATGGCTATAGTAGATGTGTCGTCTGCTTTTACCTGTCTTATTACTGCCTGATACCATTATAGGCTTGACAGGGGTTGTCACCCAGCTTTCCCACGTAACTGAATGCTAAATCTGCTTCATAGACAGATGTGCCTCACCGCACAAGTAGATAGATTTGCTATTCAGTTGTTAGGAAAGCTGGGTGACAAAAGGTATGATAGCCATAACAGAGGCTACCCAGCTTTCCCAGAAACAGATATTACGAAGGAGGATTAAAAATGACTGATGACAATGTATGGGCACAGCCAGACCCCCATTTGTTTAGGCTCCGAGGCGTAATTTGAAGCTCCTGGGTCCCTAAATCTGTACCTTGTGCCATTTAGAATAGTGGTGTATTTTATGTGGCAGAGGGTCCATTGGGTCCCCCTCAGAGTCCAGGGCCAGGTAGTGACTGTTACCTCTGCACCCCCTATAGCTTTGTCACTGTTCATACTTCTCGGGGAGAAGCGGCGCCAGGAGTGTTGGCAGATGCTTGTCCTTCCCTTCTTATTTGAGTGGGGGCTGCATTAGGGTAACGTCCCCCTCTTGTACCCAAAATAGTAAACTGCCGTGAAGAGCAGGGCTCACACTTGGGGACCTCTCTGTAGGGAAATATAAGGAACCAATCACAGCCAGTCCCAAATGTGGAAGATCCCGCCATTGTAAGGGCACCCCTACACTGAGGACTCCCAATGGTGGGAGCTAAACTCTTGGGGGTCCCGAGTCCCCTGTGGTCACCGATGTGTACTGCCCCTCCATGCAGATAGTCAAGCCCCGTCCTGGGCCTGTCTGCTATAGAGCTGAATGGAGTGGCTCTATTCACACAGGGGTCCCAGGACCCCCATTCTCATGATGTGCAGGGATCCCAATGACCCGACACTTCTCACCTATCCTGTAGAGATAGATAAGTTGTCATGGCGTGTTCTTCTTGTGTGTTTCAGACATGTCTTCTAATCTGGAGGAGGAGCTGAGAACTCTCTTAGATGGAGGAGCTGTCCCGCTACCAGACACATTTGATGTGGCCCCTCAGAGCCCACAGCCCCTGAAACTGAGGCACAATGTATGTTATATTGTCATGGGGATTCTACTGAATGACCAGGTGAGGGCGCTGTCTTGGCACTCTTCATGGTATGTACTAAATTAAAGGGATTATCCAGTTTTTGAAAATAGATGCAAATGGTAGAAATACAAGACGCACTTCCCTGGCGATCCAGCACAGACTCTCAGTGGAACCCCCCATGCCATGTGGCCACTACAGCCACTAACTAGCCCATAACTATGACAATATACTGAATAATAACCCCCACCTACAACCATATGTGAATTGCTACTGATTTGTGAAATGTAGAGCGCCCCTTTAAACTTGTGAATTTTCCTACAGAATGAGGTGCTGATGATGCAGGAGGCCAAGGCGGAGTGTCGGGGGGAGCTGGTACCTTCCGGCTGGGCGGCTGGAGAGAGGGGAGAGTCTGGTGGACGGTCTGTGCAGGGAGGTCACAGAGGAGACCGGTCTTCTGTGCCAGCCCCGCACCCTGCTGGTTGTAGAAGAGAGGGGCGCCTACTGGGTGCGATTTGTATTCCTTGCGCAGGAGACAGGTATGTAGTCACAGGAACTTCAAGGGGGTTGTGAAGGACTTGAAAAACATGGCTGCTTTCTTCTTCTCAGGAAGTGACATCATGTCCATGGATCCCACAGCAATGCCACATCTACATCCCAATAAAATGAATGGGACTCAGCTGCAGCATGGCCATGTGACCAACAGACAAGATGTCACTTCCTGAGAAGAAAGCAGCCATGTTTTTGAAGTCCTGCACAACCCCTTTAATGGCAGCAGGGTGTATGTGAAGGGCATACAGTAAGCAGGAGATAAACTTGCCCTGTCTGCCATCTGCATGATCCTGAAACAGTCTAGTAGTAATCCTGCAGAGAACAGGGGGTAAATCTCTGATCAGGTGGGTTTAGACAAGGGGGTGGGGCTTAACAGTCTTTTTGTTGGCGGGAGGCTCCTGCTGCAGCCCGTTATCTTACCGCCAGACACAGGTTAGTGAAGCGGAAAGGGGAGAACATGGATCATCTCCTGAGACAACCAGACCCATTACACAAGGAAGTCATCTTGATGCTTCCTCCTCCTGGCCAAGCCGTTATATTCATGGTCATTGGGTAGCACTAGGTGTTAGCAGACCCAGATCAGCTCTGCAGTCTCTCTGGTTGTGAACTGGTTAAGGAGGAATTCCTGGGGTTTTGGGTATTTTTTGTGTGTTTTTTTTTTGGTTTAGTTTTGTTCCTTTAAATGATAAAATTCCAGTTGCCTGCTGCTGCCAGTAGGGGGGGCATAGGAGCTTAGTGAAGACAGACTGGTCATGGACGTGGTATAGATCAGTATGCAGTAGGCTGCCCCTAGAGGCAGGAGAGTTCAGCTCAGTATCAGAAAATGCATTTTGGGCCTATATAATGGGGGCGCATGTTTTTGGAAAATGAGACCTTTAATAATACTGATAATTTTCTCTGCAGGCGGAGTCCTAAAATCTTCCTCCTCGGCAGACAAGGAATCTCTCCAGGCGTTGTGGTGGGACACGGTGTCACCCCTGCCCTTGCGCTGTAGAGACGTCCTCCCTCTCATTAAGCTTGCTCTGGATTACCACCGCCTGCCCTCGCACCCGTCTATCCTTCCACTGCTATGCCCTTCGCCCTTCATCGTCCTGCGGCTGCTTCTGGTGTGTACGAGCTCTGGGGTGATGCAGATCCTACAGAGCTCTGCGGAGCCTGCCCACCTCCCTACCATTGTCTGCACCAGATATGGCAGCAGTATCCTCGCCCCACTGGAATCTCTGCTGCAGGATCCTCCTGACTCCTATGGTATCCTAGGAGTCCAGCACCAAGGTGGGGACAACGCAGATGGCGCGTGTTTTAATATCATGGGGGTATTCCATGGTCCGGTCCCGCCTGTGGTCAGAACAGAGGGGCTCAGCTGGGCTCCAGTTGAGGATGAAGGACTGAAGGCCAGACTGGACGAGACGCTGAAGAAGAACGTCCTGCTGCCTTTGTATAGCTGAGTCCATCAGATCCTACTACATGCAGAGCAGGGTACACAGTCCATATCAAGACCTCTTGGGGACTTGGGAACATCCCAATATGTTCCTCTTGTACAACTAAATTTACTGTCCCTCTGTTATTCCTCCTGGAAACGTATTGCTCAATGGGTGTTACTATTCCCCTTATGTTCATACAAAGTCTGACACAGTCAGGTAGCGTCAGGGTCATACTCCATACACAGGGGGATAGTAACATCCAGTTGTCAGTTTATTTATACATTTTCAGGAGGAATAACAGAGGAAGAAAGATGGAAATTTTATTTTATGGGGAATACAAGTCAGGAGAGCTCTTTAATATTACTATAACTGATGGGTATTTTATTTATCTCCTGCTCTGTTCCTTTTAGTATTCTTAAAGGGGTTATCCACCTTTGTAATATCGATGGTCTATCCCTAGGATAGGTCATCCATATTAGATCTGCAGTGGACCCCCACAGATCAGCTGTTCCAGGACAGCGTGGCTCCCAGTAAGGTTTTCATGCCAGGTGCCACACTGCTCACTCGCTGTACAAGTGGCGGCTTGAGGTACTGCAGCGCTGTCCCATTGAAGTCTATAGGTAAACATTACCAGGAGGTGTGCTGTCCTGGAACAGATGATCTGCAGGGGTCCCAGTTTTCAGACCCCCACAGATCTAATATTGATGGCCTATTGTAAGCATAGGCCATCAGTATTATTGTATTATAAGGTATTATATTATAAAGTGGATAACCCCATTAAAGGAATACCACCCTACAATTAAGACCATGTTCACATTCTCTGGATTTCAACAGGTCTCAGGTGCAAATGCTGTCAAAATCCGCATGCCTTCTGACAATGACTATGAAAAAGATATTTTATGCCCAAAAAAACATGCTCGCAGAATGCAGATCTGAAAAGCAGCAGATTAGCTAATCCAGGTGCAGATTCTCATTCCAATGGAGGTGGCCAGTGCAAACCCTGACCATGTGAACATAGCCCAATACTGATGTAAGTTATACCTTGGCTTTTATTGTGGTGAAGCTGCTGTGAGTCACAACGTGCCGTATGTCCGCTCAGTATTCTGAGATGTATGCCTATATTCACACAGGTGAGCCTGCTTACACATGCAGAAAGTACGTCATGTTATATTTTCTATAGATCATATATGTATAGAGTATATCACAAAGCATGTGAAACATATAACACTGTATATGTAGATTTCTATTGTCTTGTATTTACAAGAGGCACTGTCAAAACAAAGCTGCTTTCTTCCAGAAACAGCGCCTCTCCTGTCCACAGGTTGCACCTAGTATTGCAGCCCAGATCTATAGAAATGCATATGCTCAGCTGCAATACCACACACTACCTGTAGACAGGAATGGATTATTCCTTGGAAGAAAGCAGCCCTGGTTTTCTTATCCTGGACAGATGCAATGATAAGTCCCCATCCCCATACTGCAGGTTCAGGAGTCTGGGAAAGCTGGGTGGACACTACAAAGAGTTATATTTATTGACTTTTCAGGGGCCATGTAAGAGGTCAGTATACTAAATGATATATATATTTATGTTTTATATATAGTATATCCAGGAATACCAGCCGTTCAGTGCACAGGGCTTGGCCCGAGAATCACTGTGTTGAGTCTTATAGCAATTGTGCTGTGACAAATATAAAATAAAGTGCCATGGTCAAGATGAAGTTGTGGTCTATGTGACTCTTTACACTGCGTACACAGATATATCGTCACTTTACTATACATCCTGCTTTATAAGGCTATGTTCACACATGCATATGGCAGATTTGGTGCAGAAATTTCTGAAACCTGTTCCATACATCTGAATGGGATGTTTCTACACTGTGGACTCTCAGCGACACAAAGTGACATGTCACAGATTGAGGTGGAACCCAAGATGTGGCTCAGCCCCACTGAAAGGGCCAATCCGTGCGCTGACCTGCAACACCATTGGCAGCAGAAATCTGAGGCTCAGCCATGAATTTTGCCGCAGCTTTTTCCGCTGTGTTCCGGTGTCTTATTGTCTATGTTTTCATACTAGCATCAAATCTGACAAGTATTTCCAAGGCTGACCCTTGCATGATCTTCATGACACAGGCATTAGATTTCGGATGGCGGTCATGAGGACGTCTGACTGACTTGTTCATATGACTGATCCCACCATCAACAGATAAGGGGACGGTTTAATGGCCGATAATGGCAAACATTGACCTTCTCAGCCAATCTTTTCACAGATTGAAGTCTGTCATTGGTCAGCCGTGAACAAACGCTCATGGCATTTACATATTGGATCACTGACTGAAATCGGCCATTTTGTTTCATGAAAATCTAATGTGTATTGCCAGTTTAAGAGCTGTAATCTGATTGGTCCCCTAGGGGGCATCACCACCAGTGTTAGACTGAGGTTCCTTGGGCCCACCAGATAAAATGATTCTGGGAACTCCTCCAGGAACCCACCATAGTACCATTTTGGGTGTCTTCTGCTGGAATATTATTGTCCGGAGGAACGTCTGGTACTCTGATGGGCCAGCCCTACACGTCACCTTATTTATGGTGTCTTAAACATGGTTCTTCTGCTGATAGCCATTCCTAATGTCATGTTCCTCCTGTCATTACCCTACGACCACGGAGAGTTTGAAAGAAAATCCACATAAACACATTTATTTACATGGAGGTGCTCACTGGAAGGACGGAAGGGGTTAAAAGAGCACTGTACCTCTATTTGAGAAGGAAGGGAACATATTAAAAGCAAACGTCCATGCTGACTGCCCACCCCCACACTGCATAATATTAATGAATAAAATAAGATAAAATTCAGGGGGAGATGTAGCAGCACGGTACGAGAACCAAAGACTCTGCAGCACCTACCAAAACAGCCACTAGGGGGCTGCAAGAGCTGGTGTGAACTGGACCCCACTATGAAGGCTCATATTATTACAATAAAACTGGAAGAGGCCCAGCTCCTCCACGCTCAGGGCGGAGCCAGGGATTTGGAAATAAGGCACAATAAGGGTTAAAAGAGTCTCAGGCGTCTCCGTGGTGAAGACATTCGAGCTATTGCACTTGTAGTCATGGCTATTTCCACGTCACATGATTGTCGCTCTACAGTTAGATGGCGAGGGGATGGTGGGTCACACAGGCTGCTGCCGCCAGCTCCTTGCAGAACTCCTCAAGGACTACCACTCCTTTGCACAGGGTTTCATGCCCCAACCTGCAGGGAGAGATACTGATAAATACAAGGTATATGACGTATTGCTACAGCAGTCTGGTGCTTTACGTGACTTTGTCATCATCTCGTTGTATCGGAGGTCACGTGCTCCTTTGCATAAATTTTACTATTACACACTTACACAACATGGACCTCATATAGAGCTGTGTAAATGATCCCCATATGTATTCCCAGGAACCAGGCCACTCTTGTACATGTAGTGTTGCATCTAAGTCCTATTCAGGTAAATATGTGCAATACCAGAAGCAGCCCATGCACAACATGGCGCGGTGTCAAGACGGAATTCGCTAATCTCATGCAACCCCTGTAAGATGCACAGGGAGACTACTGGGATCTTACTATATCTCAAATGTACAACATGGAGTAAGATGTACTCACGCCTGAGCAGGAGTCTCTCCCATCAATTGTCTTCTGACCAGGAGCAGCATTTCCCGGAAATCTGATATTCGCTGAGTTCGCTGAGCGAGGTCGGCAACCACCTATAGATAATAACAGGAATCCATAAAAGACATGAGTAAAAGGGGGGCGACCTACACTAAGGAATCAGCACATGGATCATCTACCTTGCGGCTAAGGCCCCACATGACGTCACGTTCATCAGCCACATGGCCTGCGAGCAGTTCAGTCCCATTCAAGTGAATGTGCTGAGCTGCAATACCAAGCACAGCCACTATACACTGTACAGCACTATGTCTGACCCTTGCTGATGTTTCATTGATGTCCCATCCAAAGGAGAGGTCATTAATGTTGTAGGACCTTGAGAGACCTGCTCAAGGCAAACTCATGCTGTGCCGATATTATACTTATCTGATGAATTCAGCGCATAGAGATCCTGACCCTGGAGACTTACCCGTACAAGCACAGAGAAAAGCGTACGTGCGCCTGGGGCCAGGTTAATGAACGGATTAAGAAGATACTCCTGGATGTGCGGGTGAGGGAAGAGGGCTATACGGGTGAGCAGAGAGGTGACCTGCAGGTTCACTTCATACGGCTGAAAGCAGAAGAGATACAGAATGGCAGACGTTAATACATAGCAGTATCATCTTGTCATTTTAGTTGTGGATAATAAAATGATATGACAGAATATCCGAAAGAGAGGATTAGCATAGAGTGGGTTGTGTTCCTAGTATTGTGACATGAGGCTGGTATTTTCCATTCCATGTATAAGTAATGAACTTGATGCTGGAACATTCTTCTTAAAGGGGTTGTCCTATTTGGAGAAATGAATCTGCTCTGGAGTTCTCCCTTATGTATGGCAGAGAGACTGTCTCTCACTCTGGATTGTGACCATGTAATATATGGTATACCAGCGACATAACAATAGCTCTCATTATTGTATTAGCTGCCATTCTGGCAGATACAATATAAACATTTTCCACTAGACCTGTGACAAAACTGCAACAAAAAGCACATTATTGCACAGATTGTTGCATTGCACTTGTAGCACTGTTTTTTTCTGAGCCATTACTAGCACATGGAAAGGCCTAAAGGAGCACTAAACATAGAAAGTGCCCAGATCATGAACTATATATCTCCCCAGCTCCTTTCCCATAATGCCTTGTGATATGTAGATGCTAAGTAGAGGGCAAAAGGCAATTAAAATCTCTACACACCTTCACTGGTGCTCTCCTCAATGTGAGAGATTCTTGTCCCTAACCCACTCATTGCCTCCCACTAAGCCAGCCAATTCACTTTGCTCTGTACTGATGAAGGACAACAATCCGGAAAAAGCGCTGTTAGGTAGGAATAAAATGCATTTCCCCGCCGCATGTTGCGCCGCATCCCTTAAGGATGACTCTTAGTCATTGATTGTGGTTTTGTAACTCAGTGCGCTGCGTCGCAAACCCCTTGTTATTCCTTGTGGAAATAAGATGTGTTGTAAATAAAGAGTTTTTGTTCAATCAAAAAAACAGCGCTGTATGCAGATAAGTGAAATTGGCTTGGCTAAAATCCCTTTTGCTGTCTCAAGGCTCGGTGAGTCAAAAGCAAATTGAGGATCTGTTACATCCAACAGAGGGCGCATGATCTCCCCAGCTCCTTTCCCATAATGCCTTGTGATCTATATATCTCATATCTCCCACCACTTCATCCCCCAATCTCCTCCTTTCCTTTAACCCTCTCCGGTCTCATATTACAATAAAAACAAAGCCTAGCCATGTCCTCCTTCTCCGCCTCACTGTCTTGTCAGCTGGCTGCAGCAGAAGCCTCCCCCCTCTGCCCAAAGTAGAACAAAAATATTGTTACACCCCAACCCCTTGGCTAAGCCTTGCACCCTCAGTCAGTTTCCATCTTAAAATGGAAGGGATCAGTGTGAAATTAACCCCTAGATCATTTCTGGAACATGCAGTTAATCCTGCAAACAATGAAGGCAAGTTATCTACATAGACACATGGGCGAGACATTACCTGGTCCAGGATACTCCCCAAGCGATCGAGCAGAACCTGAAGGAAAAGACCCTCATAGAATTCGTCTTGGTCACCGGAGTGACCAGTACTTAGTGGTTGTGATGACAGCGGCCATCCCCATGTCGATGCATGCTGGCAACAGCTCCGATACTGCGTAGAGACAGAGAAAGAGGTCACTGCCATACACAACACATGACGGTCACAGATAAAGGACTTCTATAATATGGGGATATGCGGGGGGGGTTGGTTTCTTGATACAGACATCCCTGAGGGAGCACACGTAGACAGACAGTGCATCTATGGCCGCAGTAATTGTACATATTGCCAGAATTATAATCCGTCTATCTCACCTGTACCAGAGCATCCTGCAGGTAAGTGTCAAACCCCGAGTCTGAAGATTTCATCTCCTCTGGGACAAGTGACAGGAAGCTGTAATACACAAGTGCCGGCCTTATATCTACTAATACATGACAAGCAACGCCCATCTATATCTTATATACGTTCCCCTGGCTGGTTTCTTTCCATCACCCCCCTATATTCTCACCTCCTGACACTTTGCTCTGTTCCCGCAGATTCTGTACCTCGGTTTTGGTTTCCATTATTGAGCCTCAGGCCTGTATCTGGAAACCCATCTGTGAAGTAAGGGTCTTCTTCAAGCTCACTGCCAGAGACAATACCACCATTACTGGAGTACAGATAACTACACAGGGGGGCATAGACTGTATGCAGGAGACCCACCGTAATAGGGAGAGGCTTCTTATCATAGCCCACCACTGCCTCAATGTGTACGTAGGTAGAAAAGCGGCCACTTACTCTGTGCCTTCGAAAGCCTCGGTGTCTTGTGCTCTGCTCTCCTCATGGACGGCACACAGGTAGCCCCGTGACTCCAGGTTACGCAGCACCAGACTGTACATACAGATCTCTGTAGGTAACTGGAGAATCTCCTCGAAGAGCCGTAACGTAGTGAGACTTATCTGAGCAAACATAAAATCACCAAATGTCCCATTGAGCCTCCATGCGAACCACACAGGCCATGCACCATAATAATATTCTCCTTGGTTACAGTGTCAAGTACATGAAGACCTGCTCGTACATCTTTTCATTCACTTGCTATAGCTTAAAAAACTCTGGAACATGGAAATATGAATTATATAATGGGTATTCCTATGTTATATAATGTGATGGATAGAATATATTACCACCCTGCCATTGGTGGGTCCAACCTCAGGGAACTCCATGGATCCTGAGAACGAAGAGGACACAGCCATATTTTATTGCTGCATCCCCTTCTAGGTTTCCCCTGCACCAAGGGTCATTGTAGAGGAAAGAACAATAGAGGTAAGACAGCACTAAATCAGCACTGTGGCCCCTTCATTCTCAGAAGCGCTGGGGGTCTCACAGGACTTTATAGGATGTTACTTTATAGGATGGATTTAACTCTTTAGATGGTTCGGTCCAAGTTTTAAGGCTATCATAACATATTGATCGTTGGGGGGGGTGTCCTGTTTCCTCATCGAAATGGAGCAGCAGGACAAGCAGGTGCGCTACTGCTCCATTCATTCTCTATGGCACTGCCGGAGATAGCAGAGTACTGTACTGTACGTCTGGCAGTCCTAAAGACAGTGAATTCAATGGCAGTATGCATGCCAGGTCTGTTGCTCTATTTGGATGGGGAGGGGGGTAAGGAACCCCACTGATCAGCATGTTATCCCCAACATTAAAACTTGGGCCAACCCTTTTAATTCCAGGAAGCTGAGATATGGGCAGCAGGTTAGTGGCATCCTATTATATGAGGACTCCATGTGCTGAATTCGTCATGTAATATACGATATTCTCTTGTTAGATCTGTATAACTGTTACCTCATCAGACAAGTGGTTACACCTCAGGATGAGCTGAGCCCGCAGCTGTGGCGCATTGTCGCTCCTCTTCTCTGGGCCTCTGTTTTCTCCCAGTAAGAAGCTGACAAGTCTATGGGTTAGTGGGGAAGGGCTGAGGCGCTGGAGCACGGCGGAGAGCAGAGCGGTGCTTCGGAGGATACGGAGCTCTGATCTGGTGATGGGGATAATAGAAATCAGTCAATGTGACTCTGCTAGGCAATGGTCTGGTTAGTAGCACCTAGGGGGGCATCCATAGATACTAACACATGTAGAAGCTCCTCTTGTAGAATCCCTCTCAGGTAACGTTCTGTTATGGAGTCTGCTATCGTTGCAGCGACCATCTATGGATAAAAACAGGGGTCAACATCAAGGAAACAGCATAATTTGGGAGATTATAAGAGCAGTGTGACGTCGGTACTATGGCCTCACCTCATGGGACTCCTTTAAGATACTATTACAGTACTCCACCCAGCACAAAAACCTCTGTACAGCTGATACTTCAGGCGGCATGGCATTGTATTGCTCATTGCTGACCTCAGTCCTGCAAACAAAGGTAGTATTAAGCTTGAAGACCAAGGGACAACATAATGGGCGAGCATTATCTCTGTGTTAGCGCTCTGACCTCCAGTCTGTACCATCTGTGCCCATTATATCACACGGGTGAGTGCTCAGAGGAATCTCACTATGTAGATCACACAGACGCTGCACCACTTGCTGGCTCAGGTCACTCTGTGCAATGAGACGTGCTGGACCCTCCTGCTGAGCTGCATGCAGAACCCCAAGGAGCGCCTCTCTGGCCCGCACTGCCAGCCGGCCTGTCTGTGACTGAGAGAAGTAACACAGGTTACTGCTAAAATCCCCACATTACATACAGTACATTTCCATGACCTACTCCACAAATTCTAGTGATGTCAACAAAGCCATAGCATAGTCAACTAAAAGAGATAATCCAATTTCTCTCTCCATTACGGAAATTTTTATGTAGATGACACAGTCTTGTGTTGCTCTTGGGGTGGGGTACAACTTCTGATGTAGGCATGGTACTGTTTTTTATTTTATTTTTATTTCTTAATTTTATTTATTTTTTACACATTGTGCTCCCCATAAGATCATAATAGAGCTTAACATTTTAAAATAAAATTTTCAAGTTTTTTGGGTTTTTTTTTTTTGTACTGATTTCCCCTGTAACTGGAGCTGAAACATTAGCCCCAGTTCCAGGAGGAATACAGTCTCTTAGCATACACTGCAGAGCTAATTTGGGTCTTCTAGGTCCTTGTGAGCAAGGCCAGTAGGAAGTTGCAAGATGGTTGCTTCCAGAGCTGTATACACAGCGCACATTGAGCACTATGTATATAGTATACAGGATAATAGGGATAATAATAAACTGTCCCTGCCTTCTCTCTAGGGAGTCCAGCTGACAGCCAGATCCTTGTGCCTGCACAATCTCGTACGGCAGCTAACTCTGCAAGGATGTACACGTACATCCTTGCAGAGTTATGGTAACTGCCACCTGGCCGGATGTAGTCAATGGGTGGTGTGTAAGTGGTTAAACATGAGAGCCTATGGGTGATGTATGTCAGTATACGCCTTACATTGATGTAATGTACACTGCAAATGCAAAGTAAATGCTCCTTTATTAGTTCCTTCCTACTGGATTCTCTGATAGGGAATACACTGAATGAAGTAGATGTGTGGGCATGGCAAAGGAAAGCTTAAAGAGAGAAGCATTACAGATATTGCCAATACGTGGTTTACTGAACAACCAGACCAGGACAAGTCACTGGGCACAGGGCACATATGATGGTGGTAGCCAGTGGCAAGAAACTTCAAAGCACATACAAAAACTGCAAAGAGAGGAACAACAGCAGTGGGGACGACTACCCGGCTCTCATGTGTTACACTATTCCTACCTGGCACAGACACAGTCTCAGCACTGCTTTGAACAGGGACTGCTTAGGTTTCTGTTTGTTAGATGCTCCTGCTTCTTCCTCACTTGCACCAGAGGGGGCGTTCTTCAAATTCTCACTCTGTAATAAGTAATACATAAAGTAATTTAATGAAAAAAAGCAATGACAGTGCATAATTCAATGCCAGATATGGCATGTAGAGGTAATACTAGGTATGTGTCTGGGCAGGCATATACCTCCAGGACATGACAGAGAAGTGACGGGTCCTTCTCTAGTTTGCTGCAGACAGACATCAGGAACTGGAGCTCCTCCCGATGTGCGGTGACCCCGACTGTATCTCCACCCAGGGCAATAAGTTTCTGTGAAGAGAAGGACAAATATAATATAGACTTGCAGGAGAGCACTGTATAATCTATACATTATTATACCCAGAAAAATAGAAATAACTTGAAAATGCACCAACCATGAAGTAAATGCATCTAGGTCATCTGTATCATTATAGTTTCTGCACAGAAGACAAGAGTGAATATAGTAAAGTAAAACATACTTGCACGGGTCGGTGAACATTGATATAATGCAGCAGGGGGCGCTGCACCTTGGTCAGGAGACGACTGAAGAAAACAAGTACTTGCTGTCTCATCCCAGGGGGGTACTGTTGGCAAGAAAGAGATAACAGAAGCAAGCATAAAATGAGACAGGGTAGTAAAATGCAAAAACATGTCCTCAAATAATCCTGATATGTACCACATAACCAGAATGCCTTGTATTCATCTGCAATCTGAATGTGGCCATGTCATGGTGTGGGCAGGGGCAGTCAGAAACAAAGCAATGGCAGGGAAGGGGGTGGTGGGGCCAACCTAAGGCTAAGGCCCCATGTAGCAGGCCGCTGTGGGAAAAAAAAACGTGACAGAAATGCATTGCGGTTTTTCCCACAGCGCTTTTCACAGAAAGTCCGCAGAGTTTTCCTCCTCAGACTTTCTGCTTCAATCTGCTGTGCTGGAATCAGTGGAGCGGTGCCTATTGAAGTACGCAAAGATTTAGCTTTCTGGAGGTGGTGAGGGTCCTCTTTAAGTCATTCTTGTTGGGTATTGTTTTTACAGTATTCACCATGCAGTAAAAATGACATCATAAACATATCCTCTGCACAATTATGGTGATATCACATTTCTATAGTTTTTGTCATTTTGTCACAATAAAAAATATTTAGACATCTGGTTTTGTGTTGCGGCATTTAGCACCCCTACATAGTGCTTGTGGCTTGCGCAAAGTGTATGACAGTTCACCCTGAACAGGGTACATACAGGCATACTGTCATTTTAAACGGTTCTAACTCCTGAGCCAAAGGGGCTCGAGCCGAAATCTTAGTCTTGTCTTAAAGCCAATAATCTTGGATCCTGGATCTTGAAATATCACTGGAGGTGAACATACCTGCAGCTTCACTTTAACCAGTGTGCAGGAGAACATGTGAGGTTGACAGTACAGGGAGGGGAGAAAATGAATTTATTATTCTCCTGTCACTTCAGATAACCCCAGGGGAGGGGATACCATGGACTTTTGTTCATGATATTACACCCCTACCATCATCAATCAGAAAGCATACTTGCCATTGAACCCCTTATATGCTGCCCTCATTGCTGACCACAGTACCTAAGGCTAGGTTCACACCTGCGCCTGCTGTACATTTGGGGTTTCCGACCCCGAATCCGCTTAAAAAATGCGGAGAGAATAGCCCTGCAAGCAGGACTTTTTTCCTCCGCATTTTTCTACGTTTTTCAGGAGGAAACTGGATGGAAAACCGGTGGACCCCATTATAGTCTATGGGGTCAACGGGTAACCACTTTTTAAGTGGATTGGGTTTCCGTTTTTCCGGTCCCCAAGTGGACTCGAAGACCAGAAACCCGAACGCAGGTGTGAACGTACACACCTTTTGTTTTACAAAAAAATAGACTTTTTTCCCCCTTGTTAATGAAAAAAACAAAAAAACCCTCACAATTGGTATCAACACATCCGTAACAACCCCTAAAATAAAATTAGTATATTATTTATTCTACATGATAAACGCCACAAACCTTAAAATTCAGATGCCAGAATTGATGTTTTCTGATCATCTCACCTCACAAAAACAAAAAATAATAAAAACTGATCAAAAAGTCTTACATACCCCCCCAAAATACAAGGTCTCGTAAAGCTACGCTAAAATAAAATGTAAAAAGCTATGATCGCGGGAATGCCCAGAGGGATAATAGGTTACTGGTTTAGGGCTAAAATGTGTTAGATTGCTAAAGGGTTAAAATGCACATAAGGCGCCGGAGTTATGTGGCAGGAATACTTATTTAAGTCATAAATTTAAAATCTAAGATATAAAAAAGTGACATTTTCGGGAGGGTTTCTTGCAATTTTAATGTGACTGTTAGGGGGTAAAGAGTAATAACATATTTAAGGGGTTGCACCAAGTTTTGAAATTATCCCCTATCAACTGGATCCCGAGAATTAGATGGGTTTTTTTTTAGTTGAAATTTTCATTGGAAGTGCATAACAATTTTTTGATCATTATGCCAGTTTTTGGGTGAAGATGAACAAAAAACAGCAATTCAACTACTATAAGCCTCAACCCTGTAAATGTACACCATTGTGTAGGAAGGGGTTAAACGACTACTTTCTACTGACTGTCACCATATTAGATGAATATCTTAGGGCTGCAGTCATCCTGAACACAAACACGGAGTAATGGATCCAGACTTGTATGCATAGTCCGCCATTGCTTCAGTGCCAGTATTCACTATTATGTCAAATGATCAACTGAATACATATGGCCATATTATATCCCAATACGACCTCCAAGTGGTATGGAGCTGTAGTATACTACCTATACAAGTGTGTGCTTGTTTGCTATAGCTATATATACCTTTCATAGGATGCTTTGTATATGGAGGTATTATAGCCGAGGCTATCTGAGTACATACAGCACCCTGCGGAGCCCGTATATTGTATATGTGACAATACCTCAGCTTTCGCCAGGGTGCAGAGTGTTTCTAGTATCTTGTTCTGTAGTAGATACTCCATGCAGGGTCCTGTATTGCCGACAGGTTCGCTGCTATTTCCATTCTCCGTGCCTTCTTTGGTTCCACATTCATTTTCCTCATACACAAGGATGTCCTGAAGCTGCCGGAGCCGCCAGGGGATGTCTGTGTTACGTGCTGGACAGGACTCATCTGCAGAGTAAGAAAAAGTCTAATCTATCTCCTAGAACAGTAATGATCGTCAGACGCTTATCCCCCATCCTGTGGATGACTTTAATTTCTGGAACAACCCTCTTTAAAGGGGTTGTAAGGGAATTGGTGCTTATTTACTTACCTTTGTCCCAGGATTCGCAAATGATGGACCCAGGGGTTCCAGCAACATCATGACCTCCAAGTCATGTGATCCAAGGCAGCGTTCAGAACCCCGGGTCGCTCTGCCCCCTTGTTCCCCAATCTCACAGGTAACTAATTACTTGTGCTATGGGGGCTGGCTTTACTATAGTCAGCCAGCCACCATAGCACAGGGTCACGATCCCTGGGTCCATCATCTGCAAATCCAGGTAAGTAAATTGCTAGCTATTCCCTGGACAACCCCTTTAAGTGGCTGCAGTTGAGAACGCCAGTCCTAATCCATATTTCCCCACTGACGCTAACTGCGCCTGAATGAGGTTCCGGCCTCCTAAAATTACAGACACACTCATGTGCACCAGAACTGAAATCTATGTCAGTCAGGAACTGGTGGAGATTCTTTATAATAACTCACAGCAGTTTTCATGGCATGAAGTACAGTAAATTTGTCAGGACGCAGGTATAACCGCCCCGCCTGGTCTCCACCCACTTTCACAAAGAGTGGCAGGAAGGGTGCGGAAAGAGGGAAAACCTGTACGCCAAAGATGCATCACAACTATTCCTATCAATGCCAGTTTTTTGACATTGAGGAAATAGCAAATCCCCCCTGTGTTCCTACTAAGGAAGCATAGGGCACCAGGATGTACGCCGACTTACCGGTCGTCTCCAGGTAGTACTGGGTCACCCCTTTCCAGTGCTGTATAAAGGACTGCAGCAGGTCCTGAGCCGGCTCACGCTGGAAGACGACAAATGGAAAGTATTTAGTTGTGAATATTTACTGTAGTTTTATTTCAACAACTCATTTATGGGATTGATATGACAAGCACCAAGATACCGAGAGGGGACATCCACATACAACAAAATAATAACCCCTATAGGCACTGATTCTAGGTGAGAGGCATCATATGGTGCCGCTAGGTCTATATGATTTGGATAGATTTCTATGGGCACTCATAGGGTGTGTAAGGCTGTAATATGGTCATGTGCATAATTTATTAGGTATGATCAGTACAGGAGTCCACAGACTGCTCTTATGGGGGTCCGGTTTAGTGGAATCGCCAGTTTTCTGGTGTACAAGGCAAAAAAAAGTTGCATTTTTTTGCACAAATTGGAGTTTTGCACAAAAAAATTGCTACTTTTTGTTTTCTGTACCGCCCTCACCACTTTTTAGGAAAAGGAGCGCGATGAGGATGTGCAGGGGGAGGGGCCATCGGCTCCACCAAATTTATTATCATTTACACCGGAAATCTGGCCGAAATGATGTGGGAAATGTATTCTGGCACAAACTGAGGGCACCACTGTGGCTGGCACTGTCTATGAGGGTACACACGCTGTGGCTGGCACTGTCTATGAGGGCACATTGTGGTTGGCATTGTTTATGAGGGCACACACTGTGGCTGACAGTGTCTATGAGGGAACATTGTGGTTGGCACTTTCTATGAGGGCACATACTGTGGTTGGCATTGTTTATGAGGGCACACACTGTGGCTGGCACTGTCTCTGAGGGCACACACTGTGGCTGGCACTGTCTATGAGGGCACACTTTGGTTGGCACTGTCTATGAGGGCACATACTGTGGTTGGCATTGTTTATGAAGGCACACACTGTGGCTGGCACTGTTTATAGGGTACTCTTGCGTCACTATGAGGCCACATACTGTGGCTGGTACTGTTTATGAGGGCACACACTGTGGCTGGCACTGTTTTAAGGGTACTCTTGCATCACTATGAGGCCACACACTGTGGTTGGTACTGTCTATGAGGGCACACACTGTGGCTGGCACTGTTTATAGGGCACGCCTGCGTCACTATGAGGGCACACACTGTGGCTGGCACTGTCTATGAGGGCACACACTGCGGCTGGCACTGTCTATGAGGGCACACACTGTGGCTGGCACTGTCTATGAGGGCACACACTGTGGCTGGCACTGTCTATGAGGGCACACACTGTGGCTGGCACTGTCTATGAGGGCACACACTGTGGCTGGTAATAATAATAATAATAATAATAATAATAATAATAATAATAATAAAGTCCTTTAATAGTCCCACAATGGGGAAATTCAGTGTGTTACAGCAGCAAAGATAAGCAGATACAAATACAAATACAACATGTACAGGAATGTTCCAAGGTGAGAGGCATTACATTAATAGCAGACAGACAGATAGGACGTAGCAGAGGGGGGGGGGGGGGGATTTAACAGGCAGAGAGATATTTCAGTTCTCTGTGTGTAATGATCTCCGCTTAGGTCGGTGTTGGTTGTACAGCCTAACCGCGGTGGGGAGGAAAGACTTCCGATAGCGCTCCTTCTCACACCTAGGGTGGAGCAGTCAGTCACTGACAGTACTGCCCAGCGCTATCACAGTCTCATGCATGGGATGGGAGTTATTCTCCCGCATGGAGCTCACCACGGACAGTATCCTTCTGTCACCCACCACCTGCACTGGGTCCAGTGGGCTCCCCAGGACAGAGCTGGCCCTTCTAATCAGCTTGTCAAGTTTATTTCTGTCCCTGGTTGATATACTGCTCCCCCAGCAGGCCGCTCCAAAGAAGATGGCTGATGCCACTACCGAGTTGAAGAAAGTTCTAAGAAGTGCCCCCCGGATTCCAAAGGCTCTCAGTTTCCTAAGCAGGTAGAGCCTGCTGTGGCCCTTCCTGTACAGGGCCTCCATATGATCTGCCCAGTCCAGCTTATTATTAAGGAGCAAACCCAGGTACTTATAGGTGTTCACAATCTCGATGCCCGTCCCCAGGATGTCCACTGGTTTAGGAGGGCTTCTGCCTTTGCGGAAGTCCACCACCATCTCCTTGGTCTTCCCCGCGTTAATCTTCAGGTGGTTCCGGTGGCACCAGTCCACAAAGTCCTGGTTCAGTTCTCTGTACTCCCTGTCATCATCGTCTGTGATGAGACCCACTATTGCAGAGTCGTCAGAATACTTCTGTAGGTAGCAGCTGGATGAGTTGCACCTAAAATCTGCAGTGTACAGTGTGAAGAGGAAAGGGGCGAGAACCGTACCCTGAGGTGCCCCCGTATTACAGATCACGGTACCTGACACACAGTCTTGGGCTCTCACGTATTGAGGTCGATTTGTGAGGTAGTCTAGGATCCAGTTGGAGAGGTGGTGGTCCACTCCAGCAAGGCCCAGCTTGTCTCTCAGTAACCCACGCTGTATGGTGTTAAAAGCACTGGAGAAGTCAAAGAACATTATTCTCACTGTGTTCCCTGGTTTCTCCAGGTGAGACAGAGCCCTGTGCAGAAGGTGGATGATGGCATCATCTACCCCAATGCCCAGTCGATAAGCAAACTGGAGGGGGTCCATAGCGGGGCTCACTAGAGGGCGGAGATGTGTGAGAACCAATCTCTCCAAGATCTTCATCAGGTGGGATGTCAGTGCTACAGGTCTGTAGTCGTTGAGGTCCATAGGGTGGGGTTTCTTTGGAACTGGTACCACACAAGAAGATTTCCATAATTCAGGGACTATTTCCTGCCTCAGGCTCATATTATACATATATGTAATTATACCACACAGCTGGTCCCCGCAAGTCTTAATTAGCCTTGCACTGATGTCATCTGGCCCTGCGGCTTTCCTCGCCTTGATCTTTTTCATCTCCTTCCTCACCTGAGCCCGTGTGATGCTCAGACTGTGGCCAGATAAAGACGGATTTCTGGATTTACTGGTCTGTTGGGAAGTGGCCGCATGGGGAGAAGTCATTGTGGTGAGGGAAGCTGAAGGACATACTGGGGTGGGAGGAGCTGGTGTGTGATCAAATCTGTTGAAGAATAGGTTTAGTTCATTAATCCAATTAACATCTGCCTCAATCTGGCAGACAGACTGTTTATGACCCGAAATTGACTTAAGCCCCTCCCAGACCCCCCTTATGTCTTTTCTTTCCATTTGCTTTTTCATTTTTTCTTTATAACTGGCTTTTCCCTGCCTGATTTGATGCCTCAGCTCCTTCTGTACTGTCTATGAGGGCACACACTGTGGTTGGCACTGTCTATGAGGGCACACACTGTGGCTGGCACTGTTTATAGGGTACTCTTGCGTCACTATGAGGGCACACACTGTGGCTGGCACTGTCTATGAGGGCACACACTGTGGCTGGTACTGTCTATGAGGGCACACACTGTGGCTAGCACTGTCTATGAGGGCACACACTGTGGCTGGTACTGTCTATGAGGGCACACACTGTGGCTAGCACTGTCTATGAGGGCACACACTGTGGTTGGCACTGTCTATGAGGGCACACACTGTGGCTGGCACTGTTTATAGGGTACTCTTGCGTCACTATGAGGGCACACACTGTGGCTGGCACTGTCTATGAGGGCACACACTGTGGCTAGCACTGTCTATGAGGGCACACACTGTGGCTGGTACTGTCTATGAGGGCACACACTGTGGCTAGCACTGTCTATGAGGGCACACACTGTGGCTGGCACTGTCTATGAGTGCACACACTGTGGCTAGCACTGTCTATGAGGACACACACTGTGGCTGGTACTGTCTATGAGGGCACACACTGTGGCTGGCACTGTCTATGAGGGCACACACTGTGGCTAGCACTGTCTATGAGGGCACACACTGTGGCTGGTACTGTCTATGAGGGCACACACTGTGGCTAGCACTGTCTATGAGGGCACACACTGTGGCTGGTACTGTCTATGAGGGCACACACTGTGGCTGGCACTTCTATGAGGGCACACACTGTGGCTGGCACTGTCTATGAGGGCACACACTGTGGCTGGTACTGTCTATGAGGGCACACACTGTGGCTGGCACTGTCTATGAGGGCACACACTGTGGCTAGTACTGTCTATGAGGGCACACACTTTGGCTGGCACTGTCTATGAGGGCACACACTGTGGCTAGCACTGTCTATGAGGGCACACACTGTGGCTGGCACTGTCTATGAGGGCACACACTGTGGCTGGTACTGTCTATGAGGGCACACACTGTGGCTGGCACTGTCTATGAGGGCACACACTGTGGCTGGCACTGTCTATGAGGGCACACACTGTGGCTGGCACTGTCTATGAGGGCACACACTGTGGTTGGCACTGTCTATGAGGGCACACACTGTGGCTGGCACTGTTTATAGGGTACTCTTGCGTCACTATGAGGGCACACACTGTGGCTGGTACTGTCTATGAGGGCACACACTGTGGCTGGCACTGTCTATGAGGGCACACACTGTGGCTGGTACCGTCTATGAGGGCACACACTGTGGCTGGCACTGTCTATGAGGGCACACACTGTGGCTAGCACTGTCTATGAGGGCACACACTTTGGCTGGCACTGTCTATGAGGGCACACACTGTGGCTGGTACTGTCTATGAGGGCACACACTGTGGCTGGTACTGTCTATGAGGGCACACACTGTGGTTGGCACTGTCTATGAGGGCACACACTGTGGCTGGCACTGTTTATAGGGTACTCTTGCGTCACTATGAGGGCACACACTGTGGCTGGCACTGTCTATGAGGGCACACACTGTGGCTAGCACTGTCTATGAGGACACACACTGTGGCTGGTACTGTCTATGAGGGCACACACTTTGGCTGGCACTGTCTATGAGGGCACACACTGTGGCTGGTACTGTCTATGAGGGCACACACTGTGGCTGGTCTGTCTATGAGTGCACACACTGTGGCTGGCACTGTCTATGAGGGCACACACTGTGGCTGGTACTGTCTATGAGGGCACACACTGTGGCTGGCACTGTCTATGAGGGCACACACTGTGGCTGGCACTGTCTATGAGGGCACACACTGTGGCTGGATACTGTCTATGAGGGCACACACTGTGGCTGGCACTGTCTATGAGGGCACACACTGTGGCTGGCACTGTCTATGAGGGCACACACTGTGGCTGGCACTGTCTATGAGGGCACACACTGTGGCTGGCACTGTCTATGAGGGCACACACTGTGGCTGGCACTGTCTATGAGGGCACACACTGTGGCTGGCACTGTCTATGAGGGCACACACTGTGGCTGGCACTGTCTATGAGGGCACACACGGGTGTGGCTGGCACTGTCTATGAGGGCACACACTGTGGCGACTGTTGAGGACACACTGTGGCTAGCACTGTCTATGAGTGCACACACTGTGGCTGGCACTGTCTAGGGGGTGCTGCATGAGGGCACACACTGTGGCTGGTACTGTCTATGAGGGCACACACTGTGGCTGGTACTGTCTATGAGGGCACACACTTTGGCTGGCACTGTCTACTGTGGGCCACACACTGTGGCTAGCACTGTCTATGAGGGCACACACTGTGGCTGGCACTGTCTATGAGGGCACACACTGTGGCTGGCACTGTCTATGAGGGCACACACTGTGGCTGGCACTGTCTATGAGGGCACACACTGTGGCTGGCACTGTCTATGAGGGCACACACTGTGGCTAGCACTGTCTATGAGGGCACACACTTTGGCTGGCACTGTCTATGAGTGCACACACTGTGGCTAGCACTGTCTATGAGTGCACACACTGTGGCTAGCACTGTCTATGAGTGCACACACTGTGGCTAGCACTGTCTATGAGGGCACACACTGTGGTTGGCACTGTCTATGAGGGCACACACTGTGGCTGGCACTGTTTATAGGGTACTCTTGCGTCACTATGAGGGCACACACTGTGGCTGGTACTGTCTATGAGGGCACACACTGTGGCTGGCACCGTCTATGAGCACTTTCTATGTAGGACACTATCACTTTCCAACCTGTGGCTCTCACAGTTGTTGCAGGACTACAACCCCCAGCATGCAGGCTATGAACTGACACGTAGCAGAGCTGTGCGCTCCCTCCAGCTGTCGGCTGACATGACGTCACGTAACATAGAATAACCGGACAGCACCGGAGCTGTGACGTATTACACATTAGCGCGTCACTTGGCCGCGGTACCGGATGGGTCCGCACTAAGCCCTACTGAGGCCACTCACCGTCTCCACGGCCTGCTGCAGGAGAGCTCCGAGGCGGCTCCACATTGTCCTGTTTTCCCGGCTAGTTGTGTAATTCACCGGCTGTGAGCAGCCTCCTCCATGTCTCCCGGTTAGGACCTAGTACAGACCATGGTGTCATTTCTCCCGGTCAGGCCTAGTCCGGTCACCGGTATTTCCTGAATACTAGTTCCCCGTCCCACCCTCTCCCGCTCCGCCCACTGCACCTCCTGGCCCGCCCGGGCACCATGGCGGCAGCTCAGCCCTGGATACAAGATGTGACTGGGAATAAAGACATTTATTATGTGGTCTCCATGACTCCTGTCTGTTACTGGGAAATCTGGGTGACAACCAGTATGGCTGTGGTTGTATTTTACACATGGGTTGTCAATCAGCCTAGATATATAGCTGCAGCTACAGGTCAAGGCGATCAGGAGCCTGGGAAAGCTGGGTGACAACTGTATGGATCACCTAAATTTACTTTCTTGTATGGCTCCATTCACACATGAGCTTTCCCACTCTGTGTATGACTAAGAATATATTATATAGAATATATAGTATAAGAATATATTAGTATATGTTCACATGCAGCAGATTTTGCTGCAGAAGTTTCTACAGAAAGCACCTGGGCATCTGCCATCCCCATTCACACCAATAGGACAGTCACGTAAATTTCTGCAACCAAATCTGCCGTGTGTGAATCCAGCCTTAAAGGTAAATTCAGACGACTGAATTTGTAGCTGATTTTGAGGAGGATTCCACGGCACGAGCCTCAAGCTGAGAGGAGTCCTATTGAGTCTGGGGCTACTCAGCAAGCAAAGCTACTGTGGAAAACCAAATCTCTGCCGCAAACTTGTCACATGTGCCTCCAGCCTAAGGGGGTATTCCTACTTTTAGTAGTGTAGCTCCTTCAAAGCTTCTCCCTGTACATTGGCACTCTTGGCCATTCACTTGTAATCTGGTGTAGGGGCAGATGCTGCTGTCAAGGGTGTAACTTTAGGGGGTGCAGGGGGTCTGGTTGCCATAAGGGGTCCATAAGGTGTCTCTTCTCACTATGATTAGGCCAGTACTATAGAAGACAGGGCCGGGTGATTAATCGAAAAATAACCAAAACCGAACATTAACCAGGATGATCGACGCGATTTTGTTCACGTCGGTTATTATGGTTTGGTTATTACAATATTTGTGATTTTCTACCTACAATTTGGTTTGGACTGAACATGTCCTGCTCTTCAGAGCCCACTGTATAATTATCAGCGGCCCTAGAGGTGATCAAACATAAAGAACAGCATTACTCACCTCCCCTGGGCAACGGCGTGACTCCCTGCTGTCTTCAGGTCCTCTGTCCACGTGGCCTGTGATTGGACCTTATCGGGTTACGTGGCATCATGATAGATAGACGCAAGTGTCACAACACTGCATGACCCCCGCAGTCCCTGATGTCATGTCACACCAGAGCCCAGGAGAGGCGAGTAACACTGATTTTTATGTTTCTTCTACAGATTTTTCATTGGGGCCCTGGAACTTCATGTTAAACCTCTGGCTAGTGCTGAAGAGTCCTCTGCCGTTTTATTCTGGGGATAAGTGATCGTGCCAGAGGTTATAGGGCTTATAGGTCTTGTTAAAACTGGGTTTTCCTATTTTCCTCTGCCCGTTCCGCCTCCACATAGAAGAAACAGGTACTGGAGTGTCTGAAGATCATTATTACGTGTTTGGCTCCTCTGTTGCAGCCAGGCTCTGCATAGACGGGGCCAGACTGTAACCAGAGCCGCATTCCCAGCTACACATACATTCCCATTGTTTTAAACTATTTACATTAGTTTGTGCCCCCCTTCACTTTTTTACATACAGTGGTCCCTCTAGTCACAATGGCCTCAGGTTACCATATCTTTAACATACAATGATCTTTTCTGGACCATTGTAACTAGAGATAAGCGAACTGGATTCAACACAAACTTTACAAAAGTTTCAGGTTCTCCCCAGACCCATAACTTTTGAGGTTCGCCGCCCACGGATCTCTATTATACTCTGGAGCCTTTTCAGGCCCAAGAGTACGATAAGCAGAGGCCTGGGGGAAGTGCAGACAGAATTAAACAACAAAGCTCCTCACCTCGCCTAGGTGTCCGGTCTTCTTCTTGGGGGACACCTGTGGCTCTTCCGGCCTCTTCTTCAACATCAGCCTGAAGCCCAATCACAAGCTTCAGTGGTCCTGTGGGGTCACCCGCATCATAACGTAACCCTAGGCGGCTGACTCTGGAGAAGACGCTGGAAGGGGCCCCAAGCGCCCCCAAGAAAAAGACTAGACACCCTGAAAGAAGACTGGATACCCAGGAGAAGTGTTTTTTATTTTCTTCACACCTCCCCTGGGTCTCTGCTTCTTATACTCTGGAGTCTTAAGACACTCCAAACTATAGTAATAGCAGAGTTCTGGTTTATGCCGAGCAAGTTTGACCCAACATGAGACAGACGATCCCATGAATATTTGGCAAAATGAATCCAGTAACTCGTGTAGGAATTTTCTAGATCTATAATAATCTGATGATTTTCTTTAATCTTTGATTTTCAGATTTTTTTGTGCCATTTTTGTGGTTTTTGCACCAATTATTTACCTTCTCTCGAGTATGTTTTTGGCATCTCATTCTTTTTGGTTTTCAGGTGGGTTTCCATCGGCCACAGATGCATAGGTTGCTTTTAATGGAGCCGTAATAAGATTATGATAATCTCAGTGCCCTAGACGGCTCTACTTAAGTATCTTAGTGCAGGGCTTTGTTGCAGAAATTTTTGAGACTAAAAAAATCTGTTCTATTCATGTGCCCAGATTTCTGCAAGTCCTATTTAGATACAGTGCAACCAATCTGCCTCGTGTCCCCTTTCTCTCCAGGTATGATATTCCATATTTGGCATTACTTGCAGCAATATACAGTACAGGAAAGGTCATCAGTATGTGATCTGTTGGGGTCCGACACCCGGATCAGCTGTTGAAGCGGTGCTGCACGTGCTCCCGGTCCACTAGCAGCTGCTGCAACAGCTGATCTGTGCAGGGTACGGGTGTCGGACCCCAACAGATCACAGTTTCACGACCTATTCTATGGATAGGTCATCAGTATGAAAAAAAATGATTTGGGGTGAGAAACCCCTTTTAATGCAAGTGTAGGGAACTGCCATTTCTACTAGTATATAATGTATCTGGCTTCTTTGCCCCTGCAGTTTGGCTTCAGAGACCCCAGGCATTCAGTGCAAGTTTTGTTTTGTAAATACAGTGAGTCAGACACATGTGAGGCAGAGCTGCTGGGGGGAGAGATGTGAGCAGAGCTGCTGAGACAGACATGTTATGTCTGGGGGAGTCTAAGAGCCACTTGTTCCTCTTTACTTCACAGTATATAGTTAGGTATGTGTTACCCCCTATATACTCACAGGACCTAGCTAGTAACCGTAGTTAGGGATCCATATATATATACAGTTCAGGGCAGTGATAGGTTAGGCTTCCGAAGGCCAACTAGCTAGTTAGAGGCCCGGTGGCACTAGGTTAGCTGGCAGGTTAAGGACTCAGTGTTAGGGTAGTCAGGCCTGCATCTACTGCCGTCACCGTCGCCCTGTTTGCTGCCTGTGAAGAATCTCACCATCATCATCATCTCCTGATCGGCTGTCTGTCATCTCCTGGAAGAATCCGAGGATCCACAGTCATCCACAGGGGCCCCTGCATCTCTTCTGTTGCCTGGAGGTATTGTGCACTGGACTCTTGCTATATATCTATATATATAACCCGGGTATATAACCTAAGACGGTTGAGGACTTGCTGGTTGTTGTAGTACTGCTGTGTTCTGAGTATATTGTATGTATGTATTATTACCCTGTTGATTCTTATAAAGCTACTGTTATAACCTTATGTGGTATCTGTATGTATTCTTCAGACTGTGAGATTAGTACAGTGATCCTTGTTAAGGCTACTAACTGTACTTCATGGGTAAGTCCCAGGAAGAGATCCTCCCTGTAATACAGAGGCTCTATCCTGGGTGGAGGCACTGATATATTTCATATATGTTCCCACTCTTCCCTTCAGCGAAGGCTTCAGGTCCCATTATACACACAGGTCAGCGCCAGAGTCTGTTGCGGGAGGGATAATACTCATACCCCCCCCCCCCAAATAGGGCTACACAAGTATCAAGGTCTTGCATTAAGCGGGCCATATATAGCTGAACTATCTGACATATCTGGTAGCAGCTTATCTTCTCGTGAACAAGACGATCCCTTTTCCCCCCAACATATGTCAGCGGTGGGTGAGAGTCAGGAGGTTCCCATAAACATCAGACACTTGGCCAAACCCGCTGAAATCGGCAAATTCCACTGACATACACCTAATGTGCAGAGGCTGCTTTAAGTGTCAATTGCTTAAAGGAAATGTATCACTGAATTTTTTTTTTATATTAAAGTCAGTGTATTATATCACTTTTTTCTAATCCATTTTTATTTTCTGATTGTAAATTTTTTATTCTATTTTCTGTACATAATTATGGGGGCGGCCATCTTGCCTGAGCATTTAGTGATAAGCTTTACAGCATAGTCATGGCCATAGGGAATTGTGCAGGCCGAGGGGAGTCCGATTTTTTTGCACTCAGATGACACTGATTTCAATGGCGGGTTCCGGAACTCCTCTCGAAAGAGCCAGGGGCTGCACACTCGGTGGTGTGTATGAGGCCTGAAAGATTCTGATGATAATCACATGTCCTGTGCGGATGTCTATCAGTCTAAGTTGTCATGTTAAAACAGCTCTGACCGTAGAGGCATAAACTCAAGTGGGGAGATTTATTGACACCAGTCTTCATAACCCCATTACCAGCGGAGGGTGCCCTTCATTTATGACTAGGTGCTGGGCTGTGTGCTTAGATAAATCTACACCAGCTCATAGGTGGCACGGATTCCAGAATAATTACCACTAGTTTTCTGGCGTAAATGATAATAAATCTGGTGGGGTCAATGGCCTCACCCTCATCATCCCCAGTTTGCCTTCCTCCCATAGTCTTCTCATGGCACCCAGGTGATGCACATGCACTTGATTCATCAAACCTTCTTCCATTGCTCCATGATCCAGTTCTGATGCTTATGCACCCATTGCTATTTTTTTTGTGTAGAATAGGGGTCTCTATTAGAGTATAGCATGGGTACTCTGACTGGCCTTCACCTATACTGCTCCATATATAGCAAGCTGCGATGCTCTGTGTGACGCTTTTCTATCATAGTCATCAGTAATGGGTTTGATCCCTATTCTTTGTGGCTGGACCAGACGGACCACCCTTTGTTTACCACATGTATCAATGATACTTGGACACCCATGACTCTGTCACCAGTTGAACAACAGTATACTGGGAACACCCATATGTCCTGCCAGTTTGGAGACATTATGACCCAGTTGTGTAGCCATCACAGTTGGCCCTTGTCATAGTTGCTCAGATCCTTACACTTGCCCATTTTTGCTGCCATTCCAACATGTCAACTTCAAGAACTGTTCACATGCTGCATAATATATGGCATGGTCACCAGATAACCAATGTTGTCCATGGTTATGGCTGATGGGTATACCTCACTATATACCAGTACTGAAGGTTATCATGTATATATACACACGTGGGCAAAATTGTTGGTCCCCCTCCCTCGTTTAATGAAAGAAAAACCCACAATGGTCACAGAAATAACTTGAATCTGACAAAAGTAATAATATATAAAAATTCTATGAAAATGAACAAATGAAAGTCAGACATTGCTTTTCAACCATGCTTCAACAGAATTTTTAAAAAAAGAAAACTCATGAAACAGGCCTGGACAGAAATGATGGTTCCCTTAACTTAATATTTTGTTGCACAACCTTTTGAGGCAATCGCTGCAATCAAACGATTCCTGTAACTGTCAATGAGACTTCTGCACCTCTCAACAGGTATTTTGACCACTCCTCATAAGAAAACTGCTCCAGTTGTCTCGGGTTTGAAGGGTGCCTTTTCCAGACGGCATGTTTCAGCTCCTTCCAAAGATGCTCATTAGGATTTAAGTCAGGGCTCATAGAAGGCCACTTCAGAATAGCCCAATGTTTTCCTCTTAGCCATTCTTGGGTGTTTTTAGCTGTGTGTTTTGGGTCATTATCCTGTTGCAAGAGCCGTGACCTGCGACTGAGACCAAGCTTTCTGACACTGGACAGCACATTTGTCTCTAGAATCCCTTGATAGTCTTGAGATTTCATTGTACCCTGCACAGATTCAAGACACCCTGTGCCAGATGCAGCAAAGCAGCCCCAGAACATAACAGAGCCTCCTCCATGTTTCACAGTAGGGACAGTGTTCTTTTCAAGATATGCTTCATTTTTCTGTCTGTGAACATAGAGCTGATGTGCCTTGCCAAAAATTTCGATTTTTGTCTCATCTGTCCATAGGACATTCTCCCAGAAGCTTTGTGGCTTGTCAACATGTTTTTATATATTATTATTTTTGTCAGATTCAAGTTATTTCTGACCATTGTGGGTTTTTCTTTCTTTAAACAAGGGTACTAACAATTTTGTCCACGTGTGTATACGTGGCCACTGATGTCTATGGGGATCATTTCCTAGAGCTGTAGAATCATGCACGAGTCAGAATATTCAGTAACCTTTAATAATTATAATAATAATATTAATTGTACATCAGAAGCCAAAAATAATGAAAAGAAAAAAAGCTTCAACACCAAAGGTAGACACGGGACACGTATGTAGAAGATAGGCACGAGTGAAAGTAAGGGTTAGGGTGTCACAGAAGAGTCATGAGAAGTATATGAAACACGGGTGACGTGAGCGACAGAGGATGAGACTACCTGTGACGTAGGTGGTGCTAATGGACATGGTATGGAAAATGGAAGTGAATGGTATGAGACACATATGTGGGACATACATTGACTAGGAAAGAGCATGTACCAAAAATTCAGCATATCACAAACCACACGCAGCAGAAGAGAGGGGTATAAAACTGCCATTTTATCGGAGATAAGTGCCAGGTTGTTCTTTGGGCGATGAAAGAAGACGGAAATGCAGTAAACTGAAGCACTCACCCATATAACACACACACAGAGCGCTGGCAGCGTATCACAACGGGGTAGTAGCACCTCCGCCCCTACTCACTAATGGATTCGTAATAGTAAGAGTACAATGCCTGCAGTCTACAGTCAGGTGGGGGGTAACAGTGGGGTGAATGCTGTAATATGTGCATAAAAAGACCCTAGAAGCTATGTGCAATCTGATATGTCCACTGCGATAAGTAACTGTGAAGGTCACCTATAGGAGGGTTATTCGGAATAGGTTTTGGGATCTGGTGGCTACATAGGGGTCTGTGGTGAATAGGTGATCTGTCATAGACAATTGTGTGTTCGAGTGATCCATCATACGGAATAGTGTTCGGTATGGTAGATACATTGGCCTTGCATATTTAAGGGGCATCTAACGTATATATATATATATATATATATATATATATATATAATTTGGTCCTATAGGAGTCTGAGGTGTCTTAAGTAATGGAGGGGGTCATTGGATGACTGATGTAAGTTTAGGTTGATTCTCTGGCCCCATGAGGTCACTCATATCAGACATGCTGGTAACACTCTGTAGAGTCCATCTCCTCCAGTCACCCCATTTGCTCTGCTCTTCCCTAGTGCTGAGAGGGCAGTCGTTTCCCTAGAAGAGAAGCAGTTTTCGTTTCAGCTCATTTCTTCGCCATAATGGCATCTTTACAAACTCATCCAATGTCATGCAGAAGAGCCGCTGAAATTCCTCAGGGGAGAGATATTTCTGTGGGGAGGACAAGTTAAAGAAAATACTGTTAACATCTTATGGGGAAATTCGCACCATCATATCCACCTTATGTTCACCGATCAACCATAACATTACAGTAGAGCCCAACATTGTGTAGGTCCCCTTGAGTCATCCAAACAGCTCTAACCCGTGAAGAAATGGACAAGTTCTCTGTAGGCAGTGTCGGACTGGCCCACCAGAGTACCAGAGGATCCTCCGCTGGGCCCAGGCTAATAATGGTCCAGCACATGACACCCAAATATGAAGGGTACTATTTCCTAGGGGTTGTTGGAGGGGGGCCCAGAATCATATTATCTGGTGGGCCCAAGGAACCTCAGTCCGACACTTTAAGAGACCTGTGGTATCTGGCACAAGACTTCAGCGCCAGATACTATAATGCTCCCTCAGTTCTGGACGAACCCTGCTTGGAGTTTGAGCAAAGTGCATTACAGTTAACCCTGAGCAAGAGAAGTCCAGGGAGACTGCAGAGAGACCAGTCACTCTAACTCCGGAGTTGCAGGGGCTATAGATGAAATCTTGGTCTTGTTTTAAAACCAATAATCTGGGCTTTAAAAGAAGACCATGGTCATGTCTGTAACCCACCTAGATTTTAGCACTGGTTAAAGCTGGGGTGCACATACTTGCGGCTTCACTTTAACCACTGTGCAGAAGAACACGAGCAACTGACAGTGCAGGGAGGGGAAAATGGTTTTATTATTCTCCTGTCCCTGTCACTTCAGATAACCCCAGGGGAGGGGGTACCAAAAAAAGTAAACCCCCCACATACAATTGGTATCACCATATCTGTAACAACCCCTTAAAATGTAATGAGTACATTATTTATTCTACATGGTAAACACCATAAACCTTGTTTTCTGATCAAGTCTTATGTACCCACAAAATACGCTGAAATAAAATGTAAAAAAAATTCATTCCCGCTATAAAAGCGGGAATGCAGAGAGGGATAAACTGTTACTGGTTAAAGGCTAAAATGTGTTCTATCACTAAAGGGTTAAAATATACAAAAGGCACCGGAGTTATGTCAGGAATATTTATTTGAGCCATAAATTCAAATGACATAAAATGACATTTTTGGGAGGGTTTTTGCAGTATTTTATGTGACTGTTAGGGGGTTAAGTCAAGTAAGTTTTGAGGTAGGACCACCATGGAGCCAACGTATTTATTAAGCACATCCTACAGATGCTTAACCGTATTGAGAACAGAGGAATTTGGAGGCCACCTTGAAGCATTGTTATAATCCTGTATTTTTGCAGTTTGGCTGGGGCATTATCCTGCCGGGTGACTGTCATTAGGGGGCAGCACTGCCATGAACTTATTCAGTACAATGCTTTGGTAGGTGGTACATGTGACAGGACACATGAATGCCTGATCCCATGATCCAGTTCTGGTGCTTACTTACCCACTGTAGGTGTTTTGGGCAGTAGACAGGGGTCAGCATGGCCACTCAGTTTGTTCTACAGTAGCTATTCTGTGGTTTTGGATAAGGCGCACTAGCCTTTGCTTCCAACACCTTGGGTGTCCATTACCCTGGTGCTGGTTTTTCTTTCTTATACCCCATTTGTAAGGGACCAACTACTGTATGCAGGGAAAACATCCCACAAGAGCTGCTGTTTGGGAGACACCCTAACCCAGTCATCACAATTTGGCCCATGTCATAGTTGCTCAGATCCTTACACTTGCCCATTTTTCCCATTTCCAACTCATCAAATTCAAGAACTGACTGTTCACTTGCTGCTTAAAGAGAACCTTTCACCACCTGTAACAAGTCCAGCTCTTTACATCATTGAATAGTCGCTGCTCCGCTGATTCTGGCACAGTTGGAATTTTTCCTGTAGCCCCCACCATTCCTGAGCAATCATTGCTGTTAGTTTTGGTGCCTGACATACTATTTAGACTCTGTGGTGTCAGGCAGGAGCAGACAAAGGATGTGACTCTGAGCTCTGACACTGGCTGTCTCTGATTGGAGCTCTGAAGCAGGTTCTCTGCCTGACACCGCTCACCTGACATTACAGAGAATAAATAGCACATCAGGCAACAAAACTAACTGTACTTGTTACTCAGGAATGGTGGGGGCTAGAGAGAAACTTCCAACTCTGCTGGAATCAGTGGAGCCAATGAGTGGAGTCAATTGTTACAGGTGATGAAAGGTCCTCCTTAATATATCCCACCCCCTGACGGGCGTCATTGTCACCTTATTCACTTCATTACACGGTTATAATGTTATGGCTGGTCTGTGTATTGTATTAGTTAGAGAAGTATATTTGTCTTTACCTCTAGTTGAGTCTTATCTACTCCAGGAGGTAGTTTCTGGCGCCCCCTGTTTGTCACCATTAGCATTTCATATGGAAAAACCTAAAAAAAAAAAATAGAAATAAATATTGGGCAAAAATAATTACATTTTAATGTACCAAGCAACATGAAAGTGATCACCTATATATAAGAAGAGATGGTGGTGGAAAATGTCATACAATACTGTATACACCAGCAAGTCATGTCATGTGCTACATGTTCCCCATACAACAGGAGGCGATGTAGTGAGCATGGAGGTCCTTACAGATAGCTTCTTAACCACTTCATGACTGGGCAAATTTTCCTGGTTCAGGACCAGAAACATTTTAGTTTTTTTTTTTTTGGACATAAAGTTTTGAGGGCTATAGCATTTTTTCGTTCGGATTATTAAAAAATTTTGGTGTCGTTTTGCATAACACATTGGGCTTTATTTTTACTTTTGCTGACTGTCCTGTTTTCTGGGCCTGTGGCCCTGGCTAGCCTTGCAATATGGTGCTACACTGCTTCCTGTTTTGCATTTTGTTCTATCCTTTGTTACTTTTTGATGTTATATATTTGAAAAAACTTTAATAAAACTTAATTATTTTTTTTTTTTTATTTATTTTTTTTTTTTTTCCAAGATGGCGCCGCTGAAGTGGCTGCCTGTTAGGCAGCTCTGAGACTCTCTCTCTTATTTTTCTTTCTCTGTCTGTTTTTTTTATCTCTCTACTTAATGGACTTTACACTATGAAGAAATGAAGAAACAAAGACTTGGAATTGGACCTTTGTGATACTTTTTTTTGTTTTTATCTGTCTTTTTGTCCTGCTGAAATGGGAACTCTTGTGTCTGCAGGCATTTCTTTTGTCTACACAAGAGAGAAATTACTGCAGCTTAGAGTCACAACAACAGGGCTGCATACCATTTGCCCACCCATCCCCCAAGAACTCTGGAGAAAGAAAAAGCGGGGGAGGGGCTGCAGAGCAGGAACTCTTCAGAGGATTAAAAAGAGGCGTTACCGACCAGCTCTTCCCTCCATCATTATGGGCAATGTGAGATCTCTTGCAAACAAGATGGATGAACTAACAGCGCTCACCAGGCATCATCAGGAGTTTCGGGTGTGCAGCATGATGCTACTTACAGAGACCTGGCTCACTGAAGTTACTCCTGACTCTCTGGTCTCCTTGGATGGTTTTAAACTCCTTCGGGCAGACAGGACAAGGGAGAGCGGTAAGAGGAAAGGAGGGGGGCTGGCAATGTTTGTGAATAATAAATGGTGCAATCCTAGGCACATTGTGATTAAGGAGCAAACTTGCTGTAAGGACATTGAACTATTAGCTGTGAGCATGAGACCTTTCTATCTACCAAGGGAACTATCACATGTCATCGTGATAGCTGCATATGTCCCTCCCTCTGCGAAAGCTGACGCTGCCTGCGAGATCCTACAAGCCACGCTGAGCCAGTTACAGTCTCAGCACCCCCAGGCCCTCCTTCTTGTGTCTGGCGATTTCAACCACGCCTCTCCATCATCCACACTTCCCAGTTTCACACAGTATGTAACCTGCCACACAAGAGACAACAAAACACTGGACTTGTTCTTTGCCAACGTGAGGGAGGCATATAACTCAGCAGCCCTACCGCCCCTGGGAAGATCGGATCACAACCTAGTACATCTCCGACCTCTGTACAAGCCACTTGTACGTAGAGAACCAGCTGTCACCCGCACAGTGAGGATATGGTCCGAGGAGAGTGATGAGGCTCTGAGGGATTGTTTTGACACAACCGCATGGGAAGTTTTGCAGGATTCGTATGGAGAAGATATAGAAGGACTCACACACTGCATAACGGACTACATTAATTTTTGTGTGGACAACACAGTACCCACAAAAGTGGTGAGGTGCTTCTCCAATAACAAACCATGGATTAACTCTGATATAAAAACACTACTTAAGGAGAAAAAGATGGTATTCAGGACAAGAGATAAGGAGGGGTTGAGGGAAGTACAAAAGGAGCTGAGGCATCAAATCAGGCAGGGAAAAGCCAGTTATAAGGAAAAAATGGAAAAGCAAATTGAAAGAAAAGACATAAGGGGGGGTCTGGGAGGGGCTTAAGTCAATTTCGGGTCATAAACAGTCTGTCTGCCAGATTGAGGCAGATGTTAATTGGCTTAATGAACTAAACCTATTCTTCAACAGATTTGATCACACACCAGCTCCTCCCACCCCAGCATGTCCTTCAGCTCCCCTCACCACAATGACTTCACCTCATTCACCCCATGTGGCTACTTCCCAACAGACCAGTAAATCCAGAAGTCTGTCTTTATCTGACCACAGTCTGACCTTCACACGGGCCCAGGTGAGGAAGGAGATGAAAAAGATCAAGGCGAGGAAAGCCGCAGGGCCAGATGACATCAGTGCAAGGCTAATTAAGACTTGTGGGGACCAGCTGTGTGGTATAATTACATATATGTATAATATGAGCCTGAGGCAGGAAATAGTCCCTGAATTATGGAAATCTTCTTGTGTGGTACCAGTTCCAAAGAAACCTCACCCTATGGACCTCAACGACTACAGACCTGTAGCACTGACATCCCACTTGATGAAGATCTTAGAGAGATTGGTTCTCACACATCTTCGCCCTCTAGTGAGCCCCGCTATGGACCCTCTCCAGTTTGCTTATCGACCGGGCATTGGGGTAGATGATGCCATCATCCACCTTCTGCACAGGGCTCTGTCTCACCTGGAGAAACCAGGGAACACGGTGAGAATAATGTTCTTTGATTTCTCCAGTGCTTTTAACACCATACAGCCCAGGTTACTGAGAGACAAGCTGGGCCTTGCTGGAGTGGACCACCACCTCTCCAACTGGATCCTAGACTACCTCACAAATCGACCTCAATACGTGAGAGCCCAAGACTGTGTGTCAGGTACCGTGATCTGTAATACGGGGGCACCTCAGGGTACGGTTCTCGCCCCTTTCCTCTTCACACTGTACACTGCTGATTTTAGGTGCAACTCATCCAGCTGCTACCTACAGAAGTATTCTGACGACTCTGCAATAGTAGGCCTCATCACAGACGATGATGACAGGGAGTACAGAGAACTGAACCGGTTTTTTGTGGACTGGTGCCACCAGAACCACCTGAAGATTAACGCGGGGAAGACCAAGGAGATGGTGGTGGACTTCCGTAAAGGCAGATGCCCTCCAAAACCAGTGGACATCCTGGGGACGGGCATCGAGATTGTGAACACCTATAAGTACCTGGGTTTGCTCCTTAATAATAAGCTGGACTGGGCAGATCATATGGAGGCCCTGTACAGGAAGGGCCACAGCAGGCTCTACCTGCTTAGGAAGCTGAGAGCCTTTGGAATCCGGGGGGCACTTCTTAGGACTTTCTTCAACTCGGTAGTGGCATCAGCCATCTTCTTTGGAGTGGCCTGCTGGGGGAGCAGTATATCAACCAGGGACAGAAATAAACTTGACAAGCTGATTAGAAGGGCCAGCTCTGTCCTGGGGAGCCCACTGGACCCAGTGCAGGTGGTGGGTGACAGAAGGATACTGTCCGTGGTGAGCTCCATGCGGGAGAATAACTCCCATCCCATGCATGAGACTGTGATCGCGCTGAGCAGTACTGTCAGTGACCGACTGCTCCACCCTAGGTGTGAGAAGGAGCGCTATCGGAAGTCTTTCCTCCCCACACCGCGGTTAGGCTGTACAACCAACACCGACCTAAGCGGAGATCATTACACACAGAGAACTGAAATATCTCTCTGCCTGTTAAATCCCCCCCCCCCCCCCTCTGCTACGTCCTATCTGTCTGTCTGCTATTAATGTAATGCCTCTTACCTTGGAACATTCCTGTACATGTTGTATTTGTATCTGCTTATCTTATCTTTGCTGCTGTAACACACTGAATTTCCCCATTGTGGGACTATTAAAGGACTATTATTATTATTATTATTAATAAACCTATTTTTTACTTTTGCATGCTTTTCCTTTTTTTTTTTTTTTTTTCTCATATCCTTGAAAATGTAAAAAGAAAAGGAAGAGAAACGTGTATGTTTCTCAGGGTTTTTTTTGTTTTGTTTTTTAATTTTTTAAAGTGTTTTGTTTTTGCATTTCAAATACCTTTAAAATAGTATTCCCCTCTCAGTTATGGTCATTGTTATGCAGCATATTGTGTTGTTAGGAATGGGGCTAGAACCTGTAACGTGGGTGAGGTATTGGAGGGTTTTGTTTTTTTTTTTTATTTTACTTTAATCTTATTTTTTATTTGTCTTTTTATTTATTTATTTATTTTTTTTTTTTTACACTGTTCCCCTCTTCCATCCATAAGGTCATAATAGACCTTAGGCGGACATTTTAATATTTTTTTTTTTTTTTTTTTGGCTGATTTCACCTGTAATACATCCTCGTAATCTAAACTACAGAGCTAATCTGGATCCTCTAGGACCCAGAAGCTTCTTCAGTTCCCGGCCCCCTGCAGAACACATGACTCCGGGGCCAGAAGTGAAGCTGCATCATGGCGGCTTACATAGCTGTCTACAAAGTGATTGGGAAGGCAGAGACGGTAATAAACCATCCCTGCCTTCTCTATGGGAGGTCTGATTGTAGTAACAGCCAGCACCTCACTTCTGCAGCTGCACGATTTTGTGCAGCTGCTTAAAACTGCAAGGACATATGGGTACATCCTTGCAGGGCTCAGTGGACTGCCCAGACGTAAATAGTCAACATGCATTCCGGAACCGTTTACAGGGTTATTCCAGCCCCAAATGGATTTTTCATACACATGATCAATGTAGAGGGCACCCAAACTGCACATAGATCAGCTGTTGAGGCAGCTTCCAAAAGTAACAGTAGTAGACCGTAAGCACGTGCAGGCTCCTCCCATTCAAATAATAATAATAGGAGTGTCATTGTAATTCCCCGAAACCACTGCTATGCAGTAGATGGGGCTCCTGTGCTGCTCCTAATACTTGAATAGGTGGATAGGTCATCAGTATGAAAAATCCATTTGGGGCCGGACATCCCCTTTAAGGGTCCATGTTACAGAGCTGTAGCCATTTCATATGCCATCATATGGTGCCTCCATAAGTGTATTCTCCCCTATAAGTAATGCTGGGGTTGAAGCACCCACAAGAATATGCCACCATTTTTTTCCCTCAAATTCATACGAAATCCGTGATTAGATATAGTACAGGAATAAATACAACTACAGTTCTCTCAATCCAGATGACAGCAATAGAAGACATTCCCATATGCTAATTTTCCTTTCCTTGTGTGGCTTCATTTATATCATTGTTCACACCTATACACACTTTTTAGGTCGTAGATATCCAAATGTGAATATAAAATACTATTATCAGTATGTCTTAGTAGTGCAGCCTCAGGCTTCAGGCCTGTAAATTTAAAGGATCATATTTCCGCATATAAGAACAGTATTACTTTAGAGGACATTCCATTCTTAGCATATCATCTGTTACTTTTGTTTAGCCAGACATTTTGTTCAGGGATTATATGGTGTTATTTTTTGTATTATTTCTATAACACTTTTTTTGTTCGTTTCTCTTTTTCACATTTTTCATGTTTTTTTTAATAGCACAAAGCGCTACTAAAAAACTTTTTAAAATAGTTTCCCCTCTCCGTTACGGTAATTTTTATGTAGTGTTGTGTCGGCTAGAACTTTTTTTTTTTATTTTACTTTCATTTTTTTTGTTTGCCTTTTTATTATTTATTTATTTATTATATTTGCTTGTATAGCACCATCATATTCCGCAGCGCTTTACAGTCATTGATAGTCACTGTCCCATATAGGGCACACAATCTACATTCCCTATCAGTATGTCTTTGGAGTGTGGGAGGAAACCGGAGTACCCGAAGGAAACCCACACAAACATTTTTCACCCCATTCACTGCCATAGGGTTGTGGACATCCCCTTTAACAAGCCTCATCATGTTGCTGTGACAGTTCAGAAGGAAGTCATCCTTACGTACCTTCTGCTCCAGCATACTGGGGAGAGAATTCCCCCGGTCCATCCTGGTCCTCTGCCCTTCACCATTCTGTAGGACACAGAAGACATTTCTGGTTGTACTGGGAGTCCTGAGGCCGTGAAACCATCTTCCCCATCCCTTCCCTATGAATGCTTACCTGAAACCCTGAAAGACAGATAAATAAGTGATGTAGTTAGCAAAGATATTTCACAACTGCTGGTACCGGTGGTGTTTTTATTTTTGCAACTCATAACAATAAGGGTGCAAGCTAGCTAAGGCCCCCATCTGCAGCAGGGCCATGGGAGGATATTTATCATGTCTTGTATGACAGTTTTTGGGTGTACAAGACATGAAAAAGTTGCAATTTATTTGAACAAATTGTGATTTTGCACAAAAATTTGCAACTTTTTTCTTTTTTGCACTGCCCTCAGCGTGGTAAGGGGCAAGGCATGGGTGGAGCCACCACCCCGCCAGATTCATGATCATTTATGTCAATTTACTGGTGTAAATGATGGCTAAAATCTACGCCAGCTACAGGCTGGCAACTATTACAGTGAAGGTGCACGTCCCAGTAGAGGGTGTGTCTGATTTATGAGGAGGCACGCACCTTGTCATAAATGAGGCGCACTCTCTGCCGGCAAAATTGAGCATGCCAGTCTTCATGAATCTCCCCCATGATGTTCAGGAAACAATCCTCCTGTCATGTAATCTCTCCCGATATACATGATTTACTAACTACTTTCATCACCCATAAAATAACAATTCTGGAGCATCTTTTCTTAGAACTGTGGGGCAGATTTATTAAGACTGGCATATTGTATGCCAGCCTTAAAGGGAATCTTTCAGGGTGATCCAGGGTCCCAAAGCGCCCTGTTATAAAGTCATCTGTTCCCGTAAAAAACAAATCTTTATACTCCCTCTGCCGCAGTACTCCTCGTGCTGACGCAGTTCTTCATTGAAGCCAGAGGAATAACCTCGGCTTCAGTGCGCATGCGCTGTACATCTGGCACTTGCACAGTGAAACCAGGGTGTACAATATCATCCCTCCAGGCCAGAAAACAGGTGTAGAGGGATTGATGAATCCCCCCCCCCATGTGTTATACTGTCCGTCCTCCTTCCCTTCACACAGACTCTTATGCCTAATAGCACCCATATCTGTATCCAGCCTCACACATAGAAGTCTATGGAGAAGACAGGGGGAGGAGCTTGTTGCCAGCTAGTATTTGATTTATTGGCCCATTCTGTATAATTGACAGAGCATCATCTTACTAGATTTAGGGTTGATAAAAGAGCTCTCTTAGTTACAATGTCACTGTCAGACAGTTTAAAGGGAGTCTATCATTGAGATTTTCAATGTTTAGCTAAGGCTATATTCATGTAGCCTTTAGAAAGGCTATTGTAGGCATACCTTTTATTTCCTGACTCTTGCCTGTATTTTTCAGAAAAAGCCTTTTCCTTGTTATGTAAATTAGCTCCTGTCAGCTCAAACATGCGCGAGATTTCGTTCACGCAAGCGGGAGAAAGAAGCTTCTTCATCCTGTCAGCTTGAACGAAATCTCGCGCATGCGCGAGATTTCGTTCACAGAGATGGGAGAAGGAAGCAATGAGGCGGAGGAGGCGTTAACAAGAAAAAACAAGGGGGCGGCGATGCAGGGAGAGGGTGATGATGCAGGGGGTGCTCGGCGTACAGGGTAAACGCCCCCTGTGCTCCGTGGAAGCTAATTTACATAACAAGGCTTTTTCTGAAAAACGCCAGCAAGAGTCAGGAAATAAAAGGTATGCCTTTCTAAAGGCTACATGAATATAGCCTTAGCTAAAAATTGAAAATCTCAATGATAGACCTCCTTTAAGGACATATCTTATTCACTAGGAAAATAGTAAAAATTCAAATGTTAATTTATTTATCCATTTCCAGGAGGAATAACTGAGGAATGGTGCAACATAATTCACCAAAGAAATACTCTAGCATTGTAATTTTATGGGTAAGTTTATTGCAGTCTGTACAGATTACGGTATAATGACACAGACCATTTCTTCTCACCTGTACACTCTCTCTGCCGATCTGGGTGATGGAACTCTGCAGACTGAAGCTAAAGACAAAAGACATCATTGGTATTGTTATCCTCATGACAGTGTAAACTGCACACTAGCTAATAGGTATATGAGTATATATGTGTGTTTGCTCTATACAGTATATACATACCCTTGATAAGCTGCTCCTTCCATATCCAGAATGAATAGCTGTAGAGACAGACCACTGACATGTCAAATATGGCACAACCGAGATGTTGGTTCTTCAGCTTTATTTATTAGGTTGGGATTCATGGAAACAAGGGATAGGTTTAGGGGCGGTAAAGGTAGCAGGCGCAAGGACCCTCTGTCTCTCCCCGGCAACAGATAACTTGGTAAAGAAGGATTGGACATGCTGGATTTCAACATGGCCAAAGATTTGTTCTTATAGGTAACATGGTGTCTGACAGCAACTAATTCGCTTTTTCCCTTTGAGAGCATTTGCACACTTGGTTGAGTGTGGATGTGTATAGGGGAGTTGGAAAGAATAGCTGTCATCCAACAAAGTGTTCGGCTAAAAGTTACAGATTTTGGGTCTTGTAACTTCAAGTTAGGGTTACATTTGTCTCTGAGGCAGGGGGTTTGTACAGTAAGGAGTAGTCTGTCCCCTCCCCATCCATTACTGATACTGTTCTGCCATTCTGTCAGGAGTAACTGTACAATAATGAACAAATAGCTGAGAAAAGCCCAAGTGACCATAATATAGGAGATTCAGGAACACTGGACTGCAAATACATGGACACAGGGTCCACTTGGGGCCCCGAAAGACGGAATCCCTATCTGCTTAAAAAACAACTACTCATGGAAACCCACGGACCCCTTAGACTATAATGGGGTCCGTTTTGTTTCCAACAATTTTATACTGAAATCGTTGTAGTCGCTGCTTGCAGGACTTTTCTCTCCGTCAATTTTAAGTGGAATCTGGGACGGAGTGCCCAAACGCTAGTGTGAACTTAGCATAAGCTGTGAGATTTACAGAATCTTCAGTCCTTTGCCCACAGCAACAGTTTGCAGACATGTGGGTGTGGAGGCTGTGAGTAGAATTAGCCCGTGCCCTCTGCATTCACTGTGTGAAGACAGAACAGAACCTCCCCCTCCACTCACTGTGAAGATGTCTTGCTTATCTAATGTATCTATGGATGAACCTCGGCTAGCAACAAGAAGTGAACTGCAAATTAGCTAGAAGGGAGACACCTAGTGGCAGGAAATTTAGAGAGGTTATTCAGGCAGAAAGCAGACATATTTTTAATAATAGTGCATTACATGTTGGTCCAGGATCACATGCTCTATTAAATGAGACTAAGTTGTCTGAAAAGTTAGTGACCATTTAAGGACTGTGTGTCTTTCAGTCGACAGTCCAGTGGAAAGTATGCTATTAAATTCTATCTGGATAAAACCTATTCCTTGCATTTATAAGTCATATAGACAACATACTGGGTGGAACTCAGACTATGAGCCAGAGCGCCACCAAAAACGTAATTACCAGTCTGGCCAAATTACATTCACATAGATGGATGAAATCTTGATTTCCCTGCGGTTGCCTTAAATAGAGGAATTGGAGTAATACCAAGAAGTATAGTGCCACAAATCAATGGACCCAGACAGACTAAAAACACTAAAATACTTACGTGTGTAGATTGGAGTCCGGTCTGGCAGAGAACGAGTTTTCCTTCGCGGAGTTCCTCCCTTCTGCATTTCTTCTTTTAGGATGAGTTTTCCTATATTAGACTGGATCTGTAAGTTGAAAGGTACTTGGTTAGAAGAAGGAGACCTTATCATAGGGGAATGTGTTCTCAATGATGTACAGTACTGTGCAAAAATTTTAGGCAAGAGTGGAAATATTGCACAGTAAGAATGCTTCCAGAAATAGAAGGGTTAATGAAGAAAAGAGAAATCTAAATCCCATTAATATTTGGTGTGACCTTTGCCCTTTGGAGGAGGAGTCCTGGAAGTGATGATACGGCCCCCACAGATATAGCACTGATCTCATCATCATCCAGTCTGTCTGGGATAACATGAAGAGACAGAAGGATTGGAGCAAGCCTACATCCACAGAAGATCTGTGCTTAGTTCTCCAAGATGGTGGGAACAACCTCCCTGCCGAGTTCTGCCAAAAACTGTCTTCAAGTACCGAGAAGAAGTGATTGATTTACATTTCTCTTTTCTTCACACATTGAAAGCATTCCTACTTTGCAGCATAGTTTCCAAACCTGCCTAAAACCTCTGCACAGTACAGTGTATATTAGCTGTATACCCTGATGGCCTTTACCTTGTTCAGTGTCACTATATGCATTTCATTCAGTCCTTTTACATCCTCACTTTCTTCACTTTCTTCCTCACTTTTGGATTCTCTGCGGTGGCGCCTCTCTGACTCTAGGGATAGAAATATAGCATTGGACCATGTTCTGGGCAAGTACCATTTCATGGGGTAACTTCATGGGGCTGATGGATACGTATGGTGACTAGCCAGCCTGCACTTAGCTTGCATGTACAGTAATTGGTAGGCCGGAGTCTGTCTGGAGCGCTGGAAGATGCCTGTGAGCAGCGAGGTGGAGCAAGTGACGCTAGAAATGCATAGAACCTGCGGTGTAGGTTGTCTACATATTCTTGGAGGTACAGGGTGAAGAGGTGTACAGCAAGAGGTTGCCTAGCAAGGCCTGCAAAGTGTCATGGGAGAGGACAGTGAGCTGATCTGTTGTGTAGCCACTTCTGGTTTAGAGCAAGAGAGCTTTAGCCGTTGTGGTTGATGGAAATGGTCTTCATGGAAATGGTGGTAGAGGCTTAGGGCATCATTAGCTTGAAAAGGGGTTATCGTGAAGAGCAGGGATGCACCATATGGAAGGATGGTAGGCCTGGGTTATGGGATTCTTAGGTTAAACCCTGGAAAGACTATGTCAGGGCCAAGAAAAGGGTTGGTGATAAACTAGTCATGGAAGTTGGTTGTCCTGGGGCCTGAGGTTAACCCATGTCAGTGTGGGTCAAAGGAGCTGAAGAGGAGGGGTAGTGTGTGCGTAATAGTGTTTGGAGGGTAAACCAAGGTGGGGTATTAACCTATAGAGTTGACCCAGTAGAGTTGCTTGTAGCATGGGGATATTAGGAAGTATGAAGCCTTGTGGATGTGGTTTTGGGGGCCTTGTGAAGTAATCGTAACCCTAAAGTGCTGTTTGCTACTTACCAGTCATTGTTCTTCCTAGTTCTGTAATAATCAAGCCATAGTCCGAACCTAGTGTGTTGGAACCGCCAACCTTTGTACCCATTGAGTATATTGAAACCATTAACCTTACTGTAACTGTTCTATGTAGTGAATAAGTGAATAATTTTTGTTGTTCTCTACATCTACCTGTGTTTGTGTCTTCAGTTACAAGGAGTCTGTCACCAGAATCCAGCATATCATTCCAGCCCCACAGATAGGTAGGTTAGGGTCACCTTTGTGAATCGGTGCCTCTGTTTTTCGAGATATCAGTGTTTGCTTCAACATGCTAATGAGCTCTATGGAGCAACGAGGGCATTATCGCTCACCTCTTTGGAGCAACAGCACCGCCCTCATTACTTCAAAGACCTCATTTGCATATTGACAAAAACAGAGGTATCTCGACAATAGAGGCCCCAATTTACAAGGGGAAACACTGTTTCATTCAGGTGACCCTAACCTATCTATCTGAAGGGATGGGGTAATATGCTGGGTTCTGGTGACCCTAACCTATCTATCTGAAGGGATGGGGTAATATGCTGGGTTCTGGTGACCCTAACCTATCTATCTGAAGGGATGGGGTAATATGCTGGGTTCTGGTGACCCTAACCTATCTTCAGGATTGGGTTGATATGCTGGGTCTTGGTGATAGACTCCTTTTAAGGGGGTACTAGGTACACACCCTTAGGCAGGGTTCACACTACCGTTGATGTCTGTTCTGATAGTGTCCGTTAAAAAAAGAAAAAAAAAAAAAAACGGACACCTATCATAACAGACATTAACGGACACTAACTGATGTTAATGTGTCCGTTTTTTTAACTGATCCAATTAATGGATTAGTTAAAAAAAACAGACACATTAGCATCAGTTAGTGTCCGTTTTTTAACACTGTCCGTTTTTTTTTTTTTCTTCTTTCTGAGCATGCGCAGGAAAAAAACGGACAGAAAATAAAGGACAGTAACTGATGGCTATCAGTTACTGTCCGTTATAAGTCCGTTACCCGTAGACTTCAATGTTAAAAAAATAACGGACACTTGCTGTCTGTCAAGAATCCGTTTTTTTCAAACGGACAAAAAGTCCTGCATGTAGGATTTTTTGTCCGCGAAAAAATAACGGACTTCTGACAGATTTGGTGTAAACGGACACAAACGGTCACTAACGGACACAATATAAAAACCCATTGAAATGAATGGAAATTGTAACGGATTTCTGATAGTTCAGCTAGTGTCCGATGCTAAAATCTTGTAACAGACAATAGCAACGGACACTACTGATGGTCACCAACGGTAGTGTGAACGCTCCCTTACATGCCCATGTAGAATTGCTGATCATTCTTACCTACAACGGCCAGGGAAGGAGGACATGGCCAGTAATCTGTTTCGATCTTTGCTGGCTGATTTGGGTCTGGAGGTTTTGCAGCTGGGAATTTAGAGGACTCAACTATGGGGTCATCGGCCAGTCGGTGGGAGAGTGCTGATTCTAAAAGAGTGACATTAAAAACATATGTAATACAAAGCTGAGGTAAGACGTAAGTGCCTGACAACACTTAGATGGTCTTCTCACCTCTCTGTCTGTAGATTGGTGGCTTCTTGTAGAGATTTGGCTGAGTCTGAGAAATCTCTGAAGGAACAGAGTACAGTCTGAGTGACGTGAGGTTACATGATCTTCACAGTCCATGTGTCTACAATCTTACCTGGGCAGTGGAAGTGCTGGACTCCTGCTCTAGGAGAATTGGTTCCTCCACGGGAGCCTGGTAGAGTTGAACTACTGACTGCAGACTTGTTGTCGGCCCAGAGTGCAGAAACCTGTGTCATAAGAAACCATAAGTATGATAAGCCTAAGGAACGTAACTACCTACACCCCTTATTGTGATCTCTCACTTGTTTAGCTGTTTACCTCTGGTGACGGAGGAGGAGATATTGACTTGGGTGATAACGATCGCTGCAAAACATAAAGGTATACGGCATGAGTCTTTGCACCCTTGCTATTGTTATAATGGTATCCCTCCTGTCCATAGGTTATGTCTGGTATTGCCACTTGGATCCCTTGAAGTGAAAGGGACTGAGCTACAATACCACTCACAACCTGTCAATGGGTGTGGCGCTGTTTGTGAAAGAGAGCAGCCATGTTTTTCTATTCCTTTAAAGGAAAAACTTAGAGTTGACTAAGGGGGCAGGACTTAATCAAGTGGGTGGGGCCAGACACAGGACCATAAGAAGGAGGAGGGGGCATATAGCTCATGTCCTGGAACATATATATATATATATATATATATATATATATATATATTTTAATATTCTTCAGTAGAAGGGTGACATGAAACTCCAGGGCTCCAATGCAAAATTCCAGGCCCCAAAACTATAATGTACTGTTTACAGTACTGGTCTTCTCATATTGAGAAGAGACACTTTATGGGGTCCCTAAGGCTCCTGGGCCTGGGTGCTACCACACCCTCTGCAACCCCTCAAGTTACGCCTCTGTTCTTCAGTTGTTATTGTAATATGAGGCCAAATAAATGCTGAATATTTTTTAGTATTTTTGTTTAGTGTCTCTATAAAAAATGGCTCCGCATAAAAAGTCTCCATGTAGCCCCAAATTTCCACAACAGTTGTATTAGGTTAGGTTCAATGGGGCGTTCAGTCTATGCTTCTGTTCCATCATGAAACTCCAAGGACAGATCGGGTACATGACAGACAACAATGGAGCCCAACAGTACCCACTGATTATAATGGGGTCTGTTGGGTGCCAGTCAATTCCCCCAAACAAAGAATTGGAGCTTGCAGGACTTTTTTGTTCTCAATTTTTGATGTAAACCTCCAACCTAGATGTAAACTTAGACTTAGTGTTGTAAAGTACATGAGTTGGTTTGTGCTTGGCATTTCCAGACCTACCTCTCGGCTTCGAAGAGTCTCTGTATTCTCCAGAAGTGTATATGTGAAATGCGGCTCATATATCATTAGATCTGGACGCTCTATATCCAGAATAGCTTTATCACGCGGGAGGGCAGCGAGATCCTTATAACCCAGGACGCGACTGTCCATCCGAGCCTGAAACCATCGAAAAGCAAAGGGCACAAAGAAGCCATTAAAGTGGCCCTGTCATCATATAATGAATGGGTATGACCTCATTCAGTATCATTAAGGCTAGTGTCTATGCATTGTGCTTGAGTACGAGCCTTTTACCATTTATCTTCATGTCTACAGGCCATTAGGAAATTAAAAAATATGCATTTACATACATAGATGTACTGATCGGAGGAAAGTGGGGGTAGTACTTACAGTGATAGCAGAGGGGGAGCCTGGTAAACTGGACCCTCTGGACGAAGTGACACTGCCAGGAGACGTAAGAGGGGTCTGTAAACAGACAGAAGTATTGTCACACACCTGAATGATACATAGTCAAAAAGTATTTGGTTTTTAGACAATATAAGACTAACCCAAGTGCATTTTGCACTAACTGTGATTCTGATGTGTAATAGGAGTCTAAAACCAGACATGACGGTCCCTTTAGGGTTTATCTGCTTCAGGCATTCCCTACTTGTTAGAAGGATCCAATTCTTGGACCGCTAATGAACTGCTGCAATTGTAGGGAACCTTACAAGGGCTCTATCTCCCTAAAGCTCCACCACAAGTAAACTGAAGCATTACACAGTGCTCACTCACATCAATGGGCTGTCTTTATAATGTAGGACAGGACAGGTCCTCCAGAGAGACAGGACAGGTCCTCCAGAGGGACAGGACAGAACAGGTCCTCCAGAGAGACAGGACAGGTCCTCCAGAGGGACAGGACAGGTCCTCCAGAGAGACAGGACAGGTCCTCCAGAGGGACAGGACAGGTCCTCCAGAGAGACAGGACAGGACAGGTCCTCCAGAGAGACAGGACAGGACAGGTCCTCCAGAGGGACAGGACAGAACAGGTCCTCCAGAGAGACAGGACAGGTCCTCCAGAGGGACAGGACAGAACAGGTCCTCCAGAGGGACAGGACAGGTCCTCCAGAGAGACAGGACAGGTCCTCCAGAGGGACAGGACAGGTCCTCCAGAGAGACAGGACAGGACAGGTCCTCCAGAGAGACAGGACAGGACAGGTCCTCCAGAGGGACAGGACAGATCCTCCAGAGAGACAGAACAGAACAGGTCCTCCAGAGATACAGGACAGGTCCTCCAGAGAGACAGGACAGGACAGGTCCTCCAGAGAGACAGGACAGGACAGGTCCTCCAGAGAGACAGGACAGGACAGGTCCTCCAGAGGGACAGGACAGATCCTCCAGAGAGACAGAACAGAACAGGTCCTCCAGAGATACAGGACAGGTCCTCCAGAGAGACAGGACAGGTCCACCAGAGGGACAGGACAGGTCCTCCAGAGGGACAGGACAGATCCTCCATAGAGACAGGACAGAACAGGTCCTCCAGAGATACAGGACAAGTCCTCCAGAGAGACAGGAAAGGACAGGTCCTCCAGAGAGACAGGACAGGTCCTACGGAGAGACAGGACAGAACAGGTCCTCCAGAGAGACATGACAGGTCCTCCAGAGGGACAGGACAGGTCCTCCAGGGGGACAGGACAGATCCTCCAGAGAGACAGGACAGAACAGGTCCTCCAGAGATACAGGACAAGTCCTTCAGAGAGACAGGAAAGGACAGGTCCTCCAGAGAGACAGGACAGGTCCTCCGGAGAGACAGGACAGAACAGGTCCTCCAGAGAGACATGACAGGTCCTCCGGAGAGACAGGACAGGTCCTCCAGAGGGACAGGACAGGTCCTCCAGAGGGACAAAGACATTCTTTGTAACTCCAACAGATGAGGATCCTGAGCACGGCACCCCCCTCAATTAACTCACTCTTTGACTCTATTCCTAACCTTAAAGTTAAAGCGGTTGTGCCACTACAGATGCTTATCGCCTATCCACATGATAGAGGATAAGCAATAGATCATAGAACTCCCTTCTGCTCCATCCTGAACAATTGTTCTGATCTCTGTCACTGACAAGGAGGAAGCAGAATGGAGTGGTGAAGAGCTTTATCTAATGGCTTTTCCCCTCCCTGCTTGATGTCTGTATCAGAACATCTACTTTTTACTGTTATAAATGTTGCTGCACAAGCTTAGCTTTCTCTCTGAGAAGCAGAAGGAAAGCCTATGTCCAGCCTACATGTTATCCCAGCTTCTTCAACTGAGGATAAAGCAGAAGCTATACTGTACTCTACTGGGTATGCATGGGCATGGCATTTTGAACAATTGAGAAAACAGGTTTTTAGGTAGCACAGACATGTAGGTGTCCTCCTTGATGTTACCTTTGAAAACTTTTCCATTCAGCTGTTGTGTCTCAGTGTTCTGTGGATATACCGAAGATCTGCAGGAGAAAAAGACATGATTATTTCCTTCTTTGTGTCTACATTTTATCCATACTTTCATATGATCACCTAGAATTTAATTCTGTCTCATCACCGGGTTTGGGGCACAGTAGACATGTAGTATGAGCAATGTCTGGTTAGATGTATTTGGGACAACAGGGGGGTCTGCACAGGGCAGGAGGAATTATTTGGAGGTTACACTGGATTTAATAGTGATAATCTGCATTAATCCTTGGTTCTTAGAACAATAATTTCTAGAAATCCTTGGCAGGACTGATGATCTTTAGGATTGTCTTTGGGAATTGGGTCACATTGTGTTAGTGAATTAATAAGGACATTACAAATTGTGGTCAATGGAGGACCCATCCTCTTATCCATGTAGCTGTATCCAGTAGTATCTTCCAAAACCAAATGGTTCCCATGTCATATGTACACCTAATGTGGGTTATTATGGACTGCTTTGCTTGAAGTGAAGAGCCCCATTCTTTCATTATGTTGGGAGAAAGTACAGAATGTGGTAAAGTAGCATCACTCAACCAAAAACGGCTTGGAGGATGGTCTCTACCACCAACATAACATAATGATGAGGTGCTTGTGAAATAGGGGAATTATTCAAGCATGAGGCTATGGTGGTGAGGACCCATTGTTACGTCCGCACCCGTTCGAACTTCTGCGCCAGCCGGCCGCATGCTGCGGTGCAGGAGGCGGGTCCGCCTGTGATTCTTTCCTTTGGGTTTTTCTTGAATATGTTACCTTATTAGCTGCTGACTTTTAATTAATTGTTCCGGGGATTTATTTTTGTACTAGAACCTTCCACTTTTTTTTTTCAATTTTTCATAAATTCCAGTAAATATATTTGAAGTCTACAATTGCGGGATCCAGATAATCCTGACTTTCTACGGATGTTACATTGTGTTTGTATGGCTTTGAGTTTTCTGGGACCTGACCGGAATGTATTTTTAATTTTTTTTTTTTTTTTTGGTAAAAAAAAAAGTGGAAGGTTCCAGTACAAAAATAAATCCCCGGAACAGTTAATTAAAAGTCAGCAGCTAATGAGGTAACATATTCAAGAAAAACCCAAAGGAAAGAATCACAGCCGGACCTGCATCCTGCCGCGCAGCATGCGGCCGGCTGGCGCAGAAGTTCGAACGGGTGTGGACATAACACCCATCTTCATCATTTCAGACCAGTGGCGAGGAAACATCCTTATCATTTCAGGCTGGTGATGTTCTCCAATCTTCATTATTTTAGGCTGGTGGTGAGGACCCATCCTCATCATTTCACATTGGTAGTGTGGTCCCATCCTCATCATTTCAGGCTGGTCGTGAGAACCTATCCTTATAATTCCAGGCTGGTGGTGAGGAACCATCCTCATCATTTTAGGCTGGTTGTGAGGATCCATCCACATCATTCCAGGCTGGTGGTGAAGATCTATCCTCATCATTTTAGACTGGTAGTGTGGTCTCATACTTGTAATTTCAGGCTAGTGGTATGGTCCCATCCTTATTACTTGAGGCTGATGACATGGACATTATTTCAGGCTAGTGGCGAGGACCCATCTTCATCATTTCAGGTTGGTGGAGAGGTCCCATTCTCAAAATTTCAGACTAATGGCAAGGAGCCATCCTTATTATTTCAGGCTGGTTGTAGTTGAGTAAAGGAGGATATTTTCAGGCGTCTCTAAACAGCAAGGATTTTCTAAAAAAAAATCTCCCTCATCTCTCATTGACTATTGTTTTTCATGGCTCCTGTGGATACTTTCAGCAGGACTATGCGCCATGTAATGGTGGAAAAATCCCAGCAGTATGATAACCAAGGAAAATCAATTTTTCTTGAGTATTCTCCAGTGTCTCAAGATCTCACTTCCATTGGACTAGCATTATGCACATTATGAGGCTGCATCACTATCTAACTTGCAAAAAATCAGAGATACTGTGACTGATTAGATACAGCGTAAACTACATAGAGTAACCTATGTAACTTAGTAACCTAATTTTTCCAACCTGCTACCTCTTAGGATTATATCTCTGATTTTACTAGATGATAATCTTTCATTGCATTCCTTTTACTGTATGCTGACTTTATGTGATATGTCATATGTGTGGTCATTTTTTCAATACCTGTGTTCTCTTATATGCATTATAAAATCTGACCACTTTTATAGCTCTTACCAGACTGTGTGTCGCTCTGCATCACGTGTCCTCCTAAGTTCTGTTCTGGTTCTGTTGACAACAAAAGAAAAAAATATAGAAACTAGTTAGCATCAAGTATTAATAAGAGTGACCTAAAAGTGAGTTATATCAGAAATGATCAGAAATATATCAGAAATTGTATAATGAAAATAGACAAGCTTAGGTGGCCATAAGAGGAAAGCCGTCTCAAGTGATATACAAGTGTATAAGGCTCTATTCACAACTTTGTTGGAGGCTTTAGTTTGTTTTGGACACCATGACAGTACCATGATGTACCCCATGACAGGAACTGGCAGCCATTTTTGTTGTTCTGCTCCTATGATGGAAATGAACAACGCAGATGTGCACAGCGCCTTATAGGTATGTAAACCTCTGATATACAGCCATAATATGGCAACCATGGACCTCTAATTTTATAGCAAGTAAAAAAAAAAGCTTGTACCATGCTCCTTCAGACTCCATATTAAGTAGAAATTCTCAAGAAACTTTACATCTAAGAAAGAATAACTTGTAATACAGAAACGTACAGAGCACCATATAGAAGAGAGCCTATGTCTCTATAGTGTGTAGCCACAAGGACTCCATATACGTCTGTCTATATACATAGCACATCTCTTTTTTTTTTTTTTTATCAAGTGGGTCTAGTTCATGATCTTGCAACCACTTTGGGTATAGCGACAAAAAATTTCCAAGATGTCAAAAAATTTCTTAATACTTATAGTATTTCCATTTGTCCTAGTTTTTCATATGGTCACCTCACTAAATATAGTCTTGTACAGGGGATTAGCTATAGAGGGTGCAGAGGTAGCAGTCACTACCGGGCCCTGGACCCTGAAGGGGCCCCAAAGGTCCTTTTACCGCATAAAGTATACTACTATTCTAAATGGCACAAGGTAAGTAGGGCCCCATTACAGATTGTGCATTGGGACCCAGAGGTTTCAGGTTAGGCCTCTGGTCCTGTATATATAAACTACTAATATAGTAAGACATGGCAATTATTACATAGTGGGATTGTTGTAATGGAGTATATGAGAGGGTGAGAATGACAGGTTCCAGGAGGAAAGTGAAGCTCGGCTGTGCGTACGCAGCACCTGCGCATCTGTCTGACCTCTTGTTCTTTTTCCATGTCTCGGTCTCACTCGGCTTCCCTATCCCATACACTCACTTCCCTTCCCAGGGCTCAGACCATACAGGACACTCTGCACTTCCTCTCACTGTATATAGGACAATGAGGAGATATCAGTGTAAAGGGGGAAACATGGAAAGTAAATATGCAAACATACTGAAGAGGTGACATGAGATATTATGTGTTGTAACCATAGACACAGGCCCGCCAAGTGTGAACAGCAGCGTACTACATTATTATACATGGCAAATGACATGACAAACACATCGCAATACAGAAAAGTCTTCATTTATATGTACAAAACCTTATAGTTATGAAAATAGTGTGCTGTTCGATTTTATTGGAAAAGGAAAGGCAAACTGATGGCAAGATGGTCCAGCGATCAGTAGCAGCAAGTGTTCAATTCCCCTGCAGCGCCTCCACAGGGGAAGAAAAGTATTTCATATTATTAATTGATATATACATACACATGTATACTGCTGGAGACTGTGTCCTATACACTGATGTACAGAGAACAGTCCTATACACACACACATATATATATATATATATACAGTGTATATATATATATATATATATATATATATGTATGTGTGTGTGTGTGTGTGTGTGATTATACACACATACACTACAGACTGCGTCCTATACACTGATGTATTCACCACAGAACAGTCCTATTATATAATATAAATACACTAGAGACTGCGGCCTATATACTGATATACAGACCGGAGAACAGTCCTATTGTATAATATATATACACCGGAGACTGCGTCCTATATACTGATATACAGACCAGAGAACAGTCCTATTATATAATATATATACACCGGAGACTGCGTCCTATATACTGATATACAGACCAGAGAACAGTCCTATTATATAATATATATACACCGGAGACTGCGTCCTATACACTGATATACAGACCGGAGAACAGTCCTATTATATAATATATATACACCAGAGACTGCGTCCTATACACTGATATACAGACCAGAGAACAGTCCTATTATATAATATATATACAACAGAGACTGCGTCCTATATACTGATATACAGACCAGAGAACAGTCCTTACATATAATATATATACACTGGAGACTGCGTCCTATATACTGATATACAGACCAGAGAACAGTCCTTACATATAATATATATACACTGGAGACTGCGTCCTATATACTGATATACAGACCAGAGAACAGTCCTATTATATAATATATATACACCAGAGACTGCGTCCTATACACTGATATACAGACCAGAGAACAGTCCTATTATATTATATGTATATATATACACACCGGAGACTGCGTCCTATATACTGATATACAGACCAGAGAACAATCCTATTATATAATATATATACACTGGAGACTGCGTCCTATATACTGATATACAGACCAGAGAACAATCCTATTATATAATATATATACACCAGAGACTGGGTCCTATACACTGATATACAGACCAGAGAACAGTCCTATTATATAATATATATACACCGGAGACTGCGTCCTATATACTGATATACAGACCAGAGAACAGTCCTATTGTATAATATATATACACTGGAGACTGCGTCCTATATACTGATATACAGACCAGAGAACAATCCTATTATATAATATATATATACACTGGAGACTGCGTCCTATACACTGATATACAGACCAGAGAACAGTCCTATTATATTATATTTATATATATACACACCGGAGACTGCGTCCTATATACTGATATACAGACCAGAGAACAATCCTATTATATAATATATATACACTGGAGACTGCGTCCTATACACTGATATACAGACCAGAGAACAGTCCTATTATATAATATATATACACCAGAGACTGCGTCCTATATACTGATATACAGACCAGAGAACAGTCCTATTATATAATATATATACACTGGAGACTGGGTCCTATACACTGATATACAGACCGGAGAACAGTCCTATTATATAATATATATATATATACACACACCGGAGACTGCGTCCTATACACTGATATACAGACCGGAGAACAGTCCTATTATATAATATATATACACCAGAGACTGCGTCCTATATACTGATATACAGACCGGAGAACAGTCCTATTATATAATATATATACACCGGAGACTGCGTCCTATACACTGATATACAGGCCAGCGAACAGTCCTATTATATAATATATATACACTGGAGACTGGGTCCTATACACTGATATACAGACCGGAGAACAGTCCTATTATATAATATATATATATATATACACACACCGGAGACTGCGTCCTATACACTGATATACAGACCGGAGAACAGTCCTATTATATAATATATATACACCAGAGACTGCGTCCTATATACTGATATACAGACCGGAGAACAGTCCTATTATATAATATATATACACTGGAGACTGCGTCCTATACACTGATATACAGACCAGAGAACAGTCCTATTATATAATATATATAATATATTCATCTTCAATATAATACATCTTCGCCCTCTAGTGAGCCCCGCTATGGACCCTCTCCAGTTTGCTTATCGACCGGGCATTGGGGTAGATGATGCCATCATCCACCTTCTGCACAAGGCTCTGTCTCACCTGGAAAAACCAGGGAACACGGTGAGAATAATGTTCTTTGATTTCTCCAGTGCTTTTAACACCATACAGCCCAGGTTACTGAGAGACAAGCTGGGCCTTGCTGGAGTGGACCACCACCTCTCCAACTGGATCCTAGACTACCTCACAAATCGACCTCAATACGTGAGAGCCCAAGACTGTGTGTCAGGTACCGTGATCTGTAATACGGGGGGCACCTCAGGGTACGGTTCTCGCCCCTTTCCTCTTCACACTGCACACTGCAGATTTTAGGTGCAACTCATCCAGCTGCTACCTACAGAAGTATTCTGACGACTCTGCAATAGTGGGTCTCATCACAGATGATGATGACAGGGAGTACAGAGAACTGAACCGGTTTTTTGTGGACTGGTGCCACCGGAACCACCTGAAGATTAACGCGGGGAAGACCAAGGAGATGGTGGTGGACTTCCGCAAAGGCAGAAGCCCTCCTAAACCAGTTGACATCCTGGGGACGGGCATCGAGATTGTGAACACCTATAAGTACCTGGGTCTGCTCCTTAATAATAAGCTGGACTGGGCAGATCATATGGAGGTCCTGTACAGGAAGGGCCACAGCAGGCTCTACCTGCTTAGGAAACTGAGAGCCTTTGGAATCCGGGGGGCACTTCTTAGAACTTTCTTCAACTCGGTAGTGGCATCAGCCATCTTCTTTGGAGTGGCCTGCTGGGGGAGCAGTATATCAACCAGGGACAGAAATAAACTTGACAAGCTGATTAGAAGGGCCAGCTCTGTCCTGGGGAGCCCACTGGACCCAGTGCAGGTGGTGGGTGACAGAAGGATACTGTCCGTGGTGAGCTCCATGCGAGAGAATAAGTCCCATCCCATGCATGAGACTGTGATCGCGCTGAGCAGTACTGTCAGTGACCGACTGCTCCACCCTAGGTGTGAGAAGGAGCGCTATCGGAAGTCTTTCCTCCCCACCGCGGTTAGGCTGTACAACCAACACCGACCTAAGCGGAGATCATTACACACAGAGAACTGAAATATCTCTCTGCCTGTTAAATCCCCCCCCCCCCTCTGCTACGTCCTATCTGTCTGTCTACTATTATTGTAATGCCTCTCACCTTGGAACATTCCTGTACATGTTGTATTTGTATTTGTATCTGCTTTTCTTATCTTTGCTGCTGTAACACACTGAATTTCCCCACTGTGGGACTATTAAAGGACTATTATTATTATTATTATTATTATTATTATTATATACACCAGAGACTGCGTCCTATATACTGATATACAGACCGGAGAACAGTCCTATTATATAATATATATACACCAGAGACTGCGTCCTATATACTGATATACAGACCGGAGAACAGTCCTATTATATAATATATATACACCAGAGACTGCGTTGTAACAAAAAATGGTTAGTGCAATAGTTACAGATAAAGCAAAAACTCCAATATCATCCATTAGTATTTCAGTATTTTGCCAGTACGAGGACACAGCCAGTATGGTGAGGATGTGTACATGCATGCTGATGGTTACACGTGGTCATAACACATTTCTGCCCCTTATCACTGCACAGCACGGTGCGCCCCACCCAGCAGGTCTCATGTCCTCCATAACTATCAGCTCGACCCATCTGTGGAATTCTTAGGTCACAAATAAATTAACAAAATGAAAAGTAAAATACAACAAACAGATAACTAGTAATATCAAAGATTTTGTGCAAGGAACAGGACCATGAAAAGGGTTAAAATATAGGGTTAGTGTACTCCATCTCCGGGTAGCTCTGGCATGCATTGCAACCTACATAACATATGGGCTGGCAACCTTGTTTTTTTTTTATGTTGCAGACTCTATGGTAATAGAAGGGTTAATAATATAGGCAGGAACTCAGAAATGAATAATTAATAGGGAATAAAGTCACAATTTCCAATCTCCAGTAAATGGAAGTGGTACATAATGTTTAGTAGAGGCAGACAGTAGAAACGGGACTAAAGGCATAAAAATAGCATTCTCATTGCTGGTAATGGCTTGTCATATCCAGCTCTGTTCTCGTAGATGTCGTCAATGTATCCCCCCCACTCTCATAGGGTTACATTAACCCCCAAAACACATACAGCACACAGCTCTGGCACCATACATCACGCTGCACAGTTATATTACCACCCACATGCTTGTTGCATTAGTATTAACACCCTGTGATCAATATAATCTCTACCCTACAGTCCACTCATCCTCAATAACCCACTCTCAATGATCCAGCATTATATCCTCCTATTCCACTATTCCAGCCCTGTACACCCCCTTTGCATATATCTACACACCCACCCCCAGTCCTGTCCCTGCTCCCTTGTGTCCTCCTTCCCCAGACTCCAACACATAGGACATGACAGTGCACCTTAGTCTAGTGGTCTGATGTCCCTTGCAGGTGCAGTCTCTTTCTAAGGTCTGGTCTTTGTGTTCAGATATCCAGGCAGTCTCTCTGTGCCCCTCCCTGTACTCAGAAGCTGTGAACTGTCTGCAAAAGAACTGTCCTGTCCAGGGAGGGGATTCGCAAGGAGCAAAAGGGTGTCTCTTCAGATTAAGGGGGAAAGAATGGCAGGCTTCGAGGGTGTCAAGGAAATGGAGACGGAGAAAGTGCAACAGATGGAAGAGTGCGAGAAAGGAAGAGAGAAAGAGAAAGCGGAGAGGATTAGATGGAGAAATGAGAGATAACAGGAGGGAGGAGTAGAGGAAACAACCTTGTATGAGGAGAATGATGAAAGAGCAATAGACTAATGGGACGCATTGTATCTCCTGGGGCAGACATGGCCATTATAATGTATGAGGGATTCACCGCCTTATAATCCACAACATGTTTCCTTATCGGCTCTAGATTCCTACCCTTTGGGGCTCATATGGCTTATAAAAGTGGGCAGATCCCCATCTTTGTGCCAAATTCTGCTGCCCATTTGACAAACAAGGATCTTCTCCTTCTCACGTCCATAAACTCTATGGAAAGGATATTCAATTTATACCCAAAAAGGGTCTGACGAGACTTTTTGCTACTTTTATAAACTGTCAATGAGACAAGTTATAGAGGTAAATAACATGTTGATTTCGGCGGGCCAGGTGACCACATAGGCATGATTGGCCAAGCCATTTGCGCATACAGGGGTGTAGCTATCAGGGTGCATTGGTAGCAGTCACCTCCGGGCCCCAGACCTTGAGGGAGCCCCATAACATATAAAATATACCACTATTCTAAATGGCACAAGGTAAGTAGGGCTCCCATTACAGATTCTGCATTGGAGCCCAGGAGCTTCAAGCTACGCCTTTGCCTACATATACAGATGTAGCAGAGTTAACCCGAACTTCTACAATTGGTTAAACTGCTGCAGCGAGATATCTTATCACAGAAGACAACAGTAACCAATGAAAAATATTTTTCCAATGACTTTTCATTGGTTACTGTTGTCTTCTGTGATAAGATATCACACTGCAGCAGTTTAACCAATTGCAGAAGTTCGGGTTAACTCTGCTACATCTGTATAAGTTGAAGTTGGGTGGAATTTCTGTAGCTGGACCAGTGTATGGTCAACAGCTATTGAAGGAGTATGTAAGGGCGCCTTAAAATGGTGATCCAAAGTTTTCAATCTCAGCTGTAGAGTAAGGTTATGTTCACACAATAGGGGTGTATGTTTGGCATGAGCGCTGTATCTACTTTTTGACTTCTGCCAAGCAGATATACACGACCATCGCCAACTATGCTTTCCTATACAGTTGGCCACCATGAAATATGTATGTTCTTTTTAACACAGAAGTCTATGGATGGTTTATCTAACTATGTGACATACTGGGACTTTTCATTTAGTGTATGTGTTGGCAGATTTACCTATGGGCTTAAATAAAGTATTGATGTGATGTGAGCAGAGTCTAAGCTCCATGTGCACAACTGAGGCTGGTCATATCTTGGATGATACCCTCTTCCTCCATATGGTGTATTATCATAGGATACAAATAACTATACAAATGGGCAATACATTGGTTGAATAACATTGTTATATGTTGACTGCAAAAACACTTCCATACACATACCTAAATAACAATGCTATACCGTGCCAGCACCAACACTATGACCCGGAAACAACTGCATACTACCATACAGTGCTCATCTATTTGTTGGTGGGGGTGGTTGGGAGGAGTGGTGCCCATTTTCTATGGCTAGTGCCTCCAAGAAGTGCAACCATATTGGTTGACACTTGTGACCCAACATCTCCAAGACCAATGACAGACCATTTTAGGCTCTGTCCACAGTGGTGCCCCACATAACCTATTGACTTATAATGGAACCTGTTGGGTTTGGACAAGGTGTCCTCCATTCTACCAGGAAAAAACAGTGCAAAAACAATGGAATCTGCAACCAATCCTCTGATGCAAATGTGAACAAAGCCTTCCCATGAGTTTAATAGGGACAACCAATATGGCGGCACTTCTTGTTGACGCTTCTGCAAAAAAATGGTCACTGCATAGAAATATGTCAATGTCTCCACAAGTGAATAAAACACAATGATCAAATTTTTGGGATCGCTCTCACTCCAGGGTATCAAGAAGTGAATAAATATAACACAATATAATACAACCCCTGCTCATATGTCTATAACTAGGGACCTGGCTCTATGATCTATGAGCACTCCTGTCCTGGTGGACTTGGGTGTCTATGTATTACATGGACAGTCAATCATCTAAATTCATCATCGAGTGTTGTTTCATCCCTCCAGTTGTCCCATCAAAATGAGTAGGCCTCAATCCATCCAGAATGGGGAACAACAGCCTCCCACCATTCATCTGATCGGTGGGTGATGACCCAACCCTTTAACTTGTAGTGATCTGTAGTGGCAAGCTTCAGTAATATTTTGATATCTCTGGTGCCATTACAGCACAATAGTAGTCAAAACCGCCCCCGCTAAATATCTTCATAACAGAGGACCCAAGAGACATATCTGGCTCCGAAGTCATTGATTTACTAACATGTCCAATATTACATGCTGGGTAAAAATCATTTTAAAAAAATTTATTGTCATTGAGAATTTTTTTTTTTGCTTGCTTTTTTTTTATTCAGACAATATTTATATAAAAGTGCTAAATTGTAGATGTTGGCGATAAACTGTCAAACAACAGGATAAGGAAGTTAAGTATTAGAGATATTTTTGCTGCTTTTCCCGAGTAGGATTTTTTACAATAATCTTGGGCAACAAAAACAAACTGATATTAACCCAGATTTAGGCCTCGTGCACGAAAAAAAAAAAAACACAGTAAAAATTTCCATCATTGTGTAACATTTTTAATCCATTTTCTGGCCGTTTGACTATTATTAATGTCTGTTTTTCATCTGTGTTTACCACTAAAAATGGATAAACTTTTTTTTTTTTAACCCAACCCACTGATCCATTATATGAATTAGATATGTAAGCCGGAAAATGTTAAAATGAACCCATGGCCTTGTATTGGGTCCATCAGGCCAAAAAAAACAGACAAAAAAGGGACATCCTAATTTTTAACCGATGTTATTCATGGTTTGTAAAAAAAAAAACCCTAAAAAACAGACGTGTGAATGTATCCATTCACTTCTATTGTTCTAAAAATGGAAGTGTGATGGATGGATATTTAAAAAAAAAAAAAAAAACCAAAAAGAAATAAAAACAGACATGTGAATGTAGCCATTGTTCTAAAAATGTGTGATGGATTTTTTATTTATTTTTTTTAAAAAAAAGGTCATATATCAATTTTTTCACTCTTGTGCGCACAAGACCTTACTAAAGCCACTGGTACTGGGCACTTATCACAGAGCATGCTGGTCCGTGCCTGTACTAGAACTTGTAATATAATAACATATGATATATATATATAGACTTCTGCATTCTAGTAAGTCTATCTGCAAAACGTATATTATTACTGCAAGTAGGTAGCGACAAAAATGTTTGGAAATTTCCATATCCATGGGATTACAGATTATCAGACAGACTGAAATGACTAATAATAAAAAAAAAAAATCTCTTCCCAGAATTTTACGAAGGGTGGGTCAGATTTTGGCCAATGATGTGTTATATCTTCCCACTCTTCCTAGATCTCCACACAAGTCTCCTTCCTGTCTATCTCCACGCCAATGAATATGTGCCTGGGGACGCATGTCAGCCTATGGGGATTTGTGGACTACTAAGTGCCTGTCTAATGGAATTTAAAGTAGAGAGAACGGGTCAATTTTTACAGGTTGGGGGAGGATGAGTGTAATGTTCATGAATGAGATTACTTAATAAAACCTTCACGGAGGAGCCTTTGGTACCTCCTCACTGCTACCAGCAAAATACACATGAAAAAATGCAACCAAAAAAATAGACTCACATTGTAAAATAAAAATGAAAAAAAAATAAAAAAATACCTTATGAAATAAAAAAGTTTTAATATACTCACCTTGTCAATTCCCTACTCACCTTCTGTTTTGCTTCACAGTCACATGACCTCCATAACCCCATGATCATGGGAGATCAGACCAAGATTGGGCCAGAATTCAAAATTTGTGGAATTATATTAGAATTTTTTGTTTGCATAGACACAAAGTTAAAGGAGATCAGTCACCTCCACTGACATGTCCATTCAGCAATTACTTGTATTCCACATGAAATCTAAATTCCAGAGCATCTTTTCTTGCTCTGCGTTGTTCCGTTCCTCTATTATTCCTCCTGAATATTTAGGAATAAATAAACAACTGGGTGTTACCAGTTGGGGGCGTGTCTTTACATAGCCTTAAACTATCCAATCAGCGTTGACAGTGTCAGACTATGTACAGTCCCTTTGGAAAAGCGAATGGTAATGATAAGTAAACAGTTTAATCAAATTATTCATACTTTTCCAGGAGGAATAATAGAGGATTATCACCAATCAGTGCTAACAGTGTCAGATCATGTACAGTCCCTTTAAAAAGGGAAATGGTATTGCCAAATTATCAGTTTGCTCAAAATAGTCATACATTTCCAGGAGGAACAATAGAGGAACATCACAAAAGAATGAACGCTACAAATATTCATTGAATATACATGTCAGGGGAGCTGACCAGTCATCTTTAAAGGAGCACTACACCAAGACATTAATAAGAAAAGTAAACACAACTCCAAAGACATACTGATAGGGATTGTAGATTGTGAGCCCTATATGGGACAGTGATTGACAATATCTGTAAAGTGCTGCGGAATATGATGGCGCTATATAAGTAAGCTAAATAAATAAATTTAGTTGTCCACATTTTTTTTGCATGTTCATGAAATATCCCTGTAGAAAATCCTGCAGACAATACAGGGGTTAATTTTGTGCTGATCTGCTCCAACTTTGGCTAAAGACCTACTAAGGGGGTGGAGTTTAGCTAAAGGGCGGGGCCTGTTAATCTTTGTATCCTACTGCACACAGGGCACAGCAGGGAGGCTCCTGCTCCAGCCAGTTGTCTTACCAGACACAGAACAGTGAGGAGGAGGACATGGCCGATCTATTTCTCAATTTTAATTGTAACGGGAGATAAATAGGATGAAAGGAAAGGAGAAGAATAAATGTAAGGGAAAAAGAAATGGAACTGGATTTTTTTTTATATTTTTGTGCATTTTTTGTGTTTAGTGTTCCTTTAAATGATAAAGTTCTGTCTTCGTACCGCACACACTTTATAACTGAGTTCAATATATACATTACATCCAATGACTTCCTAAACTCCCTCTAGTGGTAATTGTGGACTATGGTGGCTTGTGAACCTCATGAGAGTTATAATTTAAAGGGGGTTTCTGGCCCAAGATAAAACTGAAGGATAGGGTAAAATAACGAAAGTATTCTCACCTGTACTAGGTCTAATGTCCCATTGACCCCCATGTGGTTGCTGCAGCCAATCACTGGCCTCAGCAGGTGGTTGGGCATATCAGCGATGTAGAACCATATTAATTTGGAATTGCTATAATCGTAACCATCCTTTACCACAGTCTGAATGCCATAAAAACGGAATAAAAAAATAGTATCGGAATTGCATTTTTTTTCCCTTTTAAAACATTAAAGCTAAAAAAAAATTATATGTACCCCAAAATGGTGACACTTAAAAATAGAACTCAGCACACAAAAAACAAGCCCTCATATGGCTATGATGATGGAAAAATAAAAAAGTAATATTTTTTAAAATGTGGAAAAAAAAAAATAAATTGCCATGTCCTAATGCCCAAATTAGTCACTGGCCTTGACGGTCATTGCTGCAGAGGAACAGGAACCTCTGCAGTGATGATGTGCCTGACTACCAGCATGTGACCACTGAAGCCAGTGATCATGCAGCAACCATGGGGGGCGATGCACGGCATATTAATTTGGAATTGCTATATTTGTAGTGATCCTTTGATATAATTCATGATGTTGCTTTTAGCACATTCTGAATGTCATGAAAACGGAATCCCAAAAATAATGTCAGAATTGCAGTTTATTTTTACAGAAGTCCTCCTAAAAACAATTAAAAAGGAAGCCAAACATTATGTGTACGCCGAAATGGTGCCACCTAAAAATAGAACTCGTCACACAAAAAACAAGCCCTCATATGGCTATGTTGATGAAAAATAAAAAGAAGTAAAAGATTTTTAAAATGTGAAGAAGAAAAATAAATAATAATAATTTGGAATTTCTATTGTAATGATCCTTTGAAACAATTTATGGTGTCGCTTTTACCACTGTCTGAATCTCATAAAAACGGAATCCAAAATATAATGTTGGAATGTAGTTTATTTTTTCGCAGTCCTCCAAAAAAAAATGTAAAAAAGCTAAACAAAACATTATATTTATCTAAAAATCGTGGCACCTAAAAATAGAGCTCGTCACACAAAAAACAAGCCCTCCTATGAGTATGTCAATGGAAAAAGAAAGTAATGGTTTTTGAAAATAAAAAAATGACTACGCCCTTAAGGCCCAAACTAGACTTAAGGGGTTAAGAGAAGTAGCGCAACAATTCTGGATCTTTTTAGCTTACTAAAGTTACCTAATAATGATGGAAATTATTACTGTACTGTAAGTCAAAGAGGCCTTCGTCTGTGGGAGAAGAATAGTGGGGGGCTCAGCTTATTGCACCCCCCTTCCTCCATTACCACGGCTAATTTTGACTTGTCTCAGAATATAAAGGTGATCGTACCCTTTAAAAAATACTGAGAATTTTTGTCACCGGGCACCAGTTCAGTTATAAGATGTTTTTCTCCAGTTTGTTCAATGCAGTCTGGAATGATGAGCAGAAAATTCCAGCAAAGGGCGAGGAACCTCCTGCCCTACCCAGGATACAAAGAGTCAGCTCAGTGGGTCAGGACCTTCCACACTGCTGAGACTGTATTACGCGAGTAGGTGTTAAATATCTTTATTATGGACATGGCCACAAGCTCCATATTCTGAGCAATGCTAGTTTATGTGAAGTTACAGGGGGCCCGCCTGATACTGGCACCATCAGACATTGATTATTATTCTTTATTTATAATGGTGAAATATTATACTTTCTTGGGGCCTCTGTTGTTATTACTGGCAATGTAAAATGTGCAGTCTGAAATACAATCTCACTTTACATAAAAAATGGAATGTTCCAGCTTCTAGGGACTTAGAATAGGTCATCAATATCAGGTGGAGATCCAACACCTGACATCCCTACCATTGAGCTGTTTGAAGAGGCTGCAGCACTCGTGACATTCATTTGAGTGGGACTGAGCTGGAGCATGGCCAAGTGATAAATGAAAGTGATGTCATGGGCCTGGAGGAGAAAGCAGTGCTCACCTGACCTCTACGACCGCTTCAATCTGTTGATCAGTGGGTTTGTTAGTTCTGATACTGATGGCCAATACTAAGGATAGTTTACTAATATCAAACCCCCCTAATAGTGAATCTCTCAAGACCTACAGGTCCTTACGGAGTGTGGGTTTAATGTCCCAAATCACCCTGTTTTAAAACCATAAACAAAGCTTTATACTCACCCTGCCGCCACAGAGGAGTACACCTCACCTTCAGTGCGCATGCGCCAATCCTCAGGCGCATGCGCCATTCTGAGGCACATGCGCAGTGAAGCTGAGGTGTAAGTCCTCGGCTTCACTGAAGAACTACACAGGCGCTGGGCGTCCAATGAGACTCATCTGACATCTCTAGGTAAGTATAAAGGTTTTGGTTTTTTTAATGCGGACGTGGATGGCTTTAAAACAGGGCAAGTCACTAAACCCCCCCAACCCATAAGGATCTGTAGGTGGTTTAGTGTCTCAAATTGACCTGACAGGTTCTCTTTAAAGGGGTTTTCCTATGAACTTGACCATATACAATTCCCCACCGCTCTTGTTTTGACCCTACCTGGGTCCGCCCCCCGTCTCTACTTCCTGCTCACACAGGAAATCCCACTTAGCTAAAATGGCTGGCTGAGTAGTCATTTCACGTGTGTTGAGAAGGACCAGAGCTTAGAGATTGGTGATGGACCCATGTGGGGACGGGATTTTTAACCGAGTCCCATCGGATAACTCCTTTAAAGTAAAACTCCACATGACCACCGCTGTTGTATGGATATCATCTATACAAAAAGTGGAGAAACTTCTCATAACTCATCTTGTACTGAGTCACAGCCTGTACTAGAGCTAACATCACTATTCTTTTGGTTGCCATTGGAGACAGTTGACAACCCGGTTGACATGTTCGCTCCTATAATGCAGTGGCACAGCTGCTTACAAGACCCGGCATAGCCCTAAGTCTGACTACTTTCAACATATCTGGGTCATTTTCCTCCCTTGGTATCCGCAATTGCAGTCCAAAAAAAAAAGTGAAATAGAACAATAAATGTATAATAATGTTGTTGGGTATATTTCCAGAGCAAAAATTTTGCCAAATTTATCAAAATAATGCATGGTACATAAAAGGTGGTACAACATGCTAGCCATGTTAGCCTTAGGCCTCCTTGTATCTACCAATATCTTGTAACACAACAATGTCCACGTCTTTGATAACATTTTATAACTCAAAGTGTGTCTACAATAACATGTACTCCATTTTTTGTTCCAGTTTATGTCAAAAATTCTCGAAAGGTCTTATATTTTGGGGAATGTATTGTAGACAAGAAAAACAAAAAAGTTAAACTAAGTAGTCCTTTACCTACACCATGCACCCATAGCCAATGTGTTACTTGGCTAGGAGCGGAAACTTTTTAAAAAAAAAAAACTTTTTGTCATTGGCACTATGAAGAAACTCTACAAAGACTCTGGCATCAAAAAATGGCAGAAAAAAAAAAAGGCACGGGTCCCTAATTTGCAAAAAAAACTCCAAAAACCAAAGTGCTGTGGATATAGACTTTGCTATACACTGTAAAGTAAGGCTCTGTTCACATCTGTGAGTCCCCACACAATACAGTGGATGTCGAAAATCTCCGGATGAAAAAGTGCTGATGACTTTTTCGTCTGGGGGTTTTAGTTTAAAAAAAATGAACACCCGATGGATACCATTATAGTTAATAGGGTGTGTCGGGCACCGTTGGTGTCCACTATTTTAGCAGTCTGTGTATCCGTGGATGGACCAGAACAATGGACAGAGTTATGTAAATGTGAACATAGTATAATATCTGGCCACAGCATCTTTGAACTAAAGTAAAAAATCCTTGCATAACTGTAGAAATATTTTTTGTTTTTGACTGCATTCTGACCACCATCACTTTTTATTTCTATTAACATAGATATATGAGGGCTTGTTTTCTTGTGGGGCTAGTTGTATTTTTAAAGGACATGTAAAGTGGTTGCACACTATTAGAAAAACGTGGCTTCTGTTGATGTATGCCATTGGGCCTTTCATACCTAGTGTCCTCTTTACGTTAGTGTTTGATTTACATGATACCAAATGTACATATGTTATTGTGATTTTTATTTAACATACATACACTACAGTGCGTAGTCCAGTGCATTATTGCCTGTACATATAATATGCATAGGCAGCTCTAGCTAGGATATGACTAACAGGCATTATGAAAAGATAGACCTCCCCCCTTTGTTTACATCCTAAAGAAGGTACAATCAGTATTGAATGTGGCATCTAAGTGGTTAAAGGACCAGCATATGAATTTTCACGGTAACCAGCTGTTAGAGCAGGAGGGTGGCTGTCAATCATACGTGACCCCAGAGGGTAATTGGGAATGACTCTGTGTGGTTATTGTATGGCAGCTTACAGGAAATACTTCCAAACCACACAATAAATATACAGCACAGCAAGAAGAGGTTGGGGGAGAGGAAATAGCCTGTTCCCCTGCCACCTTTGAGTGCCAAGTTTTCTATTACATAGCCCAATACTCAAGTGGTTAATAAAGATACAATAAAGTTACAGGTTGTAATGCAGAATCAGTACAAGACAAGTAATATATGTATACAGTGACTGTACCAACAGAATAGTGAGTGCAGCTCTGGAGTATAATACAGGATGTAACTCAGGATCAGTACAGGATAAGTAATGTAATGTATGTACACAGTGACTGTACCAGCAGAATAGTGAGTGCAGCTCTGGAGTATAATACAGGATGTAACTCAGGATCAGTACAGGATAAGTAATGTAATGTATGTACACAGTGACTGTACCAGCAGAATAGTGAGCGCAGCTCTGGGGTATAATACACGATGTAACTCAGGATCAGTACAGGATACGTAATGTAATGTATGTATACACGTGACTGCACCTGCAGAATAGTGAGTGCAGCTCTGGAGTATAATACAGGATGTAACTCAGGATCAGTACAGGATAAGTAATGTAATGTATGTACACAGTGACTGCACCAGCAGAATAGTGAGTGCAGCTCTGGAGTATAATACAGGATGTAGCTCAGGATCAGTACAGGATAAGTAATATAATGTATGTACACAGTGACTGCACCAGCAGAATAGTGAGTGCAGCTCTGGAGTATAATACAGGATGTAACTCAGGATCAGTACAGGATAAGTAATGTAATGTATGTACACAGTGACTGTACCAGCAGAATAGTGAGTGCAGCTCTGGAGTATAATACAGGATGTAACTCAGGATCAGTACAGGATAAGTAATGTAATGTATGTACACAGTGACTGTACCAGCAGAATAGTGAACGCAGCTCTGGGGTATAATACACGATGTAACTCAGGATCAGTACAGGATACGTAATGTAATGTATGTATACAGTGACTGCACCTGCAGAATAGTGAGTGCAGCTCTGGAGTATAATACAGGATATAACTCAGGATCAGTACAGGATAAGTAATGTAATGTATGTACACAGTGACTGCACCAGCAGAATAGTGAGTGCAGCTCTGGAGTATAATACAGGATGTAACTCAGGATCAGTAAAGGATACGTAATGTAATGTATGTACACAGTGACTGTACCAGCAGAATAGTGAGTGCAGCTCTGGAGTATAATACAGGATGTAACTCAGGATCAGTAAAGGATACGTAATGTAATGTAATGTATGTACACAGTGACTGTACCAGGAGAATAGTGAGTGCAGCACTGGAGTATAATACAGGATGTAACTCAGGATCAGTACAGGATACGTAATGTAATGTATGTACACAGTGACTGTACCAGCAGAATAGTGAGTGCAGCTCTGGAGTATAATACAGGATGTAACTCAGGATCAGTACAGGATAAGTAATGTAATGTATGTACACAGTGACTGTACCAGGAGAATAGTGAGTGCAGCACTGGAGTATAATACAGGATGTAACTCAGGATCAGTACAGGATACGTAATGTAATGTATGTACACAGTGACTGTACCAGCAGAATAGTGAGTGCAGCTCTGGAGTATAATACAGGATGTAACTCAGGATCAGTACAGGATAAGTAATGTAATGTATGTACACAGTGACTGCACCAGCAGAATAGTGAGTGCAGCTCTGGAGCATAATACAGGATGTAACTCAGGATCAGTACAGGATAAGTAATGTAATGTATGTACACAGTGACTGTACCAGCAGAATAGTGAGTGCAGCTCTGGAGTATAATACAGGATGTAACTCAGGATCAGTACAGGATAAGCAATGTATGTACACAGTGACTGTACCAGCAGAATAGTGAGTGCAGCTCTGGAGTATAATACAGGATGTTAGAAAATTATTTGGACTAATAAGCCTGGTGCACTGGACATTGACAAAAGACTATGATGATGGGGATCAGACTTTACTTTGCATTTACTGGGATTTAGTTTTCTCGGTTAAGAGGTTATTAATTTTGTATTATTTGTGTATTATTTATATGTTTTTGATATTCAGAGGTGTGTGCGTGTTTTCTGGTGAGAGTTAACTGAATTCATTAAAAAAAAAAAGTAGTGTGTCAGGTGCAAATGGCTGGAGCAGCTATTTATATGTCCCTTGTAGTGTTTTATTTATGAGCTTCTTATGACTGTACATTGGCTTTATACATACAAGTTGTTATATATTGCTATATATTTTATATTGTTATATGATATATTGCTATGTTTCATTTTTATCATAAAAGAGAGATAGGAAACAGAACATTAACTACAATGAAAAATAATGCAATAAATGCAATATATTTGCAAAGTGACAACTTTTTATGTAAACTAATTCTACGCATGCGCAATGACTAGTATAGTTATACATATACAGTATATAATGTACAGTATATTATACAAGGCATTGCTATACACATGATATATGACTGTACAACATTACCATCAGAAGACAACAACACAATAGTCTCCTGTATACAAGGGCCACCGTACACCTCTCTATTCCCTTCATCCCCTCGTGTGCCGCCAGAACGTAAACAAATTAAATATTAGTCGTCTTTACGTAGCCATTAATCCGCCTTCTGTGCCACTTTGTCTTTCCAGTAAGACGCTTGAAAGTTGCAAGCCGGCCCTCCTGCTCTGGCATGTCTGTGCCATTCCTGCACGGGCGCTCCTTGCTGACCCTCTACCCTTTGTCTCCATCACACAGGACACATAAAGACATTTCTGTTCAGCAACAGAGAATGACTAATCTGTCCTATGAGGCAAATACCCAGCGACACAGACAGCTATAACCAGCAGCGACAGCAAATCCCTCAATGACAGGGGAGACGGGATCAGTGGTATAGAATTACATAGGATAAATAAGAGCTCCAGCTGTACACATGTGCCCGCCGCTGCTCAGACAAGTGCGTGGACATGGTGCACTGGCAATATTCACAGCGATATAGCACAGACATAGAGTAAATAACATGATGATCATAAAATATGGTGTAAGAGAGATATAAGCATGCGTTATGTTATATAGGTACGGTATAAAGACACCAGCACGCAGTTCTATACACACCTATAAATACGTAGACAATGACCAGGCCCAGCTCCCTGTTACGCAGTCACAAGATGCACAGTCACAATTCCTCCTCCTCCCCCATATTACCCCTACTGCACACCCTGACTCCTCTCGCACTTTGCATGCACCCATCCTCATTGCCCTCCCCAGGGCCTGTCATACACCCCCCCCTTCCCTCCCCACCACCTCCCATCGTTGTGTGTTACCGTGGGTTCCCGGGCCGTATAGACAGTGTCAGCATCATCTGCTGTTCCTGACTCCCGTAACTATGGTGACGGCTAATCCTCAGCATCACCAGGGAGATAACTGGTCCCCTCCCCGCCTGCAGAGCAGCAGCCGCCCCTCCCTGCAGCACATCGCCACCCCTTCCTCCCAGGCAAGCCAGCATGAGAACATCTGCAGCATCACAATGGTTTCACCTTGTCTGCTGTCACTGTCATCCCCGACACCAGGCCAAGACTAGAGAAACATGTGTTTATTAGCTGGGAACGGAGGTGGCGCACCTGCCATGTCTGTGCCCTACTGCTCCGCACAGTAATAAAATACTAGCCCCCTCCTCAAGCTGACATCACATGGCACGCACACCTCTGGCCAAAGACCGAAAAAGAATAAAAAATATAAAATGTAACCACCCACAAAAACATAAAATCACCCCATCCCCACCATTCATTTATGTCGTCGTCCCCCCTCCTAGGCTAGCCAACTATTTTACATGTATAGTGGTGTCCCAACTCTCCCCTGGCGGCAGATGTTAGAGGACAGAAGGATCGGGCATACTGATTTTAACACGCCCAATACTTTTATCCTTAGGGGAGATAAGTCACCTCCAGAGGTGTCTAGCAGCGATGTGTTCCCCTCTCCCCATTGAGAACACATGAGTGTATGCCAAACTCTTAAATGTATATGGGGGAGTCGGGAGTAATAGCTATAGGCAGCTATGGAGGTTGTATGTCCACCTTAAAGGGGGTTTCCAGACCCCAGGTGTTTTTTTTTTATACTGATGATCTATCCACAGGATAGGTCATAAGTATTCAATCGATGGGGGTCAACACCTGGACCCACCCCAATTGGCTGATACGGGTGCCTCCCAGTACTGGAAGCAAATCTGCTCCTATTTAAGTAATAGGCTCAGAGTTAGTACCCCCTGGGTCACCACTATACAGTGGGTGGGTGCCCATTACTTGAATAGGAGAAGAGCTGTCTCCAGCCCCGTGCACAGCAGTAGTTTCTGGTGCTGGGACATGTCCAGATCAGCTGGGACTCCTGTCTGTGCTGGGACTCCTGTCTGTGCTGGGACTCCCGTCAATTAGATATTGATGAACTGTCTTATGGATTGGTCATTAGTGTGGAAAAAACTTCTGGGGGCTAGAAAACCACTTTAAGAATCACAATAACCAATGCAAGTAGGCAGCAAGGACCCTAACAATACTTTGTACGGAATAAGTAGGGACTTTTGCCATAGTAGATATGTGAATGAGTATATGTGCTAGACTATGATCACATCGCACTATGTGGCTGAAGGTAAAGCCAGCAATGAGAGCCCTATAAGCTCTTAGTAGTTTCTGTAACTTCTGTTTCAGTGGGAAGAGACCATGAATATATGGCTTGCTCTTCTCTGGCTGTTCTTGATATTAGTGAGGGGCCCTTATGAGTACAAGCCAGTGGATACTGCAAAACTGCTTGGTATGCTGTTTATATTATTTTTGCTATATATGTGCCATTGTGAATCCATTTGAATATAGATTTATATATGTAACTGCCATTATCCCTTATTAGTATTTGATGGAGTCCTGTGGGAGGAGACTGAGAGTCTTCCCTGAGCTTCCAAAATGGGAGGCTCTATGGGAGCAGAGCCAGCGAGAGAAGACCATGTTACTTTTGCTGCAGTCCTGAGACTGAGAAGAATAAGCTGCCGATATCCAAGTCGAGCCATTTTGGAATAGAATCTAAAGTCAGCTCCATCCTTGGAGTTGAGACCCTGTGGTGTTACAGGACTACCTTGGGTATACAGGAAGTCAGAGAGAGAGAGACTGGCCGGGCAAATTTATATTCTATTTTGGGCATAGACCGCTGGTTAAACCATCACCAGGCTCACCCCATGTCCACATTGGCACTGCTGCAAAAAACTGCTGCTCCTCCATAATAATAGTAGTAATAATAATAATACATTTTATTTATAAAGCACCAACATATTCCACAGCACTGTACAATTTGTAGGGTTCAAGTACAGACAAAAAAGATACATTACAGAGAAATAGTAAATTCACACAATGGGACTGAGGGCCCTGCTCGCAAGAGCTTACAATCTATGAGGTAGAGGGGGAGACACAGGAGGTAGTAGGGGCGGCATCGGAGGTAGCATTGTTTATATAATGGTCAGACAATTGTGTAATAGAGGTTACTGTCATTACACATATATAAGGCTGTATGAGCCGTCACCAGTCGTGTCCTTTAACGTGCAGACGGAGCCTGGACATATAAAGTTAGTCTGATACGGCATCATATCCTGTGGGGTAATGCGGGAGCGTGAACAGAGGAGGGTATGTTTTAGGGATTCTAACTACGGAAGGGTTTACATTAGGAGTTGTGATAGGCCTCTCTGAAAAGATGTGTCTTTAGTTTGTGCTTGAAGCTGTAGAAATTGGGGGTTAATCTGATAGTTTGGGATAGAGCATTCCAGAGAAGTGGTGCAACTCGGGAGAAGTCTTGTATACGCGCGTGGGAGGTTCTGATAATAGAGGATGATAGTCTTAGGTCATTGAGTGAACGGAGAGTACGGGTTGGGCGATAAACAGAGATGAGGGAGGAAATGTAGGGAGGCACAGCATTATGGAGAGCCTTGTGGATGAGGGTGATAAGTTTATATTGTATTCTGTATTGAATAGGCAGCCAATGTAGTGACCGGCACAGACCGGAGGCATCGCTGTAGCGTCTAGACTGATAGATGAGCCTCGTTGGTTGACATTTTCACTGACTTACAGTGAAGTTCTAACCTGTTTCACTAAGGGCCCTTCCATATTCCACCTGGCTCAGGAAGGCTGAAGACTGTTAGTCTTTCCCTAGGGCTCTTCCTACCACCATCTTCAGGAACCCTGCAGGCCCCCCTTAGCTCTGCAGCAGCCCAGACGGTGAGCTACAGGAAGTGGTTGAGTCTACTGGCCACCCTTGACAAATCATACCATTGCTACTACTACTCCCAGCCTCTGTGTTCCTGGACAAGTAGACTGTAGTTGCCGGAAAGAAGAAGGACATGAATGTAAATATGGATCTGGTGCTGAGCCACCATTTGTACCCTGGAATGAGGAGGGCATCAGCCAATATGCTGCTCATCCTGCAATACAACTATTTCTATCTGACGCCTGGATGAACGAGGTTTTATTGGGCTGATGAAGTGCGACTGTGCCCTCTGAGTACTGTGGAAGGAGCAAATAATAGGATATTTGTATGTGACTTGGAATACAATGCTGAATCCTTTCTCTTATGTACAAAGAAGCCCCTATTCATCTGACTAGTGAATAGAACAGAGAAGATATACATGTGGTTCCAGCTATACAAGAGAGCACTCCAGCCCATACTAGGTACTTAAGGTAATAATGACTAACACTCCAAACTATAGGTGGAACATCCAGTATTAGGCACTTGCGGAAACCATAGCATATCAAAGAATGGGTCTGACTCCTCACTCCGGAGACCTCCGATACAATGTACTACACCTTTATTCAATTTAAAGGACTTTTCCGGCCCCAGATTGATATTTTATACTGATAACCTATCCACGGGATAGGTCATCAGTATGTGATCTGTGGGGTCTGACACCAGGACCCTGCACCGATCAGCTGTTTCAGCAGTTTCCGGGTTCCGTAAGCTGCTAGTAGACAGGCAGCACCACTCTTCAAGTAATAGGAGTGGCACAAAGACAGTCCTTGACAGTCAGCTTTATAGCAGTATATAATACCGCTGGTGTTAGAGGATGTGAAATGTCCTCTTTAAGCCCCGTGTCCCACATTGTGTGAACACTACTGAGTCTACTGACTTTTATTTTTATTGGATCGGACACATGGACAGGTAAAAATAATTGGTCCTGTGAATAGATCCATTAATTTTAATGGGGTTGTGCGCTGTCCATTAAAAAAAAAAAAAAAAAAAAAAATGATGACTGTGAAACCTTGTCATGTGAATAGGCACTTACTATGACAAGAGAAATAGGTCTATTGATCTGCTGTCCTGCATCTGTGAAATGAAGCTATTGTGTGCACCGTACCTCCGAAGGGGTCCCCATCAATATCCCCTCATTTCATAGAGTATAAATGTGAGAGTCCCCTTTTAGAGGAAATGTTAAACGCTCCCCCACGATCCTGCTTACATAGAAAGAAACCTGACATAACACATGCAAAAACAGTATTTGGAGCTGTTAAAAGGAAAATTTAGGATGCACAACGTCAGCAAATACCAGCGAGACAACGAGAAAGCATGAGAAAGCAAAGGGAGGGGGCGAGCGAACACTGACACACTACACCAGAACAGTCCTATTATATAAATATACACTAAGATACCAGAGCAGAGGATAATCCTACTAATGGACATGAATACATTGGATTACCTGCTTAGGATATCCTTATGTGCCTGCAGTAGTGTAGACCGGTCTGTGCCCACCATGGTAGTGAGAGTGACCGCAATCAAGGAGACTTAAACATTAACCAGGAGAATAGAATAGTTGTCGTAAAATCTCATTACGGGTATGCAGGCGTCTCCATTGTGGCTGTATACAGTACACCCGTACTATGATGGCCGGCGTGGGTGCCCGATGGGCCCCTTTGACTATATAAGGGTCTGAGATTTCACAGGACAAAATAGTGAAGATTACAATACAATCTCTGGTGAAGGTTTCTACACAGATGTGAACATAGCTATGGATTTATAGCTGTAGATGTTAGAACTTTTTACTTTTAGCTCCTTTAAGACACATCTCGGTCAAAATGGTCAAACAGTAAGGCTGTCTTTGTTACCCATAGCAACCAATCAGGGCTCAGCTTTTATTTCTTCAACTTTCCTGAAAAAATGAAACCTTAGCTCTAATTGGTTGCTGTTGGTACAAAAAGTCTTAGGCCAGATTTACACGGGTGTTCTCGGTCCGTGACCTACAGACCACATGTTGGCTGTATTTCCTAGAATGACCTGGACTCCCAGCATCATAGTCAGGAGTCCCATACTGAAAACATGACTATAGTACGGGATAATAGTCCTGGTGGGTGGTGGAGACTCCTAGCTTTATAGATCCTTGGATTACGGGTCCCTGCTCAGTGTTTAGTCCAGGAAATATGAACATCATATAGTCCATATGTCGCAGACTGAATATGCCTGTGTAAAGCCAACCTTAGGCTACACTCACATAGCCGATATTCACGGATATACTCGGTCGTGTGAATGTAGCCTTAGTGACAGTTTTGGTAACTGAGGCCCTATGTATTTTTTGTTCAAATCTAACAACATTCTGAGAGCCATAATTTTTATAAAAAATTTTCTATGTAATTTTTTTTTAGTGTGTATTTATTTGTCAGAATAGATTGTATTATATTTGATAATTTATTACATAAAATTTAGGTTTCAATTTTTATTCAGTTCTTCAAACAACGTCAGTTGTTATACATTTATTGTACGGGTTTCATGTTATATGTGAAATTTTTATATTTTAAGACTTACATAATCAAAACTTTTATAGTTACTTTACAATTAACTATTATTATAGTTTCATGTTTTTTTTTAAATGATAATGCATTGTACCTATGTAATCCATTGACATGTTATTTCAGAACAGCCCTGATTCTCCCTCAACATCACTCCTCCTCCTGGGTATTATGTACCAAGCCTCAGGCCCCTTACTAGGTGTAACACCGAATGTAAGACTTGTCTACAATGCTCCTTTTGGCTACGGCCCTACATTGCGGAAATACAGTTTTTTTTGTTTCAGATTTTGCTGCGTTTTTTTGAGCCAAAGCCAGGAGTGGATTTAGCAGCAGGTAGAAGTATAAGAACTTCCTATATAGTTCCCATTCCTTTTATAGCCTTTCTTGGCTTTGGCTCAAAAAACCACAGCAAAATCTGCAACAAAAAAAGCTGCGTTTCTGCAACGTGTGGCCGTAGCCTTAAAAGGGACCAGTCACCTCTCCTGACTTGTGTTTTAGTAAATACTTGTATTCAATCTTATTGGGAATTTCAAACAATTTGTTACGTTTTATAATTTTTTTTTAAAAGGAAAAAAATATTTTAATAAGCATCAGAGCACCTACCTAGTGCATAACTGTCTGTGCATGGGACTATTTCAGGACAGTCCTGACTGTCACTTACAACAAGCAACATCACCCCCTTTCTCTTCTAAAATAGGTGATCAGATGTAGAAAAGTACTGGCTCCTAACACTATACATTTATGTTGTGAGCCCCAAGGAGTTGTTAAAGGGAACCTGTCAACACGATTTTGCCCATCAAAACATCACCTCACCTGTTGTCCAACACTGTCTGTGTAACACTACGCCTCCTCTCCTCCTTTCAGCCTAGTCTCTGTGATGTCAGCGCTACCAGCCAAATAAATCCGGTGCCTGTGCAGTGTAAATGTAACTTCAGTCTGAAGGTAAGTGTACGTCCCCAGCGTTAGATCAACACTGCGCATGCGCTGGATGCTCTGTGACACAGTTCAGGCTGGTGTGTGTGTAGTTCATGCAGAGAAGTAAGGGAACACACAAGACCTGGAGACTTTCCTTCACACCCACCAGCCTGAAATACATTACATTGGTTCTCAAGTCCTCAGACAGTTATCTTTTCTGCTTTCTGTTCTCCATGCTTAGTGTGGCACACACAATGCAAAGATTGAGTCAACTTCTCTCCTTTTTATCTGGTTTCAGGTGTGATTTTTATATTGCCCACACCTGTTACTTGCCTCAGGTGAGTTTAAAAGAGCATCAGATGCTTGAAACAAAGTTATTTACCCACAATTTTAAAAAGGTGCCAGTAATTTTGTCTGGCCCATTTTTGGAGCTTTGCGTAAAATTATATCATTTTTGGCTTTTTTTTTTCTATGTTTTTTGTGTTGTTCCAATACACATAAAGAAAATAAACATGTGTATAACAAAACATGCGTAACTGCAATAATTTTTTGGGAGAAATACTTCATTTTCTGGAAACCTTTCCAGGGTGCCAACACTTACGACCATGACTGTAAGTGTACATCTAGACCTGGTCTCAGTGCACAGCAGCACATCAAAGTCTAACTTTCCATCTTCTTCAAGGGCAATTGTAAGGAAACCATAGAAGTCAGAAAGCACTAAATGGGCAGTTCTAGTTGGAGCTGAATTCCCACCAGACAGATCCTGTGACAAATGGATATTCACACATGAAACCAATGCAAATGTATCTGTAATTATTAAAGTGACTCCGGCCTTGTAATGGACTGAGCCAGGCATTGGACAGTGCCACAGTCAATATGGGATCTAAACCTAATACTGTAATCTGTAATACTATAAGAGCTTTCTATTAGGAGAAGGAAGGAAACCGCTCCCCAAATGGGATCTATTCACACTTTAGAGTAACAAAACCACATAAGGGAAGCTAAAGCTCAGATGTGTGTAGGAGGCTGGTGACCAGAGGCAATAGATAACTAATGGAGAAGTCTAATAGGAAGAAGCCGCCTTCTTTTGATCCCCACACAGTATATAGTCCCTTTTTAGGCTCCATACAATATATTGTCCTCTTTTTGCCCCCATATATTATACTGCTGCCTTTTGTGACCCCTACACAGTGATACACATGTGGACAAAATTGTTGGTACCCCTCGTTTAATGAAAGAAAAATCCAAAATGGTCACAGAAATAACTTGAATCTGACAAAACTGGAATTTGCCAAACTACATGTTGACAAGCCACAAAGCTTCTGGGACAATTTCCTATGGACAGATGAGACAAAAATCGAAATTTTTGGCAAGGCACATCAGCGCTATGTTCACAGACGGAAAAATGAAGCATATCTTGAAAAGAACACTGTCCCTACTGTGAAACATGGAGGAGGCTCTGTTATGTTCTGGGGCTGCTTTGCTGCATCTGGCACAGGGTGTCTTGAATCTGTGCAGGGTACAATGAAATCTCAAGACTATCGAGGGATTCTAGAGAGAAATGTGCTGCCCAGTGTCAGAAAGCTTGGTCTCAGTCGCAGGTCATGGGTCTTGCAACAGGATAATGACCCAAAGCACAGCTAAAAACACCCAAGAATGGCTAAGAGGAAAACATTGGACTATTCTGAAGTGGCCTTCTATGAGCCCTGACCTAAATCCTAATGAGCATCTTTGGAAGGAGCTGAAACATGCCGTCTGGAAAAGGCACCCTTCAAACCCGAGACAACTGGAGCAGTTTGCTCATGAGGAGTGGCCAAAATACCTGCTGAGAGGTGCAGAAGTCTCATTGACAGTTACAGGAATCGTTTGATTGCAGGGATTGCCTCAAAAGGTTGTGCAACAAAATATTAAGTTAAGGGAGCCATCATTTCTGTCCAGGCCTGTTTCATGAGTTTTCTTTTTTAAAAAATTCTGTTGAAGCCTGGTTGGAAAGCAATGTCTGACTTTCATTTGTTCATTTTCATAGAATTTTTATATATTATTACTTTTGTCAGATGCAAGTTATTTCTGTGACCATTGTGGGTTTTTCTTTCATTAAACGAGGGGTACCAACAATTTTGTCCACGTGTGTATATTAGCCTAACAGGGATGATCAATCCAATTCAGATTGAACCAGATTCCACCCTAATTTTCCAAAAGTTTCGGCTTGGCCAGAACTTTTTGGAGTTCGTCAATCACAAAACACTATCACCCATCGGGATTTCTTGACACCCCAGAGTATAGTAAGTGGAGGCCCAGGGAAGGTGAGTAAAAATAACAGTTATACTCACTTTGCCCCACCTGTCTTAGGCATCCTCACGGCATCCAATGGTCCCTACTGGGCCAGATCCTCTTCAGGCATCTGGTTGAAGTCATGTGTTGCGGAATCACCACTGATGCATGTGATTGGACCTCAGCAGACACGTGGGGAGTGTCAAGATAATAATGCTCCTACGAATCCAGCTCTTTACATCAAGTAATAGTCACTGCTCCACTGTTTCCAGCACAGTTGGAATTTTTTCTCTAGCTCCCACCATTCCTGAGTAATCAGTGCTGTTATGTTTGGTGCCTGATATACTACTTAGGCTCTGTACTGTCAGGAGGGCGGTGTCAGGCAGGAGCAGACAAGGGGCATGATTCTGAGCTCTGACATTGGCTGCCTCGGATTGGAGCTCTGAATCACACCCCCTGCCTGATACCACCCTTTTGACATTACAGAGCTTAAATAGCACATCAGGCACCAAAACTACCTGCATTTGTTGCTCAGGAAAGCAGGGGGGATAGAAAGAAAATTCCAACTGTGCAGGAGCAGAGACTATTAATAGATGCTAAGAACTGGAATTTGTCTGGTTGGTGAAAGGTCCTGTTTAAAGACCAACTCCACTGCATACATATAGTATCATCATTAGTATTACAGACTTCTGTCAAACCTGTTTTCCTCCCACTTTGGGAGTCGGACCCCTACTGATCTCATATTGATCACCCTTTGTAAAGGCAGGGCATCAACATCATAGAAATAAAGTTGTTCTCCAGGACTATAATACTGATCATTTTTCCTTAAGAAATGTCAATTTCAGATCAGTAGAGGTCTTATGCCTAGAACCCCCGCAGATCAACTGATTGATGGGGCTGCTGCATTTGGACTGTGCTGTGAAGTCTTCACTTACCAAGCACAGTGCGCTACATTGTATAGTGGCTCTGCCCTGTATTGCAGTCCAATCCCATTCATTTGAATGGGACTGAGCTACAGTATGGGCATGTGACCAATGAGCATGATGTCGTTGGCCTGGAAAGAGCAAATGGAGCTCATCCAAGTGCCGCAAGCTCTTCAATCAGCTGATAGACGGGGGTCCCAGGTGTTGGACTTTACCAGTCTAATATTGATGGTCTTTCCGAAAAGGAGAGGCAATGTCAGTCTCAAAAACCCTGTTAATATAGGGGGCTCGCTCTGCAAGACCTGGCCCATTCATGACTTGAAGCTGTGCATTAGTGTGTCCAATCCTAGAAAAATTAGCGCATAATCCAATTTCATTAAGTCACCGACATCCGTGGAAGCGGTGAAAAATGGATACCAGAAAAACAGATGCAAATCAGCCATAAACAAACAAAAAAAAACAGAGGGTGCATTTGTATTGTATGACCGAGACTTCGACAAGGTCATGTGAATCTAGCCCAAGGACACCATGCAATGCTGCATGTCCTCTTTAGCGGTACTGCAGGGATATTGAACACTTATATCTGGGTGCTCTCATAGATTACAACCAATTGCTGGCGGCTCCTGCAGTTGGAGGCAGAATCTGTCTCAAAATCAGCTCCAGATTCCACTGTGAATATGCCCCAACTCTGGCTAGGTCATATTTGGGGCACCCAGGACATTTAGAACGAGCTGCATTTTTGGCGCTCCAATAGTAAATTGAAGTCATTCTAAACTATTACCCTCACACTAAACCACATCCAAAGATTCTCAACGCCAGGAGGAAACACTGCTGCAAGAAGTACAGTTACAGGGAAGAGAATATTTCAACTCTGCCACCATGTGGTTATTATTGGTACTACACCAAGCTTAAAGTATGTGCTGGTTCTGTGGGTTAAACAGCACATGGTGGATATGTATGCAGCCCATACCTCCATGGACCGATTCCTGTCCTTCAGTGAGCCCGGTCCACAAGACAGGTATAGGATCCGTCCTGAGTTTTGCACCTGGCTCCATAGTAATACCTAGACATGTGAATGGAGCCATAGTAAAAGGGTCAGTGTGCTAGCCATAAAATACACTTGGAGTCTAAGGCTATAATCACATGACTAGTTAGTGTGCCATATGATTTTTTTTTTAACATCGCACACTGACATTCTTTTCTATGGCCCTATATAAACACGTGTATTTTTCACCGGTCCATGTAGAGGGCAGCGAGCCTGGACAACTCTGGACAGGTTCTATTACTGCGCTTTTAGTGTCTGGGCTCTTACACTGAAGTGGATGAGTTTGTCCCAATTTTCACAACCGATATTGAACACATTGTGCATGTAGCCTTACACTAAACTCTCAGCGTTCTGCCAGAGACCATTATGGATAGATCATTTATTTCCTAAAGGTGGAGTAAACCTCCACACCTTGACTGACCCCTGTGGTGGGTATTTTATTTTTTGTTTTTCTCCCTCCCAATATTTTCTAATATTAGTTATTGCAGATTATTTTTTTTTTTTTTGGTTGGAGTTGGAAGGTACCATGCTCTGCAGAGGGTTTAGTCCTGTGTTGGCTGTAATACTTTTATACTTGTTTGATTGTTAAGATACATGTATGCAAGGTGTATTGTGCTTTGGTTCATACTGGTTATTTAGGTAGAAGGTAATGCTACACGTCATTGAAGCTTTGTCAGATTCTACATACAGAATCTTCATGCATTGTAAAGCAGTTTCCAATATAGAGCTGAAATACTGAGATGTCCCATTCTCATCCTAGTAGGCCCATACTCGTCACTACCATATGCCTTAGACCCAAGTATGGGAGATGCTTTAAGATATGACAATATTCAAAGCTGAATATTCAGTTGGGAAAGCTCAATGTAGTGCAAAAGCACCAAATCCACAGCCATCATTCTTCCTTCCTTTAGAAAAGGGACTTTATTTCACAGGTTACAAGACACACACTGAGTGCATGTTACATTACATATAGACAATATCCAGACTGCCATTGTTACATTGTAACATGTTGAAGGACAGGTTCCCCTGATGGGTTATTAGTCCAAAAATGTTGACATTTGCACAGGATGGTGGTCTGGATAAGAAATGGATTAGACAAGACAGTTATCCAGCACCTGCTAAGACAAGGGGATGGTTAGCTTTCGTGGCAGATAAATTCTTGATCTTTATGGAGGTGGTGTTCAAGATTACCCAGCGTCTCATTTCTTAGCCACTGGCTTCCTGCCTCGTCCTGCTCCTTTGCCCTGAAAGATATAGGCAGTCACTTGAGAGGAAAACAAAACTTATTTGCACTTTGAGTGGCGTTTGTGCAGTGGTCACTTCGTGTAAGGGCATTTGGGCCAGTTTTCTAACCCCCCAGCTGACATTTATAGATCACGTTTGCCGGGTGCAGACTGCAGCCCAGTGATGGGCAGGACGATGCAGACTTACCTTTTTTACTGGACTTTCTTCTTCAGAACTCCTGCAGAAGACAAAAAAATATAAGTGTTATAGCTTGTATCATATGCAACCACGATTGTAGATTAAACAATGCCAACAAATACAAGTTAGGCGTTGTTCACACCAACAGATGCGTTGTATCATCTGATGAGTAAATGGATGTGTGCACATAGATTTTCCAATGCATGTGTCAGATGTAAGCCATATACAGTGCGAATAAAGCCTTACCAACTAATGTTCGGTCGGTGGAGACCTACACTTCAGATCTAAGCAGTAGCATTGCGGTACTATACTTACTCGTCTTCCTCCATTTTCTTCTTCTAGGACAAAAACAAAATTAGGTTACCAATAGAAACATTGCACAAATATGACAAGTAATGACTGCAGAAATACAAGGTTGTGTTTCTATGTTTAGGTTTGTACAAGTCAGAGGATTTGGCAGAAAACTGTGCCTGATGCCACTACCTTATTCTAATGTAGAAGCAAATACACGTCTTTAGACAACTGCAGGCCCTCAACCAGACCATGTTGCTGGCTGGACCTCCTTGTCCTCCACAGATTCTGTAGAGTCAGCCACCTACAAAATGTTCATCCATCTTCAGGGGTCAGCTGTCCAAGCTGCATTCCCTGCCTATGGCTCCTGGCCATTGCCCCTACTGCTGTGGGGCCACAAGGTCTTTGAGACCACCTTGCTGGTTGAAGCACTGATTCCACTTTACATAAAGTCTAATGCAAGAGATGTTAACTTGTTAAATACATGCAATGCAAACTGTACCCACTACCCCCTCACCTTTAACCCTTAGGCACCACCTGATCACATTGTTCCATCAGCTTCCTCAGACCCCTTTCTCCCAAATTTCTTTTTGCTCTAACACATCTCTGCTGTACTGAACTGACTGCTTTATGTCAGTTTAGTAGTTCACCTGTTCAGAAGCTCTATCATAAATGACTGACGGCAATCCTGGAGATACAGCCTGCACATGGCCAGAGTTTCCTGCACAGGACTGTTTGTCTACGGCCTCATGGCTCCTTACCCTAAGTCTAGCAGCTATAGATTTTAGTTTGGACCAGACCAGGGGTCAGCAACCTTCATCACTCCAGTTATGAAGCCACAACTCCCAACGTACATACTTGCTCTGCTGTTCTTGGAACTCCCACAGAAGTGAATAGAGCATGTTGGAATAGTTTCACAAGCACTGCAGTGTCAAAGGTTGCTGACCCCTGGTTTAGACTAAGATTCTCCTGGGAGTGTACATATTCATGGTAAGTTACAAGATTGGGGCAAGTACCTTAGCCTGGTTTGCCTGCTTGGAGGCTGCTGGCCTTTTTACTGGCTTAGGGGGAGATTCAATATCTTCTTCCTCCTCCTCCTCCTCTTCTTCTATTTCCTCCTCTCCTTCCTCCTCTTGCCATGCATAATCTTCTTCCACTAGGAACACATTTCACAGTTATGATACCCATTGAAACCCAAGAAATGTCCTACATAGTACATGCTTAGTAGCAGCTCATGCTACAGCAAGGTAACCACTTGGAATCAATACATTTTGCTTAAAGGGAGTATACCAGCACCAAAGTGACTTCTAAACCACTTATAAGTTGCTGTAGGGGTGTGTATTAGCATAGTGAACTTTTTTTTTTTTTTTATGTGTCAAAGTACAATCTCGCAGTAGAAAAAAAAACAAAAAAAACAAAACATCTAATGTGTATGAGCTTGTTGGCGTACTTCGGGCATGACCACATCTACCAGATCTCCAGGGGTAACAACTTAGTGGTTCTTCCTTTCTAATCTGGAACCAATTGGTAGTGTTGCTGGGTGCAGAGACAGTTCCTACTGGCAGTATAGTTCTACATTTCCAGGGAGAGCAGGAATGGCTTTAGAATGGTCATTATGAGGAAATAGTTACTAAAACATGGCAGTTATCTGCTTGTAATAGTGCCCCCCTACTCCGTTAAGAGTGTACAGGTCTGTGCATGTCATTCTAGTGTTAGTCATGTGTTCCCAGTAGAATACAGTACAGCTTCTGCTGTATCCTCAGAAAGAAGGATATCAAAAATTGGGAATACCACATCACATCCCCGCTCTTTCTAGATATGGAAAATGCACTGCCAAGGTTGATCAATACGTGCCCAGAGGGTCCCATCAGCCACATTATATACAGTAACGTACCATAGGAATAGTGTAAGTTATACAGTACACCGACATCAGTTATTGAAGGCAGAATGACTCAGCATTGATCAGGGATACAATACTTACATGCAATATGTTGACCACAAATATATACAGGTCCAGAGCCAGCTTTCAGTCGGAAACTGATTGGAGGAGTTAACTCAATGCCCATCATAGTAGCCTAGGGCAGAAAAATCCATTTAATAGCACGAATGATGAAAACTCTTACTGCAAGGATTTTCCAACATCAACTTACCATAGGCAGAATAGACGGCTTTAGGGTGGCTATGGGAACAGGTTTTGAGTCGCCCTCTACTTCATGAGGAACTATTTCTATTATATGAAACTCATCTTTAGCTTTGTCCCCCAGGCATACCTTAAAGAAATTGTCAGGCAACATGAGCATGACCCTGCATTACAAATATAAAGATTCTTCTGGTAACCCGCATCCCAGGCTCCTGTAGGATGGTGCGAGTTAGCAGGCCGCTGCCAGTATACTCACAGTTCTTAGGGCCAGCTGGTGCTCACACTTGTCTTCATCTGACACTTTAAACACATAAGTCTTATTCTGCTCGTTCAGCTCACATCCTGTGGAGGAATCAGAAGACAAAATGATGCCCTAAGTAAAATGCCAAGCCTTCTAGTCCAACCATACGTCTCCATACAGGGCAAGAGCTCAATTGCAAGGGAACACCGCTTTTCTCCATTGCCATTTGCTGATGTAAAGTTACTATTATAGTTCCATTCCTTTTAGAGTTGTCCAGCCTTTTACATTAGACTGGTTTCCTCTTAAAAGGGTTTTCCCCATCAAATTTTTACTGTTCCCTTTATAAAAGCTTACAATACTATAAAGCAGACACTATGAATTCCCTGGCATGCTATGATCTCCATGTTTAAAGAATGAGAGGTCATCGCTATCACCAGTTGTGTAGGTCCATGACTGCTAAAGCCTGGTTAAGAGAGACCAGTAGGGTACCTGGAAGTGACAGAACGTGAGTAGTAGGGTATTGCCAAGGAAAATATTATAGGGTAGTGTGTGCTGGGAACCATGCAGCAAAAATCAAAGTCTACAGCACCACTGTAGGGGAAGTGAATGGCACTCATTGAGTTGACCAATATAAATGCTAGGTACTCTTGACTTCATCCAACTGAGGGACCCCTGCCACCTCTAAAATGTCCCAGACAGCTGTCTGGTTACGTTATGGAGGTGCCCATGCTCATATGGGCCCCAATGCCTTCTACAATACAACACAGCCTGTATATAGCCTTTATTTTATATCATGGCCCCCTGGCAGGTGTATCTCTTTGAGCTGCCCATCTGGATAGGCTATTTAAACAGAATTTTGTAAGCATCATAACGTGTGGACGCAGCCCAGCTAAGAGTGCTGACTGAATGAGCGTTTGTCAGTCAAAAGTACTGCCAGGCTGTCCTCCAATGAATCTGCCCACTTAGCCAGTGAAGACTGCCTGTACAAGCAGCAGGAGCAGCAACCGTTCTCTTCCTCAATAAGTTGAGGGTCCTTATACATTATCAGGAGGTGGGGCCCACTATATTCAGCATACAAGCTGCCAGGTTGGGACAGAACTCATGCCACTCGAGGAAAGTAGTTTATTGGCTGGGAGAGTCATTTGCAGGTTAGGGATGAGCCAGTCTGAGTGTAGGTGTGTGGAGTGTAAGTTTTACTAAGTGCAAATGAAACCCTTGGCAGCCAAGTGGGCACCGGCACTTGCTCAGGCTTACTGAGTGTTGATGTCAGCCCTACAAGTACCAAGCTAACCTTTGGAAAAAAAATGGAAACCTCTGGGTGTCAACATACAGCAAGAGTTTTTCAGTTGTGTACATAGAAGATTGAGCACTATATTAAACTTTTTTGGCAACTTTTCAACATACTTGTGTTGAAGCTCATTTTCAAGAGCTCTAGTTGGCAGAGAGTGAAAATATAAGTGATCCTTTACAACAGCACCATTGTAATATGCCCTGCATTGAAGTCACTCGGACATGATCAGTATAGATTTTCAGCCATTGAAGGTTATCCATGTGGACCAGGTGGTCCCCAAATCTGCTAACTAGCATGGACACGGCCATAGTGGTTTTACTGTTTGCAAAAGACTTGTAAGATCCAGTAGGCTTGTCTGTGCCGTAAATGTGGACAAAAATAGGACATGCTTCATAACTTGCAAGTTTCTACAGATTGGACACAGCCGTATAAAAAAAAAAAAAAAAAAAAAAAAAAAAGGCGCATAAGGCCTAAGGGTGAAGCAAACACAAATGTACCCCATGGACAAATTTGCCACAAACTCTACAAGTCTTAGGCAGGGTTCACACCAGAAAACGGACACCCATCATAACAGACATTAACGGACACTGATGTTATGGTGTCTTTTTTTAACTGATTCAATTAATGGATCAGTTAAAAAAAAAAGACACATTAGTATCAGTTAGTGTCCGTTTAACACTTTTTGTTTCTGCTTTCTGAGCATGCACAGAAAAAAAAAAAAAAAAAAAAAAAAAACAAAACACAAAATAGCCATCAGTTACTGTCCGTTACCAAAAGACTTCAATTTAAAAAAACAACGGACACTTGCTGTCCATCAAGAATCCGTTTTCCCAAATGAACAAAAGAGTTCTGCATGTAGGCTTTTTTGTCCGCAGAAAACACCCCACACAACTTCTGACAGATTGGGTGTAGACAGACACTATAAAATCCCATTGAAATGAATGGAAATTGTAACAGATTTCTGACGGTTCAGCTAGTGTCTAATGCTAAAGGTCTTGTAACAGACAATAGCTACGGACACTACTGAAAGTCACCAACGGTAGTGTGAACACCCTCTTACATGCAGATTATGCAGCAAATTTGTATGTGGCATAAGATGTAGGGTACATACAAATCCTAAATATTTATACCTGTATTGCAACTAGTACAAAGAATCCAACGCACCATAAAAAAAAAAAAAAAGTATATATATGGATGACAATGATGAAGAGGACACTTGAAGTCCCTCAAGAACTATACCAGTTCTTACACTTACCCCAAATAAGAGACACTGGCTTCTCAAGCTTGCTGGTGTTACTAGCAGTAGAGGCCATGTTCCTGTAGAAGATACATACATTATATGTACTTTGTATGAGACACACTACTAGTTTTAACACTATATAACGCACCAATTACCCCTCCAAAAAGTAAGGCCTAATAAGTAACAACGATGTACAAATCTATTTTAGTTTGTGTATATTACATTACTTTTCTTCCTTCACTAAGCCATCCCCAGATACCAATACAAACAACAGACCTACAAGTCTATAGCAGTGAGACCAGAAAGCTCTCAGGCAGCATCTGCAGGTTTATATGGCTGACGGCAGACACCTGACACTGATCACACATTATTTCTGTAAAATTTGTTAACCCCATCCATGCAAAAGTTGCCAAAGCAGCTTGGCACTATACAAATGAAAAGTGCATATATCACACTGCTGTAGATACTGCTAAATTGTGTTAACATGTTGTGTTCAATGTGTGAAAGCATAAAAGCCTTGTGTACTGCCATGGTGATCTTCCATGAAGTTCTGTCCTTAACCCCTTCCTGCCAGAGGAATTTTTCGATTTTCATTTTTGACTCCCCCCTTTTCAAACCCCATAACTTTTTTATTTTTCCGTTCTCAGAGCCATATTAGGGATTAATGTTTGCGGGACAAATTGTTCTTCATGATGCTACTGTTTATTATTCTGTACAATGTACTGGGAAGCTGGAAAAAAATTCAGAATGGGGTGGATTTGAAGAAAAAGTGCATTTGTGTGACTTTCTTACTGGCTTCGTTTTTACAGCATTCGCTGTATACGACATGTCAGCTGTATTCTATGTTTCAGTACGATTCTGGGGATAGCATATTTATATGGTTTTATTTACATTTTAACCCCTTAACAAAAATCTAAAACTAAATTTATTTTTTCTAAAAGTCGCCATATTCTGACACCCATAACTTTTTGTTATATTTCTGTGTACAGGGATGCATATGGCGTCTTTTTTTTGGGACCAGGTGTACTTTTTAGTTATACCATTTTGGGGAATTGCTATTGCTTTGATCACTTTTTATTCAAATTTTTATCAGAGGCGAAACAGTGAAAAATCGGCGGTTTGGCACTTTTGATTTTTTTTTCCCGTTTACGGTGTTTAATCTATTTTTATAGATTTGTAGACTGGGCGTTTTCGGACACAGGGATACCTAATGTGTATGTGTTTCACAGTATTTAAGTACTTTTATATGTCTTCTAGGGAAAGGGGGGTGATTTGAATTTTTAATATTTTTTATATATTTTTTTCCTTTTTTTTATTTTTTATTTTTTGCATTTATTAGACCCCCCCTATGGGGTCTTGAACCCCAGGGGGTCTGATCACTAATGCAATGTATTACAATGCTAATGCATTGCAAAATATCGGCATTTGTATGACATAAAGCAGCCTGCCATACAAATGAATGGCATACAAGCCTGGGAGCCTTCAATAGGCTCCTGGCTGTCATGCCAACGGGATGCCGGTCCCGGATCTTGCTCCAGGTGCCGGCAAAATGGGCAAAATGTCAAAGCTGACCGAGGCGCCGGGGGGGTAAATGCCTGCGATCAGTGCGGACACTGATCGTGGGCATTAGCACCGAGTGTCTGCTGTATAAAAAGGCAGGGACTCCTACAGCATAGATACAGTGCCTTGCGAAAGTATTCGGCCCCCTTGAACTTTTCAACCTTTTGCCACATTTCAGGCTTCAAACATAAAGATATAAAATTTTTTGGTGAAGAATCAACAACAATTGGGACACAATTGTGAAGTGGAACGAAATTTATTGGTTATTTTAAACTTTTGTAAAAAATAAAAAACTGAAAAGTGGGGCATGCAATATTATTCGGCCCCCTTAAGTTAATACTTTGTAGTGCCACCTTTTGCTGCGATTACAGCTGCAAGTCGCTTGGGGTATGTCTCTATCAGTTTTGCACATCGAGAGACTGAAATTCTTGCCCATTCTTCCTTGGAAAACAGCTGGAGCTCAGTGAGGTTGGATGGAGAGCGTTTGTGAACAGCAGTTTTCAGCTCTTTCCACAGATTCTCCATTGGATTCAGGTCTGGACTTTGACTTGGCCATTCTAACACCTGGATACGTTTATTTGTGAACCATTCCATTGTAGATTTTGCTTTATGTTTGGGATCATTGTCTTGTTGGAAGATAAATCTCCGTCCCAGTCTCAGGTCTTTTGCAGACTCCAACAGGTTTTCTTCCAGAATGGTCCTGTATTTGGCTCCATCCATCTTCCCATCAATTTTAACCATCTTCCCTGTCCCTGCTGAAGAAAAGCAGGCCCAAACCATGATGCTGCCACCACCATGTGTGACAGTGGGGATGGCGTGTTCAGGGTGATGAGCTGTGTTGCTTTTATGCCAAACATATCGTTTTGCATTGTGGCCAAAAAGTTGGATTTTGGTTTCATCTGACCAGAGCACCTTCTTCCACATGTTTGGTGTGTCTCCCAGGTGGCTTGTGGCAAACTTTAAACAAGACTTTTTATGGATATCTTTGAGAAATGGCTTTCTTCTTGCCACTCTTCCATAAAGGCCAGATTTGTGCAGTGTACGACTGATTGTTGTCCTATGGACAGACTCTCCCACCTCAGCTGTAGATCTCTGCAGTTCATCCAGAGTGATCATGGGCCTCTTGGTTGCATCTCTGATCAGTCTTCTCCTTGTTTGAGATGAAAGTTTAGAGGGACGGCCGGGTCTTGGTAGATTTGCAGTGGTCTGATACTCCTTCCATTTCAATATGATCGCTTGCACAGTGCTCCTTGGGATGTTTAAAGTTTGGGAAATCTTTTTGTATCCAAATTCGGCTTTAAACTTCTCCACAACAGTATCACGGACCTGCCTGGTGTGTTCCTTGGTCTTCATGATGCTCTCTGCGCTTTAAACAGAACCCTGAGACTATCACAGAGCAGGTGCATTTATACGGAGACTTGATTACACACAGGTGGATTATATTTATCATCATCAGTCATTTAGGACAATATTGGATCATTCAGAGATCCTCACTGACCTTCTGGAGAGAGTTTGCTGCACTGAAAGTAAAGGGGCCGAATAATATTGCACGCCCCACTTTTCAGTTTTTTATTTTTTACAAAAGTTTAAAATAACCAATAAATTTCGTTCCACTTCACGATTGTGTCCCACTTGTTGTTGATTCTTCACCAAAAAATTTAAATTTTATATCTTTATGTTTGAAGCCTGAAATGTGGCAAAAGGTTGAAAAGTTCAAGGGGGCCGAATACTTTCGCAAGGCACTGTAACTATACTGCTAGGAGTCTCTTTCCCAGTGTGAAGTGCAGGCCCGTAAATCCAGCAAACACATGGACTGCGTTTCATGGCTGACACTTGGTCGTGTAAATGGTGAGGGGGTTAAGGCTAAGGCTACGGCTACACAGCAACTTTGGCTGAGACTCCTGTCACACGACCAAAGATCATCAGGTTGCCCTGCGACTCCTTCACTAATGTTAGTGAATGGAGTCACATTGCGTTCCCTAGTGTACCACAACTACTAAATTTGAACTAGGGGTCGCGATGCAACTCCATTCACTAACTGACCTGCTGATCTTTGCTTGTGTGACGGGAGTCGCGGCCAGAGTCGCTGTGTACTTATATGGCAAAAAAGTGATTCCACCACAACATGTAAACATTCACTGAGGGCTTAGTGCTCATTCACACGACAGTATTTATCAGCCGTGTGCTAAGTGTTGTATTAATGGCCAGCATGTTGCCCCATAGACTTTAATGGACCTATTCACATAATCTGAAAAAAAAAACAGAACATGCTATTTCTTGGGCTGATTTCATTGATCCCTCAATAGACTCATATCCTCGAGTGTGAATGAGGCGTTAGGGCACATGCGTTGCGGCAGCCACATGTAGCCGCCAAATAACTGCATGATATACCTCACTGGATGCCGGTTTTGGCTGCAACACCATTAACATGCCGCCATATTGACACCTCTGTTTTTTTACTTACATGTGCTGTCTGTGATCACCATGGATGCCGCAGGGATCCATTTATTCTCAATAGGTGTATTCAGACGTCCGTTTTTTTCCTTCTCACGCACTGTGATTCTGAACAAAAAACCCAAAGATGTCTTATTATAATCTTAGAGGGAAATGAATGAAACATGACTGGGCATTGCTGATAACGGGGTCCCCCTATGAACCCCCCACCACCTTTGATACCCAAACTGCTGGGCCTAAATGCCTTCCCCCTCTTTCCAGCCTCGACCCCTGCCCCCCAGCTCTCACACCCCCCACCCCCTTAGAAATAAACCAAGACCAAAGGGTTGGATTAAATCGGCCACAGCAGCCGTATTTATTAACAAACAACAAATAAATAACAACAAGTATAACTTATTATAATTTGCATAACTTAAAATAATTTAACAATAAACGCTTAACCTGAGTAAGAGTCCTTGGAGCTACAAAAAACTATCAATCCCCCGGCCTGGCGCTAACATAACCACACCATAAATTTACCACCAGCCGCGACCACCGGCTCGGCGGCACCATGAATAAAGACGAACTCCTTCTTCCATGTACCAGCTCCCAGGGCCAATTTACCCTGTAACCGTTCACCGTGCGCCAGGCCATCCACCAAAATGTGCAATTACCACCAAATGTATAGGTGGAGCCTACCTTTGACTCCACCCTTTTAGCCAATTGACCACCAACTCCAAGGACCCCACCCGCCAAGGCCACCGTGACACCACCTGCAAAAAGATAAACAAGTTAAAATAGCCCAAGAAAGAGAAAAAAAAAAACGGGAGGGAGGGACCGCTCGTTAGCATGCCGCGCAGCTCCGGAATGGGCTTCCGGGCTGCGCGGCATAGTCAATTCGAACGGGGTTAAGCCCCGCCCCCAATTCTTCGCGCCCTAGCGCGTTATTGGTCCCCCTACAGCCCGCCCCCAGTCAAGATCCCTGCGCTTTACTGCGAGCGTCCGGTCTCCCCTGACTGGGCATTGCTGATAACGGGGTCCCCCTATGAACCCCCCACCACCTTTGATACCCAAACTGCTGGGCCTAAATGCCTTCCCCCTCTTTTCCAGCCTCGACCCCTGCCCCCCAGCTCCACACCCCCCACCCCCTTAGAAATAAACCAAGACCAAAGGGTTGGATTAAATCGGCCACAGCAGCCGTATTTATTAACAAACAACAAATAAATAACAACAAGTATAACTTATTATAATTTGCATAACTTAAAATAATTTAACAATAAACGCTTAACCTGGGTAAGAGTCCTTGGAGCTACAAAAAACTATCAATCCCCCGGCCTGGCGCTAACATAACCACACCATAAATTTACCACCAGCCCGACCACCGGCCGCGGCACCATGAATAAAGACGAACTCCTTCTTCCATGTACCATCTCCCAGGGCCAATTTACCCTGTAACCGTTCACCGTGCGCCAGGCCACCACCAAAATGTGCAATTACCACCAAATGTATAGGTGGAGCCTACCTTTGACTCCACCCTTTAGCCAATTGACCACCAACTCCAAGGACCCCACCCGCCACTGCGAGCACGCCTTAATCCCTTAAGCGTGAGAGACCCGCCACACTTCCAGGGCCCTCTCAACACCCTCCTGGATACCTAGCGTCCACAAATCTATACCCACCGCATTCAGATGGACCCCGCCCGCAACCAAAACTCCCCTCCCCAGACCCAACCCTTGTGCGCGCACACCCGCCGCCTGGACACAAACCCCGCAACAGCCCTACCTTAATCCGGCCTTGATGAGCCTTTCAACAGACCTAGCCTCCCGCCATGTTTTCTCGGTACAATATCGGACCACACGGTAACAATCCCCGGAAACATGGACCACAACCTCAACAGGTCATACTTTATGCCCTCACTAAATCGCGAAAGGGACGAACCCCCAGGTCATTGCCACCAGCATGTATCACGATAATGTCCGGAGACCGATCCAACCTCGTGCACCTGTGGATTTCGGGCATGACCCGACTCCACACCATACCTCGGACTCCAATCCAACGTACAACGACCGCAGCCCTGTCGAACCCCAGCTGCCGACCACCCCCGCCGGCCCTCCCGCGCCCCAGAACACAAAATGCCGAAGATCCAGACTAACCGAGCAAAGGGCCTACGAAAGAAGAAATAAAGTAGGGGAGGGCGAGAAAATACCCAACAACACAATGATTCACATTTGGGCAAGGTGTGGACGTATGTATGATCTATACCTCTGCGATTCCCACCTACCGATCGCGGACCACCTCCGAGCTCAACCCCCAACTAGCTGCTTCTGTCGCTGCCAATGCGAAAAGAGTGTGGAGCATATCGAGAGCGTCAAGGCCCAGCGAGTCCAAACAACCCCTAAAATCAGCCGAGAACTGATAACGGGAAAGGAACGAACCATCCTCATGACGCAGGAGGGGACCCCCGCAGAAGCTGGAACCAACCCCCGAAAACAAGCAAACAACGCACCGGGCACATATCTGACCCTACAACCGCACCCAGGCGCAGATACTTCCCTGCCCCCGCCTGATCTGCTTAGCCTGCGAACCCTGACCACTAGGACCCCTTCCTCCATGTACACATCATCCACCTGTAAACCCCCGGCCGCTAGTCGCCGGACACCAACTCACCCACCCTGGGCCCCGAAAAGGCTGAGAAAAAGCCAGTGAAACAAAACGCATCATAGTGCGAAGAACAAAACGGCCCAGTTCCAACCCCAAACGCTCCAAAAGCTGAAATGTACCGGGCGCCGTGTGTCACTACTTCCCCTGCCCCTGCGCCCCTTAAGCGCCGTTGACCAAGAAATGTTTGGTAAAGCCGCCAAACCCCTCAACTTGAAACCAAATGCCAACGCCGCTACCGCACCATTAACTTTCGCCACGACCATCCATCTGAAGCCAACGGCTTAACAAGAACAATAAAGCCCCAACCCTACCTCATCAGTATGTACCTGACCTAAATCTCCCACCCAATCCTCCCAAGCCCAAGCCCTTGAATACTTACCCGGTGCCGGGGCCACGATGCCTGAATCAATGCCCTGCTTTTCGCAAACCAAGTCCCATAATTCTGGAGGACATGGAACCCTTCCACTTCCGCCCCCGGAGCCAGGCCGAACCGCTCCCACTGGAAACGAGACAAAGAATCAGCAACGTCATTTTTAACCCCCGGAACATGCACTGCCACCACCCATGCATTCAGGCACAAGCACGCAATACTAAACGCTGAAGCAACTTGATAACTGGAGGAGAAGACGCAGTCACATTATTAATGGCCGACACAACTGACATGTTATCACAATGAAATCTAACTTTTTATCCTGGAACGCCCCACCCCATATGGACACCGCGACTAAAATCGGGAATAACCAAGACAGTCAAATCCGCGTCAGCCTTGTTCCGCCCGCGCAGGCCGGAGCGGCGCACCACTGCCCCCTGTAATAGGCCCCAAACCGTGGCCCCCTGCCGCACCGTAAGGTCACAATCGAACACATCGATCACTGCTGACTGGACCAGTGATCTACCATTGAACTGGTCTAAAAAGTGTCCCATACTGCCAAGTCCTCCCGATGTATCCCCCCAGCCGAATAAAGTGTCGTGGATTTGACCCCCGTTCATGGCCCCTGCCAGCCGGCGACAAAAATCCTACCCATGGGGATAATGCCAGCAAAATTTAAACTGCCTAACAATGACTGGAGGTCCGCAACGTAATTTTCGCATGTGCGGCCGCCCACCCCTCTCAAGATCAACCAGCTTGTCACCAGGCAACCGGAACTCCATTGCCACAGTGTCAAGCTCTATGCCCAAGAAACTCAATCTAGTGCCGGACCCTCAGTCTTTTCCGGTGACAACGGTCCCCAAACTTCTGGCGCCCACCGCCGGTTGCCCCCCGCATCACGGGCCCGCCGGCCTATACAGAGGAAATCATCGCGGTGTGTATCACTGACTCAACCCCCGCCACATCCCGAATTCCGACTCTAAAGGTGCTGAACGCCCAAAGTATGCGCACGATATTGGCACCCATAGGGAGGCAACGATCCACGTAATCCCGCCGCCCGTGCGCCCAGTAACCTCGCTGCGGGTGTCCGCAGTACCTGCGCCGCCCCCATCCGCTGCAGGGGCCCCTGGCCGCACGCCGTCCCAAGCCGCTGCATCAACGGGTATATCTACCGAACAAAGCTCGGTGCAATACCATCGTTGCCGACGCTCCTTTGGGATAAGACAATGATGTATGAGCCGAAACTGATCGGCTCCTTCTTCGGCCCACCCCCAAAGGAGATACAATTAAACCTTCCAGGGGGTGATGCGAGGGCCCGCCAGCGCCCCAAGGCCACCTCCTTCCTCAGTTTTTGGACACCCCCCCGAGGTTCCGCGCCGACCTCGTTGTTTCAGGGGACTGGTGCTCGCGGGGAACCTAAAACCCCCCTAAAACCTTCTACCAGAAACTTTGCACTCTCCCTGTTAACATAACTATTTGGTACGGAGCATGCTCCAGCTCCCGCGCGCCCCTGCCACTATTAGGCAGGCCTTGGCCTTGTTTGCGCAAGCAACGTGCCGCACCAGGGACACCCCCCGCAGAATGAACAGGCATGTTTGAATCTACAGTTGAAGCCATTTACATTGGGCTCATTGACTGCCAACACAGCCCGTAACGTTGCTGGGCCTGGCCCTGCCCCCCTGAGCCGTAACTGAGCCCCATGGCCGTCCCCCCGCCCCAGAAAGGCTGGCCAAGCGAGCTGCGCCATAACCCGAAGCCACAAACCTATATCTTTCTGGCCCCCGTATGCTGGGCCGAACCGCCTTCGCTGACGGAACTGCTCATCATCCGCAGCCATGTCTGCCCCCATACACCCGATCGCCTCACCTATAGAGTCCTGATAGCAAAAGCCCCGAACAGTTGTCGGCCTTTTCCCAATGCACTCGCTAATGGCAGGCCTGAGCCAATTAGCAAAGTCTGTGGAATCAGGCGCCACCTACGTTTTCTCCCCTCTTTTTGCTCCCCTTCTACTCTTGCTAAGTTAAATTTGCTGGGAGCAAGGAAAAGATTTCGCGTCTCGTCCTTCCAAATCTTCCCCTCACTCCTTTTTAAATGCGCCCCTAGGGACCCTCAAAACACACATAAACCTCCCCCCGAGCCCTGTCGCGCCTCACCGAATCACCTCTCTTTATCTGTCTGGACGACACTGTGACCCCCCGGGCCCCTACCCCGGCGCACTCTGTGCGCTACTGCTGCCGCAGGGGGCCCCGCCGCCCCGGGGACCGCTAACCTCTGTTCGCGCACGCAGTGCCCCCCGCTCCCAATAGCTCCCTAACCCCCAGAGCTACACCACCCCCACTGGGGCCCGCCTATCTATCCCTCCCCTGGGACATTAGAATAGGAGGAAACGGACACGACAATGAATGGTACTCACCAGACTGCGTGGTGCTGTGGGCCCCCAGCGCGTCCTGCACCTGCTGCCTGGGCGCTGTCAGAGACGCTGGCGCCTGTTGATTGTTGGAACCATCCCGCTGACAGCTGCGCCGCCGACATCCCTGGGAAGGTTGCCTGCCCCGCGTATGCCTTGAAACCACTGGATGCCCTCGCCGGGGCTGTGCCTGAGGGGCCGCCCGTGCTGCCGTCGTTCGAATTTCCCGCTGCTGCCAGGGCCTTGGAAAGCCGGAACCGCGGACTTGAAGACACAGTCCCCCCCCGCTGGAGCACCGAGGGGACCGCTGCACCACGTGCTGAGCCATATGGAGACTGGATGTGGGGTCCCCCACTGGGCCAGTGGCAGGGATCTCCACCTCCGCGGGGCCAGGCGACTGGCGGATTCCTCCCAGACCGGGACCTCCGCCCCTGAGCAGTGGAGCGGGTGCCCGGCCGGGGGCCCGAGGGGACCCTATGTCGCCGGGCCCTAGGGGGCCATCAGGGCTCAAACGTGCCGGCGGGCGAGTCCTGCGTGGCCGCCGCCGCTCAGCGCCTCCGGGGTGTGAAGGGTTAATGGGGGGGGCGGCAGGCTGCATAATGTCAGCCAGCCGCTCCTGCAGCCAGGCCTCACCATGGACGCCGGCAGCAGCTCTGATCTGCTCCAGGATGGTATCGAGGGATGCCATTACAGTGAAAAGGTGGGGGGGGGGGGAGCTGACCGCCGTTAGCATGCCGCGCAGCTCCGGAATGGCCGCTTCCCGGGCTGCGCGGCATAGTCAATTCGAATGGGGTTAAGCCCCGCCCCCAACTTCGCGCCCTAGCGCGTTATTGGTCCCCCCACAGCCCGCCCCCAGTCAAGATCCCTGCGCTTACTGCGCAGCGCTCCGGTCTCCCTGTCAGTGAAAGTCAATGGTTTGTGAAAATCATGGACAGTGCGGTTCATTTATCACAGATTGTTGCTCACTCGGACAGCAGAGAAAAGTTTCACATGTAGCACATTTGTATTACAGGACAGGCTGGTTTTGTGGGATAACTGTACAGAGAAGGCCCACGACCAAAACCTAATGGAGACTGCCCGGGAGGAGCTTGGGCATGGAAAGTTCTCCTCTGTGCAGGACTCATCGGAGGCAGCAGAGCACATTTATTTTCAATGTTAACTAATTTTCCGTATTGTATTTTGCCACATGTCACAGCCCTGTAGGTAGCACTTGTGTTGAATGTTCCTTTTTATATTTTACCACATTGTGGCACCATAGGTGGCGCTTCTGCTTCATGTCACTTTTTGCAATTTAATTAACATTTTTTTAGTTAATATTAATTCTAATATTTTGCTTTTTAAATTACAGTTCAAATAGTCAAGAAACCCTGGTATACATGTCGCAGCAGCCACTGGGCACCAATTCACTAACCATACCTCTATACTAGAAATAAGCAACCCTCTAAAGATGCATTTTGGATTTACAACCCCCTTTTCCATCTATGCCTTTCCCCTGAGGTGTTAGTTTGGTGGAGGCACGCTCAGTTTTGCCACCTCAATGATTTCATCTTCAAGAGGTATTTTGGACTGCACAGGTCTTCCATTTTCTTTATTCTCTTAACCCATCTAATACTGAGATTTCCCTGACTGTCTCTGAGAGACTGTGCTTAGATCAAGCTGCGGACAGAGGCTCTCTCTCCTTTATATACAGCCTGTTGAACACCCCACCTCGTGATATTAAGCTTGACTTTATGGCGGCCTAGGAGAGACCTTGCTTCTACCTTGACCTCAGCCCAATGGTCTGTTGTACGTTGGTTAGCAAAGGCAGTTGGCAGGTCACACCTTATGGAATCCTCTTTAAAGATCCTCCATAGGACTTACTTAGTCCCTCATCGCTTACATAGCATTTATCCTACAGTCTCCCCCCTGTATTTCAGGAGTTGCAATGCCTTAGGCACTATCTTCCATGTTTGGTGGTGCTGCCCACATGCCTGTCGATTTTGTATGGCCATCCATAGAATGACCCAGCGACTCTTCAGACAGTCATTCCCGTTGTCGGCCCCCATTTTTCTTCTTATAGGAGGCCAAATAGCGTTTTTTTCAACACTTTGCCTCCTATAAAAAATTGAATAAAAAGTGATCAAACCATCAGATCTTTCCCCAAATGGTATCAATAAAAACGTCATGTTGTCCCGCATAAAAAAACGCTATACGCAGCTCCACACATATAAATTTGAAAAAGTTACAGGTGACACAATATGGCGACGCAAAAATTTTTTTCTATTTAGCAAAGTTTTACATTTTTTAAAAGGTATCCAAACATTACAAATACTATATAAATTTGGTATCGCCGTGTTCGTACTGACCCGCAGAATACAGGTAACATGTCATTTTTACCACACAGTGAATGCTGTAAAAATTAAATCCATATGAATTTGGCGCAAATGCAGTTTTTTCTCCAATTGCACCTCATTCTGAATTTTTTTCCAGCTTCCCAGTACATTACACAGCATATTGAATAGTGACATTACAAAGTACAATTTGTTTCGCAAACAATAAGCCATCATGTGAGTCTGTGAACTGAAAAATGAAAAAGTTATGGCTCTTGGAATGTGAGGAGGGAAAAATGAAAATGCAAAAACAAAAAATGGCCCAGTCATTAAGGGGTTAAAGACTAAACTTCAGACAGAAAGGCCACAAACAAACAGCAACTGAAAACCGCTGCAATAAAGGCCTGGCCGAGCATTAACCAGGAGGAAACACAGCGGCGGCGTCTGGTGATGTCCATGAGGTCAAGACTTCAGGCAGTCATTGCCAACAAAGGGGGAACAACCAAGTATTAGAAATGAACATTTTATTTACAATTATTTAATTTGTAAAATTACTTTTGAGCCCCTAAAATGAAGGGATTGTGTGTAATAAATGCTTTATAGTTCCTTACATTTTTATGCAATCATTTTGTTCCGAACTTCAACTGCATGTGAATTGTTTTGTTCAAAATTCATTGTGGTAATGTAAAGAACCAAAATTAGAAAAATATTGTCTCTGTCCAAATATTTATGGACCTAACTGTATAAACGTAGCATATGACACTATAAGGGCTCCTAGGACTCTATTTATAAAACATAGTGTAGAATATTCTTAGGGCTCCTAGGAACCTATCTATAATACATAGCGTAGAACACTGTCAGGGCTCCTAGGAACCTATCTATAAAACATAGTGTAGAATACTGTAAGGGCTCCTAGGAACCTATCTATAAAACATAGTGTAGAATACTCTAAGGGCTCCTAGGAATCTATCTATAAAACATAGTGTAGAACAGTGTCAGGACTCCTAGGAACTTATCCATAAAACATAGTATAGAACACTGTCAGGGCTCCTAGGAATATATCTATAAAACATAGTGTAGAATACTGTAAGGGCTCCTAGGAACCTATCTATAAAACATAGTGTAGAACAGTGTCAGGACTCCTAGGAACCTATCTATAAAACATAGTGTAGAATACTGTAAGTGCTCCTAGGAACCTATCTATAAAACATAGTGTAGAACAGTGTCAAGACTCCTAGGAACTTATCCATAAAACATAGTGTAGAACACTGTCAGGGCTCCTAGGAATATATCTATAAAACATAGTGTAGAACACTGTCAGGGCTCCTAGGAACCTATCTATAAAACATAGTGTAGAACACTGTCAGGGCTCCTAGGAACCTATCTATAAAACATAGTGTAGAACACTGTCAGGATTCCTAGGAACTTATCCATAAAACATAGTGTAGAATACTGTCAGGGCTCCTAGGAACCTATCTATAAAACATTGTATAGAACACTGTCAGGGCTCCTAGGAACTTATCCATAAAACATAGTGTAGAACACTGTCAGGGCTCCTAGGACCCTATCTATAAAACATAGTGTAGAACACTGTCAGGGCTCCTAGGAACTTATCCATAAAACATAGTATAGAACACTCTCAGGGCTCCTAGGAATATATCTATAAAACATAGTGTAGAACACTCTCAGGGCTCCTAGGAAATTATCTATAAAACATAGTGTATAACACTGTCAGGGCTCCTAGGAACGTATCTATAAACATAGTGTATGATACTGTCAGGGCTCCTAGGAACCTATCTATAAAACATAGTGTAGAACACTGTCAGGGCTCCTAGGAACCTATCTATAAACATAGTGTATGATACTGTCAGGGCTCCTAGTACATTATCTATAAAACATAGTGTATGATACTGTCAGGGCTCCTAGGAATATATCTATAAAACATAGTGTATAACACTGTCAGGGCTCCTAGGAATATATCTATAAAACATAGTGTAGAACACTCTCAGGGCTCCTAGGAACCTATCTATAAACATAGTGTATGATACTGTCAGGGCTCCTAGGAAATTATCTATAAAACATAGTGTATGATACTGTCAGGGCTCCTAGGAAATTATCTATAAAACAGAACATATGACACTGTAAGGGCTCTAGGACTCTATCTATAAAACATAGCATATGACACTGCAGGACGTCTGGTTGAGTGGTGGTAATGGTGGTAGCAGTGGCAACATGAGTGGAAGTACGGCATGGAACATGATGGAGCAGGCTGCAAGACATGTCTGGCTGAATGGTAGCAGCTGTGGCAATATGAGTGGCAAAAATTAAAATCACTCACTCCGTTCCCACAGTGCTTCATGTAGGCTCTGGCTGTAGAGATGTCTACGGCTCTGCACTCATTATTCCTCCCTGCTGAAGACATCATCAGCTGAAGCCTGAATGATGGAGCATGGAGGTAACGGCTCTGTACTCCACCATTGTTTTCAAATTTATCTGCCTCCTAAGAAGGCATATAGAGTTCCACCCAGGACAGCACCCAAAATGTGGGACTGTCCTGCCCAATCGGTTGGCAGAAGGGGCCCTCAACCCCATAGGGTCTAGTGCAGATGCACCATTTGTCCTATAGTTAAAGCGGCCCTGTGTAACCCCAGGGCATGTACAAAAGATACTAACGTTCACACTGCTACACCACATCTCCAGCAGAGAACTTCAACTCTATTTATGTTGTCAGGATGTAGACAGAGTGGACCACATTGGTGAAACTGACAGCCGTTAACTACCTGCTTCACTATTCCTCCCACAATGTCTGTTGTTGCAGGCAAGCATGATGTGGTGACATTATGGCTGCTTCTCCAAGCCACTGACAGCAATGGATGTAAGAGTCCTAGTCCAGGGGAATGTGGCTGTGTTTTTACTATGTGGGGGGGATGGGGGGAAACTAACATACAGTGGGGAAAAAAAAGTATTTAGTCAGCCACCAATTGTGCAAGTTCTCCCACTTAAAAAGATGAGACCGGCCTGTAATTGTCATCATAGGCAGACCTCAACTATGAGAGACAAAATGAGAAAACAAATCCAGAAAATCACATTGTCTGATTTTTAAAGAATTTATTTGCAAATTACGGTGGAAAATAAGTATTTGGTCAATAACAAAAGTTCATCTCAATACTTTGTTATATATCCTTTGTTGGCAATGACAGAGGTCAAACGTTTTCTGTAAGTCTTCACAAGGTTGGCACACAGTGTTGCTGGTATGTTGGCCCATTCCTCCATGCAGATCTCCTCTAGAGCAGTGATGTTTTGGGGCTGTCGCTGGGCAACACGGACTTTCAACTCCCTCCAAAGGTTTTCTATGGGGTTGAGATCTGGAGACTGGCTAGGCCACTCCAGGACCTTGAAATGCTTCTTACGAAGCCGCTCCTTCGTTGCACTGGCGGTGTGCTTGGGATCATTGTCATGCTGAAAGGCCCAGCCACGTTTCATCTTCAATGCCCTTGCTGATGGAAGGAGGTTTGCACTCAAAATCTCACGATACATGGCCCCATTCATTCTTTCATGAACACGGATCAGTCATCCTGGTCCCTTTGCAGAGAAACAGCCCCAAAGCATGATGTTGCCCCCCCATGCTTCACAGTAGGTATGGTGTTCTTTGGATGCAACTCAGCATTCACTCTCCTCCAAACACGACGACTTGTGTTTCTACCAAACAGTTCTACTTTGGTTTCATCTGACCATATGACATTCTCCCAATACTCTTCTGGAACATCCAAATGCTCTCTAGCAAACTTCAGACGGGCCAGGATATGTAGTGGCTTAAGCAGGGGGACACGTCTGGCACTGCAGGATCTGAGTCCCTGGCGGTGTAGTGTGTTACTGACGGTAGCCTTTGTTACGTTAGTCCCAGCTTTCTGCAGGTCAGTCACTAGGTCCCCCGTGTGGTTCTGGGATTTTTGCTCACCGTTCTTGTGATCATTTTGACCCCACGAGGTGAGATCTTGCGTGGAGCCCCTGATGGAGGGAGATTATCAGTGGTCTTGTATGTCTTCCATTTTCTAATTATTGCTCCCACAGTTGATTTCTTCATACCAAGCTGCTTGCCTATTGCAGATTCAGTCTTCCCAGCCTGGTGCAGGTCTACCATTTTGTTTCTGGTGTCCTTCCACAGCTCTTTGGTCTTCACCATAGTGGAGTTTGGAGTGTGACTGTTTGAGGTTGTGGACAGGTGTCTTTTATACTGATAACAATGTCAAACAGGAGCCATTACTACAGGTAATGAGTGGAGGACAGAGGAGCCTCTTAAAGAAGAAGTTACAGGTCTGTGAGAGCCAGAAATCTTGCTTGTTTGTAGGTGACCAAATACTTATTTTCCAACATAATTTGCAAATAACGTCTTAAAAAAATCATACAATGTGATTTTCTGGATTTTGTTTTCTCATTTTGTCTCTCATAGCTGAGGTCTACCTATGATGACAATTACAGGCCGGCCTCATCTTTTTAAGTGGGAGAACTTGCACAATTGGTGGCTGACTAAATACTTTTTTTCCCCACTGTAGCATTACACGGTTTCATCACTGTTTGCTACACAAGGGAGGGCACTATTGCTGTACTGGGGGTTTGGGTTCCACAGAGATGCTTGTTCTTAGTTGGCAACGGGGAATAGCCTTTTAAATTTATGTTCCCAACATTATAATTACAGTACATTTTCTAATAAACCTTTATTTTATCAGTTAATGGGGTTTAGCAGGTGTCATCCATTTCATTATATTCATTTTTGAATCATGTTATTTGGACCAATAATAATATGGTAAGCAGACTTCATTAAGGGGTGTTTTAACCACTTCAGTACCGGGCCATTTTAGCTGGTTTAGGACCGGATACATTTTTGTACTACGCGGCCATCACCCACACAGTATTATCCCAAGCAGTGCCCATACTACTAGCCTGTGATTAACCCCAACAATTGTTCTTTCAGGTGATGGGTTATGAAATTAAACGGGTTATGGCTCGATGTGGGGCACAAAAACACTATGGCCACCCCATGTAGTATTGGCAAGCTGCTCATGGTCTACAGCAGCCTTCTTGTGGGCCCTCTGCTCCTGATCCATTATATTTGAGCAAGGCTACTCAGTCCTATCTGACTCAACCTGGGCAGACAATGCCACCTCCACAGTTTGCTAATGATAGTGGTGGGATTTTCGTCAATTTGTAATTTTTTTTTTTTAATTTGTAATGTTATTTTAATTTTCCAAGTCTTTTTGACCCCAATATCAAAAATTACAAAAAGACACATGGCACATTGATAAATCAGGCGCCTCCACACTTTTTAGACTCAATTTCACTTGGAAACACTGGTGGAGAGAAAAGACCTGCAAAGGAGGACTTCTCTCCGCCAGTTTCAGCCCATTATAGTCTATGGGATCCACGGATTTACGGGTGTAACCACTTTTTAAGTAGACAGGGTTTCCGTCTTTCGGGTTCCCATGCGTAAACGCATCACCAGCATTTCCGTAGGTACAGTCATATGAAAAAGTTTGGGCACCCCTATTAATCTTAATCATTTTTAGTTCTAAATATTTGGGTGTTTGCAACAGCCATTTCAATTTGATATATCTAATAACTGATGGACACAGTAATATTTCAGGATTGAAATGAGGTTTATTGTACTAACAGAAAATGTGCAATATGCATTAAACCAAAATTTGACCGGTGCAAAAGTATGGGCACCTCAACAGAAAAGTGACATTAATATTTAGTAGATCCTCCTTTTGCAAAAATAACAGCCTCTAGTCGCTTCCTGTAGCTTTTAATCAGTTCCTGGATCCTGGATGAAGGTATTTTTGACCATTCCTCTTTACAAAACAATTCCAGTTCAGTTAAGTTTGATGGTCGCCGAGCATGGACAGCCCGCTTCAAATTATCCCACAGATGTTCAATGATATTCAGGTCTGGGGACTGGGATGGCCATTCCAGAACATTGTAATTGTTCCTCTGCATGAATGCCTGAGTAGATTTGGAGATGTGTTTTAGATCATTGTCTTGCTGAAATATCCATCCCCGGCGTAACTTCAAATTCGTCACTGATTCTTCTACATTATTCTCAAGAATCTGCTGATACTGAGTTGAATCCATGCGACCCTCAACTTTAACAAGATTCCCGGTGCCGGCATTGGCCACACAGCCCCAAAGCATGATGGAACCTCCACCAAATTTTACAGTGGGTAGCAAGTGTTTTTCTTGGAATGCTGTGCTTTTTTGACGCCATTCATAACGCCTTTTTGTATGACCAAACAACTCAATCTTTGTTTCATCAGTCCAGAGGACCTTCTTCCAAAATGAAGCTGGCTTGTCCAAATGTGCTTTTGCATACCTCAGGCGACTCTGTTTGTGGCGTGCTTTCAGAAACGGCTTCTTTCGCATCACTCTCCTATACAGCTTCTCCTTGTGCAAAGTGTGCTGTATTGTTGACCGATGCACAGTAATACCATCTGCAGCAAGATGATGCTGCAGCTCTTTGGAGTTGGTCTGTGGATTGTCCTTGACTGTTCTCACCATTCTTCTTCTCTGCCTTTCTGATATTTTTCTTGGCCTGCCTCTTCTGGGCTTAACAAGAACTGTCCCTGTGGTCTTCCATTTCCTTACTATGTTCCTCACAGTGGAAACTGACAGGTTAAATCTCTGAGACAACTTTTTGTATCCTTCCCCTGAACAACTATGTTGAACAATCTTTGTTTTCAGATCATTTGAGAGTTGTTTTGAGGAGCCCATGATGCCACTCTTCAGAGGAGATTCAAATAGGAGAACAACTTGCAATTGGCCACCTTAAATACCTTTTCTCATGATTGGATACACCTGGCTATGAAGTTCAAAGCTCAGTGAGGTTACAAAACCAATTTTGTGCTTCAGTAAGTCAGTAAAAAGTAGTTAGGAGTATTCAAATCAATAAAATGATAAGGGTACCCAAATTTTTGCACCGGTCAAATTTTGGTTTAATGCATATTGCACATTTTCCGTTAGTACAATAAACCTCATTTCAATCCTGAAATATTACTGTGTCCATCAGTTATTAGATATATCAAATTGAAATGGCTGTTGCAAACACCCAAATATTTAGAACTAAAAATGATTAAGATTAATAGGGGTGCCAAAACTTTTATATATGACTGTATAATTGACCTGCTGCTGTGAGAGCAATCTGCTCACAGATCACCGTATTGAAGTCCAAATTAGTATAAAATGATATATGGCCCAGCTCAGAGAAACACACACAGTTGCCCTGATTCACTCTCGCCTTGACTACTGTAACTCCTTACTAATCGGTCTTCCCATTACTAAACTCTCCCCTCTACAATCTATTCTGAATGCGGCGGCCAGGCTCATCTATCAGTCTAGACGCTACAGCGATGCCTCCGGTCTGTGCCGGTCACTACATTGGCTGCCTAGTCAATACAGAATACAATATAAACTTATCATCCTCATCCACAAGGCTCTCCATAATGCTGCACCTCCCTACATTTCCTCCCTCATCTCTGTCTATCGCCCAACCCGTGCTCTCCGTTCACTCAATGACCTAAGACTAACACCCTCTATTATCGGAACCTCCCACGCTCGTATACAAGACTTCTCCCGAGTTGCACCACTTCTCTGGAATCCTCTATCCCGGACTATTAGATTAACCACCAATTTCCACAGCTTCAAGCGTAAACTAAAGACATATCTTTTCAGACAGGCCTATCACAACTCCTAATGTAAACCCTTCTGTAGTTAGAATCCCTAAAACGTACCCTCCTCTGTTCAAGCTCCCGCATTACCCCACAGGATATGATGCCGTATCAGACTAACTTTATATGTCCAGGCACCATTTGCACGTTAAAGGACACGACTGGTGACGGCTCATACAGCTTTATATATGTGTAATGACAGTAACCTCTATTACACAATTGTCTGACCATTGTATAAGCAATGTTACGTCTGTTGCCGCCCCTGCTACCTCCTGTGTCACCCCCTCTACCTCATAGATTGTAAGCTCTTGCGAGCAGGGCCCTCAGTCCTATTGTGTGAATTGACTATTTCTTTGTAATGTATCTTTTTTGTCAGTACTTGAACCCTACAAATTGTACAGTGCTGTGGAATATGTTGGCACTATATAAATAAAATTTATTATTATTATTATGGTCTTTAATGGTGGATAGTTGGTAGTTTTTATACATTGTAGGTGTGGTTAAATATTGCAGAGACAAAGAGAAGGTAACATAACATGATTGGCTATATAAGCGGCCACATAAGTTTTAGCATATAGCTATTGGATAAGGCACTAAGAAGAAGTTTCATCCCATAGATAACAGTTTTCAGTAAAGGAGGGGGATCAGTTCTGGACAGCGCCGAGAAAGGAATCTAAGATGGAGACAGACACAAGTTGCATCCCTTAGGGTTGCTTTTTTCGGTCAGAAACAAAGTCAGACATGCAGAACTTTGTGTCCGACCAAAAAAAAAGCGGCTTCGCGGCTGCAGTCGGACACCTGCGGATTGCTTTAAAAACCCATTGAAGTGAATGGGTTTTTAAACAAACCGCTTGCAAACCTTTCCCTATCCTTATTTCTGATATTTAGGTCGGATTCATGGCAGACAGACTCCAGGCACAAGTGAGACCCCTCACACTGCGATTTACAAACATAGCAGCATTTTCGATGTGTATATTTTTCTGCAATGTGTGGATGACATTAGCTACAATCCCATCCACTTTCCAGCTACTGTAAAAATCTCTGCGTTTTCGCAACATGGGGTCCCCCGACCTCAAGTTGGAAAAAACACCTGTCAGGTTCCCTTTAATGCTGCTGGCATGGTTGGCACAGTTTGTCACGCCTGCTATTGTTATTGAGGTTTCGATAACTGTATCTGTGAAATGCTTTTCCTCCTGCAGCTAAACACCCCCTGACAGAGCGCCATCTACGTTTTACCACCTCCTCATCTTCTCCTCAGAAAATGAGCAAGCGTCAAGAACACAGTGCAGCGGCACAAATAAGGCGGGAAAAAGCGCTTACTCGTCACGTGACCCGCCGCCGTATTACACTGTCAGACTCCTATACAAAACTGCCCGGCTTCCATAGCAACCGCCCAACTGCTGCCATATCATTGGCTGGAGTGTTTGTTGCTTCTGGTTGTGCCGTGAGCCAATCAACGTCACAGTCTCTGCGCGTGCGCAGAACGCACGGAATACTAGCAATGGCGGAACGCGCTTCATAGCACTGGGAGGGGGGCTGAAAGTGGGAAGAGAACAACTTCCGGGTGAGAGGGTAAAGAGTAGAGGTTATCAACATGGAGTCTCCGGTCGATTTAGGTGGTTTGGGCTCATTGGTAAGAATTCGTAGTCATTTGGCATGACTATAGCGGGCATAGTAATCTCATTATTTTGGATTGGGGGTATCTGAAACCCCCTCCCGCCACTATAATGGTACTGGCAGAAACACGTGGTCTATCAGCCAGTGCCCAGGTGTGGCTAAGAGCACTATGGACACAGCAGACATTCTGAGACTTGTTGTTCACCACCGCAGGAGTAACATGAGTGGCTGTCCAGTTTATTTTGGCCTCTGGTTCATACATGTGAAGTGTCCGCACCTGTACTGTGAACACCTCAGTGTGTACCTATGTGTGCTGTATTATGTAGGTACCTGTACCTGTACACCCACCCTCAAGGAAAACAGACTTGCCCTTTTATACCTAAATCTCTGTTCAGACAGTGCAGTTCTTGCCACTCAGCTGAGGATTGCATTGACAAATATATGCAGCCTTACCACAAATTTGTGCGCTTTTGCAGTTTTAATAAGCTCCACTTCTGCTAGTTGCCTTAAGGCGTAAACGCTGCAGACAAAACGTACCGTTTTACAGTAACTGCATAGTGGTTGGGATTCTAGTAAATCCCATCCACACACTGCAGAAAAATACACTTAGGTTTTGGAAATCACAGCATGTCAATTATACCTACGGAAATACCGGCGGTTTCCCTATAGGTATAATGGAAGCAGAAAGTCCGCAGAAGTTTCCTCTCACTTTCTGTGAGAAGCGCTGCGGAAAAAAACGGCAATGCGTTGCCGCCACGGTTTTTCACGCAGCGTTGTTTTGCTGCGGTCGCTACGTGGGGCCTTAGCCTAAAAGTGTTTTTTTTACTGTGCAGTAAGGCTATGTGCACACGGCTGTGTATGTGAAAAATAGAATGGATGGTATCTGTGTGCTGTCCATGCCGTACTATGAACCGAAACACACCGGTGAATGAGTCTAGACCCCAACATGTCTTGAAGTTTGTGGCCCAGGCGCACAGCCCCTACATGGACCCGTGAAAAACACCGTCTTGTGCATAGGACGAGAGAAACGAATGTTTGTGTTCTAATATAAGTATATGTATGGGCTCTTAGAACTGCATGTCAACTGGTATGTCTGAATACAACCTAAAAAATGTAAAGCTCCATGGAATTAATGGTGCTATATAAATAAACAATAATAATAATAAGCATGCTCTACCCCCCTTTCCTTGTAGGTATCATATTAATACTTGGATATGCACAATATAATGTGAGTTTATAATATATAGCATATACAATAATCACATTTTTTTTCTGTTCATTTTCCAGGGAGCAGCAGAAGCGCTGTCTGTGGCGGAGGCGTTGTCGCTTCCTGCAGAGTCTTACGGCAATGATGTAAGTGTGTATACCGCTATACGTCTGCTTATGATCAGGACACTGCTGTTTAATATGGAGCGGTTCTAACTTTTCTGCACACAAGGACCCTGTGGATAAACCTGTATAGGGACCATCACATTACTGTATCTGAATATACTAGTCAATATGAGATCTTGTTCCTTGGACAACCACAATTTGTGTTCCTTTAAAGGCAATCTTTGAATATTTCCTAGAACGGCTTCTTTAAGGCACAGATGTAATTCTGCAACTTTGAGCCACACCAGTTTTGGTTCTTAAAGTGAATAGGACTGAGGTCTTATTCACAAGTATGTGTACCGTTCACGTTTTTTTGGCATACGTGATGTCGTTATTCAGACAACAGTGTTTTTATTTTATTTTTGGAGACCATAGGCCTGCTAAAAACCATGGACCCATAGACTTTCATTTTTGTGATGCATCAGTAGAAGAAAAACAAAAGATGGCAGACCCTGAGACATACTAGGTATAGGAAACAAAACAAAACAAAAAAGTTGTTTTGCTGTTTAGATGTGAAAAACGGATCAACCATGGACAGCACACCTACTTAGAAGAGTGGGGTGCTATCCTTGAATACAATGGAGATCACGTGTCTGCAAAATGCAGATGTGTGAATAAGGCCTAAACTGCAATTTTTGAGTATCTTGACATGAGTAAGGTCACATTCACACAAACAAGTTTCAGCCACGAAACGCAGTTTGTGTGTTGGCCGGATTTACAGGTCTGTATGTCAGGAGAGAGACTCCTAGCAGTATAGAATCCCTGTCTTCCAGCGAGATACTGTCCCGTACTATAATTTGTACGGGACAGCATGTTTCTGGAAGACAGGGACTCCTAGCAACATACATAACTATAGTGCTAGGAGTCCCTCTCCCGGCATAAGGTGCAGGCTGTTAAATCCTGCCAACACACGGACCAAGTTTCATGGCTAAAACTCTGTTGTGTAAATGTGCCCTAAACTTGGAGTCCACATCACTTTATTAGACCACATCTGGTCCTGCTCTGCAAGATGCCTCTTAGGGTGACTGTACTATACCAACAGTAAACTTGTATAACCTGAGATGTACATGACTTCTTTGCCAAATGGCACAGTATAAGTTGTAATTAGTCAATGTCTTCTATTTTGTAGCCCAATGTGGAGATGGTGTGGGCTATGAAGGCGTATCAGCATGCGGAGGTGTACTTCAATGTAAGTTTGGACACTGTGTAGATTTTGTGCTGTCTTCATCTGGCCCACGTGAAATGTGGTTTCAGGCAACTTGTATTGGTTTGATGCTCACATCTGACTAGCCTCAGAAACAATGGCGTTATTTGGCTGCAGTCTCACACCACGGGTTGTGCAGGAAACGTCTATTTTTCAGCGTCTAGATTAAGGATGAAAGTTGGAGCTGATTTTTGAGGCTGGATCTACCTCAACAAGTATCTCCAAATTCTGACGTGTGAACATGCCTTAAGGGCTTTATACACAGTTCCTACCTGTGTATTATCCATGTATCATGACAAAATTTGGAACCTTTCCCTTATGCAACCAGTTCCTGCTTGTGGCAAGACATATGCAGGGAGAACCCTAGCCAAAATCTGAGCTGAGTGAACACTCTTATAGTCCTGCTTATGCTCCTTTTCTACATTCTCTCCTCCAGCTTATATCCTCAGTTGACCCTCGTATACTGAAGCTGACCCGGTTAGATGATAAGATCTACACAATTTTTCGAAAAGAGTTTCCAGACCTTCGTATTGATGTAATCGACCCTGAAGATCTCAAGTCCCCAGCAGCCAAGGAGGTAAACACATACCTGAGGAACTTCTACTTACCTAATGATGTCTGTGTAATTGACAGTGTTTCATAACCCCCACAGAAATGGCGGCCTTTCTGCATGCAGTTTGAGAAAGAGGTGGAAGACTTTAACTACGGGACCTTGCTAAGACTGGACAGCCGCAAGGAGTATACGGAGGAGAATACAATCTTCTGTGAGTGTATAGAAATAATACATGACAAGACACTAAGCCTTGTGCAAGTTATTGGGTTGGCCACTTTACTGCTGGTTGCCTAAAGGCTGCTTTACGATCAATGCATAAGGCCATATTACAGACCCCATACTGTTCCTCAGGACATTCTCTATCATCTAGGGGAGAATAAAGCACTTCACAACTATGTACTGCTGTGTAGGGTCTGTGCATGGTAAGAACAGCATGGGGTGCTGTGAAAAATCACAGACTCCAGTTAAACCCGTCAAGTGCTGGTGGTGTCCATTGTGCAATAGACCCAGCAGTGTACCATGGTTGGAAAAAGAAACAATGCAAGTGTGAACAGAGCTTAAAATATTCATGGCACAGAGCAATACAGCTTTGGGAAATCATATTGAGAATCCTGATGTTTTGCTTAGAGTTCATAATACTTGAACATTATACGCTCTGCATGACATAGGTCTGCAGGTAACCTTAATTCATTTTTAAAGGGGTATTCCTATCTTGTAAAATTATATCTCTAGGATCTGCTCTCATGATGATCAGTGGCACCCCTTCGATCTTAAGAGTCAGCACTGCAGCCACTCTCTGTTTCTCCCACATACTGCAATTGGCCCTATTCACTTGAATGGCGCACGGCCGCAGTTTCCGTGTTACGGGAGTGGGTAGAGCACTACTGTAAAGAGGACACACTGCGGCAACCCCTTTATTTTAAGGATTGTAGAGAAACACAGATCTCCTCACAGTGACATTGAGACTGGGCATCCTCCATTGCGTTTCTGTATTGTAGCATATGACTTACCAGCTGGCTTTGAGACTAATCATTTTCCGTCTTGCCTTTCAGCTACCAGGATTCAATTTTTTGCTATAGAAATTTCACGGAACAGAGAAGGATGTAATGATGTTGTTTACAGCCACAGAGCGACAGAAGCTGCAAAGTGACAAGCATTAAGGGCAGTGTCTGAACAGCGTCAGATAGGCGCTGGGACGGCTACAGCTAATGTTGCACTACTGGACCTAGTGGGGTGGGGCTCATTGGATAACCAAGAAAGTTCCCCCCTCTCCTTGCCCTACATGACAATACCAGTTACCAAACAATTCATACTTTTATTTTCTGCAGTTTCCACTATACACTCATTTGGCAAACAATAAAATACCCAAAATTCATTGCTGCCACCACAGACTTTACAACCGCTTCAGACAAAGTGCCATCTAAGTATTTGGACCTGGGTTTTTTTTTTTTTTTTGGTAATTTTAATAAATCGTCTGTATATTTCCCATTGATTTGCTTGTCTTTAATAGTTGCCTCACTCCTGGACACATCTCCACAACTGTACTGGCAAAACCTTATAGTAAAATCTCCAAAATGATCATTTCCACACATCCAGCCCTAAAAACATGACTTCTATGGGGATGATAATATTGCTTCCCCTGCCCCTTGAAGGAGATGGAAGTTCATAGATCTGGGCTAGGAATTTTTTTTTTTTTTCCCCGCCAAAGTCAAGGATGGCTTGAAAAGGAATGGGAAATTTAAAGGGGTTTATCCACCAACATAACTTGTGGATACAAAATAAGTGATTGGTGGGGATCTCACTGTTAGAACCTGACCATTCATGAGCACGTGGGTCCTCTGTCTGAACTGAGAGATGGTTGGGCAGGTATGCTACAGTTATTGCCCATAGTGATGGAGTGTCTGTATGATGGGGTGCAAGGACACTTGTTACTGCTGGGGTCCCACTGGCCTACAGCGTATTCCATACAGGTGTAACTTCCACCTTGACCGTGGGATCTATTATGCAACTAGTTTAGGTCATTAGACCCAGTCTGGATGGGATTTTCAGCTACAGTATGGTCATCTGAACAAGATCTAAATGTATTCAACTATACTTTTTATATGCAGAGATATAGGCAACATATAGCACTTGGTGCCTATATAGTAACATACGCTGGAGCCTTCTGTCATTGTTATGTCTCAGGCAACAATCCAAATATATATGTCTTATCGATGGCCTTATGCATAGCCATTCAGTGTTTTAGCCACTAGAGGACCAGATAGTCAGCAAGACATGTTGAGCTCATATAGTCAGAACACAATGGATATTAATAGTTCATCCACTATATATTTTCTCATTTACACCTATAATGAATTCCTAGAAATTCTAAAGCCAAGTTCACATGGCAGATTTTAGCTGCAGAACCTACCATACAAAATCCGCTGCAGAAGTTTTCCTATTCCTGTTCACTTCACTTTGGGTGGTAGAAAATAAACCGTCTGCCTCCCATTGAAATGAATGGGAGATGGAATTTTGGCGGCAGATTCTGCCATGTGAACGTAACCTTACACAATAGAATAAGTTGCTCCATCTATTACAATTCATATAACTGCCATCTTACACAAGATTAGTTTCCTTATTTCCCATTAAGGGACTTGTTCCTGGATTTGATGCCAAATATACAGCCATAACTTCAGCGGGTTCACTGGTCCAAAGAAAGGGAGGTTGAAGTCTGAGTCAGCCTGAGAAGAGGACGTGTCCTTTAAGGCAGTGGTCACACATGTTGTGCCTGGATGTCACTGTATGATGAAGCTAGATCTAATACAGAATTGTACAGAGAGAAATAACAATTCTGCACTATGGTGTTCCCCTGTTATTCTTCCTGGAACTTTAGGAATGAACTGACAACTGGGCATTGCCATTTAACCTTGTCAAAGAGGCGTGTCCCTCTTCTGACTTGGATTGTGGTGATAACCACTTGTCAAATTATTCATACATTTTCAGGAGGAACAACAGAGGAAGGAATAGTACCATGTAAGAAAATATGCTGCAGAACTACTATATTATGGGAAATGCTATATTATGTAAACAAGACATGTCAGAACAGACAACAGGAACTGAAGAATCCAAGGTGGATGTCCGCCTCAAAGTCCTCTTCATTTTCTGCTGTCTGAACATACCCCAAGGGTACATGTTCAGGATTTGCATGAGAAAAATCCTCACCAACTGGCGTGAATTCTCATACATGTAAATTTTGAAGCTTCTCATATGAAATCCATGCCAGAAAAGTAAATTGCCATGCTACAGATTTTAAAATCTGCACCATGGAAAAAAAATCTGCATTATATGCATGAGAAATAGAATTTCTCATTGACTTTAATGCGACTTTTGACGGACTGCGGTGTGGATTTTCTGCATAACAATCCACATATAATCCAGATTTTGTGCATACACCTTTAAGGCTGGGTCCACATGGGACTTCTCCACTGTAGTCAGCAATGATGTGGTTTCTGTGGTGACATTATCTCTGTAACCGCACAACTTGCCATGCATTAACTCCCTGAAAGAGTAACGCTAAGGCCGCAGACAGCATCTTTTTTTTTTGTTGTTGTTGTTGCAGATTTTGCTGCGTTTTTTGAGCCGGAGCCAAGAATGTCTACAAAAAGGAATCGGAAATATATAGGAAGTTCTTATTCTTCTACCTTCTGCTCAATCCACTCCTGGCTTTGGCTCAAAAAACCGCAACAAAATCTGCAACAAAAAAAAGCTACATAGGTTTTCTGGCCCCAAACTGATATTTCATGCTGATGACCTATCCACAGGATAGTTATGCAGTAGACAGGCAGCACACTCCTCTATTGTAGCGGCGGGTCTGATTCAGATATAGAATATCCAATTCAGAAGTTGGTGCGTGCATGGCACAACTTTCCTATCCTATCCTGCAATACAGCCTGAGGAAGGGCAGCCTTGTCAAAACTTTACTAAATATCGCCCATGCACGCACCAACTTCTGAACTGGATGTTTCATATCTGAATCTATTACCGCATGTGACATACAAACTGGTTGTGTAATATTTTTGGGCTGATTATTTTATATGGATCTCAGTATTATTGCACAATAATAAAATAACTAGCAAGCTCATAAAAACTTTTGGGGTGCTGTCCCGTTCCTTCCTATGTGATACTACACAGATCAGCTGTTCTAACAGCCTCCCGATGCTGGAAACTACTAGTGTCCGCGGCTCGAGACTCCTTCATGATTAGGTTCATTCATCCGGGCCTAATCAGGAGCGGGATGCCACGACGGCATGCTGATGCACTGCATCGGCAGACCGCGGCGAAAATTCCAGCGGTGGAAAATGATTTTCATCTTCCGCCGTGTGAACACAGCCTTACTTTTGCTCCCAGGATCTAGGTGTACTTTGTAATCCAAAAAGCTTAGGCAGCATATCAGTTTAAAGACGCTCTTGTTGTCTACATCGGCATACCCTTAAAGTGCTTGAGTTATGGCTGGGAGACAGGTTATACATATTAATGTCCACTTTCACCAACTTTTTTTTTAACTCAATGTCTAAAATGAAAAATTAAGCAACTTTGCAACAGTTTATAATTAAAAATTTAGTACGGTTTTCTTTCTGCAGCTTATATACAGACAGTATGTCTCCATAGTAACAGACTACAAACCTTGCAGTCAGATTTCCTTCCTTTTGTCCCCCTAACTCATGGTAAGGTGCATTTGGTAGGTTATTAAGAAGTCAATGATAAAGGGAGTATGACTTCACTATCAGACTACACAAGGTTTGTTGTCTGTTACCATGGAGACACATAGGCTTATTATAGGAACTGTGCAAAACTGCAGAATATTTATTTTAAAAAAAAAAAAATATATATATATATATATATATATATATATATATATATATATCCAGTATTACAAAGGTACTTAATTTCTTGTTTTAGATTCCCATGAAATAACAAAATGGTGGAAGGAGATTGTGATGGTGGACATACCCTTTAAATATGTGTGATGCTTCTTATCTGAATTGCGATACCAGTGACAATATATTACACAGTTCTGAGAGATCCATCCAGGGCTAATGAGGCAACTATTGATATGTTGCAGGCTATAATAAAGCACTTTGTTCTACACTACTGGTCTCCCAATACTTCAGTGTAAGCCGTGTAGGTGCAAAACGGTGGGCTGCATTCTCTCTGGTTGCATCCAGGTGGCGCCAAAGATCCAACAAGAGAGACAGACAGAGAGAGAGATGGTTCTGCTGCAAATCATTCACCCCACAGTCAAAATAAGAGCAGTGAGAGGGCTGCATCCCTCAGTATACAGGATTGTTTATTACAAAATGTCCTTGCAAAACCTGTTCACCCTTTCAGTGCAGTCTCTGCAGAGCTTCACTCTAACAATGCAATGCTCTGCCACTCCTCTGTTCATCCACGCTGAGGGGGGAAGGGAATCTGTGGGGAGGGAGGGGAGGGGGTGATTTTACTTGTCACTCCAAATGACACATACATACATATATATATATATATATTTATATATTTGTAATTTATCAATAGGGGCTCAGTCCAGGTGAACAGGTGTGACTCTAACATTCGCTCATCAGCACCCCAACCGCCTCCACTCTGTGGAAAGAGGGGGGAGGAGGCAGAGATCCACTCGCCATATATTTCCCCTGTCCGTAGAAAGAATTCAAAACATTACCAAAAAATGTGCAGGGTTTTGTACAAGGGGAGGAAGATGGTGGGGAGAGGATGGCTGGAGGTGTGGGGAGAGGTCAGCTCATCATTTCATTACTGTTGGGGCCGCAGGTTGAGTTTTTCATTGAGTCGTTGACTTCTCGTCGGAAGGCTGAGAGATTTTGTGTAAACCTGTGAAGAGGAAAAGCGGCAGGAACAAGTCAGGGCTGGGACCATATTCCATAGATGTAACTTCTGCCTACTGAGTACACCGCGGTGTTGTCACATCGGCTGTTTCAAGGGATTAGAAAAACATGGCTGCTTTTACCCAGAAACAGAACCACACCTGTCCATAGGAGCAGGCTGCAAACACTCCCCCATCCACTGCACCAGCTTCTGGCACCTAGAGGCTGCCACAAAAGCCGACTTGCACGGGGTCTGGGTGTCGGACCCCACAGATCACATACTGATGACCTATCCTGAGGAAAGGTTATCCGTATGACATTGCCATTTGCGGCTGGAAAACCCCTTTAAAAGTGCCGCTTCACTGTTCTTGTTTTTTTTTTTTTTTTTTACTATTGTTTAGGGAGTTTTTTTGTTGAACATTTTTGTAATATACTTTATTCACCTATTTTATTCCTGTTAGGAGAATATAGACTCTAAAGTTCTCCACATCTTGTACATCCGCATTCCCTATATATCCCCAGTATGTACAAAAGTAGCAGTTACCAAGTGACTGTATCTGTTTTTCATGTAAATTTTTTTTTTTCATAAAATAGAATGAAGGGCATTTATATCATAAGGAGATTGGGTACACATTTCGTTCTGGTATCCTATATAAGCTGAGACAAACCGTGCGGACAAAGCTCACGTTCCCAACTGAGTCTCTAACTAGTAATATCTCTGGATTTTTAGAGCTAGAATCTCAGCTTTTATGTGACACCAGAACCACTATTCTAGGTGGTATAGAGCTACCTGAAGGGCCCCATTCACCCTTGGCCACTGCTACATCTGTACATGCTGGCACTAAGTTTGTATATGGATTCCCTGTGGCAATGCTTAGCAAGAGAGATGCTAGGGATAACTTTAGAGCTTTTCTTTCTACTAGAAGGAAGTAAAATATGTTAATAAAGTATAAAGTAAAGTATAATACAAAAATGCTTACACTAAAGTAGATCTATAGAGCTTAAAATAAATAAATAAAATGTATGCGTAGATTTGACCTCATCAGTCAAACATACAGGAAACCTGGCTGACAACCTGCTGTGGGTGCTAGAACAACATTTATTCTGGTTGTCATCTCACTCCACCACCAGATGTATAGATTAACAACTAGTGTTGGAATCCCCACAGATCACAAGGATGGGGTTCCCGTGTCCCCTTGTCTGAGGGCAGCAACTACTCTGTATGTTTACTGCCGCTCCATTCAACACTATTGGACTGCCAAACAGAGTACAATGGTGGGCAGTCTCAAAGAGCAGCAGCAGCAGCGGACATGCTCAATAGAGTCAAGGCGGCACGAGACACCCCACCCCTTATAACAGTCATGCCCATGATGGAGACCTCTTTCACACTAACCTGTCTCTGTTTTTCGTGAGTAGGTTTCCCTCAATTCCTTCCATTAAGTTCTCAAAGCAAAGATGCATGGCTTGCTGCTTCTCGGGAGGCTGACTACTGACAATGCTTCTCCGAAGGTCCGAGAAATACTAGAAGACAAATAAAAAGGTTTAAAAAAGCCGGGCTATGGATTTAAGAATTGTATATTGTATTAAACAGACTGGTTACCTTCTCATTGAGGAGTATCAGGCCTAACAATGGCCGGCTCATTGACCACTGATTTCGACAGTCTTCAAATATAATGATATTGAGAACCGTGGAAAGCATCTGGGGGTGTAGGAAAGGAGAAATAAAATATCAGAGGTAATACATATATACAGGTATACAGACCTGGGCTGACAGGTGATGCAGCAGGAGCGGACACAGCCATGTGACAGTATAGTCCTAACATGCACGACAGCATAACGTACAACACCTATATATATATTCAGTCCTGCTTAAAGGACCATTATACCTGAACTGAACATAACACTTATTATCAGTTTCTTAAGTAACTAGTTTCATTTTAGAGATTTGCATAATCCACGTCCAATCTCCAGGCCTATCAGTAACTTGGTTATGACAATAAACCACAACTTGACAAAATACAGGAGTGCAGGAGGCAATGAGGGCACTAGGCACTGAATACCACTTATAGCCTGCAAATACCGATTCCTGCATTTTATCCTATCTGTCATATGACGGCAATGTGTGGTTACTGTATGTAAGGCTCTGTTAACATCTGTATTGTGATTGTAGATTCCATTGTGCATGCAATTTTATTTAACTAGTGGAACCCAGCAGACCCTATTAAAAGTCATCTGTGTCCATCAGGTGCTGCAAGGATCAGTCATGTGATGGATCTGGGGCTGGATCAGAGATCCGGGTGCTAAGGCCCCTACAATCACTGAAACAAAGGCGCGCTGTGCCCCTTCAGCTGTAATTGATTTTGCTTGGCTCCCTTCAAGAAGGCATATTTTCTATGTAGAAAGTAAGTACACCGAAAACTACGCCCCCTTGAATAGAGCTGAAGAAACATGTCACTATAACACACAGAAGTTTTATGAAATGACAGGTCCACTTTAAATGTACATGAACACGTCTGTAAACACATGTCTATATGAAGTGCATTCACCTGTACCACCCACTGCCTGACAGACAATTGCTCTTAAAGAGGACCTTTCATGTCTTCAGAAATGGGCGGCATTATATACCACTAGAAAGCTGACAGGGAGTTGAATTCCGCACCCTGCCAGCTTTCCCAGTATGTTCCCCGGTGCCATTATCACTGTCAGAAGGCCAGGCCTTGCCGCCAAGAGTCAGAACTGGGTTGTGAGGAACACCCCCATGACAGTACAAGACTATGGGTGAGTACTCACAGCTCAGCGATGACGCTACACTGTAAGGCCCTCCCTTCTGACAGTGGAAGGATATTGGTGCAGTTTCTGACAACCGGGCGCATACCGACAAAGCTGACAGTGTGCTGAACTCAGCTTTCTAGTGGTATATAATACCGCCCATCTCTGAGGACATCTCTTTAACAAATAGAAAGTTTCTTGGGTAGCTACATTATTATATATTATATAGTACTGTGTCCCAGCTGCTGCAGAACACCATATTACATACGTAAGATACTGCAGACCTTCTTTGTGAAAAAGTATTAGACTGTACCAGTCCATGGTAGATAGGAGGTCACAATTACACTTAAAAGAGAGGTTCTGCAGCATCTGGTATGCACATTACAGTAAGATCCTTGTATCCACGGGTAATAGGTTCCATGCCTACCCGCAGATAGCATCAAATGCTATTCCACACAATATGCAAAGGCAGAAGTAGATGGCTCAGTGCACTGCGAAGTGACCAGGCCGCACTGTTATAGGCCCGACCACTGCTCAGTGTACAAAGCCACCTGCTTCTGAAACAGCGGAGACCAGGGGATTACTGTATAAGAAAATTATCTCTTACTATAAACTAAAATTTAACTATAACCATAAATAGTAAACTGCCATTGTGTCTGCATGCTGCACTGTTCTACATATCCACCTCTGCCATGTCTCAGACAGTGGGAGGAACCCCTATTAAAATGGTGGTTAGGGTCTTGTCCATTAGGATATACACTGAAACATATGATATAAAATAGAGCGGTCACCTGTTGGATCATCTCCGGGTGCTGCTGCATTATGTGTAAGAAGCGTTCACTTTCCTGCGGAGGCGGTGCTCCTCTTTTCTTACCACTGCGAGATAGCTGTTTAAAGAGGTATGTGACTATGTGGTCCAGGCAGGAGCAGCACCCTGTGCACACCATGGTGTCTGTGGACATAAGGCACACGAGCAATTAGAAAATCACAAAGCGTGAAGTGACTACAAGGAAAAGTAACCAGGTCCCCTCTTACCCAGGGCTGTGAGCCCCTCAGAGATGGAGGAGAGGATGTACATGATGACGTGGGGCTCCAGGCTGGCGATGAAAGACATATGATCCTGAGTCAGAACCTCCAGGAGCGAATAATATGACTGACTGAGTTTAGGATAATCCTACAAAACAAGAGGCCACAACTTCTGAAACAGAACATATTATGTTAGATCCGTGCATTCTGCTGTTCCTCTGTTATTCCTCCTGGATGACTACATTGCCAAATGGATGTTACAATTCTCCTTGTTAATGTGGTATGCTCATAAACACTCATACTGGATTATCTAACAGCCATCACGTCCCATATATTCTGCATCAAAGCGGTTTCCCCATGAAACATAAGATAGGGGATAAGTTGCAGATCAGTGGGGGTCTGACCGCCCAGACCTTCACTGATCAGGAGAACACAGACTTTCATCTTCCATTTTGAATGGAGTTGTGGTCGGCCAGTGCACAGACCACTCCTTTCAGTTCAATGGGAGAGCCAGAGATAGCCCAAAAGCTGCCAGATCACCGCTCCATTCAGGATAGGCGTGCAAAAGTTCCTTGTTCTGCTCATCACTTGGGTTAGAGTGGTCGGACCCCCATTGATCTGCAAGTTTTGTGGAAAAACCCCTTTAAGGGAATTTTCCAATACAGTCAAGATTTATACCTTCAGTGGTGCAAGAAATTTGCAGTTAAAGGTATAAGAGGCTATTCACACTAAACATCTATGTCAGAGGTAAATGTGCTGAGGATTTCCCAGCTCCAAGAACATACTTTTGGCCTCCAATGGGTGAACAGGGGTCTATGGATACATTTGACAGTTTTCCTGACACATACAGTGCAGTGTGAATGTAGCCTAACACAAGAACTGGCAGAGCTCACTCACCAGCAGATCACTGTGTGGCACGGACAGCAGTAGTTTCACAAAGGTCTGAAGGGCATTATCCAGAGCTTCATCACCGTACAGGCGGAAGACCCCGAAATTGACATAGCTACCGCTGAGAGCAGCTTTTAGCACCGAGAAACATATGGAGATTCCTTTCAACTTCAGAACGTACAGCTGCTCCTTAGGGAGCTCGCCTAGAGTCAGGATCCTGTTACCTGATGGTGAACACAATATGAGTACATTAACACCTGCACAGATGGAAAGGACATGTACCACAGGTTACCAAAAAGATATTGGGCTCCTTACCATAAGTTGTAATCATTTTGCTGGTCTCTCGGAACAGAAGAATGCCATTTGGAGAGGAGACGTCAAATTGTAACCTCTGTGACCTGCAGGGGAAGACAAGTCATAGCTAGTAATAACGGCTATGATAATCAACCTTGGAAAGAAATATTTAACATCGCTCTTCTCCATTAGGAAGTCCCTCTGGTGACGCCTTCAAAGGCTCTTTAACCCCTGTAAACCATCATACAGTGTTTTTATGCCAGTTACTTATAACAGATACCTTGCTTTTTTAGATCAGGGCTTCAGAAGAAGACTGCACACTATGCGCACTGCAATCCCCATGCCTAGGCTATTACTCAGACATCGGAGAGTGATAAAGTTGTCTCCATTTGTTTAACCCTTTAATAGTGACCAGGGATGAGCAAAACAAGCTGAGGGTCCCTGTACAAGAACAGTTATGGGCCCCTTATCTTTCAGTATCTCAGTATAGAGCACCCCCTAACAATCCACTAGTAATAGTTACCTTATCTTTGATAGACAGTAAAAAGCTGCTGTTAAGATGATAGTGCCTCCCTGACCTATGGGCACCCTGTGTGGTTGCACATGTTGCACCAATGGTGTTTCTACCCGATAGTGATGGTGGCATCTAGGAGGTTTGGCATAGGGCGGGGACTCCCTCTACTCATCCACTGGCCCCCCCCCCCCCAATGCAATTGCAGGGAGTCGGACAATGCTTTACTATGGCAGCTAGGGACCTAACAAAGTCCCCCAGGTCTGGTATAGCTATCTGCCATATATTGTAAAGCTTTATCGAAGAGATTCAAGTCTCTTAGAGGTAAAAAAATAAAAATAAAAAGGTACAATAAATTTTATAAAGAATAAAAGTCCCCCTGCAATCCCAATCCTTTTCTTCTCAGGGAGAAAAGCGGTTGCCATAGGTGTCTGGCAGTGGCTTTGTCCCTTCTCCCTATTCAGTGTGCATGTGTAAGGGGGGAACTTGGCAAAATATCTGGTTTGGCCGACAGCTATCTAAAGTTTATGAACTATCTTGAGAACCATCTTGCATACTTTTTCTCAGAAGGCATTGCTTTAAAGACTAAGGCTACATGCACATGACCGAGTGTGCAGGCCAAGGGGGGTCCTATTTTATAGCAGAATACACTTGGATGACATCAGAGTGTCATCCATCCCCCAATGACTTCAATGGGGGGTCCCATTCTGCTCCGTTCCAATGCCATGGAGCAAGGTAGTACCTGCTGTATAATCATGGGAACAGAGCATCGGACCCCCAACCGGGAGAGCCTCGGCCTGCACACTTGGTCGTGTGCATGAGGCCTAACTGCTATGGAGCGAAAAAAGCAAAATGGATATGTAGTACATATTGATACATAGTAGTGTATAAAAAAAATACTAGTAAATACATTTAATTGTAAAGAATGTAAAAAGGTAAAAGAAGAAAACACAAACCTGTTGTGTACCAGTTCTGCCATGAGCTTGAGGATGGGTGTGGTACAGGCTGGGTCGTGAAACCAGAGTTCTAGCGCTCTCTGCAGGATGGGCATATATGCTGGGTATCTGAGGAGGGCTAAGGAATAACACGGTAATCTCTTCCCACAATCACACTGATTTGGCCCAAAATCTACAGGACTTGACCCATATTGGATTGCGGTAGACTGGTTTTATTCTGCATCATCAGTTCCTAATAGGGGCACTATTCTAGCATGTGATGGTGAAGTAAAGGAAATGACGTGTCCACTAGGTGGATGCAGTCCAGCGCCCCCCACCAGGCTCACAATGATTGACAGGTCTGTGTTATGCACTAAAACACTCCATTAGACTCATAGAACCTGCCCCTATGTCTTGCTCTATTATACCGGACTATAAGCTCTATTCTACGAATCCCAAGGCAATAGGGTCCAATAATAATGGAGCATGCGATGTCAGCATACTGTATATATGTACATCCTAACATTCAGGATACATCCAGTCAAATAGCATCATGAAACTGCTTTTAGCATTGAATGCAAAGGCGATTCCTCTCAGATCTCTCACCAGTCCAACCAGACTCCTCTAAAAACACAAAAAGAGAAAATCAGTGGTTAAAGTGCTCGTCCACCATGAACACCGAATATACCACTAGAGGACATTTACTGCAGACTGTATATACATTCAACTCAGCAATGTCACGGTATGAAGGAAGCTCCCTCTAGTGGTGGCTTCAGGCAGCCAGCATGTTATCTAAGTCTAGGGAGTGGATTCAGATAGGTTTAAGGCTGTATCGCCGTACGCAGCAGGAAAGTCCTGGCGCATATATCAAACATATCCATGAGCCCCTGTTCTGACAGAAGTCAAAAGTGCCAAAACGTATCAATCCCTTGTCTACATTACCTTGGCTTCTTGTTCATTGAAGCTGTTGCTGTTGAACATTTGGGCCATTGACTCGAAGGCAGCGGTGAGAGGCATCATGAACTGAGAGAACTGCTCCTCATCCTCCCCTATAGACGAAGCAAAACATGGAAAATGCTGGGTCTGATCACAACTAGGTTTTACCTTTCTGTTTCTTTACAAGGCAGTACCTAAATCCACCATGAGGAGGCGGCCCAGGGCAGTGTAGAAGGTAGTCCGGCAGCGCATGTCTGACAAGTTGGACTGGCTGTTGATTCCCAAGAAGGAAAAGTGCTCGCTCTGTAACATAATGCAGACATCTTGGTGTTATATAATGTGCTGATGTATACAACAGCCCTGAGATCTTCTGAGGACAAGGATGGCATCTATGTAAATAGGAGGACCCGAATTTGGGAATCCCATAGTATTACTCATCCTGCCTCTATGACTGCAGATACCTATACAGCAAGAGGAGGGTCATTTACAACTTCTGGAGTCTCTGAGGTGAATTTCCCTAGTTATGAAGATAACAGAAATAGAATCGACTAACCACCAGCCAACCATAATGTAATTTATTACACCCCTAGACACCAGGGATGTTACTAGATAATTCCCTAGGTACTGGGGACGTCATTTATTAAAACCCTAGACACCAGGGATATTACTACATAATTCCCTAGGTACTGGAGATGTCATTTATTAAACCCCTAGACACCAGGGATGTTACTAGATAATTCCCTAGGTACTGGAGACGTCATTTATTAAACCCCTAGACACAGGGATGTTACTACATAAACCCCTAGACACCAGGAATGTTACTAGATAATTCCCTAGATACTGGGGATGTCATTTATTAAACCATTAGACAACAGGGCTGTGCAACTGGTAGGCCACCTCCATTCTTCCACAGCCCAACTCAGACTCATGCTCTCACAAGTCAGTAGGAGTTGAGCTACAGTGACAGCGCTGGGCCGCTATACAAAGGACAGAGATTTCTGCTTCCGGCCCTGTATCGTGTACCAGATACGTGCTGGAAGTGGCTCTGGACAGCTGATCGGTCTGGGAGCCGGGTGTCAGCCCCCTACTGATCAGGTATTTATGAGGACAGGCCATAAAAAAAAAAAAAAAAAAAAAAAAAAATTAAGCCTAGACCCTTTTAATAACTGTATAATATAAATAAAAATAATTATTCATTTTATATTGAAGGTGGAGTTGGAACTTTTTCTGACTCCACCCAAAATTGATCCAGACTCCGGCTCTACAGCCCTGCTAGACACTAGGGATGTCATTTATTAAACCACTAAATACCAGGGACTTCATTACATAAGCCCCTAGATACCAGGAATGTCATTCATTAAACCCCTAGAAACCAGGGATATTACTACATAAACTCCTAGATATCAGGGGTGTTATTACATAAAAACCTAGACGCCAGGTATGCGATTAATTAAACCCCTAGACATCAAGAGCCCCTAAACCCCTAAACTCCAGGGCCCATTGCAAAATATGTAAAGGGACTCCCACTTATCATGTTATATCTATAATACTGGTGCCATTAGGCCACGTAAGGATCCAGGACCTGATTAGTGATTGCTACCTCTGCCCTGCACCCCCATATAGCTATGCTCCTGCCCTAAACACTAAGGATGTCACTATATAAACTCCTAGACACCAGGGATGTTATTACATAAACCTCTAGACACCAGGCATGTCATTTATTAACTTGCCAGACACTGTTATTTATCAATCTACTGGACACCATGAATGTCATTTGTTACGCTATTAGACCCAGGGATGATATGTGTAACCCACTAGACACTATAAAGGTTAATTATTAACCCATTGGACACCAGGGATGATGTTATTACCCACCAAGACATAAATTAGCTATTTAACCATGATGCAGGTATGTTATAAACTGTACTTACTGTATGGTTGTTTAACATGAACTGAACAGCGCTGAGCTTCACCAGCTTCCTTACACTGCTGTATGTGCAAGGGGTTAAGGAAAAAAGCAGCACAGGAAAAATAAAAGGCTCTCTATACTGAGGATATAAGTGATCAGTTTCTGCAGAATCTATAACGCATGGATAATCCATTCCACGTAATCTACAGATACAGTGGACGCACTGATCTATGCTCACAGACTGCTGATCCCAAGCAGAGCTGTATGAGCAATGTACTCATCTAGTACATTTAGAAGGGTTTTCCCAACACTAATATACTGATCCTTAGAATATCATCAATATCATCCATAGAATGTCATCAATATCAGATCAGTGGTTCTCTGAAACCTGCCACCCCCACCAATCAGCTGTTGTAAAGGCGTTTTCCAGGCTTACTGATTGATGACCTATCCTTAGAATAGATCATTAATAGAAGATCAGCAGGGTCCAACACCCCCCTGCTGATCAGCTGTTTGCAGAGGCTGCAGCAGTCAAATGTAGTCAGACTGTACTTGGTACTGCAGTGCAGCCGATTCACTTGAATGGCCATGTGACGGATGAATATAATGTCACATGGTCTGTGAAGCAGTAGCTGTACTCAGGGAGTGATGCTGCCACATCAAACAGCTTATCCGCAGAGATTTTAGGTGTTGTACTCTGGCAGATCTTCAATCAGTGACCTATCCTAGAGATAGGTCATCAATTAATAAGTCCAGGAAAATCCCTTTAAAAGCATGCAGAGTCCAGACAGAGCTGCAGCCTCTTCACTGCATACCAAGGACAGTGCCATCCACTGTATATCAAGTCATGCTCTGTATTGCAGCTCAGGCCCATTCATTGAATAGGACTGTGCTGCAAACAGGACATGAGACTCATGGCTAGAACGTCACAAGTCTGTGAAGAGACACTCACTTTAAACAGCTGATCGGCGGGGATGCCAGGTGCCCTAAAGATTAGTCTGCAATATTTTAGTCCTGGAAAACCCCTTTAAACGTAACCCCTGTCTTATTACCAGTACAGTCTATACTTATCCAGCACACCGTAAAGGATATCCTATAGACAGGTCATTCAGCAGCTGTAAAGTCTTCGATGTGATGGGCTCACAGCGACCCCAGTACTTCAGATTGGTGATACTGTGGGAAACACAAGGCAACAGGTCACTATTCTCTTCTTATAAACTATAACATATAGTAATTCTAAAATATGGTATTCCCATAAACTAAATCTCACATTTTGCCAATGAAAATGCTCAGCACCATAGTCTCATCATTCAGACCCAAAACGTCTGAAAGACGACGATAAAGCTAGAAAAGAGAAAATAATACTGTATTAAAAAGCAGGAAGTGGAAAAGAAACTGCAATCTACCAGTATGTTACTGTATATGGTCTATAAACTACATATATCATACTATCATCAGGATCCATGGCACATGCCAAGGCTTACGCTAGGTTCACACCTGTGTTCGGGTTTCTGTTCAGTGGGTCCGCTTGGGGACCTTCTGAATGGAAACCTAAACCACTTAAAAGAGTGGATTACCCGCGGACCCCATAGACTATAATGGGGTCTGCCGGGTTTCCGCCCAAAAAGGGCTAAAAAAGGCGGAGAGAAAATGGAATCCCCGAATGGAGTTGAAGTGCTGGTGTGAACCTGGGTGACAATGTGCGTGACAATCATGGCCCATACACAATCCTTATTTTTTTTATGTATTTTTTATTATTATTTTATTATTTATTTTTTTGTTTGAAAGAAAAAAAAAAAAATCATCTTTTTTTTTTTGTCCCCACATTTATCAGTGTCATAGATGCCATCCGTTTGTTTTTTTTCCCCCCACAGACGTGCACTGTTGTGATGCATTTACCTCAGGGACAAAAAAAACATACAGGCGCAATTTTATTTATTTATTTATTTTAAAACGTGTCCATGGTTTGACGTATGAATGAATGCAATGAAATGAATGGTTCCATATGCTGTCCTTGAAAGACGCGGACACAATATATACATGAAATGCAGAAGTATGAATAAGTCCTGGTGGCAGCAGGAAAAACCATAATGGCTGATATAGTCAGTAGTAATTTAACTCATTAGGCTCATGTAAAGGGCTATATATGATTAGAAAAACTTGGCTGCTGTATTTCAAAAACAGCTCCACCCCTGTCCACAGATCACGTGTGGTATTGCAGCTCTGCCCCATTCACATCACTATTGCTGAGCTGTAATACCGCACACAGCCCATAAATGAGTGTGGCATGGTTTCTGGAAGACAGCAGCCATTTCCATTCCTGAGTCCAGGAGCAGGTCTACAACAACCAGGGGGTGTTCGCTGTCCATCCCCATCATTGATGAAAATGGCGGGAGATGAAACATAAAGTGGTACTGAGCATGCTCAGGTATTCCTGCTTTCATCCAACAATTTACCACTTACCTTAGATGACTTTTGCACTTGATCCCCAATGTATATTTTCCTAAACTGCTCAAAGAAGCTCAACATTGACAGCTCCAGCTTCTCATTGCCAGCCTGGGCCAGACGTGAATCTGTGAGGTTCATCAGTTGCAGCACACTATGGAGGAGAAGAGATTAGTTTACATTAAACAGGTGGGCCAGGAATTATTTATTAATTTAGGATAGGCCATAAATACACACGTGGACAAAATTGTTGGTCCACCTCCCTCATTTAATGAAAGAAAAACCCACAATGGTCACAGAAATAACTTGAATCTGACAAAAGTAATAATATATAAAAATTCTATGAAAATGAACAAATGAAAGTCAGACATTGCTTTTCAACCATGCTTCAACAGAATTTTTAAAAAAAGAAAACTCATGAAACAGGCCTGGACAGAAATGATGGTTCCCTTAACTTAATATTTTGTTGCACAACCTTTTGAGGCAATCCCTGCAATCAAACGATTCCTGTAACTGTCAATGAGACTTCTGCACCTCTCACCAGGTATTTTGGCCACTCCTCATGAGAAACTGCTCTAGTTGTCTCGGGTTTGAAGGGTGCCTTTTCCAGACGGCATGTTTCAGCTCCTTCCAAAGATGCTCAATAGGATTTCGGTCAGGGCTCATAGAAGGCCACTTCAGAATAGTCCAATGTTTTCCTCTTAGCTATTCTTGGGTGTTTTTAGCTGTGTGTTTTGGGTCATTATCCTGTTGCAAGACCCATGACCTGCGACTGAGACCAAGCTTTCTGACACTGGGCAGCACATTTCTCTCTAGAATCCCTTGTTAGGGAGCATTCACACTACCGTTGGTGTCCGTCAGTAGTGTCCGTGGATATTGTCAGTTACAAGATTTTAGCTACGGACACTAGTTGAACCGTCAGAAATCCGTTAAAATTTCCATTCATTTCAATGGGTTTTTATATTGTGTCCGTTTACACCAAATCTGTCAGAAGTCCGTTATTTTTTTCACGGACAAAAAATCCTACATGCAGGACTTTTTGTCCGTTTGAAAAAAACGGATTCTTGACGGACAGCAAGTGTCCGTTACTTTTTTAACATTGAAGTCTATGGGTAATGGACATATAACGGACAATAACTGATAGCCATCAGTTACTGTCCGTTATTTTATGTCCGTTTACTTTCCCTGCGCATGCTCAGAAAGGAGAAACAAACAAACAAAAAAAAAAACTAGCAGTGTTAGAGGACATTTCGTGTCCTCAGGCACATGCGGTTTTACATACCGCTAGAAAGCCGACAGCGCGCTGAATTCAGCTTGAGCGTCATCGCTGGGCTGTAAGGAACGCCCCCTCGCTCTGTTCTCGTCTATAGCCGGGTACTGTCAGAGGAACGCCCTCCCTGATAGTTCTGTTCATTCATAGCGCTGTATGAGGGGGCGTTCCTCACAGCTGAGCGTCATCACTGGGCTGTAAGGAACGCCCCCTCTCTCTGTATTGGTCTATAGCCCTGTACTGTCAGAGGGGGCGTTCCTTACTGCCCAGCGATGACGCTGAGCTGTGAGGAACGCCTCCTCAGTACAGCGCTATGGACCAACGAGAAGTGGCAGGGAGGGAGTTCCTCACAGCGCCCTTCAAACAGTAAGTAAAGTAAAACATGTAACTCCACACCGCCGATATCTACAGCCCCGGGGCACATACCGGGAAAGCCGGCAGTGCGCTGAATTCAGCACGCTGTCGGCTTTCTAGCGGTATGTGACATTAAAAAACGGACACTACCTGATGCTCATCAGTTAGGGTCCGTTTATTTTTTTTTAACGGACACCTTCATAGCGGACAGGGTAGTGTGAACCCTGCTTTAGTCTTGAGATTTCATTGTTCCCTGCACAGATTCAAGACACCCTGTGCCAGATGCAGCAAAGCAGCCCCAGAACATAACAGAGCCTCCTCCATGTTTCACAGTAGGGACAGTGTTCTTTTCAAGATATGCTTCATTTTTCTGTCTGTGAACATAGAGCTGATGTGCCTTGCCAAAAATTTCGATTTTTGTCTCATCTGTCCATAGGACATTCTCCCAGAAGCTTTGTGGCTTGTCAACATGTAGTTTGGCAAATTCCAGTTTTGTCAGATTCAAGTTATTTCTGTGACCATTGTGGGTTTTTCTTTCATTAAACGAGGGGTACCAACAGCTTTGTCCACGTGTGTATCTAATCGTGGAGGCTGACATCCTGCGGCCTGGAAGCAGTTAGCTCTGTGCCCTGTTTAGTGGCTGGGCATCCTAACTGCAGATATCCCAAGGATAGGCCATAAATAATAAGTTCCTGGCCAACCCCTTTAAATGGTTTAATATTAACCTCTTCTAGTCCAATATTGTTAATATCATTAATACCATTAAATCAGGAGTGACAAGTGAATTTGTAGTAAGTGGGTTGATATGTTTTTATTTTTTATTAATTCTGTGGGGTCATCTATAGCAGTTCTGAGAATATCAAAATCCTGTTAGGTTGGAATTGCGTCACAAATTTTACACCACAAACAAAACTGCTACAAAATCTGAGTCTTACATACGGATTTTGAACTGGATTTGACACGCAATCGCTGTGGATTTCACCCTTTGCAATAGAATTGCATCCTATCACACGCTTTGCAATGGGTGAAATCCACAGCAAATACACAACAAATCTACAGCAGAATCCCCATGAAAGACATGCATATTCTGCAGTGAATTTGTCAGTAGCGTAAAATTAGGGTTAGTGCAAATCCATCCTTATTCTCAGTGAGATATAAGACGCAGCTACAGGGTGCATGTTTACTATTAAGTTTATCTAATCCATTCTCCCTTGGACAGCCCAAATTCAAGCAGCTTTTCAATACAGATCTGGCTGATGAGATCTCTTGTTACAAGCTTTCATTGCTGAAGCAAATTGCTGCTGCTGTGGAAATGAATGGGCAAGTGGGTAATACAAGGTCTAGCCAGGTCTGTGTATCCCTAGCTCAGAGCACTGACGCACTTCAAATACCATTCAAACCATACATACCGACACACTAACTCTCCATCCATGGCATCCTGTTCATCAGTACTGGCAAAAGACACTCTGCCTCCGATCACCGCACCGATAATGTAAACTAACCAAGTGAGCCGACCTGCATGGAAAAGAAGGATCAGTTTAGACTGAAAAAAAGAAGAAGTGATTCGATATGCGAGAGATACTGAGATCATACAAAAAGGCGGCACCAGCGGCCATTGCCATAGGATAGGGCATAACTTGCAGATCAATGAGGGTCCGACCGCTCACATCCCCATGAATCAGGAGAATGAGGCATTTTTGTCCCCCTTCTGAATGAAGCCGTGACGGGCAGCATGTGCACCGCTCCATTCATTTCAATGGGATCAGCGCAGATTGCTAAAGTACAGGGCTGGCATTCTGACTGAAATGAAAAGTATAGTGCGCAGACTACAAGACCTCCGCTCCATTCAAAACAGGTACGACAGTCCCTTGTTCTCTTGATCAGTAGGGGTCTGAGTGTTTGGATCTGCAAGGTTTCCTCTGCCGACTTTCTGCTTCCATTATACCTATAGGGAAACCGCCAGCGTTTCTGTAGGTATAACTGACATGCTGCGATTTCCAAAAATGCAACAGTTTTGGAGATCGTAGCATTTCCGCTGCACGTATTTTTATGCAATGTGTGGACGGGATTCTGTAGAGATTTAGCCATGGCCAAACCGTGGCGTTTATGCCAGGTAGGGCCACGGTCTCAAGGAGTTTTCTTAGCAAAAGGAATTGATGACTTCTTAGGATGGGTCACTAATATTAAATCGGTGGGAGTCTGACACTTGGCAGTGATCAGGTGATCTTAGCTACAGAGCCAGAAGCAGACTGCTCAATCCACAGTGTAGTGGCCAGATTGGGTTACTGCATCTCAGCTCCCATTCACTTAAATAGGACAGGTCATCAACATCATCTGCTCAGAAAACCCCTAATAAAATGCATCAACTGACCTGATCCCTAAAAACGGAAGACAGTCTTACAGAGCGAGGGACTTCTCGTAGGGTGAAACGTCATGACTATGAGCTGCTTACCTTCCTGCACAGTCAGCTCCATGCTGGGGGCAGATCCACTCTGCAGGAGTTCCTGATACGTCTGGGCTGACTGGTCAAACAGCTGCACCAACAGAGCACATGTCTTGTCATACTCGCATCTCCCAATGGTGGAAAGCTGATCCAACTGCTGCTGTACCAGCCCTGCATCATCGAGAGGGTCTTCTAGGCCATCCCTGCAGAAAGCAAGCAGCTAGATGCTAGTGTTGTGGCTTATATATGTTACAGTAAAAACTGTTAAAGCATAACAGGATGTCCCAGCACTTCTTCTGTAAATGTTTTAACGTTCCAGACCTGAAACCTAGTCACTGCAGCCACAGTCCCTGAGATCGTTTTTCGTGCAAGATTACAGTCATAGCATAGCTTGCTCAGTGCGGCAACTGCATGGAGCCGAAACCCCACCCGCATGAACACACAATTATACAGTACAACCATGCGCTTACTGGCAGCCATGTTTTCAGTCACACGCAGTTCCCACACCATGAGCATGAGCCCTTATGTGGAGCAAATATGGAGATCCAGAGCAGAAATACATGCAATTCTGTAATGCATCCCGTTCAATACCATTTCTCTTGTACCTGAGGATAATGTGCACAGACTCCAGGCGGGATGTGACGTAGGCTTTGGTCACCTCTGGTGTGTAGGTTTCCAAGAGATGAGGCTCTGTTGCTTTGACATAGGGCACGGATGCAGCAAGACGCTGCCATAAGCTCAAGAGATAATGTACTGAATTGGGTGCAAATTCCCAGTGCTGGAAGAAAAAGACACAAGTGTATGGGATTATAAATGTCCTTTTTTGTGGATCCGTGACTACACATGACATACGAATACAATATGGACATTTTTTTATTTTTTTTGTGTGGAATTTTGCTCCATTTTACAAACAGTAAAAACTGCAGTTGTGTGCTTGTTGCCTAAACATTATGCCAGATTACTCCACTAGAAGCACTGCAGCAGAGGGCATCATCTCTGACATGGTGCTTAAATGGGGATACTAAATTGATGACTTATCTTTACAAGAGGTTATCAAGTTAAGATCCATGGGGGTGCAACATCCTAGACCCCTGTGGATCAGCTGTTTGAAGTGGCAGCAGCACTCCCTGAGCATCATGTGGTGTCACCTTCATTGGTCACATGGCCTGATCACAACTCAGTCCCATTAAATAGGCTGCGCTGCAACACCAAGCACAGCCGCTGTACAAATATATGGCACTTGCTTGGTAAGTACTAAAGAGGCTGCAGCACTCACCCGAACACAGCAGCCTCATCAAACAGCTGAACAGGCCGGGGGCCCTATCCTGAGCCATCAATTTATAAGTCCCAGAAAACCCCTTTAATATGGTAGCACACAAAGGGGTAGAATTTACCAAGCCCTACACTGAACTGAATTCTGCCAATTGAGACATTTCACTGAATGTTACTGTCATGTACCTGTAGACTGGTGACTGTGAAGTTTGCAATGAGTCTGATGACTTCAGGGTAGTTTTCCACCTTCACCAGCTCCCCTAGCTGGTAATTGCTCTTCAGGCGGGCCAGCAAGCGGCAAAATTCATGGTAGTTATTGGGGTCAGATAGGCTCTGGAAGGAAAATCATAGTGAATGATGTCGTATGTACACATATGATAAATACAGAAAGCAGCCTGGGAGTGGTTTTTCCAGGAAATCCCTAATATACTTCTATCATTGCATATGGGTGATAAGGACGGGACAAGGTATTTGTATACCCCACTATTACTCTAAGAATCGGTGAGTAAAGCCTTCGCTGTTTCACTGTGGGAAGCTCAAGACCAGAACGTAGAGTGTAATCTGAGGCCGAAGACTGTCCCAAATTCCTCTTATCTTTCCACCACTTTCCACCATGTGAACCAAGCCTTAGTGTAAGAAGTCATAGCTATGTCACCTTCTCACCCTATAGCAACATGTGAACACATCATCTCCATGTTTGCAGGTCAGTGCTGCTGCCTATTCCCTGTTCAGAGCGTGTCTGCTCCCATGCAGACTCTGGTGCTCTGCCCAATCATACAGAGAACTATGCGGCTGAACAGTTATAGCTGCACAGTCCTCTGTATCCACTTCCTACATTTACCTCTATGATCAGTGCACAAAGAGATCAGGGAGCTGAACCATCAGTGGTTACAGCCAGGACAATGCTGAAGCCTGGAGAGATGAGTAACCGCAGGACCCAGAATACACTGCCATAGACTTCAAGGGATTTGGACAGTAATCTTTCATCCGCACCAGCACTAAAGATAGCAATACACATATGATGATCATCGATTGAACTCGCCAACCATCTATTGTGTATGGGGGGCCTCCAGACTGTCCTCTACAGGAAGATATTGGGGAAGAAAAGGATAATCTAGTTGGATTTCCGATGCCTAATCCTTTTGTTATTTGGCAGATAAGCTGTTGCCAGGAGTCTTGAAGTGTCTTTTCTCCTCTCTCCCCATTTAAGGCACAAGGATGCTTGGCCAAGCTGCATGTGTATGAGAGATATTAGCAAGGTGGCTCATAGATATCTTATGTATGGCCATACACCTAAACCATATACCATATACCACCAAGGATTTTGATATGAACTAGTTCTCTGCCATAGACCTCTGTCCATTAAATCCTTAACTTACCAGAGAAAGCCTGTTCCCTATTACATAAGTGCAGCTTTACCATAACTTACTTGCTTCTTTACACAAACCCTTGAGATGCTTACTTGTGGATTTTCTAAAATCCTCTTCACTCCATCCACCAGATGGGAGAGGAACTTGGCTCTTTCTGCATTATTAAATAAGGAGCGACGGACAGAGGCAATTTGTACCAGACACGAGAGGACCTGCGGAGGTGAAAATGTCCCACAAGTAAGTAACCGCTGCGATAAATGCCATATAGAACAGAATCAGCCCTTGCTTCATCTACCAGCCATGCACTCACCAGTGGGGAGAAGTTGGGGGGGATGGAATGATACAGGTCAAAGAAGAGTTGTAGTGTGGAAGAGTCCAGAAACGCTGCAGAGACAATGGACATCATATGAGAATGTGCTGTTACAGCCGTTTTATAGTATATCTCCCACCATTCACGCCTCATCTTGTCTCTCACCTGAACGCCAGCTTGTGGGGATCTGTACTGTGCAGAGGTCATCGGAGGACTCGTCTGTGGAGGTGCCAATGAAGTCAAAATTTAGGCAGCTGTGGGTGAGTTTGAGAAGCTGCATAAGAAGGTCTTGTTGAGATCCATCAGACAGAAGCAATGACTTTCCCGATGCCTTAAAATGGAAAGGAAAAATGTGGAAAAGTGAGTCAATTTTAGGCCAAGAAAAATCACCATTAAAAGTCAGAACTAGCTGCAATAAAAAGCTCGCTTAGGCCTCATGCACATGACTGTGTGTATTGTCTGTACTAGCCATGTTTATCACAGCTAGCACACTGACCCATTCTATGGCCCCATACACACAACCGTGTATTTTCACAGTCCTGTGTATGGAGCCGTGATTAAAACTCAGGACAGGTCCTATTCCTGTCCATTTTGCGGACCAAGAAAAACATTGAATGGGGCCATGAAGGCACAGACGGCACATGGATGTCATCCGTGTTTTGTCCGTACAGTTTAATCATGGCCCAGCTACATGCACACAGTTATGTGCATGTTGCCTAAAGGGGTTGTCTAGGATCAGGATAGTGATAGCCTATCAATATGAAATTAGTGAGGAGTCCAAATATTGTCACCTCCACCAAATAATTGAAGGGTACACGATGCATTCATAGTGCAGTTGCTGGGGCTTCCACAGTGTTTACCACAATCCATCTACCTGCACGCCACCTGCTCAGGAGAGGTGGTGCCAGGTACTGCGGCTTCGTTCCATTTGCTTGATATACGACATGCAGGTAAACAGACTGGGGTAAATACTGAGGAGGTTGCAGCAGCTTGCACAAGCGACATGACCCCTTCAAACATCTAAGTGGCAGGGAAGTCAAGAGTCAGACCCCCACCAAACTGATGATGATGATCTATCCTGATGACACGCCATCACTATACTAATCCTGGAAAGAATAAAAGGATTGCCTCACAAAGACTTCTGTCCATATACCGCAGTCTCACTCACATGGGGCTGGCTACAGGGGGTGCAGGAGTATAAATCACATCTGATCCCTGGTACCGAAAAAAAAACCCGGCCCAGATATTATAGATGGCACAGCATTGCAGCAAAGGAGTTTTACGTTATACTTTGCCCATTTGGCACCCCCTCTATTAGCCAGAACCACTCTCTGGCTGGCATGTACGACTACATTTCCCTGGCAGGAGTTTATGCATGGGACATGGATAATAACATTTGTATTATAGTCAATACCCAATGTTAAAATAGCCCATTTCTTGGGTTCTTCCTCCATACCTGTTTTAGGAGGTTACAGGACAGTGTGAAGATATCGAACAAAGAGGAGTCTCGGAAGGATGAAGCGATTTTGCGGTGCTTGGTCAGAGGGTGTGTGGCATCTGCCTGCAAAAGACAAATATCCCAATATCGTCATTCACCTACCTTCTCATTGTCTGGTTCATCATAAATGATTGCCATCTTCATGTATGTGTCTGTATATAGTATGTGAGTATATATACACTTGTCTGCTCCTTTATGTGCATTTACTCTTGGGCTTTTATTATATGGGGCTATTTACAGTCTAGTGTTACTTGTCATTATATCTTTACAAAGAAAAATACATTTTGGTAACTTGGCGCTGTAATTTTTTTTTAACTCCTTCAATAGGTCTATTAGTGAAGCAGTGGCTCTACTAGCATGGGTCACACCAGTGGTTAATAGTCAAGTTGGCCAAATGAAGTTCCTTCAGCAGTTTTAGACTACGTCCCCAAGGGATGTTGTTACAGTCGGACTCTCTGGTGGCTAATCCTATGCAATATGCAGGACCGTACCAGCACAGAACATGAGATTTTACCAGATCTCCTGTATATGTTGCAACAAGAGCTTGTAGAACAAACTGACCTGTGTTACGGGATTTTAACCCACAGCATGTCAACTTAAAGGGGTTGTCCGGTATAAAATGCAATTTCTACACTAATCTAAACACCCCCCCCGCCTACTTTCTAAATTACTTTAGCAAAAATGTATATTTACCCATATCACTGGGACGGTCATGTGACCCCCCCCAGGCACATTTTCTGATTATCCGTAAACGGAACATCACCAATACTAACCCCCCAACCCCATCATACTTACCTGTCTTCTGGGCACGGGAGATTACTTCCTTCTGTGGGGATGGCTCCTCCTCTTCTATGACGTCTGCGTGCGCGTGCACAATAGAGATGGAATCCCGGCATTGAGCTATAGCTGGAACTCCATCTCTACTGCGCAGGCAGATGACAAAGAAGAGGAGTCATCGTCCCCACAACACAGGTAAGTATGATGGGGTGGGGGTCGGCTGAGTTATTTGTGAAGGGCTAGTAGAGGGCGGGATAGCTAGGGAGATAGGGAGGGGGTGTGAGGGAGGTAGAGTGAGTCAGTTCATGCAATGCATCATGGTAGTTGTAGGCTAAGACAGCAGGAAGCTACACCATGTAAACAAATGCAGAAGATGCCAGGAGCTCCCAGAGAAACACAGAAATCACTCAAAACACTGCTAAAGGTATTTGGGTGCACTTATTAACCCATTAATAGCACTAACAGACCTTTTTCAAAAAATTATTATTTTTTGCCCGGAAAACCCCTTTAAGCTAGTGGCTTCTGACGTCCTGCCATTCCAGCAGAATTGCTACAGCAAAAAAAACTCTTTTGGGATGATTTTTGTGTCAGATGGAAATTCAATGGAGAAGTAGTTCCACATTGTTGTACTCCAATACTTCTCCAAAGCCACATTTGTACATAGACCTAGTGTAATGCACACTTAAAGAGGACCTTTCACATCTTCTGACACCGGCGGTATTATATACCACTAGAATGCTAACGGTATGTGCCTGGGTCCCGGAAATATCTGTGCTGTTAGTCTCGGCACCAATATCCCTCCACTGTCAGGAGGGTGGGCCTTACAGCTTAGTGTCATTGCTGGGCTGTGAGAAACTCATCCCACCCCCAGTACAAGGCTATGGAAGAATACTTTCAGGGGGGTGTTCCTCACAGACCAGCAATGGGCCCATAGGAACCCCAAATGCGGACAGCAACCATATTTGCACTCTAGTTCATCGGATAAGTATTTTAATAGAGTTGTGCCCACTACTGCAAGACCTCATAAGGCTGTCCACTTTGCTTCTTCTGTCATTTGCCTAAATATACTAACCCTATGTGCACCTCCTTGTCTCATATGATTCTTTTGCCTATATGTATTTAACCCTTTGTAAGTGACCAAGCTATTATCAAAAAGGCTTTCCTGGGGGTACCCCCGGGCAGTCAGCGCTGGGATCCTACAAAGTCTGATATTAGGGCACACCTCTGTCAAAATGGACTAGATCATAATATATGAACCTGTGAATATAAAATAACCATGTCAACCTAATGACATTAAAATAAAATAAAACATAAATCTCTATATGTATCTGTACAATTCGGAACATTATAATCCTCTCTGTTTATACATCCCCTTGAAGACCTCTGACATGGCTAAGCTCATCAGATGTAATAGGCATTAAGACCTTCACGGTAATGTGAAAAAATGGAGGGAGGACGGCTTTGCTCTGGGCAATGACATGGAGAAGGTTGGGGAAGCAGTGGTCAGCATCAGAGACACTCTGTGTCAATTTACATTTCTTCACAGGAACTATTACATGCCAGAGAGATTGTGCAAAAGCGGGTACATGCCAAATGATTTAGGTTTTAAGTGCTACACAAAAACTTGTTGTGGTTGTGTGGGCATGAATGGAGGGTGTATGGGATGCCATTTCGGGCATTAAGAGGTTAAAACAATTGATCGGCCGACTTTTATCTTATATGTATGGCCATCTTACCTGTCAAATGCCATGTCAGTCAGAAAACAGGATTACTTATCCTCTTTGTACACTCTGCAGTTTATTGAACACATTACAGATTGCCAGCGATAAAATCTGGCAGAAATTCAGGAAGGTGTCGCTTACCTGGTTGATTTCATTGGTCAACTGTGATAAAATACTGACTCCAATGACACAATAGTCCACGCTGTCCTGTGGAGTGTACACAAGAGCTGGTCACTGCATGGTTATAAACAAGGGATGAGAAGCACATACAAGAGGATAATTCCCTGTTCACACTTGTGTTGTTATTCAGGCTTTTCGGCGGCCGGAATAGCTTCCTGAAAACCGGACTGCCTCATTGTAAGTCAATGGTGAAAAACCTGACCATAACTGATCATGAGGGATCACAACTGGCCCACCATACATCCAGTAGAAACAAAAGACGTGATCTAATTCATATGGCAGAATGGATTAAAGAGGTGGGGGAGAGAAGGGTTCTGAGTCCCGATTCCTTCTTACTGCAAGACCACAATAAGACAAAGCTTTAATGAAGTCGCATACGCGTGCTGCAGCCATATGCAATGTGTATGGGGCAGTGCTGAATTCAGCTATGTCTGTCAGTCCCCACAGACACCGTATTGAGCCCCACTGTAAATTCTCCACCGCTGCTCCATTTATGCTCCGCCTCACTGCAGTCATACAGGGATGAGTAAATCAGGGTTCAAGATCCCTATTCTTGCGATGGTGGGGGCTCCCTGTGATCAGATATTTATCCTCTACTCCATGAATAGGTGATAAATGTCATAAGTGGGACAGTTGTGCCTAGAATGTATGGGCTCCTAGGAGATTCTCACATTGCATGAATCCAGTAGGAGGCGCTGCCTCAGCTCCGGGAGTGTTAGCTGTAAGTAAATGTGCCCTACTGCTCTGATGTAACCACAGAGGGTGGCGCCTAATACGAATGGGCGCAGGAAGTCATGTGAACAAAGAGGCTGGTATCCAAACCCAGGAGCCCATACAGCAGTAAGTGGTTCAGAAGAACTGCAGTTTAAAGAAGATTTTTCATGTCTTCTGACATCGGCGGTATTATATACTGCTAGAAAACTGTCAGTGTGTTGAATTTAGCGCACCGTCAGCTTTCTAGCGGTATATAACACTACTAATGTCATAGAACATGAAAGGTCCTCTTTAATAGGAAGGCAAAAATGCAGCCCTATTAATGTAATGTACAAGTGTCTAGTAGTGTGTATCCTACTGATCAGTATGACACGCTGTATAACAGCAAACAGAGGTTTCTCAATGTTGGTTTCCTCTTTCAGATTCCCTAGTTATACTGGAAGGTCAGGCACTTGAATCATATGATCATACGCCAAGCATGTGACAAACCCAAACAAAGCTGCAGGCGGGCACTGCCCTTCTACACGCTGTATACACATTACATAAATACACAATACACTTCCCACAAACAAAGTAAAGAGGAGCCGTCATCTCTCCTGACATGGCTGTTTTAGTAAATACTTCTAAGTGAAATGACAATGACAAACATTTGTAATACGCTTCTCCCACAGGGACTCAAAGCGTTGTGGAGTAGGGGAGTGGCTGCCATACAGGCGCTCATCCCCAACACCCACAGGGGTCAGGAGCTTTACAGGAAGCCATTTTACCTATCAGTATATTTTTGGCACATGGGAGAAAACTGGAGTACCCAGAGGAAGCCCACGCACTCATGGGGTGAACATACAAACTCCATGCGAAACCAGGACCCCAGTGCTGCAAGGCACCAGTGCTAACCACTGAGCCACCGTGCTGCCCTGAAGCATCTTTCCCTATATGTTGTGCTGTTCCTCTGTTATTTCACTTATGAATAAATTGATTCCTGTGTGCTACCAGCAGGGGGCAGGTCCCTGTACACTGTACACAGATAGGATTGGTGAGGGTCTGACACTCAGGACTGTGTACAGACCGCCTTGACGGTAGCGACCAGTAGTCAATTTATTCAACTATATTCAGAAGGAATAAAAGAGGAATGGCGCACACAAGTATTCGCCATGAAAAGATGATGATTATTCCATGGATTTTCTAATGTCAGGAGAGGTGATCGCTCCCCTTTCAAGGAAGGTGAGGTAATAAATAAGTGATATAGGTGCGCTACATGTGCACAACTAGCCTGGCTGGCTAACCTTCATCTGATATGGTACAAGCCATTAGTCCAGCAGAGCGGATATGACTGATGAATTTGCTCAGTGACCACTAACCTGCAGGAAGCGTGTAACATCCACAATGACGCTACGGAACACATACTCGTCCTTCTGAGTGTCAAACCAGCCCAGTTTGGTAATACGGGCATACAGCTGAATCAGGGCTTGGGTAACAAAAGAAGCAAGTTTTGGGCGGGTGGCCAAATAGGTCAATACATAGTTCCCTGTAATGAAAGTAAAACACGTGAAACAGAAAATTTTACATATTCAGCATATATAATGGTTCTCCATTTTTTTTGTGTCCCATCTTGCTTGTGCTATGATGATGTATGTTCATGTTTCATAACAGATATTATTATTTATTTAGCTTACTTATATAGCGCCATCATATTCCGTAGCGCTTTTACAGAAATTGTCAGTCACTCTCCCATATAGGGCTCACAATCTAAATTCCCTATCAGTATGTCTTTGGAGTGTGGGAAGAAACCAGAGGAAACCTACACAAACTACATGGGACTGTGTCTACTTGGCTTTCTCAAGAGGCTCTTGTAATGCACTGGTACTCCCTATGGCGATCCACCTGGTATAGGGAGTCTCTGCCCTCTGGATAAAGTTTTTAAATAGCACATCAGACATTAAAACTACCTGCGCTTATTGCTAAGAACCTGAATGGGTCTCGGTGGTGAATGGTCCTCTTTAAAGAGTTTGGGCGGTAGTATGATATTAAGTTTCACAGCCTCTTTTCATGCCAGTGACAACATGTCCATTAGCCAGATGGTCATATTACAGCTGTCTTATTCAAATCAACGGGGCTGCGCTGCAATACCATGCACAGCCACTATACAATGTGCAGCTCTGTGCTAGGTAAGATCTCTACCCCATCCACAGTCATGAAAATGTGTACTTACGTATGTCAATTCTTTGCTCCAATGGCAGGGGATTACTGGTCCGGGACACCAGCTTAGTGAGACACGTGGCAGCAAGTAGCTGGGAATATGAAGACTGTGGGGGGGGAAAAAAAAAAGAGAAAAAAGTGTTAACATTACAAAAGAAAAAAAAATCTTATAGGAGTTCTATGCTTTGGACCTTTTAGAAGGGTCCCTTGACGATAATCTGATCACAAAGAGTGAGGGAAACTGGCAGTAAGTGATCAATTTCCCTGCAGAGCCTCCACAGGGAAGATTAAGAATTACACAGGGACCATTCAAAATGATGTGTTGTCTATGTAATGATGGACAGGACAGGTCCTCCAGAAACGCTCTTTGCAACCACTCTGGCCAATGAGGATCCTGAACTGAGGACGCCCCTTTATTGACCCAGAATTCAATAATAGGGTATATAAAAATGCAGCATATATAGCAGAATGAACACTGTATTATAAAGGAAAAAAAAAAAAAACAATGACGAAATTGCTGGGGTTTTTTCTCCCATTGCCTCACTCTCTTTTTATAAAAGTTATTTAATATCCTATATGTACATCAAAACGACACCATTGAAAATATAAGTTATCCTGCTAAACACAAGCCCTCTTTTGGCAGGTTGATGAAAAAATATGGTTTTTGACAGATAAAAAAACAAAAATGGAGTTAAAGAGGTTTTCAGGTCTAAAAATATTGATGACCTATCCTAAGGATAGGTCATCAATATCCGATTGGTGGGGGAACGACACCCAGCACCCCCACTGACAGCTGTTCTGGGCAGCTAATACTGGAGCCGGAAGCAGACAGCTCTGTCTAGTAGCTGAATATAGTCACTAGAGCTTAGTTCACATTCAAGTGAGGTCAGGTCTAACCACTACACACAGAATACAGCTGTCTGCTTCCTGCTCCATTCTCTGCGCTCCATCTATTTCTGAGAAGCCTGATTGATGGGGGTGCCGGGGTTCCCTTCCCCACCAATCTGATATTATTGACCTATCCTTAGGATAGGTCATCAATATTTTTAGCCTCTAGAACCCCTTTAAGACTAAGGAATATCACTCATATTTTGGCAAGAAGGTGCATTAGGTCTATATCCACACACACAGATCACTCCATATTCCCACCATACTTACACTGCCCCTTTCCAGCAGTAGCTGGCACTTGCTCAGACACTCGGGGCTGTTGGTAAACTCCACCAGGGCTTTCTCCGCCTGTAGTCGGGTGCTGGTGTCGGTGGTCTCATACAGTTGCTTGCACAGGATCTCTAGCTGGGCTAGACTCTGAAAAATATAGAGATGAATTATATGAAACCAATGCATAGCAAGCAGGATAAGCAGTGATCTATTACCAAACCAAGCATGGCACCTTCCAACTATGCCAAAAACTATCCGTACAGACTCAACACATCATTTTTTATAGGCAAGCATTAACTTTACATAGTCTAAGCAGTGTTTGCTTCCTAGCTTGTTGTGTATAATATACAATACAAACTGGTTGCAATGTTGTGAATACAGCCCTAGGTTCCCCATGTCATCTGCCTGCGGGCACAACTCACCGCCCCATATCCTGGCACCTGATTTATATCTGCAGTCCACTGTATGATATGGAAATGCCCATTACAGATCATGTATACTTACACTACTGGCCCACACCATGACTGGCTGCCATAGTCGTGTCGAGGACCAATGGTAGGGGAAGGAATATTTTTTAGGGCTGCAAGTATGTTTACAAGCATTGCGCCAGTATAGAAAAACATGGCTGGTTTTGTTCAAAAACAGCACCAGACCAGCCCATGGGTTGCGTTTGGTATCGTAGCTCAATCCCACTGAAGTGAATGGGGATGAGCTGCAATACCAGACACAACCTGGTGTTCTTTTTGGAATACTTTATTTCTCGTAGTAATGGATTATACTATCGCATAAATAGGTATACAGTATAAAAAAATATCTATATACCACACAGCCAAAGGTATATACTGGGAGACCCTCAGACACTGTGCGAACAGAGCCAAAATTATCATGCATGGTCACTTTAAAGGGGGTTTACGGGTGTTTAAAAAAAATTTAAGGAGCATTTTCACCGTAATCCTATACATAAAATTGACACAATACACCACATTCCATAATGGTTGACACTAGGTACCCCCCGCCCCTCCGGGGCCCTCAACAACCAGCACATAATCATTCCAACCAATCACTGGCCACAGAAGTGATGTAAGCACAGTATAATAAAAGCTAGTGAGTGGCACAAACTGGAATATTATAAAAGTTAGAATATTATACTGTGTGCAGGGGCCACTATGGGACATAATACCGTGTGCAGGGGCCACTATGGGACATAATACCGTGTGCGGCCGTGGGTTTGTGGGGGCCCTATGGGCATAAACCGTGTGCAGGAGCCACTATAGAACATAATACAGTGTGTAGGGGCCACTATGGGACAAATACCGTGTGCAGGAGCCACTAAGAACATAATACCGTGTGTAGGGGCCGCTGGGGACATCCGTGTCGGGGCCGTTATAGGACATAATACCATGTGCAGGGGCCGCTATGTGACATAATACCGTGTGCAGGGGCTGCTATGTGATAAACTACCATGTGCAGGGGTTGTCAGACTTACAATTATTGACCGGCACTCCGAGTACCTCAACTTTGATTTTTTTAATCGAAATCGGCACGCCGAACAAAAAAAGGTTGCCTACCTCTGTCCTATAAGTTTCCCATTCCTTTTGTAGCCATTCTTGGCTTTGGCTCAAAAAAATGCAACAAAATCTGCAACAAAATAAGCTGCATTTCTGCAACGTGGAGCCTAAGCCTAAAGGAGTTTTCCATAACTTGCATATTGATGACCCCTCTCTGTAGGCTGTGTGCACTAAAAACCCTGCATATAGCTAAAGGTGACTTTCAATACTGTTGTGACTGTAGGTTCCCTGTACATAGAGGTCACATTGCCCTGTATAATAATGAGTGCTCTGAAAGCAGCCAGCATATGTCTAAGCATTTTGTTGGTTTTCTTTGTTGTTTTTATAGCCATCACTGACTGCAGCAAGAACAGGTTAAGACTGCTTGTCTAGGGCTAAGTTCACACCTGCGCTGGGTATCCGTCAGGCACGGATCCGTCATAAGTCGCAGGACAAAAAAAAAGTTATAGTCAACGGGGTCCCTTGAGCTCCATTCGCGTCCATCATGGAACGGATCTGTTTTTCTGGCCCTCCGACAGACCAGAAGAATGGAGAGCAAAACACTGATGTGAACGTAGCGGAAGTGTGCACGGTTTAAGGTTTAGATGGGATTGCTATATCTGCCCCCTAGTGGCTTTGCGGCATGTTTGTACATGTAATTGTTGCCGGTTCAGCTTTTTCTGTAACTCCCATAACAAGTGAAAGGAGAGACCGGTGCATGCATGTCCCTCTCTGATTCCCTTGGGGACACGGATGAGACCCCATTCTTGAGATTGGGTCCTGCATCTATCAGGTATTCATGGTATGTTCTATGGAAGGGTGTACCCCTTTAATCATTATTTTTATCTTGGAAAGATGGATGACATAGAACAGATTTACTATCACATCTTGTGACCCGTCTTACCCAGACTCCTAGCTATGCAGATATACTACCCCTGCTCCCGTGTCACACCCTAACTAGGTATACTTGTCTCATGCACAGATCTGTACAATTACACCCACAGTCTATAAATCCATAACACACCTCCAACCCTAACAGTTACATCTCTGGCATTACATAAAACACTATGAAGGAAAAGATTCTCCTCTTTCATATGACACCAACATCGGTTCTATCTGTACTATTTCCGGAGATGTCACCAGTTGAAAAAACACAGTCAGGATTGGGATATTCATACGAAACTGTTCTCAATCCTGACTGTGTTTTGAACTGCTGATATCTCTGGAAATAACACAGGTAGAACTGTGATCTTGGTATCTTATGAAAGCTGAGAATCTCATCATATCATGTGATAAGATATGACACCAGAACTACTATTATTTTATAATACCCAAGATATAATTCCCTAACCTCAACTTTCCTGCATTATACAAGAGCCCACCCATACTCCAGTGAAAATCATAGAGCAAGCTATAACAACCCCTTTAACCCCCCCCCCCCCTTTCCTATAGTTTTGGATGAGCAGGACTTGGGGCTTTAATGCATTACTGTTCACCCCAAGCAGGACATGTTCATAGACACTGTAACGTTAAACGGCTCTAACTCTGGAGCCGCGAGGACTAGAGCTGTGATCTTGGTGTTGTTTTAAAGCTCACACAAGATCATGTCTGTAGCCCCCGTAGATTTAGAGAAATCACTGGTTAAAGTGGAGCTGCATATACTCGCACTGACACTTTAACCAGAGTGCAGGAGAACACAAGCAGCAGACAATGCAGGGAGGTGAGAAAATTATTTTATTATTCTCCTGTCACTTTAGATGACCCCAGGGGAGGGGATACCGTGTACTTTTGTTCTTGATATCAACCCCCCCGATTACCAATCAGAAGCATACTTGCCATTGATCCCCTTATATGCTGCAGTCAATGCTGACCGCAGCACCTAAGTTGTTTTACAGAAAAATGTAAAAACAGGCTTTTTTCCACACAATTGGTATCGCCACATCCGTAACAACCCCTAAATTAAATGAGTACTTTATTCTACATGATAAAGCCATAAACATTAAAATTCAGATGGCAGAATTGATGTTTTCTGATCATCTCCCCTCTCAAAAACAAAAAGCAATAAAAACTGATCAAAAAGTGTTATGAACCCCTAAAATACCAAGGTCTTGTAAAGCTCCATTGCAATAAAATGTAAAAAGTTACGAAAGCGGGAATGTAGAGAGGGATAAAATGTGTTAGGTCACTAAAGCGTTAAAATACACATCAGTAATGAAATGCAAAGTAAATGAACAAGTCTCCTTACAGAATACTAACATTTCATTTACATTAAACCACAAAAATGTATAGTCGGCTGGATATGGCGTGTCCACGTTATCAGTGGTGAGCTGGCGGAGCGGGCAGGGGATGACAGTCACATGCCAGCCTCACGCATTCTTCAAACACTAGGTTTGTAAATACATATAACGTCACCGTGGACTGACCAGGCAGAATTTGTGAACTGGGAAGCCTGGAGGGCGTGTGGCCTGTGATAAGGGGACGGGAGGGGAATAGGTATATATAAGCGGCTGATCTGCCTCCCTGAGATAATGCAGCGTCGGGACACGGTGACACAGCACTGATGGCGCCTCTATACTGTGCCCAATGTTACACACTACTAATATATGTTGTAGACACTAAGGCGGGGTGTTACAATAACCCGTTAGGACCCCATCAATAGGCTGGGAATACACGCAGAGATGTATGGCTGATGTAAGGCTTGCGCTCTCCATAGATACGTGTCCTATATTTGTATGACCTGTCCCTGAATGAAGGTGAATGACAGTGCCCCGTAACAACGACAGGGGTTGTCCCATAAGTGTCCCATTCGATCAAGTGTCCCCCGTTTGAACGAATCAGCTCCCGCTCTATGAGACTGCTGCAGATAGCCACGTGTCGGCTTCTCTGTGACAGTACCATAGAGAGAAATGGAGTAGCAGTGCAAACTGGGGTACTTGATACCCCCATAGATCAGACACTTATCTCTAATCGTGCGGATATAAGGCCCGGTTCATATCTGTATTCGGGGAGTCCGCTTGGGGACCCCTCAAACGGAAACCTATATGCATCGAAAAGCGGTTTATCTTGGAAACCCGTGGGCCCCATAGACTATAATGGGGTCCGTGTGGTTTCCGCACAAAGCAAGCGGAGAGGAAAGTGCTGAATGCAGTCCCCAAATGGACTTCCCGAACGTAGATGTGAACCAGGCCTAAGTTTTGCTCAAGGAACAACCCCTTCAAACACCGCCATGACACTAGTCTGAGCAATTAACCCCTGCATGTAACACCTTCCTCCTACAGCACCACTTTCTGCTGTATACCCTTCTTTACAATTGTATGGCTATAAAGTACCAAAAGTTGAATGTATACACCAAGGAATACTCATGACACAGATGTGAAGACCGAATCTACTCTACATACCAAGTCACATTTAAACTAAGGCCACATATTGCAGAAACGCTGCATTGTTTTTGTTGTAGATTTTTTTGTGGTTTGACTTTAGCCAAGAGTGGCCCAGATAGGAATGGTAAATATATATCTCCCTCCTGTGAAATTCCCTCGGGACTTTGGCTCAAAAAACAGCAGCAAAATCAGCAACAAAAAACACAGCTTTTTCAAAGGCCCCGCTTTGCGAAAACGCAGCTTTTTTTGTTGCAGATTTTGCTGCGATTTTTTGAGCCAAAACCAGGAGTGGATTGAGCAGAAGGGAGAAGTATAAGAACTTCCTAGATATTTCCCATTCCTTTTGTAGCCATTCTTGGCTTTGGCTCAAAAAACTGCAGCAAAATCTGCAACAAAAAAAGCTGTTTCCGCAACGTGGGGCCGTAGCCTAAAGGAGTTTTACTTACTTTTGTACTTACGTACTGATGACTTATCCTTAACAAAGGACATCAATACATGATTTGGTAGGGGTTAGACACCCAGGACGCCCACAGTTTAGATGGTTGAAGAAGTGAGTTATGCGATCTTTCCAGTGAAAACCAAGCACAACGTCGTATTTATCATAGGGGCTGTGCTTGGTTTTCACTTGAATGGGACTGAGCTGCTGCTGTACCATGTGGCTAAAGAATATGATGTCATCGGCAAAGGGAAGAGCCACAGAACTTGTGAACACTGCGTGTCTTCAACCAGCTGATCAGTGAGTGTCCCAAGTGACTCTTTCACTTTGCTGGTACTGTAAGACGCAGCGTTTCCACAACGTGGTGCTTTAGCCTAATGCAGAAGGACCTACCACCTCACCACTAGATAGGCCGCCACCATTTCCCCCAAACCCACTGACAGATCAATCCAATTTTGATATTAAACAAAACAGTAGCCTATTACTGCAGGTGTGAACTGGTGCCAGTGTGCATGCTATTTTTTATTTTTTTTTTTTTAAAGGTGCAATCTCCATCTACCCCACGTGACTACAACTACGTTAGAGAGGGAACCCCACTATGAACCAGAGCAGCTAGGTCTCCATGGCCCCTCTGTGGGGAACCAAAACCCATCCTAGTACTATGTAGATAGGTAGTCGGGAAGTGTATGGCTGCTACAGATGATGGCAGGTGGTTTTACAAGCTGTACCAGGCCCCTACTGAAGATGGCCGTACATATTAGATATACCTGCCAATTTTGACAGGGCCAGTAGACCATCTAATATGTAGGGGGTGTCCTTACTATCCCCCGACATTAGATGTTGGGGGACAGAAGGATCACACATATTGTGCTGCTTAATCCATTCTGCCCATTGAAAACCCATGCTGAGTCGAGCATGCATGCATAAAGGAAAAATCCAGGGAATAACTGCTGGGTAAAAGAGTGTTCAGATGACAACTATAAGTTATCTGGGCACTTTAGAAAGGGGCTGTTGGGGTGAGGACAACTTCTGGCCATACTGAAGTCATAGAGTGGGGAACCTCAGCTCAGCCGAGGGCCCCTTTATATACTATAGGGTGTTTGCCATGTGATTCTAGCTCTGTAAAGTTACTAATCCAGAATTAGACAGTTCAAGGTGTATTTCAGCAGTGCAATAGCGCTATAGTAATAAGATAAGAGTCTGCTAGATCAGCTGAGGAAGGGAGATAAGCGGCTGCCACACATCTGACCTGCTTATCACAGGGGAAACAAAAACTGAACCCTGTATTTGCTGGAGAGAGATGTGGGGAACAGTGCGAGTGTATAGACAGATATAGGTCATTGCAGCCTGTCAATATTGCCAGGATCTGCCTTCAATAATCTCATACCTATGGTCAACTTAAAGGACTTGTCTGGGACTAAGATACTGACAACCTTAATATCTTAATAAGAGACTGTGCGCTTTTTTTTTTCCTTCAAACAATAGCTCTCAATGTACAATGTCGGAACTCTCCATCAGAGGTATATGTCAGGAAATCTTCCTGTATACATGCGAGGAAAGTTTTAGATACAGCGTCCACCGAGCCCATGTCTTGTAATTCAGCCGTACCGTTCCAAGACACGCGCCTCCACCCTCACTATCTCATCCCTGTCCCTTTGGTTTATGCTACGTCTTCAAAGTCAAATTCGCCTCCTCCCTCTCCTCTGTGCGCCAATAAGATACCACACTGTGCTCTTTAAAAGTACACAAGGACCGGTGAGGAAGTACAAGGTACAAATGCGCAAATATCCAAGGCTTGAGTACAGCTCCCAAAATGGTTGTCACCAGAGATCGCAACACTGACGTCGAAAAAGGGTTAATTTTCACAGCCTAGCACGAAATGCTGCGGATGTAAAATCTTCACCACAGGTCAATTTCCGATTTTCCCTGTAGCTTGTGAATGAGACTTATTTAGATCTCATCCGCTTTGCTGCCACTGTAAAATACTGTGGATTTTCCACAAAAATTTTGTGGCGTTTACACCTGTGTAGATCAGATTAAAACCTCATTCGCACGATGCAAAAAAAAAAAATAAAAAAATTCTACAGCAAAAACTAACCTACAGTGTAGAATTTAGCTGTGCACCATGTGTGGCCACTTAGGCTGTGTTCACATGTTGCGATTCAAAACTGTGTCCACATGGAAATTGGTGTGAATTTAACACTACGTTCATGCTAGCATTCCTAGTCAGTTGATGGACCCGAACAACGGAGAGGTGGTCCGCTAAAACGTGGTTACACATGGAGCCCGGCGGGCCACATTGACTATAAAGGGGTCTGTCAAGTGTTGTTTTAAAGCTAAAACCAATCCTTCATGCAGGACTCTTTCCTTCACCAATTTTCAGCAGACACGTGACGGAGTCTCCAGCACAGATGTGAACATAGCCGTAAGGGGTTTTCCTGGATTGTAGTACTGGTGACTTATCTTATCTGATCGGTGGGGGTCCGAAACCTAGGACCCTCAAAGATCAGATGTGTGAAGAGACCACATGAGACTAATGAACACGGTGGCTATGTGATGAATGAACACCTGAGAGCCGCTATCACTTCAAGTAGGTGATCTGTGGATATCCCAGGTGTCGGACCGCACCGATCAAATGCTGGTGATCTATTGTAAGGAGAGGCTAACAATATCAACAGGTGCAGTTAAAAGCACTTTAATTTTTAATGGTGGCGATTAGAGATGAGCGAATTTCTCAAAAGTTCGATTCGGCAGTTTGATTTGAAGTTCCAAAAAAATTTGCTTCGATCCGAGTTACTTCGCGGCGAATAAGCAGCTATTTCCAGGCTGCAGAGAGCCGGGGTGGGCGTCAAAATGGCGGAAGCCCTTGGATGCCGCGGTCATGTCTCTCTCTCTCCAGCACGGACAAGTTTTATTCATGTGGAAGGATCTGCTAACAAGCAAAGACGCCTACCCAATCACATCACTAGAGAACATCATGTGACCGTCTGATGTCACAAAGGTCCTTACTAAATATTCGTTACCACGAAGCATCAGGAAATCCGGAATCGCAGAGAATCGAAGATTTCCTGAAATTCAGATCGAATTCCACTTCTGCAGAATGGATTCGCTCATCTCTACCTGGCGATGTTCTGCCGCAAAATGGACAGTTCACCGCATGACCATAATACACAAAGCTTACCTGCTTTGATCTCCATATGGACACAGTTCTCAGCCGCGCAGCATATAAAGCACTGTATATGCAGCGCTTATATCTCCCACCCCCAAAGGTGTTATGCTCAGGTGATGAAGGTTTTTCCACCTTGGCTACTCTATAGAACTTTCAAAATTTGGTCATTTTTAAAGTTTTATAGAGTAGCCAAGGGGAAAAACTCACCCCCCCCCCCCAAAAAAAAAAGTAAAAGTAAAAAAAAAGTAGCCAAGGGGAAAAACTCCAGAAAAAAAAAAAATCACTCATTTTATTAAAAAAAAAAAAAAAAAAAACACACGTGAACCTCACAACTACCTAAAAATAGGCCTTGTTGCCCATAGCAACCGATCACAGACCAATTTTTCACAGCAATTTGAAAAAAGAAAGCTGCGCTCTGATTGGTTGCCATGAGTAGCAAGGCCAGATTTTCTGTTAGGCACTGCGTCCGTAAAGTCGTGTTCACTTACCTCTGTGCTGGGAAAGCTCCTATCACATACATTAGAGGGGTTCCCTTATTACGGACACTTATCCTCTAGACCAGGGGTTAGCAACCTTCGGCACTCCAGCTGCTGTGAAACTACAACTCCCAACATGCTCCATTCACTTCCATGGGAGTTTCAAGAACAGCAGAGCAAGTATGCATGCTGGGAGTTGTGGTTTTACAACAGCTGGAGTGCTGAAGGTTGCCTAACCCTGGTCTAGACAAAGGATAGGTAATAAACGTCAGATCACCAGGGTCCAATCACTAGGATCCCCAGCGATCAGGAGAATGGGGTCCTGAGAGTTCCCCCTGAATCAAGCACCAGTGCGCTATTCACTTTTATGGGGTTTCCAGGACTGCAATCTCTGGAAACCCCATAGAAGTGCATCATTCATAGGGAGGATGTTTGGGGGGCCCTTCTCCTGCTTAGCCCCCCAGTAATGTAACACTTATCCTCTATCCCAGGATAACCGTCTGTACCCCTTTAATCAGATGCCTGTGATGGATGATCGTCCTCCATAGGGGTGCATGTTAAAAATAACTTTTTTTTTTTTTTTTACCAGATGCATGGAATGGCCCAATCAGTTGCGCTATTCAATAAACTTTAAAAAATTAAATAACTACCCCCCCTCCACCATGGATACCGCCAAAACCCCCTTTTGCCTCTGTCCATATAATAAGGGCCTATGGGTCCGTTTAACATACGAACCGGTAGCCGAATACAACAAATCCTAAGAATACTGAAAAAACGTGTGTTAAAAAAAACTAAAAAAGGTGTTAAGATCGCACGAGGGCGCAATTTAAGTGGTTGCATCAGTGGAAACCCAATAACACTTTAGTCCCTTTAGGGTCAATCCCACCCAATGGCGGCTACCCTTGTCACACAGCCCCATTATATAACCGTGCGATGCCCTTGGGGCGACTCTTCGGTAGTAAACGTTGTGACCTGGCGCCGCACATGTAGCGATTATCATCGGTCCTATAACGATCAGTCATCGTTATGGTTACCGTACTAGAAATGACAGTTTCAGCCAGTGGAAATCTGCACTAGCGGCCAGGTGGGTAGCCAGTAGGGGGCGCTGTAGATAGGTAGGTCACATATCGGTTGTACAGGTCATAGGTGGCCATCTAGGTAGGTAACCCTGCAGGTAAGTGTCATGGCAGTGCTGACAGTGTGCAGTGCACTTTACCTGGAGCTCCATGCCTTTCCCATGGGCACACACATCATCCAGTGCCATGAGGTAGACATGGTGCCAGTGTGTGCCCAGTGCAGCCCTGCAGTGCTCTGTCCACATACACCCCCTATGTTTATATACACACTGCACTGCCTGCAGGCCTCAGGCTCCTGTCACCCTGTGCTGACACACTGCCACCCAGCAGCTTCTCACACAGGGCCCAGCGCCAGCTCCCCAGGCCCCCAGCGGTGCCCATCTGCCGCCCCTCTCCCTCCTACTGCAGCACATCCCTGCACATCAACAGGATCCCCCCCTCACCTGCACAGGATCCGCCATCTTGCTCCATTCATGCTCCTCTGTCCCCCCGAGGAACAATCTACGCCTGCGCAACAGCTCACACGGCACACTGCGCAGGCGCCATCAGGGATCCCCGCAACCATAGACAACAGAGGAGGGGCTGAAGGAAGCCGCCACATTGGTTACGGGTGAAGGTCCCGGGCGGACATCTTGGTAGAGGGCGCGTGAGGGAAAGCCGACATCTTTGTCGAGGGAAGTGACTAGTGTTAGCGGCGGGGGAGAAGAGAAAACCCACAGAGCCGCTCTTTACTTGCGATTTTGACAAAAGTTGTCGAGGCAGGTAAAAAGCGCCATGTTGGTTGAGGAAATAAAAATAGGATCCATCTTGCAGGGAGCGGGCGCCATCTTGGAAAACGAGAGAAATGACAGCAAAGAGCATCATTTGTCTTCAATGTCTATTTATTACAATTTTTACAGATTTTTTTGCAGTATGGTTTGACACACAGCCATATTAAGAGGTTTTGTAAGTAGGTTTTGCACTTTACACATAAAACTTTAAAATTTGAGGAATATTTGCAATGTAGCGCGCATTGGGCAGTGTGGAATTGCAAATTGTGGAATAAACTCCGCCCACAGGTTTAAGCCACGCCTTTATAGTGTCAGCCATGACAGCACTGAGAGTGGCACCCCGATTTTTGTGAATTCACGTAAGGCCAGGGCTACATGGTGATTTTGGCAGCGACTCGCTTCACGTAACCGAAGATCATTGGGTCGCCCTGTGACTCCATCACTGATAAAAGCGAGAGGAGTCACATGGTGACCCCCAAGGGTGCTGAAATGCGTCTATAAGTCAAACATTGCGTGGGATTTTTTGCAAATAGAATTCACGGCACCCACGATTTGCAAAGTTGTCACAGGGCGACCCAGCGATCTTTGGTCACACCCGGGAGTTGCGGCACCCTCGATTAGGAAAGGAATCGCAGCGAGGCCCAGTGATATTTGGCCACGTGGCGGGAGTCACGGTCAAAACCACCATGTAGCCCTAGCCTAAAGGGGTTGTGCAGGCATACTGTTCCACCATGACATCTGGAGAGACGCAACTGCACATTGGACCAAGGCAACCGTCCAACACCAACATGTATCATGCCTGAAACCCAATAAATGGACTATGCCCATGCGATGGCGTTGGACGGTTGCCTTGGTAACTGGTGCATCTCTCTACGCCTAATGTCATATGCCTACGCCACTTTTTTAAAGGGGGATTCTAGGAAACATTTATCTCCTAGATCACCTGTAAATGTACATCCGAGCCCCTGTTTTGGAGGAATTTACCTGCACCATTGGTCATTCGTTCTCTCCTATGCTCCATTCAATATATATTAGACTGATGGAGATAGCTGGCTATATCGATGGGACATCAAAGCTTCATCAGTGAGAGTTTGACCTCAAGGTCCCCCCGACGATCATCAGAATAAAGAGGGTACACCGTTCTGTATATGTGTCTATGCATGAGACTACAACAAAGCCCCATTCCCTTGCTGGATCACCACAACCTGTTAATTTGGACAATTAAATGCTGATACCTACTATGCTAAGACCCCATGCACACAACCGTAGTTTTGGTTTGTTTGCTATCCATTATTACGGATCCATAATAACGGATATCATACAAACTCACTCATCTCTATTGGCCCATGCACACGACCCGAGCCTCAAAATATGGAGCAGCTCCTATACTTGCCCATATTTGCAGCCGGGCCTATTTCATAGGATCCGTGGAAGTCATAGCATCCATATGCCGCCATTTCTATTTTCCACACACAACTTTGGTCATGTACAAGGGGACTAAGGATTGGCTGTCAGTGTTAAAGTGTAATGGTGTCATTTAAAATTCCGTACAATGTACTAGGAAGCTTGAAAAAAAATTCAGAATGGGGTGGAATTGGAGAAAAAAAGCATTTGTGCAACTTTCTTATGGGCTTCGTTTTTATGGTGTTCACTGTGAAGCCAAAATGACATGTCACCTATATTTTATAGGTCGGTACGATTGCTTGGATGCCAAATTTGTATAGTTTTATTTCCGTTTTAACCCCTTAAAAAAATCCAAAACTTTGCAAAAAAATAAATCTTAGACTCGCCATATTCTAACAATTTTATATATCCATGTACAGGAATGCATAGGGCAACTTTTTTTTTGCAGGGTCAGATGTACTTTTTAGTTATACTATTTTGGGAAATGTATATTGCTTTGGTCACTTTTTACTCAGCGAAACAGCAAAAAAATGGCGACCTGGTTCTTTTGATAATGCAATAGGCTCCCAGTTGTCATGGCAATGGATCGCTGGCCCAGCATCTCTTTCCTTCTTAAAATGGCGGTGTCCATGCATCGTTTTGTCCAAGGCCCCAGGGGTCTTTGTGCAAAGACCCGGCAGCTATGTCTGCGGCTCATCTCATGAGCGCCCTCCATATTTATTTTTCCATCAAAAAGTTTTTTTTAAATTTTTCAGAAATAACAATAAAACCACAGAAAAATAGGTAACAAAAAGAGAACAATCAAAATAACAACTAGTAACCATGGGTAGAGGGACACAAAAAGAAAATATATCACAAATAAAAGAGAAAAAAGGGAAGCAGAGAGAAATGAATAGGAGGGGAGACATAAGTGTGCAGAGTTCCTACAGGGGCCGAAAGGTGGCTCTTGGGGGCGCCCTCTATATTAAAATATGCAACATCCTCCTTAATAGTACAGTGGATGTTGGGAAGGGGCTAACACTTCTAGGTTGTAGATAAGAGGCTGCTAGTACCCAGAATGAAGCAATAAATCAATTAACCAGCTGCAGGAGAATTCTCCATAGAGTTGTTTGTGTGAGGCTGAATACGGATATAAGGAACACAACAGTCAGATTGAAAATAAGAAGGAGAACAGCTTAAAGGGAACCAGTAAACCAGGTCAATTTGGGACAGTAAACCACCCACAGATCCTTATAGACCTGGGGTTTAGTGTCCCAAATCGCCCTGTTGTAATACAATCCGCAGGCGCATTAAAAATAAAAAATATACTTACCTAGAGAAGGGTCCGATCTCTGGTGCTCTTCAGTGAAGCCAAATATGGACAACCTGGCTTTACTGCGCAATTGCCGGAGGTACGGGGCATGCGCACTGAAGCCGAGGTGTACTCCTCTGGCTTCATTGGAGAACTGCGCAGGCGCGGAGAGTACAGTGGACAGGTGAGTATAAAGCTTTTTTATTTTTAATGCGGCCATGGATTGCATTATAACAGGGTGATTTGGGACACTAAACCCCAGGTCCATATGGACGTCTGGGTGGTTTAGTGTCCCAAATTGCCCTGACTGATTCCCTTTAAGGCTAAGGCCCCACGTAGTCACGCTTCATGGTTTTTTCCCGCATCGCTTTTCACTGAAAGTTTGCAGAGGTTTCCTCTGCGGACTTTCAGCTTCAATTATACCTATAGGCAAACCGCGAGCGTTTCCGTAGGTATAATTGACATGCTTCGATTTCCAAAACCGTGACAGTTTTGCACGTATTTTACCACTGTGTGGGGATGGGATTTACTAGAATCCCATCCACTACACAGTGGGGGTTATTTATCAAATTGGCCTCTTTTCTGCGAAATTTTGCACAGTTGTGCGTTTTGTGCGCCCTTTCACTTTCTGGCATGATTTGCTAATCGAGCACAAGCAGTTGATAAATTCCATGCACATGTCCTTGCCATGTGTCTTACTACTTTTTTTTTTTTTTTTTTTTTATGCCTACATAATAAATACGGCGCAGACACAGAACAGAAACAAGAGACTTCTCTGGATCTGCAAAGATGGCTTCAAGTCCATTCAGCTGGTCCAATGAAGAGAGCTCCTCTGATTTTTCTGTCTCACAGCAAACTTTGGCCACAAAATCCAAAAAGATGAAGAAATTCTTAAAAGAAGAGTGTGTCCAGGTCCGCCGCGCCCTCTGCCCCCCACTAGCTACACCTCTGATCTCCATTCTTGATGCAGCTATAGCCATGCAGCACTTGACTTGGCTTCAGGAATTAGGAAACAGTTTTGACGTGGTTTTTTTACACAGTGTGGTTTTTGATGCGGTTTCTGACATGGTTTTTTGATGTGTTGTTATTTTTTTATTCCTGCACACTGTATGGACCTAAAAAATCCACTTAAAAAAAATGCTAGTGGTTTTTGATGCGATTTTTGCCTCCTCTCATTGATTTCAGTGGGTTTTCTAGGCAGAAACCTAGCCGAAGTCAGGGTAGATTCATATTTGTGTCGGAGTCTCCGTCCATTGCAATGTCCGCCGAAATCAGTGAACGAAAAAGTCCTGCACACACAGCTTTTTCGTCAGACGCTTTCAGTTTAAAAATGGGGTCTATGGGCTCCATATGTAAACGCTATTTTAAAGGTCTGCCTGTCCGTTGTTCTGGTCCTCCAACAGACCAGAACAAGGGACAACCAACACTAGTGTAAACCTAGCGACAATTGTAAAAACATAACTACTCACAGTTTGCAGAAAGCTCCCTCTAGTGGCAGCTGTTATAAACTGCCAGGAGTCCAGGAGATCTCTCTCCTCCTATTATGGGAGGCACTCAGGCTATATGTTTATTCTCATAGGTATATATATATCTATATATCTACAGTACAGACCAAAAGTTTGGACACACCTTCTCATTCCAAGAGTTTTCTGTATTTTCATGACTATAAAAATTGTAGATTCACACTGAAGGCATCAAAACTATGAATTAACACATGTGGAATTATATACTTAACAAAAAAGTGTGAAACAACTGAAAATATGTCTTATATTCTAGGTTCTTCAAAGTAGCCACCTTTTGCTTTGATTACTGCTTTGCACACTCTTGGCATTCTCTTGATGAGCTTCAAGAGGTAGTCACCTGAAATGGTTTTCACTTCACAGGTGTGCCCTGTCAGGTTTAATAAGTGGGATTTCTTGCCTTATAAATGGTGTTGGGACCATCAGTTGTGGTGTTCAGAAGTCAGGGGGATACACAGCTGATAGTCCTACTGAATGGAGTGTTAGAATTTGTATTATGGCAAGAAAAAAGCAGCTAAGTAAAGAAAAACGAGTCGCCATCATTACTTTAAGAAATGAAGGTCAGTCAGTCCGAAAAATTGGGAAAACTTTGAAAGTGTCCCCAAGTGCAGTGGCCAAAACCATCAAGCGCTACAAAGAAACTGGCTCACATGAGGACCGCCACAGGAAAGGAAGACCAAGAGTCACCTCTGCTGCGGAGGATAAGTTCACCCGAGTCACCAGCCTCAGAAATCGCAGGTTAACAACAGCTCAGATTAGAGACCAGGTCAATGCCACACAGAGTTCTAGCAGCAGACACATCTCTACAACAACTGTTAAGAGGAGACCGTGTGCAGCAGGCCTTCATGGTAAAATAGCTGCTAGGAAACCACTGCTAAGGACAGGCAACAAGCAGAAGAGACTTGTTTGGGCTAAAGAACACAAGGAATGGACATTAGACCTGTGGAAATCTGTGATTTGGTCTGATGAGTCCAAATTTGAGATCTTTGGTTCCAACCACCGTGTCTTTGTGCGACGCAGAAAAGGTGAACGAATGGACTCTACATGCCTGGTTCCCACCGTGAAGCATGGAGGAGGAGGTGTGATGGTGTGGGGGTGCTTTGCTGGTGACACTGTTGGGGATTTATTCAAAATTGAAGGAATACTGAACCAGCATGGTTACCACAGCATCTTGCAGCAGCATGCTATTCCATCCGGTTTGCGTTTAGTTGGACCATCATTTATTTTTCAACAGGACAATGACCCCAAACACACCTCCAGACTGTGTAAGGGCTATTTGACCAAGAAGGAGAGTGATGGGGTGCTACGCCAGATGACCTGGCCTCCATAGTCACCAGACCTGAACCCAATCCAGATGGTTTGGGGTGAGCTGGACCGCAGAGTGAAGGCAAAAGGGCCAACAAGTGCTAAGCATCTCTGGGAACTCCTTCAAGACTGTTGGAAGACCATTTCAGGTGACTACCTCTTGAAGCTCATCAAAAGAATGCCAAGAGTGTGCAAAGCAGTAATCAAAGCAAAAGGTGGCTACTTTGAAGAACCTAGAATATAAGACATATTTTCAGTTGTTTCATACTTTTTTGTTAAGTATATAATTCCACATGTGTTAATTCATAGTTTTGATGCCTTCAGTGTGAATCTACAATTTTTATAGTCATGAAAATACAGAAAACTCTTGGAATGAGAAGGTGTGTCCAAACTTTTGGTCTGTACTGTAGATATATATGTATATCTATATACATATGCACATACTGTAGTGAGACTGTTAGCAGTGCATCATCACTTATTACAGTCACAGTCTTTCTCTTTTTTTTGGGGGGGGGGAGAGAAGTTTGCAATTTTTTTTCAGTTTTCGATCTACTACTACGACACCCACATAGGACTTACGGCCTATTCATACATCCTCTTTTAGTGGACATGTGATGTCCGTTTTAATCATGGACTGCATGTGAACCCATTGACTTGAGGTGCGTGCAGACGGAGACATGATCTATTTTGGTCCGTTTTACAGACTCGGACGCAGATTAATGTAAAAATCACAGACAGCATCTGTTTTTCCAAATTTTAACTGAGGCCCCACATTGCGGAAACGCAGCTTTTTCTGTTGCAGATTTTGCTGCAGTTTTTTGAGCCAAAGCCAAGAATAGCTACAAAAGGAATGGAAAAATATAGGAAGTTCTTATACTTCTCCCTTCTGCTCAATTCACTCCTGGCTTTGGCTAAAAAAAAAAAAAACTGCAGCAAAATCTGCCACAAAAAAAGCTGCATTTCCGCAATGTGGGGCCTCAGCCTTATAGAGTTTTAATTGTTTACTACTTAAAAAAGTGTAAAAAGTTTTTGAAAATCTGTTTTGCATTACCTTATTCTAATACACATAACATTTTTATATTTCTATCTTTTTTGCACGGTGAGCTGCATTATTTTGTGCCGTTATTGTCTTTTTTAATCGCTTTTTGTTAATTGGGAGGGAAAGGAGAGGTGGCTAAACAATGGCAATTTGTATTTTTTTTTTCATTATGGAATTTACCTTATGGAATACATTTTTGGGTGTGGTGATTTCAGTTTTTTGTTTATTTTTACGTATCAATTTTTTAATATTTGTAATAACTTTTCTTAGTTATTTTTAGTGATTATTTAATTGCTCATACAGTATACTACAATGCTTCTGTATTGCAGTATATTGTTCATTTACCTAGCTTCTATGATGACAGGCCTGGGATCCGTCAATCAGCTCAAAGGTGTCTATAACAAAGCCGGCACCTGCTGCATATGGTGCAGCCTAAGCTCCAGAGCCCATACCATGTTGCTTCAGTGCACATCCACCATACTTGGAAGTCGCCAAAGGATTAAGTTGGTTGTACCACAAACACAGCCTATCCTATACCCTGTGGATAAGCGTCTGATCGAGGGTGGAGAAGGAACTGACCACTGGGATCTCCATCGATCATGATATCTTTAAGGGATCAGTTCTATTTGTGGTACAACCCCTTTAACTGTAGCAGTGTCTGAAGGCTCTCAAGATGAGTAAGATCATGGGGTGCATCAAAAAGACCGCACGTGAACACATATGAACATTTCAAGAACAAAGTTCTGCCATTTTACAAATCACTTTTCAGACCACACATGTAATATTGTGCACAAGGAAGACGTAGTATGACTTGAACAGGCAAATGCAGGCATCCAGAGTAATAAATAGTGAACTATATTACCCAGAAAGGTTCTGAAAATTAGGATTTTTTAGAATAGAAAAAGTCAACTGAAGTAGAACCTATTAATTACAGTTCCGGTTAAGAGTTTGGACAACCTTTTCATTCCATGGTTTTTCTTGTCATTGTTGATTCATGTAGAAAACATAAAAACTATGAAGGAACACGTAGGACATTAAATAGTAAAGAAAATAATGTTTATGTTTCCAGTTTGTAGCCCTTTTTACTTTGATCGCAGTTTTGCACCCTTTGGCATTCTCACAATCAGCTTTATGAGGGGGTCACCTGGAATAGTTTTCCAAAAGACTTGAAGGAGTTCACAGAGATACTGAGCGCTGGTTGGTTGCTTTTCCTTAACTCAACTCTTCCCAAACCATCTCAATTTGGTGCCAGGATCTCTTCATACCCAGGACTTTAGCACAGTTACATAGTAGATGAGGTTGAAAGAAGAGACTGGTCCGTCAAGTCCAACCTATAACCTTACAGTGTTGATCCAGAGGAAGGCAAAAAAAAAAACCCCATGAGGCTGATGCCAATTGCCCCATGTATAGTTAGTAGATTTCTAGAAAAGGGTCATTGATCCCAGTCATTGACAGATTGGAGTCGGTAAGGAATTTTTCCACTGATGTGAGGAAATTTATCATCCACTTCATAGGGTCATTACCTTCCTCTGGATCAACATTGCAGGATAATAAGAGATACTGGCTGCACGTATGCCTCCTTTTTTAGCTTTACATGCTATGTTACTATTTCATCAGCTGTTTGCACTGGTTGAGATTCACCAAATGGTTTGCCAAAGACCATTTCACTAAAAAAGGTCAGAGACAGACACATAGAAAGATGAACCCGTGAGAATGCAAATTTTTACACTTCTGTGTTGTCACCAGTAAGAGAGAAGTGAAGACAAAACTGTGTCCACTTACCAAGTCATTATTTCCATACCGTGTGTGCAAGTTTTTTGCTTTTGTAACGAATAATAAAACTTGTGAAAATTCTGTGTGTGACAGTACACCTTCAATAAGAGAGTGTGTCAACACAAAAAAGTGACAGTTTTATGGAAAATTCCTTGCGGGATTCTACATCATTGTCAGAGTTCCTTCCCTCCTTGTGTGCTAATCCAGTTAGTCACATAAAGTGAAGAACAGCTCTGGAGAACAACCTGCTGTTCTATAAAGTTAAAGTGTAAGAGTGTAGAATAAGCTAACCCTATATGTGTACGTGAGGAGTAACACTATATGATTTTTATCCTACATTTTTAGCAGTTTTCCCCTCTAGAGGCTGTGCCTCTAATTGCAGTTCTCCCTGAGCTGAGATGTAGAGACTAGCTGCTATGAGGTCTGTAATACACTGCAGCACACTCTTGAAAGCAGCAGCATGGACATAGAGCAGTAACAAAGAGTGCTGCTGTGAATCCAGCGATGGGGTAAGATAGAACTTACTGTCCCCGAGATATCGCTGCAGCTTCTGGTATCTGGTTTTTTTTTTTTTATCCCTTCTTTTTCTTCTCTCCATAGACTTCTATGATATATTACAAAAAAATATATATTTTTGGGGAAAAAAAGTGTAATGACAGGTACTTTTTATACTAGCAATAATTGTATTTATTTTATTATGCTTACTTGTATAGTGCCATCATATTCCGCAACGCTTTACAGACATTGTGGTCGCTGTCCCATATAGGGCTCACAATCTATATTCTGTATCAGTATGTCTTTGGAGTGTGGGAGGAAACCAGAGTACCCGGAGGAAACCCACACAAACACGGGGAGAACGTACAAACTCCTTGCAGATGTTGTCCTCAGCAGGATTCGAACCCAGGACTCCAGTGCTAACCACTGAGCCACTGTGTTTTCAGTAAGCATCTAAGCTGCCCTGAGTGATGGCTACAATTTTATTAGTTTTCACAACATTAGGTTCCCCAAAAAGTGCCTAAGGGGTACTGTAATGATGATGTAGCCTACAAACCCTATAAAGTGATAAATCATGGAGATATTCTGTAAAGTTCACACAATGAGAAGAGAAAATGAGAGTAGGTGTGATGATATGAGGTGCAGGGATAGTCTTGAAATATCAATATCCCTCTATATTACTGCACAGCGGGGGTTGGTGCCTAGAATCAGGCTCATCAGAGTACCTGGAAAGTGGTCAAACTACTCTCTAGTTCAGGTCTATTGTCCTGTCCCTGAGGCAAGCAGCCATTTGGTCAAAAGCCTTCATCTGCATAAGACTACAACCCCCACTAACCCAGCAGGGGTTCATTTAGACAGGATATGGTATGCAAATGATCCACATGTAACTGCCAGGCACCCTGGCACCTTTATTAGTTCTGGGGAGTTATGGTTTTATGACAATATCTGGCCTGGGGAACATCTTATAGTCGCCCCGATAAATGCCCCAGATGCGTCCAGTCAAGGCGCACGCTCGGCATATACACATAACACCGTTCAAAGGCCAGGAAAGGTGCAGGCACTGATCTCCTTACCCAAAGGGAGCTGGAGTGCCAAACTTGGAGTCCATGTATTGGGGATCTCGCCAGGAACCCCATTATACTACCAGCCAGACTCTATAAACATCAGGCATAGACTTATACTGAAAAGTTATTCTGAGAGATGTAGAGAGGGGGGCGGGGTTCCTCCCCCTGGTGACCTCACTCAGGGAGGAGACCAGGGGAGACAAAAAGGCTCCGCCCAGGCTGAACAGGGGTCTGTTGGTTGGTGAATTTGGAGATGCACGCTTCCTAGAAGCAAGCTGTGGGCCACATGTGACCAACATGTGGCTGCCATGCGGCCTAAGCAGTTAGGCTTGAGGCCTTGTTGTGGACCTAACCGAGGTGCCACGGCATGTAAGCAACACATGCTTTGCCAAGACTGCTCTGAGCCTACCACATGGGCTCAGAGAAATGGACTAACTGCCTGCTCCATATGTTCTTGTGCCATTTGACCTGGTTAAGGTGCTGTGCTGCCGGTCGTCCCATAAGAAAGTGCCCTGGCTGAATCCCACTTGGAAGCCAGAGATAACCTGCACAAGCTGGTGTTGGTAATATATATCCTTTTCTTTCTTTTATCCCCATTTTTTATTTGTTATGTACCGTGTTATGCTATTTCCACTTGTATCTGCTTGTTAACCGCTGCATGTATTCTATGTATGTGTTGAGTGTCTAGTATCGACCCATTTGGGGGTTAATAAATATATAAAATTTAGAAGGCTCGTTTGCGTACTACCCTCTGTTGACCCGCCTCACTCACAGAAAGTGGGTGTGAGGTAATCGAAGTGATCGCAGGTAAGGCCAGGTGCGGTCCCTGGTAAACCCGGATCCTTCACAGTAGGGGAGGGTCATTTCAAACAGTTATATCTCTGACGTTCTAAAACATAAAAACTTTTGGTGTCATATGGAAGAGGAGATTCTCTTCTTTCATATGACACTAAGATTGCAGTGCTATCTACATTATTTCCAGAGATATCACTGGTTGAAAACACAGTTGGGATTAGGATATTTATATAATTTAAATTATACAGCTGTATATAAATCTTCCAATCCTGACTGTGTTTTCAATCATATAGATAGCAATCTTAGTGAGGTATGAAAGAAGGAATCTCCTCTTTCATAGGACACCAAAAGCAAGTTTCTATGTTTTATAACAGCGGAGATATAACTGTTTGAAGTGACCCTCCCCTCATTTTCTCTACATTTTACACTGCCCCGTACTCCATACACAGTAGCATTCAGTGAGAGGCAGGAACAGCTCTCAATACAGAAACAATGGCAAGAATAAAGAAGTGCAGAATTTAACAGAAAGGAGACAAAATTTGTTAATAAAGTACTGTATATTAGAAAATTTATTACAAATATACTGCCAGAAAATGAAAGTTTACATACACTTTAAGTTATTATATCTAGAAGGAATAAAATAGGGAACAAAGAGAACCTGCTCACACAAAGTTCACAGTATTAAAGTGTAATTACTAGAGATGGGTGAACCTCTCAAGATTCGTTTCATTTCAGGTTTAGATGGTACAGGACCAAGATTTGTTTCAGGTCAAACATTTGACTTAAAACATAGTGTATAACAATATAAGGGCTCCTATGAACCTATCTATAAAACATAGTGTAGAATACACTTAGGCTGTGTTCACATGGCGGAATTTGCCACTGAATTGAGGGCGGATTTTGCCCCTGAATCTGGGGAAGATTCCTCCTAGAATACGCCTCCCATTGTTTTCTATGGGAGGCAGAGAGCACAGCAGGACGTGGAAAAAAGAAGCGTCCTGCTCGATCTTGCCGCGGATTCCGCAGCTCAAGACTCCCTGCTGATTAGGCCCATTCATCCGGGCCTAATATGTAGCGGGATGCCATGACGGAATGCCAATGCTCTGCATCAGCATCCTGTCGCGGCTAGACTGTGGCACAAATGGTGGCGGAAAATGAAGAAGAATTCCTCTTCATTTTCCGCCGTGTGAACATACCCTTCAAGCTCCTAGAAATCTATCTATAAAACATAGTGTATTATGCTGTCAGGGCTCCTAGGAACCTATCTATAAAACATAGTGTATTATGCTGTCAGGGCTCCTAGGAACCTATCTATAAAACCCCCCTCCTGCAGGGCCCTGACCCTCTGTGTACTCGGCCTGCCTCTATAAACGACCGGCCCCCCATAGTGTAGAACACTTTCAGGGCTCCTAGGAACCTATCTATAAAACATAGTGTAGAACACTGTCAGGGCTCCTAGGAACCGATCTATAACACATAGTGTACTGTTACAATCTAGGGTTATAAACATAGTGTAGAACACTGTCAGGGCTCCTAGGAACCTATCTATAAAACATAGTGTATAACATCTGGGCTCCTAGGAACCTATCTATAAAACATAGTGTAGAATACTGTAGGGCTCCTAGGAACCTATCTATAATACATAGTGTATAACAATTTAAGGGCTCCTAGGAACCTGCTATACTGTGTGTTTTGGGCTCCTGGAACCTATCTATAAAACATAGTGTAAACACTGTCAGGGCTCCTAGGAACCTATCTATAAAACATAGTGTAGAACACTGTCAGTGCCCTAGGGAACCTATCTATAAAACATAGTGTAGAACACTCTCAGGGCTCCTAGGAACCTATCTATAAAACATAGTGTAGAACACTGTCAGGGCTCCTAGGAACCTATCTATAAAACATAGTGTAGAATACTCTTAGAGCTCCTAAGAACCTATCTATAAAACATAGTGTAGAACACTCTAGGGCTCCTAGGAACCTATCTATAAAACATAGTGTAGAACAATGTCAGGGCTCCTAGGAACCTATCTATAAAACATAGTGTAAACACTGTCAGGGCTCCTAGGAACCCTATTAAAACATAGTGTATAACACTGTCAGGGCTCCTAGGAACCTATCTATAAAAACATAGTGTAGAATACTGTCAGGGCTCCTAGGAACCTATCTATAAAACATAGTGTAGAACACTTCTCAGGGCTCCTAGGAACCTATCTATAAAACATAGTGTAGAACACTGTCAGGGCTCCTAGGAACCTATCTATAACACATAGTGTACTGTATAACAATCTAAGGGCTCCTAGGAACCTATCTATAAAACATAGTGTAGAACAATGTCAGTGCTCCTAGGAACCTATCTATAAAACATAGTGTATAACACTGTCAGGGCTCCTAGGAACCTATCTATAAAACATAGTGTATAACAATCTAAGGGCTCCTAGGAACCTATCTATAAAAAACATAGTGTAGAATACTGTCAGGGCTCCTAGGAACATATCTATAATACATAGTGTATAACAATCTAAGGGCTCCTAGGAACCTAGCTATAAAACATAGTGTAGAATACTCTTAGGGCTCCTAGGAACCTATCTATAAAACATAGTGTATAACACTGTCAGGGCTCCTAGGAACCTATCTATAAAACATAGTGTAGAACACTGTCAGTGCTCCTAGGAACCTATCTATAAAACATAGTGTAGAACACTCTAAGGGCTCCTAGGAACCTATCTATAAAACATAGTGTAGAACACTGTCAGTGCTCCTAGGAACATATCTATAAAACATAGTGTAGAATACTCTTAGAGCTCCTAAGAACCTATCTATAAAACATAGTGTAGAACACTCTAAGGGCTCCTAGGAACCTATCTATAAAACATAGTGTAGAACAATGTCAGTTCTCCTAGGAACCTATCTATAAAACATAGTGTATAACACTGTCAGGGCTCCTAGGAACCTATCTATAAAACATAGTGTATAACAATCTAAGGGCTCCTAGGAACCTATCTATAAAAAACATAGTGTAGAATACTCTTAGGGCTCCTAAGAACCTATCTATAAAACATAGTGTAGAACACTCTAAGGGCTCCTAGGAACCTATCTATAAAACATAGTGTAGAACACTGTCAGTGCTCCTAGGAACATATCTATAAAACATAGTGTAGAATACTATTAGGGCTCCTAGGAACCGATCTATAAAACATAGTGTAGAACACTCTTAGGGCTCCTAGGACCCGATCTATAAAACATAGTGTAGAACACTCTTAGGGCTCCTAGGACCTGATCTATAAAACATAGTGTATAACAATCTAAGGGCTCCTAGGAACCTATATATCTAATTTCTAGCTCTCTAAGGCAAACACAGCTGACATTATGTCCAAGCGAATGAGACATGTATGTCTAAGGAAAAAACGAATGGTAAGCAGAGGATACAAACTCCAAGTTGAAACATACGCTGCGCTGACACTCGCTTTTACGGATTTTAGCTTTTAAAACACTCAAAAATTACACTTATATGGGAAAGACACACATGGCTGTTACATTGCAAAAATCAATGGTTTTATAGAAAAATTACCATTTTCATGACTGGTGTGTGTTACAGGCTTGTTATTTGGGAGACAAATTTGGCTTTTCAAAAAAAAAAAAAAAATGCCACCAACAATTATTGCTTTTTGGGAGCTGATGTGTGATATAGTGGAATGTGATGGACCAGGTTGTAGGACATGTCTGGCTGAGTGGCAGCTGTGGTGATAGCTGTGGCAGTACGGCATGGAATAATATGATGAACCAGGCTGCATGTCTGGCTGAGTGGTGGTAGATTAACGCAGGCGGAATCAGTGTATCGCTGTTAGAACAGCAGTTTGTATGTATTTAAAAAAAAATAAAAATTGACTCTTGCCTAAGAAACCCTTATGAAAAGATTTTTCGCTAACAGGAGTGACTTTGTCGGTAAAAATTATGTTAGGCTACAGCCCCACGGTGCAGAAACGCAGCTTTTTTTGTTGCAGATTTTCTTGCATTTTTTTTTTTTATTTTAAACCAAAGCCAGGAGTGGATGCAGCAAAAGGTAGAATTATAAGAACTTCCTCTATATTTCCCATTCTTTTTGTAGCCATTTTTGGCTTTGGCTCAAAAAACTGCAACAAAATCTGCAACAAAAAAAGCTGCATTTCCGCAAAGTGGGGCCTCAGCGTTAAACAATCTGTGGATAGATCAGACTGCTCTATTGCAAAACAGATTTAGACAAAATTAGATCATTGCAATGAAAGGGTTAACACTGCCTGTAATTGATTAAATCTGACTAAACTGTGCTTTAATTCTCCTACTCCTAGCTTATTGCAACCTTTGCAGTACTCAGTGCTCTGTATCATGCAGTGATGAATAACACATCCATCCCCTACTTCCACCATCACTGATGTGCCTCGTGTTCCAGCCCATGCAACTTTATATACTGTATATGACTTCAGGTGTCTACCTATCACTGACTATTGGCTGAGAGCAGGGGCGTAACTACCGGGGTAGCAGTGGTAGCAGCTACCACAGGGCCCAGGACATTACGGGGCCCTGCGGGCCCCCGATGATTTTTTTTTTTTTTTTTTTATTTTTTTAATAGACTGTTATCTGCTGGAGTAACCCCAGCAGGTAACGGGCCCTATATACTTACTGTTCTCCGGGGTCCCGCTCACGGCCGCCTGCGCTTCCGATTCTGCAGAGCCGGCTGTGAGCAGGAGCAGGGATCGGTATGTGAGGCCGCGGGCCGAACACCACAATCTCTGCTGTCATTATACTCCGGGGTCTTTTCAGACCCCGAAGTATAATAATCGGAGGCCCAGAGTTGGTGAGGGAGCATAAAAAACAATGTACTTATCTCTCCTACGCTTCTCCAGGCTTCGGGCCTGTTTGGTGACGTCCCAGATGTCAGCCGACATCATTTTGCGTCGCGACGCCGGCCCACATCATGTGACGCCGGCCTGGTCCAACATTAAAGAAGGCCGAAGTAGCAAGGAGTGGACCGGAGCGAGGAACAAGTACGCAACGTTGTTTTTTTATGTTTGTATCCTCTCCTGGGTCTCTGATCATTATACTCTGGGGTCTGAAAAGACCCCAGAGTATAATAATTGTTCATGGGTGATCCACAATGGGACATAATACTGTGTGCAGGGGCCACTATGGGAAATAGTGTATGCAGGGGCCACTATGGGAAATAGTGTGTGCAGGGGCCACTATGGGGCATAATACTGTGTGCAGGGGCCACCATGGGGAATGATACTGTGTGCAGGGGCCACTATGGAACATGATACTGTGTGTGCAGGAGCCACTATGGGGCATGATACTGTGTGCAGGGGCCACTATGGGGCATAATACTGTGTGCAGGGGCCACTACGGGGCATGATACTGTGTGCAGGGGCCACTATGGGGCATGATACTGTGTGCAGGGGCCACTATGGGGCATGATACTGTGTGCAGGGGCCACTACGGGGCATGATACTGTGTGCAGGGGCCACTATGGGGCATAATACTGTGTGCAGGGGCCACTATGGGGCATGATACTGTGTGCAGGGGCCACTATGGGGCATGATACTGTGTGCAGGGCCCACTATGGGGCATGATACTGTGTGCAGGGGCCACTATGGGGCATGATACTGTGTGCAGGGGCCACTATGGGGCATGATACTGTGTGTAGGGGCCACTATGGCACATAAAAGTTTGCGTAGGAATGCGTTTTTTTTTGAGGGGGGCGGTCCCGGGGGGAGGCGGTTGGTGGCAGCGGTTCCGGGAGGGGGGTTGTAGGGGGCGTTCCGGGGGGGTGGCTGGGGGTAGCGGTTCGGGGAGGGGCCCCATGTCAAATGTTCGCCTTGGGGCCCAGCCATTCCTAGTTACGCCACTGGCTGAGAGGCTGTCAGGTGGTGCCAGAACGTCACAGTGACACAAGACACGTGTCTCTTCTGTATTTTTACTATGCAATACATGTGATGATGGCTATAGTAGTCCGAGACGAATCGCCCTTTTTTTCAGTTTCGTTAAAAACTGAACAATTTGGAATATTCAGGCCGAACCCTGTGTGATGAATCGGTTTGTCCATACCAAGTTTTATTAAACAAATATGATCAGAAATACAACATAGGGGATAGTTGTAGATTGATGAGGGTCCTACTGCTCGGACCTCCACCAATCACAAGAATGGGGGACCCTTGATTCAGAATGGAGCAATAGTCCAGTCCAGGGTATACATGTTAGTGGGAAAACCTCCTAATGACCAATCCTGTTTTGACCATAACCCCTTAGCAATATGCACAGTATTGTTATGGTGGATGTCGGGGGAATAAGTATATACATGCACACAAGCTGACCAAGTGCTAGAGTTGCAGTATTTACACGGTTCACTGGCATTTAACTACTCAGATGCCGTGGTCGAATGCGAACACAGCATGTGGGTGGTTACTTTTATTTACTATTACATCTTCGGTATCAGAACTTCTCTCTCACGGGAAGATTGCAGGAGCCGTTCCATTGCCATGGCAGCTGGGAGCCTTCTGAAAGCTGCCAGGCCTGCCATAGTACCATAACTATTGAAGTCTATTCAGACAGAAAACAAAAAAGAGCAGTACCGGTTTAAGGGTACACATCCTAAGACCACTTGGTCATCTAAAGAAAAAAAAAAAACAGGCCGGCACTCCAGTATGGTGAGGGAAAAAGTTATATTATTAGGCCATACACAACATTCAGTACAATCTGGACCTTCCTCCTTGCTTGAGAAGAGTCCGGATTGGACTGAAATATTGCGCATGGACTAAAATAAACATTTTTAAAAAAAGTGATTAAAGCAATAGACATTCCCCAAAATGATATAACTAAAAAGTACATCTGGCCCCGCAAAAAAGACGCCCTATGCATCCCCATACACGCAAATATAAAAAAATTATAGGTATCAGAATATGGCGACTTTAAGAAAAAAAATTATTTTTTGCAAAGTTTTGGATTTTTGTTAAGGGGTTAAAATGTAAATAACACTATATAAATGTGGTATCCTTGGAATTGTAGCGAAACATAGAATGCAGGTGACATGTCATTTTGGCTGCATAGTGAACGTCATAAAAACAAAGCCCGTAAGAAAGTCGCACAAACGCACTTTTTCTCCAGTTCCACTCCATTCTGAAATTTTTCCAGCTTCTCAGTACATGGTACAGAATAATAAATGGTACCATTATGAAGAACAATTTGTCCTGTAAATAGTAAGCTCTCATATTTCTCTGTGAATGGAAAAATAAAAAAGTTATGGGGTTTGGAAGACCGGGAGTCAGAAACGAAAATTGAAAAATTTATCTGGTGGGAAAGGGTTAATGCACGCACAACACATTTTTATTTAGGCGAAATAATTGCAGAATTTAGAATCTGTTTGAATTTGTAATTACATTTTGATTGTACTAAAAATCCCATTAGAAAATTTTCTCTTTCATAGGAGTTTTCCGGGATAATTGTAAACAACTGCTGCTGATACGTCATTGGTACTCAACATGTGACCGCCGTGGCCACAGGGGTCACCTGAGCCCGTGCATTTGTGGCCCAAGAAGTTGGAGGAACGGGAGACGTACCACATGAACCAAGGTATCATTTCTTTTTTTTATTTTACCCCATCCCCTGCCCGTTTTTCAATTACCCTGGAAAACCCCCCTTATGCTAATACTTGATGACCTGTGCCACTACGACAGAGAATGTTGTTGGGGCAAAACCAAGGGGAGAATTTAGCATGGCCTTTTACCTGTTTTCTCATGGTAAAATATTGGAAATTTTAGCGCACCCCATTTTTAGCTCAAAATAGTCAACCTTTTTTCTCTTCTTTCTGCACTTCTTAAAGGCGTGTACCTCTTAATAAATTTGGTGCTTCTTACTCCATTGACCTTCAAATTAAGACTGGAAGATGAATAAAATTCAATGACATAAATTCCCCTTTAGCGCACAGACAGTCCTGGGGTCCTTGGTAGGTCCTTGAGGCTGATGACACAGTCCCCATCCAGGGACCCCATCAAATGAGGGAGCCAAGTTTGATTAGACCACGATCAATTTTGACGGCAATGATCAAAGGGGTTAAAGGGCAGGGATTGGAGGTTCCTCTGATCCTGGCCATGGGAGAAACCGAGCATGGGGCACCTGTATTGGGCTTATTCTATGTAAAAGCGCAACATTGCAGAGTGCGGCCCTTTTATTGCATCTGTAGAAAACCCGTATTGCCAAATCTTTATTATGTGCACTAATAGAGTCAGTCAGGTTGCAGACAATGTGCAGGATCCTACAGGAGCCATTCATCATGTGGCTGTCCGGTGTGAGATGTGCCAGGTCTCTGGGGCACTATAGATGTTCTTCTTTCCTCCATTAATCATCTGTGTATATAACAAAGTTTCTATCCTTGTGCCTATTTCTGTGTGTTCTCTTTTTGTGCCTATTTATAGCCTTTGTACATATCTTTATGTGTAACGGAAATAGGCTCTCTGTGAGATAACGGGGAAGTCACCCCTCCTCTCGCCCTGCATGTTCTATATCTGACACTCATAGTGTGAACATGAGAGCGGTGTGCGAGATGGTCACTACATGCTGTGCCAGAACATACGTCTAATACTCGACATGATACCTTGTGGTCAACCATTGAGTTCCTGTATAACTGTAAATAGTGTCCCCAAGGTATATAAATCCTATGCTGAATGGTTATATTACAGAATGTGATTGAGACAGAACTTATAGAAAGGGAGTCCCATAGTGAGATCTAAAAAGGCCTTCATCCTACATCTTTACAACAGGATCTGCAGTTTCCTATATCTGTATTATACAGCTTGTGTGGCACCGCCAGTCTTTGGACTGTAATAGCATTTGATTTGGTGGGGTCTAGGTGTAAGGATCAGAAGCTAATATACGTGTCCCTTTGGCCATGAATGGCTCTGCTCAACTGGTCCACGGAGAGGCCTGGTTAGGGTTTAGGATAGGCCATCAATGTTAGATCGGTAACAACCTCTCGGCAATGAGCTATATGAAGAAGGCCATGGCACTTGTGAGAGGGATGCTGACTCTTAAAGGAGTTATTTGGGGAATAATAAAACTTACCAGTGCATTCCCTGCACTGGTTAAAGGGGTTATCTAATTTAATGATCTGCAAATACATCCACAGCAGTGCTAAATCCTCACTGTTCCCTTGTGCTCCCTTTGTTGGGCTTTATTTTACTTGCTGCTCCTTCTATCACTGTTATTTTCATGCAGTGAATCTGTGGACAAACTACATTTCCCATGATTCATCTGCCTGCTCTCACTCTCTGTGTACCCCTCCCTTCTCCACTCTCTCCTGCAATGAAATTGCAGGTAATAAATAACTCCCACATCTGAGGTCTCATGATGCTGTGATATTTCGTTTGCAAGCTCACTCCCCTCCTTCCCCCTGTGAGCAGCAAACGAAACATCACAGCAGCATGTGACATCATTACTGACTCCGCTCTGCTCTGACCACAGGCCCATGGAGTAGAGTGGAGTCAGTCATGTGACCAAGAGTTGGAGCGTCAGTGGAGGAGGCAGAGGAACCAGAGCTTCAGTTCTCTGGCGGTCCTCAAAATAGATATAATTGGGACTCTGGGGGACCGAGGAATTTGGAGGTGATCTTGAGGCAGATTCCTTATTGAATGGGAGATAGAACCTGAAAAAATAAGTGTCCTGCTCGATCTTCCAGTGGATTCTGCAACTGATTCAGCCACATAACCCATGGCACAAGACACGCATCTGAGGATGATCAGCGAGTAAAAGCCATGGCGGAAAACCCAGGGCCGGAAAGTGAAGAGGAATTTGATGCGGAAGTCATTTTCTGACATGTGAATGGACTCTTAAGTGTTTGTCAAGTGACAAATCTGCCACTGCTGTCAGTTTCATTGTGCGGCTCCTATGACAGACTGAAGCAGGTGTGAATATAACTTAAGATGCCATAAAAAAGGATAAACTAGGATTACAACCAGAGCTACAAGTAGCCCATAGGGTACACCATGTCTCTAAGGAGTACTTTCGTTGTCACAAGCCTTTCTATCATCCTATTTTTATTCAATTGAGTAGGGGGAAACACTAAGAAGCACTGACCTAGCGGACTCCATAGCAACTGCTAAATGGTCTTCTATTGGCTACATGAATATTATTATAGATGGTAAAGTAGTTTTTTGCTTTGCACAATCCCTTTTTGTTAGTAGGATTGCATCAAGATAAGCTGATCAGCTGTAATATGTGACGGTATCATATCGAGCTGCAAGAGCATTGCCCAGAGCATTATTCTGCCTCCGCCAGCTTGTCCATAGCGTATCTTGGTGCCATCTCTTTTGTTAGGAGTTGTTGGGAGCAGTGGTTATGTGAGGACACACACATGGTGAACAGACTCTGGACAGCCCAGAAAGGCCACCAATAGAAGATCCGCTGATCCAACTACTGGTGTGATGATCTGTGGATCCATCACTTATGACAGTCGGTCACCTCTAGTACTGATACAAGGAACAGCTCAGCGATATGTGCAGGATATTCTGTGACATGTGTTGTCTCTCATGGCAGGGTTTCCAACTAGCATGTTTCAGGAGGATAATGCTCGCCCACTGCAGAAAAGTTTTCCAGGAATGTCTCCACCAGATTACAACATTTCCTTGGCCTGCCCAGTCGCCAATTGAGCATTTATGGCACCAGCTGGGACTACCTACAAGTGTGCAGGATCTAAATGCCCAGCTGTAACATCAGTGAGCAAATGTCCTGCTGGATACCATACACAACCTGTATACCTCCATGTCTAACCGTATTTCATCTTGTAACCAGGCTAGAGGTGGCCCAACAGGGTCCTAGAGACTCCTTTGTCCAGTTTTCCCCAATAATTTTCTCCTTTGGCTGTAATATTGTAACCTTGTACATATATCATCATTACATTCACACTGAGGAAGTTTCATTTCATTCCAACAATTCCTTGTTGGTGCAGGATTTTTTTTTTTGTCAATAGGTGTACTTCACCTGTCAGTGGTTTTAAAGGGGTTATCCAGTTCTTTTATATTAATGACACTTATCCTCAAGAAAGGTCATCAATAAGATATCAGTGGAGTTCAGACACCTTGGACCCCCGCTGATCAGCAATGTGATGCTAGGTTCAGGGTTGTCAGGGCTATGTCCAGCGTCCTGGCGTTCTTCAGCGCCAGCTACAGTGTGCCCTGGAGTTGGCACTGGAGGATGGCCTGGACAGGAGCGTGAGTAAAAATTATCGTCCGCTACCTATTGCGATAATACAATAGTAGTGTCGCCGATTAAAAATATAATAAAGCCCCTCCCCTTGTTTATTCCACCAACATATCATGGTGTGGGGGCCAGAAAAGGGGGAAAGGGGGTTATATACTGTTGGGGGGGGGACATAAAAAGGGGGTCATATATTATGGGAAGGCCAAAAAAAGGAGGGCATATACTGTGTGGGGGCCAAAAAAGGGGGTCATATACTGGGGGGCGGGGCAAAAAAGGGGGACATAAAAAGGGGTCATATACTGTGGGGGGGCATAAAAAAGGGGTTATAAAGTGTTGGGGGGCCGTAAAAGGGGGGGTCACATACTGTGGGTCATATACTGTGGATGGGCCAAAAAAAGGGGGTGATATATTGTAGGGTGGTGGAAAGGGGGTTATAACCTGTGGGGGGGCCAAAAAAGGTGATCATATACTGTGGGGGGGGGGCAAAAAACAGTGGTCGTATACTATGTGGGATACAAAAAATGTTGGATTGTGTACCATGTTGTGGCCAAATAAGGGGATTTTTTGATCTGCAAATAGGGGGTGTGTCCTACAATTTTGATTAGGGGGCCCCAACTTGCAACCAAAGATAGCTGGGTTGGGTATCTATTTTTTTGTTGGGTGTGGGGGCACCTTGCTATGGTTCGCATCAGGCAGCAGAGAGGCTAGGTTCCTCCCTGGCCATAGCCCCTTTCACAGCTGATCAGTGGAGGTCCTGGATGTTGGTTCCTCATCTTGATTCTATCCCGAGGATAGGTCTTCAATAACAATGAGCTGGACAACCCCTTTAATATCATGGCCCATAGGTGTGCATATATAGTCACACACTTGTCCTTAAATAATAGATTTTAAAGCGGAAGTGTGTTCAAGAGAGGGAGGAACTGAGAGACTGCAAAAAGTCAGAGAGACAAAGCTTGCACAAGAGACACTGCAAAGGAGAGGAAGGGAAACGCGTAGCGAAGGCAGAAAGAGTCTGCAAGATCAAGGGAAAGAGACCCGCAAGAATGAGACATCAGAAAGGGTTGCAAAGCAGAAGAGACAGCACGAACTATGGGTTTAGTCACTTGTGAGACAGATGCTCAGAGAAGACAGTGAGTTATAATGAGGGAGGATAGCCTGAGATGGTGAGGAAGCCTCAACTGTTACTCAAAGGAAGAGATACCGAGGAGTAGAGGGAGTATAGACAGTGGTTTTAGTGGTGCTGACATTACAAGACTGTAGGTTAGGGTGAAACTGCACTACTGAGAAGAGGCGAGAGTGTTACCCGAAATAAGCAAGCCAATTGGTGTAGGGGATGGATGGGGGTTTGGTAAAACAGGGGGCTCTGTATGTGCAGCATCAGCAGCGGTTTGGAAAGGTGAGTGTAAAACTATGTACTTTATATTAGCTAATTCCACCTTACTACTGTCATGTATATCTATGTATTAGGGTACGTGGACATCACAGAGGGGTATTCCCTAACCAGGACCCTGCTCTATTACAGTGTAGAGTCACTGCAAAAAGGGCCCTACTTTGCAGCCCTTGGCACAGTAATGTACCATATGTCAGTCAATAATGTTAATGCAATCTTGTGGGACATTTAATGTACCTTAAAATTAGAAATGTAATGGAAGAAGAGCTCCCACATTGGGCGATTGCTTAGATAGCAATTCCTTGGAGGGAAATACTTCCACATGCCATGGAGTGACAGTCATAAAAACCTGACTATGATATATAGCATCCTACAACCTGCATTGCTGACAGGGAACTTGAGAACTTCTGCTGACCTGCATATTATGCAAAGAACTGATATCATATTTAAACTGGTTTCAAAGCTAGAATATCCCTTTAAAGAGGTTCTCCGCTTTGGGCATTCCCTACTTGTTAGAAGGGTCCCTTGATCTCAAATTGTCCTCCAACTGGGACCTCCAACAGTCAGCTGTAATCTGTGGCAAATCCAGGCAATAAGTGTTTGAATTCCCTATAGCACCTCCGCAGGGAAAATTAAGCATTACATAGTGTCCATTAAAAACCAATGGGCTGTCTGTGTAATGTAGGACAGGTCCTCCCTAGCAAGAGACACTCTTTTAATAAGTCTCCACTAATAGGAAGAAGATACTGAAGAGGACCCCCGTTTACTTAGAAGTGGATGTAGCACAGTGGGTTTTCTAAAGTGGACAAGCCCTTTAAGCGTCAGTTGCAGGACACTTACATGGTCTTCACATGGTAAACTAGCAGCCCAGAGCTGACAGCAAAGATTTACCCTGTCAATAACGAGAAGCTATAGCTCAGGACCTCTTCTCTTCATAATGGGTTCCGTCTGCAGTGCTTTTTCCCAATTTCTCAATGGCCACTTTGAGTTTTTTTTCTAGTGTCAACTGGGAAACCATCAGTACTACTGTGGGAACTACAAGGACTAGGATATTCCAGCAGTGTGTGATTGGTGACTGCTGTTATCCTCATCTCAAGGACACAACATAGTTTTACCAGACACAGCACCACTGTAAGAAAACAAGCCCGAGAGTGCAATACGTGAAAATGGACCCAAGAGTCCAATCCGTAAAAATGTAGCGCATGCGCTGTTATCTGCATAGCTGGATACCCTGCCTTGGCATTGTACAGGGGAAACTTAGAAGAGGACCCACCTAACCCTGTGTCATTATCAGGATCAGTGGGTGTCAATGATTAAGTAATGGAATATTCTGCCGACATGCCATCACGTCACAACCTGTCGTGTAGATCTGGTACTTCATACAGCCCTGCAGAATAAAGTTAAGGATTTTACAGCCCCCCAAACAAAAATTAACAGAGGGCAATAATGTACCCAGCGATCACACATGAATTGTAAGATCAGTGGTTGACTATAGGGAGGGCAATTGATGTTGTGAGCGCAATCCGCTCTAAGTATCGCCGTATTGAAGTCCAAATTCATAAAGTTGATGTAAGAGCTAACTCAGAGAGAGAGATACACACATATGCACAGCTTTGTGTATATAGTGGGTTCTGCTTTAATGGAGGGAAACATTTGTTTTTTAAGTACAGTAGACAAAGAACAGGTCGGGTTACTGTAATTAACATAACATGATTGGTGGCAAAGTTGTAAAATAGTTCTGGCACATGGCCATTGGATAAGAGACAAAAGAGAGGCTCATCCCCTTAAGCCATGTGGTGGGGGGATGAGCTCTCTAGACAAAAGAGGAATGTAAAATGGCTACAGGCATGGTCCACATGGTAGTGAAATCTAAAATGGAGGATACAGTAGCTGAGTCATCCTCCACATTTCCCTCCTTTTGTAAATGATATAACCCATACCCAGGGTACATTAGGATCTGCTAATCAGATCCTGAGGACTTTTATGTAGAATTCACCTCATTCCCCATGGATATGTTATACCATTTACATACCTATTGGTCTAAAACACTCAGAGGGATGCCTTCACTGTCATGTTTATCAGTGTGTCTGACCACCCTTACAACCTGCAAACCCACTGTCTTGGGTTTGGACCTCTTTCTAGAAAGTTTCTTTACAAGCCAGAATATAAACTTTATAGTCAAATAGATGCAAAAACACAGCAATAATATTTGAAATATTCCCTGTAATATTCCCATAAACCATCCACCTAATCCCTTAAACCAATTGGCAGGATTTAAGAACGAAAAAGTATCTGACCACCAACTGTCCTGTGTCTTCTGATGTTCTTTGATCCATTTTTCTCTAAGTTCTTTGACCTTATCAATCCCTGCCCACACTTGAAGATTCCCTTCAGAGTTGATATAGTGACAACAGGAAGGTCCAATAATCTGATACATTCCCCCTGTGCTGCTGTGAGATAGTCAAGGACTATGGTGTGTTGATTGCTGACTATTATGAGCTGTCCTTGTATCATATTAGTGGCATTCAACAGGCCTAGAATGGTGTATATCTGCTCATCTAGATAATCGGTGGATTCTACTAACTTGTCCCAAGTTTGCATAACCATGGGATACAAGAGTATTGTGCTGATGATTCTGTTGCTTATACCCATTGAAACCACATGGGGTCGCCCATCTTTCCTAGGGTGATTGTCTGCTGCACACTTGTACAAAGTATGACGGGGTATTATCTCAGGCTTCACATGTTCATGGGCAATTATGAAGGTGGCTGGTGTCAGTCTAGCTAGAGTACAAGTCCCCTCTCCCCCTGGGGGTAGCCACTTGTATGCCTGATGACCACATACTAGATATACATCCTTAGGCAATATGCATGCTCTCCGAAGCTGAACTAGGCAATAGAGGTAGCTAAAGAGTCTCTGCATGGGGGGGTTTTGCACACCACTTACCCCCCGTCTCTATGTCTCTTTGGGGTCCGGTGCTCTGTATCAGACACCCCTGATTATCCTTAACTAGTCCCGTTCTATTGAGGAATTGTGCTCTGGACAACCCTTTATTCCCTCTGTGAACCATCTGTCACTATCTTGTAAGGGGGCATGAATCTTTTTCTTAGAAATGAAATCCACTTTACCTGACCTTACAATAGAGGTGCTTGGCAGACTAAGGCTAATATTAAGCTCTTCTGTGGGAATGATACCAGCATGATATGGGACTTTGAATTTATGTTCACATTTTCCTTTTTCCAATCATACCACTTGCTTGGTCTACCTGTCAGGTTTAGCTGTAACCATGGGAGGGTCACCCAATCTGCTATGGGAATTGGAACAAAGTGATTATTACTGATGTCCATTCCCTTATAAGTCACTGGACTTCACGAAACATTATGAAAACAGAAGTCATTAAGAGAAAAACTCATCTAGGTCAAGAGGGAGTGCTAGATAAAACATAGTCTTTGGAGAACCAGGGCTGTGAGTACAGATCCGACAATCCCTGGGTTCTTCCTACTCATCCTAATTAACAGTTAACACCTGATGGTGTTTAATCAATTTATTGTCCCATTCTTCTTTTAGAACAAGCTCACTGGTTGTGTCACCAGGGCTAGGATCACCAGTAGGTACCAGATCCTTTCAGTCCTCTTCCGGGCAGGTCACATTTTTACAGTGACTAGCGTGGATCCACGTCGACTTTCCTTCTAACTTGACTGAAGAGGATGTTGTCAGGAGCACTTGGAAAGGACCATCAAACCGTGGATCAAGGCTCTCACGTGTCTCTTTACCACCACCCAGTCTCCTGGCTTTAGGGAATGTGTTTCCAGTACACGGTTTGGATCTAGAAGAGAACTTTCCAGGGAAGTGAGTGCCAGTATCACTTTCGATGGTCTCGGGGATCCCATATCTGCACACTACTTCTTTAAGTAGTTTATCTGCAGTTGCTTTAGCAGTGGCTTTCTGTACCGGAAATGCCTCAGGCCATCCTGAAAAGAGATCAACACACACAAGCACGTACTCATACCTTCCCACCTTTGGTAACTGTATATAGTCAACCTGCAATCTCTGAAACGGGTACAAGGGCTTTGGGGAGTGTTTCTGAGGAACCTTTACTTTTTGGCCCACATTATGCCTAGCACATGTCATGCAGGCTTGCACATATCTGGCTGCAGTTGTGCTAAAACCTGGAGCTACCCATCGTTGCTCACCAGGTCACACATGGCTGTTTTTGAGTGGTGCACTTGAGAATGAGCTGCTTGCGCCATCATTGGGAACAATGCTCTATGTAAACATACTCTCTTACCCCTGAACATCAGGCCTTGCTCATCTTCTTTTGCACTTTGCTGCTCCCAAGTCTTCTTTTCTTCTGGACCGGCTTGGTCCTGCAATGTTTTTAGAACCTGAAATGAGAGCTGTTCTGGTTTGGTGACCACCAGTGCTGAGGCATGTTCCCTAGGCTTTTCTGCAGCTAGTTTGGCTGCAGCATCTGCCCTCGCATTATCTCTACTCTCTTTTATATCAGCCTTGGTGGCAGCATGATCTCCATCAGCTCCTGAATAGCCTGGAAATCCTTTATAAGCATACCATTAGAACTAAGGTAAGCTCTTACTCTCCACATCAGACTATAGTCTTATTCTATATCAAAGGCATAGCGGGCTTACCCTCAGCTATTTTACACCGTTTCAGTGAGTGCTTTCAGTTCAGCTTCTTGAGCTGAGACCTGTGGGGGTAATGGTTCTGCTTGGTTACCTCATATTCACTGGCATATCTGGTATAGAATTTGCCATCCTTCCCAAATCGAGAGCCATCTACAAAAGAACTCAAAATAAGAGTTAGCAATAGATTCATCATTTACATGACCAAATCCTACAGTTTCTTGCTGCATCAGTTATATACAGTTCATCAGAAAATACACGTGTGTACAGGTTGTTTCACTGTTGTCCTTCCTTTTCCCCCCTTGAATCTATTGGTAACCGGGTATAGGGATGGAGTGCCGTGCAGCGTGCAAGGGTGACATTAGGAGGCATAAGTAAGGCACACTATAATCTAAGTTGTCTAGCCATTGAAATGTGCTTAGGCTGGGACAATATGCCATGTACATCATGAGGAGTAAGTACTGTGATAGGGAAATCCAATACGATTTCTGCACCTTTCTCCAGGGACAATTGGATCGCAGCTACTGCCCTAACACAAGAAGGTGCTCCTCTGGACACTGGGTCTAATCTAGCAGAATAGTAAACTATTGGTCTTTGTTGGTGTCCATGAGTCTGAGTAAGCACTGCTGTTGTGTGTCCCGACATTTCTGTACAGTAAAGAGAAAAACTCTCGTCATAATTAGGAAGTCCTAAAACTTGTGTAAATAAGTGCCAACTTAATGGAGTGGAAGTTTTCCACTGCTTGTTCTGGTTTAGTAATGCAGTCATAGAGAGGTTGCATTAACAGGGATACATTACAGATCCACTGTCTGCAGTAGTACACAAGGCCTAAAAATGTCCTAAGTTGTACCACCCCATTCGGGGGTTTAGGCTCCTGTATGACCTGAAGTCTATCAGGGGTCAGATTTCCTTGTAAAATGCAATGACCTAGAAAAACAACTTTAGTAAGGCAGAACTGCAATTTGGACTTAGATGCTTTACATCCATTTTCTGCTAAAAAAAAAAAAAAAAAAAAAAAAAAAGAAGCACAACAGAGATACTGATGCTTGTACATATCTTCTAGGAGGGGCAACATAAAAGCAGGTCATCCACATACTGGAGTAGTACCACACCCTGCAGTATACAGGGTGGGAGAATGCTGTGCCCCTTGTGGTAGCACTGTCCAGGCATATTGTTTACCCTTCAAGGTAAATGCAATGTCACCATTACTGGGGGTACTGGCAATTTGCCTATATCTGTTTTTCCTTTTGCCAGAGGTAATCGGGCACACAACTTAGATGTTCCTTTACACTAACTACCTCTGCATTGTTTTGCTTTGTCAGGAAAACCAGGGAGTGTAGGGAACATAAGGTGTCTTCTGACATTACTGGTAACAGTGAGACCGTCCCATCTGGCTCATACACAATGTGAGCCATTAGGGCTTGTAAAACGTCTGATCCCACCAAGTTAACTGAGGCAGACTCACTGACAAGGAATCTAGTGGTAATCGTAAGTTATCTCATAGGGAAAAAAAAACATTGTCAGCATGCAAAACAGGCTTGCTAGCTCCAGTATCCACCAACAACCCACAAGTTCTCCCCTCAGGCAATTGTAGGGAGATCATAGGGGGGGGCCTCAGTTTATCAGGTACTGATATTAAATGCACGCTTACTGGAGTACCTATTTCTTATTGATGGTTATTGTCAGAATCCTCCTGTCTGTCTTTGGGTCTCCCATCTTGGAACTTTGCAGTTCCAGGCAAAATGTCTGGATTCAACACATTCCAACATTTAAGCACATGCTATAGGCAATAAACATTCAGACATCTTCAAAGACAATGACATTCCTTCCTGTGTCTAATAAGTTCAACCCCCACCTCATTAGCATACACATAGTTGGATTTTATCTCTCCTTCCATCTTTTAAATTGTCAGCTCATTTAGACTATCCAGAACAAGTAAAACTAGTCTTGAGCTCCTACACACTCCACAATTACAAACAATTCAATGACTACACAAAATACACGATAAATACACAAAATATCCTCAATCAGTGAAGCAAGCAGAAGAAATGGGAGAGCTTATAATATAATTTCAAAGTCAATTTATATCGTGGCCACGGTCTCCCAATTCAACTTACCAAGCAACATCTGTATAACTAGTCAGACATCTACTCAAATCCTAAGCAGATACAGGATTTCTAGACCATATACATGACTCTATCATACACTTTCTTGCAATTCATAGCATTCATTCTGTCACACTCATAAATTCCTTCAAATGTGCATTATAAACAAATAGACATTACAAAACGGATATGCGAGTTACTTCTAACTCACTGAAACAATGGATTTTCTTCTACAAACATGTACACAATACTCTAGATTAGGCCTTCTATTGTTTATTTTCCCGCCTTTCCTCTAAGACTATCCCTTCCTGCCCCTCCTCCCCTGAGTCATCTTCCTCTCCCCCACCATGTAAATCAACCTCCTTTTGTAGTATGGGCATGGGTCTTGCTTCAATAGAATTTAAGTCTAACCTAGGGATAGTGATTTTGGGGATAGTTCCCTCACCCTTAGGGTCCTTTATCATAGGATACAAATTAGCCTTTTTTGGTTTTTCTGAATTGCCATGGTTAGGTTTGGGTTTAGGGGCTCCACAGTTTGAGCAGTTTTCTCCCCAGGAGGGGTTTTGTTGTCCACATACCCCACATATCCAACCAGCTGGATCATACGGAGGTGGCCTCCTATATACCATCATTGGGGCTGCATAGTATGGTGATGTTTGAATAAATGGGTTATGTGGACTGAGGAGTGGGGGCACACACAGAGGGGAGGAAACTCCCAGATCATCTGCTTTTTGTGTGTTCTCCTCCTTTGAGGGTTTCAGTGGCTCCTCTTTTGAGGCGTTTAGCACCTCCCCCTCACATGGGCTTGGAGTCTTTTCTGTAAAACACTCATATAACACCTTATCTCCAATAGTTGTCTCTCTATATCCTTTTTTTTTTTTTTTTTTTGTCACTTCCTCTGCTACTTTCATCCATATTTTGCATTGTTCAACTAGTTTATTATCTTTCAACCATCCGCGCTGTTCTTCTGAAAGTTTCTGCCACATTTCAACATCTAAACATCCTGTCTTTGGCATACCAGCCTTTTTGAACATTTTCTGGCACCCCTTCACTGCATTAGCACCCTCTCTTGCTCTCACAATCTCTATAGCTGGAATTCCTCTATTCTTAGGATCAGCCTCACACCTCCCAGGAAAATTCCCCATGATTTGCCAAATCTTCTGTGTCGAACCTCAAAAGGGTACAAACAACGGTACCGTTACCCCTCGGGCGCCCAGCGCCTAACGACACCTTCTTATGCGCAAACCTACAAAAGAGATATCTCTCGGGCGCCCAGCGCTTAATTAAGGCAACGTCTTGCCTTAAAGCCTCAAAAGGATATCTCTCGGCACCAAAAAGTGTTAACTACGTACAAGGAACTCATACAGTAACCCCAGGCTACTACTTTCTCCTCTACCTTGAGGAGAAAGGGCAATGGGCTAATCTTTCCTGGCTAATCTTTCCTTAATAACTTTCCACAGGGTTAAACACATAAACAAACCAAATGGGGTGTATACCAAAAACATAGCAGAAAATTTCTACATTAGTTATTCTTCAAATACGGATACTTCATAAACAGGGTTCTTAAAAAGACCAGAGGATTTACTTTTCTTACAACTCACCCGGCATCCAGAGAGGGCGCACAAGACAATGAGGAGTGGAAAGTGGAGACAGTAAGAATAAGGCTTCTTACCCTGCAGCTGCTTTTGATCCAGTTTCCAAATTCTCCTTGTCCCATTGTCCTTTCCGTCTGTTTTGTCCAGATGTGTAGTAATTTACCTCTGGCCCACCCAGGGACGCCAATTTCTGTGAGCGCAATCCGCTCTAAGTATCGCCGTATTGAAGTCCAAATTCATAAAGTTGATGTAAGAGCTAACTCAGAGAGAGAGATACACACATATGCACAGCTTTGTGTATATAGTGGGTTCTGCTTTAATGGAGGGAAACATTTGTTTTTTAAGTACAGTAGACAAAGAACAGGTCGGGTTACTGTAATTAACATAACATGATTGGTGGCAAAGTTGTAAAATAGTTCTGGCACATGGCCATTGGATAAGAGACAAAAGACAAAAGAGAGGCTCATCCCCTTAAGCCATGTGGTGGGGGGGGATGAGCTCTCTAGACAAAAGAGGAATGTAAAATGGCTACAGGCATGGTCCACATGGTAGTGAAATCTAAAATGGAGGATACAGTAGCTGAGTCATCCTCCACAATGTCATTGCAGGAATTCCGCAACCAAAGATCAGTACAGAATACCAGTGAGCTGCCACTGGAACGGCAGGGAAAAGGACAGTCAAGTATGACTTTTCAGTGGGCCCATACACACAGACGTAGTTTTTGCGGCTGTGCGTCTGGGCCGAATTGAAGAGAGGCAGGCTCTTCTGCTCTAGTGTCAGCAATAATCTAGGTCTCAGCCACAATACAGACTTCTCTTCCTTTCCTGTTACTGCTGCTCTGCATATGGTTACAGTCTGCATGTATGGGCCTGTGAGAAAATGGAACAGACAGCACATGGATGGCATCTACATCAGCTTTCCACGAGCCCATACATTTCAGTGAATGACCACAGGGATAGGACCTGTTCTGGATTTTGTAACCAGGCTCACGGCTCACCATGCAAGTCCATTAAAAAACCATAGTCGTGTATATGATAGAAAGGAATGGGTCAGTGTGCTGTCTATTAAAAACATGGATATCATACTGACAAAAACTACGGTCATTTGCACGAAGCCTATAGTCCAGTGTAATGCTGGTGCTCTGTGCTAACCACTACTAGCAGGCCCCATCCTCTGTTTATTTTGGTTTTATCACCATGCAGCCCATACTTCCCCATGTCGCCATCCTCCTGCTGCTAACGCACCTTGGCCTGCCCATAGGATCGGTGAGCAACTTGAGGGTTGACATGTTTACCTCTGTACCTCACAACCAATCCCAGAATATTTTGGTCTTCTTATACCTGCTCAGTCTTCTGCACAGCGCCTGAGCAACATAGGTTCTTGGTTATCCAGTTCCTGTGAGGGTTTCATCACTGTGACCGTGTATTGACCTTGGCCTGTTTCCTGACTCTGCTACTGAGTCTGTTCCTGACCTCCTGACCTCCTTTGTATATGACCTTTTGGCTTTCAACAACTCTGCATCTCCACTGCCTGCCCCTGACCTTCGGACCAGAATCGACCACTCTCTTGCCTGACCCTCTGGTGCTTCACATTGGAATCTCTCTGGCTTTTAGGTCAGCTGTCACCTATAACAGGACCCCTGTGAGAGGGAGCAACCTGGTAGTCTCCCCACAACAAAGACCAGATCCTTGTACAGGGGTTACAAAGTGAAAACAGGGAGGCTACTTAGATAACGCCCTTGGGAATAACCCAAAGTCAGACTGGTTAGGTGGCACAGTAGGTCCACGATCCTCTCTCTGTTACATCCAGCAAGGAGAGGAGTTGTCTTCCCCACAGAGGACTAGGAGGGGTGGGGGGCAGTGTGGAATCTTAGGTGGCATTCGTAATGAGGGTTAAATAGAGGCATTGTAAGTGGAAGCATCCGTGTCATTGTTAACTTTAACGGCAGTATTAAGTGTGGCATTGTTCATGGGGACACTTCGGTGCCATTGTCAATAGGGGCACTTTGGTTGCAGCGAGAGAGCTGCGGCGACTTTATTAAAGAAAGACAATAAGGCTGTTGTAAGTACATGTTCTTCTTTCCATTTTATTTTCTTACATCTCCTTGACTGCAAGGTTCCTAACCCTGCTTTACGAGATGAGAACATCCCTTTAATAAATAGTGACTGCCGTGGGCCCATGGCCAATGTAACAAGAAGTAAATAGAAATATGATATATCACATAATCCCTGCTTCTTCACATTATTCTGTCAATTCCTGTTTATATTGTGATCACTGACGTGTCATTTTTCACTTCCTCTGTCTATAATATGTATACACCCTAATGGTGACTTTTAGTATCCGATGTCACTACACTCTAATACGCCTATGGAAAAAGAACATGAAAAAGTGAATGAATATGTAATTGTATTATTATAAGAATATATCATTGAGAACAGGACCAGATGTTGTCTTTTTAGTGGAGGATACCCAATGTAGATTGTTATAATCTGTGAGTGGTGCCAGTGTAATGGGCAGGGATGGTAAGGCAAATGGGCAATGGTTGTTCACCCCATGTGTGCTGTGCCTTCCTTCTGCTGTAGTGAACAACCAATGCCCATTTGCCTTACCATCCCTGCCCATTACCCTGGCACCAGTCACAGATTATAACATTGTAGTGCATAGAAAATCTACATTGGTAATCCTCCACAGGTTGGCAAGAACAACCTTAAGCCTCATAGGCATAGGCTTAAAGGGGTTGTCCAGGAATTTGACAAACTATGGAGGGGTCTGGGGCAGGTGTAACATAAAAGAAATCATACTCACCTGTCACTGTTGCTTTGTTGTCTGCCGCCACAGTCTGTTCGGTCGCCTGCCATGCCTTGGTCCCTCATATGACATCACTGTTCCCTCTCCAGAAACAGCTGAAGCCAGTGATTGGGTCTCGGTAGTCATGTGGGACGCAGGGCTTCCAGGGACTCAGGTACAGCGCGACCCCAGGGGCTGCAGTAGCAGACAATGTAGATCCAGGAACAGATGAGAATGTTTTTTTATGTTACACCTGCCCTGGACCCTTATAAGGCTAGGGCCCCATGTGGTGTAAACAGCACAGTTTGCTTGCGGCGGAAACGAGCAAATCTAGCGAATCCCATCCACACATTGCAGAAAAATACGCGCAGATGAAATACTGCAATTTCCAAAACAGGCGCGTTTTTGTAAATCACAGCATGACAATTATACCTACGGAAAAGCTGGTGGTTTCTCTATAGGCATAATAGAAGCAGAAAGTCCGCAGAGGGAAACTTTGTGAACTTTCTGTGAAAAGCGTTGTGGGAAAAACTGCAATGCGTTTCTGCCGTAGTTTTTTCCGCAGCGCATTTTTCTCTTCGCTTGCTTCGTGCGGAAACTGAGCAGAAACCTCATGGGGTCTGCGGGTTTCCCAGGTAAACCGCTTTTTATGCATATAGGTTTCCGTTCGGGGGGGTCCCCAAGCAGACTTCCCGAACGGAAACCCGAACGCAGATGTGAATCAGGCCTAAGACCTATCCTTAGGACAGGTCATCAATATCAGATTGGTGGGAATCCGATTCCCTGCATCCCTACTGATCAGCTGTTTGAAGAGATCATGGAGCTTAGGTAATCACCAATTCCACTTCATGGGCCAGTGACATCATACCTCTTGGTCACAAGGTCATGCTACGGCTCAGTCCCATTAAAACAAACAGGACTGACCTGCAATACCAACCACAACTGCAATACAATGTAGGGCGCTGTGCTGGATAAGCAGTTATGAGAATGCAGCAATTGTCCTAACACTGAACCCCCTTCAAACAGCTCATTAGTTGTGGTGGCGGTTGTCAGACCCCCACTAATCTGATATTGATGAACTATTCTAATGGTAGGTCATCAATATCATAGTTCTGGAAAACCTTTAATGGTTACAGTTCTTGTACAAAACTTGGAGGAGGCTCAGTATAATGATGACAAATGTGTTATGGTGATGGTGGCTGTACACTAGACGCTTTTTCACATCGCTGCGGATGGGGCGGTGGTGTCTCAGTCGCACAGTTATTGTAAGTCCCTTGCAGTGCTCACTTTCTAGCCTGTCATACACTCAGTAGGTGCCTGGTTTTCCCTCTGCAACAGGTTCTTCTTCCTCTTTAGCTTGCGCCACACTTGGACGCTCTCGTTCTAACCAGCTTGCAGCCTACTTGACTTCTCCTCTCTTTCCATGACCCCTAAGCACACTCTTCTCTCAGGACCCCAACCAGCGGACTTCTGCCTGCCATGTGGCTAAGGTTAGGTTCACATCTGCGTTGGAGTCTCCGTACGAGACTCCGCTGCAGATTCTGCTTAAAATTGGTGGAGGACTGAGGACTTTTCTCTCTGCTGGTTTCAGTATAAAATTGTTGGAAACTGGGTGGAAGCTCAGCAGACCCCATTATAGTCTATGTAACCGCTTTTTAAGTGGACAGGGTTTCCGTATTTCGGGTCCCCAGGCGGACCCGAGGGACGGAAACCGAACGCTAGTGTGAACCTAGTGTTAGCCACATTCTGTCTCTGTTTCTATTGCAAATCCTTATATAACTCAGGAAATAGTGACCAACATGTAACATAATAGAGGTGAGTTTTTTACAGAGCTTTTTGCAGGAGGATATTGAGGTGAAATCCACCTCAAAAAACGGCTCCCATTCATTTTAGTGGGAGTCAGTAGCAGTCTTTCTTTTCACTCTAATTTTTTCTAAGACAGAAAAAAAGTGACATGAGCTATCTTCGGGCGGAATCCACCTTGAAAAACCCATTGTAATCAATGGGAGATGGAAAAAACGTAAGGGTGGTTTCACACTTGCGCTGGAGTCCGTTCGATGCCAATCCGACTGAAAATCTCGGGAAACTGGATAGGCACCGGATAGCTACAGGTTAGTGACACATTGCTTAAAAGCCTATTCATTTGAATGGGTTTTTAAAGCAATGCGCAGGTGTGCGCTTACACCCTCTGTGCCGCGAATCCAGTTTTTTTTCGCTGGAAACGAAGTCCTGCATGTCTGACTTTGTTTCTGATGAAAAAACTGGATTCGCGGCGCAGAGGGTGTAAGCGCACACCCGCGCATTGCTTTAAAAACCCATTCAGAATGGGTTTTTAAGCAATGCGTCTCTAACCTGTAGCTATCTGATGCCTATACAGTTTCCCGAGATTTTCAGTCGGATTGGCATCGGACGGACTCCAGCACAAGTGTGAACCCACCCTAACATGTTTTTTTTATGTAGTTTTTGAAAAAACCGTATCAAAAACCGGAAGCGTTTTTTTTTAAGTGGATTTTACAGGTCCATACAGTGTGCTGGAGTAAAAAAAAAAAAAAAAAACGCAAAACAAACCCCACATTGCATATTTTCATAATTCCTGAAGCAGATTTTTTCAGCCTACAAAATGTGTGAACATACCCTAATGCAGTTAACTAGTACTTTACATAGCAAATAACATGTCACACCCTGTCATCCATTAGTTCACAGCCAGTAAGTGCTCTTGCCAGTGGAAAGAGGAATACTATGCACAATTCCTCTTTACCTTGTACGCTTATATACAGTGTAGAGGTAAAATCTCAGGAATTATCCCCTGCTTATGGGAACGAGAGATGAAGCTGATTACTGACAGCGCTGTTCTCTGTGCAGTGGTGGAACTGAGTCATTGCAGCCTAGCTCCTATTCAAATGAAGTGCAGTACCTGATCTGGCCACTAAACAGAGAACAGCACTGTCAGCTTCCTGCTCCATTCTCTGTTTATCAGATTGTGAACCGAGAGCAAGGCAGGTGGTTTGGACTCCGCAACCAGAAATGAACGCACACGCGGTAGTTCAAGAAAAAAAAAATATATTTACTATAAGTTAATAAAGGCTAGTTAAAGGTAAAATGACAGGGCTAAAGACAAGCAAAATATACAATATAGCATGAACAATTTCAAGGCAAATTCTGCAATGGTTTCTACTTTTACTCTGTCCACTTCTGCAGTATGGACACTGAATGAACAATATACTCAAAACTATCCCTAACTGACCCTGACTTCACATTTGGGTGCACCCCCTTTTCCCCAGTGGTCCAGGTGGACCGCTTACAGTCCGTAGAAGCGCGCGGTGGGGCCCAAAGTCGGTCCTTTCTTTTATAGTGAAGCGTCCTCTCCTCACGGTTATCAGGATCTTGGGAGAAATGAAGTCCTCTTTAACAGACAGGGAAACCAACTGAATGCAATGTAATCCAACAGTAGATTCCACTCAGCACACTGACAGTCCTGCCGAATCCATACACTGAGCTGGGATGTAAGCCGGGATTTAGCAGGTGCTGTCCAGTACATCAACAGCACTGCGAGTCTCTATCTGTGGTATCCATATACACAGTCACAATGTCAGTCTCACTGATCAGCCACTGAGCACAGTTCCTTTCACGTGGACTCACTAGTCCTGTTGTCTCTTTACACTCTGTTTGTCTCTGGACCAAGATACAGCTTAGCTGTACAGAAAAATCTCCACACCAGTTCAATACAACACTTGCCAAGATGGCTGCTGCTCTCTGTCTCGTCACTTCCTGCTTCTCTGCTCACACTCTGTCTGCAGAACAGGCAGGCTGACATAAAAGGGGGGGGGGTCTCACTCCAGCATCATGTCACAATTACAATGGCTGCTGTCTTAAAGGAACAGAATCACAGAAATACATTCAACATTAACAGTTTATACAGACAAATGAAGCTTAAGACAACATTGGCTGTCTCTTACATATTCCCCCCCACTTTAAGAGTGGCAGTCCCTGCCTATGACTGTATATCCAGAGGGTTGTACTTTTATGCACAGGGTGGTAGTATACCGATGTATGGCAGGCCAAACAAACTCATCCTGCGCATACCGAACAGGGGGAATACCAGCATTTGGCCTAGTGGTCTGTCTGAGGACCGGTGGTATATTATGGGGTGCTGCAGCTATGGGCTGAGAAGGACCAGCGGATTCCGCACCAGAGGGGGCACAGGCCGGAGATACAGTAGTCACAGGTGGAACATCCCCAGGAGCAGGGATCGGCCAACAATCATCCTCCTCGTCTGAGGCCCATTCCGCACCTCCATTCTCTGACTGTGGGAGCTCATTCACATTGGCAGGCCCATCGTGATTTGTCCCTTCAGAATGACACAGGCGCAACATATTTCGGTGAAGTACTCGAACACAATCAGTTCCTTCTTTCTGGACCTGGTACACTGGCCCATTCGCATACTTGCGGCCAACAACACGATACGGCAAAGCCTCCCATCTGCTTTCCAATTTCCCTTGGGGTTTCTTGACACGAACTAGCACCAGGTCGCCTGGTTGCAATGGTGCTTCTTGCACTGGGGTCTTATCAGAATGGGGATGTTCTTGCAGGCGCTGCCGCACCAATCGATGGATCGTCTCAAGTCTCTGCCGATGCGCCCGCACCCAAGAGGTTGGATCCCTCGGAGGGAACCCATCCACATCATTCAACTGTAATTCTCCTATACTTCGCCCAGACCGCCCAAAGAGAAGTGTATAAGGAGAGTACCCCGTTGTAGAATGGACCTGATTGTTATAGGCCCACACCATTTCAGACAAGAACTGAGGCCACTGTAACTTCTTGTCTTCCTCCAGAGTCCGCAGCATCTGTAGCAGAGTTCTGTTGAATCTTTCACAGGCCCCATTTCCCTGAGGGTGGTATGGAGTCGTGTGCGACTTCTTTATCCCGTAGATACGTTGAACTTCTTTCATTACGTGTCCCTCAAAGCAGGCGCCCTGGTCGGAGTGGATGCGTTGGGGGCACCCATATACTCGAATGAAATCTTGGCACAGAGCACGAGCTGCTGACTCAGCTGTCTGGTCCTTGGTGGCGGTTACCACCGCAAATTTGGTGAAGTGATCCACCATTACGAGGCAATACTGGTGTCCGCTATTGGATGGGCCCACCATTAGATAGTCTATCATGACGATTTCTAAAGGTTCCTGGGTCACGATGGTTTGCAGGGGAGCTCTCTGTTCTATTGCCTTATGGATCTCACAAGTTCGACAGCTGCGGCATACTTCTTCGACCATTTGACGAAGACCAGGGCAATAAATCAGTCGCTGTAACCAACGAAAGGTCTTCTCATGACCAAAATGTCCATTCTTATTATGAGCCTCAACTGCCAAGGAGCGAGCCAGTTCACTAGGCACCACAATTTGGTATCGAATGTCGATCTCAGAAGGTAAATAGACCTTTCGGCATAGCACTCCATTTTTCATCTCCAACTTTTCCCACTGACTCAAAACAGATAATATCTCACGTGTCAGTCGTTCTCTTTCCTCTCTACAGGGCTTCTGGCCTTTCTCAACACACTTGATCATCTGCGCCAGCCCCTCATGGGTCTGTTGTATCTGTGCCCATTCCTGCCGTGAGGGACCAAAGAAAGGAGCCATTTCAGTCCCCTCCATCTCAAACTGATTAGTGGCGGTCAAGGCCTGTGAAAATCTGCTGAAATCGGGCACCTCCACATGCTCCAACTCATGATCCACGTCTTCTGTGGGGGTCTGGGCAGTTACCCTAGAAAGTCCGTCAGCATTCTGGTTCTCTGTCTTGGACCGATATTTAATGCGGTAATTGAATGTAGACATTCGGGCTATCCACCTCTGCTCTAACGCCCCGAGCTTGGCATTTTCCAGGTGAGCTAGTGGGTTGTTGTCAGTCAGTACTAAAACTTCAGCACCGGTCAAATATTCAGAGAATTTCTCGGTCATGGCCCATACCAGTGCCAACAGCTCCAATTTAAATGAACTATAATTCTCGGGGTTTCTTTCAGAATCTCTCAAAGACCGGCTGCCGTACGCTATGACCCTCTCCTGGCCATCCTGAAGCTGGGAAAGCACTGCTCCAAGACCATACAGGCTTGCATCTGTATATAGCTGGAACGGCAAGTGGTAATCAGCATATGCCAAGATTGGGGCTGTTGTCAGTGCATCCTTCAATGCCTGGAAGGCTTGTTCCTGTTCAGGTCCCCACTTCACGGACCGGTTCTTTGGACCACCGGATGTGCCTCGTAGGAGAGCATTAAGTGGTGCTGCTACCTTGGCGAAATCCTTAATAAACCGTCGATAGTAACCGGCTACTCCAAGGAACGCCCTCACTTCTCGCAGAGTAGTCGGTATCGGCCAATCTTGAACAGCCGCTATCTTGTCTCTTGATGGTCTCACCCCTTCTCCTGATACGCGGTGACCCAAGTAATCAATTTCAGATTGGAACAACCGACATTTACTGGGTTTCAATTTGAGCCCATGTTCCCGCAATCTTCGAAATACTTGCCCCAACTGGTGGAGATGGTCTTCAAAGGTCGCAGAATACACTATAATGTCATCCAAGTAGATGAGAGTGAACTCAAAGTTGAAGTCACCGAGACATTTCTCCATCAACCGCTGAAACGTTCCGGGTGCATTTGTCAACCCGAAGGGCATCCGGTTAAATTCGTATAGTCCCATGGGCAAGATGAATGCCGTCTTCTCCTTGTCTTTTGTGGCCATCGGCACCTGCCAATACCCACTAGCCAGATCTAGTGAGGAGAAGTACCGTGCTCTCCCTAGCGCTGAGAGGGACTCCTCAATCCGTGGCAAGGGGTAGGAATCTCGTACGGTGCAAGCGTTTAACTTCCGATAGTCTACGCAAAATCGGATGGACCCATCTTTTTTTCTTACTAACACCACAGGAGCCGCCCAGGGACTCTGGCTTTCTTGGATGATCCCACCCTGTAGCATCTTAGCTAACAGTTCTTTCACTTCCTGATACAACTGTGGAGGAATTTGTCGGTAGCGCTCTCTAATTGGAGGGGTGTCTCCTGTGGGAATCTCATGGTAGATCCCTGTGGTACATCCAAAATCTTCAGCATACCGTGCAAAGGTGGCTTGGTTCTCCCACAACAGCTCATCTACCTTCTGCACCCATTCCAGAGAACATGAACTTACATCCATCTTCATCTGTTCTCGAATTGCACAGCCATTCCATTCAGAGGTGGGTTCCTCATCTTCTCCCATGGACACAGTTACGGTCCACTCATCCCTTTCAGTCGGCTTCAGCTGCATTGGAGTTACTTTCCTTACTTCCTCCGGAGTCACATAGATGTTAGCCAGCAGCCTCCCTGGGGTCAGGTCCACACTCTGGTCCTGAGTGTTTACACATCGAAGTGGTACTCTTCCATTGCGAACTATTGCCAAGGAACGGGCCACTAGCGGATCAACACCTCCTTCGGCTGCCTGCAGTGGTTCTACCAACACAGCTATGCCCTCTAGTTTCCGACAGGTGCCTACGGGCATGGACACTATTGTCTCCCGACTGGGTGGCAGTGTAACTTTTGTATGCAAAGGAACTGAAATTCGAGCCAGAGGACGCTGTGCATCTGAACTTTTCTGTAAGCCACATGTCCGGATCAGCCGCTGGAAAGCTGTTTGAGTAGGCCGATGGGTGGTGGTTTCTTTCCAATAACCGTGACCTTTCTTTTCAAAGAGGATCTGATCTAATTCTTTTAACACATTCATCCCCAAAATGACAGGGACCTTTACTTCATGTGACTCCTGTACCACCACAATGTCTTTCCTACCTAGATCTTGGCCACATACCCGGACATTCATCCAGGCCACTCCCACGACCGGAACTGGTAACTGGTTAGCTGCGACCACTCGTACGAATGTATGGGGATCATATTTCACATGTTGCCGGAAGTACCGTTCATAACAGTCTCTACTCAAGGTCGTTACTTGGGAACCCGTGTCAATCATCCCGGTAACCGGAATACCCTCCATTTCCACCTGTATGACAGGACTTGCAGCGATCAGGTCATCATCAGGGCATTCTCCCCACATAGTCTCCTTGTCAGTCTCCCCTACTACACGCCCTTCAGCAGCAGGGGACTTCAGTTTAACGGCGGTCTCTCATAAGTTTGTCGCTGCTCTGGACATCTAGCAGCAACGTGGCCCATCCGTCCACACTCCCAGCAGTGTATCCCCCGTCGTTCTGGCCATCTGTTTGGGCCCCTTCGGTAAGCCCCTTCGATTTCTCCTGAGCACTGCACTAAATGATTTGGACCCCTTCGGTAGGTCCTATCCTCACCCCTCCAGCGGGGTGGTGGGTGATTCTGACTTGCTGGGTGTGGATGGCTCACCCTTTCATCTCCAGTCTTCTGGAAGTCTGCAATTTTCATAGACTGCTCATCACAACGGGTGTGCAAGTGTTCCATTTGTTCTTGCAGTTTCTGCATTACTGTGAGAATTTCTTTAACCGTCCCTTTTTCTACTGTCTCTGAGCCAGAACTAGCCCCCTGTGACAAAGTAACTCCAACTGCGGTCTGCGGCCTCGGGACCATACTATTGGCACGGGAGATGGCCTCTACCTGTACATCATGGAATTTAGCATCAGTCTCTCGTCGTATAAAATCCTGCATAGTCACAGTTAAACTGCCGTCACGTATCCCCAGGACAAACTGGTCACGGAGAGTCCGATCAGGGTTACAGAAGGCTGGCGAGCCCCCTCTTTCCTTCCTTTGAATATCTCGGAGCAGTTCTTGTAGGGCATTTGCATATTGGGGAAGGCTTTCATTCTCCTGTTGTACCCTCTGGAAGAACCGAGCCTGCAGAGACCCCAGCAATGCAGTTTCTCCATAGATGGTTTCTAGAATCTGGACTACTTGCTCAAATGTCTGCCTTTGTTCAAATGGCCTCAGTATCACCGTGGTCTTAGCATCCCCTTGTAATGTCAATATTGCTAGCTCTACTAGTACTTCTGGTGCGGTCTGGTACATTCGCTGTATCATTCGTATCTGTTCCACCCACATACTCACTGACATATTATTGCCATCAAATTTAGCTAACTGACTCATTATAGCCCCTGCTGGCATTCTTCCTCCAGCACCATTCTCCCGAACGGGTGCGTCACCGTCCATTCTGGTAAGCGGATCCTGCCGACTACGCCAATTTGTGAACCGAGAGCAAGGCAGGTGGTTTGGACTCCGCAACCAGAAATGAACGCACACGCGGTAGTTCAAGAAAAAAAATATATATTTACTATAAGTTAATAAAGGCTAGTTAAAGGTAAAATGACAGGGCTAAAGACAAGCAAAATATACAATATAGCATGAACAATTTCAAGGCAAATTCTGCAATGGTTTCTACTTTTACTCTGTCCACTTCTGCAGTATGGACACTGAATGAACAATATACTCAAAACTATCCCTAACTGACCCTGACTTCACATTTGGGTGCACCCCCTTTTCCCCAGTGGTCCAGGTGGACCGCTTACAGTCCGTAGAAGCGCGCGGTGGGGCCCAAAGTCGGTCCTTTCTTTTATAGTGAAGCGTCCTCTCCTCACGGTTATCAGGATCTTGGGAGAAATGAAGTCCTCTTTAACAGACAGGGAAACCAACTGAATGCAATGTAATCCAACAGCAGATTCCACTCAGCACACTGACAGTCCTGCCGAATCCATACACTGAGCTGGGATGTAAGCCGGGATTTAGCAGGTGCCGTCCAGTACATCAACAGCACTGCGAGTTTCTATCTGTGGTATCCATATACACAGTCACAATGTCAGTCTCACTGATCAGCCACTGAGCACAGTTCCTTTCACGTGGACTCACTAGTCCTGTTGTCTCTTTACACTCTGTTTGTCTCTGGACCAAGATACAGCTTAGCTGTACAGAAAAATCTCCACACCAGTTCAATACAACACTTGCCAAGATGGCTGCTGCTCTCTGTCTCGTCACTTCCTGCTTCTCTGCTCACACTCTGTCTCCAGAACAGGCAAGCTGACATAAAAGGGGGGTC